>CM074718.1:119162852-120412852 GCA_037306005.1 Rhinophrynus dorsalis | reverse complement strand
ATCCAAATACATATATGACCATTTCTACTTGTGTGTGACTGTAATGGGATAGCAATGGGTAATGTCATCATGATGTAATATCCTTGGCATCGTAAAAAAGATGTGTCTCGATCTAAGTCCTATCCCTCCAACACTCATGGTTATACAGATATTGCTTTATGTGACAGGTGGAGATATCTGTCATTTGAGATAAATACCTCTTTGGAATGGTCTACAGAGTGTGCTTGCAAACCATGCATACTCTGTACACCATTTCAGTTAAGTATTGTTCTCTAAATGGGGCGATTTTGGCTCTGCTGAAGAGCCCTAGTGTGAACGAATGACTGAGATCTCCATCTGTCACACAGAGCAATATCTGTATAACCATGAGGGTAGGAGGGATAGGACTAACAGCGAACAACATCTGTTTTCACAATGTCTACAATATGACATCAAGGTGGACTTAACCTTTGCCATCCCCCTGGAGGGATAGCCATCCCTACAAGCTGTGAAGACAAATATATGTTGTTGGACCCCCCCCCCTCGAGTTAAACAATGGTATTCCTACTGCTGAAAGGTGGGTTGATTCAAAAGGTATCACAGCTCAGACATGGATATGTCAGGGGCAATATACCAGTGGCCTGAAATTGTACAGTGGTGCTGTTACTACACAATCATATGGACAGCTCTGGTACAGGGACCAGATATCTACATGGGAGGGTGTTGCAACAGCCCCACTGTACTATTTCGTGCCACTGTGATATTGCACCTCACAATGAAACCTTCACCCGTAATAACCCAAACAACACCTTTCAGCAGTGCGAGTACCCTTGTTTACCCAGGAGGATTAACCCAAACACATATATTTTTATTCACCACATATCAAAGTATAACTGTCTCCACAAACATATGGCTAAGGTCACTAATCACAACATCTTATTTCTCCACACAGCTTATGGCCCTCAAGCCCAGTGGGAGCCAGTGGAGGAGGCTATGTCACCTCCCAGTGAGGAGTACACAGAGGAGGGGACCAGCCGGTGGTTACCATACCCACCATCCCCATCCCCTCCAACACAGGCTGTACCACCACCTTCTGCACCACCACAGGCTGCACCCCTTCAAGCTGGACCACCACAGGCTGCACCCCTTCAAGCTGCACCTCCCCACCACAGTGGCTGGATGCAACAGGAGGAGAGGTGGACGTATCCAGCCACCTCCACCGGCTACTACCCTCCAGCAGCAGCACCACCACCGCCAGGGAGGCAATGGCTGCCAGGGACAGTGGCCACCACCCAATATGGGCCATATGCCTCACATATCAACACACCTTCCTGGATGGCTCCACAGCATGCCCCAAGGTATGGTCCCAGGTGGGGTCCAAGCACCTATCAGTGGCCACCATATGACCCTTGGCCACTGGACTACCCACACCTGGGCCTGATTGGTGAGCCCCAGCGCCCCCTACCTAGGGACATATTCACACCTCCACCACTGTTATGTGGAGAACTAAGGACATGTGCACCAGCCCTATGGATATGTACCCCTGACATGTATACACACATCAACAAGTGTTCTGAGAGCTCCATGGAAGTAATGACATTGGGCTGCCACTGTGAAAGTGACAGTGGCAGCCCAATGTAATTTGTTCCATGGAACTATTAGGACATATTTGTTGATGTGTGTATTCATGTCGGGGGCAGATATGTCTGCACACTCACAGGTCAGAATGGAGTCCCTAGTAATCTGATCTACGTTTCATGACCTCTACATTGTGTGACAATACCACTGTACATCCACCCTCTGCCTTTTCTCAGCTCTAGCACAGTACAGGTCCCATATTGAGTCCAATGTCCCTTTAACCCCTGATGTGCCGGAGTATTATCCAATGCATAGCATTGGATAATACTCTTTCACTACTGGGCTAGCATGGTTGCTCAGGCTATGATCATGGCATATCCAGTTAGTTGCTGTCAATCAAGCCCTGTAAGGTGATGAACATGGGTTGTATGTTGTACCTTGTTTCTCCTGGGGGTGTGCATGATATCCTTGGGGTCTGTATGTCAATGTGGAGAGTGGAATGGAGGATGGTTTCTGAATCCACACACACAATTTGCCACGTCCATGGTATGGTTGATGTTTGGGGCCATGCTGCTGCCAGTGCAGTGCTGTGTCAATGTTCCTGTGGGCTGAGACAGAACATAATGTGCAGTGTGGTTAGTGTCACAGGACTAACGGAGGACTTGCATGGATTGTTTGCATGCCTGTGTTATACTCACAGGTGAAGTGTTTCGTGATGAGCGTGTCTCTGATCTGTGCCCCTCTCAAGGTCTCCTCCACATGGCCGATGTCCATGGGCATTTCAGGTATGGGGGGTCCTGGATATGATCCAGCAGCCTGGTGTCCACTGCAATGTTGTGCAGTATTTTGCACACCACAATTATGTCGCACACCTTTGCAGGTGCATACTGCAGTGCTCCCCCAGAGTGGTCCAGACATCTAAATCTTGACTTGAGGAGGCCAAAGGTCCGCTCAATGGCATTCCTCATTCTGGCATGAGCCTGGTTGTACCTTTCCTGGGCATGTGTTTGGGGATTGGCTACAGGGGTCAGTAGCCAGGACTTGCAGCCATAGCCAGCATCACCTGTGTAATGTGAGTGACATGGTGAGACAGGGAGCACATGTTCTGTGAATGATGTTTTGTGTGGTGGACGTACTAGCTGTGGGTCAGGTGCATGCTGAGAAGCGTTGTGTGTACGCCTGTGGATGTGGTGTGATTTTGTATTGTGAACTCGCCCAAAAGCCATCCCCCTGTAAAAGTTCCATTCTCGAAATCTCTGTCGACTGAGGAGTTTTGTAGAATGTATGAATCATGTGAGCTGCCAGGATACTTTGCACAGACATTCATAATCCTCATGTTGCTGTCACACACCATCTGCACGCTGATGGAGTGGAAGTTCTTCCTGTTGATGAATAGCTGTGCGTCACATGCTGGGGCTTTAATCCGGACATGGGTGCAATCTATAGCACCCATGACCCTGGGCATGCCTCCGCTTGCGTAAAAGGCCTGCTTGACGTGTTTCCAGTCCATGTCGGTGGTGGGGAAATGTATATAGATACTGGCCTTGCTTTAGAGGGCTGGCAGGACCTGGGCCAGCACCCTGGAGAATGTGGCCTGTGACATGCCAGATGCGTAACCCTCAGTGGACTGGAAGGCCCCACTTGCCATGAAGTGTATGGCACACAGTAGTTTTTGAAGGCCAGTTAAGGCATGGTTATGGATGTAGATGGGATCCACCTGATCTTTGATGACCTCATACAAGGCAATGATGCTGTCAGGCCTCAACCTGTAGCGATCAATGACCTCATCATCAGTCATTCCAAAGAGGGTGACCCTTGGGCAGTATACCCTGGGCCTTGGTGGTCGTCTATACATCCTCTGCTGCTGTGGAGCATCCTGTTGCTATGGAGCATCCTGTTGCTGCAGCTGTGCATCTGCAGGCAGGTGCTGTCCTCCAGGTGGGGATGGACTCCTGTGTGGCTGCTGAGCCAGAGCCTCCTCACTTGCAACAGGTGAAGGCTATTGATCAGGCATGCCTGGGGGTTGCTGATGTTCCCTAGCTCTCTCCCTTGCACGCCTTCTCCGCAGTCTTCGCAAAAATATGTAACCCAACATACTGATTGCGCTCTCTATCTCTCTATATCTCTCTCTATCTCTCTCTATCTCTCCCTCCCTGAGTGGAAAACAAGCCACAAGTGAGTGTGGTGAGTTGTCCCTTTAAGTACTTGATAGGGTGTTGTGTAGGTGTAGTGATGAGGTGAGTGCTGACCAGTGGAGAGTTGTTTTTGTCCAGGTAAGTGTTTGCAGGTGTGTGTGTTATAAGATGTGGTGTATTGTGCTTGATATGTGTCTGCCATTTGCGGGTGTGTAGTTGTGGGGTGCAGGTCGCGTGTTGATGTTGCACAGGTGAGCTTGTATTTGCAGGTGTCCGCTTTTTGTGATAACCCTCATTGTTCTGTGCCATGTTGTGTTGTTATTTTTTTGGAGGTCCTTGTCCCTGTGGTGTTGCTTGTTGTTGTGTGTGGAGTGATTTGTGTTGTCTGTCCATGTTTTTGTGTTGTTTTGGCATTGCACGGGTTAATTTTTCCATTTACATGCTTGTGCGGTAAGCATTTTGTGTATTTTCCTATGTAACGGGTGTTTTGTTTTGCCCGTTAAGTGTCTAACGTCTAAGAAAAGTGGGTCTTAACTTTTTGCCGTTAGGTGTGTCATTTTTTTCAGCCGTTACCAGTACCGCAAGCCTTTGAATAGCTCTGGGGTATGTTGTTCCATGCGTCTCAATGCATGCGTCTCTGTATTCTGCCCACATGTCCACATATCTGTTGTCAGGTGAATTTTCTTTTCATTCACATATACCCTCAGGCTTCCCTAACACAGAGATAACATCCAGATCAGTAATTAACTTAGATCACAGCTGCCCATGTTTTCTCAGTCACACAAGGTTTGGGGGTAAGTGGTAATTCTCCTTAGCTCCTTCACAAACCCACACTCCCCTAACACAGCCAGATCAGACTTCTTCTCAGTCACACCAAATTTAGTTTCAGTGGGGGGTAAATCTCCTCTACTCCCTCCTCATACACAGAGACTCCCCTAAGAAACAGCCAGATCAGGGAGGAACGTGGGTCACAGCTGCCTGCCTCACTCAACCAATATTTTTGGGTATTTTGGGTAAATCTCATTTCTCCCTTCACACTCAACCAGAAAACCTCTAGACTCCCCAAACACAGAGAACAAATTACCTGCCTACAAGATTCCCTAAAATTTACTCCAACTTTGCTTTATTTGTCTTCTCTAGCTCAAAATTGTTCTGCTTTCTCTCTTGCTAGCAAGAGTGACATGCTCTGAGAACCAGACATCCCTTATATTTTGCCTTGGGAAAAAAGAGAAACTTGCTATGTGGTGGGGAAATGCAATCTTACCATTGATTTCAATGCAATGAGCCAGTTGAGAAAAAACAGAAAATCTGCACTTGTAAAAAGTTTCCAACGCAGTGCGAAATGCCATTTTTCATCTGTTTTACTTTTGAGGCAAAACATTTCTCCCAGGCCTACTACTAACACTCCATGTTTTCAGAGTATCCCTGGAAGAGCACAGGTAGACCAATGAAAGTAACTGAGCCACTAATGATTCCACGTATGCACCAGCTGGGATATCATGAAAACATCATGAAAACCTTCACAATTTGTAGCTCATGAGGATCAGGGTTGACTACTCCTGATTTGTAATATGTCCCTCCACAGTCCTCCCCTTCTTCTTATACAAATGAAGAAGATAGTGAGAACAATGAAAATATGGCAAAAATTAGCTGAAAGGAAAAGTCTCAATCTTCCAACACTGAAAAGGAACAGTATGGCAGTTTATCAACTTTTTTGATATTATATATTTATTACAAAATAATGAAGAGCATGCAGTGGCGTAACAATAGGGGTCGCATCCGCCCCCTGTGACCCCTTGCTCGGTGCCACGGACATGATTTAGCTGTGCTCGGTACTCCTGTAATGCAGAGAGCTGAGAGATGACATCATCTCCCAGCACTCTGCATTATTGGAGAGGTCTGCACTGGAGCACCAGGTATTCATAGAGGTCTGTGCCGAAGGAGGCACAGACCTATACTGCCATACCGCTGGACCACCAGGGAGGTAGGAAATAGACACTGGGGGCAATGTGTAGAGTTGGAGGCAATGTGGAGAGGTGGATATTGGCTGCAATGTGGAGAGCTGGGGACAATCTGGAGAGTTGGGGGCAATGTGGAGAGGAGGACATTGGGGGCAATGTGAAGAGATGGGGGTAATGTGGAGAGAAGGTCATTGGGGGCAATGTGGAGAGTTGGGGCAATGTGAGAGCATGTCCAATGATTCTTACAGCAGCAGGATTATATTCTCAACAATAACAAGTTCTCAACATTTTATAAAACATGTCATCATCACAGAAAGCTTTAATGTGTCACATGGGAGACAGTCTAATATTTTTGGTGCTGGTGGCATGGTACATTTATATGGAACTTGTTCCCAGAAAATGAGTTGTAACTGATGCACATGAACACCTTGGGAGTTATGCACTAATATGTGATAAAGAGGTGATAAAGTGGAAATTACTTCTTCAGTGATATAACTTCTCCATTTCCTATGTTATTCTATGGAGCATATGCACTAAGTTGGAGAAATCATAATGAATTGGCTCCATAGAATAACATAGGATTTGGTGTACGGATATCACAGGAGAAGTCATCTCCACTTTATCACCTGTTTATCACACCTTATTGCATCTCACCTATACTGTCTGCAAGGAAAGTCTCCACTGCTTGTGAGATGGTTACAGCATACCTGCATGATAGCTATGTTTAGGCTGAAATAATGACCCACTTGAGTACTGGCAAAAAAAAATATTATGTCCAGTATTTGTGTGTTCTTCTGTGAAAACTCTTAGTTTCACACTACCAAACTTGCAGTTACAGACCATTTTAAATGTAGCGGTTTATATTGTTGATGACTTTAGGACAAGCCATGCAGTGTTCATAAATTTACATTTTTAAACATGAGCCAGGATCTAATACTGTGATAAAACCCAGCATCTGATAACATATGAGTATCATGTTGCAGGAGAGGAAAGAACACAGAGACAGGGAATCATACATGAAGTACATGAAGTAACAGTTACACTAAAGAGGAGAAAGAAGGATTTGCACAGATACCTACATCTATGACAGGTCGGACCATGAGAACATTGATGACTGATTTACAAATAATAATGCAAGGTTATATTGGAATTCCGTCATTTTCATCATCATATACCATAAACATCTACCACGTTAAATTCAACCTTTAATTTTTTTTTATTATCTTTATGTTGTTGAATCATGTTGCTTATAATTTAATGTCATCATCATATGTTGTTTAGGATTTTAATATCATTTTAAAATTTCGCTATCAAGAGTTATAGTTTTGTGTACTTTGATTCAGATAGATACACAGACTAGTCACATTAATGTATCATAGAGTGCAGTCCATAGGTATTCGGATGTGTCACAAGTTTTGTTGTTTTGGCTCTGTATTCCTGCACATTGGATTTGAACCGGAACAATGACTAAAGGATAAAGTGCACACTGTCAGCTTTAATTTGAGAGTATTTACATCTTTAATTGTTTCTCATTCCCTCTTAGATTTTGAAAATGTTCCATCTTGCAAAGGGGTGGTGGAGCCTAATGTACTAATAAGAACTGGAGAAATTCAGGTGCAAACTATCTGCATCATTTGGGGCAAACAGAAATTATCACAAATTTCCATTGATTTCAATTGTAACCGCTCAAATCTTGAGTAGTCTCCATCACACTGAGTTGCAATATATTGGAGATTTCTCTAGCATTCAGTGGTTTAAAAGGCCCATTTGGGATTTTGAAATTGCTTATTTATCCCTTACTAGTGCAAAAGGTCCGGGTGATGTTAACCCTTTGAATGCCAGAGGGGTAAGCAGCGCATTGCATTGCAATGCGTTGCATACCCCTCTGGCACTCAAAGGGATAAAAGGCCGGTCATGCTGTGCGTCCTGCTGCCGACGCAGTCATGCGCTGTAGAGACTGCCCGAAAACACAGAATGCTCCCAGCACAGAACTCCCAGCATTCCATGCTCCCAGCACAGAACTCCCAGCATTCTGTGCATTCGGGAAGTCTCTACTGAGCATGACGGCTTCTGACAAACATCCTAGCTAATTATTATATAGGATAGTGAGCTTGATTTTCTTTAGGATTGCTCCATTTCATCTAAGTATATCATCCTTACTGTGCAGTGTAGGGAATATGTTGTTTGGCGGAATTAATAATCAGTTTAGTTTAGGAAACTAAACTAATCCTTACACATACGAATCCTTTCACATACAGTCAGACACAGCACACTTAGATTAGCTTCTGCCTGGTTTAACTAACACTCTATAACAATTAGTAAGTTATCTTCCTAGCCAAAGAAAATAAATCCAAAGCAAAGAGACTAAAAAATAAAAACACCATCCACTGAAGCAATAATTATTCATATTGACTTTAAATCCCATTATTTTAGTCTTCTATTAAGTAGTGAATGAGTTGATTGAAAGGGAATCAGGCATCATATTGCATTAACTTAAAACTTTGAATGTCAGAGGGGTGTGCAACGCATTGTAAAGCAATGTGTTTAACACCCTTCTGGCACTCAAAGGGTTAATACAAAGAGGCAAAGGTAAACCTGAGTTATTTTTTCTACAATTCGTGGCTACCTCTGAAACACAATTATTTTATTTACTAATAGATTTAAATGAGAACTTACAACTTTTTGTAATACCCCACTTTCCTTAATATGCCCAGAAATATCTAATGGTTCTCATGAATTCTATCCTTGTGCCTTTGTTCAAGTGATATAATCCACAAACAGTCCTGGATATCATGTCCATGTAGGCGGACATGACAGTTGTTGGCAGTTTGTTTCAGATTGAAGCAGGAAACGTGCATAAGCTTAATAAATCCTTTAACCCTTTGAGTGCCAGAGGAGTATGTAATGCATTGCAAAACAATGCATTGCATTCCTCTCTGGCACTCAAAGGGTTAAAGACTTGAGTGGTGAGTAATGCTTTGCAAATCAATTTGTTCAAAACCCCACTGCTCCTTAAAGGGTTAAGAATACAAATTGAGCAGAGTTAAAGCTGCAGTCACTCTTGCAAATAGCTGTCATGTCCACCTCCTGAGTGCACCAGACAAATTCTTTGTCAGAACTATATCTGGTCTTGTCTTTAGTACTAGTTCTGGCCAGGCTGTTCCGTTTGTTGTATGTATGTATGTATGTATCTTTATTTATATGGCGCCACACAGTGTACGTGGCGCCTTACAATAGACATATGTTACAATAAATAAGAGGGGATGAAATAAGTGCGACATTCATAGAAACAATGGGAGAGAGGTCCCTGCCCCAAGGAGCTTACAGTCTCAGAGACATGACATCCAGGCCTAACTGAGGATTTGAAACAAAGGCACTAGGACAATATGCCCAGAGGCCATCAGGATTTTCTGGCCATAGTAAGGTATGTGGGGGAGTTATTAGTAGATGGTATTATAAAGTTGTTTTTGTCCTCCACATGTTGTGGATTTGATTCTTTATTTATATCACCCCTTGGATGCTAATGATGACTCAGGCACAAATTAATTACCAGTGAATTCAATAGCATTAGGATCATATTAATACAATGCAAATTTATGCACAGGAAAGAGAGAACCCCTAGTACAATATTAACTCTATGAGTGCCAGTGAGGTATCCAAAGCATTGCAACACGATGCTTTTGAAAACCTCCCTGGCACTCAGATGGTTAAGTTGGACCATTTTCTTTTCTTACCTATCATTTGTCTTTATAAATCCCTTAACAATGCGGTATGCTGCCTATATTTCCTCTTGTTGTGAGTGCTCTGTTTTTATGTCCTGAGTCTTTCAACTATTTAAAAAGCACTCTTCTTTAATGCTCGGATTTTCCTGCATGAAGCATTTAGCCCTCAATTGCTCATCCATAAACCTGAATGTTTTAGTGCTCCTAAGAGACGCACATTAAGTGAGAACTTTGTGTCATGTCTACAAGCCTTTTGTTGGTTCAGTACTCCATTACCTACAAGAGCAGAACAGATTCATTTTTTTTTCTTGAAAACCATTGTGAAAACTACTGATTAATTTCTCAAAACAGATGTTTGGATTTGCTCAATGTAATCATTTGTTAACAATTTATTATACATCACAGATCAACACAATCAGAAATCCATATAATTCATAATGCCAAGATTTCCCCCACTTAGGTTGTTTTTTAATAATTAAAGGGTAATTCCTATACTTTACTTACTCTATCATATCTTACAAAATGTACCAAGTTTGCTTAAATGTAAAGTGACCCCCTGCCCAACTTTATGGATAAAAAAGGTTTGAATATAAACAGACTCCTGTTTGCCCTGTGTCTGTCTGCATGTTCATCAGTCCCTTCCCCTTTCACTTCTCTTTCCCTCCCTCTCTCTCCTGCCCTTAAACTTTGTCCTTGTGTGATGCCTTGCGAACTAGGTTAAGGTCCCAAGGTGGAAAAGAGGGAGAAATTCTTGGATTCAAACATTTGTTTGTTCTGCAAGTTTATACCCCATGAAACTACCAAGAGCAGAAAGCTGTATTTTAATGATACTAAGATATAGGCCCTTAGTTAAACCATCCAAAACCAGTTCTTCCTCAGAATGGAAGGTGAAAGGGAATTCATATTTTTCTCCATACACAGGAAACAAGTTTTTTCCAAGATTACTTAACTTCCTAAAATTTCAGGATGGAAACATATGTTCTTCCAGTATGGGACTATGAAGATAACTGCTGTGTTTTCCAGAATTATCTTCCTCAGCACAACTGTAATCAGTCTCAGAGGAGGAAATATGTACCCCAGCTGAAAAGAATAAGTCTGACAAAGGGCATCTATTGCTTCTCATTGTCTTGAGGTCATTGGGAAACTTTAACATGATTGATCTGAGGATGTTCCCATATGTGTATTAGTATCTATTTTATCTTTGCGAACACACATCTTCTATTTAATTTTTTTTACATAAACTATCTGCCCAGATGTTGTCTTTTCACTTTAGTTGGTGTGCATTTACTGTGTCTAGGCTGGCTTCAGTCATCCCAGAGAAATGCAGAAGAGAGAGCTGCTTCATGTTCCATCTAATCTGGACATGCAACTACTGTGGAATAGCCTCAATAAATCTTTATTGGATGCCCCCTGATCAAGGAAGGGCTACCTTCAATTATTTCCAGACTTCTAGCATTGTCTGGGGGATTGGGTTTAATGCTCCTTCTGTCCTTGCAGCACTGATCCACAAATGTACTTGTTTTTGGCTATAGTCATTATAGCTCAACATGAAATTGACCAGAGACCAGAGAAGACCTCTGGACAGGTTGCTTTCTTCCACCATGCAGCATAGCTTTATTTGGGAAGAGTTGGAGTCCTGCTCTTATATAAAGTGTAGTTCCTTTTGCACTTCTTTAAAATAAGCTGCTACAGGGGTCAAGTGTGGAGGCAACCTTATGGGGCTGCCTCTATCAAAGAAGATAAACACTGTTTTCTCATTGACAAACAAATGGAATGTGAAGTTTAATACATGAGAAAGGTTAAAGTCATGCATTTGGTAAGAAAAAATACAATGCTACTTATGAACTTAATGGAATCATTTTAGGTTACTCATTGCTAGAGCAAGAACTGGGAGTTCATGAAAACGACAAACTTGGAAGCTTAGACCAATGTAAAATAATAGTAGCAAAAGCAAACAAAACTCTTGTCTTACATAAAAAGGGGAATTGAGTGGATAGCTTCATTTTGCCACTGTGCAAATCATTCGCAAGACTTCACCTCGAATATTAATTAAGGGAATGGAAGACTTGAATATGAGGGCAGTCTAGACAAACTTGGTTTGTTTACTCCAAGGAAAAGACGACTAAGAGGACTCATGTACAAATATATAAGGGGTCAATACAAGGATACAAGGATCTCTCTGGTGAGCTTTTCATTCCAAGAACTAATCAAATAACCAAGGCCCACCCCTTGAGATTAGAGGAAAGGAGGTTTCAGCTTCAGCAGAAGAAGTGTTTTTTATAGTAAGGTCTGTTAGATTGTGGAATTCCTTGCCCAAGGATGTGGTAATGGTAGATACAATGGATACATTTAAGAGAAGATTAGATATATTTCTTTCAAGAGGGAACATACAGGGTTTTATTATGCAATAATCGGCAAAACAAGAAATTCAGATAAGGACCAACTTATTTGGTAGCAGGAAAACATATATAATTCTCTTTTCTCTGGGTATGACTAGGCAAAGGTTGAACTTGATGGACTTGTGTCTTTTTTCAACCTAATTTACTTTGTTACTATCTTAAAGGGATAGTAATACTTCGTTTTAACTTTATTTTATTTTGTAGGCATTAAAAAAAACATGAAGAATGATATAAGTCTTATCTCTCAAACCTTTATGGTTTATGAGATATTCACAAGCAAAGTTCCCCTCCCCGCCCCTTTTACCTAGTGTAGGCCATCTCTTCTCAGATGTGAGTCTGGTTGTATGACAGCACAGATAACAGAAGGGGACAATTTTCTTTGTATGAAAACAATGAAAGCCCTTACCCCCTTGACAAGTTTTTCAGCTTTTTCCGTTATCTTAATTGAAGATTGTCCCTCTCTGCAGTCTACCTGGGCATCTCCCTTCTGATCTGGTTGAACAGGGGGGGGATACTTTGTTTGTGACTATCTCTTAAACCATAAAGGTTTCAGAGATAAGCCTTATATGATTCTTCATGTTTTTTTAATGCCTACAAAATAAAATAAAGTTAAAATGAAGTATTACTATCCCTTTAAGATGGTCCAGTGCACATGGGTGTGTGTCTGTTTCATAGTCCCAACATATTTTCCCAGTTTTTTGTTTGTTGTTTGTCTGTACTTTGGGCCACTGCCTGATGTTAAGGGGAACTGGAGAACCCTCACAGTCCTTGCTGCACACTTCAGTCCCTTTATTCACACACTTAAAGTGAGATATTCTTTTTTTGTCTATATTTTCCCTGTGTCTTTCTACAATATGGGACAGAATGGTTCTTCTACTCTTCAAGAAATGGCCCTCCTAGTGGTGAAGGCATAGGCTGCTCTAAATTTGATTTGGTTTGCTTGTACTATAGAGTGGAAGAGTTTAGATAGATGAAAGTTCTCTGGGTTGGCCTTCATTCATATGCCAAGTGAATCTGAAATTAACTTCCTGATAGAGTTCCATAACAGAACAATTTTGTGCAAAACCACAATCATGATATTATGGCACTTTTTACAACAAAATATACTGACTGTTTTGCTTCGTTAAACATTTTGTTTGGGGACAGGTATCACTGGTACATGGTTTTGTATTCCTGTTCCTTATGTAAAACACAAACTGATAGTTTGGTGGGCATCTCCCAGGTATTTATCCATGTGCTCAGTGATATAGGGCAGGACTGCCGAAATTCAGTCTTCATGGGTCACCAACAGGCTGGGATTTAAGAATTTCCCTGATTAAGCACAGGAAAGTTGATCAGTAGCTCATTCATTTTGACTGACTCACTGGTGCTTAAGCAGGCAACGCTTGTCCTGTTGGTGGGCCTTGAGGACTTAAAGGGATAGTAATACTTAAAATGTAAAAAAAATGTGTTGTAGGGTTTATCCCCCTGAGTAAAACAAGAGTACATCCACTGCTGAAAGGTGTTTCATTCAAAAGTTATTAATTTTCAAAGTTGAAAATTTTAGGTGCAATATCACAGTGGCCTGAAATTGTACAGTGGCGCTGTTGCTACACGATCCTATGGACAGCTCTGGTCCCGGGACCATAAATCTCCATAGGATGGTGTAGCAACAGCGTCACTGTACAATTTCAGGCCACTGTGATATTGCACCTAAAAAATTCAACCTTGAAAATTAATAACTTTTGAATGAAACACCTTTCAGCAGTTGGAGTACTCTTGTTTTACTCGGGGGATAAACCCTACAACTTATATTTTTTTACATTTTAAGTATTACTATCCCTTTAACTTGGGCAGCCCTAATGTAGGGTATCCAAGATCCTTTCCCCCAGGCCTTCAAATATGGGATCTTCTGGCTCTGATAGTAATTATAGAGTTGCAGGTACAAATTCAATAAGAGTCCTCTGGAGAAACACTTGTTTGTAATAATTCAGATGATACACAGCATCTGATTTGAGTTTTAGAGATAGGGTGTAGCTTTTAAGTTTGGTGTGGGGTATAAATTATGTATGTGAGAGAAATGATGGTATCCGATTTATAAAGGTCATTAAGAGTGATTATACCTGCATCTTGTAAAAATCTGAAACTATAGGGGAGGGGCAAGGGAAAGGATTTATTGCCTAGGAATGGTGTCACAGGTAAAAGCAATACAGAGAATTATTAAAATTGTTTCAATGCAGGTAGAACGTTAACCCAAGGAGATGATTTCCTTTTGGAGTTAGGAAACAGATTCACCTATCTGAGGCAAATTGGATGTCGCTTCAGTGGGGTTTTGTATGAATTCTCCTTGATCATAAAGGGCAAACAAAGTTTTTTTTTTTTTTCAGCAACACCAACTATGTCACTTTGGACTGGTTTACGTAGTAGTTGAAAACTGTTATTGCTGTTTGTAACAGATTCCCATTGAAGTCTATGGATACATTTGTAGTTTTTACTAGACATTACCAAGTCTTCCTCAATCCATTTCACCAAATACAGATATTGGAAAAACTGTAGATTTTTTTATATTCAAGTTAGAGTGAGAGAGGTGTGTGTGGGGGGGAGAGGTAGTCATGAGAGTTTCTAATAGTTTTTTTGTTTTTGCCAAACTGAAACAGGCAGAGTGCATGAGCCTTTTTAATCCATTAAGGGCCAGACTTGTGCAAATTATTGTGAAGCAATACATTACACATGACTCTGGTTCTTAAAGGTCGAAGGTTACCACCATGTGCAGTGAACAGAGTTTGCATCCTGCAGTCATTCTATCAATAGTCATTTCCACCTCCATTGACATTACACTCAGGACTGATTGAAGATGATGTCTTGGATAAAAGAGGAAGTGCAAAATTAATTGGGGCAAATACAATTTTTGGCGACAGTAAAGTAAGTGGGAGTCATCATTAGGAGGTGTTACTTCTTCATTAATGCATTTCGAAGTTTGTATTCTTTTAATTTTCTCCCTTCAGTCCCCAAGTTATTCATGCATTGTTAGAGGTTTAGCCTCACCCAAACTTATTTGCTGAGGTACCAATGATATTGGTTGCCACTCTACAATACAACAATGTTAATAGCAAATATTCAATGACCCTTATGTATAAAATTGGGGTAGTGCAATTCTGGGGCAAACCAACTGTACCAATGGGGAAACAAACATTTCTCAGATTGACATTTATTTGAATGTGGCATTTTAACCCATTGAATGCTAGAGAAGTTTCCAATGAATTGCATAGCAATGTTCTGGAGACTTCTTTAGCATTCAAAATGTTAAAAGATCAATGCGAATCAACTGGAAGGTTTCTATATCCCCTTTGGTGACGTTACTTTGCCCTAGAATTGCATTACTCCACATAAATACATATGGCTTAATGGTTTTCATTATTTAGAAATCTGTAAAAAGTTCAGTTCCTTGTAGAGGCCATTAAAGGGATAGTAATGTTTCATAATAAAAGCAGCTCCTATTAATCATCATAATATTTGGACTTTGGAGAGTGTTATTTCAATACTGTCAGAGTTGTAGTTCAAGAGTAATGATAAAGTGTCCCCCATCCCACCCCTTCTACTGATATAACACTGCTCAGCCAGAGCAGAAGGGAGGTACCCAGGTAGATTGCAGAGAGGGATAATCTTCAATTAAGATAAGGGAAAAACCTGAAAAACTTGTCAAGGGGGGCAGGGCTTTCTTCGTTCTCAGTGGAAGAAGATTGTCCCCTTCTGTTATCTGTCTGGTCTATGGACTGCATTCCACATCTGAGAAGAGATGGCTTACACTAGGTAAAAGGGGCGGGAGCGGAAACTTTTCTTGTGAATATCTCTCAAACCATAAAGGTTTGAGAGATAAGACGTATATCATTCTTCATGTTTTTTGAGGCTTACAAAATAAAATAAAGCTAAAACGAAGTATTACTATCCCTTTAAGTCGTCTACACTGTTATATGAACCTCATAGTTCAGAAGCAGAAAATCTCTAGAGGCTACAGCTCCCATTGGCTGGTTAAGAATGATGGGAGTTGTAATTCCCATCAGAGGGATATCCAAAGACTGATATAGATGCTAAAAACATCTCCAGTACATTAGACAATGCAGTGGAGATCTATCGAACATTCAAGGAGTTAAACTAACTGTATTCTAATCAAAGAGCCCAAAAGCTAAAGTAAGGTGAGGCGGGTGGTTAGCTGTGCAAGCATTTACTGAGACTTGAATGACATAAGACTAAATGGAGCAGCCAAATGAAATTAAATCCCTCTTTAATCAAACTTTATAATATTCTTCAAAAATGCATGTATGTAAAACACTTAGAAAAAATGGCATACATTATCTTGATGAGAGCCATTGAACATGTCACTAGTTCACTTTGGTTCTTGGAAGAAATTTGCCATCAGCATCCTTTAATCTTTCCTGATCTTGTTTTATGACATAGCCTATACAGCATTCTAGCAGCCTATTATTTAGCTGAATGTCTTTGCTTTCTATGTGCTTCTGGGGTTATAGAGCATCATTCTATACAAGGGAAAGCAAAAGGGTTTTAATTACAGCTGCATTGATAATCATTGCTTTGAAAATAATGGTTTATACACAAAGCTAAGAGGAACAATTATGTAACAAACAACCCAATCCATAGCATACAACTAAATTGATCAATTTAATTGGTTTAACCCTTTGAGTGCCAGATGGCTGTTCAATGCATTGTAGAAGAAAAAAATTCTAGCACTTAAAGGGTCAGATAGGTTTTTAACCCCTTGATTGCTAGAGAGAGCTCAACGTATTGCTTTTCCATGCACTGGAATGCTCTTTAGCATTCAAGTGGTTACAAGCCCCTTTTAAATCAATTAGAATTTTGATATCTCCTCTATAGTGCAGGTGATTTGCTACAGAATTGCATCTTGTTTCTTTGTAAATATTAGACAAACTGTTCAGAGCTGTTTATTCAACAAATCCTATAGTAAAACTAATGTGGTAGCTCACTATCTGAAAATTGTACAAGAAAACTAAAGAGGTATTCAAAGCTGCTGAGTGCTATAGGGTCATTAACATAAGGGAATATTCTGTCTGATATGGTCCTAACAGCCCATGCTTTGCACTTCACAGTGAATATGGAATTTTCTCCTTTCTGGGATACTGATGTATCCCATTGTCTTAGTGATGTAAACACACCAACCATATGTAAGTATTCAAGGGAAGAAGGATTGAATCAGATCACTAGCTTGCAAAGTTTTTGAACTTCTGGAGCTGTGGAAGTGTTTGTGTTCCCTTACACATTACCAGCAGTTCAACAATCCTGAAGCTGGAATGCATCCTTTCTGCTACTCCACTTGCACAGTGGGGGAAAGGACCCGGGGCTCGATTCTATCACCAGCGCTAAAAATAAAACAGGCATTGGTTTTTTTTGTCAGGTTTTAGTATCCTATTACCCGACTTGTGAAAACAAAATCAGCGGTAATTACACATACCGCCAGTCAAAAAAAGCCCATAGAAAATAATTAAAAACAACTTGCAAGTAGTATCCTATTACCCACGGTCAGTATTACCACCTGTTTTGTTTATACAAATTAAGTTGGAAATTCTGCGCCTCAGAGGTTGAGACATAGAAGACACAATGAAAGTTTCAAAACCATGGTTGTTCTAACAAAAGATTGCAGAATACAGTATGCAGTATAGAAATACAACATAGAATGCCCCCCTTCGACATCTTAACCCCCCCCTTCTAAAATTCGACATACAGTGCTTTTTTTCACCACTTTTATTTGACAAATATTGTGCATTCAACGTTTTAACCCCCCCTTTAAAATTCGACTTACAGTGCTCACATGACTTTCTTTCACCATTTAAATTCAACATTTTTCTTCTCCTATTTTCTTTCGACATGCCCTCGTATTTTGTATTGAAAGATTAATACAAAATACAGGGTGATAAGGAAACTGAGACTGGAGCACTGTCCAGTCATTCTGATTGCTTTGTACTGGCCTCAGCAGGTTTGGTTTCCGGAGCTTCTGGATCTGTCAGTGGCGGAGCCATTCCAGCTCCCTTGCTGTCTGGATCTTCTTCTACAGGATTACCTGTGGAAGGAGGATGGCCATCATCTAGCTTCAACTGCTTGGAAATTGAATCCTCAATACTGAGGAGGAAGGGTTTTTCTTCTGGTGTGGTGGCTACTATGCTTAGTGCACACAAACCTGTTTCCTCTATGGCCTACCATCGAGTCTGTTCAACTTTTCTCTCTTGGTGTGCTGATAGGGACCTATCTCAGGATTTTGATCTCCCTACGGTCCTGGCCTTCCTGCAGGAAAGTGTGGATAAGGGCCTCAGTTTGAGTTCCTTTAAGGTTCAAACATCTGCGCTCTCTGTTTTCTTTTAGAGACGCATTGTTATTCTTCCTGATGTCAAGGTTTTCTTCCAGGACGTTGCTCATACTAGTCCTGTTTTTAAGTCTCCCACTCCTCTGTGGGATCCTTCAGAGCCCCTCCCTTTGAATCCTTGGCTACTATTCCTCTACGCCTGCTGACGTGGAAATGGCTTTTCTCCTGGTGATCGTGTCCGTTCGCTGTGTCACGGAGTTGCATTCTCTGTCTTGTAGTCCACCCTTTTTGGTGTTTCACAAAGACAAGGTGGTGCTTCGCACTTCGCAGGAGTTTCTCCCGAAGGTGGTTTCCGAGTTCCACATTAATCAAGAGGTTGTGGTGTCTTCCTTCTGCCCTGACCCTACCTCTGACAAGGAGAGGGATCTCCACTTGTTAGATGTGGTGCATTGTCTGAAGTTTTATGTGTCTCGCACTGAGTGCGTTTGACAGTCTGACGAGCCGTTCGTCATTCCCGAGGGTCCCAAGGAAGATCCTGGAGGCAGTCTTGCCTGTCTAGGATCTTCATTGGTTCTTCAGTGCTCCCTCACTTTGAAACCCTGTTGGCTCTAGTTCAGTGTGCTATGTAACAGTTCCTGGGGTGTTGTTACTCCTGTTCAGTGTCCGTTGATACTTCATTTGTTATTGTTGGGCTATCTCTGATCTGATGGTTCATATATGCTTTGGTGACTTTAGGGGCCCTGCGCCTGGTCCTTGCCTTACTTCCCGCCTCTGGGAAACTCAGTGGTTGGACATCCCAAAGTTACCAGTAACCTATATTGGATGACAGAGAAAAGAGGATTTTAGTCTTACCCGTTAAATCCCTTTCTCTTAGTCCATATAGGTTACTGGTCTCCCACCCTGTCAAGGGACCATGCTTGGCTCTCCTGTGGTAGAACGTGGGGGTCCTTCGGGTTCATGCTCACAGGAGTCTTGTTTCCCTTCTTACTATCTAGTCAATAGTAGCGGAGTAGCTGTTCAAATGTTTGGCTTGTTCTTTCTGTCTGTCCATTGCTCTGGGGATTATATTGAGATACGAAGTGCAAATTGTTCCCAAAGTGGACACAGATGGACTTCCAAAACCTAAAGACAAATTGTGACCACCTATCTGAAACAATTTGGTATGGTAGGCATGAAGATGATTGTTATCCTTAATCAAAAAACTTTGGCAAATTCTTCTGAGAAAGTGACATTTTTCAGAGGGATAAAGAGAGCCTGTCGAGAGAATCGATGTACCGCAACAAGGATGGTCATCATAAAGATTCTGACAGGGCACTTCCATAGTTTCATTGTACAGACAACTGAAATTATGGTAGGACCTGACCTCCAGGTCCTGAGAGGGCGCTGACTCATTTCTCCATGTGGCAGAGGTCCTCAATGGGCCAAAGAGCATCTGAAGATGCGGGTGACAAATAGAAACATGCGACCAACTGAATAGAGCTCCCAGCTGCCTCCTCAGGCACTAATATTGTGAATGGCTAGAGGTATGAGTGGGCAAAAGTAAAGAAAGTGGGAGGGGGCTCATAGGAACAAATTTAAAGCTAAAAATAGTGTTGAGGGGGGAGAGGGAGGGATGGGGGTTAAAGGCTGAGGGTAGACCAGCATTTTAATTTTTGTTTTGAGTAGAGGGAAAGCAAGGAGGTGCTTATTATACGTGCACTTACATTTTTTTTTTTTAAATCTTGGGTATATACAGGTGTGTATTATGCCCAAGATTTCATGGTAATTCAATTAAATTTCAGTTCTAAATATGAGCAATGAATGCACACTAGATCTCCAATTCAGGTTTCTTGTTGGTCAGTAAAAAATGTGTGTGTTACCTTCTAGCATCTTATTTCCAAGATCCCTGTGCAACGCAGGAGATCACTGTTGGACAAATTCCAGCATAAAAAAGATGAGGCATATAAGATATATGTTTTATAACATGAAATGTTGTTACTCTTAAATTCAAAGCAAGCTGTGCGAGATTGTTTTTAGTAATTTTCAATGAGCAAATGTATGTCAATGTTCAAAGCTCAGGATTTTAATACTTGAGACTCAACATGAAGCACATTATCAAGATTCTCTTTGATCAACCCTTAGGATGCTAGAGGGGTCTCTGCAGCACTCTGTAGTAGCCAGTGGTCTAAATATCATTGAATATTTCTTCAAGCCTGTTTCTTTAGAGTATAAAATTGGAAAAAGATCACATTGATATGAGAATGAATTATAAATTAGAAACATAGATTGTAATTTTGTTCCAATATATAAATTATCTATTATATTACAGCTAAATGTTATAGCATGATGTATAAAAGTGCAATTCTGGACCAAACCATCTGCACCATAGGGAACAAGCATTCCGAAAATTATCTTTGAATTAATGGGGTTTTAACCCCTTGAATGCTAGATTAGAGGGGTGTGTATGATGGTGTTCATTTCAAAATCATTTGGATTCCAAGGTATTTGTGCAAAACCATTAATTTTAGAATGTGTCTAAACACTATTTTGGAGACAGGCTGCAATTTACAACTCACAGGGACAGACAAATAGCCAGAAGAGCTCTGTTATTTAACACTGGTAGTTTTCTTGATAGACCCAGAAAAAGAGATGTATACATTGTACTGTGAATCTACAATATAGGTACATATTATATCTGTCAACATTGTCCAACAATTTAACATGTTAGTGTAGTGAATAAAATACTTTATAACCCTGATGAAGGGCTGTAACTTGAAAAATGCAGGGTCGGCCTTGGTCCTAACAGTTCATGGTTTGAGACTCAAAGAAATAGTATATCTTATTTCAAAGTGTTTAACCTTGTTTTATTATTAAGTAGACACTAAAGAGAGGCTTTTAAATAGCAATAAAGAGTTACAATATCATATATGTATTTGTATTAAAGGACAATTTGTATCTCAATTAACTTTGTAACTTAACAATCCCTTTGTTATAAAATCTCCTTAACCTATATTTAACCTCTTGCTTCACATAGGAGATCTCTCTAGCATTCAATGGCATAAAAGCCCAATTTAAAGCAACAGAAAAATAGATAAAACAATGATAAAAAGTTACTTACCATTATTCATTATATTTTTTTGTAATGCACCGTACCTCTGCAAATGTCCATATCGTTGTAGTCTACTTGTAATTTAATTTTAAAGTTTCCCCCTCCTTCCCCATTTCCCTACATCACTCAGTCTCCTCACATCTGAAAGCTGGTCTGGATGGATGGTATCCTTTCAAATGGACATATGCTAAAGAGAGTGCCACCATATATCGCATTAAGCATAATGCATTGTTAAAAATGGTGACTTGAGAATCTTGCACTGCATTAAATTGAAAGATTCTCAGGTCGCGCTATGAAACATTGCAAGTTAGTGCAGTGGATCGCAGAGCACAAATGCCTTCTAGTACAGGTCACGTTTCACTCTCAAACATCCCTTTAATAATTACTTCACTGTTAAAATCATAATTTCATACAGGTGTCAGACCTCAGTTCTGTGTATACTCACCAATCTACAGCCTGACTCAATACTGCGGGGATGACCGGCAGGGTGGTTAACCAGTGCAATAGTTTCATATCGCGACATGGTCCAGATTACCGGGGAACAGTGGGACAGCAGAGCGGAGGAGGAGGAGAGGTTCCTTCAGTGACTTGTCACTGAACTGGTTAACCACCCTGCCGGACACCTGGCCTTTTCATAGTCAAAGGCCTTTTTGTAGTCAGTGAAGGATGTGTATAAAGTTGTGTTCATTATGTCTCTCTATAACTTGTTGCCCTGTCTCAATATATGGTCCATCATATGAAACCGCTCCTGAAGCCTGTTTGTTCTTTACGTTGTGCCACATTAAGTATTGAGTCCATTCTTCTTTATTATACCTTTGTGAAAACCTTGCACATCGCTGGCAATTGGCCAGTAGTTTTAGATCTGCCTTATCAGCCTTTTTTGTGCAGTAGGATAACATCTGCATTTTTCCATGTTTCAGGAACTTTGCTGAGTAGTGGGCATTTTGAAAATAGTTTAGCTAAGGCTTTGAATAATGGTTGACCTCCAGTTTTCAGCATTTCGATAGTAAATTTATCAGGTCTAGCTGTTTTGCCAATTTTCATTGATTTTATTGCAGCATGTACTTCTTCTGCCAAAACGTCTGTCACAGATTCAGCCTCTAGCATTGCATTCAGTTGTTGTCTTTCATCCTTATAAAGAATTGAATAAAATGTTTCTACTCATTTTAGTATTTGTTGTTTACTTTTTGCTGTTGTGCCATCTTAAGCTTTAAAGGTGATCTATCGCCCGTAAACAATTTAGCCTTAATAGTTTAGCTGGAGCAATCTCATTGGCTAGAGATCTCTCCAGTTTATAGGCAGAAAGCCTCCATCATTGGAGGAGGCTTGATAGAGGGAGGGGAGCCGAGGCAGAGTGACAGACTGTGGTACAGAGTAGGTAACCTCAGTCTGTCCAGAAGTAGGTGCAGGGCAGCATTTATTCCTTCAATTTCAGCCAAATAGAGATTTAAAAAACAAAATTAATACAGTTTTACACTTATTCGCTACATACTCTAACTATTAAAGCTAACATGTATAAGGGTGATAGATTCCCTTTAATGCAAACATTTGGCTCATTTATGTTGCCATCTTTTGTTTTGCTTTCTTTAGCCCTTGGTTTTCTTCTAGTATCCTGTGTGTTGATGAGCTCAGCATTGAACTTGTGTTTTTTCTTTTATGTGCTTCCTTATGGTCTTGTACATTTCTACATACTCTACCCTGTTTCATATGCTGCCATTTTCCTACATTTTTTGTAGCTTTTTCATCATCGCAATGGTTTCTTTTGATATTCAGGTTCTTTTTTCTTGTTTTAAGAAGATGCAAGGGCATGGGAATTGTCTATGACAGTCTCAATAACGTTTTAATTTGTGGGATGAAATGACTGTGTCTGGAAGGTCTTACAGTGCACTGAATGATTTGACAGCACCATCTCCAAATTTTAAGATTTTTAAATAGCTAGCTAGTGTTGATCTTCATGTTTGTTGATTTGATCACTTTCTTTCTTTCTAGCAGTCAATTTACATTTTTGCTCTCAGTAGATGATGGTTACTTCCAACATTAAAACCATTTAAGACTGTGCAATCAGTAAATATCGTTTTATTATTTTCAAGTATGAAGTAAATTTAACTTGTATTACCATTAGTGCTGTTCCGTGTCCATTTTCCCCTGGCCTTTTTCAATTACAATTTATTCCTGATGTATAAATCTAGTTTTTTTGCAGATTCGATCAGTTGGTTGCTTCTAACATCTCCTTTTACGGTTCCATGTGGTCCGATCGATTTGTCTCCATTTTGGAGCTTACCAATTCTTGCATTGATATCTCCCATTATACTGGAAGTTATCCTGTTTGTAGAGGTTTAATAAATCATCATAAAATTCTTCAATGTCATCATCCCTGTGGCTACTTGAACGGGTATAAACCTGAATGATTTGAAGAACATAGCGACTATTTAATTTGATAGCACAGGAAGCAATTCTACATGTTAAGTGTTACTATACCTTGAAATCAATGAGAATTTTTATATTGCTCCATATGGTGTGTCTGATTTGCCCTCAAATTGCCCCTTTTCTCTTTTATACATAAAGCTTTATGTGTTTGCCTGTGTGACACTTACTTATGAATACAGATATATTTTCTTTTTTTAAAGGATAAAATAAACCTTGCTTTTCCAATACAAAATTTTGACCTTCAGCCCTGTCGTAGTGTGTCTTGGAACAAATTTAAAGAGTTTATTTTCCATTCAATGAACAGGTTACAAGAAGAAACATTTTTAGCTCCCCTACCATTGTACTTCATGGCAGGCTAGTGTCATTTTCTATTGTCCGCCTGCTTCACTTTACTTTAAAACATCTGCCTTTAGAAACTGGTGCCAGGACACAGCAGTCAAGACTCCGTTGGTTTATAAAGATTGAAGCTCACAAACACTATTACAATTGCCTCTATTGTGAGTCACAAATCTTAAAGGGATAGTAACACTTCGTTTTAACTTTATTTTATTTTGTAGGCATTAAAAAAACATGAAGAATGATATAAGTCTTATCTCTCAAACCTTTATGGTTTATGAGATATTCACAAGCAAAGTTCCCCTCCCCGCCCCTTTTTCCTAGTGTAAGCCATCTCTTCTCAGATGTGAGTCTGGTTGTATGACAGTACAGATAACAGAAGGGGACAATTTTCTTTGTATGAAAACAATGAAAGCCCTTCCCCCCTTGAAAAGTTTTTCAGCTTTTTCCATTATCTTAATTGAAGATTGTCCCTCTCTGCAGTCTACCTGGGCATCTCCCTTCTTATCTGGTTGAACAGGGGGGGATACTTTGTTTGTGAATATCTCTTAAACCATAAAGGTTTCAGAGATAAGACTTATATCATTCTTCATGTTTTTTTAATGCCTACAAAATAAATTAAAGTTAAAATGAAGTATTACTATCCCTTTAAGGAAAATGGGTGAGTGGATCAAATTTAGGATTGCTTTCTATTTACTAAGAAAAAAAGTACAAAGAAGAGGACATTTGAATGACACTAAATAACTGAGCAAACCAAGCTGGTTGTAATATTAGGCATCAGATAAGGCACATAGTGTTGAGTATGCTGGAATAATACAATTATGAGATCCTAAAAAGAAAATGTATCAGGTGAAATATACAGTGTGGACAAAAGATTTAAGGAAATGGTAAAAAAAAGCTTTAAAAAAGTGCATGTGAACAGCAGTCTGATTTTTTTTTCTTATTTTTAAGTGAAAGTTTAACTGATACATAGAAGGTAGATATGTATTGTATATCACCTCACGAATCTTGTTTTTTCTGTTATGGGTTTTATGTACAAATGGAAACTGAAACTATTCTGGGGCAAATCATAGCGATCCAATACAACAACCAACATTCCCACTTATTTAATTTGGGCATTTAAAACCTTGAATGCTAGATATATCTTAACCACTTTGAGAACAAATGCATTTGAGTCCTCTTCGGCATAGATGTAGTTAAAATTCCCATTAAAATTAATGGGAATGTTCTTTGTTACCTGTAATGATGCAGCTGTTTTGTAAAGGACCTGCACCATTACAATTGTGTATAAAACCCATTGTGTAACCTTAATATAACAATGGATGTTACAAACAATACAATGACATAGGTCATCTGCTCTTATCCATGTAATAATCTCTGTCCCCTAGCAGGAAATGATTTACATAACTAAAGAAAGGTTTGAATATGTTTTACAAGTGCTTCTAGTGGTGACTTGGTATTATTCATAGACACTTGCTAACCTTGTTAATGAAAAAATAAACTAGAAGCATACAAGTAATATAATATAAAATGTACTCATATATTAATAATACAATTACAAGTACGTAACTACCATATGCTTATCATACATACATCAACAGAAATACATCTTTGGTGTGTTCTATTTGGTGTTTGGGTAGGTTTTGTTAGAGGAAAGAGATAAGGATTGATTGAAAGTATGATGATATATTCATTTAGAATGCATATATGGTGCTTTTATGGTGGAGGAAGTAGATATTCATGCAGTTTCCACTCTGTTGTTCATCCACCTGGCACAGTGAAGGTAAAATGTACTGCTTTAGGTCAGTATGGAGTTACTGTAGTGCTCCATAAGCAGAATTGGTCTAGTAGGTGAAATTAACAGCAGGTCTATCCATAAATGTATGTTATTTGGCTTTACGGGGCTCTATTACTTTTATCTAGGTTTGGTAAGGCCTTTCCAGGTCAACACCAACTAAATTAGTTAGATAATAAGCAGTCAATTATTGGATTTTGTAGACTACGACTCTCATGATGGAAGTTATAATCCACAACAGTTTAGTGTCCCACAGTTGACTACCTCTGAATTAGGTTTTCCCATACTACTACTATAAGCCAACTGGGTGAGCAGAATGAGTTTGAGAGGGGAAAGTCCTTGTTCAACAAACCTCTGGCTGCTTTTTAGTGTACATTTTTGCAGCCAGTGTAAATATCTTGAGGCTGATGTACAAAGTACTGCAGAACTGGAACAATTACAGGGCAAACTACCTGCATTATGGGGGACAAATAAAAATTCCTTAAATTCCATTGTGTCAAATGAAGCTTTAAATCAATGCATATTTCTCTTATATATCACACCTTTACCATATCTGCCCTCTGTTTAGTACCAACGGGAGGGCAGTGTGGAACTGTATGGGTGCTATGGGGCATTCCTTCCCTCTACACCTTGTTTTTCAAAATTAACTATGAGGAACAGAGGAGCTAAAGTAACTTTACTCCATTTCCCAGTGTATGTTATTGGGGATGCATTCAAGGCTTACTGCCATTAAAAGTCATACGTTGCTGACGTCCAGTTATTCTCTGAAGAGGATGTTTGTGAGGATTATAGGTGACAAGGAAGAAAGATTAGTTAAAAAAAAAATGTTTGACTAATAGATGACAGACTAGCCAACACTAGTGTGTACTGCTGTGAAAACCTTAAATTGCCCATCAGCAAGCATGCACGCAGAGAGGATTTTCAAAGTATTTCATCTTATGGTTAATGACCATTGGGCACTTCTAAACAGCAGCAGTGTTGGTTAATTTATATTTTTAAAAATTAATCAGCATCTAATTTAATACAGTTATCTAGCATAAATGGTTAAAAACACAAGACAAAGAAGCATATAGCACACATAGTGGTGGTACAGTGCTGTGAAGGTAGAGGAGGAGGGATGTGATACAGTTGCCACCATCTTAGCCCATTCCACCCACTATCATGATCACTAATGAATGATTGACAAATAATGCAATAGTATATTGAAATCATGCATACTGATTATACTTTGTCTTGCATCCTATTCATTTTATATATTCACCATCATCTTCCATGTTAAATTCAACATTTCAATATTTATTTTTATGTTATTGTATGATGTCTATTATAATTGAATGTCATCAGTGTATGTTGTTTATTAATAGAATTTTAAAATGAAATCAAGAGTAGTGTATTTTGATCCAGAACTCTCAAACAGCATACAGAATACTAAAACTTCAGAGCTCAGTGAGAAGTTCTAGATTTTTACAGTATTGCAATGGGAATTCTCGTAGCCATAGAAAGCATGGCAAAATTGTCATTAGCAGTATCGAAAAGGCAAACATTTTAATGGGAATCTCTGTGATAAGAGAATAACTGTTTTTGTGCAAAGATTACATGCAAAAAGAAAATAGATATTTTCACCATCTTAATTGTTTGAACAAGCAACGTTTTGGAAGTCTTTCTGACATTCAATGCATTAAAAGTCCCATTTCAATCAATGGAAGTTTGAATTTATATTATTACGCCTTTATGGTTCAGTTGATTTGCCCAGAATTACTACAGTTCTTAAACGGATAGTAATAACTAATTTAAAGTTTTTTTAGTATTATAGGTTTTAAAAAAATATTAAGAACTATGTAAGTCTTATATTTCAAACCATTATGGTTTGAGAGATATTTGCAATTAAATTTCCCTCTTCCTGGCTTTTTCAGTCAAGTCTGACATCTAGCTGACAGACTTGGATTCTGGTGCGCAGACCAGCAGGCGGTCCTTCAGCAGAGTCGAGATCTAAAGAGAGTTACTTCACTGGAATGGTCTACAAAGTATGCCTGGTTTGCAAGCACACTTTGTAGACCATTCCAGTGAAGTAACTCTTTTTAAAGCTCGCAATCTCAGCTCTGCTGAAGAGCCGCTGGCTGGTCTGTGGACCAGCATCCAGATCTGTCAGCTAGAGCTCTGACGTCACGGGGGGGGACTTTATTTGCGAATATCTCTCAAGCCATAAAGGTTTGAGCGATAAGACTTACATAGTTCTTAATAATTTTTTAAAGCTTACAATACTAAATAAACTTTAAATTATGTATTACTATCCCTTTAAAAGGGATGTAGGATATGTTCATTGTCCCACAAAACTTACCTCCAGATGTTGTTTCCAGACTGACTTGTGCTCCTCATATCCAACAATCTTACTATGACTTCACAACATATGCAATCGCAAGTCGCCAGTCATAATTGCTCACTCATACAGTGACGCATTGCAGATGTCAGTAGAAAGGAGCCTTCCTGCAGGAACTTCTACAAATTTCATCCTGCTTTACACATCATTCTACAAATTATTGCTTCTGAAAATTAAAGTATGCAATCCTCTGACAAATATAGTCCCTAGTCTCTGCTTCCTCTATTTTCTCTAATACAGAGGTTATCAATCATTTGGGGACCACCAACCATTTTATGTCATCTGTCACCTTGTAATTAACAAGTAACATATTTATATATATATATAGTTAATTTTAGTTCTCACAATCAGAATAACAAAACAAATATATTTTATAAGAATTTCTATAGATATACATGTGAATCTCAAAATTCACATTATGTCACAATGTCTTATGTCAAAATCAGGGGCACCCAAAGTGGATATCTGTAAGACTCCAAAGTGCCACATCACCCTGAACGAGAACCATTTCTCTCATCTCTGGAGATTTACCTATGAGATTGTCCCTATGTGTTAACTGAGAAAAAAACATAGAAGACAGAATATTGGTCATTCTAGTGGATAATTTAATAGAATTACTTTGTTAATGCAAGTGTTACAAATGCAAAAATAATACTGGAAAGGTTTAGCATGCATACAATCAAAGAAGATTAAAATATTGTAGAAATTGAGGATTAAAACAAAGCCCCTTCTGTGAAAAAAATGTAAAAAGCTCCACCGTTTTAGTTTGCATCATGGTAATATATCTTTAACCTCTTGGATGCTAGGATTGCATAGCAATATATTGGTGAAATCTCTAGCTTTTAAGGGGATAAAGTTGAATGTTTTGCAATTAACATTTTAGATATTAATTTAAAATGCAAAAGAAGCACAGTATAATATAATACTGTAAAATGAGCATATGCTTGGTGCATTATGCTAGATTAACACTCATTATTTTTCATTTGTGGTCACAATAATTCTTGCTCTCGCTGCATGCATCATAACCATCCTAGAAACTCCATTTAGTTTCATCAATATTATTTGCATGATATATTTGTTTATGGGGAATAATAAACAAGAAGCATACTGTTTTCACTATTTTTTCTCATGCAGTAAAATATAATAATAAAGTTATGGTTTTAATTTGAGATGATTACACTTATATTACCTGAGATTACTACAAACTGTAAAGTTTCACTGTGAATTTCAAAGCACACATTTGTTTATGTAAGTTTTACAAAAAATTTTACTTTCCCCAACACCATTCTCTTATCTTAATAAGTAATTGTTTGGGTTTGGTCGATGTGTATACATTATAGGGCTTTTCCTTCTGAATAATAATATGCCCATGCTTTATTTCAAAATTATTACATCTCAAACTAGATCATATTTTTTTTCCATTGCTGAATTTATAGTTTCTTGATCATTGACTGAAACTATGTGTTTGTAATTTAGTCTGTAGAATCAATAATTTCTTCGTATCCTAAATCATGTTCAAATGGCCATATGGAAACTTTAGTTTTAAGTGGTGTTGTCATGATGGGTGAGCAAGGCATTACGGAAAATATTTAGGTTATTTCATGACTTATATATAAAGAGCTGTCAATAAGTCATGAAATAACCTAAATATTTTCTGTAATGCCTTGCTCACCCGTCGTGGCAACACCACTTAAAACTAAAGTTTCCATATGGCCATTTGAACTGTTGGTTCAATATTAGTAGATGATTTGCACATGCCTGTTAGTAATGCACAGTTTTAACAGGGAAGATGTATGGCCCTGCTCAGACTCTGTATTACTGGTCAGTGAGATGTAACAAAGTAGCAAATTTTCCTGTGACAATGGAGGAATCTCTGAGGGATCAGAGGAGATAGTAAGTACTTCAAGCCCTATTCAGTATGCTAAAGAGGTGCAATTCTGGACCTGATCAACTGCACCAAAGTTGTTAATTAAAATTCCTCAAATTGTAATTAATTTCAAGGAGACTTTTCACCACAAGGAGTTGGAGACCTCTCTAGCAAACAAAGTGTTCCACTTAAACCAATGGGAATTTGGGGAACTTTTATTTGACCATTATGGTGCAATTAATGTCACCCAGAATTGTACATCTTTATCTTAATGATTATAGCCATTATCACATTATGCTAAAAACAAAAGATATGCAATTCTGGGACACATACAAATTGTTATTGATTTAAATGGGGCTTTTCACCCCTTGAATGCTAGAGAGGTCTCCAGTGCATTGTATCTAGCATCATGAGGTTAAAAGGTATATTTAATTCTATGGCAATTTGTATTGGTACCCCCTGGTGTGGCTGGTTTGCTTCAGAATTGCATATCTTTCACTTATTGAATAGGGCTTATAGGGGCATATTTATAATGAAAAGTGGAGTAAACCAACTGCACAGTAGGGGACAAAATAAACATGCCTATATTCCCATGCATGTCAGTAGAGCTTTTTAACTCAGTGAATACTAGGTGGGTCTCCAATGCATTGCTTCAGGTTAAAGGAATAGTAATGTTTAAAAAAAAAAAGCAGTTCAGATTAATTATCATAGAAATTTGGGACATATAGAATGTTATTTCAATACTGTCAGAGTTGTAGTGCAAGAGTAACTGAAAGTATCCCCCTCCCACCCCTTTTACTGATGTAACACTGCTCACCTCAGAGCAGGAGGACTGTCCAGATGGATCTCAGAGAGGGACAATCTTCAGTGACCGTAAGGAAAAACCTGAAAAACCTGCTGACAGTAAGAAGATTGTCCCTTGCTGCGACCTGTCTGGTCAGATTTCACATCTGAGGGGAGGCAGCTTACACTAGGTAGAAGGAGGGGATACTTTATCATTCAATTACTCTTGAAAAACAACTCAGACAAAGCAGAATTTGAAATTGCTGCATTGAAGGTTTTTTGGCCTTTTTTTGGATCATGACAGTAAACAGGAATAGGAAACTGGTTGAACTTGATGGACCCAAGTATTTTTTCAACCTAAATTACTATTTGAAATAACTCCAGTTTGCTTTTATAAATATGGCCCTAAGCAACATTTCAGCAATTCAGGAGGAGTATACAATTTGTGCCATAGGCTAAAATTAACCCTTTGACTGTCAGAGGGGTAAGCAACGCATTGAGAAGCAATGCGTTGCATACCCCTCTGGCATTCAAACAGTTAAAACTCTTAAATTTCCTATTCAAGTTTAACTTGTAACCACTTGAATGCGAGAGAGGTCTCCAGTGTATTGCACTGAGAAACACTGCCTTACTGTTAATAATATATAATTGTGGACCTGAGAAAATTATATATTTACAGTTCTGAACTAACAGAATGAAAAGTTGTAATTATCATATCAACTTCTAATCAATATTTCAGCCTCGAACATGGAAATCAATGCATAATTGTTTTCCAGTCATATAGCTTGGTAGACTGAAGGCTTGTCTTACGCATGGGGGTATTGGTTCAAGTAAAGACACAGACAACTTAATTATGGGTTAACTCAGGCCACAGCTTTATTTAAAATACATCATAACCATATTTTTTTCCAGACTTTAAGCCCTTGCCAATAACCAAACTTTAGTAGGCCAAAAACCTACCTACCCCTTTTGAGCCTTAGGCTCCCCAATCTTGTTCCACCTTACCGCGCCCCATTAGCTGGTTACTGCAGCTCAATGGGGCCGGTGTCCAAACCCGCGACACAGTCCGGGTGTCATTGTCCCTAGGCCGCTGGCCTACCATCTTCCTGTAACCATATCCAACTTAACGACCTTATACACATTGGCAAGGGCCCAAAGCGCCCACAAAGCTGCGACAAACAAGAAACAACCACCCCCACACCGACCACCACCCAGACACCCTCGAACCAACCCCCAAACATGAACACACAAGGGAGGGAGGGAGGGACGCTGTTCCATTTCAGCAGTAAAAGGAAGTGACATTTACCATTTACCCCTTATATTACCTCTTACGATTTCCACTTCCTGTCTACACCTCCTAACTTTACTTGCCACCCCCAGCTCAGACATGTCTCCCCTTCCTATTTTGCGGGGAGTTCTTGTCTTACGCATGGGGGTATTGGTTCAAGTAAAGACACAGACAACTTAATTATGGGTTAACTCAGGCCACAGCTTTATTTAAAATACATCATAACCATATTTTTTTCCAGACTTTAAGCCCTTGCCAATAACCAAACTTTAGTAGGCCAAAAACCTACCTACCCCTTTTGAGCCTTAGGCTCCCCAATCTTGTTCCACCTTACCGCGCCCCATTAGCTGGTTACTGCAGCTCAATGGGGCCGGTGTCCAAACCCGCGACACAGTCCGGGTGTCATTGTCCCTAGGCCGCTGGCCTACCATCTTCCTGTAACCATATCCAACTTAACGACCTTATACACATTGGCAAGGGCCCAAAGCGCCACAAGGGCCTGATGAGACCACCTCTCATTCAAGCCCTTCCCCCCAACACAAAGCCCTGGCCTGCCCGAAAACCCCTGCGAAGTCTAGGTTAAAGAAAGCCAACCCTCTTGAAGAAGGAATACCAGCACCCCAATGCACTACAAGAGATGGATCCACCAAAAAACACTGTACCGGACAGTTACCCCCCAGTGACCGACCACAAACCAAGCCACCCACTGAAGCAGCCACACCAGATGTAGTCCCTCTGGCAGGACCTGACCAACCCACACCCCCTGGCCCCAAACCAGGTAACCGGCCCCATTGATCCAACAAAGGACCACAGACAGCCCGTCCCAAACCATTACCCACATACGCCCCCAGCACATCAAAGAGCACCACAGGACCAAAACCATCGAAACATTGAAAAATTTACCAACCCGCCTGTCCCCGAAAAAGGAGCACAAACACCGCACTGAGAAAATGCCACTATATGCCTACTACAAATCGCCTGAAGACCCCGAGAAGCAGGCCCTGAAGAAGGAACGAAAACAAAATAGATGCCGGCCATACACCTGCCCGGACCACCACCAGCCCCCAATCGACATCAACACCACAACAGCACCCCCCCCCCAAGGTAAACCCAATGCCACACCATACACCTCCTGACAGGACAGCCACAATCAGAACCCCAGCATGCCACATCCACCACATCCAACAAACCCCAAACCGGCCAAGCCGGAACCAAAATGCCCGCCAAACAACTGCACTAATGTCAACTCCCCCTGCTCCGCAAACCGTGCCCATACGGATGGTAAAACGGACCCCACCCAGGAGTTAATCTCTCCTTCCAAGCTCCCTACGACCGGCAGGGAAAGGCATGCAAACTGCCAGCACCAGAAACAAGACCCCGAAATACCGCCACTTGGAACAGAGAGACTGCCCCAACACCCAAGACATCCTGAAAATACACATTCAGAGGTGAATAACCCAACACCAGATGCCAAAAAAGTAGCAGAAGCGGACTGGAAAGTAACAGCCTGAACAAACCCACTGCAACCGGAACGGAACCTCCATGCCAGCACCCATCTCCACACCTCCCTAGCGACATCAACCACAAGCAGCCATAGCGATGAACCCAGTAAGCAACGGCACCACCACTAACACCCCAATATCCACCAGCCTGACGGTGCCCCAGACCGGCGCAAATGGGCCCCAGAACGCCACAAACACTCAGAAAATCCAACTCCTCCATCGAACCGGATCATTGCCGGCTAAAACACTCCCCGCATAAGCTGTCAAAAACAACACCCCGCTCACCAATCCATCGATCTGACCGCCACCACAGAGTCAGTTAGAAGTGAGGGCAAGCCGAAAAGAGCCACCCGGGACCCACTCCAAATACTGACGAAAGACCCGACCCAATGGAATAAGACATCCCTCAAGACAGGGAATACCCCAAGACTGAGAAGCCCAAAGGGAACCGTCCAAGTCTGCCAGCAAGTCACCAACTCAATCCGCACGTCCCCTGCCTGCCCCACCGAAGTCCACACCCCAAAGGTGCACAACACCCTCCGGGCCGTAGGAAGCACATACCAGACAATGACAACCCAATCCCCACACCAGACAAGTGGACCCCCAGTCCGAGAAACTGAGGAAACAGATGCCGCTGCCGCAGGCCCTCATCAAGACCACCGGACCCCCACACCGAAAGCTCCTTCAAGGAAACGCCGGATGGAGAGAATACCCCAACCCCCAAGAACCCCCCCCACACACTTGTAAAGTGCTTCCACTCCCAGGTAGGGCCCTCAGGCAGACAACCCCAGTCCCACATAGTAATCCACCCCGCCCTTGAAACAGAAAACAGAACAAGCAATATGCGGACCGGTGGAAAGATGAAGCATCTCCGCCATAATGACCAAGACCCATGTCCCTCACCTGAAGCCAAAAGTGACAGCCCAAACAAGGCCGTACAAAACGGACTGTATTGAAAGAGGGAAAGGCAACCCCCACCGATCCTGAAAGGGAAAAAATTCCTGAAGAAGGATAAGCCAGAAGGGACCCCGTACCCCCAAGCCGGAATATGCGAAACCAGAAAGAGTAAGCGCAAAAACGGACTCACACTCCTGCTCGACAAACCTTCCACACCAGAGCCTCACGTCAACAGAACCGCCTCAGATGCCCCCATACTGACCACCAATTAGCCGCCAACAGAACCCCAAAGCATCCAAGGCCCAGAATCCGAGACCCCCAGGCAAACCCTCCATACAGAAGACTGAACACGTCCCCGCCCTACACAACATGGCCTAAGAGCGCATTCATAGAATGAACCCTAGCGCCATCCCCCGGCAAACCCACAGCTCCCAACCGTCATGAACAGAGATGACCCAACACCATAGATAAGGAAGTGAACCTGAACCAACAAGACTGACCAGCAAGACCACCCCAGTAGCCATGCCCAGGAACAAAAGACCGCAAACCTGAATGGCAGTAGCCAAAACGGCCATTGAAGAAGGAACAAACCCACCGTCCGTCGAAAAAACCCCGATGAAGATGGACGCATACCCAGTCCCTGATGCAACCCTGCGACATACCAGCCCCCTGGAAGCAGAAAGCACCCCTAAAGCGCCGCGATAACCAAACACAAGAGCCCGGCATAGGAACACGGTCTCCAAAAGACTAACTATATGTCACAAGCACATAACCCAACCCGAACACCAACCAAACACCTGAAACCCCCAGCAACCACTACCACCCTGCCTCAAAAAACGGCACCACAGGCTCAGGAGGCACCTCATCCATCAGAAGGAGGGAGAAAACACCACCAACCCAATACCAGCAAATGTCCCACACCGCCATCCACAAGGCATGTCCCCAAGACCCCACCCAACACCTACACACGGCCCCCAAACACTACCTACGCTCCAGCAAGCAATACTTCCCCCTCAAACCACCCCCAGGATCCATGAGTCCCAGCGGCCCATGCCTGATCCCACCCCCGGACCGAATAGCCCAGCAGCGGGACCGCTCGCTGGCCCAAAAAGGCCCAGAGGCCACCACACTCCCCGTAACTCCCGGAAGGTCCCACTGCCCGCCGCAGAGAGACGGCAACCCTGGTGAGAGGGAACTCCATCGCCCAAACCAGGGCCCCCAGTCCAACGCTAAGGGAGGAGAACCCCGAGGCCGACCGCCTCCCAGCGGCCAAACACCACCACACCAGGCCCGCACTGGAGACCGACTCTGGCTGGGTCAGAGACCCGACCAATAGCTGACACCAAAAATCCGCCCCAAGCCACAGAAGCCCCCTTGTCGTCCCGCAACTGCACACACCCCTAGACCCCCAAGCACCCAGACTTGCCTGGCCCGCAACCTGTGATGAAGAGGACCAACCACAAACAGCCCACCTCCAGAGCACCAAGCGTCAGACAACCATACATCCGCATACCTGCTCCAGATCGATGAACAGCTGGAACGCACCGAGCCCTCCAGTCGCCACCACCTGCGGACCACCGGACCTAGGCATAGTCCCACCAGTGCCGAACGAAAGCTCCGCCGCCTACAAAAGAGAGACCAAAACCAACAAACCCAACCCACCATCCTACACAGTCCCCACCATACATAGTTGGAATAACATGATAAAGGAAACATAAATACACATATACACACACATATATATACATAAATATATATACAGACATATACATAAATAAACACATACACATACAGACTCAAACACATAATACATACATATATATAATAATGTTGTGTTTTTTTTTTTTTTTTTTTTTGTTTTTTTTTTTTGTTTTGTTTTTTTGGATTTTCTTGTTTTTTTTTTTTTTTTTTTTTTTTTGTTTTGTAGTTTTTTGTTGTAAGTAAATGAAAAGGTACAAGTTGGGCAAAGAATGACATATACCAAGACAAGATGCAAATATGTCAGAAGCCTTGGGGGTCCAGCACAGTATCGTCCATTGCCACCTAGCACCCTGAGGAGCATAAGAGAACCCAGGCCCCACACACCTGCACCCCAAGGACAAAAAGAACACACACCAGGGAACAGGGGGGGGGGGAGGGTTGAACAAGACTGCCAGGACCTCCGGGACCAGGACCTCAACGGCCGAGGAAGGAACTAAAAAAGAAAAAAGGGGGGGGGGACCAGGACCAACGCAGGGAAGGCCCTAAAAAGAAAAGGAGAAGGGGGGAAGACTGCAGCCAGACCGCCGGAACCGGGACCCAAAAGGACAATGCAGGAACAAACGAAAAAGGAGTGGGGGACGAGGACCAGGAAGAAAAGGCACTAAAAAGAAAAAGGAGAAGGGGGATAGGACCATGACCACTGAGGATGGCATCCACGGGAGACCCCCGCCACACCTCCACCAAGGCAATGAAGAGAAAAACCCCTCAGGCTCCATCAGTCGCAATTGAACAGAGCAGCAAGCCGCCCCCGTCTGAGCTCCTCCCAACAGCTGCTCTCCCCCCGCGGCAGCTACCAGCAGTAGGCACCGACCCCTCACCTGTGCACACAGCCACTCGTCGGGAAGACGCTCCATCACTCCCTGGCCTGCCTCCACTCCGCAATCCGAACGCCGTCAGGTCCTCTGTCAAGCCATCACCCTGAACAGTCGAATCAAAAAAGGGGGGGCGGCACACAGTGCCCGCTGATCCATCCGGAACACCCTGCAGCAGCTCCACGCTCAGCCGCAGCCCATGCGCATCCACAGACCCGAGACTCCCACAGCCACACCAGCAAACGTATCAGCAAAGGACCAGCAAAGGAACACCAAGAAACACCATGGATCAGCAACTGAACAGCAACGAATCAGCCATGCAAACAGGTACCCAGACAGTCAGAATCCACTCAGCTCTGCACGCTGTTCCATTTCAGCAGTAAAAGGAAGTGACATTTACCATTTACCCCTTATATTACCTCTTACGATTTCCACTTCCTGTCTACACCTCCTAACTTTACTTGCCACCCCCAGCTCAGACATGTCTCCCCTTCCTATTTTGCGGGGAGTTCTTATTTGAACATCCTAAGGTATTATTACCACTGTAAGTGCCTAACACTTGTGAAATGCATTGCAGAGCACATCTCCCTCTGGCATTTAAAGTGATGAGTATTTTTTACAAAATGGTAAATGCGTTTTCTTAGAAAGTGTTAAGTGCCATAAACAAATCTTTACAATGTCATCTTCTGGGTTTGTATTGTCAGAATGTCTGTGAAAATACAGTGATGCTGATGTACTAAGACAAAGTGGTGTAGTTCTGGGGCAAAACAGGTGCAACATAAGGAAAAAAAATACATTTACATTGAATGAAAAGGGGCTATTAACCCCTTGATGACCATCCACACAGCAGGCAGATAAGGACCACAGAGCTTTTTTTTTTTTTTTTTTTTTTTGTGCAAATCAGCCATGCAGGGATCCCTGAATTCCAGGATGTGCCAAGACCATCACTGGTCCTTAATGCAAGCTTACCCATGATGGTCCTGACAAGTCATGGGTCCTTAATGGGTTAATGTTAGAGATGTCTCCAACGCATTAAAAAGCAATGCATTTTGAGACTTCTCTAATACTGAAGTTGATAAAAGCACCATTTAAACCTTTGAGTGTCTGTCCAAGGGGTGTCCTTCATGTTGCTTTGCAATGCATTGTACACCACCCCCTGGCACTCAATGGGTTAAATCAACGGGCTTTGAGGAATGTTTATTAATTCCATATGGTGTAGTTGGTTTGCCCCAGAATCCCTCCATTCGTTCTTGGTACATCATAGATATAATCTGTAAATATAATTATCCTATATAATAATTTGCTAGGATGTTTGTCAGAGGCCATCATGCACAGTAAAGAATGTGTGCTTTCAGGCAGTCTCTACTGTGCATGATTGCATTGCGTGAGTGAGGAGACGCAAGACTGCATTGCGTGGAGCAGTGAGGTAGCGGCTGCTTAACCCTTTAAGTGACAGAGGGGTACACAATGCATTGCTAGCAGTGCGTTGCGTACCCCTCTGGCACTCAAAGGGTTAACATTACCCGGACCTTGGCCCGTGTACACAGGCTTTTACACTAGAGAAAGAGAGAGATAGATGAAACAGCAGATAAAAGGCAATATATATATATATATATATATATATATATATATAAATATATATACAGATACACCTGCTGAGGTATGAAAGAGATCTTCCTCAGAAAGCCAGTATGTTAAATACATTAAGAATTTTTCAAGGACAAAGTTCCCCTTCATGTCTGGAAAAAAAAGTTTACTGTGTAAAAAAAAGAAAGAAAGAAAGAAAGAAAAAGAAAGACAGAAAGAAAGAAAGAAAGAAAGAAAGAAAGAAAGAAAGAAAGAAAGAAAGAAAGAAAAGATTATTAATGACTGACGGCAATTTGGGGTTCCCACTGGGAATCCAATTTTTGTCCCACTGCTTGCTCTACCTCTTTCAACTACAAAGTCCACCATGAAAACTATACATGCTAAAAAGTTGCTACTCTCTCTGTTTTAATTCAAAGGAACAATCAGACATGGCTTATTTCTGAAGACATTTCAGAATGAGAAGGTTCCATTCGCCCCAAGTGACAACCATCATCACTAGAAATTTCAGGCTCTGACAACAGAGCCCTAAAATTTTTCAGATACTGAGCATTCTGCCTTTGATTTTTAGACCAACTGCTGAGTATTCACATTACAAAAGGCATTGGGTAGGACGCCTGGAAAAAAAGCACAAATGTGCCTAGCGAAGGGAATACAACTAAGACCTCAGAGATTATCTAAGAGCACTGCAGGGATAAAATATAGTTAAAACGAGGAGGATACAAAAGCATTGCATGCAGTCTTTTAAAAGAAATTAGTTCAGTAATACAAATCACCCCGTTGATAATAAAGCAGTAGGCAACCCTAAACATTTCCAGCACTATTTATAGTTTACGCCACAGATATTTTGAAATGTATTAGAACTGGAAAACTGATAATCATAAAAGTACAAATTATTATCTAAACATGTATACAGTGACAGTAAAAAAAAAAAAAAAAAAAAAAAAACATATATATATATATATATATATATATATATACTAGTTGAAGAGCCCGTTACACGGGCCACAGTGCCACTGCCAGCCGGTTGCAGGGTAGTCATGCACAGTAGATACTGTCTGCGCTGCGGTTCGGATCGTCCAGCTCTGTATCAGCCGCAGCGCGGACAGTATCTACTGCGCATGATTGCGTAGTTACACACATTTTAACAAATTAATATATATATATATATATATATATAGAGAGAGAGAGAGAGAGAGAGATAGATAGATATGGTTTACCCTCATATGTAAAACAAGGTTACTTCCACTGCAGACAGGTGTTTAATTCAAAAGCTCAAAACTTAATTTTTATAGATGTAATATCTCAATGGACTGAAATTGTACAGTGGCACTGTTGCTACACCATCCTACAGCTTTGACCAGTTGACCTTAAACCTCTATAGGCTGGTGTAACAACGGTGCTACTGTAACATTTCAGGCCTTTGAGATATACACCTGAAAAATTCAAGTTTGACCTGGGATAACTTTTGAATAAAATATTTTTCTGCAGTGGGAGTACCCTTGTTTTTCTCAGAAGGAAAAACCCTACCATATATATATATTTCTATCCCTTTAAAGTAGATCTGAAACGTCAAATTAAGTTTAATTTTAAATTTACATAAAAACTCCCTATATGTTGTACTTGTCATCTGTTTTGTAATATAGCTTTTGAGAAATAAGGTTTTATTTGTTGATGACACAGCATGGCACATTATGCTAATCTGTGTATGTGCTAGGTCAGTATTAACCCTTTGAGTGCCAGAGAGCTATCCAGTGCATTATGTTACAATATGTTGTGTACATCCACTCACACTGTGCTATGAATGAATCTAAACAGATCCCGCACACTGGGGTCATTTCTAATAATGTACATAATAAGTTTGGCCTCAAACAGAACAAATTAATATAATGTGTAGGAAATTAGGATAAAGTACCACACTTTGCCACAAAAATATAAATTGGCATATTTTACTTCTGTGTAAAACAAACTAAACTTGTTTTAGAGTACCATGTCCACTTTAACCATATAAATGTACTTTGCAATGCTTGGGACAACCTTCTGGTATTCAAAGAACTAAATATAACTTTAAACCATTGAGTGCCAGGGGGGTATGCAACACATTGCTTTGAAATGCGTTGCATACCCCTCTGACACTCAAAGGGTTAACTTCTTGGATGCTACAACTGTCTCCAACTCCTTGCTTCGCAAATGCATTTGGAGACACCTTTGGCATCCGTGGGGTTAAGTGTGTAAGGCTGAAGGGAAACCAAAATGACTTTGCGAATTACTAAATCATTGAAAGTGGAAATAAGTCTTAGGAATAGCTGCCTCTGAATTTGTTTAACTATTTGAGTGCCAGAAATGTATCCAACTCATTGCAACGCAATGGGTTGAATAACTCTCTGGCACTCAGAGGTTTAGTACATTGACCTACCTGAGAAAGCATCCTTCATACAGCGGTCCGGTGTATTTATTTATAGAGTTTTTGTATTATAGCTGCAGTTTCCTATTCATGGTGATCCTTGCTGAAATCTGCCTCTAGGTGACACCTCCTCACAGCAAACAACAGGATTCTGTAGACCTGTATGACTCATAAGGGATTGCTGTCTTTATCAGAGAGTACAATGAAATAACTAGCAGCAGACCGAAACAGAGATAAAATGAAGATAAAAAAAACGCAAATATGAATAACTCAATGTTTGAAGGATACTTACCTAAGTCTTTCAGATAAAGAAATGAAGAGACACTTAGTCTTAGGGTATAATTCCCCCTTAATATAGATGTATTCATATTACGTCTATATAAAGTAAGGAGAAGGTATATATCTGCTTCTGCTGTGCCTGCTCTTCTAAATCAGCACCTGCTCCTTTGCAAGGCAACCCATAACATTATCTCTATGGCAGGGAGTAAGTACAGTCTATAAAAGTCAACTGGAGCAATTCTGCTCAACAGGGGAGAAACACAAATTCCCTTTGATCTAAATGGGGCCTTTAACACCTTGAATGCTAGAGAGGTCTCCAACACATTAATTATTGAAGACCTCTCTAGCATTCAATGAATTAAAATTATGTTTAAATGCATGGGAATTTGGGGATGCTAATTTGTCCACCTATGGTGTTTTTAGTTTGCCCCAGAATTGCTCCGGATTGTTTTTATAAATAAGGTGTGTAAGGAAGAAGTTTTAGCTATCGTCATCTGTTACCTGTCCCAATAGGCAGAGTAGGCAACATCCTAGAGGTCAAAATTTAGGGGGGTGCCTCAACTGTGCTGGTCACACCCACATTCTAAATTGTGAGGGTGGCCAGAGCAATATCAGTGTCCCCACACCAGTTTTATACCCCTTTATAAGTTATTATTTATCCCATTGGATGCTAAAGAGATCTCCAGTGGATTGCAAAGCAGTGCGTTCTGTGCCAGGAAATAGTAGATGGGTCTGGGGATGGGGAATTCTGTGGAACAGCGGTATGGTTATGGGTAGATCTAAGGGAGCATAGAATGCCTTGCCTGGGGCAAAAATTCAGCCTTGCAGGTCCCAGTGGAATGGCATGGCCCAAAATTCCAAGCACTTCTACATTCTCTACTCCTTCACACAAGTGGTAAAAAGCCAACATTTCTTGCACAAAAAGCTTTGTCCATATGTGATGGCAGGTGCAGCACACACAAAAAAACATAGTCCATTGTGCTTATTTTAGTTCAGTGATATATTATGTATCACCATACTATTTGGTAATAATCAGTGCGATATTTTGCAATCCATTAATAATGTACACAAATTCTGTATCTAAGCAAACTTTCAGTAATTGTGATACAAAAAGCAATTCCACCATAGTTTAGAGGTAGTCCCTGTTACTGTACCTTTTATCATGGGAAAATGCTAAAGATTACGTATATCTTTCTGTGCAGTTTCCATAATGTGATTTATCTAGATATGCAATCACAATGAAAATCAATTAGAGTAATATTATGCAAAATCTGCTAATAGACAATCACATCCTTAGTTAAAAGTAATTTTGCATCACACGTTTGTTTAGGTGTTAAAACATAAAGTGAGTTACATCTGTATATTTTACAACATTTTCATTGACGTCTATGTTTTTATTTTATGTGTGTTTTACTCTTGAATACTTTAGGTTAAGTCTCTTGACATTTAGGGGGGGTGGGTGTCTAGTTAATACTAGGGCAATAGGCTGAACAGAGAAAAGAGAGTAGGTATGGAGTAAGGAAGTAGGAGGAGCCACAGAGAACTTTCTACTACAGAAAAGGAGACTGAGCATTGAATACCTGAGTCTCTTGGGCAGATACAGAGTTCCTAGTATGTTAACACAAATGGCCCTATGTCAGTGGTTCTCAACTCCTGTCCTCAGGACCTACTAACAGGCCAGGATCTGATTATTTCCTTGTTAGAGCACAGGTGAGTTAATCAATGTGAATTAGTCTCTGATCACCACACCTGTGCTCTAGCAGAGAAATCCCCAAGTCCTGACCTGTTAGTGGGTCCTGAGGACAGGAGCTGAGAAACACTGCCCTATGTACATGTGGAAACAGAAGTGGTTGCAGTCCTGAGGGGATATTCTTTAAGAAACATCCAATGAAGTAAGTAAAGATCTAAAATTCTTATGTTCTCCAGTAAAGACTTTTTTCAATTTAGCTAAAGCCTCGTCAGCTTAAAATAAGACACACTTCAGTGTGTGTGTGCGCAGATGAACAAAAGTGGAACAGTCAGTGTGGTGCAATTCTGAAACAAATCAATTTCCCCAAAGGGAACAAATAAAAAAACTCCCAAATTACCATTGATTTAAATGGCACGTTTAACCCCATCACTGCTATAGATGTCTTCAGCACATTGCAACTGAATCCTTCTGAGTGCTCAATAAAGAACATTTTGAACATTAATACTAGGGGTATGGGACTCAAATACAGGTTTGAGCATATTTGTTTCAGTCAGTAATCATGACTCCCCAGCAGTGCAGGTTTTCTGTATACCATCACTTTAACACAAGTGCATCAATCAGTGACTCAGTCATTTTGACAAGCCCATCTGTAGTTATCCAAAGAATCTGCACTATTGCTGAGACTTGGTCGCCACTATGTAAACCTAGAGGTATGCTTTAGTTCACAGAGTACTGAAAGCAGTAGGTGGGCAATATGCTGCCTTCCAGCTGTTTTCAGACTACGGCTGTCCTCAGTATGACATCCCTGATCTGAGATGATCCAATCATTCCTTGAATGCAGGACATCTATGGAAAAACATTTTGCTGAAGAGGCTTGGAATTCAAGCAGAATTAATTTCCCCATAGTTGCCATGCATTACAGGGGCTGATCTGGCACTTAATTAATTAATCTCCTTACCTATTTGCCTTGTTTTTGTGTAAAGTATTAAGTAGACCCCCTTGAGTGCTAGAGAGGTCTCAACTGCATTGCTTTACAATGTATTGGAGACCTCTTTAGCATTCAAGGATTTAAAAGCCCAATCTGTGGTACAGTACAGTACAGTAAGACAGCTGCAAGCTGAATAGAGCAGAAATATAAGGTGCAGAGGTTCAAGCGGGTGCAGGTCAAAGCTGGAACTGGTACATATGGGAGCTAGCAAAGATCATTCTATTAACTTTAATCCACAGATAATGTAGGCGTTGTTAAGTTCTTTAATAGCGCTGGTGCTGATATACTAAGAAGTAGTGGTGCAGTTCTGGTGCAAACCAGTGCAAATTCCCAAATTCTTATTGATTTATATTGGACGATTAGCCCTTGAATGCTAGAGATGCCTCCAGTGCATTGCCTTTCTACCCAGTGCAATATATGCACAGATATTTTGAAAAAAGGGAGCTAAAGGGAAACTATGCATGTTTTATATTTCTACCCAGTCAAAGGTACTGAAATATTTGAAATCTATGCAATTTCCTTCTGTATTTATTAACAGGACCCCTCCCCCCCAAAAAAGAGGACCACAAAATATTGCAGGTATTAGCTGAGGTGGTTAAAGTCCCAAGTCTCACTCACAGAGCCATGGGTCTTCCTGTAATCTTGAGACATGTAAAGTTACTGATCTCCTTATTAGCAATCTCCCAGATTCTTACCTTTTTACTTCAACTATATATTTTTCAACCCGTGAATGCTATAGAGATGTTAAATGTATTGTGAAGCAAAGATAAAGATTAAGTAGATTTTTTTAAAGAGGTAGTCAAGTTACAATTTAACTCAGGTACACATATGAATACATGTGTATTGCTGTGACTCTATTACCCATTTAAAACCTTCTTTAACATCTACTTAAAAATAAAAGGACGTTAACACTTTAATTAAAATCCTCAGTTTTTATGTCTTTTAAATCTCAAACCCTATATCATTTAGGGTAGAGGCAGAGCCTACATTTCAGAATATACAGCCCTTCATCAGAGATTAAAGCATTTTTTTCTGTACAGCAATCATGTTAAATTGTTTCACAATGCTGACAAATATTTTAGCCTCACAATACAGACAATGTAAAAACCTTTCTTGCTTGGGTCTACCAACAAAATCACCAGGGTTAAATGACAGAGCTCTGCTGGCTATTTGTCTGTCACCAGGAGTTGTAAATTGCAGCCTGTCTCCAAGATAGTGGTTAGACACATTCTAAGATTAATGGTTTTGCATAGACACTCTGGACTCCAAGTGATTTTGAGATGAACTCCATCATACAGACCTTTCTAATCCAACATCAAAAAGATCTGTTGTGCAAAATTTTACATCCATATCTTGATAGAAATCTATCTAGATCTCTGCTGAGCTTTCAACTCTGTCTTCTGTAGATTATGAACTGGTTGCTTTAATTCTCTGAATATTAAGCAGCAATTATTTCTAACACTGGTTGAAGTATCCTTTTCATCTTAATTATCATGTGTGCACATTAATTAAAATATTTAGTATTTCATTTACTTGAGCTGGAACTGTACAAACCAGCTGCATTGTGACCTAGTATTTAATTCTGCAGTGTCATGCTTTATATTAAATATTTCTGCACAAAGTCATTTTAGATTTGCAAGACATCATCTGGAAAGTAAAGTCAATTCACAGACACTGTGTTTCTGCTTGACTTGCATCCACGTAACAGCTCCTTAGTGCTGCACTTGAGATTTTATATTGAAAACATGATTTGTTTTACTGATCAGTCTGGATGAAACATTTCCATAAATTGCCATTGCACAGTTAACACCAGTGGATGCTAGTGTGGTCCCCAAAGCATCTTGATATTCTGATTCCAATATGACATCCATAGAAAAAGTAATAAAATATCCTTTTAACCCTTTGTGTAGCAATCTGTTTGAGACCTTTCTAGCACCCAAGGGGTAGAAAGGATACTTTATGACTTTTGCTATGGATGTTAAATTAGAATCAAAAGAGAGAGACATTTTAGTGCCTTATGCTGTAAGGAAAAAGGTATAATTCTAAAGCACACCAGCAGTATCATAGGAATATGTATAAACTATCACATTGCTCTTAACCCTTTGAGAGCCAGAGGGGTACTGAATGCATTGCTTTGCAATGCATTCTGTACCCCTCTGGCAATCAAAGGGTTAAATGGGGCTTTTAATCTATTGAGTGCTTGTGAGACCAATTTTTCATTCACGGGGTAAAACTCCAAATTTAAATCAATGTGAAATTTTTGGAATGGTCATTTGGCTTCTATATTGCAGTTGGTTTTCCCCAGAATTGAATATCTTTTTTTGATGCGCATAAGACCTTTAGGACCATATTAACCCCTTAGCAACCCTTGATTTGCCAGGACTATCATGCCAGTCCCTGCACGTAAGGTTCAGTGATGGTCGTGGCACCTCATGGAATTCTGGGATGGCAGCCTGGCTACACTCCGCTCTGTTGTCCCAGAATCTGTTGGGAAAAGAATTATTGGTCCAAAACAGCTGCCCTCACCCCATATAGGGTGGTTGTTAAAGCGGAATTTTCATTCATTTCAATGTGCCCTCCAAATCATTCTTAACACAGAGTTAATCATATCCATACTTGTATTATCCTTAGTAAGTCCAGCATTATTTAGAAATGTAATTTCTCCCCAGCAGACGACTTGCCGAAGAGGCAAGTGTGCGCCTACACTGTCCATCCCTGTCTCCTCTATGATTGACTAGGGGGAGTGGCATTGTACCTTAAGGTATAGAAAGGGACAGATAGCAGAGGTACACACATGCCTCTACATCAAGATCCCTGCCGCCTAGTCTACAAAGAAGTTGAATTTCTAAATAATGCCGGACTGACTAAATATAATACAAGTATGATTATGCTTAATGCTATGATAAAAATTATTTGGGGTGAACATTAAAATGCATGAAAGCTGCAGTTTAACTGGTTAAATATGATGAGAAGTAGAATGCTGGAGCAAACCATCTCAACATTGTGGCTAATTAAATGCTTTGAAGACCTCTCTACTATTCAGTGGTGGAAATGTTCCCCTATAACACAGTTGGTTTTCCCTTATAACAGATGGTTTTCCCCAGCTAAATGAAAACAATCAATATATTGTTCAGCTGATGCAATTGGCAAGATTGACAAGGGGCAATTTCCCCCTTTATGCTCTAAATAGGGGTTGGCAAAATTTGTTTTGCTTATTTCTTGCTATTACAGTTGGAATGATGCACTTAACAGGATGCAATTTCTTGGATGGAAGAATAATGCCATTAGGAAGAAACAATGGGGGAGATTTATAAAAGTGGAGTAATGAGATTAATGGCTGAAAACTTATGGTTGGCATTTATAAAATTGCCAGTGCCAGGTTTGGAAGTCTTAATGCTCTCAAGTACAGTTTTGTAGAGCTCTCATTATAGCTGGCGAAAAAAAATGGTGCAGCATATTTATAAAAAGATATCTCTGTTCATCAACTATTTTATGCCATGTATGTTGTATTATTAACCCTTTGAGTGCCAGAGGGGTATGCAACACATTGCTTTACAATGCGTTGCATACCCCTCTGGCACTCAAAGGGTTAAAAGATAGTGGCAGTACTGTGTAAGTATACATTTTCTGACTCAATAATTATAAAACAGCCTTTGTACAATTATAAACATCACCACACTGAATGAACAATAGCGATGGATTAGTGAGTTTTATTCCAGTGTGTTCTAGAATACTTTTTATTAATCTCCTCATTGGGCCTAATTCATCAAGCTAAAGGGGTGCATGTCTGAAGAAAACAAACTGCAGGGGAGGGGGGATATAATTCACCATTGGGTTAAAAGGGTGTTTAACCCACTGAATGCTAAAGGTCTCCTACGTATTGCAAAGCAATTCATTGGCAACCTCTCCAGCAGTCAAGTGTTTAATAATCCCCTTTAAACCAATGCAGTCTGACAATTTTTCATTACAGTTGAATTGCTCCAGAATTGTTCCTCTTTACATTGAAGACAAGCTCAGTCTGAATACATACAGTATACACATACATTAGCTTGTCTGGGTACATTACCCCTTTACAGCCTATCTTCTACTTCTGTGCTCAGTCAAGTCATCCACACTTCAGTCTATACCACTCTCTGTCTATCACTTATTCTAATGACACCTCTGTCTCAACCAAAGGTATCAGTGCTGAAGGTTCACTCTGTTACATTAGTTCCAGTCACTTCCTTGGTTCAACTTGGAGTGTGTTCTGACCACAGAGGTAAAAAAGTGTTCCAGCTAGGACTGGCAGTGGGATCTCATAGGTGAGAAAGTACCAAGTGGTTGTTTACTCTTGGCTTGCCTCTTCTAGCCTAACAATTAGAGTGACAGATTATAACTGCACTATGACCAAGGACCCCACCCTTGACCATTAAGCACCAAAGGTTAGTATTAAATCAGCATTCCTTCAACTAAAAAATCTGGACCTGAAATTAGATACAGTCAGTTGCATGATGCATGCACAACAGAAAGCTGTAGTTTGTAATTTGCTTACTCCAGGACCTCCCAAGATTCCTCTTGGTAAAAGGTTTGATGTTAGCCCTGCCAAACTAAGTTTCCTAAATGAATATATGTTTAATTTTTTTCAATCAATCTGAATTTTTTTCCCCCTCCCATCATTACAGAGTGACTTCTATCATCTCTTTGTTAAAATGTGAAGCTCTGTCCTTGGTATTTCTTCTTATTGACCCTGTGTCTCCTCTGCTTAATGATGCTGATAAATGTACTGCTGCTTTAAAGGGATAGAAATACTTCGTTTTATCTTTATTTTATTTTGTATGCATTAAAAAAACATGAAGAACGATATAAGTCTCATCTCTCAAACCTTTATGGTTTGAAAGATATTCACAAGCAAAGTTTCCCCCTCCTGCCCCTTTTACCTAGTGTAAGCCTTCTCTTCTCAGATGTGGAATGCAGTCCATAGACCAGACAGATAACAGAAGGGGATAATATTCTTCCTATCAGAACAATGAAAGCCCTCCCCCACCCTTGACAAGTTTTTCAGGTTTTTCCCTTATCTTAATTGAAGATTGTCCCTCTCTGCAGTCTACCTGGGTACCTCCCTTCTGATCTGGCTGAACAGTGTTACATCAGTTAACGGGGCAGGAGGGGGATACTTTATCATTTTATTACTCTTGAACTATAACTCTGACAGTATTGAAATAACACTCTCCAAAGTCCAAATACTAGGATGATTAATTAGAGCTGCTTTTATTATGAAACATTACTATCCCTTTAAGAAGTATTTGTTTTGCCTGGCAGGCAGTCCAACATAGACGTTGCTATTCTAGAATTCTTACAACAGCAAAAGACAGTGTGTGGTTGTATGAATTACATGGGGTAATGCTGGGGGACAGTAACTGGTTCTATGGATAATGCGATTCATGTCTGGGGCAGAGTGTGTGGGTTTTATGTATATGTGAGGCACGGCTTGGGGGGTATGAGGAAATTATCTTCCAAATCCAAAAATTGTAATATAGCACAGTCAGGCACAGGCTGTCCTAAACAGCTTCAGCATAACTTACACTGGTGGAAGCGACATCGCATAGGCTAGGATCTCCTTCTCCTCCTGGCTCCTTCTCTTCTCCATGAAATTTCCAAGAGAACTTCAGGAAGAGGTGAAGAACAAGGAGGCAAAAAGCAAGGTGAAAACACTGTTGACTTGGGGGGGTAGGGAATAGAACTTTGAAGTAACTCACTTCCAAGTTCAGTCCCCACCCCCCAGTCAACAGTTTTTTTTCGATTGAATAACTTAATCTTATATATCTCATAGTTCTATATATGCATCAATAGTGTGTGGGCATCAAACTAAAAATGTTGCAGTGTTTTGACGGGTGTTATAACTTCAGCAACATTTCCATAGTAAACTGTATAGATATGTATAGATAACTAAGCTCACACTACCAAGATGACATTTTCTTACTCATTCAGGGTTTGGGGCTAAAGGCACCTTGGGGGCTTACCTATGTGCACCCGAAGGGAGTGCTGAGGCTCCAACAAACCCAATTACAAAAATTGTGTCATCATCAGTAAATTCATATTTTTCCCATATGATTTTTTACATTCATGAATTCATACGCATACACACACATACACTTTCTCCCTCAAAGGAGACACCATGTATCCTACATCCCCTGGGACAGAGACTCGATTAATGTAAGGATTGCACAATTTGGAGCAGTGTCATTTTCAAGGTGTCATTTTGACAGAAGCGACGTTTTGAATGTGCTGTTTTGAGGGTTGCCATTTAGTCAATGCCATTCTAATAGGATATCGTTGGGAGTTAAAAGAAATGAAATTGATTGGCTTACTACACTTTGGTCTTATCATCTCTTTTGTTAACCCCTTAGATGCTAGAGGTGTCTTCAATGCATTGCAAATTGTAGATGCATTTACTCAAGGAAAAAGTAAAAAAAAATGCATCTACTCCAAATAATTAATGATTCAGAATAAAATATTGAAAATCCTTGAACATATCTCACATTTTTTTGATATTTTTAATATAAATCCTTTTCATATTGTTTCAAGCTAAAAACCCAAATTTTGAAGTGCTAAGAGTTGAGCTGTGAATTAATTTTAATAGTAGATTGGTAAAGTTTATCTATCAATCAGACCCCCTGCCTAAGTAACTGTCAGACTAATTAACACCCAGAAGAAGTCATTTGGAACTCTTTCAGGATTCTGAACATATGGTATTGATAAGAATCTGTACTCCAAAGATAATTCAATGAAATTGAAGTACACTGGATTTCATTACTATAAGGATTAGCAATGTAAGTGTACAGTATACCCCCATATACTGGTACAATCAGGACATGCGAATATCCTATTTCTAATGTACACAGCATTGTCTACTCTTAAAGTGATAGTAATGTTTCAAAATAAAAGTAGCTCCAATTAATCTTCAAATTATTTGGGCCATGGAGAGTGCTGTTTTCAATAATGTCAGAGTTGTAGTTGAAGAGTAATTGAATGATAAAGTATCCCCCTCCCGCCCATTTTACCTAGTGTAAGCCACCTCCCCTCAGATGTGGAATCTGATCTTAAGACCAAACAGCTCAGAGCAATGGAAAATCTTCTTACTGTGAGAACAATGAAAACCCTGCCCCATTGACAGTTTTTTTCAGGTTTTTTCCTTATGCTAATTGAAGATTGTCCCTCTCTGCAAGCCATCTGGACAACACCTTGCTGCTCTGAGGTGAGCAGTGTTACAATGAGGCCAAACTAGAAGTCACCAGGCCCTGGTGCCATAATAGAGTCTATGCCCCTCTTCCACAATGTCCCCCTTCATCTCCGCAATGCCCCCTTCATCTCCGCAATGCCCCCGTACCTCCAGTCCCTGGTGGTCCAGAGGAGCTTCTTCGGATCTGTGCCTCTTCCGGCACAGATCCCCGCCACCCGAACATGTCGGGCGAGCACATGGCGGTACTCGACGAGTACCGCCATGTGCCGAGCAGAGCGATGCTCGAGCCAATCCGAGCATCGGCCGAGCACGCTCGCTCATCACTACCTCCTACCAATCAGATTGCCCCCATTGGATATATCCACATTGCCCCCAATGTCCACCTCTCCACATTGCCCCAATTGACATCCAGTATTCCTCTCCTACCACTCTGGTGGTCCAGAGGCATATAAGAAGAGGTCTGTGTTTCCTTCTGCACAGACCTCTATTAGCAGCTGGAGCTCCTGCTCGATCCTCTCTCCGGTAATGCAGACTGCTGGGACATGATATCCTCTCCCAGCGCTCTGCATTACTAGAGTGCCGGAGACAGAGGGAGTTCAGCTGTTAACGGCTTGTTGTGGGTGCCTGGTGGTGGTGGGGGGACGTAGGGATGTGTCCAGGCCCCTGGAGTGACGGGCCCATTCGCAGTTACTACCCCTGTTATTATGCCTCTGCTTCAAAATCATCTGTTATATTGGCCATTCTTTATTTAAATCTATAGTTTGAGATACTTAGCATTATTTATTAGTTTATACAAATTATCCAGTGCTTCCTGGTATCAAGTGGCAGATTGGAGGGAGAGTGGAATGTTAGTATCTGGCGGTAAGATGTGGCAGTTGGGAGTGAGAGTGGAATGTTAGTATCTGAAACACCAGGCTGTGCTGTCCAGTACTACTTAATTAAAATACAATTACACCTAAATATCAAAACAAATAAGCAAATATCTCCTAAACTAATGTTTTACATATGATGACTAATATAAATATAGATGACATTGAGAATCACCTACATTATAATAAAGTATACTTTCCACTTTAAATTATACTGAAACATAAATCCTATTAATTCTATTTTGACACAAATCCATGATTTTTAAAAGCAAACTATTATCAGAGCTTTTTTTATGTACTAAAGACCAATGTTTCTGTGTGCTTTAAGTGACATTACAGATCATAATACAGTGACAGTTAATAAACCTACAGCAACCTTGGTCTCCACAAAATAGAACTGAAGCTCCATCAGTAAGGCTCAGTTTACCATACAGTGCAGGAGATGGCAATCTGTGCCTCTCCAGCTGTTTTGGATATAAGCCCTACCTTTCTCAGCCAGAGATTGGCTGTTTGGGAATGATGACAGTTGTAGTCTCCAATAGCTGGGAAACCAGATATTACCTGCTCCTGCTCTAGTGTACAGAACTCTATGACATCAGAACCTATGTGCTCAGATTGAACTTTACCTTAACTGTAGGGCCACTGTGATACAAGCCTTGTGAATCAGTTTATGGGCAGCTCTCAGATCATTTCAAACACTTCTGAGAATTACGTATTGGTGGAAGGCCATGGCTTCACTAGCTCACTCGAGAGAAACTGGAAGATTTTGGTTTATGTTCTTTATCTTGATTTTGGTGCAAAACCCAGCGATTGGAGAAACTAACAGCTTCATTAAGCAGAATGGGATCAACTCCCAAATGGATTTGATACTTCATCCGAATCCTAAATATGACACAGAAATCCCTTTTTTTTACCCTATTCTGTGCATTGCCTTGATTTTTGCTACTATGATTGGCAGACTTGGAAGGAAAGAGGGACGCAAGGAGAAGGCACGATCCTATGCCAACTGGTACAAAGCCTTAAAAATCCGAAAGTCCAACAACAGCCCAAACAAAGACACAAGCAGCTGCAAGTCCAACAGCAGCCGCCGCAAAGCTGTGAAACACTGTAAATTCAACAGCAGCCCCTGCAAAGCATCACAGAGCTGCAAATCTAACAGCAGCCTCTGCAAAGACATTGGAAGATTTTGGTGGATGCTTGTGGTTTTCATTCTAATGCAAAAACCAGAGATTGGAGAGACTAGAGGTCTCATGAACCAGGATGGGATCAACGCCCAGATGGTTAATCCAGAGCCTCAATATGACACAGAAATCATTTTGTGCCCTGCTCTGTGCATTGCAGTGATTCTTGCTGCTGTGATTGGCAGACTTAGAAGGAAAGAGGAACACCACGAGAAGGCACGATCCTACGCCAACTGGTACAAAGCCTTAAAAATCCGCAAATCAAACAGCAGTCCATGCAAGAACGCAAAAAGCTGCAAGTATAACAGCAGCCACCACAAAGCTGCGAAACGCTGCAAGACCCACAACAGCAGCCCCCACAAAGCCGCAAAAAGCTGCAAGTACAACAGCAGCCTCTGCAAAGACTTTGGAAGATTTTGGTGGATGATCTTGGTTTTGATTCTATTGCAAAATCCAGAGATTGTAGAGACTAAAACTCTAATGTAGCAGAATGGGATCAACCCCCATATGGAACAGATGGTTAGTCCAGATCGTCCACAACATCACCCCCTACTGAGAAAACTACTGTAACATCAAAGAAATAAAGATCATGAAATGTAAAATATTGGACTCGTCATCAATTCATTTATTTTTTAATTTTCAAAGGGATGTCTATGCTTCTGACAGCTGACAATCATTAATATTTAACCGGTTCAGTAGCACTCAAAGGGTTAAAAGTGTAAACTTTTGATGCATTTAAGTGTTAATTACTAAGACAATAATGTAGAAACTAATTTCTAATAGAAATACATTTTTTCTTTTTTTAAAGATTTTGAAACACAAAGGAGAAATGTGGATAAACAAAGTTAAAACAAGTTTAAAGGCACACTAACACCTATAAGTAAATTTGGATTATATAATATGAAATATCCAGGTATGTCTATAATATTTAGGATTTTTTATGTTAGAGCCATAAAATATCATCCTAAACTTGCATTTGTAATTCATGTTTAGACTATCCTATATATAGACAGTTTGAATAAGTGATTGTGCAGAGATAATACTGTTCCTGTATTAAGATTAGTAATCTTTTAGGCCTCAGAAAATAAATAGAGAATTTTTACAGATAACAGCATGAAATACATGGGAATTTAAGTGTGTATAACCCCAGTCCATTTTTAGGAGATGGCTTTCCTTTAACCAGTTGAGAGCCAGAGGGGAATTCAATGCACTGACCTCTGGCACTCAAAGGGTTTAGGCAAGATCTTGTTGTTACTGGTGCTTGTGGCAGAGGGTGCTACACCTAAATAGGGTCGCCACCTTTTCTTCAAAAAAATACCGGCCATGGCATTCCCTCCATAGACTTAACATTGGACAGAAGCCAATTTTTTACCGGCCTGCCGGTAAAATACTGGCTGGGTGGCAACCCTACACCTAAAAGAGAGGAACATTACTCCTGTGCTCATGTAGGGCCGGTTGTAGGGTTTGTTGGGTCAGGTGCGAGACAAATTGCGGGGCCACTTTTCAATGCAAAAAAAAATAAAAAAGACAAGCCCCCCCCCAAAAAAAGGTACTTAAGAAGTCCAGTTGTGGAGTGTACAAACTGCACCAAGGGAGAGGGTGGGGGTAAAAATTCTGTGATTCCCTATAGGGCTTTAACTCATTGAATGCTAGAAGTCTTCCACAACTTGCAAAGCAATGCACTGGGGACCTCGCAAGCATTCAAAAGGTTAAAATCTTTAACTCTATGTAATGTATCTTCCTCACTCTCATGGTGCATTTGGATAGCTGCAGAATTGCTTCTCTTTATCTTGACACTATTCTTTAGCAAACCAAGTGCATTATAGGGGAATTCTACCCCTGTACCCCTTTCAATTAGGCTTTAAGCATTTGAAACACTGTGTGAAGCTAAGTGTGGGAATAGGCCTCACCTGCAAGGGGGGGGGGGGGTGTCAAAATAAATTCATTTAACCCTATGTGTGCCAGAGAGGAATCTAATGCATTGCAACTCATTGGATACGTTTCTGGCACTCAAATGGTTAAAGGATAGGGAAAGATGATACTCCACCAAATACACTTCACCCTTTGAGTTCTGAAGAGGTATGTATGATATCCAGTACATTGATACCACAGAGCTTTTAATCTAAATTAGTGAGCCACAAGTGATACAACAAAACTTACACAATTGAAATAATGGCGCCACAAATTATAAAACAGAGCTGACCGTTAGAATAGAGCTACATTACCGAGACTGCTACCACAGAGCTTACCACAGTAGCCATAGAATCATCACACATATTGCCCCCCTTTTTGCTGAATAGCAGCAGGCAATTTCAAGAAAATCTATGCAGCAGCGCTTTTAGGAATCCATCCTGTGGAACTTTTGGAGTAAGTTAGGATCCAAGAGTTCCTCCCACTCCTTCCTCACATGATTTACCTTTGAATCTACCAGAGTTTGAGTCTGAGATGTATCCAACACATTACAAAGCAAAATGTAAATTGGAGACCTCACCTCCAGGGCCGGATTTACATCTCAGGAGCCTGTAGGCACAGAAATCTGAAGTGCCCCACCCCGTGGGTCATCTGCACTGGACACCTCCACAATGCTCCTAATCTCCACGTTGCCCCCCATCATCTCCATATTGCCGTCACATTGCCCCCATCATCGCTACAATACCCCCATTAGCTCCAACTTGCCACCATCATCTCCATATTGCCATCACATTTCCCCCATCATCCCCATATACCATATTGCCCTCACATTGCCCCCACCAGCTCCATACTGCCCCCATCATCTCCATATACCATATTGCCCTCACATTGCCCCCACCAGCTCCATACTGCCCCCATCATCTCCATATACCATATTGCCTTCACATTTCCCCCATCAGCTCCACATTTCCCCCATCAGCTCCACATTGCCCCCCATCATCTCCACATTGTGTCCATCATCTCCACATTGCCCCCATCAGCTCCATATTGCCCACATATTGCCCCCCATCAGCTCAATATTGCCCTCACATTGCCCCCATCATCTCCATATTACTCTCACATTGCCCCAGTGTCCGTTTCCTACCTCTTCCCTGGTGGTCCAGCGGCAAGAGAGGTCTGTGCCTCCTCCTTCTGCACAGAGCTGTAGCTGCTGGAGCTCCCACGTGGTCTTCAGTAATACAGAGCACTGGGAGATCTCCCAGAGCTCTGTATTACTAAAACCCGCCGAGAAAGCGCAGCAACTCAGGTCTGTGCCGAAGGAGGAGGCACAGACCTGTCTTCATGGCGCCGGGTGAATTTCATAATAGAAAAAAAAAAAAAAACACCACACATATGATACCAGTGACAGGCACCCCTCTGTTGGTTGCACCTGTAGGCAGATGCCTACTCTGCCTAATTCTAAATCCGGCCCTGGTTTCAGCCTGATAATTTTTTTCACTGTTTATGTTGCAATAGGATTCAGCCTGCTAACAATATTTTCAAGGCTTAGCTTGCTATAAGCCTCAGACAGCTAACACTTTTTTTCAGGGCTTATCTTTCTGTAAAATTTCACCTGTAAACGTTGTTTTCGAGTCTTATGTTGCTGTAAGACTAGGTCTGCTAACAACTCTTAATTTCTACTAGATGCACTAACCATGGGATTTTCTTGTTATTAAGTTCTGCTAGCAGGTCAGTTATGAAGTGTGCAGTAAAGTTAAATGTACAAATGGAATGCTGAGCAAAAATAAATGCAACGTGTGTGAGCCTTATGCAACTTGAAGCAATTCTAGAGCAAACTAACTTTTGGTAGCGAATAAAAAAAAAAAATTCCTATGTCTTGCAATGGGGCTTTTAACTCCTTGAACACTAGAGAGGTCTCCAACACATTATGAAGTAATGCACTGGAGACTTCTCAAGAATTCAAAGGGTTAAAAATCCCATTGGAAGCAATGATAAATTCTATTTGTCTCCTCAAGTGCTAGTCTTTGTGCATAAGAATGATCCTGCATCAGCTTAACAACTATGTACAAAGCTTGGTGCACATTCTAGTGGTCGCTTTGTTACATGTGCACTAAAGACAGGAAAGTATGGGAAGTTGTAGGTATTCAAGGGTGTGCCATTCCTTTGTATGAAATCACAAGCAATATGCATGCTGGGTGCAGAGGAAACTACAAGCTATTTGTATAGAAGTTGTGCACCAGATGGTACGAATGCACATGCACATAAGTGGTTTACTATTGAAATGTCGCCTCTAGTTGGCGACCATCAAAAGAGTGAAATCATAATGTCACCCGAATAAAAAGGTTGACATCAAACTGTCACCCGCATCAACAGGGAGACATTCTGAAGTTTGTTCCCTTAAGGGTTGCCACTAGAGGGTGACATCTCAGTAGTAATTACAGCTGATGTGGCACTCTTAATCCTATGGGTGCCAGAGAGGTATCCAACGCATTGGGTTGCACAGCTATTTAATATCCTTCTTTCAATTGCATATTAATTTAAAGAATCCACTGGAGGGATCATTAGAACTCTCTCTATAGTCACTAGAAGAGGATTAACAAAATAAATTAAATGATAAATTCTATCCCCTCAACTCTTAACCAAAAAATGATCAAAAACTTTGACTGTATAATGTGGGAGTTTCCAGCACCATCTGGGTCAGACGTGCCTCTGTGTAACATTAGTGAGCCATCCGTCAGTAAGTAGCTCAGCATCTGCCTCATCTTCCTTCAGAACTCATACTATAAATGATCTTAACCATGCATTGAATACCTCTCTGGCACCCATAGGGTTAAATGTGTGACATAAGCTATATTTAGTATTGAAATATCTCCCTGAAATACCTAGTTGGCAACCCTTATGCATGCAACATCAGAATGTCGCCCTGTTGATGCAGGCGACATTCTGATATCACCCTTTTGATTCGGGTGACATTATGATCTCGTCCATTTGATGGTCACAAACTAAAGGGCGACATTTCAATAGGATACCCACAAACACAGGCTCAGGAGCATGTTTTGTTGAAAATATTTATAAGTACAACTCATGTTGCAACTTCATTATGTACAGTCCTTTCAGTTCCTTTATGTAAACACAGACAAGGTATTCAACCATCTTATTTAACCCCTTGGATACTAAAGATGCTTCCAATGCATTTAAAAACAATGTGTTAGAGATATGACAAGAACCTAATGATTAATTTATCTTTTTTATGGTGACATTTATTCAACCCATTGGTTGCTTGAGCAGTCTCTAGCTCATTACACAGAAATTCATTGGAGTCCTCTCTAGGGGTAATTTATAAATATGATTCTGTGTAAAACAGGCACTAGAATCAATTTTCTACTCCAACACCAGCCTAAAACCAATCCCTCCCCCTTAGATTTGCTTGCACCAAGTGGAGGGCAAAGGGCATTCTTTGTTAGTTTCACAAACAAGGGAACATTACAGGTGTGCACAGCAACAGCAACAGCACGCCAACACAAACAGTCCGCACTAAGGGGATGAACTTACAAGTTATTGACTATCAATGAATCAAACACACTTGTATTGTGTATGTAGAGAAAATAAATACCAGTCCTGTTTAGGTACCACTATAGAAAAGTCCAGATGAAAACAGCAATGTATCAGCAGATAAATATTATAAAAACTAATTAATTAAAACACATATAAAACAATGTGAAAATTTCAATGGGCTTAATGGCCTGCACCCATTCATATTATCAGGAGAAAAATAAATATATCACTCCTAGGACTGTCTTTAAATACCTAGCCATTAGTGATTTACCCACTACACTTGTGAGCACCCTTTCAGCTCAAAAGACGAAAAAGCATAAGTACATAAAGAGCTTGCTTGTGTCAAAGACTTCATGATAGAGCAGTGTGCGTGTTGATATGCACTATATCTATCATATTCTATAGCACTTACCCTGAATGCTGCCAATGGCATTGGAGGCTGGCAGTAGAGCTGATTCGTACAGCTGTATGCCAAAGTTTTGGGCAAACCCACCAAATTAAATGTTTTTGCTGCTTTTCTACTTATTTAATGCAACCTCTGCACAGAACAAACTAAAACTTGACATATTTCTTCAAATTGTAATACACAATTATTATTTATTTGCTGAATTTAACAGACTGAAATATAAAACAAAAAATTTGACATGTACAAATATTTGAGCAACCTTCCAGTTGATCCACTAGTGTTTCTTTTTATAAGGTCTCAGAACTTAATTGACTTTTTAAATCTAAGTTAGGTGATGACAATTCCAGAGCTTAATAAATTGCCCGACTCTTCAGATCTATCATTTTGCTTACACTCAACAATAATGGACTCCTCAAAGCAGCTGACTGAGGATAAGTAAATAAAGTTAATTGACTCTAACAAAGCAGTGGAAGGTTATGAAAAAATATATCTAAATGCTTCCTGCTTGCTATTTCAACTGTCAAAATGTCATTAATAAATGGAAGCTAGGGGGAACTTTTGAAGTCAAGACAAGATTTGGAAGACCAAGAATTGCTTGTAGACTAGTCAGGAATGCAAAGTATGCAACACCATACTTAGATAAGAAAGAGGCATTTTGGAGCCAAGTGCTGTGGTCTATTAAAATTGAACTATTTGGTCACAATAACCAAAGACATGTTTGGAGAAAAAAAGGAGACGCAGTTGAAGAAGAGAACACATTGCCAACATTAAGCTTGGGTGTGGATCTATTATGCTTTGGGGTTGTGTGGCAGCCAGGAGAACAGGAGATATTGTGTGGGTAGAGATAAAACAGATTATACTAATATCCGCAAATCCTGGAAGCTAATGTCCCACAGTTAGAGAAGAAATTGAAGCTGAAAAGAGGCTGGATATTACAATAAGGCAATGATCCAATACATACTTCCAAATGAACCATGAACTACTTCAACAAATGATAGCTTAAGGTTTTGATATGGCTTTCACAGTCCCCATGCTTGCATATTACTCAAAATCTGGGGTTAGATCTCAAACATGCACCGCATGCAAGACAATCTAAGAATATTTCTGAACTAGAAGCATTCGGTATGGAAGAGCAGGAAAATTTCTTAGCAAGAATACAAAGACTGTTAGATGGCTACAATATATTTTTGGAGGCTGTGATTTCTGTCAAAGGGGATGATGTATGTATGTATATCTTAATTTATATGGTGCCACAAAGTGTACTCAGCTCCTTACAACAGTAGTATGTTACAATAAATAAATGGGGATAAAAGTGTCTCAGTCATATTTCAATAGGAGAGAGATCCCCACCCCAAGGAGCTTACAGTCTAAATGGGTGTTACTACGTACTGACTGATAGGGTGCCCAAACATTTGCACATACCACATTTTCTGTTTTATTTTTCAGTCTATTGAATTCAGCATGTAAATAGTAACTGTGCATTACAAATAGCAAAAAAAGTCAAGTTTAAGTTTGTGTAATGCAGAGGTTGCGTTAACTTATTTTCACTTAACCCCTTAACGACCGGCCGCTCAGGCATGAGGCAGTCACTAAAGGACCACAGAGCATTTTTTTTTAAGAATCCGATTCAGGAATCCCCGAATGGCATGCAGCCACGGGGGGAGCCCGGAATTCCATGACGTTCATAGTACGCCATGGGTCGTTCAGTCAGATTTACCTATGACGTACTATGACCGTCAAGGGTTGTTAAGGGGTTAAAAATCAACAAAAATGTAACTTTTCCAAAGGTGCCCAAACATTTCCATACAGCTTTCCATCTACCCCTCTGTCATTCAAAGTGTTAAGTCTTGTTAACAGTGTATGAAGAATGTAATTGAAGTGTGTTCTGTTAACAGGACACACTAATGCGTCTATGTAATACATAGCACAGAAAGGCAGCATTATTCCATTGTTATACTTATGATTGTAAAGTCTAATCACTACAGATTACCCTGTTTTTGTGGCTGGGCAGAGAGGTATTGATCTTTGGTTGGCTAGGATAACATAACAGCTGTGCCTAATGTGTTTGTAAATGTGATAATCTGATGTTCTCATTACACTAACCCTGAATAGAAGTATGAAAGAAATGCCCTATTTTTTCTGTAATAAAAATGTATCCTCAACAATGAAAATCAACAATGGGCAGCTATTACTTAGTGAGAATATTCCATATTAAACCACATCATATTTATAATGCAGCTTTGTCAACTTCTTCAGTTCCATTTTGAAATAATATTTCAGACCAATGATGACGCAAATTTGTTGCAATTTTATTGCTTACGTAAAACGTGAATGAGGTTAACATTTCTAGCCTGCGCAAAATAATGTAAACAGGAATTTTACCTTAGAAATAAGTGGCTCTTAGTGTGTTTAAAAGAAGGACTTACTCTGTAGGTTTCCTTCAAACAGAAATCAGTTATTTCTTGTTTTATTGTCTGTACATGCATTACATTTCTCTTTTAGCTTACAATGTATTGAGATAGATAGATAGATAGATAGATAGATAGATAGATAGATAGATAGATAATATAATTTGCTTATCCCATGGAATAGTTCTGATTTAATAGCTTTTGAGTGCACTATAAGGCTGAGCGTTAGAACGAACAGAAATATTTAAAAAAGGAGTAAACTTTCTTTTATAAGACTTTATTGGCTGATTAAACATTTGAGTGCCAGAGGGGTATGCAGTGCATTGCTGTTAGCAGTAGTGCCAACTAGTGCTGAAAAGCAATTTTTTTATAGTATTTTAAAGTATTTCTATGGAAGAGCTTGAGTCATTAACTAGGGCTCTCAACAGAAGTGACAAGAACAACACCAACAGAGGGGAGATGCTCTGTGTCCAGTGTGTGTACCATATGCATTAAAAAAAGATGCAAGGGAAGGGGAGAACAAACTCATAATCATGCAGTGATGTTGAAATGTTGATGATGTATAAGGGATGACTACACTTACACATTGCGAGCAGTTTGACAACCTTCAAGTCTGAGTGCATTCTCTCTGCTCCCCTATTTACCCAGTAGGGGAGCAGAGAATATCTGCTCAGACTTCAGCACCACAAACATCATCCCTCCCTAACCATTTCAGTGCTATAGGGATATGCACTGTACACTCCTGTGGCAGTGAAAGGGACAGGACCAGACATCACTTTATTAACCCTTTGAGTGCCAGAGTGGTATGCAACACATTGAAAAACAATATGTTGCATACTCCTCTGGTACTCAAAGGTTTAAGTCCGATTAAAACAGAATCTCAGATTAACCCATTAATTATCTAACTGATTATCTGGGAGCTCACATTCTCTCACATCCACTTACCTCCCCAGACACTACAGTGTCTGGCAAGGTGAGTAGATGTGAGTGGATGAAAGCTGCGCAGCATAGCAAAGGGACATATGCTCTCCATCCATTCATGACTGGAGGAGACCACTTAGCTGTAATTCTAACTGTGACATTACACATATGTTTTATGTGCTTTTGCCAACATGGGTCCCCTTTTCCTCTCCCCTGTAGCTGCCTTACATGCATGCTTGTTTCCCCTGCTTCAATGTTGGGTTACATACCATTATTCTTTATTCTTTACACAGCATATGTTGATACATTCTGTCAATCCATCCAGGTGATTCCACTAATATATTTTATTGTTTGTATATTTATATTTTTTTCATATTGTTGAAGAGGTTGGATGCTGACTGTTTTAATCTGATTTAATAAAGTGTGGTCCTGCTACTATTGTGCACAATTGTGCAATGCACATCTCTATAGCACTAAAAAGGGGTTAAGGGAGGGATACTGCTGTCTCTGCTCTTTAGCAGAGACAGCAAACTGTCATTTGGCTCCACAGAGAGATATATATGAATGTTTCAACATCACCAACCTCAGGCTGGCAATGTTGGGACTGTGAACTCTAAAAGTAGAAGCTGGTATTGGAGATTAGTGCATGTGGAGAATAGCCACATTAACAAATAAACACACCCACATGAATACAACAATGGCTCATTAACCTGAATTTCCATATGCAAATGAGCCAATTGGTTAGGAAATATCATGAACCTGTCAAAGTAATTTTTCATTCATGGTGATGGTGGATTGTGACATTACCGGTGGATTCAAAGGGATATGATGAAGACGACATCTCAGTGCACACTGTCAATATGCAATATGTCACTGACAAGCGCTAACCACTATATCATAATTCTGGTCCCTTATCATCCTCTAATGCATCTCCGCCTGAGGATTCTAAAAGAAAATTGTAATTTAAAGTTTAAAAAAAAAAAAAAAAAAAAAAAAGCGAGAGGTATAATTATTTTTGAATGATAACTATCACAGCATTGGGATTATTCCTATTTTACTCAACATGAAAAGCCCAATAACATATACAGTGTATATTCATAAAAAAGTTTACTTTTCCTTAAAGTACATGCATACAGTACATCAATGCCCAGCATGGGATATTACTTTAAAACTGAACCTTTATCAACAGTAAAACATGATGGGACTGCCTAAATAAATAGACAATGAGTCAGTTAATTATTGAGATAATCCTAGCATTGGAAAAGTACACAACTGTGTTATAGTCAAGTGTGTAAATTAAAGTGTAAGTACACCAAAAACACAAAACCAATGATTTCCTGTCAGTATAGGCATCATTCATGTCAATAGTCTGGATAGGTCTCTTATGAATAGTTTAATCAAAAACACAAATGCTTGTTTAAGTCCCTTTTGTGAATCAATGTTACATAAAACTTACTGAATATTCAAAAGGAGTGTAATGGGGAGTACCCAATATTGTCACGTCACTTGTAATTTGGTATAAAAAAATACAAAAATGCATAAGGTAGAGGGTGACATTGAATAAAACCCATTACTGCAGTGAAACAAATGCCTTTCAAGCAACTAACTGCAAAAAGGAAAAAAAAATAGGTGAAACAGAGATGTGATGTGCATCTTTTCATTGATATCACTGGGGAGCATACTATTTTAAATTAACAACTTTTGAATTTCTGATTTGAGAAGAGTTTTTCCAAGGCTTCTACCTCTTATCTAAGTGGTATCTTTTATAAGCTAGAAAAGCCCAATAATTATTTCCATACTGTAGGAAAAAAAAGACCGCTTTGCTGATTGATTGATTGATTGATTGATTGAGTTGCAGTAGTAGCTATAGGTTTGTGCTTGAGGTCTTTTCCCAAGCCTCCATTGTCTTTTCTGTAAATGGTATATTCCTGGGAATGCACATTTTATTTACTTTACTTTGAAGTATCAGTCTAAAATTCATTTTTTTGTGCTTCAGAAATGAAATGTATCTGTATCTTCCATATACATGTCTGCGTATCCATACATATATACAGCACTGTGCAAAATTCTTAGGCAGGTATGAAAAAATGCTGTAAAGTGAGAATGTTTTCACAAATAGACATGTTAGTAGTTTATTTTTATCAATTAACAGAATGATAGTGAGTAAACAGAAGAAAAATCTAAATCAAATCAACATTTGGTGCAACCACCCTTTGCCTTCAAAACAGCATCAATTATTCTAGCTTTAAAGCAGTGGGTCTTTGTAAAATATTTACACGTCTCCCATGGTGCAACATGTTTGCTTCAAAATGACTTCAGTTCTACATAATACATCATTCTTACTGTGTATTTTTTTCAAATACTACTTCCTGTTCTCAGTTCCCATGTTAACATAAGTGGGTGCAAAGACTATACCCACAATTGTATCTCAGTTTTTTAATAGGAAATAGTGGTGCTTTAAGATAGAAGTTAGCATGTAATGCATATATACATCGAAATTATGTCTGCATTGTCAAAAAACTAATAGTAAATGAAGTATAAATTTATTAAATCTGTCAACAGTTACCTATCAACAGAATAATATTTTAAAGATGGTTTTCTGATTTAAAATACAGTATTACCACAGACCTTCCTATTAGCAGAGGCAGTATCATCAATTTTTCCAATTCTAGCTGACCTGACAACTGATTTATTATCAGAGACATCTGTAGGACATCTTGACAGGGTATGACAGAAGTGTCTTTCCAACAGCTGTATTTATTTTTCTTAAGTTTGGGAATCTATTAAAGTAGCCATTTAAACATACAAATAAAATTCTGCAAAAAAGTTCAAAGATATGTTATTGTGTGCTAAAATGTCCTACACCTTTCTAACACTTATATACAAACCATTTTGCATAACAAAATGGCCACTTTGCACTGTGTATGCCAAGGGATGGGCAGTGTTGGCTTTTCATTGTATGTTTTTTAGCACATATTCTAGTGAGAATTTGTAGTAGAACATCCCCCCCAAAGCATATCTACATCAGCACAAGCTGTTTGGTACACTCCCCCTCAGTGAGATTTCATGTGTGCTCAGTGTGTGGTTTTGTTATGCATCATCATGTCATACAGATAACAACATTGTACTTCAAGCAGCATGAATTAGCATAATATGCATGACAAAATATTTATTCACCTGTGGTTTACATTGATAATTCTACACTTAGATTTGTGTCAACATTTTTCTGACAATTTTTTAAATGGGAACATTTTTTCTTGATGGCACAGAGTCAGCAGGATGCAGATTTAGGGCTCTATGTTCAAAAGAAAAGTAGAATAAATCTTTTGAAAACCAAATGAACAAAAGGAGGGAAATTCCACTTTTCCCAACATTTCACTACTGGAATACGAAAGAGGTTTCCAAGGCTAGTTTAAATTTTATTTGTCATCTATAGTACAGTTGATTTGCTAGAAGGTATATGCTTGTTGTAAGGTATATAGTGATATATAGTACTGTTGTCATCTATATTCTAAATTTAATTTTACTGGATTTAGAATGCTACTCAGTTAGCCAATAAAGGTATCCGTTTTTCTCTACCAGTCTCCTGCGTTTTCTATGGCTAATAAGGTGCTACCTTATACTTAAATTTAATTTTAAGTCTTTGAACTCTATGAGCAAAACAGAAGTGAAGTCAATCTGGAACAAACCATTTGCATCATAGAATAAAATACCATGGATTTAATTGGAGATTTTGATTGCCCACCCCATTTAAACCAAAGGGAATTTGGAGGATTGTATTTGTCTCCAAAGATGTAGTTGTTTTAACTACAAGTACTCCACTTGTCTTTGAACTTACTTGTTTAGATGTACTAATATGATTTCATGCTAAAACATGCATTGAAACTGAGTTCTTAGCCCTATGCCTCTCTAACCACAACTAAGTTATTTAATCTAAATATTCTCCCCTTAATGACTTCTGCATCAAAAGGGTAGTGCGTGAGTGTATGAGTGTTTCTTGGGCAGGACAGTGTTGCTGTCCTTTCCATAGAAGCCAGGTTTCAGCTGTCATTGGAATTCTAGGGAGAATACAGAGATCTCCCTTAAGTGCCGAATGAGTTGCTGACATCCCCCAGCCTTGCAAATTGGTTCCCATAGCTGTGAGGACGCTACCTACAGTTTAAAAGGGTTTTTATACTGCCCTTTTATGGCCCCTTTAAAATCTTAATGATGTCAGAGTGCATGCACCAGTATGCACCACTTAGCAAAGCTAGTGGGTATGCAGCAGCCTCCCGGAGAGAATGTGCCTGAGCTGAAAAAACACTCAAGCTGGGCACGTGCACAGCAGTAGTGTATCAGCCAATCAGATGATCAGGACAGCCATGCAGCGCGAGGAAGCCCTGATCACCTCAGATTTTAAAATAGCAACGTTGATGGAGGACACTATCTCTATGTCTGCCACAGGTAGGGTGGATGCCTCTCCCAGAGACAGTCCCATCAACTTTAAGAGAGCATTTCGTGCCAGGGATCTATCCTCTTCTTCTTCTTCTGAAGAGGATATGTTCCCAGTTACTAAAAAGAAGAAAAGATTCCTTTCCTCATCCTCTTCATGTTCCTCTGAGGATAAAGATTTTGGTCCCTCTTCTCCTCAAGCTCGTTTGAGCAAGCGACATATTAAAGGGACAGGAACCATTAAAACTAAAAAGGTGTTCCCCTCATTTGAGGTATCTAAAAATGTGAGACAAAAAAGGGACAGATCTCGTGGGAGTGCTGTAAGTCCCTCTCCATCCTCTTCCTCAAGAGCGTTTGCTCATTCTTCCGTTTCCAGACAGGCTTCACCTGAAATTGACTGAGAGTCTAATGAGTTGGTTCGCTCACTCAGATGACAAGAGTGAGCCTTTTCGGTAAAGTGTTTCCGTCTAAATTATTCCATTCAAGATGGGCAATTGTACAGGATTCACAGGTCAGGTAAGCTAGCTTTCAGATCCCCGCCAGTAAAAGATGATCTCCTTCTTAGGAACCATATTGATATCCCGGACATTCAGGCTGTAATGGCCCCTGAAGTGGATCCAGCACTGCTATCCATTACAGTAAATAACGTATCCATGGATACCATGGATCAGACACTGCTCAATATTCAGTATAAAGTTGCGGATGCTGCTGGTCCCCTGTTACTTATGCTTGATAAAGCAAAAAGAGAGAGATCTGTTCATAACCCCTCTTCATCATCTTTACTGGCTTCTAAAATAGCTCTTTTGAAAGCTACCAGCAGGGCAGTGCTCATTATTGGCCAATCATTCAATTACATTTCAAATATTCACAGAACACGCTGGTTACACGCTGCAGGGATGTCTGACCTGGCTCCTAAGTCCCATGAATTTCCTAACCTTGAGGACTCTTTTCTTTTCGGACCCTTTATTCAAGAAGTGAAAGGCCGTTATAAGGCTAGGAGGTCTTTCTCTAAATTGAATAAGAGCTTCTCAAGTCACAAGAATCCCTTTCAGACCGAGGGCCGTTCCTACAGGGCTACAGGTTCATCTCGAGATGGAGCACAACAAGCCCACTTTCGCCATCATGGGGGAAGAGTGAAACCTTCAGGCAGCTACAGAGGAGCTCCTGCCAGAGGAGGCTCATCTGGAAAAAGGAGACCCATGCAGCCAGGTAAGTGGTTTCCCTCAAACTCCTCAAAATTGGTTAGATATAATCTCAGACAAATGGGTACTTGTCACGGTTTTATTGAACACTCAGACAATTGCGTAGGTTAAAAAGCTTTATTAGATAGTATAAAGCGCAACAAGGCCCCTCACAGGTCCAAACTTTATTATAACAGTAGCAAGTTTGACACAGGACAGGGCATACAAATAGCAGTACAATACTGGAGGCTTTACCGGCCTTACCGAATACCGGGTAAGGCAGCCTGTAGCTGGTGCAACAAGGGCTTGAGCGACTCTACCGTGATGCTGGCAGATAGGAGGTACTAGACAGTCAACGTAACTGCTAGTGACTGGATAGCACTGACCGGTGTATGTAACAGAGGCCACAGAGAATCACAGGCTGGCATAATGGATAGGCAACGTTAACCGCTTAGTGACTGGATAGCACTGACTGTGTACTTTATCGGAGGCCACAGAGAAGCACAGGCTGATGTATAATGGATAGGCAACGTTAACCGCTTAGTGACTGGATAGCACTGACTGGTGTACGTATCGGAGGCCACAGAGAGCACAGGCTGGGCGTATAATGGATAGGCAACATTAACCGCTTAGTGACTGGACAGTACAGACCGAGTGTACTTATCGGAGGCCACACTGATACACAGGGGTAAAGTAATGGGAGCAACCAATCTGACAACAGTGGGAACGCCACAAACAGCGTAAGTCAGACAATGCCTGGATCAGTATCAGAGAGAGGTTGTCAGCCCAAGCCAGAATCAGTACACAGGAGTGGTAGTCAGCCAAAGCCTGAATCTGTACACAAGAGCGGTAGTCAGCCAAAGCCTGGTTCGGTACACAAGAGCGGTAGTCAGCCAAAGCCTGGTTCGGTACCCAGGAGCGGTAGTCAGGCAAAGCCTGGATTGGTACACGGGAGCGGTAGTCACCCAAAGCCTGGATAGGTACACCGGAGCGGTAGTCAGCCAAAGCCTGGTTCGATACCAGAGTAGCACAGGAACAAGGTCAGATGAAAACCGGATCAAACACGGAACAGGAGCACAGGAAACGTAAGGTCAGAGACACCACGAAAGGGCACCGGCCCAATGACAGGAGGGCGTATATAAAGGCTAGCCCTGGGAGGCTAGCACAAACCCAGAAGTAAGAATGTCGACATAGAATCAAGGGCACCATGATAGTACTTCAGATTTTCAAAAGAGGCTTACAACTCCCTCTGCTACGCATTCCTTTCCAGAAGCAGACTCTAGGCAGTGAGGTGAATCTAGTACTAGATGCCTCTCTTTTCCTAGCATTAGCTCAAGGAAAGATAGAATTGGCAGATATGTCAAGCAGGGGAGGGCTGGCCTGTGGGGCAGGGGGGCAATTGCCCCCTGGTCTGGTAGGCCACTGCATCTCACTAAATCTCCCGATTGCTGCTGTAAATGGAGCTACACTAGTGATACCACAGAGGTACAATCCAAATGGAGCTACACTAGTATAAGCTCTATAGTATCACTAGGTAAGTTTTACTTAAATTGTAAGCTTTGTAGTGTAGCCCCATTTCAACTGTAAGCTATGTGGTATCACTTGACTTACATCATAACATTAATGCCAATTTTAAAATTAACAAAAGGGGGTTGGCTGGAACAGTGCCCTGGAACATTAATAGAAATGGGCCACTTGAATGTATATGCCCCCTGGGCCACAAATTGTCAGCACTCCCCTGATGTCAAGTTCAGGGTGGATCAGTCCCCTGTTTCCCATTCCAAAATCAGACGGCACCTGGAGACCGGTAATGAATTTCAAGTCTTTAAATGCTTTCCTGAAAAAGAAAAGATTCAGGATGGAGGGTTTAACGGACCTTCCAGGTCTTGTGCAGAAAAACTTTTTCTGCATAAAATTAGACCTCAAAGACACCTTTCATTCAGTTCCTATCGCCAGAAAACACCGGCGTTTCCTCAGGTTCTGCTGGAAGGGTCAGATTTATCACTGGACTGTTATGGTGTTTGGCCTATCCGACGCTCCTTACACCTTCTCCAGAATAATGAAGGCTATTATGGCACATGTCAGAGAAAAAGGGTTTCTATGCCTCTACTATTCAGGCGACATTCTATTGCTAAACCTAGAGGTAGATACTATTGTTCAGCAAATAGATTATCTAATTTCCCTTCTGCAAGACCTGGGTTTCATAGTGAACCTTCAAAAGTTAGTTCTTGTTCCCACTCAGAATATCCTTTGGGGTTCCCCATGACAAATGAGAGAAAATGCTGTCTCATTTAGCTTTGATTCTCTCAAAACGCAGTTGGTCTCTGAGGGAATTGGCAAAGATTATTGGGAGGTTGATGGCCCTTATACCGGGTTTCGAAGCATCCCCTTTGCTATGTAGGCAAAGTTAGATGTTTCTAGGAAACCAGTTAAGATAGGGTGGCCTAGGGGAATCAAAGGTGGTTCTGCCCAAAGATGTCAGAAAAGAACTAAGCGCTATCTTAGACTCTGGAATTCCCCTTCCCTGCCCCCTTTTAGAAGGGCCTTTCGATTTAACTTTGACCACAGACACCTCCATTCAGTGTTGGGGAGCGTTCTCCTCCCAGAACGCTATAAGAGGTACCTGGTCAGTCCAAGAAAGGTCTCTCCACATAAACATGCTAGAGTTGAGAGCAATAAGATTAGCTCTCCAAGGCCTAGTGTCTTTCAATCCCCTAGGGGTGTTGATAAAGGTCCAATCGAACAACAGAACAGCTGTAGCTTATGTGAACCACAGAGGCGGCACAAGAGCAAAAACCCTATGCATCGAGGCCCTGTAACACTGGTCTTGGGCTCTACTAAACAAAGTTCGAATAAGCACAGTTTATGTCCCAGGAAAGAATCTGCTAACTCATTCGCCTATCTCGTCAGCGTCCTTCTCTGGCAACAGTCCAATTGAAGACGGCCTTATTTCAATTAATAGAGAAAAACTTGGGCAAGAGACAGAGATCTATTCACATTCCAGACTTCAGCTTAGACTCCCAGATTTGTAACCAGGACTTGGACAAAAGGAGCTTGGAAGATGGACACAATATCCTTCACATGGACAGAGGTTCCTGGCCTTTACACCTTTTCCCCTCCATCTATTCTGATGAAGGTGTTGAAGAAGATTCGCAGGGACAGCATGCACAACCTAGTTCTAGTCTATCCAATTTGGACCTCCAGACCATGGTACCCCTTGATCCAACCACTAATCAGGGGAGCCAAGGTACCATTGGGATGGACAGAGTATTGCATCCTGGGGACCAGGGATCTTTTATCTCAGCTTCCTCATCTCATGTGGATTGCAGCCCTGGTAGGCTGTTAAGTCACCCGCTATTGTCTGGCCAGGTGATATCGCTTCATTACGGCCCAGTACTAGGGTAAGCTAGACATGGGTAGTTTCCTTCACTTCCCTTTCCCAGGAATATGATACCATACATTTAGCTCTGGAATTCCTCACCTTCAAATATCATGCCGGATTAGCTGTCAGTAAAATAAAAGCATATGGTTCTGCATTAAATTTTTTAATCCCTATTCTAACACAAGATGCCCTTTAGCTCAGATTACTAAAAGGGTTGTCAGTTTATTTGCCTATTACACTAAGATATACTTTCACTTGGGATGTGGATTGTTTATTAAACTTTCTTAATTCCTTGGATAACAATAAAATTGACCTTAGATGGACAGCAATTAAATTGACATCTCTTCTAGCGTTAGCATTGGCAGCTAGAGTCACCGAAATAGTACAGATACATATATCTGAACCATGGTTGTCTAGGACACGCGGTGGGTTTCATATCATTCTTAAAGAGAGACAGAAGACTTCCCATATTCTTCCAAATCCTGTAGAGCTGGATTTCGGTCAGGACCCTGCCACGCCTGGTTTATGTTTAGTTGATTTATTTAATTCCTACTTGAATCTGTCTGCTCCATTCAGACAAAACTTTACACAATTATTTATTACCTCTAGAAAACCATTTTGTCCAGTTAAGGCTAACACCATCAGGGGTTGGATACTGTCCGCTATGTCTGCGGCGGGTATCGATGTTTCTATAGTTAAAGGTCATTCTATCAGAGGGGCTTCAGTTTCAAAAGCTGCTGCAAAAGACCTCCCCCTTCCAATTACTTTAAAAGCCGCAAGATGGTCTTCCAGTAAAACTTTTGTTAAGTTTTACTGGAGACCATCCGAAGTAGAACATTTACAGTTCCTTAGACCCACCACCAAGTGCGTGCTATTCTACCCACTAGCTTTGCTAGGTGGTTATGCCTGCAAACTTCCTTTGTCCTAGGGATGAGTATAAACACAAAGCAGCAGCGCCCTTCCCTCCCTCCCTGGTTTCATTCTGAGGCCTGGTGGTGGTGGGGGGGACAGTGGTTGTATATATATATATATTTTTTTTATTTAATATTATGATCGTTTAAATTTCTTTCACTCAATTTCTTTCTGTTTTTCACAGTTTACAACCGTCCTCCCAGACAGGACCAACAGGCCAAGGACCCACCTAAATAGATTGTCTGGATTTCAGATTGGGCTGTTACACCCATTCTTCATCTATCAGATGTTGCTGTATTTTTTCACGCATGTCCCTTTTACTTGTCCATCTAACGTTATTTCATCGAGATTCTTCTTACCCTTTACTTGCTATTGTTTTGCCAATTACTAGAGATGTTTTTTTGTTACCTAGTTGCCCTTATATTATATTCATACACTTATCATTAAGGTTACTTGGAAAAAAAAAAAAAAAAAAAAAAATATATATATATATATATATATATATATGACATAATAATATTAATAAAATAATTAATAGTCTTATTATTTTGTGTATTCATTTTTCTATTGCTAGCAGTTATGGATAGAAGTTCTGTACCCCTTCCCTCTTCTATCCTACACTGTGGTTTGTTCCATTAGGATGAGTTAACCATCCGCAGATTCCCAATTTAAAATCTGAGGTGATCAGGGCTTCCGCGCACTGCACGGCTGTCCTGACCATCTGATTGGCTGATACGCTCCTGCTATGCATGTGCCCAGCTTGAGCATTTTTTCAGCTCAGACAAATTCTCTCTGGGAGGCTGCTACCTACCCACTAGCTTTGCTAGGTGGTTATGCTCATCCCTAGGACAAAGGAAGTTTGCAGATCATAGATTCCTGCAAACTCTGTTTCATATTCTCTAGTGCATACCCCAAAGAACACATGCAGAGTTGGAGGCTAATGCCAGCACATTTGTACATTTCTGCTACAGCAATTACAGTGACAAAAGTCACACCATGACACACAAGTAAGTTTATATAAAATGAAGAATTGGAACACTTCTGGAACAAACTAACTGCACTATAGGGAACTGATACAAATCCCCACTGGACGTTTAATATTTTAAACGTTGCAGTTGGTAGGTTCCTGAATTATTCCAATTCTTATTATTAAATCAGCCTCAGAGAATGAAAGAGCTCCCGATGAGAACATTTTTCTGCTTTTTATTCTAAGGTAGCAACACGGAGAAAATACACAGCGGAAACAACATACTTACAATGGAAAACACCAATCCTAAACTACAATAAACAAGCCCAAGATTAACAACATTTGCTCTTTTTTCTATTATACTTGTACGGAAATGAAATAGCATAGCTAATATGGTCAAATGCCTAGAGCTCATTAGTGCAAAGCATTAGGAAATTCCTATTGCTTATTAGCTGTAATAACATTTTTATTGCAGACAATAAAATGAAGTCCTTTTTGCATGCATTATCAAACAGTTTATGCTTTTGCTCTTTAAAAAAATACTGCAAAAAAACATAATCTCATTTGTGTGTGTGAATGGGAAGAGGAGGGTAGGATTAATGAAAGAAGATGACTCACATGGGGAAACATTTCAGTAACATTTGCTGATTCATTTACTCTTATTTTAATAAAACCGAATTAAGTCTAATGTACTACAGAATCCATTGGGTAATAGGTATTCAGAAGAAGCGTTAGAGTAGGATGACTCAATGTTCTCACCTTAATCTTGCAGTGACATATACTGAGGCTGATGGACTAATTGGACCAAGAGAAATTCTGGATTAAACCATTTGCACTAAAGGGGACAAATACAAATTTTCATTGGTTCAAAAGGGGCGTTTAGCTCCTTGAATGCTAGGTAGGGCTCTAACAAATTGCTCTTGAATGCATCTATTAAGTTAAAATGGGAATTTATATTTTTTTGTCCTCTATGGTGCAGTTGGTTTGCTTCATTTCTTTTTAGCGCATTTCCCTCCCTGTGTTGATAGATAAACTGACACCCTTTTTATACTTTAGCACTGTAGGAATACATGAGGGAACTGTCCATGTGGGAGATAATACATTATTATCTTTGGTTTCAGTGTTCTAATTCCCAACAGTTGGCAGCTCAACAACTGACTAGCCCTGTTTTAAGATCAACGGCAAGAATATGGGTATAGTGGTCACCAGTCCTAATCTATCCCTGTTTATGCTGTTACATTTTAGAGCCTGGATTAGCCTCTGTTTAGGTTGATTGCACATGTGGAGATGCCTTGCTATTGGTATATTCTATAAATAAAATATAGCACTATATGTGCTCTCTTTTCTTTTGCTTTTCCAAAAGTGTACAGTCTAAATATGTATTCATGGATAACAAACTGAAACAATGGGTATTGATACAAATGCAAACTTCACAAGGAACGAAGTTGAGCAATGAAACAGTTTGGTACCTTAGCCCCTCTGTCTATAATTTTCTATCCTTATTGATGTCTATCTCTATGTATGTATATATTCATTGGTTGTTATACAGGCCTGGAAAACTGAATTCTCATAAGTGCACTAAATTAAAGGGGAAGTCAGGTGTCACCTTATGTAAACACAAACATATTACTTGCTAACCTTTTGTGAGCAAGGTCATGGGACCTACTTTTTCATTAACTACTGATGCTGTATACCTGTGAGCAGATAATACAGTTTTGATAAGACTATTGTGAGTTATATAATTTGTGAGTGACTTACAAAGATGAAGGAGGATGAATTAATGAAGTCAGCAAAGCAAGACGTGTAATTTTCCTATTTGTGTTCTGTGACCCAAAATGTCCCTGTTGCGGATCAATATGCATTGGAAGACTAATAAAATCTCTAAGTGTGTAATGCACTACACATTTTCTGCCTGTCACTATAGCAAATGTAAGATCCTTTTTACATAGATTGATTGCTAATTTGAGATGAATGTACTAAGACAGATTGGGGCAATTCTGGATCAAACCACCTGAACTGTGGGGGAAAAAACTTCCCCCCAATTCCCATTGAGGATTCCAGTATTTGGCTTTGCAGCGCACTAAATATCTCTCTAGTATTCAAGGAGATTAACCCTTTGAGTACCAGAGTTGTACGCAATGCATAGCAAAGCAATGCGTTGCGTACCATTCTGGCACTCAAAGGGTTAATGTCCCATTTACTATAACCCTTTGAGTGCTGGAGAGATGGGCAATGCATCGGCACTCAAAATGTACATTTCAAAGGGATAGTAATACTTAAGTATTACTAATCCCTATAGCAAAGTACTGCTTAAAAAATGTATTGCCCCCAGTGTCATCTCTCAAACCTTTATGGTTTGAGAGATGAACACTTCTAAAGTTGCCCTCTCCCTCCCCCGTCCCCGTAGTCAGCATTCAGTATTGATTTGGCCCAGAACTGCTTCTTTTTTCCTAATTAAATGTCCCATAGTTTCAGGTAATAGATTCAACGTCCATTCAAAATCCACTACTATGCACGTGTTTATTTTATGTTACTAGGCTTGAAACAAAGTTTTAGCATGTCACATATAAAATATCTACATTCATAAATATTCAAGTATACATTTGTTTTTTCATAATGTAAGTCATGTTGAGCCCACATTGAAGAATATACCAGAAAGCTTCAGATTTTAAGTCTCTGAATTGGAAAAGATGTGGTCTATCTGAGTTGGTGATAAGTCACGTTGTACAAATTCCCCACAAAAAATTGCATACTTAAATAGTTGGGCAACATATTGTCTGGATTCCATTACAACTGTGATCTCCCAATTTACTACTGGTCTTCAGTAGGGATTTATGAGATAAACCCAATGATAACCTTTATCTCCTGCAATGGAATGCGATCGCCTAAATTAAAATTTGCATCTGCATTAAAACATGCAGGAAACATATACATTAAAAATAAACCATATATTCTAATTAAAATGATTAGTCATTACTAGCTTGCATTTTCTACTCTCCTTGATACTGCAGCCTTCACCTCTACTCTGCTCTTTAGATCTCTGATATGGTCTTTGGTGTTTTTCATACTACTTTATTAATTAGTCATTAAGAGATACTTTCAATAGCACTTCTTCGTCATTTTTCTGTTGGAATACCACAAGACAGTCCTAGGCCAAAGATTATTTTATTCTGAGAATCCTACTTTGATAAAGCTTATATCATATTCTGAGAATCTCACCTTGATAATATGTTTTCCTTTCCCCTCTTCTCTCCTGTACTTGGTAATAGAGTTAGGTATTAGTAGATCATCCAAGATGATATAGAAAATATATTGAAAAAAGAGCTCAGTTTATTCTTTTCCTAAAACTTTTTCCCAAGTTCCTGCAATTGACCTGAAGGTTAACAAGTCCAGTATCAGCTTTTCAAATTCACTTCCTAAGTGTCATTTTAGCCTCTTCCTTCTCCTGCAATCCCCGTTTCAGTCACTCAAAAAGTCCACCTACTTTCAAATGAAAAATATTCTTCAAAATACAACCTTATGTCACAGACATTCTACATGTAACATAATCAACACTTCAATAGCTGTCTTTTCCAAAAGAGTGTCTCCAATTTTATCCATACTGAATTCTACAACTAGGCAGGTTCACCTAAGCCAGTACTACACCTATATAGAGGAAAAGGCTCTCAGCCTCCAAAGTGAATAAAAATTGTAATAATTAATCAGAAACCACTATGCCTGAAGGAAGCAGCTTAAAGCCTATTAGACTGGTGTACAATAGTCTAAAAGATAACAACTGGACAATGGAATATGAGAGTTCTATAATCAACTTAAAAAATTAAATAAACCTAAAACAAATGTCCTATGTGGCAACGATGCATGGACTGGGCAATGTATCAATATATATGAAAATATTTTACTCACATAAAATACAAATACATAGAATACCCATAATCATACAATATAAAAATGTGTTCATATAAGCCAGTATTCATTTTCTAAGGCCTCCTTTTGCAAACTCAAATGTTTTTTAGAATTTAATTTTAAATCCTAGCAATAATCTTCATGACCAACACAACTTTGCTGTATCCTATATCACTACCCCATCTCTAAGTCTTTCCTTAATACTCCCTGCACTCTAAATAATCAGCTGCTTTTTGTTATAACCTCCTTTCAGTCATACATTGAACACTTTATAAAACAACATGAGAATGGTTTAAAATAATATAAGAAAGAAATCCATTACACTTTTGTGTCAAAAATAAAACCTATTTCTGGACATGTATTAAAATCACCCTGTTGGATGGCTGGTAACAATGGAACATATTTTTTCATATCAAAGTCTAAGTGACCATTATATTCAGAGGCATAATGGCTCATATACATTTTAAAGCCATTCAACACTCAGTAAGGTCTTAGAACAAACACACTGCTGGTATACACTGAAAAGGAAAAGTCAAGTTCTTTGGAAGAATACTGCCTTTCATTTTCAAAGATTTATGGAATGTATTTTATTCTACAACAATGTTGAAATGTTGAAGTCTTTAAAAGTTAAGTTTAAAAAAACAAGCAACATGTCCAGATTCTGCTGAGGAAATATGGTGAAACTATACCTTTGGGAAATGTAAGATATTACAGAGGTAATGTACTGAAATGATATTGTGTGGAGCAATTTTTTGCACATCCCTCTGGCACAAAAAGAGTTAAGCTAAAAACAATCCTCCTTATGCAACTTACACCAAGGGGATGGCAGTAGGGGAGTGTACCAGCACATCATGGCATTCAGCTCACAATGTACTAAACAAGATATAATGGAAATATTTCCAATCTGTTTCCTTTTCCAGTGCATTCGGTAGTAGTGGTATTTGGAACTTCAGTGGATTATTGGATTACTTCACAGAGGAACATGCTCTAGTATTCACTAAAGTATTCATACATGATCATACTTTGACAGTTTTTTTACGTTAACATTACTAAAGTTTATGTTTAAAGACAAATATAGAGAAACTCTGGAATATCAGTTGTTGTTGACTTTAAATAATGAATTTAAACCCTTGATTGTTAGAGAGGATCCCCAATGCATTGAGATGCAAGCTTCCAAGGGGTTAAATATGTAAAGTCACCTTATAACAATTTGGGTAATGTTGAAAGTACTTTCAAACTCCTCTTTCTCTTTCTTAGTTTGTGGAACATGGGGTGAATTTCCCTCCACAGGAGAACGTCACCCCATCATTCTTGTGTTCCATATGGACTAAGTGAAAATGGTTTATCATTAAGTACACAAAAATCCCTTTTAATGCTGTTGTTTGTTTTGTTATAAAACCATAGATATTTTATTATTTTTATTTTATGCTAGTTAGACCTACAATGATCTTCCCTAGCTCTTCTGTAAATCCCCTTTCCCACAGTTCTACCTCATAGCATGTTAATATAGTAACCTGATACCAGGCCAAGATACCCTGCAATTTATTCAGTTCTAATTGTGTTATTGTTAACCCTATGAGTATTATAGGGTCAGACATCCCTGGAGCTCAACGTACTAAAGCCCCTAGTGCTTGAATGCATTAAAGTCTATGGACTTTATTTTGCTCAGTGATTTCTGTGGGGGAGGAGGAAAGGTGTGCTAGGGTTCCTCTATTTAATTTTTTGTGGTACATACATAAATAAAAGATAATGGGTGTCACCAGGACCACGTCTCTCTTTGTTCACCCCTCTTTGTCCATATTTGCATCAGGAAGTCTGGTACTTGCAATCATAACATGCTCAAAGTCCCTGAGACCCTACTGTTGACCCATTCCCTCACTGAATCACACACACAAGTGCATAGGCATGAGTGTTTATGGGAGTTACCTCTTTAACTAAGTGTTTATTACCCTTTAATATAATCTATACTTCTGAGTTCCCTGTACAAATGATCATAAAGTATTCCTATACTTACAGCTTAACCCTTTGAGTGCCAGAGGGGTACGCAATGCATTGCAAAGCAATGCGTTACATTACCTTCTGGCACTCAAGGGGTTAATGTCCATAATCCTTCAATTGATTTACTTCCACATATGTGAACCGAAGACCGTATGGTAATTTTTTCTACCAAAAAACATAATGGGGAAAGACAAAATACACTGTGGAAATGGAGATAAAGCACATATTTTATTATAATGAATTTAAATGGATAATTAAATGAGTAATTATTCACAACCAGCAACCGAACCACTACATTTAATGACAGAAACAGTGTTTTGGGGAAGTGGGAGAAAGGAAAATAGACAGACTGGATGTGCCAACTGGTTCGTATCTGCTCTCAAAATCTAGGTTTATATGCATTTTTAATTTGATAAATAATATTTGTTTTTCTTTTGTATGATAATTATTAATTATTCACTATTCAATATGTCGTATATATATATATATATATATATATTAAAGAGAAAGCCTCATTGCATAATTTATGGTTCCTCACACACAGAACATAATTTATGCCAGATCTCGTTATAGAAGAAACGATCCTTCACTAAAACGGTCTTCTACGTGTCCTTGGTAACCAAGCACATGTAGAAGACCGTTTTAGTGAAGGATCTTGTCTTCCATAATGAGATCTCGGCTCTGCTGAAAAGCCTCCGCCGGTCCCGGGACCGGATTCCCCTGCTGCAGCACAAATGATGATGTCAGCGGAGAGGCAGGGGGGAGTGAAGTTTAAAAGTGGCTATCTCGCAAACAATAAAGGTTTGAGAGATGCCGTTGGTGGCATTTTATTCAGTTTTTCAAGGGCTTCAATATAAGGGATAGTAATTTTGAAGTATTACTATCCCTTTAATACTTAGTTTGTGATGTGGCTTATAACCTTCTCTTCCAAATGTACTCTTTGCAGGGACATTTTTCCATGCCTCTCTCACCATCAGACCAGTAGTGTGGCTGCTTCCTGCAGCTGAACATTGGGCCTTATATTCAAAAGAAAATGGAAGGAATTCTGGGGGGGAATCAGTTGCACACTATGGGAGAAATTTAACTTCACGTTGATTGAAATGGGGATTTTAACCCTTGAATGCTTGAGAGGTATCCAACTAATTGTGAAGCAATGCATGAGAGTAGGGGTGGGCGAAAGCTCTCGCTGTGTTTCAGGTGAGAAATCCATTAAAAACCACGTTGTGTCCACTTTTAATGGGAAACCTTGCTTTAAAACCAGCAATTAAAATGTTCGCATTTTTCGCCCATTGCCCAAAATTCTTCACCATTTTTTCAATGACTAGAAAGTTACTGCCCATTGATTTACTTGTTTTTCTCCTCTTCTCAATAAAAAGGTGACATATTCCAGGAAGTGGAATACAATAGAAGCAGCTACAGAGCGAGGTAAACGTGCTGTGCTGTTCTGCTGTGACCTTTTTGAAAAATTGAGGCAAGAGAGGCTCATAGTGACTGTTATCACTATGAGTAAGTTTAAAAACAGTAAAAGGACGAATTGTAAGAACCCTTATGTGTCCACTGAGTCTGAGGAGGAGGAAGTGAGCACTACAGAAAAAAATGCTGTCCAGTCCCCCCTAAATCACCCCTAGGGATCTTGTGGTATTTAATTGGAAGGGAGGAGGAAAGGGTAGTAGTGAGAGTAGGACAGGTCAGCTGTCTGTGCCTGCTGCAAGACGTGCTGCCCCTGCTGCCACCATTGCTGTACCTGATGCCAGAAGGGCAGCGCCTGCTGTCATTAGTGCTGTGCCTGCTGTCAGATGTGCTGCCCCTGCTCCTGCTGCCACTACTGCTGTGCCTGCTGCCCCTGCTGCCACCAGTGCTGTGCCTGCTGCCAGTGCTGCCCCTGCTTCCACCAGTGCTGTGCCTGCTGCCAGTGCTGAACCTGCTGCCACAGTACTGTGCCTGCTGTTAGACATGCTGCCCCTGCTGCCACCAGTGCTGTGCCTGCTGACACCAGTGCTGTGCCTGCTGCCAGTGCTGAACCTGCTGCCACCAGTGCTGAAGCAGCTACTAGTGTGTCTTGTAATGCTCAGGAGAAGGAGAAGATGTTGCCAAGTGTGACAGCAGTAGACCCTAAATTACACTTATCCCCAAGCAGTATATCACGATGTCCGTGATATACAGGCGACATATTGCCATTTTTACTTCCTGACAGCTTTTATTGGCTACACTGTCTTTGCTCCTCCCAGTGACAGCCTTTAAATACCTTGGTCTGTCACTTATGCGCTGCCCTTTGATGGTGTATCCGTTGCCTTGTGCTTGTTCCATTACTCTCGTATGATACCAGTGTATGACCCGGACTGCCTGACTATTCTGCCTGTTTACCATTCCTGCTCTGTGTACCGACCTCGGATTGGCTAACGTTCCTGCTCCGTGTACCGACCCGGCTTGACTGACAATCCTGCTCCGTGTATCGACCTGGCTTGGCTGACGTTCCTGCTCTGTGTACCAAGCCGGCTTGGCTGAAGTTCCTGTTCCTGTACTGTTCCTGCTTGCTAGTCTTCCTGCTCCTGCTGTGTGTCCTGAGTTGCTCATGGTCACTGTGGTCTTACCGGTTCTGTGCAATTAGTCCAGTCCGTGAACTGCTCGCTCATAGTGCCTGTTGCCTCCATCCCAGCAGTATCCAGTTGCACCACAATCGCTTGGTCTGTTACTGCTGTCCCTGAGGTTGGGTTACTGTTGGGCACATCAGGCTATTTTACATCTGCAGACCGGACCATTCGTTAACCCCTTGCGGGGCAACGCTGGCACTTGTATCGGTAGTCTCAGTTTGGAGTACGTTGCTCCTTACGGTACTTCTCCAGTGGGCGTTCACTATATCACTGGTAGCCACCATCCCATGGTGCCTTGTAGCCAGATCTATTCTGGCGTCACCTGTTCCTTGAGTTCCATTTGCTATTGTTACTCTCTGCATAGAGAGCTACATTGGGCCTTCCATTATTAGGGCCAACTACTGTTCCTGGCCTAATAAGTATCATTCTGTCATATCTTCAGTGTATCATAAGAAATTTACCTGACCTGTGTCAGTATTGTATATTGTGTTTACATACTGGACCAGTGTGGGTTCATCATACCATTGTAACCTGTCCTGTGTCAGTTTACCATTTATCTGTATGCTGGACCCGCGAGGGTTACTGTTATTCCTTGTGTGCTAATAACACTGTGTTTTACCAAAACCTTCCGTTTCTGAGTGTACTAAACCGTAACAAAGTACCACCAGTGCTAGTACTACTACAGCTAAGAAGGTCCAGAAGCTTGTTAGTGTTAGGAGCAAAGGAGAGGGTAATCAATATCTTCATATTACTAGTGACTGTGAGGAGGAAGACTGGGGCTGAACTTGATGTGGTTGGTGTTAGTAGTATTAGTAACAGTAATGGTGAAGCAGGTGGAGGCACTAGTGTTAGGGGGAGTGGTAGGGGAAGCATTTAAGAGCATCCAGACTAGCACTCAAGGGAGCCCACACCATTCCATTGGCCCAGACAGTGAAGGGGAAAGTGGAGGACAAGAAGAAAGAGGCCATTCTTCTCTACCTATTCCCTATCCCCTGAAGTCGTGGATGTGGGACTATTTTTCTCTTGGGGCAGGCACAGTGCAGTCATCACCAATGGCACTGTGCACAATTTGTGACAAGTCAGTGAGAAGAGGAAAGGAGGGAACACACCTTGGCACAACCACCCTGATATCACACATGAAACACAGACACCACAATATTTATGTCAAACATGTTAACGCCAAACACCCACCACAGAAATCAAGCACCTCTGTTGCTGTACCCTCTGAATCCAGAAAAGCACTGTGCACAATTTGTGACAAGTTAATGAGAAAAGGAAGGAGGGAATGCACCTTGGCACAACCCTCCTGAAACACGCATGAAACACAGACACCATGACATTTATATCAAACATGTTAAAGCCAAACACCCACCACATAAATCAAGCACCGCTGTTGCTGTACCCCCCTGTCTCTTCAGAAAGGGAACAAGATGCAAGGCAGAGATCAAAGAGGAGGAAGAATAGAGAAACCCAGGCAGGGACTGGAAGTTCCATGATGAGTGAAACAACTAGCTCGCCATCACCTTCTTCCTCTAGAGTAACGTCATCTTTTGCCAATCCACCTCGTTCATCGTTACCTTGCCCGCTAAATGACAGCCACTCTGTAGATGTTAGAATTTGGCAGTTCATGTCCACCCATTGCACACTGTGTGGTGCACTGACCACACATGGCAATGTGGTGGAGGAGACTCACAAACAGGGCATCAAGCAGCACCCGAGGAGATTCCATACCACAGAATATGCTAAGATGGTGGCTGGAAGGGTTTATCATTACTGTTAAACTGTCAGTAAGTTGTCATGTGTCCTTAGTGGGGTCTGAACAAGGGGTATAGTGACAGCGGCAGTACTTGGGTATCATGGTGTTTCAATAGAGATGTGCCACCAGATGTTATTTACCACACACACTGTGCACATTGCAGTTGCTGATATGAGCCACAGTACCTGGTCTCAAGGGAAAAAAATTATATTCTAATAACAACACACCCATGATTTTGGAGCAGGTGGAGAAGAATTATTGGACAACTTCTTCTTTTCTCCACATATACTGGGGGCTACTTATTGTGCTGATACTGCCTCAGGTGCATCACTGGAGCTAGTCATGACAAGTGGAACCTTCATCATCATTCACCCATGTTACTGCTATTGTTGATCCCATTCCCTTTCGGCTGCCTAATCATCCTGCTGTTTAAACAACTCAGCAGCAGCAGTAAGAGCAGCTGTTGCAAATTCCGCAATTATGGCCTCAGGAGGACATTTGACAATGACTGTGGCCACTGGCCAACATGACCTGCTGGCACTAGGCCAGCATGGCATTTTTTTACTTAGGGCTTTAAAAAAAAAAAAGAAAAAAACATAGTCCTACAAAAAAATTAAACATTTTTGGGGGGTTGTTTCTAACAAGCCTAAGTCCTACAAATCAATGTTGCTTCAGGGTTTGGGCCTCTAATAAACCTAAGCCCCCTCTTATGTTTTTTTTTTATTGGATTTAGGATTTATTTTGTATTAACTGCCCCCAATCCCAGTATACAAACCCCCTGCCAAAAAAAAAACATTCCCTGTTCAACTGATTCTTTCTCCACACCCTGTCAACACAGACACCCTCATGGCCCTTTAATACTATGCCTTTGGGATATAAAACAATATTTGCTATGTGTTGTATGTAAATTCAATGTTCCCATTGATTTCAATGGTATGAGCTAGGTGAAAAAAAAGAGGAAAAACTGCACTTTTCACAGGAAGTTATTAGCCAAGCTGGAAGTGCCATTATTTGCCAATTTCAGTGTGAGGTGAAAATTTTCACCCATACCTACCTAAGAGACCTGTCTGGCATTCGAGGGGTTAAAATCCAAATTTAAATCAGTGGGGATATGTGGAATATTTTGTTCTCTCCCTGAAGTTCAATTGTTTTGCCGCAGAATCCCTCTACTTTCCTTTTGACTATTGAACCCAATTGTGCTGTTTCACTCAAGACCAGTGAAACAATGCATTATGTGGCTTCCTGAGGAAGAAGCAGCCTTTATTCATGTCTGATGGCCAGAGATGAATGGAGAACATCTCCCTGAAAAGTATCCATTTAGGGGGAGGTTATAAGTACCGTAGAAAATAAAACTCCATAACAGTTTGTACAACACTGGCATATATCAAATGTATTATTTGTGAAATGAAAATTCCCATTTATTTAAAGGGGAACTACCACCCCGCAATAAATTAACCTTCATTGATTCTTCATCTGGCGACTAGCTGCTTAGTAGCGCTAGTCGCCAGAAATATTACCCGTCTGGCTCAAAAGGGACTGACAGTGCAGGCGCATGGACGTCACTGTGACGAGATGTCCGTGCTTCCTGCTCCTGTGAGCATCGGTAAAACGCAGAAATCTTCTGAACCGGGTAATATTTCTGACGACTAGCGTTAGTAAGCAGCTAGTCACCAGATGAAGAATCAATGAAGGTTAAGTTATTGCGGGGTGGTAGTTCCCCTTTAACATTATTAATTTATTTACCCCAAATTGCTTCACTTGTGCATACATAATAGTTTTCAATTACATTGTCTCTTTAGTACAACTCCACTTAAACCATCTGGATGATAGCGATGTTTCTAGTAGGGATGGGAGAAAATGTTCACCAAAATTGGCAAAAAATGGCACTTTGCACTTGGTGAAAAAATGCACAATCAGGAGGGGGAAAGGTGGAGCAGTGCAGGGACGTGGGAGTAAATAGGTAGTTCAAAAACTGACTGCAGCAATGGTTGCTGCAGCATGTGCAATAAATGATGATGATCCCTCTCCTCCAGTGGTAGATGCAGTTAGTTGTGGTCCCACCAATCACACCATGACAGTCCTACACCACCACTACCATATACATCTACCACATTGTAGATTGTACTTTATTATTTTATTTTTTTTATCACTTGACATCATCATGAATAGGTGCTGGTGTCACTTAAACAGGAAATAAGTGTTGTGGGCAAAGGACAAAGGCACTCTGCATGCTAACACATTTTTCAAGTTGTATGTTGTTGTAGGACTTCCACTTTGACTTCCGCTGCTTATTTCTCCAATACAGCCATCAGAAGAAGTAATATTGTGCTGGGAAATGTTGCACCATATTAAACATAGGAGAAAAATATGTTAGAATAGGAGAAAAACGTGTTAGAATTTGAGAAAAATCTGCTGGAATAGGAGAAAAATGCTTGAATAGGAGAAACTGTGTGAATAGGAGAAAAATGTGTTAGAATAGGCGGAAATTTTGCTAGAATAGACGAAAATGAGGAACATTTTGCACGGGAGAAAAGGAAAAAAAACTTTCACGAAAAAAAGAGAGAAATTGTCAGTTTTTCACAAAAATTAATTTGGGAAATTTTTCTCACTTTTTGCCCACCCCCTAGTCTCCAATGGAGACATGTTTAGCATTCAAGGGTTCCATACAGTTTTCACCATTATAAATCCATACAAAGTCCCTTTACTTATAGTTCGTATAATCACAGCAAGTGAAAACAGAAATATATTTTATAATGCGCAAGATAATGAGACTGTTGATTGTGTAAGAAAATCATTATATTGAATGTGAGGTTATTTGAAGTGACTAATTTCATGTTATCCACGCATACAACAAGTGTCAAACGAGTATGCAAGGTTATTACAATATTTACATTGTCCTGCCACATCAGAACCAAAATACATTCTATTTCAGGCACAATTTAATTAAGCAATAAAACTAGGTAGGTTGGAAGGTGGTGTGTAATAACCATATATCAAAAATGTATCTGCTTTATATTACAATTACATGTTTCAGGGACTACTGATAAAAATAGAACCTGCAATAATGTATTAAAAAATGGAGACACTGACATTTTTAGAATCATTTTGAAGATTTATTAAATAATACCTTTGACTTACAAGAGCAGTTTCAGCATGATTGTATTAGAAGGTATTTTACAACAATGGCTGTAATAAGGAAAGACTCCATGGTATTTGCTGCATTCAGAATAACTGTAACTCTTACTTTGTGATCATAGAATGATAGTTAAGTAATAATACATTTTCATCTGTAAGCTCTATTTTTATGTCAAGGTTCAGAAAGTACTTGCAGCCACTGTTCTGAGAATCTTTAGTTACATGCAATAGGACTCTGACCAACATGCTATATAAATCATATTTTTAGCTGTTTCTTGCACAATAAATGCTTTGGAATCTACAGACGTGTCCAGTGTTTTAATTTGTGATGCTTTAGACCCCTCCCTAACATCCAAGGGGATACGTACCAGGTGTTATAAGTGACGAAGGGAACTTCTGGATCATCTCTCAGTTATGTTTTCTTCTATGATCCGTCTTCGCTAAGGTGCGCGTCTGGTGCCAGTTTACACCATTTGAAAGAGAAGTATACTAAAAGGGCACTCAAAAACTTTACCCCTTGAGAAACCAGAAATGAGTTAGGGTAGGAGGTATTTAGGTGAAGTTGGATTGTTGAAAGGATTATTAAAGTCACCTCAGCACAAATTAGGGTACACAATAAGGCCACAATTCAATTGTACAGACACTTTCAATGCAATTACCCTATCAACAGATACCACAATGAATGTTGAGCCAAAGAACCTGACTTTTGTGCCAATGTTAGTCGCGTGTTTTTAGTTCCCAAAACCCATGCTAAATAGCCTGAGAAATGGGAACATCAAAGCAAAAGGCTACACTTGGTGCTTGAAAAACTATCAAGCACCGTGCATGAGCTCAAACACAGTCACCCTCCCAAACACTTACTCTACACTACCCCTAACAAAGCAGGTAAGCAATTCTAACCCTAACTCTATCCTAACACCAGTAACCCAGAACTATAACACTTACCTGTCATCCACTGTCAGTCTTCTTCTGTCATCTTCCATCTTCTTTCTCTTCATATTCATTCTTCTGTCTTCTGATCTTCTTTTTGTCCCAAAGATGTCCCTGAAAAGAATAAAAAATATCCAAGTTAAATATGCCCCCAAAAATTATGCATTAAAGATATGATGGCCTAAACCCTTTGAGTGCCAAAGGGCTATGCAGTCCAATGCATTACATATCTCTCTGGCATTCAAAGGCTTAAATTGCTGCTGGCAGTCTGATTGTAAACAATATGGTGCCAGTCCAAATGTAAAATATATTGTGGCAGTCAAAGGGTTAATGTACGCTGCCACTGCAGAAGGTGGTGGTGGAGGCAGGAATGCAGGAAAAAAATCCCCCACCCCAGAGTTACCTCTCCGGCTGTTGCCCAAGCCTTTCTGTGGAAAAATTGAATAACGATTGACTTTTATATGGCCAGTCTCTGTTCAAAATGGTTTCCATACTACAATTAGCTTGAATGTGTGCTTACTCACCTCCCAGCCAATCAGCTTCTAGCGGGTTTCATCAAGAAGCAAGAAACTGATTTGGTGGGAGGTATGTGGGATTGAAAAAACAGTCAATAGAAACAAAGAAATTAAGTGAATGTTGAGTTGGAGTGTGTTGAATTAAATAGCAAATATCTTGTGTTAGTTACACTTTGACAGTTCTTCTCATGTTGGAGCAGACCCGCCAGTCTGCAGCCCCACTGGTCATATTGGCAACTGATTCTAAGGTCAGAAAAATGATGCCCCACACTTGTTTAGGTGATTTGCAAAGAAACTGAACTTCATAGTAGCAGTCTTACTAAAAAAGTACCCCCTCAGGGAAATTTCTACTCTCCCAAAACATCTGGGGCTTGAGCCTACTTAATGCATTATTAGTGTGCCATGCAGCCCAGTTGCACCATTACTACCGGGAAGATCCACACAGAATTACAACATTGCATTGCATGACTAGCAGCAGGAGACTTGGGGCTTTAAAGGAGTAGTACACTTTTTTATGAAAAAAAATATATATTGTAGATATTTTTCTGAGGGTACAATAAGGGTACTTCCGCTGCTAAGAGATGCATATTTCCAGAGTTATTTCAGTTTAAACCTGTGTTTGTTTTATATTAGCAGTGCCCTCAAGTGGTCAAATTCCAATTAGTTATTCTGTTACATTCTAATGGAGAGTCAGTGACATACAGTTCTCCATAGAATGTGATATAAACTGCAGAGTCACTTCCTGTCAGTCAGAACTTTCAGTAAGTAAATGTTGATTATTTGAACTGTTTTAACATTTGAATAAAACAATTGATAGTAGTGGAAGTTCCCTTGTTTCATTTATCAGGAAAAGCTCTGTAACCTACAGGTTTTCATAACAAGTGCTTACTGTTCCTTTAAACAGGAGACCTGTGGCTTGAGCCAGTACTTAGCATCATGGCCACTTTCCCTTTAATCTACAGGTATTTCTAAAGCAGATATAAGAGTAGGAGTGAGCAATAATATTAAATATTACATTAAGAAGTGCAGATTATATTTTTTTTAAACTAAAGTTGCAAATAACACATTCAGATCTGTATTTCTAAAGTGAAATTGTGAATCAAGTGAAGCATAGTAGGCAAACTTAAATTCCCCAAATTGCAATTGATTTCTAAGGGTCTTCTAACACATTGAACCCCTAGCTTCCAAGAACCAAACTTTCTTCATAAACCTTTGAGTGACAAATAGGTATGCAGCACATTGCTTTGCAATGTGTTGTGTACAGCTCAGGTTTTCAACGGGTTAAATCAAAGGAATATTTATCATCTATATTGCTGTTGGAAATGCTCTATTTTCGTTTTATGAATACATCCAATCCTATATAATAATTTGCTAGGATGTTTGTCATGATGCAGTCATGCGCAGTAGACACTGCCTGCGTTCGGGCCGGGCAGTCTCTACTGCGCATGATTGCATCGCTTGAGTGAGGTGATGCAAGACTTCATCACATGGAGCAGTGAGGTAGTGGCCACTTAAACCTTTGAGTGCCAGAGGGGTACGCAATGCATTGCAAAGCAATGCGTTGCATACCCCTCTGGCACTCAAAGGGTTAACATTACCCAGATCTTGCAAATTGAAAATTCAGAGCAAGCCCCTGATAAGATATTATATGCACCAATAATCTGTTGTACAGGGGACTTGAAAGTGATGCCTAAAATTTATAGCATCAATGGACAGCCTACAGATAGATTTTTAATTTCACTGAATCTTTTAGTTGCGACCTTTTCACACAAATGGATTACATGTATGCATTTGCAGTTTTTTGTTGGTACATGTTTTATAACAATTGAATTATCCTACTAGATGAGTCATACCATAATGCTGGTACACAGCTTCAACCTTGATTGACATATTCATTGTAGCACTACATTGTTTGGGACACTTAAGAATTCACAATAGGTCTGTTCATTGATTATTGTGTTCATTTAATGGATGTTTTCTGAGAATTGTAATGTGAGCAAAATAAATGTATTGGTTCACCTCAATCAATGGTAAGAGTTTGTGTTTTCTTTTGAATTGTTGACCATGAACTGATTAGGCTGTAACAACACACTCCAGTGGCCCTTAAACACTAGGCTATTAAAATTGGTAGCTAATATTACAGATGATAATAATATACATAAGAGATGTTTAACCCCTTGGATACTACAGATGATTCCAGTTAATTGCAAGGCAAATCTGGTATGCATTTGTTTATGTATGGTTTTGGGTCAAGAGATGTGAAAACACTACACAATTCAAAACCTTCAGTTTAAACTGATATGCAAAATTCCATTCAAATTATAGGAATCCACAAAAATTCTGCTTAATATAACCAATCAATCTTCACTGATATGTCAGTCTATCAATATTCAGAGACATTAATTTAAATTTCATTTGGAGTGCAATTATTATTGAAAAAAAGTAAAAACACAAATGTCAGAGTTCAACCTCTTATTACTTAATCACTATTACTCTCTTCTAAAAGAGAAGTAGCATCATAGATTTAAAGCTCATAATGTACAGGTCTGTCCACAGATTAGTTACCACTAGTGATGAGCGAGCACCCCAATGCTCGGGTGTTTGGGTGCTCTGACCGAGCACCCCCGGAGGCTCGAGTGCTCGGCCGAGCACCCGAGCCCCATTGAAGTCAATGGGAGGACTCGAGCATTACACCAGGCACCCCCTGCTCTGATGAGGGGAGGGTGCCTGGTCCATAGGAAAAGGGCAGAAAATGATGGAAACACCACAGAAATGGTTCAGGGACAGCATAGGGAGGATGTCTGGATGCATCTTGGACTCCAACATCGCTGCTGGGAACGATCTTTCGCCCGTAGTACGCCATTTTTACAGACTGACCGTAAAACACACAAAAAGGCAGATAAAAACGACTTTAGGCGAAAAATTGTTACCAAACAGTATTTGCTGTATATTTACTTGTATATCATCTGCAAATTCTCCCAAAAATTTCCTCGATTTTTCTGAACTGAGGCCATGATTAAGAGGGAAACGTGCGCAAAGGCAAATTCTCCCAAAAATTTCCTTGATTTTTCTGAACTGAGGCCATGATTAAGAGGGAAACGTGCGCAAAGGCAAATTCTCCCAAAAATTTCCTCGATTTTTCTGAATTGGGGCCATGATTAAGAGGGAAACGTGCGCTGAGCTGACCATCCAAAACATTATGGGTGAGGGTCTGCTGCGGAGCTGACCATCCTAAACATTATATGCGAAGGCCAGCTAGTGAGCTGACGCTATAAAACATTATATGAGAGGGCCCGCTAGAGAGCTGACCCAATAAAACATTATATGAGAAGGCCCGCTGGTGAGCTGACCTATACAAAAATTGTCAAACAGGGCCCGCTGGTGAGCTGGCCCTATATAAAAATTATATCACAGGGCATATGGAAGAGGAGGAGGAGAATGAGAAGATTAAGAGTCAACCATATACCCGTTTTTTGGGTGGAAGGGGTGAATGGGAATACAGAGTATTCCCATCATTGTAAATAACATATATAAAGTCACTTTATGTTCCTCCGGGGCTTTCCTCCAGTGGAGTGGAGAAGTCAGGGGAAATCCAGGCCTTGTTCATTTTTATAAGTGTCAACCTATCAGCATTTTCGGTGGAAAGGCAGATACGCTTATCTGTTATGATGCCACCAGCAGCACTAAATACCCGCTCAGACAGAACGCTGGCGGCAGGGCAGGCCAGCACCTCCAAGGCGTAGAGTGCCAGTTCATACCATGTGTCCAGCTTGGACACCCAGTAGTTGTAAGGCACAGAGGGATCATTGAGGACGCTGACACGGTCTGCTACGTACTCCTTCACCATCTTCCAAAACTTTTCCCTCCTTGTGACACTAGGCTGCGCATCAGGGTGAGGGTGCTGGCGGGGTGTCATGAAGGTGTCCCACGCCTTGGAGAGTGTTGCCCTGCCTTTGTCGGAACTGCAGTGTGCTCCCCTTTTCTCCCCTTCTCTGTTGGCCAAGGTAGCACGTACTCTGCCGCCAGCGTTGTCAGATGGAAAATTTTGGAGCAATTTTTCAACAAGAACCTTCTGGTATTGCACCATTTTGCTTGTCCTCTCCACCGGAGGAATGAGAGATGAGAAATTCTCTTTGTAGCGGGGGTCCAGAAGGGTGAACACCCAGTAATCCGTGTTGTCTAAAATGCGTATAACGCGTGGGTCACGGGAAAGGCAGCCTAACATAAAGTCAGCCATGTGTGCCAGAGTACCAACAGGCAAGATTTCGCTGTCCTCACCAGGAGGATGACTCTCAATCTCCTCATCCTCTTCCTCCTCTTCTGCCCACCCACGCTGAAGAGATGGAACTAAAGTTCCATGGCTACCCTCTGTAGCGGAGGCAACCGTGTCTTCCTCCTCCTCCTCCTCCTCCGCCTCCTCCATTTGTCGCTGAGAAGACGAAGTGAGGGTGCTCTGGCTATCACCTTGTGTAAGCTCTTCCTCCCCCATTTCCACCTCTTCCACATGCAAAGCGTCGGTTTTAATTGTGAGCAGCGAGCGTTTCAGTAGACACAGAAGTGGGATGGTTACACTGATAATAGCGTTATCGCCGCTCACCATCTGTGTCGATTCCTCAAAATTGCGTAAAACCTCACAGAGGTCTGACATCCATTCCCACTCCTCACTTCTGATTAGAGGAAGTTGAACGGAGAGGCGACGACCGTGTAACAGCTGGTACTCCAGTACTGCCCTCTGCTGCTCACAAAGCCGGGCCAACATGTGGAAGGTGGAGTTCCAGCGCGTGCTCACGTCACACAGCAGCCGGTGAGCTGGCAATTGTAAGCGCTGCTGCAGCGTCAACAGGCCGGCTGAAGCTGTAGATGACTTACGGAAATGTGCACACACGCGGCGCACCTTGGTCAAGAGATCATGCAAATTGGGGTAGGTTTTTAGAAATCGCTGAACCACTAAATTAAATACATGCGCTAGGCATGGTACGTGTGTGAGCTTGCCGAGCTCCAAAGCCGCCACCAAGTTACGCCCATTATCACACACAACCATGCCTGGTTGCAGGTTGAGTGGCGAGAGCCACTGCTCGGTCTGGTGACTAATCCCCTGCAACAGCTCTGAGGCCGTGTGCTGTTTGTCCCCAAGGCAGATCAGCTTCAGCACGGCCTGTTGACGCTTCCCCACTGCAGTGCTACACTGCTTCCAGCTACCGGCTGATGGGTGAGTGGCGCTGCGCGCAGAGAATTCGGAGGTGGAAACGGAGGAGGAGGAGGAGCCAATAACGTAGGTGCTGGCGGAAACCCTGATGGAGGTAGGGCCCGCAATCCTCGGCGTGGGTAGCACCTGTGCCATCCCAGGGTCCGAGTCGCTCCCAGCCTCCACGACATTCACCCAGTGTGCCGTCAGGGAAATGTAGAATCCCTGGCCACAAGCACTTGTCCATGTGTCAGTCGTTAAGTGGACCTTCCCAGTAACTGCGTTGGTCAGGGCACGGGTGATGTTACGGGACACATGGTGGTGTAATGCGGGGATGGCACACCGGGAAAAGTAGTGGCGGCTGGGGACCGCGTACCGAGGGACAGCTGCTGCCATCAGGCTGCGGAAGGACTCAGTCTCCACAAGCCTAAATGGCAGCATTTCGATGGCCAGTAATTTGGAAAGGTGTGAGGTTAGTGCTATGGCCTGTGGGTGGGTGGCTGGGTATTTTCGCTTGCGCTCAAATGCCTGGGGTAATGACATTTGGACGCTGTGCTGGGACAGGGAAGTGGATGTGGTCGCTGATGGTGCTTCAGATGGTACAGGTGCAGGGCGGGAGGTATGCGGGCCTGCGCCTTCGACAGGCGATTGGCCGGCACCGAAAACAGGGGAAGAGGAGGCAGTGGTGTGGCCTGCAGACACAGATGGGCGATCCAGGCGTTCCTCCCACTTATTACGGTGCTTGGATGCCATGTGTCGGATCATGCTGGTGGTGGTGAGGTTTCTAGTGTTCATGCCTCGGCTCATTCTGGTGTGGCACAGGTTGCAAACTACAATTCTTTTGTCGTCCGCACTTTCCTTAAAAAAACGCCATACCGCGGAACACCTACCCCTTGGCAAGGGAGATTTACGCAAGGGGGTGCTCCGTGGAACATTTGCGGGCCGGTTTGGTGCGGTCCGCCTTCTTTCTGTAGCCACACCACTGCCTCTTCCAGCCTGTTGCGGTGCTGCAGATGGCTCACCCTCAGGACTGCTGTCATCGCTCGGCTCTACACCTTCCCAGGTGGGGTCAGTCACCTCATCGTCCACCAAGTCCTCCTCCACTTCCTCACTCTGATCATCCTCCTCATGTCTTGATCCCACCACATACTCAGGCATTGACAACTGTATATCATCCTCCTCATCAAGGCCTTGAGACAGTAATAGTGGTTGATTTAATGGCAACTGTGTCTCATCATCATCATCATCCACTTCCTTTGACCTTAAATGCCGTTCACCTCTGTCATCTTCTTGTGATTGGGTACCCTCTAGAGGTTGTGAATCAGGGCACAAGATGTCATGTTCCTCTGCAAGCGTGCTTGGAGACAGGTTCAAATGAAGGATTGGTGATGAGACGAGCTCCTCACTATATCCCAGTGTGGGATCACTTCTTTGACCAGATCCTCTATGGTGGGAGGAAGGATGATCAGAGTGAGGATTATGTTGACCAGACTCTTGGCTACTGAGAGTGGACTTGGTGGAAGACAGGGTGGTGCTTAACCGACTGGAAGCAGTATCAGCTGACATCCAACCGACCACCTGTTCGCAGTGGTCGGACCTCGAGAGTGATGTCCTGCGACGCCCTGTAAAATGAGACATGAAGCTAGGTATGGTGGATGTCTTTCTGTCTTGTGCTCTGGCACCAGGCGCAGTTTCTACGCGTCCTGACCCGCGCCCTGAACTATCAGGATCACGTCCACTTCCCCGTCCCTTTTTACCCGCCTTCTTCATATTACACGGAATATGTGCTGCAAATCTGCAACTTTGCACAGTAAACAGAATGTGCATCTTAACTGCGGCTACGCACAGTGAATGGAATATGTGACTTTGATATTTTACAGTTTGAAAACTTAACAGAATGTTTTCCTATTCTGCAACTTTGCACAGTAAACAGAATGTGCTTCTTAACTGCGGCGACGCACAGTGAATGGAATATGTGACTTTGATATTTTACAGTTTGAAGACTTAACAGAATGTTTTCCTATTCTGCAACTTTGCACAGTAAACAGAATGTGCTTCTTAACTGCGGCTACGCACAGTGAATGGAATATGTGACTTTGATATTTTACAGTTTGAAGACTTAACAGAATGTTTTCCTATTCTGAAACTTTGCACAGTAAACAGAATTTGCTTCTTAACTGCGGCTACGCACAGTGAATGGAATATGTGACTTTGATATTTTACAGTTTGAAGACTTAACAGAATGTTTTCCTATTCTGAAACTTTGCACAGTAAACAGAATTTGCTTCTTAACTGCGGCTACGCACAGTGAATGGAATATGTGACTTTGATATTTTACAGTTTGAAGACTTAACAGAATGTTTTCCTATTCTGCAACTTTGCACAGTAAACAGAATGTGCTTCTTAATTGCGGCGACGCACAGTGAATGGAATATGTGACTTTGATATTTTACAGTTTGAAGACTTAACAGAATGTTTTCCTATTCTGCAAATTTGCACAGTAAACAGAATGTGCTTCTTAACTGCGGCGACGCACAGTGAATGGAATATTTGACTTTGATATTTTACAGTTTGAAGACTTAACAGAATGTTTTCCTATTCTGAAACTTTGCACAGTAAACAGAATTTGCTTCTTAACTGCGGCTACGCACAGTGAATGGAATATGTGACTTTGATATTTTACAGTTTGAAGACTTAACAGAATGTTTTCCTATTCTGCAACTTTGCACAGTAAACAGAATTTGCTTCTTAACTGCGGCTACGCACAGTGAATGGAATATGTGACTTTGATATTTTACAGTTTGAAGACTTAACAGAATGTTTTCCTATTCTGAAACTTTGCACAGTAAACAGAATTTGCTTCTTAACTGCGGCTACGCACAGTGAATGGAATATGTGACTTTGATATTTTACAGTTTGAAGACTTAACAGAATGTTTTCCTATTCTGAAACTTTGCACAGTAAACAGAATTTGCTTCTTAACTGCGGCTACGCACAGTGAATGGAATATGTGACTTTGATATTTTACAGTTTGAAGACTTAACAGAATGTTTTCCTATTCTGCAACTTTGCACAGTAAACAGAATGTGCTTATTAACTGCGGCGACGCACAGTGAATGGAATATGTGACTTTGATATTTTATAGTTTGAAGTCTTAACAGAATGTTTTCCTATTCTGCAACTTTGCACAGTAAACAGAATGTGCTTTTTAACTGCGGCGATGCACAGTGAATGGAATATGTGACTTTGATATTTTACAATTTGAAGACTTAACAGAATGTTTTCCTATTCTGAAACTTTGCACAGTAAACAGAATTTGCTTCTTAACTGCGGTGACGCACAGTGAATGGAATATGTGACTTTGATATTTTACAGTTTGAAGACTTAACAGAATGTTTTCCTATTCTGAAACTTTGCACAGTAAACAGAATTTGCTTCTTAACTGCGGCTACGCACAGTGAATGGAATATGTGACTTTGATATTTTACAGTTTGAAGACTTAACAGAATGTTTTCCTATTCTGAAGCTTTGCACAGTAAACAGAATTTGCTTCTTAACTGCGGCTACGCACAGTGAATGGAATATGTGACTTTGATATTTTACAGTTTGAAGACTTAACAGAATGTTTTCCTATTCTGAAACTTTGCACAGTAAACAGAATGTGCTTCTTAACTGCGGCGACGCACAGTGAATGGAATATGTGACTTTGATATTTTACAGTTTGAAGACTTAACAGAATGTTTTCCTATTCTGCAACTTTGCACAGTAAACAGAATGTGCTTCTTAACTGCGGCTACGCACAGTGAATGGAATATGTGACTTTGATATTTTACAGTTTGAAGACTTAACAGAATGTTTTCCTATTCTGCAACTTTGCACAGTAAACAGAATTTGCTTCTTAACTGCGGCTACGCACAGTGAATGGAATATGTGACTTTGATATTTTACAGTTTGAAGACTTAACAGAATGTTTTCCTATTCTTAAACTTTGCACAGTAAACAGAATTTGCTTCTTAACTGCGGCTACGCACAGTGAATGGAATATGTGCCTTTGATATTTTACAGTTTGAAGACTTAACAGAATGTTTTCCTATTCTGAAACTTTGCACAGTAAACAGAATGTGCTGCTAATCTGCAACTTTGCACACTAAACAGAATGTGCTCTAATCTGCAACTTTGCACACTAAAAAGAATGTGCTCTAATCTGCAACTTTGCACACTAAACAGAATGTGCTCTAATCTGCAACTTTGCACACTAAACAGAATATATGATTTTTTTTTTTTTTTCTCTGCCCCCCCACACAAAATAAACTGCTGCCCCCACACACAGTAGTCCTAAAAAGGACTTTTGGGTCTTTTTTTTTTTCACAATTGCTTTTCTTCTCCCTACACTGACTTTCCCTTCCTATCCTCATCTCTCCCTGGCTAAGACTGAGCCGAACTCGCTGGTCAGGTGCTATACAGCACCCGATCACGGGTTCTGGCCAGCCAATCAGTGTAATGCCAGCAGCCAACATGGCTGCTGGCATTACACTGATGTCAGAGCCTCCCTGCACGTTTATTGGCTGCGCAGCAGCCGCGAAACGTGCGGGGAGGAGACCCGAACATGGCGGGCGAGCACATGCGGTACTCGTACGAGTACCGCCATGTGCCGAGCAGAGCGATGCTCGAGCCGAACCGAGCTTCGGCCGAGCATGCTCGCTCAACACTAGTTACCACCTTATGGGGTTGCCTCATTCCAATTGAATGTGCAGATGGGTGTGAAATCAAAGCAAACAAAGGAAATCGCCAGCTGACTCTCCAGACATTATAGACATTATAGCACCAGTTCTACACATCTACAACAAGAATTTACACAATACCTTAGCACTGTGGTTTACTATTGAAATGTCACTCTCTAAATAACAACCATAAAAATGGCAAGATTAGAATGTTGCCTGTACCAAAAGGGTGACATTCTGATGTTGCACGTTAAGTACCACCTATCAAATAGCATAATGCATTCCATCCATCTGTGCCTTAATATAAATAACGTCCTATCTCTTCCTCAACCCCCCAAATAAATAACGTCTCCCTTTCATGAGAAATCAGCTCATTACCACACACACACTGCAGTTGTAGATATGTCCAATCCTTGAATTATATTATGTACAATGACATTTCCTTCTCTTGTTCAATTATATCTATAGTCTGATCAATGCATTAAAAGTTATATAATCCTACAAAACATCATCTGAGGAGTCTCTTTCCCTCAGGATAGTGACGTTAATTAAACTGTACACAAACATTTTGTAGATTACATCTGATTGGTGGAAATTCTATAGCAAGTGAATCAGCACAATGTCTCATTTTCTGGATATTTTTCTCTAATTTAATTGATAAATGCATAGACAGCTTTTTATTTCTCTATTACTTACAAAATGGTGGATATTTCCTGTTACAAACTAGAGTCATCTAGCTCTGATAACAGTCTATTCCAATTGGTGTTAGTCAGAGTGAGACATTTTGGAGCAAATCAATTGCACCAATGAGGAAACACATACATTCTCAACATTTCCACTGAATTAAATGGGACTTATAATCCAATGCAATGCAATACAATGCAAGAGAGGTCTTAATGTATTGCAGGACAATGCTCTGGAGATCTTTCTAGAATTAGAGTAGTCAAACCCCCCATTTAAGTCAATAGGGATTGCCATGTGTACCCTCTGGAGCAGTGTTTTTGCCTCAAAATTGCTCTAGCTTTCTGAATAAGGCCCAGCGTGACTTACATGAGCTCAAGAAGCAACTGTGCACTTACATCACGGAATATCTTATAACAATAAGAAATAAATGCATTAAAAAAACTGAACATATGTACAGCATTTTATGGGACCAGTCCGGAGATAGACTAAGGTGTAATAAAGAGGTGATAAAGAGGAGGTTACTTCTCCAATAATATTACTTCTACAAATCCTATGTTATTCTATGGAACCAATACAATAAGATTTCTCCACCTTTAGAGACCTTAGTGAATATGCTCTATAGAATAACATAGGAAATGGAGAAGTGATTTCACTGGAGAAGTCATCTTCGCTTTATCATCTCTGTATCCTGCCTTAGTGCATAACTCACCCAGTTGTTCTAAGGTAGTACATAGAATTTTGAGATAAGGAAAACTGTCAAGCAATGATGACACTGAAAACATTTTCTATTATAATAGCAACGGATACAATGATTTTGCTTGACATGGTATAATCCTCCTGCTCTTTTCAGTTGCTTGAATCCTGCACATGGGAAACATCCCTAATACCTAAAGGGTTAATAATTTATTCAGTTCCATGTATAAAGAACTGATTTGATGTGGTTCACATTGCACAAAAGACGCTACAAGCAGCTGAGTCCCTGCTTACATGTTTTAGGGAACTCTTTATCACCTAGTACATAGTCAAAACTGCAGAACTAGGTCCTTAAAGGGTTTAAGAGGACCAAAAATAATGACTTTTCATTCCATGTACTTTTCTATATATGCACCACATCTGCTACCTGAGTGATTATATCATTATCATTAAGGATGGGGAAAAATTTTTGGCCTCAAACTGAAATCGGCGAAAAATGGCACTGTCCGCTTGGCGAGAAATTTCCCACGAAAAGTGCAGTTTTTCTGCTTTTTTTCTGCCTTTTCTGCCCATTGAAATCAATTGGAAGAAAAATATTTCTATACCACATGAAAGTTTTCTACAGCAATATAAAAGGCTGTCCGGCTCTCTCAGCAGCCATTCTGTGTTTGTGAGAGAAGACAGCAGTAAGTTTTTGAGCTAGAGGAGATAGGCAACTAAAGGGGAATTGAAGGGACCTATTTGCTTTCTGATCTTGCTGTTATTATCTCTGTGCTGGGTGGGGAAGTCTGGGGAAAGACATTGCGGATTTTGTTTTTCAGTTATAATTTTTTTTGGATAGACTGTGATAAGAAGACAGGGTTGACAACTCAAAAAAAAAATAAAAAAAAAAGAAGAAGAAAAAAAAAAGTAAATAAAAAATAATAAAAATCGAAATACCTTAGGTTACAGTGACAGACAGCTGACTGGGAATAGGCAAGGCATCATACATCTGCATCAGTTGTGTTGTGTACCGTAAAGTAAAAAAACACAGTGTAGTTACGTAATGTCCAGCAAATGCACCAGGGGAAGGGGGAGGAGTAGAGCAGTGCAGGGATGCGAGAGAAAGTATTAGTTCAAAAACCCTACTGCAGCAATGGTTGCTACAGTGTGTGCAATCAATGATGATGATCCCTCTACTCCAAGGGAGGATGCAGTTTGTCAAGGTCCCAGCAAAACTAGTTCCAGCACCACCAGTGCCAGTAGAAATAAAGAACCATATAAGAAGAATACTGAAGATGACAAGAGGTCGCATTCAAGTGTTGATGATGCTGGCAATAGCATAATGGAGGAAGGTGTAGCAGCTGAAGCACCTGCTGCATCAGATACTGAGTCAAACAAGCACCAAAATACCCATCCTCAAAGTAGTAGGGAACTTTTTTACATTAAAAGTAAAAAGAAATTGTTTGAGACCTTCAAAAGCTTACAGGAATATAAGAATAGTAGTGGGCATGAACTGTCAGGGGATGTTGATGCTGCTGAGGATGATCTAATAATGACTGATGATGATGGAGATCTAGAATATATCCCTCCAGCATCCTTATCTTGTTCAGATACAGATGAAGTTGAGAGTGAGGATGGTGACAGGGCTATAAGATTAGCAGAAAGTCAAAGACTGTATCTTCCGCCATTTTTAAGGAGCACTGTGCCTGTCTATAAACTATTTGAGAAAGCTATTGGAAAGTCTGACCCTGGACAAGCACAGATGTCAAAAAACACACAATCACCCTATCTGTCATCATCGGCATCATCGCCTCTTCAAACTCCAAGTCCCACTCAGCCACACACACCTGTTTTGAGTACCCAACAACAGCAACACAGGTTAACATCCACAATGTTAGATATGATAAATACCTCTGGTGCTGCTGTTGTAAGTGCTGCACCTTTGACACCTAGTAGTAGTGGCAGTAGAATTACATCAACATCTAGCTCCAATAGTAGTAGTAGCAGAAACCACACATGACAGACAAAGCCAGCACAGATGAGAAGGTGGAGGACAGATGGGACCACTGCTATGACTGATAAGTAATGTGTGTCAGTAATCTGAGAAGAAGGGTAGCGTATGACAATGGTAAAAATACATACACAAATCACACCATGCCGGTTCTCCACCACCACCACTACAATACATATCTGCCACATTGTAGGTTGTACTTTATTTTTTTTATTACTTGATATCATCAGACATGAATATGTGCCAGTGTGTCACTTAAGCAAGAAAGTGTTGTGTGCAAAGGACAAATGCATTCTGCATGCTAACACATTTTTCAAACCATATTTTGTTGTAGGACTCACAACTTTGACGTTCAGCAACTTATTTCTAAACTTCAGCCCTCAGAAGAAGTAATATTACAGTGGGAAATGTAGTACCTATAGGAAATAAATAGGCAAAAAATCTGTTAAAATAGGCATAAAATGTGTTAACATAGGCGGAAAATGTGTTAAAATAGGTGAAAAGGAGGACATTTTTGCATAGGGAGAAAGGCAAAATTTTTCGTGGGAAATGCGAAAAATCGGCACGTTTTTGCGAAATTTTTCGCAGGAAATTTTTCACACTTTTTGTCCAACCCTAATTATCATACTGTTCCACATGCAGTTAAAAGTAGCCAGTGAAAAATTAGAGAATGAACGCTAGGCGGTGCACTACATGCTTTTCAGCAATGGAATTGTTAAGTACCTCACAAAATAAAGAATCTCCTCTTGGTCCCTCCCACTAACAACACTGCTATATCTACTTATTTTCTCCATTGATTGTGGAGCTGCAGTGTATGTACTAAAAAAGGCCCATATTTGTGCCATATTTACCAGGGCTGTTGAAGATTTGTGAAAGGAGGCCTGCAACTACAGGTTAACATTTGGGATAATCTTAAAGTGATAGTAATACCTGTATTAAAGTTAATCTTCGAGTCATCTTTACTACCTTTATAAGACATAACACTATATTTAATTATTTACATATTTGTAGTTTAAAAGCTATTCAAGCTGAAAGAATCCCCCTCCCGCCACATTTGACAGCCTCCCCTTACATGTGGAATCTGGTCATGGGACTGGTCGGATGCAGCGAGGGACAATATTCATTCAGTAAGTATAAAGAAAACTCTGCCCCCTTGATGAAGGAGGGGAGGATCTTCCTTTTGCTTACTGAAGATTGTCCCATCCAGACCAGCATAAGAGGATCAGTGACACAGGGAAAGGGACGGGAGGGGGATCCTTTTGGCTTCAATAGCGCTTGAACTACAAATATGTAAGTTATGAAATATAGCGCTTTAAGATTAATTGTAGCCTTCTTTTACTGTCTTTCCTATTTGTGGGAAAAGCAACCACATTTTATGGTTAATTGGTTATTCACCAAAACAATTCCATTCCTCTTTGATCATCTGAAAATGGGAGTAAAATGGTTGCTTTCCGTAAGACTGAGACTGTTGGGACCCCCAAAGTCAGACCCCCTCAAACTGAGGCTCCTGGAAAATGCTGGTTATGCACAAGCATTAAAATGCCTCCGAATGTTACAAATAACAGTTAGAAAGGAGATGTGAGCCAGTTTAAATGTGCGGGTGTGAAGACCCACATTTACCTATTTGTAAGGAAGGGTAATACAAAGAGAACCCTGGAACAAGCTTGCATGTGTTTGGATGAGTGCCAGATAATTCTTTCTCCCTCCAGTTGCTTTTGGTATTAGTGAGTAATAAAATGTATATTTTTGCCTACAGATGCAAAATCACTTAGCTACAGACATGAAGTTTTAATTCATGAGAGTCCAGGGCCCTGTAGCCTCCAGTCTCCCAAACTCCAACTGTGTGGCTTTGGATTGGGTATTGAATTAACTATTATAAAATCCCTGAAATGCTTAAACCCAATTCCATGACTTGTAGGGTAGGAATAACTTGCCCATTAGGATCAAACCTCATTGTTCTCATTATGTTTTAGTTGGATTTTAAGAAAGGGATGCTACTGGTCTCCAACGTGTTGCTTTACATTGCTTTGGAGATGTTTCTAGATGGGTTAAATAAAACATGGTCTGTAAAGTTAAGAACCATAGAAAAAAGTGGATTGTCAATAACACCTCCATAGCTTCTGGGTATTGGGTCATTTCTTAACATCGCCGAACCCTACATTTTTAGGAGGGCTGGCTGACGTAAATAGAGGTTTTGGGGCTTGGAACTCAAAAATGTTCAATTTCCACATCTTCAGCTTTTAAATATAGAATCCTAAAAAGAACTGTAATTGCTTTAGGTACCAAAAGAGTTGTATTCATGCCAGAAGGTCTCTGTTGGGTCACAGTAAAATTATATGTGTATATATTTGTAAATACATATAGGTTTAGCAAGAGCTTAATATCTCCCTCCTTTTCCAAGTGAGGGGTCTTAGCAAGCTATCCCACTGCCAGATGCCTCAACTATGCATCATGTCTTGAAGTATGCAGTGTTAAATAGGTAAAGAACTAATTTGCAGATAAATCACCTATGCAGTAAATACCTGTCACCTTCATGCATATTAATGTGCTCATTTGTCTAGATTTAAGTAATCCCTGTGGAGACTGCAGATGTTTGTCTTATGCGTGCAGCACCTAAATGATAAGCATGCTATAGGCACCTTGCTTTGTTATATACATATATATATATATATATATATATATATATATATATATATATTTCTTGATCCTTTCAGAGCCACAATACATCTGGGCCATTGTGGAGTATACTTATTTTCACTTTACAAAAATGAACATTGCCTCTGGACAAATATTTTCTCTTTACCTTGAACTAATTTATATTTCCCATCACTCCATTTTAGAGAGCTAATATCAGGGCTGACTGTGTGCAAAAAATATAACTGACTCATTCTCTTACTCCCTTTACAGAGCTCACCTCAGAATGTCTACAGAGGTTTCTAAAACATACAATATGTACGCAGAAACAATGTATTTAATATATAATGCAAGACATCCTCTGTAAACATGTATGTATATGAAACCATAATCTACACTAAAAGATATATCATTATAAAAACAACCTGTTTTTAAACACTTATAAAATGGTCACAAAGGAATTTGGTGCAAATAGCAAATTACACAAACTCCACAATATAACTATAAAAACGTCTATTCATAACTTAGCCCATGACAAGCCCACAAATATTTTGGTAATATGGTTTGATCCCAGCTCACTTTTGGACTATATTGAAAAAATAACTTCCAAACTTTATCCTAAAGCAGACACTCTGCTTAGAAACAAATCCCTGGTAAGAAAAAGTATTCTGCAACAGATGTTAAAGTCAGTCACTTGAGTATGGGGATGAAATTATGCTACCCATAATTGTGATATGTTTTAAAAAAAAAAATTCTCTTGAAAACTACCAGACCACTTGAGCAGTATGCCTACTCCAGCACTCCATACTTCTTATAACTTCCACACCACTGTTAGGAACTCACTGACTATCCCAAAGTACAAGAAAGAAGTATATAGATCTCCCTTCTCCTACAGAGCTCTGCAGACCTGGAATAACTGCCAAAAAAAGCAAATCTTCTCCTAGTTTAATATCACTCAAAATATCTAATGTATAATTGTATATAAATGTGTTAGATAGATAGATAGATAGATAGATAGATAGATAGATAGATAGATAGACTCCCATGGGCCAATGCCTTATAGTGTCAGGAATGTTTTTTCATGTGTCTGTGAAGCAGAGAACTATGCCATCGGGAGCATATACTCCTGACAGGGTCACCCAAGGTAGACAGATCAAAGCTAAGACACCAGACTAAATCAATTTAAAATTTGCCAACTAGCACTGTACCAGCATGGCAGATTATAGTCCATTCACTTGGAATGACTTCACAACAAAAATGATGACCCTTATTTTGAGGAGACTTGTGAGTTACTTCCTCTAGCAGTGGCAAGAGCAGCTAGATGGCAGAGGGTTTCACACTTAGAGGAGCTAGTAGAAGAACTAAATAACATCAATTGGGCCATTATCTGCTTATGTGAGACTCATAAAAAGATTTTGTCAAATTAGAAGATGGATATTGGCTATACTATAAAGAACCAATGATGGACTATGTGGTGGAATTGTATTCTTCATTAACAAAAGACTGACAGACAGTCTTAAAAGTAGAAAGTATTTCTGAAAGAATTGCTACCTGTACCTTTAAACTAAATGGTCACTATGTTCTTCAGATCATTCAAGTTTATATCCCTAGAAGTAGCCACAGTGATGATGAAGTTGAAGAATTTCATAAGTTATTATGACTTTACAAACAGGACAGTTACCACTACAAATTTACAATGGAAAATTTCAATGTGAGAATTGAGAATATCCAAAACGGTAAAAAATCAATCAGACCACATGGAACTGCAAAAAGAGACAACAAACCAACTGATCGAATTTGCAAACGAACAAATTTTGTACGTCCAGAATTCATTCTACAGGAAAAAGGCCCAAAGAAAATGGACATGGAAAAGCCCTAATGGTAATACAAGTGAAATCGACTTCATACTTGCAAGAAATAAAACAATATTCACTGGCTGCTCTGTCTTAAATCATTTTAACACTAGAAATGTTCAAATGACCATTGTCTAGTGAGAGCAAAAATCTAAATTGACTGCAAGAAAGAAAGCAAGAAAATGATCAAGTCAACAAACGTGAAAGTTGACACTAGCCAGCTACTGTAAATCACAAGAATTTTTAGCACTGTCTAATCACTTCAATGTACTGCAAGACCTTCCAGACACAGACATTTCCACCCAACCTGAAAAAGTTTATGGGGATTATCACAGACACTTCCCATGTCCCTGTACCTACTGTGGAATAGGAAAAAGCAATCAGAATATCAAAAGAAACAGTTGCTATGATGAAAAAGCAGCAAGAAATGAAGCAAAACGGTAATATTAGAAATAGGCTAGAATATACAGAAATGTGCAGGACCATAATGAAGCAGGTAAAAGAAGAAATTAGCAAGTTCAATGTTGAGCTCATCAAAAGGACACTGGAAGAAAATCAAGAGCAAAAGAAAGCAAAACAAAAGATGGCTACACATAGGAGCCAAATGATTGCATTAAAGCTTAAAGATGGTACAATGGCAAGAACTCAATAACAAATATTAAAACGAGTGGAAGAATTTTTAAAAAAGTTTTGGTAGAAGAAGTAGAAGCTGCAATAGAATCAAAGAAAAATTTCAAAGCAACTGGATAAAGTTACTATTGAAATGTTAAAAGCCGGAGGTCAACATTTATTGAAAGTCTTAGCTACACTATTTTTCAAAATGCCTACTATTCGGCAAAGTGCCTGAAACATGAAAAAATGCAGAAGTCTTCCTATTGCACAAAACAAAACAACTATAAAGTGGATCTAAAAAAAAGTATGATCCAATATGATCCAATAAGTCTATTTCCAGTGGTCTGCATTGTTTTCACAAAGGTACTATCAAGAAGAATGGACACAGTACTTAACGTGGCACCACCTAAAGAGCAAGCAGGCTTCAGGAGCATATGGACTATATCCAGACAGTTCATCGAATCATAGAGAGACATAAATACAACCTTCCATAATGCTTAGTCTTCAATGACTGTGAAAATCCTTTGACTCAGCAAAAAAGAAAGCAATAATCGATGCCCTGATCAACCAAGCAATAAAGAAAGCTTACCTCAATATGTTCTAATCAATATATGATCAACATAGAAAAAAGTCATCTGACAAGGAGACCCAATCTCCCCAGAACTATTTTCTGCATGTTTAGAAGAAAATTTGCACAAAAATAACTTAAGATAAATGGAGACTACCTACATCAATTAGGTTTTGCAGATGATATCATACTATCAGTCTTGAAGAACTGCAAGAACATATTGAACAGCTACAATAGGAAAGAAAATGTTTTGGTCTGAAGGAGAATATCAGCAAAAGTCATAATGCAGTCTATGGTCTGGCGTACAGGTGGAGGATAAAAATAATATGTACCAAACAATATAACACAAATCATTCACATCAATTTAAGAGTATAGTATTTATTTCTGGGTAACATCAATATTTATATTGTATTTTTCAGAAAACAATAAAAGGAATAATTCCTACCAACAGTTACCTATAATTATTGTAATGGGTATACAATCTAACACTCGAAGATAATAAGATAAGGAAGTTCCGAATGTATTCCCAAATATTGTTCTATTATTCCCATATAGTGCATGAGACCCGCTCCATGCACATAACAGGGATAACGCAAAATACAAGCAGAGAAAATACACACAAAATATAAATATCTATGTCAGTATGTGCTGTGGTGTCTGGATATATTCCAGACAACATGCACAACTCACATAAAGAAATAATGTACACACTATCCTATACTATCTACATGCTCCTGTACCCTCAATCTATCTAGCGATCAATCATTCAAAAAATTAAAAATAATCAAATTTAAAAAATAGGCTATTGCCAATGTACACATTCGTGGTCTTAGGAGAAAAAATGTCCCAGTTATATGACTAATCACATGCCAAATTGCTGGACTTTCAATGTCCCCATATTCTAAGCAACATCCGATTCATACAATCCCTGCCTTTAAGGGGGTATGGTATTATACAAAGGACAAACGGAGCTATTCACTGGCTATTCAAATATATGTGAGATACAGTGGAACGTTCTTACTGATATGCCTCTGTCTCGTTCTCAATCACTCCTTCCACACACCAGACTTAGGCTCCCCTTAACAGGTGGAGCTATTCACTGGTTATTCATGTATAGAGGATATAATGGAACGCTCTTACTGGTAGCCTCGGTTTACGGAGAGAATGGGGAAAGGAAAAAGAAAAAACAGAAGGGCTCCCTTAACGTCCTAAGTCTGGCATGTGGAAGGAATGAGAGAGAACAAAACCTAGGCTACCAGTCTGATTGATATCTAGCCTCCGTCATCGGAGGAGGCTGGCAAGAGGGAAGGAAGTGGAGGCAGAGTTATAGACTGCGGGTATAGCGATGTGCCCGCAGTCTATGCGGAAGTGCATTCTTTAAACGTTCATTTTTGGCAACAGACGATTAAAAAAAAAATTCAAGAACTCCACCTAATGGTCAGGTAATCTAACAATTAACAAACATTTGTACTGGGGTGATAGATCCAGTTTAAATACAGCAATTACAGACAAAATTCTTTGCCATTTTTTCAATTGCTAGAACGTTTCCACCCATTGATTTACTTGTTTTTTGCCTATTCTCCATAAAAATATTATGTATTTGCTGAAGTGAAGCACAATAGAAGCAGCTACAGAGCAAGGTAGACGTGCTGTGCTGTTCTGCTGTGATCTTTTTGGAAAATTGAGTCAGGAGAGGCCCAAAGTGACTTCTTTCACTATGAGAAAGTTTAAAAATAATAAAAGGAGGAACTGGAAGGACCCTTATGTGTCCACTGAGTCTGAGGAGGAGGAGGAAGTGAGCACTACAGAACCAATGCTGGCCAGTCCCCCTAAATCACCCCTAGGGATCTTGGGGAAAATAATGTCATGGTAGGAAGAAAAGGGTAGTAGTGAAAGCAGGACAGGTCAGCTGCCTGTGTCTGCTGCCAGATGTGCTGCCCATGCTGCCACCATTGCTGTACCTGCTGGCAGACGTGCTGTGCCTGCTGTCAGACATGCTGTCCCTGCTGCCACTAGTGCTATGCCTCCTGTCAAACATGCTGCCCCTGCTACTGCTATCACCATTGCTGTGCCAGTGCTCTCATACATGCTGTGCCTGCTGCCAGACATGATGCCCCTTCTGCCAGTGCTGAACCTGCTGCTGCCAGTGCTGAACCTGCTGCCACCAGTACTGTACCTGCTGTCAGATGTGCCTGCTGCCCCTGCTGCAAGCAGTGTTGTGCCTGCTGCCAGTGCTGAACTTGCTGCCACATGTATTGTGCCTGCTGTCAGATGTGCTGCCCCTGGTGCTACCAGTGCTGTGCCTGCTGCCAGTGCTGAACCTGCTGCCACCAGTGCTGAACCTGCTGCCAGTGTGTCGTTTGCCACCCCCAAGCAGCCTCACCAGTGCTAGTACTACTCTAAGAAGGTCCAGCAGCTTGTTAGTGTTAGGAATGAAGGAGGGATTAATCATCATGTTACTAGTGACTGTGAGAAGGAAAACTCAGGGGCTGAACATGAGGTTGTTGGTGTTAGTAGTAGTAGCAGTAACGGTGAAGCAGCCAGTGAGTGTTAGGGGAGAGGTAAGGGAAGCATTTGAGAGTGTCCAGACTAGCGGTCAAGTGAGCCCACACCATCTTGCAATATGATTCCCCTTCCCTTCATGGCATTGTCCAGGTGGAACATGATTCTGAAGAAGCCAGAACTGTTGGTAGATAGCAGGCACAGCAATAATACCACCAACAGGAACACAGGTCAGTTGCCTGTGCCTACTGCTACTGCTGCCAATCTGCCTTCTTCACATCACCAAGAAATTGAAAGTATAAAATTAGGGGATCCTCTGTCACATTTCACGTCACCTCCACCAGCAATCAGTTAGATGTCTGTAATAGAGCAGCAGCAGCATGTAGGGTCTAGTGGTGGTTGTGATGATGATGGTGGAGAAGCTGAGGTGGAAGAGACATTGATGGCCTTTTTAGCCCAAACTGAGAAGAAATGAGATACAGGGATGAAGATGGGCATCACCACCACCTGCAGTGAGCTTTTGGAGTTTGTGGAATTTGTAACTGCTCTAATTTCTTCTGCTGAGTTGCAAGGGCTGCAGGATGCTGAGAAGCAGACTATTGTGCCACAGGCCACCATGGACACAGTAGGAATGGTGTCAACAAGGGATGTGGGACTAGGAAAGGTTCCACTGTCCAGCAGCAGTAATAATATTGGTCCTAGTTGCAGTGCTGATTCTGAGGCGGTAGCAGCAACAGCAGCTACATCATCCTCTGCCCCAGTCATTGGAGGGAAATGTGGAGGAGAAGAAGTAAGAAGCCATTCTTCTCCACCTGTTCTCTATCCCTATCCCTTGAAGTCCTGGGTGTGGGGCTATTTTTCTCTTGAGGCAGACATAGTGCGGTCATCACCAAAGGCACTGTGCACAATTTGTGACAAGTTAATGATAAAGGAAAGGAGTGAACGCACCTTGGCACAACCCTCCTGATAACACACATGAAACACAGACACCATGACATTTATATCAAACATGTTAAAGCCAAACACCCACCACAGAAATCGAGCACCACTGTTGCTGTACCTATTTGACTCTTCAGAAAGGCAACAAGATGCAAGGCAGAGATCAAAGAGGAGGAAGAATAGAGAAACCCAGGTAGAGACTGGAAGTTCAATGATGAATGAAACAACTAGCTCGCCATATCCTTCTTCCTATAGGGTAACTACATCTTCTGCCAATCCAACTCATTCATCATTACATCCCCCACCATGTGACAGTCATTCTTTAGATGTCAGGATGTGGCAGTTTGTGTCCACCCATTGCACACTGTGTGGTGGAGGAGAATTGCAACCAGGGCATAAAGCAGCATCTGAAGAGATTCCATGCTGCAGAATATGCTAAGCTTGTGGCAGGGAGGGTTCATCACTACTATTAAACTATCTGCGAGTCGTCATGTGTCCTTAGCGGGGAGTGGACAAGAGGCATAGTAACAGCAGCAGTAGTTGGTTTCTGATGGGATGATTTCACATTGGGGACCCTAAGTTCTATTTTACTAACAATACACCAATGATTCTGTAGGAGTTATGGTGCTGCTAGTGCCTCAGGAGCATCATTGGAGCTAGTCATGGCAAGTGGAACCTTCATCATCCATCACTCATGTTACTGCTGTTATTGACCCCATTCCCTTTGAGCTGCATAATCATTCTGCTGTTTAAACAACTCAGCAGTACCAAGACCAGTAGTCACAAATTCCACAATCACACCAGGTCATTTGACAATGGTCATTGGGCACTGGCCAACACAACATGACCTTCTAGCACTAGGCCAGCATGGCATTTTTTTTCTCAGGGCTTTTTCTTTTAAAAAAAATAAAAAATAAAAACAGAGGCCTAAAAAAAATAAACAAATTTTGGGGGCTTGTTTCTAACAAGCCTAAGTCCTACAAATCAATGTTGCCTTAGGGCTTGGGCCTAACACAAGTCTAAGTCCTACAAATCTTCCATCTAGTATCAGTCTACCCCAGTCACAGCTTACATCATATACTTTATGTATTATTTTTTTATTAACTGCCCCCCCAGTACCAGTCAACATACCCCCAAAAGAAATTTCCTGCTCAACTGATTCTTTCCCCAGACTCCCCAGACTCCCCAGACTCCACCCACCCTTCTCAGACCCCTTTTATACCGTGTCTTATGGGTTTTTTTTAATTGTAATTAGCTTTTTTTATTATTAACCATCCTTCCAATCCCAGTAAACAACCCCCCCCAAAAAAACATTCTGTGTTCAACTGATTCTTTCCCTACACTTTATCAACTGTAGGCATCCTCATATCCCTTTTATACTACGCCTTTTGGAAATAAAATAACATTTATTATGTGTTGTGTGTAAATTGATTGTTCCCATTGATTTCAATGGAATGAGCCAGACAAAAAAAAGCTGAAAACCCCCATATTTCACAGGAAATTACTTGCCATGCGGGAAGTGCCATTATTAGCCATTTTTTTTTTTGTTTGAGCCGAAAATTTTGCTCATCCCTAATTACTGCCATGTTAAAGCTTTGTCTCTCTCTTTTCCAATAGGAGTAAGCATGCAAGTCAATGTTTTGGGTAATTAGAAACCCCCTGTTTGTTTGTCCTTGCACTGTTCTCTTATATCTCTATCTTGTCTATATTGATGTAAAATACTTTATTGCACCTTTTCCATAATTTCCGAGGACCTATAAGGTGCAGAATTTTGAGGAATCACTAAATAAGTAACTTGTGTTACTGCACATCTAATCAGAAGCACAGTTTGCAATCAGGCACTCTTTTGTAGGGGTGGGCGAAATTTCTTGAAAACCACGTTGTTATCCACTTTTTCACGGGAAAGTCCACTTTAGAACTAGCGGTTAAAATTTTCGCATCTTTCACCAATTGCCCAAGATTTTTCACCATTTTTTCAATGGCTATAAAGTTTCTGCCCATTGATTTACGTTGTTTTCACACTTCCGCTATGAAAAGGTGACGTTTTTGCTGAAGGCAGACATAATAGAAGCCGCTACAGACAAAGATAGACGTGCTGTGACAGAAACTGGAAGTTCCGTGACGAGTGAAACAACTAGCTCTCCAACAACATCACCTTCTTCCTCTAGGGTAACAAGTACATCTCCTGCCAGTCTCGTTCATCGATACCTTCCCCGCCAAATGATAGCCATTCTGTTAATGCTAGGATATGGCAGTTCGTCTCTACCCATTGCACACTGTGTGGTGCACTGGTCACACACGCCAGTGTGGTGAAGGAGAATCCATACCAGGCCATCAGGTGACATCTGAGGAGATTCCATCCTGCAGAATATGCTAGGATTCTGGCAGAGAGGGTTCATCATTACTATTAAACTCAGCAAGTTGTCATATGTCTTTAGTGGCATCTGGACAAGGGGTATAGTAACAGCAGCAGTACTTGGGTTATGGTGTTAAGGTGTTTGGATACAGTTGTGCCCCCAAATGTTATTTACCACACACACTGTGCAGATTGCAGTTGCTGATAAAGTTCCTGCTCTCAAGGGAAAAATCTATATTCTAATAACAACACACCCATGATTTTGGAGGAGAGGCAGGTGGAGAAGATGTAATGGCCAACTTCTTCTTTTCTCCACATATACTGGGTGCAAATTATTGTGCTTCTACTGCCTCAGACGTATCACTGGAGCCAGTCATGGCAAGTGGAACCTTCATCACCCATCTTCCATGTTACTGCTATTGTTGATTCCATTCCCTTTCAGCTGCCTAATCATCCTGCTGCTTAAACAACTCAGCAGCAGCAGTACGAACAGCAGTTGCAACTCAGGACTCAGGAGAACATTTGACAGTGGCCACTGGCCAACATGACCTGCTGACATTAGGCCAGTAGGGCATTTTTATATTTTCTCAGGGCTTATGTTTTGAAAAGAAAAAAATAAATAAAAGAAAAAAAACTAGTCCTACAAAAAAATATACAATTTTTGGGGGGTTTGCCAGTATGGCATTTTTTTTCTCAGGGCTTGTTCTTTAAAAAAAACAAAAAAAACAGAGGCCTAAAAAAAATAAACATATTTTGGGGTTTTGTTTCTAACAAGCCTAAGTCATACAAATCAATGTTTCCTTAGGGCTTGTGCCAAACAAGCTTAAGTCCTACAAATCGGTGTTTCCTCAGGACTTGGTCCTCTATCAACAAATCTAACAAATCATCCTCTACAAAATACTTTATCAAGTCAAGTATCAGTCCACCGCAGTTACAGCTTATGTCAGGAGGTTCCTGTCTCTATAACTTTAAATACAAATTTCTTATTTTATTTTTTTATTAACTGTCCCCCCAATAGCAGTCAAGAACCCCCCAAAACAAATTCCCTGTTCAAATGATTCATTCATTCACCAACACAGGCACCTTCCTCAGACTCCTTTATACCATGTCTTATTTTTATTTTATTTTATTTATTTATTTTTATTTTATTTAGAATTTCTTTTTTATTAAGTGCCCCACAATCCCAGTAAACAACCCCCCCCAAAAAAAATCATCCCCTGTTCAACTGATTCTTTCCCCACACCCCATCAACACAGGCACCCTCATGCCCCTTTTATACCATGCCTTTGGGAAATTAAATAATATTTATTTTATGTTGTGTGTAACTTCAATGTTCCCATTGATTTCAATGGAATGAGCTAGGCGGAAAAAGTGGAAAAAAAAATGAAAATCTGCAATTTTTCGCCAAGCAGACAGTGCCATTTTTCGCTGATTTCAGTTTAAGGCGGACATTTTCGCCCATCCCTACTCTTTTATATGTAATATGCCATGTAGAGAAAGAGGTACCCATTGGAAGATAGATGAAATAACACTTGCTATACCTGTATTTAGCATCTTGTGCCACCCCGCCCTATACTTGTACACTTCACAATGTATTTAACTAAGCATTGCTCCATATAAGAAGTTTTCATGTCACAACATATCTTTTCACCTGAAACTTTGTATCCCATCAAGGAAGAACATGCAAAAAATATTTAGGTTTTTCTGCTTTAAATAGCAGATTAGACCATGCTATATTTTATATGTGACATTATACATAATGCATAATGACACATAGAGAATTTAGCGTGGTCTAATACTTAATTTATGATTGCCTGTACAATTTCTTAAATTAGTGTAAAATGTTCAGGAAGAAAGCCTCTAAAATATGAGCAATACATTTGCAGAAAAAAAAAACAAAATACTTTAGATTCATAGTTAAGTTCAATAAAACTGTTACTTTAACTACATTTCTGATCCTTTTATATGAGGTTATTTTAGTGTTTATTTTGCAACGTAAAATGGTTTGCTGAAAAAGGATATAATAGACTTGCACTAAGATGTCAAATGCCTACTTTATTATGGCCAGAGACCGACAGTCAATTTAAATTAAAATTTATTGAGAACATTAAGAGCTGGAAGGACTTTGGCTAATCACTGTAATGTCCCCAACAAATGGTAAATGAAAGCATAAGGAAATTGAGTTAACACGAGCTAAAAGTTCACATACTTACCAAATTATATTATAAGATCTACAAATTAATTAAATTACCTAAATCTGCTCATTCTAGCAATGGTACATCATATCAAAAACTATCTTATGCTCTCCTAAAGTAGAAGCAAGGTGTAACAAGATTTATTATTGTGAAATAACAATGACAGTTTTGTTCTCATCCATCCACGTATATGGTCCAATTATTTCAGAGCATATGTATCACTGAAATTGTGGGGCACAATCCGTTTTGGACTGTGATGTGCTACGCCCACCATAGACATAAATTGTGCTTACTAAAGTGTGAGTCTGTTTTTCTATCTATATATCTATATATCTATACGCAAAAGATACTGGTGTGAGAGACAAACATTGGAAGGGAGAGTGTAAGACAGGATGGGAGAGATTAATAAAGACAGGAGAGATAAGACAGCATGAGAGTGAGAATGAGAGCAAGAGAGAGAGAAATGTGGTAGAGAGCATGAAAAAGTTGTAGAGGGAGAGAGAGAAAGATTAAGATATAAAGTAAAATGGGGACTGAGAGGGATAGGGGTAGTGGCAGAAGGGCAAGAAAGAGATGGGGACAGAAGGGGGAGAGAGAGCTTGGAAGTTATAAGCAAATTTTGGATACTAAAGTGAGATGAAGAAGGGGGTGAAGAGACATGCAGGGATAAAGATGATTGGAAGTAGGACATGAAAAAGTAGAGTGAGGGCATCTGGAAAGGACCAATAGGTGGAGGTTGCAAGAATGTAAGAATAACGCCAAGCAGCATGGAAGAAGCGAAGACAACTAAACACTGTTGGACTGTGGCTGGAACTTTTTAAAGGACTTTTTATAGATGTTATCTCCAAATGGAATAATGTATGTATGTGATTGGGCACTTCTAATGCAACCTTCTGTTGCCTTAACACTTCTGGGGAACACTTTTACAATGTTAAAGTGTAGTATGTCCACACTAACGGTGGTTGCACAGTAATTGCCACAGGATTGCAATTGTGCACAGTGTTACAGTATTGAGTCGAACTTGTAGAAGGACACTGTAGGCGAAGCACACAACCATCTTGCTTTCCACTCTCAAAATGGATACTATTACGATGGATACCAGACACCATTGTGACAGACTGGAAGAGATTGTGGGTGGATGGGAGAGAGTGTAAGTGGGGTAAGAGAGTAGGAAGGATGAAAATGGGCAGATAGAATGAAAGAATGGGGAAAGTGATGAGAGAAAGTTGGGATGGGATTAGAAATCCTCTAGAGTGGGAACGGAGAGAGTGAAAGACAGAGGGAGTGGGAAACACATGAGGCAATGGAGAGTGAGAGAGCAGATGGATGAGAATGTGGGAAAGTTGAAAGAAAGAGATTGCTTAAGCTGATTATCACTGATTCAACTTCTTGAAAGCATAATTTATTTGTTTCCAAAGGCGTATCTGATTTGCATCAGAATTGCTCAGTCTCTGTCTTTGTGCATAGTGCCTTTTATCTCATTATTTTCAATAAATATTTTCTGAAAAAATACCAGAGAAAGAGAGTTTGGGTAGAGACAGCAAAATCATTTCACTTCAGGTAGACAAGAGGACTGGAGTTCAAACCTGTCATCAGACCACCAAAAATGTGCAGGTTTTCCTTATCTCTTCACTTAAACACAGGTGAATCAATCAGTAGTTAAATCATTCTGAATAATCTGCCTGAGTTAATGACCTGCACTGCTGGGGGGCTTTAGCACTGGTTTGGGTGCCCCATGATGTAGAAATTATGGGTCATAGTCATCAAATTAAAGAGGTGACGTTCTGGAGAAAAACAACCTGGAGCACTTTTGGGTCAAACCAACTGTAGCACAGGGTACAAATAAAACCCATATAGATTAAATTGGGGGTTTAACCCCTTGAACACTTTTCAATGCCCTGGAAACTTCCCTAGTCTTCCTTGGATTCTAAACCCCTATTTAACCCATTAACGATGTATGACGTGCCAGCCAGGAACATCACACTAGGCCCGACATTAAGGACCAGTGACAGTCCTGGCACTGCATAGAATTCTGGGATGGCAACACGGCTGTACGCCACTCTGCCATCCCAGAATTCACTGCGAAGAAGAAAAAATAATGCCATGGTCATTAACAGCCACCCACCACCGAATGGCCCAGTTGTTAATGGGTTAAATAAGAGTGTATCTGGACAATGTTTCTCTATTTCTCCTTAGCACATTGGATTTAGTGTGAGGAGACAAGTTTTTTGGACGAAAAAAAATGGAAAATAAATAGTTTTTGTATGTGAATGGGACAAGCAATGATATTCCCAATGTACCACAGGCCACAAGACAGGCAGCAAGCCATGGCATATATCAGTTGTGGACAACGTGAGGACCTCCCGCTGCTGCCAGACCACAACTCTTATTAGTCAACACCTGCTAATGGGAAGTAGGAAATGATGGGAGTTGTAGTCTGGTAGCAGCGGGAGGGCCTCTTGTTGCCCATTCCTTGGCTATATGTATAAAAGAATCTGGAGCAATTCCGAAGCACATCAACTGCTGCACCATTGGGAGCATGTATGCATGTCCTAAATACCCAACTGTTTTTGGATTAAAACTCTAGTCATCCTCTATAACAGTGATTCTCAGCTCCAGTCCTCAGAACATACTAATAGGTCAGGTTTTCAGATTATACCTTCTTATACATAAGTGCATGAAACACAGTCACTGAGCTACTTATTAACCATCTGTGATCAAGCAAACATATCTTGAAAACATGCTCTGTTTGTATGTGACAAGGACTAACAATGAGAATCATTGCTCTATAAAACCCTTTTTAACCATACATCTTCATTAGAAAGTTTTTGGTCATTCAACTAATTTTTTGTAACAGAAGAAATTATTTAAGTTAATTACTTTAGAAAGCACAATTAATGGCACGGGTAGTCAGTCTTTGGAATTACAGATATGAGACACTATAGCCCCCAAAAGAAAAAAAAAGCTGGTACCTCGATACCTGGGGTTGTCCGTAACAGTTGTGATTCCAAAGACTGATTACACCTGCCTTAAGGCATTTTCTATCAACACTTTTATTAATGCCTGAAATACTAACCAGCTGAGTGGCAGGGAGTATTTCAGAACATTGTGAGTATAATTCAATAAATTATACAAAAAGCTATGTATATGGTTGGATACTGAGACAAATAGTGCTTATAGGGCTGTATCTATAAAAGTAGTTCAATTCAGGAGTAAACCAACCATAGGGGATGCATAAAAATGCCAGTTAGTTTAAATGGCACTTGTAGCCCCTTGGATGCTAAATAATAATTCTCCCAATGTCCAGTGTTTTAAACCTTTGAGTTCCAAAGGGATGTGCATTGCATTAATTTGCATAATTCCAAAATTATTAAAACTTAAACTATAATTTTTTTACATCAACAGTTCCACCTTATATCCAGACAGTTCACCTGGTGTCCAGATAGTTGTTCATGGGTATTGCTGTTGATGTAGTATAAATGGTTTTTCAAAAAGTCATTTACACTCTGCTTTAGAACAGGTTACTGGATAAATTAAAAGGGTTCAGCTTGGGAAGCAATATCTGTGTATGAAAGAACGAGTTGTTGTAAATGGAATACTTTCAAGCTAGTCTAAATTAGTATATCACGTGCTTCAGTGTTCAGTCTTGAGCCCAATGCTTCTTAACTTGTCTTGAAGTATTGAATGTACATTAGGTTCTCAGTCTTTGTTGATGATACTATACTATGTAAGGAAATACATACAGATCAGGATAATTTTTTCTCAAAAGATGGATTTGGGTAATCTAAGTGAATGGGCAGAAGAGTGGCAAATGAGATTTAAAAGGTATTAATATAAAGTTATTCAGCTGGTTTGCATGTTAAAATAGTAACATACTTGCAGAATCCTTTGTAGAGAAAGAGCTGGGAGTAGTAATAGACAGCATACTTCACCACAATGTGTAATGTCACTCAGTTGCTACAGAAGTAAGTAGGGTTCTATCATGTATAAATTGGAGTATAGATGCATGGGATGAGCTTATTATAAAGTTTAGAACAGAGAAATGTGTGTCAGGTGTAGGAGGGTGGCTGAGGTGGCTCTCACATGCCTAAACTCCCAACATTCTTTTGTTCTGATGATTAATAAGAACTGAATTACTAATACACCTTTTTTCTTGCCCTTTTGATATGTAATGTTGACCAGTTATCCAATTATTCTTGATGGTATGAATAACAATACCAGTTGAATTTATCTATACTATCCATCTAAAGGCAATTAATAACACTCTATGAGTGTGGGCTACAAAGGAGGTAACACAAATAAATAGTGTTGCTCCCTAAATAGCCCTAGTTGATTTTGTGGATTCAATGACTATAATGTAGCCACATAACCTATAAAGAATTGTTTTACCCTACAAGTCATATAGTATCTGTTGGATTTTACAAATAACCAATAAATGTGAAGATATATTTGATATTCTTGGTAATTCATTCACAGTACCGACTGTCTATCAAACTTTACATGAGCTTTACTAATTAAATTTTGTGTATGGCTGATTGTAACCTTGCCAACACTAGCAGCACTTGACTGTAATTTGTTTTCATTTCAATTTCTTTTTATGTGGTTTCTATGATTTTAATAGTAATTTATTAAAAGTTACGTTTTATTAACATTTTGCGCCCCCTCATATCTGGGGACCTTTCCATGCTGTTTGAGAAATATGGGATGGATTTGGTGCTACTATATTTTTATTTTTTTTCTCATTAATTAGCTCATGCTAATTGACAGATCCGCACATCCCCATTTAGTTTACACAAACACCCCTCAACACCATATTGAATAATGTACCTTAATATTTCTTTAATGAGCATATAACTTCATCTCTTTATAAATAATTGGTGATGATGTGTCTAGACTAACTAGTATCAGTTCTTAAAGGGATAGTAATGTTTCATAATAAAAGCAGCTCCAATTAATCTTCATAGTATTTGGGCCACGGAAAGTGTTATTTCAATACTGTCAGAGTTGTAGTTCAAGAGGATTTGAATGATAAAATATCCCCCTCCCGCCACTTTTACTGATGTAACCACTCAGCTGAGAGCAGCAGGGTGGTGTTCAGGTGGATTGCAGAGAGGGACAATCTTAAATTAAGATAAGGGGAAAAAAACTGAAAAACCTGTCAATGGGGGTAGGGTTTTCATTGTTCTCACAGTAAGAAGATTGTTCCTTGCTGATAAAATTTAAGAGGGCCTATAGTTAATATTTTCAAATACATTCAAGTCAAAAATAAAGAACTTTCTGGTGATCTCTTTACTCAATGAGTTGAGTAAAAAAGTGCTTTTGATTAAAACCAAGGCAGACCTTTTTTACATTAAGGGCAGTAAGGATGTGGAATTATTAGCATTAGAAGGTTGTGTCTGCAGATGCTGTTAATCCTTTAAAAAAGAAAAAAGTATACCTTAGAATAATTTAAAACAAATTGGAGAACCATGACAGTGTTTTCAATGCATTTTGATGACAAAGCCAAGGAAATATCTGACTGCCTTTTCTAGCCAGTATTTTTTTTTTACTTGCTTAAGGAATAATTGGAAATGGGTTTGATAGGTCTTTTACCTTCCTATGGAGCAACAGTAATGATATGGCAAAACTTAAACTTGATTGGAGCATGTCATTTTTCAACACCATTAAGAGGTGATAAAGCGGTGATGACTTCTCCAGTTCCTATATTATTCTATAGAACCTATTCACTAAGATCTCCAGAGATAAAGAAATCGTAGTGCATAGGCTCCACAGAAAAACATAGGAATTAGAGAAGTGATAAACTGAAGAAGTCATCACCACTTAATCACCACTTAGTGAAAATCACCCATTATGTTATTACTGCATTCTCTGGGAGAGGTGGACCTCTGGCTACAATTCTTCACAGAATGTGATAATAGAAGTTCCATTACGTAAAAGTTTCAACCTTTAATTCTTCTGAATAAAGCAACTACCAGTAATAGGGAAATATAAAGCTTTACTCACCCTTTATTTAAAAAGGATTTAAAAATCAAGTACTTTATATATACATCAGTTCAGATTGTGAGGGTTTTTTGGGAACGTTTTTGGGCTTGTTTCGTTGCTTTTTATTCTATTCCTTCCACAGGATTTATAATTTTGCTAGTGAGTAGACATTACAGAGTAATATTATTTCAGATTTCAGAGTCTTCAGATCTGTGAGTTTTCAAAAACACTGAACATACTATTACACATAAGAAAATTTTATTTTATTAGCAAACTACATGAATATACATATTGAATTCCACTTTGTATAGAGAATATTTAAACCAGTCTGCCTGAGCTTCCAGTGCTCAGTTGTTAGCACTGGTGCTAAAGACTTTGTTTCCTACTGCTTGCTTCCTGATTCCTGCTTGTTCGATTTTCCAGTTGTCCATGGTTTGTTCCTAGACTTCGTTGGAACTCCACCTGTCCTAACCTTTGCTTGTACCTTGAATTCGCTTGCTCTCTGCCCACCTAGACCATTTGGAACCAAGCATCATTTATAGAAACAAGGTGGCTCAAAAAATACAGTCAAATGCTTTAGCATGAAGCACACTCACCCGGTCAGTAGAAAAAATCTAATTGGATTGACCGTAGGCAGGGCAGATGTTCGTTGTGGTAAAATCCCATTTTAACAGTGGGAATATCCAACAATTCATATGGTTGATTGACCACTCCCAACCATGCTGTATCTACAGATGGCCAGTCAAATTAGTAAGAAAGCAAAAAAAGTCCAAATAGAAATAGTGACACCAGTGGCAAACCATCCAAAGACACTTAAAGAAGGATATTTTCAGTCCCAGACTATGAATCTTTCTGATCATAAAATAGTTTCTCCAAATCCCAAATGAGAAAGTGTGTTCCTATAGCGTGGAAGATGACCATCAGTACAGAAGATGACAGGATAGAACAATCAAAAATACTCAAATAATACTGTTCCACATGTCGCCAGAAAGGTGGATCACAGTCCTATTTATGTAAAAAAGACTGACATTGTAATCTGAATTGGTTGTTGTGTGGAAATTTATGAGAGCCATTTGACCTCCATCCTGATCTTAATGTTCCCTCCTCTTTCATGAGGAAAAATTCTTTCTATACCTTGGAATCTGAAAAATGATAGATCACTGTTAGGACAGTCAATGAAGTGTTGCGCCACTGGTTTAAAGATATCCTTATTTGGCTTGCCTCCACTTTTCCTCAGTCTCCTGCTCGTATATTTCTGCTTTCCCCAGACTACCAGTGTACTCACTGCCAGCATATTTAATATGAATCCGACCACAGCAAGGGTACACTGGGTTCCTGCTCCACTCCCCAGCCTCACACTCAAGCTACGCTCCCTAGCTTCCTCTGCAGAGACCATTAGGCTTCTTTCAGTCCTTTTGTTCCACCATTGGGCTCCAGTCTCCTGTAAACCTGACACAGTGCTGTCTGCCAGTATAATGTTGTGGGATGATATCATGGCATCATGGCAGACACTCTTCCCACACATTCTGGGTATTTTTCCAGCATGCTGGTACATAGACCTGGTTGTACAATCCACATATAATTTCTTCACACCATTCCTGGCACGCTACTGCAGCAGTCAATACCTTCATAGCCCATTGTATGTTATCAGGAATAATCTTCATGGCTTCTCTACTGAGCACATGTCAAACCTTATGGGTTGATGCCTCCGACAGAAAATGTCTGCATATACCCTGCAGGAGCTGTGTGCCCAAATTGATGTTGCATAGACTAAAATTTAAAAACTGGCCATTTAATTGTTGGTATGCCTCATAATCTCCCTGTAACACATAATTGTTATTGAGTAAAATTTCTGCTGTGCACTTGTTTGTCTCAAATGTGAATGATGCTTCTTTTTCTCACATTGTCCCTCAAACATATATACAAGTTCATTAAAATCTCATATGCAGTTTTTGATGTTGCAGTCCCACTGTGGAGCAGTGTATTTAGGGCTCCATGCAAATGTTGGCGACGGCTGTTTTTTCTGCAGAAAAAAAAAGCCGCCGGGTGATAAAGTTAAGAGGAGTTTTCAGTCATTGCAAATAATGAAAACACTGTAATTATCAATTCAAATGTCTGCGTTAGCCATGAAGATCCAATAAGGGACTCAATTTATCTCAGGAAATTAAGACCCAGTTTTTTTGGGACTAGAGTCCCTTATCGGACCTTCAAATAGCCGATGCAGAAACCGAAAGTAAAAAAAGTTTAAAAAAACCTATGTCTTTACACTATATTAGGTATTGACACGCTACTTCACAGTAAAGAATTGATTAAAATAGTCAATCCTGCATATTTATGCAAAAATATATATAATTTATTTAAGTAAAATATAATATATATAAAGTGTAAACAACAATGATATAATTGAGTGACCAGCAATTATAATAGATATACAGTAACTCAAACCACAATTATCACCTTTAGGATTACTAGCAATTGAAGGGTTAACCACACATAGGTATGTTCAGAGGTATTAGATAACAATACTTGAACCCAGCAGCATAGAAAAGGATAATTAATTAATTTAATTAATCTTACAATTATTTAAAATACAGTTTGCAGCAGCATATATAGATACCTCTGCCCCAGAACTGTATAAACTATGCTAATTGAGGTTTAAGGTAGGTTGTCAGGTGAGCAAAATTTAATAGTAAGCCAGGTCCTCTGACAATTTTCTTATACCATATATAATAACCAAATTTAGAGAAACTAACTGGAATAAAATCCCAGATTTAGATCACTAAAATTTAATTATCTACTGATTTCAAATATCACATACATCCTATATAATAATTTTCTAATTCGTGTGTAACGCACGACATGCGCAGTAGACATGGCGGTGCGGGCAGTCTCCACTGCGCGCGACTGCCCCGCGACCGGGTGGCAGTGGCACTGTGGCCCGTGTAATGGGCTGTTCAACTAGTTCTGAATAAAACATATAAATTGCATTTAATTTAGTCAATAATAGATTATACCAAGAATATTCTCAGACTCAATCTAATAATATATGTCTAGATAGTATACCAAACTTCATGCAACATATATCATACACATGAACATAGCAATCCTATGTAAAGCCTATAGGGTACTCCAAGGGTTAATCCACTTAGAAATATAGTATGCCACACCCAAGATGGCGACTTCTTTTGTCTAGTTTGAAGTTTAAATAAACTTCTCACTGTACAAAAGTTTAGACCCAAAACACACACAAAGAAATCCAAAGAAACACCACAAATGAAATAGACAAATAGCAGTTAAAGGGTTAATAAATGAATTCAAAGAATTCCCCAGATCAATATTAGCTATATAACCTTTCCAGAAACACAATATATTATTCTAGAAATACCAAGAATTATATTAACTAATATATAAACCAAGCTATTTAACTATATTACACTTATCTGGCAAAATATACCAATCTACCAATAAATGAATGAATTCCGCTTAATTCAGATTCACTACAGATAATTTAGCTTATTATAATTGATCCCAAATGGTTGGCCAGTCCAATTAAGACAAATTATAAGACAAATTAAGTTTCTTCAAATATAGAAGAAATATATATTTGATTCTGAATTTTGCAGACTTTAAATAAGGAAAGATATATAGCTACCAGTCCAATAAGTATGGATTTCTTAGGATTTCTTTAGCAGGCAGCCAGGTATATAGCAGGAATTGAAGAACCAGGAACCAAAAGTAAAAAACTTGCATATTTATAATGTGAATTTACTCTTTTCAAAATCAGCTCTGATTGGTTAAAGAGCCATCTCATTATGCAGTGACATCAGAATAAAATTATCATAATTTTTAGAAATTCTTCAAAACACTGGTAATAAAGCTATATATCCTGTAGATGGCGCCATTACACTAAAATTCACACCTAAAATGATACCTGGTCTGTATTCTTTCAAAAAATAGGAATGTGAACCTTAATCCTACGTCACATAAATATGTCATTCTGCCAGACTTCCCATAGGGGAGTAGATCTCTGTTTTAGACTTTGAGATTTTCTCATAAGATAATAATACTGCTTGAGACTGTGGTTGTCTGCAATTCGATATCAATCACCATAAAAGTCACCTAGATATTCTTCACTCCCATCTAGATAAATAGAAGTCCCTTTTTGTCCAGAAGAATGAACTAATTTAAACACATTTTAACCCCTTAAGGACTGGGAAAATCAGAGGTGGATTTGACTTAAGGACCGGAGCAATTCTGACCTTTTTGACTATGTGTTTGTTCAACGGTGTTTTCCCTCTTAGGCTTTTATTCCACCCCCATAAATGATATACTGTTTTTTTACAAACAAATAGGGCTTTCCTTTGATACCCCACTTATATGGATAACCCACCATTTACTTTATTAAAATTAAAGAAAAAGGTAAAAAAAAAATATAAAAAACCCACCATTTTTGTTTTTTCTCTTGGGGTCAATTGGGCGCAAAGGGTTAAATTTTTATGGAGACTGCATGAAAGGTATGACCAGTCAGTCATACCTACAAAATGCGCAGTTTAAAGTGGCCACTGTCCCCCCCCCCGGGTGAAAATCCCCATGTCCCTTTTTCCCACCCTATTTTCCCACTTTTTTGTTCATTACATTTGGCGGTGTGTGTAAGTGTATTACATGGCTCCACAACAATCACACTTCCAATTTTGTTTCTTGAGATGTTTTTTTTAAAAAAATAAATATTTTATTTGTAAAAACAAAAGTGTGTTGTTTTTATTAAAAAAAAAAAAAAAGTGTATTTAGCAGGTCAGAAATTGACCTGCATCTAGCCATCCTCCTGCACCAGCAGTGAAGGGGGTTAACACCCCCAGCTGCTGTATTTTTTATTTCCACTAGGTGTCTCCTCTCTGCTTCTCTGTCCCTTACTTTGATGTAAGGGACGCATAGGCAGAGAGGAGACACTAGAGGCAGTAAGTAGCACTGCCTCATTCACTGATTTAGAATGCCGGTACATGTGATCGCTGATGCAGCGATCACATGACCTGGCACTACCGACAGAGGCTGAGACTGAACGGTCCGGTACTGGACCACTCAGTCTCAGCCTGGAATGAATGGTAGCAGCGTGCACGGCAGCGCTCTGCTACCATTTAACACTTGATGTACCAGGACCGTCACTGGTCCTTAAAGCAAATTTACCCTTGACGGTCCTGGTACGTCAAGGGTCGCTAAGGGGTTAAACATAGATTTTTAGAGAATTTGGTTTAAAATAAAAATTAACCATTTCCTCCCCATCATGGCAATGTCTCTGACAGGATGTATTGATAGGGGGCCCTAAACCCCATAATACATCCAAAGTGTCTAAAATGTGTCCAGAGTTAGTAGAATTAACCTTATGAGTGGCAGTGGGGTATGATTTCCCCGCCGGCATTCATAGGGTTAACCCAACTAAGTAACAAACATTAATCCTGATGTCCAGCAGAGTCCTCAGCATGCTGGTCATCTTCTGTCCTTCTTTCTTCTCTTCAGCCTTCTTGTTGTAAAAAATTAATACAATGAAGAAATATCTGTCACAATAATACATAGTTTAACCCCTTGAGTGACAGAGGGGTACGCAATGCATACTGGGACTCAAAAGGGTTAAAACATGTATTATTGTGCTGTTTGTAAATATGTATATGCTTCCATTGCATCACATATGCCTAACTTGTTAAAAATGCCATAATTAAAATGCCATAAACAAATACATAACTTAAAATGTTCATGTCTCCGGCAGCGGAGGTGGTGGCGGCGGAGACAGTGATTAGTGGCACAGTCCCCAGTCCTGTCCTGCACGGGCTAATGTCCATTATACACTGGAACTGAAACTGCCTTTATATATGGGCAGTCTCAGTTCCAATTCCTTCATAGCCATTGGCTGGGATGTGCTTACTGATCTGGTTGAGAACCTGCTACGCTACTGATTAGTATCTGGCTGGGAATCCGCTCCGTTGCTCCTGTGCCTGGCTAAGAACCCGCTTGGTTGCCTCTATTGGGCTAGCGTTCCACTCTGCTGCCTGACCTGTTGGCTTGTCTGTGTGGCGCTGCGTGGTGCTTCTGTTATACTGCCAACTGAAGGCTGAGCATTCGTGCTATAGCTGCGTATCTGGTTGACCGCCTCATGTGGTGTGCACATGCGAAGTACCAGTTCAGTGCTTTGTAGCGCTGACTGTGTTACTCTGTGATCCATCTGTGTCCTCCTCCGCTTTCCAGCTGGGCTCACTCCCTGTCGGAGTTGCAGATTTCACTTTAGGCGTTACCTCAGGACCCTTTCAGTGCCTAGATCCTCTGGGCAGGGTCAGTGCTCCATTCCTACCTACAGTAGCCTCTTGGCTCAAGAGCCAGCTGTGGCGTGAGTTACACCCTGCGCTGGGACACTAGCTGCCTTTGTGTTCTGCTGTCTCGATCCACCCCTAGCGTTCTAGGGTTTTATTATCAGAAGCAGTTGCCTAGGTCTCTCCGTGACCCTAGCCCCTTGGGTCAGTGTTGCTTTTTTACTGCTGGGTTCAGGGTCTCCCAGGCATCTGGGACTCGTGCCAGTTACCCTCCTGTGGACTCCTAGGGATCTAGGGTCCTTACGCCAGTACTTGGGCTGCGTAGTCTCAGTAGGCCCCTAGTCCGCTAGGGGAAGCCACCAGTCATATGGGGTTCTAGATCAGAACTCTCTCCAGCCAGCCGTTGCCTCCAGCTGTCCTTATCCCTCCAGGGACTGGCTTATTAGTACTGTATTGTTCTGTTATTTTGCCCTTGTGGGAATTACCTCTGTTGTACTTTATTTCAATAAAGTTATTTTAACCTTACCAGCCGGGTCTGAGTGTTCATCAAAAAACCGTCACAAACGTCTTTCAAAAAAGCAATGGATGAGTAGCACAGAGCAATATTGAGAATTATGACAGATGGCTTCTATCTGACTGCCATTTGGAGTCAGGAAGCATTTTTTTTACCCACTTGGGGCTAAACTGGAAATGGCTTCAGGGATTTTTTTTGCCTTCCTCTTGGTCAACAGGGGTGTTTTGGCATGGGCTGGACTTGATGGATACATGTCTTTTTTCAGTCTTGTCTACTGTTACTAAGTTTTGTATGTCTGTGTAACCTTGAAAGGTCTCATAGTGCTCTGTTGAAATTACTAGTTGAAGAGCCCGTTACATGGGCCACAGTGCCACTGTGCCGGTCGCGGGGCAGTCATGCACAGTAGAGACTGCCCGCTCCATGGCTGATTCAGAGCTGGATGCTCCGAATCAGCCGCAGCGCGGGCAGTCTCTACTGCGCATGACATTGTCGTTACACGTTTTAGCTAGTTATTATCTAGGATGTCTGGGTACTCTATGTGTGCAACCTCCACCAAAATGAAACCCAGCCAATATTCTACTCATACCATGGAGGCACCTAGTGAAACATTCATACCTTCATGATGAACTACAGAGGTGATAATCATTCTTCAGGGAAGGCTGAATCTGGCTACAAAGTTTTGCAGGCTATTGTTAATTAATCACTACCATTGGTTTAGCTCTGTGATCTCTCTTGTTTTCAGGAAAACCATAAATAAATGCATATATTTTTCTTACCTGTCAGTATCTTCATTGGAGACACACAAGCATACTACCCCTTGTGTAGTTATCATTAAAGTATTATATAGAACCATAATGGGGGATGGAAGGTCTTTTTAATCATTTTCCTATCCTACCAGGGTTCTTTTAGTGGCCTAGAGGAAAAGGAATTCCCATATATAACATTGTTTTTGCTTACAAGGAACAGGATAATGCTTTTTTTTCAGGTTTCAGTGCAACATCCTTGAATTTGGTCAGAGATAAAAAAGTCAGCCCATGATTATGACCCATTAATGATAAATGTGCATGCTAAAAATGCACCAGAAAATTGGTTTATATGGTTCTTCAGTATCAGTCACCAAGATTATCACACAGTGTATGCCGGTCAAGAGTGCATGTGTGTGTGTGCACGAGTGTATATTTAAAAATAAGGCTATTGTTTGAAATATCAGTAAGGTTTACTAAGGGACAACATGCCCCTTTACTGGTAAAACAAGAGGAAAGCAATGCAAATCTCAATCAATTTCTGTCTTGCTAATTTACTACAAAATGTTTTTCCAGGGGGTTTAAGTACTAAAGTATGATTACGAGATGATAAACAGGAGATAACTTATCTAGTGAGGTACATTCTCCAATTTCTATATTATTCTATGGAGCCAATTTACTAAGATTTCTCCAACTGTCAGAGTTGTAGTTCAAGAGTAATTAAATGATAATATATCCCTCTTCCGCAGCTTTTACCTAGTGTAAGCCACTTTCCCTCAGATGTGGACTCTGGTCTCTTGACCTGATAGGTTGCAGTAAGGGACAATCTTCTTACTGTGAGCAAAAGGAAAACCCTTGACAGGTTTTTCAGGTTTTTCCTTATGCTCACTGAAGATTGTCCCTCACTGCAGTCCATCCAGACAGTCTTGCTGCTCTGAGGTTAGCAGTGTTACATCAGTAAAAGTGAAGGGATACTTTATCATTCAATTACTCTTGAATTACACCTCGTACACTATTGAAATAACACTCTTCATGGCCCAAATACTATGAAGATTAATCGGAGCTGCTTTTTTGTGAAACGTTACTATCCCTTTAAATAAGACAGCAGGGAAAATAACCTCCCAGGTATTTTTGTGGCTTGGTAAATCTCACCCTGTCTGAATATGCAGACAGTTCTATCTCCTTTTTTGTTTTATTTCTGTCTTTATTTCAACACTCCAATGTGCATAGAACACTTTCTATCAATGCATGATAAATGAGGGCGTCATATATGTTAGAACAGGAGAATAGCCTAAACTGTATTATCTTTAGATAATGTGTTGCTCAATCCTCTGGCACTCAAAGGGTTAATCCTTTGAGTGGCAGGGAAGTGCAAAAAACAATCCTTTGCAATGTGTTGCTCATTCCTCTCACACAAGGAGTTAATTGCATGATATTCTATAAAGAAGTTTTTGAAAACATTTTCTTAACCTTTTATCCTGGAAACACCCCCAATGCTTTTGCATATGATAAAATAAATCAGCAGTCTTTTGAATGCCAATCTATGACATTAGTTAGAATACACAGAGGGGAAAAAACTTTTACAATAAGTTTCCAAAAGTGACAAACTGACAAATATTCACCCAAGCATTAGCAGCTCATCATACATAGAAATCAGGCAGAAATATACAGAAGCTGTGGCCTTTAAAGTTCCTTGAGTTCTACTTGTTATAGAGAATATCCTAGAATCACATGGCTCCCAAAAAGACATAAAGCAAGAAAAAAATATTATTGAATGCTATTTTTCAGCAAATGTCAGGGAAAACGATCCTTTTACAAAGAAAATCTCAGGTTTGAAAAATGAACAGCAAGACATTCACACGTTTCTTTAAAAAAAAAAAAAAATCACTTCACACCGTGTTGAACAGGGACCAGGAAAGGTCACAGGGTGTGCTATTCACATTATCCTTAGGGTGACCTTATTCTCTGTCTATCTCAAGGTTCTGCAAACTAAGAACCCTTGTGACATTTGGAAACATCTTATGGATTTTGTTCATTCTCTTAGAGGAGATTGCATTTATTTCTCAAGTTCTTTTTCACTAGGGGTTACACCAGGTATGAGCAATCTGTGCATCTCTGTATCTGGTGTTGAACTGAAAATTCTATCACCAATGCGTTGCTTACTCCTCTGGCATTCAAAGGGTAAAAGATATAATTTACCTTATAGAAAGTGATGTTTATTTGTTGGTGGCAAAATGTGGCATTTTTTGCTATTAGTTTCTCTGCTGGGCCATTAACATACCTGGGAGCTCTCTGGTTTTGCCCCGGAGACTCCGTACTTCAGACTGAATTACCGGGTCTCCGGGGTAATGTGTGAATCACCGGGTGGGCAGAGTTTAAGTAGAAACTCTGCCCACTTGTGCTCCATTCTACCCGGTTCCTCCCACTCCCCACCCTCTCACCCTCCATTTTGCAGGGGGGGTTGTCGTACCCCCCATGACTAAGCCCCGCCCCTTTTATGATGCAGATCGCATCATTTTTCTCCCCTGTTGGCACTGACAGGGTTACCCTCCGGGTAGCCCTGTTTCAAAAGTTCCCAGGTATGGCCATTAATATCACACAAACTGTGTTATGAATGAATCTAGGCAGAACTCACATACTGGTGATCACACAGTGAGCAGTAAATGGGGCCACAAACAGAATTAATTAGTATATATATATAGGGAATTAGCCTAAAAGGCATGCTGTGCCAACAAAACAAAAACATTTATTTTCCAGATAAAACACCTAGAAAAAGAAATAGGAAGATCATAAAATATTACTGTCCAGTTTCAGACTACAGCAGAATTCAAATGTAATAAAATATATTTATGTACCTCACTGCTATATGAAGGGTTCCTACCAAATTAAATCATTTTATTAAACAAATTAAGGTCTAAAGTATATTCCCCTTTAAATATCATATATTCTAAACTAACATCTGTAAATAAAACATACTCTTAAATATATTTGTGCATTAAAAAACTCTTATTAGGTATCTTAGAAGTGTCAGTAAACATGTCCCAGATATTTGGGATAACTGCACACATATACGTCAACATTTGTGTAAGAGAAGCCACAGCTTTATTAAAACATATGAGCGCAATGCAAACTTATGGGAAGATTCCCTTGCCAGATGTAGGATAATGAACTCACCATACCCCTTTAGTCCAAGCCTGGACTCAAACTTTAAAACAATAACCAACTTCCCAGTACCCCATCAGCTGGCAAAACTCAGGCCTGATGGATACAGTCATGTTCACCTGTAGCTGAAGCCCGAAGGAAAACAACTCCTGAGACCAGTAGCCTAAACCCTTGTCTTCAGTATAACTATCACTTAGCTTATCCTGCATGCTTGACAAGGACCTCCCACTCAAGCTGTGACAAATAATAAGCACCAACCCACGTCAAACACAAAATGAGGAGGCAGGGTGGGATGCTGCCTCATGTGTGAATGACAACAATTGAAGCAGATCACCCCCTTCAGCCCTCTACAGGCCACCCAGGAGGCTGTCCAACTCCAGCCATTCCTCCCAGATTCTACAGCATCGAGCCCAAGTGGCCGGTGACACCGAATTCTGGACCCAAGGTACTATGCATTCACCTAAGTTCCCACAAGTGATCCGGACAGATCTCCTGACCTTCACTGCTTCTGGGCGAGCTTGCCGGAACTCCTCTAGCTGCAAGAGAGAGAAGGCATCAGCAGCAACATTAAGAACACCTGGCACATGCAACACCTTAAAAGAAACATTCAACCTGAGACAAAGCAAAACTAAATGCCAGAAAAGCCAAAGGACATGAGTGGACAATGCAGTCAGGTTATTGACCACATATACCATATTCATGTTGTCAGTGTGAAAGAGCACCTTCCTGTACAACAGAACAGTCCCCGAAAGCTCGAGTTCCACCAGGATTTGGAAAAACTCAAGAAAAACCACCTTCACCATCAAACCTGTGGCAGCCCACCATGGAAGCCAACAACCCTGGATCAATGGGAGCCCAATCGAAGAGGAGGATATTGCTATTGAGATGCCTCAGTGAGCAGGTGGGTTTTGAGGAGATGCTTGATAGTGATGAGTGTGGATGATTGATGAATGGTGATAGGGAGGGCATTCCAGAGTCAAGGAGCAGCCAGTGAAAAAGTTTGTAGCCGAGAGGTGGCTCAAGTTTTGTAGGGAGAGGACAGGAAGAACCCTTGAGAAGACCGTATGGATTGGGAAGGGGTGTAGCGGGAGATAAGAGCAAGGTAATATACTGATGATAGTTGCCCTTTTACCTGTTGCATGCTAGCAGAAGGAGTAATGAATTGTGTGTGTGGGAACTAGCACTACACAGTTACACAGTTTTCTTGGACAAGACTAATGAACAATTTTTATTCCCAAAAAGTGACATTTCATATCTCCAGATAAAAGTTCAAAGAGTGAGTTTGCCAAATAAACAAGAGGAGAACAACATCAAAACTGTTTGACAATGTTCAAAATTGTTTATGTTTTGTGTGAAGTTTTATTTTAAGAATACATTCTTTTGATTAGCTTTAAGCTAAGAAAAAATGGAGCTTGTTACAACAAAGTATGGACTCCTGCAGACTTGCTTCAAGCAGCTTGCTGAAAGAAAAAAAAATAGAAATAAAAAAATAAACCCTTCAGAGTTGAAATTCTTATGTGAAATGAAAGGTCCTGTCCAATCCTATTTCATGGTAGCTTTGATTACTTGACTGAACAGAAGCAAAGGGTGTCCTTCTATTGTTCACTGTTGACATAACTTTCCAGCACAAAGAAGAAATTATTTTTAATAATCACTGCAGTCATATCATTTTGTCTCAAGGCATTGCTTACAAACTGCTCAATCAGATAATAAAACAGAGATACCTTGTCAAATTAGTGCCACACATTCTCATATTCACCTTAACGCATGTTATTCTTTACGGAATTTATTACACTTGTGATAGTAAAATACACTGAAGCTGAAGCACTATGAAGAATTAGAGCAAGTATAAGGGAAATCAGCTGCATTACAGTGGACAAATAAACCTTCCCATGGAATTAAAGGAAGAGGTTTAACCTCCTGAATGCTAGCAAGTTCTCAATATATTTATTTGCAATGCGTTGTGAACTCTTTAGCATACTCAGTGGTGTACCAATAGGGGTCACAACTGTGACCAGGCCCTTCACTCCAGGGGCCTGGCTGCCCCCTGCTAGCGCTCTGCCTGGCACCCGCAACAAGCTGCTGATGTCTGTGCATTTTTTGGCACATACCTCTGTTAGCAGCTTCCTCTCTGTCCCAGCACTCTAGTAATGCAGAGTGCTGGGAGATGACATCATCTCCCAGTGCTCCACATTACTGGAGAGAGCACTGTGCGGAAGCTGCTGATAGAGGTCTGTGCAGAAGGTGACACAGTCCTCTCCTGCCACTCCGCATGCTGCTGGACCAACAGGGATGAGATTCCCCCCTCCTAAACCAGCTAAGGTAGGAGGTGGATTGGGGGCCATTGTGGAGGTGGTCACTAGGGGCATTGTAGAGTTGGTCAATGAGGGCATTTTGGAGCTGGTCACTAGGGGCATTGTAGAGGTGGTCAATGGGGGAATTGTGGAGGTGGTCAATGGGGGCATTGTGGAGATGGATAATGGGGTCATTGAGAAGGTGAACAGTGTGGAGATGGAAAATGGGGGCAATGTGATCGGGGACCCACATGGCAATTTTTGCACCAGGGCCCGGTGGTGTCTAGTTATGCCTCTGAGCATACTATTGGTTAAGAACCTTCCTTTAGTTCAATGGGAAGGTTTATTTGTCCTATATAAAATGAGAACAAAACGCCTTTTTGATTTTATATATTCTGCAAAGGCATAATATAGAAATTTAATTTCCTGTGCTTTTTTTCCTTGTTGTTTTTCCATTTTCGTTAAATTTTTTGTACTTTTATGTGCTGACAGGTAACTCTTTGGATCTGTTTCTATAGAATTCCTGTCAAAAACTGTGAAAGCAGGGACAATGAAAAAAAAAAGTAAACAAAAATTTACACAATTTGACTTAACATATGATTCCCTTTCAGAATATGAATAGTCAAAAGAAGGTTCATTGTCACTTTAAATCAATTATAATTTGGGGAATTTGTATTTTTCGCCTATGGTGCAGTTATGCTGGAGAATCTTTATCATTCAATGGGTTAAGACCTTCCTTTAGTTTAATAGAAAGGTTTATTTGACCCATATTTTATATGTTCTACAAGGGCATAATATAAAAGTCAAATTTCATTTTCTTTTTCCCCCCTTTTTCTGCTTTTCTTTCCATTTTCATTCATTTTTTTTTGCACTTGTATATGCCTAACAGGAAACTCACTGGATCTGTTTCCAGATAGTTTTCTGTCAGGAACTGTGATATCAGGGAGAGTTCTAGACTGTAACACTGTTCCTGCAGCAGAAAAGACTGCCTCAAGACTGAATACAGAGCACCAACTGCTGCAAGGATAGTGTTGCATTCTATCACTATACCTATTTTCATAGTCCCTAGATCCAGGGAGCTTCAAGTCAGGGATATACAAATATACAAAAAGTAGGTGATTATGAAAAAAATATAAGACATTCAGACAATTTGACTTAACATATGATTCCCTTTCAGAATATAAACCATCAAAAATATTGTTTATTATCACTTTAAATTTGGGGATTTTTTTATTTGTCACCTATGGTGCATTTGCTTTGCTCCAGAATTGATCCAATTCTTCTCATCAGCTTCTTTGTGTTTGTGCACAAAGCAGTGAAAGTTATTAATGTTCTTTGCAGTCTTGGCCCCCTGTGGAAAGTATCCATACATTTCTGCAAGTGACCTTGTCATTATTTTTAGATGAAGTAGCAATATACATTTTACCACAGGTGTTCTTTCATTAAAGGGAATCTATCATAAACATTGAATTCCTGCTTGCATAAGAGGAAATAATAAGGCAGGTGAATAATCTGTGTATTGTACCATTTTTTAATTGCAGTTCCCCTACTATACATGACATTTTCAGTCACAATGTGTTCTGTCTCAGCCTCCCACCTTCCACTAATTAAATTACTGCAGATTGTGACCTTGCATTCATAATGGTGGTCATAATTGTAGACATTATTATTATTATTATTATTCTTTATTTATATAGCTCCAACTAATTCTGCAGCACTGTACAATTGGAAACGTTCTCCCTTTTTGTTTGGGTCCCGTTTATATGTCTGTCTTCTTTTCTCATTTCTACAGGCAAATTAAGTATCTCCCTTGCAGGTTGCACTTAAGGAATACTGGCACAGTATTGTTTATTCAGCAGAGCAGAGAAAGGGTGATAGAATCTTCCTCAGTTCAGCCGATACTATAAAAGTTGAGTTCCAACCAAAACAGTGCAAACCAAATCTATGACATGAGAGAGAGAGAGATTCATCCAGTGTTTCAGGCTTGATCAAAGTATTAGTTTTAGTTACCGACTTGATCACCAAATACATTATAGTACCCTGTTTGCTCACAGTATAAACTTTAGTAACTACATGGATAAAAGTATAAGTTGTAGTAACACCCTTCATCACATTTTAAGTTACAGTAACCTGCTTGATCACAGCATAAGTTTTTGTAAACTCCTTGAACCTAGTACGAGATGGTATCCTATTGAAATGAGGGCAGGCTACATCAGAATGTCACAAAAAACAAATAAATTGATCGACACAGCACACAAAAATAGGTCCACACTATATGGGATAGAGAGAGGTATCTAATTCTTAAAATATGTAAGGAATAGACAGTAATAAATCCTGGTCTGATGAGAAATTGGAACAATTACTTAGAGACCATGTAAAGGATAAAAAAATATATAAAATATATAGACTGTCCCTATACATGTAGTCAATAATGGGCGATTAGTCCTCTCATTTTTGCTGCTTGTCTATGATCACTTCATGTTAACGAGAAGTCCTCTCAAGGTCCACCTAGAACATGTAAGACTGAGTCATAAGAAAGGGAGGGGGTGGACAGCTCAAAACATATCTTCTAAGTGTAGTAAGTTATGGCATATAATAAACATATAAAGAACAGAATAAAAAAACCTGTACAGAGACCTCTTATGGTCAGCATTTAAAGAAGATATCTAGTAAGCAGACATCTAAACTGATTATTGATGTTATATTGGCTGCTTCAATTCAAACTATGTCTCTAATGGTCCATATACCATGTATTTTCCTGTAAGTAGACACTCTATTGGATCCTGTCATCAGAAATATTCTCTGGTTCTAACAACACAACATATCTGTTTGTGGATGTATGTGTTGTATACTATATATGCAGCATATCTTTTTAAGACTGTGAACTTTCTCATATTGTGCACTAATTTTGTAGCGGATTCTACCCCCTGTCCTTGTATACAGTGTATCAATTATACAGTTGTGTCTTGTATGTTCCTATTAAACACGCATTGTCATATTTTAATTCTGTTCTATATGTGTATTATATGCCATAACTTAGTACACTTAAAAGATATTTTTTGCGCTGTCCACCCCCTCCCTTTCTTTTGATATCAGAATGTCACCTGCATCAAAAGTGCAACACAAAAATTTTAACTGCTTAGGGGTCACCTGCCAGGTAGACGCATGGCCACTATAGTAGTTCCCATTTCACAAACAAAAAATTAATGTAATTATTGTGATTAACCCCTTAAGGACCGGGAAAATCTGAGGTCGTTTCCACTTTAGGACCGGAGCAATTTTGACTTTTTTGACTATGTCTTTGTTCAACCATATCTTCTCTTTAATTCCTTTTGTACACCCACACAAATTATATACTGTTTTTTTAAGCACAAGTAGGGCATTCTTTTGATACCACAATGATATGAATACCTCATTGTTTAATTTGATTTAAATAGGAAAAAAAGAGGAAAAAAATTAAAAAAAACAAAATTTTGCTTACATTTTCCTGTCAGGATTTGCATACTATTAGTTCATTACAAAAAAATACCCCTAAATATATTCATTTGCTTCTCCTGAATATAAGAGCACCCCATATGCTTAGTATTTCAATCCCTTTCTCACATTTACAAATTAAATATTACAAGATGGATGCCATTATTTCCAACCTGTAATTTTTCAACAATTGGCATGTAAGCATCATAGCTTAGTTGACGGTGCCAGAACCAAAACTATCCCACAAAGGTATATGTTTCTGAAAACTAGACAACATAAGGTAAATAATCAGGAGAATTTTGGAGTTTTTTATGCAGCTATTTTTCCATAAATATTTTTCAAAAATGTGGTAATATATATATATATATATATTTTTTTTTTTTTTTTTCAGTTTTCACACTTACATTTCAATATTACTGTTGATATCAAGCACGGGATTCATTAGTATTCAGCTCCTTCTTCTGAGTATTGCAATACCCCATATGCATAGGTTTCTCAAGGTTTGGGGAAGCTACAGGACCCAAATTGGAACATGCGTGTTTCCAGTTTCACACTTTTCGCAGCTTGTGTCATGGGTGCCATGTCTCATTTGGGGCTGTGTACCAGCACTCCACCCTAAAATTTCCCCCCAAAAGTGTATATTTTTGGAAAGCAGACACCCCAGGCTTTCAGATTATGTATGTTTTCACATTTTTTACGCAGCCATTTTGCCACCAATCCCTTGTAAAACTTGACTTAAGAAAAAAAAAATCAGCTTTTTTCACAGTTTAACTTCAATGTTGATGTGAATTTCAAGCACACAGTAGATGAAGATTTTCAAAAATGCATTGTTTAGTGTTCAGCTCCTTCTTCTGAGTATGGCAATACCCCATATGCATAGGTTTCTCAAGTTTTGTGGGAGCTACGGGGCCCAAATTGGAACATGCGCGTTTCCAGGTTCACACTTTGAATTTTCACAGCTTGCATCACTGGTGCCATGTCTCATTTGGGGCTGTGTACCTGAGCTCCACCTTAACATTTCCCCCCAAAAGTGTATATTTTTGAAAAGTAGGCACCCCAAGTTTTCATTTTAAGTAAAAAAAATGTGTTTTTCACACTTGGACTTCAATGTTGATGTGAATTTAAAGCACAGGATAGGTGAAGATTTTATAAACTGCATTGATTAGTGTTCAGCTCCTTCTTCTGAGTATGGCAATGCCCTATATGCATAGGTTTCTCATGGTTTGTGGGAGCTACGGGACCCAATTTTAAACAAATATTGAATTCTCACATCTTGCTTAACTGGTGCAATGTCTCAATTGGGGCTATGTAACAGTGCTCCACTTTATAATTTCCCCCCAAAAGTGTATATTTTTGGAAAGTAGACATCCCAGACTTTCAGTTTAGGTGTGTGTTCTAATTTTTTACGCAGCCATTTTACCACCAATCCCTCATAAATCTTGACGTAAGTTAAAAAAAACTGTGTTTTTCACACTTAGACTTCAATGTTGTTGTGAATTTCAAGTACAATATAAGTGAAAATTTTATAAATTGCATTGATTAGTGTTCAACTCCTTCTTCTGAATGCGGCAATGCCACATTTGCATAGGTTTGTTAGGGTTTGGGGGAGCTTCGGCCCCAAATTGGATCATGTGCGTTTCCAGTTTGATACTTTGAATTTTCACAGCTTGCGCCACTGGTGCCATTTCTCATTTGGGGCTGTGTAACAGTGCTCCACTTTAAGATTTCCCCCAAAAGTTTATAGTTTTGGAAAGAAGACACCCCAGGCTTTCATTTTAGGTGTGTTTTCAAATTTTTTAACCAGCCATTTTACCACCAATCTCTCGTAAAACTTGACATAAGTAAAAAAAAAAAAAAAAACCTGCATTTTTCACACTTAGACTTCAATGTTGATTTGAATTTCAAGCACAGGATAGGTGAAGATTTTATAAACTGCATTGATTAGCATTCGGCTCCTTCTTCTGAGTACGGCAATGCCCCATATGCAAAGGTTTGTTAGGGTTTGGGGGAGATACTGGGCCCAGTTGGAACATGTGAGTTTCCTTTTACAGACATGCCATTTTTACAGCTGGTGCCTTGTCTCATTTCAGACTGTTTGGCAATGCTGAAATTAATTTTACCCCCAAAAGTATATGTTGTAAAAGAGTAGACAACCTTGGCTTTCATTCTATTCATCGTCTGAGAACGGTAATGCTCCATATGCACAGGTTTGTCATGGTTTGGGGGAGCTACTGGGTCCGGTAGGGAACATGTGTGTTTCCATTATCAGAGATGGAAAAAACTTAGGGTGCTTTGCTTCCCATTATATTTTGATGGTGTTAGATCTAAGGAGGGATGTCTTTTAAAAAATAAAAAAACAGGATATTTCAGGTTGGTAAAGTGGCCAAATAATAAAATAAACTTTACAGCACTACTGCATTGTGCCTTTGTGGTATTGCTTTAAGCAGTCACCCATGCAAAGGCCAGGTTTGGAAGGGCAATCAGGAAAGTAAGTTGGGGCTTCTCTCCGTATGTTTCCTTGCTGTAGCAAACCCTGCAGCGCTTTTGTGGGTTTTTCTTTTGGGGGGTTGGGGGGATTTTTGGTGTAATTATTTCTGTTGCCCCTTGAAACAAAAATTGGGATATAAGATGGAGCTGATACTGCAGAAAACTAAGTTTTAGAGTGGAGTTTGCCAATTTGGAAATCAAAAAAGAATTGTATACTGTACCATGCTCTACACTTTCTCATGATGAAGTACGGCTGCATGAGTTGATCACACAGATCAACTCCCCCCATGTGCTTGTTGTAGTCTCTGATGCAGATTGGCTTTCTTAGTACCCCGCTTCTGCAACGAACAGAGACTGCCACAGTTTTGTCCTCATGCATGGTGGAAAGCATGTAGACATCTTTTCTGTCCTTGACCTTAACTGCCAACAGCTCTTGTTTATATTTCATAAGGGATTCATCTATACTTGTGTTTTTGGGGGGTATATACTTGGGCAAACTTTTCCTTTAAATTATTTATTAGGTGGAGAATTTTGAAAAGTCTGTCATACTGGGGGGTTATTTTGGGAGGCACAGGGAATTATCGCTAAAGTGCATAAAGCACAAAATCATTTTGTATCTAGTCCTGGTCATTGTTTTGGCGAATATAGGGGTATCATATATGGGGTTTTTACTCCAGTATGATCTAATACTTGGTTTTTTTTACTATTCCCATTGTCATTGTTAGGGCCCAGAATTTCTTAAATTCTAAAAGGTCTGTGGGTTGCCATATTTCTTCCTTGGAAACAAACGCTGATAGATTGGCGGCAATATATAGGGCTGCATATAAATTTGTTTGAGACAAGATTTCCCCCAAAATTTCTTCCCCCCAAAATAAATAAAAAAACTGAACATAGGTAAATCCTGTCACATCCACTTGAATTCCTGAGTTGCCTTTGAATTCAGGAATTTGTGGGCATAAATTGGCTGGTGATACCCATTCATCAGCAGGTGTGGCAGTACTTGTGGCAAGTCTTGGGGCATTTCTTAGGCCAGATCTTGGGGCATTTCTTAGGGCAGATCTTGGGGCATTTCTTAGGGCAGCTCTTTGCGAAGGTCTTTGGGCAGCTCTTTGGGAAGTTGCTGGGGCAGATTTTGGGGCATTTGCCAGGGCAGCTCTTGGGGCAGTTGCTGGGGCAGCTCTTGGGGCAGTTGCTGGGGCAGCTTTTGGAGCAGTGTGTCTTTTTTTCACAGAAGGCCCAGCGTCATCACTTATAGAGCTACTTTCACTCACAGAAAACTGAGCGATGTCGAAGTCTGACGCAGTGTCTGTGGCTTCTGAGTCAGACGCCAAAAAGGAATACGCCTCTTCTAAAGTGTACCTCCGCTGCATCGTATACACCTACTCTAAACTAAATAAATTACTAACTTCTATACCTAATTTTACCTAACTATCACCCCAAACGGTCACTATTCCTATGATGATTTTTTTTTTGTATTTCTTTTTCCCTATTTTACTCCTAAAACTAAATCTATCCCTAAGCCTTACCCTAACACACATATTCCCTGAACCTACCCAAGCCAACTACCTATCTAAAGTAGCTTATAATATAAAATACATTTTTAATGAAACTTTTTTGTTTTTTTAGTTTCTTTTTCCTACGCTACTCCTAAACCTAAATTTAACCCTAAACCTTACCCTAACACATGTATTCCCTGAACCTACCCAACCAAAATACCTATATAAACTAGCTTTTAATATAAAATAAAATAAGCTCTTTTTTTTTTTTTTTTCCTACGCTACCTCTAAACCTAAATCTAACCCTAAATCTTATCCTAACCCACGTATACCCTGAACCTACCTAACCGAAGTCAACTACCTATCTAAGCTATACTTATTGTATTTTTTGTGTTTTTGTTGTTGTTTTTTTCCTACTCAACTCCTAAATCTAAATCTTACCCTAAACCTTTCCCTAACACACGTAAACTAAACCTACCCAACTACCTACCTAAACTACCTAAAATTAACTAAATAATAACATTTTATTAATAAAAATTTTAAAAAAATTTAAAAACAAATTTAAAAAATACAAGGGGGATGGGGGATGTACCACAGAGCAACAAAAGCTGATCTGTAGCAAATTGATCACTACTAGAGTGATCAGAGGGGGATAAATGTGTTGATCACTGCAACCACAGTGATCAAGGGGTTAATTCTATTTTTTAGCTGGGTTTTTTTCACAGGAATGCTGTAACAGGCTCTGGAACACAGCAGCAAGATGCCTCTGTCTCTCTCCACCCTAGAAGAGTGTAAGATGGAGGGAGGCAGAGAGATGTGACAGGGACAGTATTTGTAAATACTGTCCCTGTCATTCTGCAGCATGTGATTCGCTAAACTAGTGAATCACATGTTGCAACAATGTTGCTACTGACTGTAACTAAGTGCCCTGGTATTGGAGCACTTAGTTACAGCCAGCCCGCGATATCCCATCGCTCCGTGCGGCGGCAATGGGATAGTTTAACCCATGATGGTCCAGGACTGTAATGGGTCCTTAGGGGTATAGCAACCCATGATGGTCCACAGGGGCGGGCTGGCCCGGGGGGCAGGGGGGCAATTGCCCCCCGGGCCGCAGGGCCAGCGCGTGTAGCGGGCCGCCATGTTAAAAGAAAAAAAAAAAATCAGTAGACATGCAGGGCCGCAGCGGAGGGGGAATTGTTACTTTTTTATGTTCTCTTCTCCCCACTCCGCAATGATGACAGCCGGGACAGTGTCATAAGCGGAGACGCCGCTTGGTGCAAGCTGGTGTTTTCTTTTCTCTGTTCTGAGGCCAGTGCAAGTTTAAAACTGGCGCCCAGACTGAGGAAGAAAACCCCAGCATGCACCACGCAGCGTCTAAGCGTGGCTCGGTCCTGACTGTCATCAGTGCGGGCAGTGTGGAGAAGAAGACAACGAGGCATAAGGAGGTACTGGGGGTGGGAGAGAAAGAAGTATACAAGGGGAAGAAAGAGAGGTACAGAGGAGAGAAAGAGGCACAATGGGGAAGGGGGGAAGAAAGAAGTACATGGGGGAAGAAAGAGAGGTACAAGGAGGGGGAAGAGGTACAGAGGGGGTAAAGAGGCACAATGGGGAAGAAAGAAGTACATGGGGGAAGAAAGAGGTACAAGGAGGGGGAAGAGGTACAGAGGGGGTAAAGAGGCACAAGATGGGGGAGAAAAGTACATGGGGGAAGAAAGAGAGGTACAAGGAGGGGGAAGAGGTACAGAGGGGAGAAAGAGGCACAATGGGGAAGGGGGGAAGAAAGAAGTACATGGGGGAAGAAAGAGAGGTACAAGGAGGGGGAAGAGGTACAGAGGGGAGAAAGAGGCACAATGGGGAAGGGGGGAAGAAAGAAGTACATGGGGGAAGAAAGAGGTACAAGGAGGGGGAAGAGGTACAGAGGGGAGAAAGAGGCACAATGGGGAAGGGGGGAAGAAAGAAGTACATGGGGGAAGAAAGAGGTACAAGGAGGGGAAAGAGGTACAGAGGGGAGAAAGAGGCACAAGATGGGGGAGAAAGAAGTACATGGGGGAAGAAAGAGAGGTACAAGGAGGGGGAAGAGGTACAGAGGGGGTAAAGAGGCACAATGGGGAAGAAAGAAGTACATGGGGGAAGAAAGAGGTACAAGGAGGGGGAAGAGGTACAGAGGGGGTAAAGAGGCACAAGATGGGGGAGAAAAGTACATGGGGGAAGAAAGAGAGGTACAAGGAGGGGGAAGAGGTACAGAGGGGAGAAAGAGGCACAATGGGGAAGGGGGGAAGAAAGAAGTACATGGGGGAAGAAAGAGAGGTACAAGGAGGGGGAAGAGGTACAGAGGGGAGAAAGAGGCACAATGGGGAAGGGGGGAAGAAAGAAGTACATGGGGGAAGAAAGAGGTACAAGGAGGGGGAAGAGGTACAGAGGGGAGAAAGAGGCACAATGGGGAAGGGGGGAAGAAAGAAGTACATGGGGGAAGAAAGAGGTACAAGGAGGGGAAAGAGGTACAGAGGGGAGAAAGAGGCACAAGATGGGGGAGAAAGAAGTACATGGGGGAAGAAAGAGAGGTACAAGGAGGGGGAAGAGGTACAGAGGGGGTAAAGAGGCACAATGGGGAAGAAAGAAGTACATGGGGGAAGAAAGAGGTACAAGGAGGGGGAAGAGGTACAGAGGGGGTAAAGAGGCACAAGATGGGGGAGAAAGAAGTACATGGGGGAAGAAAGAGAGGTACAAGGAGGGGAAAGAGGTACAGAGGGGAGAAAGAGAGGTGCAAGGGGGTGAAATAAGTACATGGGGTGAAAGACGTACATGAGGGAGAAAGAGAGGTGCAAGGGGGAGAAGGCACAAGGGGGTGAAATAAGTACATGGGGTGAAAGACGTACATGGGGGAGAAAGAGAGGTGCGGGGGGGAGAGGTACAGAGGTGAGAAAGAGGCACAATGGGGAACGGGGGGGAGAAAGAAGTACATGGGGGAAGAAGAAAGAGGTACAAGGAGGGGGAAGAGGTACAGAGGGGGGAAAGAGGCACAAGATGGGGGAGAAAAGTACATGGGGGAAGAAAGAGGTACAAGGAGGGGAAAGAGGTACAAGGGGGAGAGGTACAGAGTGGAGAAAGAGGTACAAGGGGAGAAAGAGGTGCAAGGGGGAGAAGGCACAAGGGGGTGAAATAAGTACATGGGGTGAAAGACGTACATAAGGGAGAAAGAGGTGCAAGGGGGAGAGGTACAGAGGGGAGAAAGAATTGCAAGGGGGAGAAGGCACAAGGGGGTGAAAGAAGTACATGGGGCGAGAAAGAGAGGTGCAAGGGGTGAAAGAGGCACAAAGGGGTGAAACTGGCACAAATAGTGGAAATGGGCCACTTGATTAAATTTGCCCCCCAGGCCAAATGTTGCCAGTCCTCCCCTGATGGTCCAGGACCATCATGGGTCCTTAAGGGGTTAATAAATAAATTATAAGATGCTCATATTGTGTAAGGAAGCAAACCTCCTACGCTCTCCCTCTACTAAGTATCTTCTCTCTGGTCTGCTTGTCTTACGCTTTCACCTCCTCTTCCTTACTTCATCTCTCCTTCTGGCTTTCAGTCTCCTCTCAGGTCCTCCTCTCAGGGGGCAAAGCTGAAAGGCATGATGCATATTCTTCACTCCACTGGAGGAGTTAAAAAAAACAACAAATTCATTTTGCGCTTAATGAGGCATTTAAACCACTGCAAGCAAGGTCTTCAGAGCATTGCAAAACATTTAATTGGTGACATCTAGCATTCAAGGAGTTAAAAGTCCTTTGAAAACAGTGGGTATTTTCAGAATTTCTATTTGTTCCCAGTGGTGCAATTGATTTGCTCAAGAATTGTTCCACTCAACCCTTTGAGTGCCAGAGAGGGATCCAGTGCATTGCATTGCAATGCATTGGATTCCTCTCTGGCACCTAAAGGGTTTTAATACATAAGCACCATTGCTGGGTTGGCAATGTCAAAGAGGGGGCACAATGCTCAGTAAAATCATCTATATAATTGATGATTTTTACAAAATTGTATTCAGTCCATTGCACACAATATTTTTAAATACTCTGCACATGTAATTGCTGTGTTCTCTATTAAAATGCCTAATTAAATTTTCTGTAATGTATTCCCTTTAATCAGTACTTCAGTATATAAATCTACAGAACAAAACGCCTTCAGTGGTACTAATGCAAAATGAAAGTGCTGCAACATTACAACAACAAACACAGAGAATTTTCATTTTTTGATATTGTAACAAAAGAGTTGGTTTGTATTTTCATTATTCCAGTCTATTTAAAAATGGGAATATTTGATTACTGATCTCATATTAATTATGAATTCAGACACAATATATTGTAGTGTTAAATGATCTAGTAATGCTGAAGAATTGGGGTAAAGCTGAAACAAAACAATTGCACCATCGGGGGCAAATAAAATGTTTCATTGATTTAAATGGGGCTTTTCACCCCCTGAATGCTAGAGGAATTTGTTAGATACCTTGGTAAAACACGGTAATAAAAGCCAAGTTTCATCTGGGAATCTGGGATATTACTATTTGTCCCCTTTGGTGTGATTGGTTTGTTCCATAATTGCTCCAATACTTTAGAGCATCAACCCAAGTATCTATACTTTAGAGACAGATTACACCTCCAAAGAACCACATTGTTATCTAGAGTCTTTCTAGTTAGCCATATTATATAATGTGATTGTCCAATCCACTGGCTATAAATGTCTCACCTGGTGATATTGGTGGCCATTGGCCTGTCTGAGAACTAATAGACTTCACAATGTTACACACCATGTTACAATGCACTGGATACCTCTCTGGCAAAGGGTACAGTTGTGATTGGGCCTGGTATCCAAGGGGGGCCTTTGGTTCCACACTATCGTGCCACCCCTTACAATCAGACCAGTTTGATCCCTTGGCTGACCACTGCCAGTAACATAAATATAGCATTGGTTAGCATTCCTTCCTTTTTTTCATTAGCTTTTTGAGGTGCCGAAAGCATTGCAAAACTATATTTTTGATGCACCTCTGGAACTTTAAGGGTTTAACATCATCTTAAGGGTGATAAATCATAATGCAGCAGGTCCCTAAGGCTACAAACTAATTACTTTTTGCCCCAGTCTTTACCTCTCATGCAAAGACCTTCCAAGATCCACTGATGGTGAATTGGTATCTTACCTCTGGGTCTGCTTCCAGTTCGAATTTGACCCAGTACTTTAAATAAGCTTTGTATTGGCAAGTATTATTTAAACTGCTCCGGACCATGGGAGGTCAACTTCAGATTTCTGTAGTACTTGTTATGTTCCTGCAGCAGAAAACAATGCTAAAAAACACAATACTATGCTACTACCTATACTATACAAATCAACTCAATTTTCAGAAATGACCCTAGGGCACTTTCATTTTAGGTACATCCTTTACCCTGTAATTCCTAAAAGTGCTGTTAACTAGAGTATGCTAACAAAAAGGTTTGCCATAATATTCACTCATGCAGAAATGTTGAGGCTGATGTACTAAGAGCTGGAGTAATTTTGGGAAATCTAAGAAGACTTTGGTGAACAAATACAATTTCTCATAGATTTAAATAGAAAATAGAACATGTTTTAGTCTCAATGGTGTTGTTGGTTCGTCCCAGAATTACTCTAGTTTCTTAGTATATGAGACTTGTCCATCGTAGGAGTTTGCAAACAGATCTCAGTTCAAGTATGGAGGAGATTAGCACAATGCATAGGAGGACAGTATTGCAAATCTAAAGTAATATTGAAAGTACTATAGGGGACACAGCACTGTCCTCTGGTGCTGGAGTGCCTATGTAATACACTTACCTAAGGATTCCAAATTATATTTCAAAGTTAACTCATTGGATGTTAGACACTGCTAATTCAGAAACATTTCTTTCATCCAAGGGATTAATGTATCTGCTATGTTTGCTGTTTTCACCTTCTTTCGTTTTGTTGACAAGATTTGTCCTCCCTCTTTTCAGATATCTTGAATTTTATGGTATGAGAGACATCACTGGGCAACTGAAAGGACCATTACTGTGAACCTTTTGGAGTCACAGGTAAGATTTAACTTGGGACTGAGACAGGACATAAACTATTCAAGACTACATTTCCTATCATACTATACCAGCCAATGTCTGGCTACAGCTTGATGGGAATTGTACACCTGGACTGCTGAAGGGCATAACGCTGTCCACCAATGGTTTAATGCTTCTTAAGACTAATACCTGGACTGCTTTGCAGTGTCTGCAAAATATCAGTAAAAACAATGCCCTATGTCAATAGATTCCAGAAAGTTTGCTGAGTTTTAAAGAAATGTTTTTTGTACATTTAAAGGTGGACTAACACACAGTTACATTACTATGACTATAGAAAACCTAAAGGCAGCTATGAAATTCTGCCACATCTCTTTGTTCAAAACAGTGGTTCTCAATCTTTTTTTGTTCGGGGCACCCCTAACAAGTAATCTAGAACAGTCGGGGCACCCCTGACATATTTGATGTACTTTATTAAGGGCATAAGAGCGGTACAATACATAAATATACTATTATTATTAGGTCTTTTAATCATAATAACAAAACTAAACATGTTATGCATAACAATTTCTATAAATCTTTATTTAAAAATCAATTTTTGTCAGTCCTCATAGAAAACATGGGGCACCCTAAGTTGATGTCCGTGGCACACTAAAGTGCCACGGCACCCTGGTTGAGAATCACTGGTTCAAAAGATAACACCTTCAATGAGTCCTGGATGTGAAGTCCTTGGAGGAAGGCATTAGAGTTGCTGGTAGTTTTTTCAAACTGAAGTGTATGAGGTTTCTTAACCCTTTAAGCACCAATGAGGTACGCATTACATTGCAAAACAATCAGTTGCAAGCCCTTTGATCCTTAAGGGATTACGATTACTTTGTGTAGTTATTTTAACCGGTGAGTTTGAGGTACTGTGGTCCTTCTAGTAACTGTCATGTCTGTCTGGGTGGGCATGATATCCGAGACGGATTGAAAATGTTATCTCTTTAGCAAAGGCACCAGAACAAAATTCATAGGAGCCAATAGGATTTTCTGGCCATAGTAAGGTAAATTGGGGATTATTATTGGGAGTGAGTTACCCCCCCCCCGATTATCATTTTACATTGGATTTACCCTACCATTGTTCAGGTCTAGATTACTTAATAATTATATTTACATCTGCTCTGAACTTGAGATAACTTTATGTATTGCTTAAACGTTTGAAGACCAAATGGGTGAGAATCACATTGCAAATCAACATGTTGCATAACCTTCTGATTCTTAAAATGTAAAGTAGGACTAACATCTAAAACTGTAAAGAGGTTATATACTTTTTAATATCATATATTTTAAACTAGATAATTTTAAAAAAAACTTTATATAGTACAGTTCGTCTAAAATGTATTACAAATACCTTACATAGAATCCCAGGGTCATTGAAGTGATAATGCAGTAATGTCTGTAAACAGCCTTTGGCAACAGTTATTATCATAAGTACATTTACAACTTGCATAAGCTTTACTCATTAGAAGCTGTCAAAATAAAACTAATCAGTCAGTGGCTAGATAGATAATGAGCACAGCTTTCTACATATGCATTAAAAATCAAAAGAATGGAAATGAACCCTTTGCGTGCCAGAGGGATACACAACGCATTGTTTCTCAAAGCATTGCATACCCATCTGGCATTCAAAAGGTTAAGAGGCAAACCAGCTGCACCAAGGGGACAAATATAAATTTCCATTGGTTTACATGGGCATTTAACCCCTTGAATGCTGGATAAAAATGTAATTTAAAACAATGAGAATTATGGGAATCATCTTTCCTCACTATTATGCAGTTGGTTTGCCCCTGTATTGTTCCTCTTTATCTTTCTTCATATGGCCCATTAGTGATGAGCGAGCACCCCAATGCTCGGGTGTTCGGGTGCTCTGACCGAGCACCCCCTGAGGCTCGAGTGCTCGGCCGAGCACCCGAGCCCCATTGAAGTCAATGGGAGGACTCGAGCATTACACCAGGCACCCCCTGCTCTGATGAGGGGAGGGTGCCTGGTCCATAGGAAAAGGGCAGAAAAAGATGGAAACACTACAGAAATGGTTCAGGGACAGCATAGGGAGGATGTCTGGATGCACCTTGGACTCCAACATCGCTGCTGGGAACGATCTTTCGCCCGTAGTACGCCATTTTTACAGACTGACCATAAAACACACAAAAAGGAAAATAAAAACGACTTTAGGCGAAAAATTGTTACCAAACAATATTTGCTGTATATTTACTTGTATATCATCTGCAAATTCTCCCAAAAATGTCCTTGATTTTCAGAACTGAGGCCATGATTAAGAGGGAAACGTGCGCAGAGGCAAATTCTCCCAAAAATTTCCTTGATTTTCAGAACTGAGGCCATGATTAAGAGGGAAACGTGCGCAGAGGCAAATTCTCCCAAAAATTTCCTTGATTTTCAGAACTGAGGCCATGATTAAGAGGGAAACGTGCGCAGAGGCAAATTCTCCCAAAAATTTCCTTGATTTTCAGAACTGAGGCCATGATTAAGATGGAAACGTGCGCTGAGCTGACCATCCAAAACATTATGGGTGAGGGTCTGCTGCAGAGCTGACCATCCTAAACATTATATGCGAAGGCCCGCTAGTGAGCTGACGCTATAAAACATTATATGAGAGGGCCCGCTAGAGAGCTGACCCAATAAAACATTATATGAGAAGGCCCGCTGGTGAGCTGACCTATATAAAAATTGTCAAACAGGGCCCGCTGGTGAGCTGACCCTATATAAAAATTATATCACAGGGCCCGCTGGTGAACTGGCCCTATATAAAAATTATATCCCAGGGCATATGGAAGAGGAGGAGGAGGATGAGAAGATTAAGAGTCAACCATATACCCGTTTTTTGGGTGGAAGGGGTGAATGGGAATACAGAGTATTCCCATCATTGTAAATAACATATATAAAGTGAGTTTATGTTCCCCCGGGGGCTTTCCTCCAGTGGAGTGGAGAAGTCAGGGGAAATCCAGGCCTTGTTCATTTTTATAAGTGTCAACCTATCAGCATTGTCGGTGGAAAGGCGGATACGCTTATCTGTTATGATGCCACCAGCAGCACTAAATACCCGCTCAGACAGAACGCTGGCGGCAGGGCAGGCCAGCACCTCCAAGGCGTAGAGTGCCAGTTCATACCACGTGTCCAGCTTGGACACCCAGTAGTTGTAAGGCACAGAGGGATCATTGAGGACGCTGACACGGTCTGCTACGTACTCCTTCACCATCTTCCAAAACTTTTCCCTCCTTGTGACACTAGGCTGCGCATCAGGGTGAGGGTGCTGGCGGGGTGTCATGAAGGTGTCCCACGCCTTGGAGAGTGTTGCCCTGCCTTTCTCGGAACTGCTGTGTGCTCCCCTTTTCTCCCCTTCTCGGTTGGCCAAGGTAGCACGTACTCTGCCGCCAGCGTTGTCAGATGGAAAATTTTGGAGCAATTTTTCGACAAGAACCTTCTGGTATTGCACCATTTTGCTTGTCCTCTCCACCGGAGGAATGAGAGATGAGAAATTCTCTTTGTAGCGGGGGTCCAGAAGGGTGAACACCCAGTAATCCGTGTTGTCTAAAATGCGTACAACGCGTGGGTCACGGGAAAGGCAGCCTAACATAAAGTCAGCCATGTGTGCCAGAGTACCAACAGTCAAGATTTCGCTGTCCTCACCAGGAGGATGACTCTCAATATCCTCATCCTCTTCCTCCTCTTCTGCCCACCCACGCTGAAGAGATGGAACTAAAGTTCCATGGCTACCCTCTGTAGCGGAGGCAACCGTGTCTTCCTCCTCCTCCTCCTCCTCCTCCTCCGCCTCCTCCAATTGTCGCTGAGAAGACGAAGTGAGGGTGCTCTGGCTATCACCTTGTGTAAGCTCTTCCTCCCCCATTTCCACCTCTTCCACATGCAAAGCGTCGGTTTTAATTGTGAGTAGCGAGCGTTTCAGTAGACACAGAAGTGGGATGGTTACACTGATAATAGCGTTATCGCCGCTCACCATCTGTGTCGATTCCTCAAAATTGCGTAAAACCTCGCAGAGGTCTGACATCCATTCCCACTCCTCACTTCTGATTACAGGAAGTTGAACGGAGAGGCGACGACCGTGTAACAGCTGGTACTCCACTACTGCCCTCTGCTGCTCACAAAGCCGGGCCAACATGTGGAAGGTGGAGTTCCAGCGCGTGCTCACGTCACACAGCAGCCGGTGAGCTGGCAATTGTAAGCGCTGCTGCAGCTTCAACAGGCCGGCTGAAGCTGTTGATGACTTACGGAAATGTGCACACACGCGGCGCACCTTGGTCAAGAGATCATGCACATTGGGGTAGGTTTTTAGAAATCGCTGCACCACTAAATTAAATACATGCGCTAGGCATGGTACGTGTGTGAGCTTGCCGAGCTCCAAAGCCGCCACCAAGTTACGCCCATTATCACACACAACCATGCCTGGTTGCAGGTTGAGTGGCGAGAGCCACTGCTCGGTCTGGTGACTAATCCCCTGCAACAGCTCTGAGGCCGTGTGCTGTTTGTCCCCAAGGCAGATCAGCTTCAGCACGGCCTGTTGACGCTTCCCCACTGCAGTGCTACACTGCTTCCAGCTACTGGCTGATGGGGGAGTGGCGCTGTGTGTAGAGAATTCGGAGGTGGAAACGGAGGAGGAGGAGCCAATAACGTAGGTGCTGGTGGAAACCCTGATGGAGGTAGGGCCCGCAATCCTCGGCGTGGGTAGCACCCGTGCCATCCCAGGGTCCGAGTCGCTCCCAGCCTCCACGACATTCACCCAGTGTGCCGTCAGGGAAATGTAGCGTCCCTGGCCACAAGCACTTGTCCATGTGTCAGTCGTTAAGTGGACCTTCCCAGTAACTGCGTTGGTCAGGGCACGGGTGATGTTACGGGACACATGGTGGTGTAATGCGGGGATGGCACACCGGGAAAAGTAGTGGCGGCTGGGGACCGCGTACCGAGGGACAGCTGCTGCCATCAGGCTGCGGAAGGACTCAGTGTCCACAAGCCTAAATGGCAGCATTTCGATGGCCAGTAATTTGGAAAGGTGTGAGGTTAGTGCTATGGCCTGTGGGTGGGTGGCTGGGTACTTTCTCTTGCGCTCAAATGCCTGGGGTAACGACATTTGGACGCTGTGCTGGGACAGGGAAGTGGATGTGGTCGCTGATGGTGCTTCAGATGCTACAGGTGCAGGGCGGGAGGTATGCGGGCCTGCGCCTTCGACAGGCGATTGGCCGGCACCGAAAACAGGGGAAGAGGAGGCAGTGGTGTGGCCTGCAGACACAGATGGGCGATCCAGGCGTTCCTCCCACTTACTACGGTGCTTGGATGCCATGTGTCGGATCATGCTGGTGGTGGTGAGGTTTCTAGTGTTCATGCCTCGGCTCATTCTGGTGTGGCACAGGTTGCAAACTACAATTCTTTTGTCGTCCGCACTTTCCTTAAAAAAACGCCATACCGCGGAACACCTACCCCTTGGCAAGGTAGATTTACGCAAGGGGGTGCTCCGTGGAACATTTGCGGGCCGGTTTGGTGCGGTCCGCCTTCTTTCTGTAGCCACACCACTGCCTCTTCCAGCCTGTTGCGGTGCTGCAGATGGCTCACCCTCAGGACTGCTGTCATCGCTCGGCTCTACACCTTCCCAGGTGGGGTCAGTCACCTCATCGTCCACCAAGTCCTCCTCCACTTCCTCACTCTGATCATCCTCCTCAAGTCTTGATCCCACCACATACTCAGTCATTGACAACTGTATAACATTCTCCTCAACAAGGTCTTGAGACGGAAATAGTGGTTGATTTAATGGCAACTGTGTCTCATCATCATCATCATCATCCACTACTTCCTTTGACCTTAAATGCCGTTCACATCTGTCATCTTCTTGTGATTGGGTAGCCTCTAGAGGTTGTGAATCAGGGCACAAAATGTCATGTTCCTCTGCAAGCGTGCTTGGAGAGAGGGTCAAATGAAGGATTGGTGATGAGACGAGCTCCTCACTATATCCCAGTGTGGGATCACTTCTTTGACCAGACCGTGTATGGTGGGAGGAAGGATGATCAGGGTGAGGATTATGTTGACCAGACTCTTGGCTACTGAGAGTGGACTTGGTGGAAGACAGGGTGGTGCTTAACCGACTGGAAGCAGTATCAGCTGACATCCAACCGACCACCTGTTCGCAGTGGTCGGACCTCGAGAGTGATGTCCTGCGACGCCCTGTAAAATTACACATGAAGCTAGGTATGGTGGATGTCTTTCTTTCTTGTGCTCTGGCACCAGGCACAGTTTCTCCGCGTCCTGACCCGCGCCCTGAACTTTCAGGATCACGTCCACTTCCCCGTCCCTTTTTACCCGCCTTCTTCATCTTACACAGAATATGTGACTTTAATATTTGAGTTTGAAAACTTAACAGTATTTCTTATTATTCTGCAACTCTGCAGAGTACACAGAATAGGCTGCTAAACGGCGGTGAAACACACTGAATGGAATATGTGACTTTAATATTTGAGTTTGAAAACTTAACAGTATTTCTTATTATTCTGCAACTGTACAGAGTACACAGAATAGGCTGCTAAACGGCGGTGAAACACACTGAATGGAATATGTGACTTTAATATTTGAGTTTGAAAACTTAACAGTATTTCTTATTATTCTGCAACTGTACAGAGTACACAGAATAGGCTGCTAAACGGCGGTGAAACACACTGAATGGAATATGTGACTTTAATATTTGAGTTTGAAAACTTAACAGTATTTCTTATTATTCTGCAACTCTGCACAGTACACAGAATAGGCTGCTAAACGGCGGTGAAACACACTGAATGGAATATGTGACTTTGATATTTTAGTTTGAAAACTTAACAGTATTTCTTATTATTCTGCAACTGTACAGAGTACACAGAATAGGCTGCTAAACGGCGGTGAAACACACTGAATGGAATATGTGACTTTAATATTTGAGTTTGAAAACTTAACAGTATTTCTTATTATTCTGCAACTCTGCACAGTACACAGAATAGGCTGCTAAACGGCGGTGAAACACACTGAATGGAATATGTGACTTTAATATTTGAGTTTGAAAACTTAACAGTATTTCTTATTATTCTGCAACTCTGCACAGTACACAGAATAGGCTGCTAAACGGCGGTGAAACACACTGAATGGAATATGTGACTTTGATATTTTAGTTTGAAAACTTAACAGTATTTCTTATTATTCTGCAACTCTGCACAGTACACAGAATAGGCTGCTAAACGGCGGTGAAACACACTGAATGGAATATGTGACTTTAATATTTGAGTTTGAAAACTTAACAGTATTTCTTATTATTCTGCAACTGTACAGAGTACACAGAATAGGCTGCTAAACGGCGGTGAAACACACTGAATGGAATATGTGACTTTAATATTTGAGTTTGAAAACTTAACAGTATTTCTTATTATTCTGCAACTGTACAGAGTACACAGAATAGGCTGCTAAACGGCGGTGAAACACACTGAATGGAATATGTGACTTTAATATTTGAGTTTGAAAACTTAACAGTATTTCTTATTATTCTGCAACTCTGCACAGTACACAGAATAGGCTGCTAAACGGCGGTGAAACACACTGAATGGAATATGTGACTTTGATATTTTAGTTTGAAAACTTAACAGTATTTCTTATTATTCTGCAACTCTGCACAGTACACAGAATAGGCTGCTAAACGGCGGTGAAACACACTGAATGGAATATGTGACTTTGATATTTTAGTTTGAAAACTTAACAGTATTTCTTATTATTCTGCAACTCTGCACAGTACACAGAATAGGCTGCTAAACGGCGGTGAAACACACTGAATGGAATATGTGACTTTGATATTTTACTTTGAAAACTTAACAGTATTTCTTATTATTCTGCAACTCTGCACAGTACACAGAATAGGCTGCTAAACGGCGGTGAAACACACTGAATGGAATATGTGACTTTAATATTTGAGTTTGAAAACTTAACAGTATTTCTTATTATTCTGCAACTGTACAGAGTACACAGAATAGGCTGCTAAACGGCGGTGAAACACACTGAATGGAATATGTGACTTTAATATTTGAGTTTGAAAACTTAACAGTATTTCTTATTATTCTGCAACTGTACAGAGTACACAGAATAGGCTGCTAAACGGCGGTGAAACACACTGAATGGAATATGTGACTTTAATATTTGAGTTTGAAAACTTAACAGTATTTCTTATTATTCTGCAACTCTGCACAGTACACAGAATAGGCTGCTAAACGGCGGTGAAACACACTGAATGGAATATGTGACTTTGATATTTTAGTTTGAAAACTTAACAGTATTTCTTATTATTCTGCAACTCTGCACAGTACACAGAATAGGCTGCTAAACGGCGGTGAAACACACTGAATGGAATATGTGACTTTGATATTTTAGTTTGAAAACTTAACAGTATTTCTTATTATTCTGCAACTCTGCACAGTACACAGAATAGGCTGCTAAACGGCGGTGAAACACACTGAATGGAATATGTGACTTTGATATTTTACTTTGAAAACTTAACAGTATTTCTTATTATTCTGCAACTCTGCACAGTACACAGAATAGGCTGCTAAACGGCGGTGAAACACACTGAATGGAATATGTGACTTTAATATTTGAGTTTGAAAACTTAACAGTATTTCTTATTATTCTGCAGCTGTACAGAGTACACAGAATAGGCTGCTAAACGGCGGTGAAACACACTGAATGGAATATGTGACTTTAATATTTGAGTTTGAAAACTTAACAGTATTTCTTATTATTCTGCAACTGTACAGAGTACACAGAATAGGCTGCTAAACGGCGGTGAAACACACTGAATGGAATATGTGACTTTAATATTTGAGTTTGAAAACTTAACAGTATTTCTTATTATTCTGCAACTCTGCACAGTACACAGAATAGGCTGCTAAACGGCGGTGAAACACATTGAATGGAATATGTGACTTTGATATTTTAGTTTGAAGACTTAACAGTATTTCTTCCTATTCTGCAACTCTGCACAGTACACAGAATGTGCTGCTAAACTGCGGCGACGCACACTGAATGGAATATGTGACTTTGATATTTTAGTTTGAAGACTTAACAGAATGTGCTCTAATCTGCAACTTTGCACACTAAACAGAATGTGCTCTAATCTGCAACTTTGCACACTAAACAGAATGTGCTCTAATCTGCAACTTTGCACACTAAACAGAATGTGCTCTAATCTGCAACTGTGCACACTAAACAGAATGTGCTCTAATCTGCAACTTTTCACACTAAACAGAATATTTTTTTTTTTTTTTGTTTTTTTGTTTTTTTCCCCCCACACAAAATAACCTGCTGCCCCCACACACAGTAGTCCTAAAAAGGACTTTTGGTTCTTTTTTTTCACAATTTTTTTTTTTTTCCTCCCTACACTGCCTTTCCCTTCCTATCCTCAGCTCTCCCTGGCTCAGACTGAGCCGAACTCGATGGTCAGGTGCTATACAGCACCCGACCACGGGTTCTGGCCAGCCAATCAGTGTAATGCCAGCAGCCAACATGGCTGCTGTCATTACACTGATGTCAGAGCCTCCCTGCACGTTTATTGGCTGCGCAGCAGCCGCAAAACGTGCGGGGAGGAGACCCGAACATGGCGGGCGAGCACATGCGGTACTCGTACGAGTACCGCCATGTGCCGAGCAGAGCGATGCTCGAGCCGATCCGAGCATCGGCCGAGCATGCTCGCTCAACACTATGGCCCATCAAATAATGATTTAACCCTTTGAGTGCAGAGGGGTGTCAAATGCATTTTTTTGCAGGTTAAAGTTTGGAATACATGCTGTTTACACTCAAATATTATTTGTAAATGTTACTCTTCATAAAACATACTGGAGATGTATCTTGCATGCAAGGGGTTAATTAACCTCCTGACATATTTTCTTTCAATTACTGAAAAGAAAATCCAATCATTCAGTGTGCAAGGATAAAAAATATAAAGCAAACATCATTTCATAATGGACTTTAGGCCATATATGTTATCGTTGTACTCATATACTATAGAAAGTATAAAAGAAAAAAATCGCATTACAGAATGTAATTTGTAATTTGTGGGGATGGACATGTGTGAATGCTATTTGTAAACTGCCCAGGAGAACTGTTGTTCTATGTTTCTGTGCAGAAGAAGAATACATTCTAAATAAGTAAACAGACAAATCGCTCAAATGACTAGCGGAAATGACATGTTTGTCCTTGTGATCCACAGAAATTTCAATGAATGAAAAAGTCAAATTCAAAATTCATTGGGTCTTATGTATGATGATGAAAGCAAAGCCATTCTGAGGCAATGTAACTTCATTAAAAGAAACAATACAGTCTGTGTGATTTAAAGGGGCAGTGCCTCCTAGAAGGAAATTGAGAAAAGTACAGTAATATAATAAGGGAAGAATATAAAACAGAGCTGTATTTTTATTTTGGTCCTTACATCGCTCTTATTCACACAAAAATATTAAAAACAGTTTAACAAGGATCTTGTGTTCCTATGGCAATGGGGAAATCCGTTGCTCTCAATTTATTCTACTCTGATGTCAGCTGAATGTAAGACTCCACCAGACTAGCTGTATGACAATAGTCTTTAGTACTGGCAGTTTCACTCAAGGGAATGTTCAGTGTAGTGCATACCTGTGGCTGCTCCATTGTTAGGCTTCAATTACAACAAGACACTAAAGCACAGGAAAAATTGCATCTGAAATAACAGCTGACTCCATATAAAAGCAACAAATCTTTATTGTAGCACAACCTTAAAATCATGTAAATATCTTGACAACATACTTAAATTTTGAAGAGTTAGAAAAGAGACTTGTAGGGTATATGTGTAGAACCAGCAGATGTAAAAAATCGGTGCCACACAGATCAACATGCTTTGCATTTCTCACTTTTACTTATGATCTGATTATAGTAAGCCCTTTCCACCTGTCCCATAGCTTGTACAGGGAAACTGACAGCGACAGCAGCCAAGTTACCTATGTCATGTTAAGATATGGATTAGATTTCCATTCCCTTGGTGCAAGCAACAGTAAAGAAAGGCTTTCTGGCACACAAACTTTAATAAATTGGTGTTAGTCAGGTGTAGGGAAATAGATTCCAGTGCCTGATTTATTGTGGAATTCCCATTGTACAGTCACCCCATGGTACCATCAAATTTACTTTAGTGAAGTTGACTCTTGGTCATCAATGGTCGGTTGAAATCAGAAATTCTCAATCATATTGCCCCTAACCCCTAACAGAGCTGTTTTGGGGGATTTCCTACTGGGTTCTGGTGAACTAATCACAGTGAAAGATCCACTGATGTACTTAACCAGGGAAATCCAAAAACCCTGCACTACTATAGTAGTTGGTTTCCCCTATAATTGTTCTACTTTTTTATTCATATGCCCCAGTGAGAATGTTCTAGGGGGTACTGAAATTCATTAAAGGGAACTATGCCCTTGGAATAAGCATCTTTTTGTTTAATAGATAAACTTTCCTAGATTGGCGACCTATACTCTGTAGTTAGGTATATCCATCACTGTATTTTTTCAGATTATATCAGCAGTTTCCTGTATATCTACTTCTCTGCCTATGTGTACTCTGCACATCATAAAACAGTCTTCGGTAGACCTACATGGATCTTAAAGGACAGCAGTGGGCTTAAGAGAGATCAAAAACAACTAAACAAAATAATATAAAGGTATACCTGACTTCTGTTAACCCTCTGATTACCCAGAGATGTCCCCAACAAATTGCAACATAATAAGCTGAGTACCTCTCTGGCACTCAGTGGGTTAACCACTTGAGTGCCAGATAAGAACTCAATGCATTTTAAAAAAATTGTATCGGTATAGTTCCCTTTTAAAGGGATAGTAATATTTAAACTGTAAAAAAAAATATGTTGTAGGGATTATCCCCCTGAGTAAAACAAGGGTACTCCCACTGCTAAAAGGTGTTTTATTCAAAAGTTATTACAGCTCAAAGTTGAATTTGTAGGAGTAATATCAGAGCTGTTCATAGGATGGTGTAGCAACAGCGCCACTGTACAATTTCAGGCCACTGTGATATTGCACCTAAAAAATTCAACTTTGAGCTGCAATGACTTTTGAATAAAACACCTTTCAGCACTGGGAGTACCCTTGTTTTACTCAGGGGGATAAACCCTACAACATATTTTTTTTTACATTTTAAGTATTACTATCCCTTTAATAAAACAGTTGAGGTAATCCATGGAAAACAAACACATTCAACTCACTGTGAAGCAATCATTTTGAGATTTCTCTATATTCCAAGTGTTTGAAAAGATTCTTATTAAATGCGCCCTCATCAGATCAGGGTTCTTATTTACAAAAGGAAAGATGGGAAGTCCTGCGACAAACCATCTGTACCATAGAAGAGAATTAAAAATCCTCATACAAGGGGTTAAAGGCCAACCAGATAGATAGATAGACAGACAGATACTAGGTTAAACATTGAGAAATGTATATTACCAGTGTAAATTAATTTTGATGCAGCCCCATGGTCCTGAATTACAATAGCAGTTTTTATAGTGTAAATATTTATATTCTAAATTGTAATATATGTTGCATTAGTAGCCCTAATAATATATCTACTGCTCAGTGTGGTCTGCCGAAGGTTAATGCATGTGCATACATAGATATTGTAATTGCATTTGAGGTGGGTTTTATGTGATGGAGGTTGTTTAGGTGAATTGGTTAGCAGAGGTGTAGGAGACTTCATCTATTCCCCAACCAATGTTCTTTATCCACAACCCTACAGCGACCATTAATCCACAGTATGTAATGAGAGCTTCATTTTGGTGACCCTGCTCCCTCTGCCTATCCTTGTGCTGGCAATTATTATAAAGGTGTTTGACAATTTCAATACTATATAAATATTAAGTAGCATGTTATCCACTCAATAAAGCTGACAGTAGAATATATAATATTAATTTTGCCCGTAACATTTCTGTGAATAGTTTCAGACAGCAATGTATTCAGTATACAGCATTGCACATTCATTAACACACCTCTAAACACTAACACCTAAAAATCAACGTTATGAGTGCCAGGGAGAAGCAATGCATTAGCTTCCTCCTTGGCACTCAAAGGCTTCAATGGGATTGTATACTCTTAGATGCCAAGTATTCCAAGGTAAATTTGTAAATGTTCTCTGTCTTGTACCTGAAGCCTGAAGCCAAGTCTTAAACATGCACTGAAGAGGTATCCTTTCATGATGTGGACAGTGTTTCAGAAGTGACAGTGCAGTAAGGATGGGGGAAAATGTAATTATTTTCCAGTGGGAATTTTCAAGGAAGACCTTCAATGTGCCCTTTTTTCCAGTAAAAGTCTGATATGTAGAGAGACTCCAAGATGTCCTACTTTTGTTAAAGCCCAAGGCATTTCCTGTGGGAACTGGTCAATTTAAATGGTTAGACTCAATATGAGTGGCTCTAGCTTTACTGGTGCAGTGGGATAGGGCTGGAAGCCAGGATGTATGGTTCTATAGCTACCAGTGCAGTTGGTCAAGGCTGGGAGATTAGAATCTGTGCTTGTATAGTTACTGGGACAAGGCTGATGGTTAGTATATGTGATTCTATGTCACTTAGGTTGTGAGTCATAATTTGTGGTTTTATGACAACCATGGGGCAAAAGGTCCATAAAACCTTTGAAAAATCTGTCTTCAGATATTTCTTGGCTCAGTCTTGATGCGTCAACTTATGTGTCTTGTTCAGTGGTGGTCGGGTTTCAATCTTCCTTACCGTGGCCATGTCTTTGAGCACTGAACACCTAGTACTTCTGGACACTCCAGGTAGGTTGCAGTTCTGGAAAATGTCAGCACTGGAGGATAATAGGTTCATGGTAGCTTCATGTTTGATTCTTCTCAAATCTCTGGCAGTTAATTTGCATGTTTTTTTCTCAACACGTTTCTTGCGACCCTGTTGATTATTTGCAACAAAACGTTTGATGGTTCTGTGATCATGACACAATATCTTAGCAATTTCAAGAGTGCAGCATTCCTCTGAAAGACTTTTTACAATTTTTGACTTTTCAGAGTCAGTTATATCTCTTTTTCTGCCCATTTTGCCTGAGGAAATGAAGCTGCTTAATAATTATGCACACCTTGACATAGGGTGTTCATCTCCTTAGGCCACACCCTCTCTCATTACACAAATACACATCACCTGATATGCTTAAATCCAATAAGCATTCAAGTTTATACAGCTTGGAGTTGGAAAATATGTATAAAAATGATGATATGGTCAAAATACTCACTTGCCTAATAATTGTGGCCACATTGTATTTCTATGGGGTCAAATGGGCAATATGCTTTTTTCTGCTGGCATGTCTTCATCGCACGAGTTATTGAATTGCTTACCATGCTTGAAAAAAATGCCAGCAGGGTTTTTTTTTTTGCCTTACAAGGACAATTGAATTGAGCCCTTTATGTCTAGCTCTTAGATGACTGGGGAACTATTTCCTAAAATGAGCTGAAAAAAGAGGCAATTTATTAATACTAGAGCCAGGGATTTTGTACATTAAGGACAGAAAGGCTGTGTAATTAATTTCTGCAGGAAGCTGTGTTTGTGAATGTTATAGATGATAATGTAGTAGATACCTTTCTGGTATGGAACAATATTGAGCATTATGATAGTTGGTTTCAATGTGGATATTATGTTGATGCAGGGAAATAGCTGACTCCCTTTTGGAGTCAGCAAGTAATTTTTTTACACACTTGGGGATCAACTGGAAATGGCTTCAGTGTTTTTTTTTTCCTTCCACTGAATATGGCAAATGATGAACTTGATGGATACGTGTCTTTTTCATCCTCATCAATTATGTAACACATGAACTATGTAACTTCTGTTAGAACCCCCGTGGTTCTTCTTTTTCTAGAATCACTGGGGCCAGCGTAGTGTCTGGCCCTGGTGGTTTAGTGGTGGCCCTGCAGTGCCGCACTGACTGGTAACTGGTCTGATTGTTCTTTTCTCTATTTCTTTTTCACTTACCTCTTTCCTTTCCGGACCATATCATGATGATGGGTCAACTTTCTTGTCCTCTTATTTCCCTCACTCCTCTCTGAGGCAGGGATTCTTTACAGTATGACAGATGGCTTCAAAGCAAATAGGATATTGATCTGGTAAACTATTTAACTACCAATTGGAGTCAGGAAGGAATAATTCCCCCCCACACACTCTTGGGGTTACTATGTTACTATGTTAATTATGGGTGTAAAGTAAAAGAAAAAATTAAAGAAAAAAATGAAAGTTTGTTGTCCACAGAAACATTCTTGCTGCTGGAAGCTATCGGGCTGTTTCCTAGACACTTCAATTATTGTGTTTCTTTGGACAATGTACTTCCATTTTTTTCTTTTCTTTTATTTCTTTTATTTTACACCAGTGGTTTCATTTATTCCTTAGTTGTATGATTTTAGTAGTCTGTTACACAGATGCAGATATTTTAAATGCACATATAGCAATACTATTTGACATTGCTATCCCTATATATTATTAAACATTTTTGTTATATGGTTATTCACCTTTATCTTATGCTTGTGATTTAATTGATAACTCTTATGTCATTAAATCACTACACTTAGAGGGTCTACCTTTTGTGCTCCCCTCCCCTTTTTTTGTGCTCATTTACAGGTATAGAACCAGATTGCAGCAACACTCACAGGGTTTGTAAATGGTGAATAATGTAAGTTTTATTGTCAATCTTTTGGTCAGGCAAGCTGGCCTTGCTCAAGTCTTGAGGAAGGCCAGCTTGTCTGGCTGAAACATTGACAATAAAATTTTAATTTATCACCATTTACACACTCTGTGAGTGCTGCTGCAATCTTGTTTTATACACATTGTTTTTGTTTCTTGGGCAGCCTTATCTACCTGTTTTATTATATTTCTTTTGTTGGGGGCGTCTGTCTCCATCAGACTGACCAAAGAGACAGACTAGAGAGACAAGCAGCAAATGTTCCCAACCCACCTGAGTCTGGTCTCGCACTCTGCACTGCTCCTCCTTCTGCCCGCTGTGAGGTTTCATCACCGCTGCCCTCCACAACACCCGTCATGCACAGAGGAAACTCTCCTCTCTCTCATCGACTGCAGTCTGGTCCTCTTATTGCAGAAACTTGATTGGCCATAATTTTGGGACTGCTCGCAACTGAACTCAGTGACACAGCATTTGGGGCTGGAGACAGCTACACTCGGGGCTTCATGACTCTTAGCCCACCCCTAGCGATGCCCCTGGAAGCTAGGGTTACTTTTTAAGGAAAGAACGAGAGCTAACCGGCATAGCGAGCCGCATTTTTAAAGGATAAGATGAAAATCCCCCCTGTGGATGCTCATGCCGATGCACTTCCTGTTTACCAGATTATTGTTACGCCAATGATCTTGCATTCCTTAAGCTGTGCTCTTCATTTCCTTCTGTGTAACGAACCCAGCTTAATCTTGATCATAAATGCATTCTACTCCCTGGTTCTAAGAGCTCTGCTCTCTTTGACTATGGTTGATCTTCACTTCTGTTTATTACTGCCCCTCTCTCACTGTCAGCATCAGTCACAGCTCACATTATGGTCTCTGCCTGTCTTTTTGCTTCGTTTGTTTGTTTGTTTTTTGTTTATTTGCTTGTTTGTTTTCCCTTTGGAGAGTTGCTTTAAATAAATTATCCCTATCTGTCACTGTCTAAAAAAAATAATGTACACACTTCCTACAAGGATGCAGCTGTGATTACTTCTCCTAATCTTTGCCTGTCTATCTGGTTTCAGCAGCTGCTTTCTCGGTCTCCCAACTTCATTATTTTAATTTTTATGGTACACAATAAAGATAGATCAGCATAACCAGCTGCAAATAAGGAATCAATTGTGCCTCACCACCACACCTAAAGCAATATAATGGTCCTCTTTCTCTGCATAAGACTCATAGGAGTCAGTGTCAGTTGTACTTGTCTGTCGTTTGTATCTCTGTCTGCAAAGTATATCTGTCAGTCAGTCACAGATGCTCAGCCAGCTCAGGAAGGAACGTAACCTGCCTGTCTCTTTTCAAGCAAGTTTTGGGGTTTTGTTTGGGCACATCTTATTTCTACCTTCACAATCCCCTAGAGATTACAGACTTCCAATCACAGAAAAAAAATATGACACTCAAAACTAAACTCCAACTCCACTTTCTTTGCCTATCTTCTCTAAGTCCCAGATTATGCTGCTTTCTTTCACTCTAACAAACATACAATGACAAGCTGAGTTATACTGTCCCATCAGGAATACAAGAGAAATTCTCCACAGGGAGGAGGAGGGAGCATTTATTTTTACCATTGATTTCAATGGAATGAGCAAGGTGGAAAAAAAGGGAAAATGGTACCTTTCAGGAAAAGTGTCACATACATCAGAAAGTTTCACATTTGAGGTGAAACATTTTGTTCATCCCTATATTTATATAGTGCACTTGTTTATACTAAGAACTGCTTCACTTTTTCTTTATGAATACATCCATGAGTGTCATCATGTACTGGTCACACTTACATTTCAATTAGTAGCCAAGTCAACTTTTGATCTAGTGGCCACAAATGTCCTACTGAATAATTTTATTTTAATGAGGTTATGGGATTAAATAACCAAAGTTCTTTGTATGAAGGTAGGATCAGACTGAATGAAAGCCTGTAATCTTTTAATCAAATACATGAAGCAGAGAGACTGTACATAAATGAAAATGTCATCATATTATAAATAAAGAGAGGTGAAATTGCTGCAACGTGTCTCAGCCATGTTAAAAAAATAACCTTTTCTATCACAAAGCCCAGAGTGTCAAATTAAGTTACCAAATAGTATATATTTCATACAAAAGAAATTGGAAGCAGCATGCCAGATAGCTCATTAGTAAATTCCAATAACGTCTCACACAAAAATGAAAAGGTCTATTAATATTTTGTCCTTAGATTCACATTTACAAGAAAAATACTCTGCTGTAGGAAAGTACCATTTGCAAGTTAGTGTAAGTTAGTGTAAGAATTTATCAGTCTGAGTAATTTAGCTCACTGAATCTACTCTGAACAGCATTACATTTTGAATATATCTGAATAGTTATTTCATATTGGTACTACAGTAAATTGTTAGATAATAAAACAGTATTTTGTCTAGCATATTTGTGTCTTTAGGGTTTGTTTCCTACATGGTAACATCCACTACCTTTTAGATTGGAACCTCTCAGGCATTTATCAATGGCTGTATTTCTATCCTGACATAATATACAATGGAACACTCTATGGCAGTAAGACCTGAGCATAAGGAGGACGTTCCACCTATAAAGTCTTTCTACACATCTTTGATAAAAAAAAACAATGTGCAGTTTATTTATGCACTTGCTCACATAGACTCTGCCTTTGCTCAGTCGATGTGGTGGGACCCATTTGTTTCATGTGAATCAATCAAACCTTTTAGATGTTAGAGATGTCTCAAACTCAGTGCTTAGCAATGATCTGGAGATCTCTTACATACAATAAATTAATATAATATCAGTTTCAAATATAGTAAAATTCAAGTTTAAACCTTAATTAGTCAAATGAAATATAACATGTAAGTAATAAGTTAAATGTATCTGATAGTTTTTCTTAGAGCAGTCTGTGTTAAAGTGTTTCTTACAAGAGAAATATAAAAGAAAACATAACTGTATTGTAAGCAATGCTTCAGTCTTCCTCATAGCCACTTATTGTTACAGACTAACACATGCATGGCTATCAAAGCTATGTTTGCTTGTCTGCCAGTAGTTACAGCTGTACCATGGAACCTCTTATATTGTTCGTGGAAGAATGATATTCCACAAAATCCATTTTCCGAACCATTGTTTATTCAGGCCAGGTAAAGGCTTGTGGAGCATGGTTGTGTTGTATCCTTGAACTTGTCCACTGACAAATCAAAGGACTGAAAATGCACTAAAAAACTTCTATATGTTCTGGTGTTTTTATTTTCCATATAGTAAATTAACCCAACCAAATGTCAGAAGAGTGTACAAATATTGAAAAAAAAAAATGTGGTGCACAACTATCTGGCATTCTAAGGGTTAAAGTAAAAAAGGAACAAAAAACAAAACCCTTTAGCCATTCACATTATTTATATTTTGTTTTATTGCTTTCTCTCTCTTCTCTTGCAAAGAAGCATGTATTAGAAAAATAGTCGTAAATTGGGTAATTTTGAGTAAAGCTAGAGATGTGTATATGAATCCGGCCTTTGGTTCACTATTTTAGGCATCATCTGAAAATGTTGTGCTTTAACATAACAAATTAGGGGAATATTGATTGTGAAGTTTGGGACTTGAAAAACAGGTTTGTCTTTGTGTGTGTGCATGTAGGTTTGTGTGTGCATGTGATTCAAGACTTTTGAAACTGTAAAATTCATAAAACTAACAGATTTAGTTCGCTCTACTCTAAATAACATAGCATAACAAAAAATGCTTTGTTTCTGGATTTTTTTGTCCTTTTTATTTTATCATAAAACCTTATTTCTGCCTGCTTGAAGTAAATTAGTTTATATGATCATGTGATTCGTATCTACTTCATTCTGATGAAAAACTAAAGGCAAGTAAAAAACATCAGTCTGTTGGTGTTTTGTCCCAGAGTTTTTCCTCATTGATCCTCTCACTTACTAAAACATCAGATTTTAAAAAGTTTATCAAATAAATTCTGGTACCATCCCTGATCATGATCAAAGCCACATATTTGATTACAGAATACCCATATAATAATAAGAAAACACTGCCAGGAAGAAGGCTGTATTGAGTGTATGCCCACAAAAGTGACCCAAGTGCTCATTTTTTTGCTAGGCTAAATTTGAGTAGAGGAGTTACAGACTGAAGAGGAGATCCAGGGCCGGCCCAAGACATTATGCTACCTGGGTCCAAGGATGAAACGCTGCCCCGCCCCAAAACCACACCTACCAAAACATGCCCACATGGCTTCTCTATGCACATTTAAACCTTTGAGTGTCAGAGGGGTATGCAAAACATTGCTTTGCAATGCAGTGAATACCCCACTGGCACTCTGTGGGTTAGGCCCCAGGGCTTTCAAAGCAAACCAGCTCCCTTGGTTACACTCCCTGTGCAGAAATGGAAGAATTGCACATTTTATATTATATTTTATTATTGTCCATTTCTAAGTACATGAGCAGATACCCCTGGTTATAAAAGAGTTATATTGGTGTCTTGTGTGAAAGATTGCTAACACTGATGCAAATATAAAAAATGGACAGTAATAAAATATAATCTAAAATTTTTAGATGATGTTTTATAACTGTCAACTTTTTCCATTTGCAGCAGTATTAGATAGCAATATTTCACACAAGACACCACTTTGACCCTTTCAGTGCCCTAATCTAATTTTATATCAATTGCCTTCCTAGAATGGCCCATGGAAAGGCAAGTGACAGGCAAAGCAAACAATGTGGCACTCAAGTTCTCAGCACATACTTCATGGCCCTGGGGATGGGTAGGTGTGCCTTTGGAGGTGAGCTCCTCCTGGCCAAGAGAGTGAATAAGCTGGTCAAAGAACAGAAAGGTGGAAGGAAGTAGGGGTGATATAAGAGAAGAGCTTAAAGAAGAGTGGCCCAGCAGAAGGGAAGGAAATGTAAGAAAATGAGCAGGAGTACAAGTGGCCCAGTAGAATGGAGAATGGCCCAGCAAGGTGGAAAAGTGGGACCTTGAGAGAAGGTGTGGATGGGAGGGGGGGAGGGAAGAAGACTAGGAATGAGCCTGTGCATTCTGGAATAGGGAGGGAATGGAAGATAGCTTTCCAGTTTAGAAGGACTGGTTGATGAAGAGAGGGAGGGGATATATGACACTGGCTGTCAAAGTGCTGCCTGGGTCCCATGGACCCACTGGGACCCACGTAAGGGCCGGCTCTGAAGAGATCAATATCTAAAATCTGATCTAATTAAATAAATTGGACAAAGTGGATCACTATATATTTGCTACTTTGGAAATGGTCCACAAGAATAGAGTACTGCGGCCTGCTATCCAAAAAAATGAACAGGAGGAGAAATCAGTTATAATAAGCTTCTGCAGCCTTAATCAATACATAAGGACATCTCTACTAAAACTTCCTTCACTCTTGCTCAGTGTTTGAAGGGTTCCATACCATAAACCCCCTTATCCAGGGAAGGTGACCTCAATCCCAAAATTCCTCCTTAGCTGTGCTCAAGGGGTCAGTAACATAAAACTCTTGACCAAGCAGTAAAGGAGTTATATATAATAAAAACTCTTAACTTTTCACAAGAAGTGAGGGAGTTATAAGCATAATAATTCCTTTTACCTACAAACAAGTGGTGAAAACATCCCTATATAAGCACACTTGGTTCTGAGCAAATGTATTTGGACCTAAATAACAATTAGTAAGGTGTGCTGTGATTGGCTGGGATTTCCCAGCCAATTATAGCATTCCTTCTTTACTGTTATTGGTCAGCAATAACTGATATAAAAGCAGCAAGCATGGGAGAATTAAGAGTGAGAGTAAGAGTAAGTCAGAGGTAGTGTAATCAGATAATGTTAAGTTAAAGACTGATTTACGGAATTAAAGCAGGAGATACTCATATTGCTGAAAGCAGAAATTAGAACTATAAGGGAGAAAGCCAGGTAAAAATAAATTATTACATACTATTAAAATAATAAACATTCAAATAAAACACTTGAATTACTTTAAAATTATAGTTACCCCTTCACCCCTTAGGTAGTATGAAGGGACTTATTGTTAGATAGTGCCACACGTAGACACACACACATACACACACACACACACACACACACACACACCCTTTGGGCAGGGGAGGAATTTATGATTTAATAATGTTTACATCTACTAGATAATCCCTCCATTGTCAGAGGTGCCACCAGCCAGAGGATACAGAAAAGATCTTGCCTTACTAATCTGTTATTATATGATCCAAGCCCAAAAATGACAGCTCCAGTCTAGAATGATACAACTGTCTTTTGGAGTCCTATAACCCAGAAAAGGGACTAAGACCAATGATACCTGTAGAGATTCAGGTGCTAAGATAATTATTTCTGAAAAATAAAATGTATTGTATCACCCAGGAAAATTTTAAGGTTCACAAAATGTGAGCTATGCTATCAAATTTGTTTGTTGCTATTTTTTGTTTTACCGAGTATTTGTATATGTATTTGAATTATATGGATATAAAAGTAGTCATTTAAAGTGCATATTCCCATCACAGCATCACTTTAGTGTATTTTTTATAGAAACTGAACCATGCAATTGAATGTATGTCAATTACCCCCAAACTCCATTGGAGTGGCTGTGCCAGGGCAAATAAGTCAGTGGTTTGCTAGCCAATTTAGCTCACATTTTGTGTTAAAAAGTAATCACTTAACCCACTAGATGCAAAGCAATACATTGGAGCATCCAAATGCCTAAAGATCACAGTGTTTATTAATTTGAGTACCTCCTCTTGACATCGTTTATCAGGAAAATAAGACATTACGTTATCTCAAGAATATTTTCCCTACATAAATGTAAAATCTATAAGATGCCTCGTTGTTAGATCTGTAAATGCCCTATTCACAGTGATATGTGTGCAACATTTTAAGTGTTAAATGTATACAATATATAACCTTTTCAAATGTAATCTTAGATCTATAAAGTTCTTTAAATACCAGGCAGCAATAGAAAGGTTATGCATGCATATAATATATAACCTTTTGAAATGCAATCTTATTCCTATAATGTGCTGCCATGCTAAAATTCAAGCAGCAATAAAAATGCATGAATACAAATTAAAATGACTCAACAGGCAACCTGTCATAAGAAGTAAAAAGGACAAGAAAGTGCACATTTAGACAGGTAAGAAAATAATATCTATATATATATCTATATATATAAAAGAATAAGCCTCATTAAATAATTTATGGTACCTCACACAAAGAACATAATTTATGTCTCTTCAGAAAACAAACACACATTGAACAGAATGCCTCATTACATAATTTATGTCTCATTAGGAGACACAACTCCCATTGGGTGATTCAATGGGGGCATTACTGCTCCCATTGGGTGATTCAATGGGAGCGTGTTTATCATACAGGGAGTTGGTCCGCCCCCTCCAGCCCTCCCACCACTATCCAACTGACAAAAAAATAAAAAAATATTGCTGCCACTCGCTCCTGAAGTAGGGGTTATCAATAACTTCTCCTGGTCCACACACACTCTCACTCAGGATCATTACCCCACAAACACACTGTGTCACCTCCCACAGATAACTGTAACCCTCCATACACACTGTTTCACCTCCCACAGATAATTGTAACCCTCCATACACTCTGTTTCAGTACAAGGGTGTAATGTTTCCATAAAATACAAACTCAGGGATAAACTTAATAGCAACTCTTTTATTTAACCCTTTCAGTGCCAAAGGGGTACGCAACGCATTGCTCTGCAATGAGTTGCGTACCCCCTGGCACTCAAAGGGTTAACTCTTTTCATCTCTTCAGTCACCTCACTATCTGTTTTCAACTGTCACTGCTCCACTTCCTGCTTCCTGATTCCTGCCCTTTCTCCTCAAAGGGAGAGAGATGCTTTGCTGTATGTTACAGAGGGCAAGCCTTAAACACCACTTTCTATTTGATCCCTCAGCATATTGCTACGCTGCCTCAACTGAAGAGTCACTGTGTGTTATATTGCTATGTTACCTCAGCTTAAGTAAGGAGTTACTGTTCCCATTGGGTGATTCAATGAAGGAGTGATTTAAATCATTCAGGGAGTTGGCCTGCCCCCACTATCCAGCCTGCCCACCACTATCCAAGTGACTGAAAAAACAAAATGGGTGCCACTCGCTCCTACACCACAGACTCACACAAAAGCCACACACACACACACACACAAGCCACACACACACACACACAAGCCACACACACACACAAAAGCCACACACACACAAAAGCCACACACACACACACACACACACACAGAGTCCCCAGGGGTTCCTCCACCAACCAGAGGCACACAATGAGCTGATCCAACAAAGAGAGGGCAGGATCGGCTCCAGTATACCTTCATTTCTGGTATCCACAACATAACAATGCTTTCGGCTCCTGGTGCACAATGTGCTTCTGCTGCAGGAAGCCCAGCTGCTTCATGTAGATCGGAGGCAGGCAGGCCCAGTACCAAATCCTTCATGTTCCACCTTCATGAAGCACAACACTCCACCCCGCAACAGCCCAGTCATGCGGCCCTTCAAGGAGCTCTCTACAAGCAGCAGATGGATGCGGCTATTACCCGTGGCTGAGGGGCTGGAGACAGACCATGCTGGGGCCACTCTGTAGTACACACTCTTACACACAAGCTTCTTCACCTCCGCTCTTTGCCCGCTGTCACACACCTGCATTGTGTAAGTACCCTGGCACAAAAAATATACATGCCGCACTATAGCTGCTCTAACAACACACACCATGCCTGCTCCAGCCACACACCCCCCTCAGTTCCTGCTCTCGGTGCCCGGGCTGCGTCCCTAGTAACACTCTTGGCCGAGGCCTGGGGCAGGAGGTGTCTTCCTGACCAGGGAGCCAGGCCAGCGGTTGTCTGGCAGCCTCTTAGTGTGCATGTACAGAGTCCACTTCAGGGACTGTGGACTCCATGACTCTTGCTACATACTGGGACAGCTGGTTAACCCTTTCAGTGCCAGAGGATTAAGCAACACAATGAGCAATGCCTTGCCTTCCCCTCTGGCACTTACAGGACCGTAATAATATCTGTGTGTGTGTGTGTGTGTGTGTGTACGCATGTATGTACGTGTGTATGTATGATCAATGTCTGTATATGTCACTGTATCTGTGTGTGTCTATGTATGTGTGCAATATGATTCTTTCTGCTTCACACAGTAAACAAAAAAACATCATCAGTCAATACAGCTAAATGAAATGTACAATACAAACAAACACAAAAAATTCTTACAAAATACCTTCAACATGCCACCTACAACATTTCAAACAAAAAATGCTACATAACACATACCCTACTACAATGACGGGCAACGCCGTCACATATTGCTAGTATATATATATGCCAAAGTAAGTAGAATAGAGTCCAGAGGAAGAGGTTCCTAGTAATAATAAAGTTATGATTTGATGGAAAATTAGGTAGGGGCAAATTATACTGCATTCTCAGATCAATGTTTTTTTTTTGTTTGTGTGTTTTTTTGTTTTGTTTTTTAAAGCTTTATTAAGAATATTTTTGCAGTTCTAATACAAAGAAGACCAAATAACAGGGTGGTCAGAGAGGAACAAAACATCAGGCAATGTAACCATGGATGAGGATATATGAATACAATCTTACATTTGAATGTTGACTGTACCTAATGGGATAATGAAGAGGGGGTAGAAAGGAAAGATAGGGTGATCATGAGAGGGGTGAGAAAGAGATTAAACACAACACAAACACGTGCTTGCAGAAATCTTGGTCCAGAGTGTGAGAGAGCAGTAGTCAAGGAGGAATGGCCAGATAAGCTTATACAACGGGTCTTGAGGTGCTTTTATTCCATTGCAAGACATGGTAGTGAATGTTAATATTAAGGACCAAATCCGACCTTTAATTCGTCAGAGAGGTACGAGTTCACTAAAGTTTACCCCTGAGAGATTTGATGTGATTTGCGGAATTGAATCCACTCAGACCAAAGATCAATAAAATATGGGAGGGAAGTGATAGCGACACTTCAAAAGACAAGTGGGTTACATATAGGAGGAGACATAATAAGGGAGAGAGATGTTCAGGATCCCATTTATTACTTGTATGACTTGGCTCCAATATGGGGCAATATCTGGACACAACCACCGCATGTGGAAGATGGAGCACTCTTGAAATGAACATCTCCAGCACAGAGGAGAAGTTGATGGGAAGAAACACGCTAAATGGAGTGGATGTGAGATACCACCTAGTGATTAATTTAAAATTCATACTCCTTTGCTAGCTTAAAATTGAGGCAGAATACGGTGAACCATTGGGAGGTGTCTAGGATTCAGCCTAAATCTTCCTCCCACTTCAGGAGAAAGTAAGGTTTGGACTGAGATGAAAAGTGCCTCAGGAGAAAATAACAGAAATATAATGGGTGAAGAGAGACTGGAGGATTGGTTATACACTTTTCAAATGTGGTTAAGTCCCTTCTGAATGTTCTGGGACACCAAATGTCTCACTAGAAGGAGGTAGCGCCACAGGATATTGGGCAACTGCAAGTGATTTCTCATTGATGCCTGAGTGAGGGGGTCCTGTTCTGAAGTTACCATACCTTTAGATTCTCCACTAAGGAAAACATGAATGATAAAGGATGAAACGAGTGATTGAAGTGAACTTAGCAGGCTTTGAGGAATGTGGATCGGAAGAACATTGAGGAAGTAGAGTATTTTCATAAGTATCATCATTTTAATGATGATAATTCTACCAGACCATGATATAAAGAGAGACCAGTACTTGAGATCGGCTGAGATAGATGTGAGAAGCAATGAAAAATTGATCTTGGGGAGGGAGGCCAACAAGAGGGATATATGTAAGCCCAGATATTGGATAGATGAGGATGACTATTTAAAGGCAACTCTCCTCTTCAGAGAAGCTACACGTATGGAGTCAAGATTGACACTGAGATCTCAGATTTTGAATAATTGATCTTAGCCAGTGAGATAAGTGAGTACAAATCCATGTTTTACCAAAGATTTATGAAGAGGCAAAACCGTATTGCTTCCAGAGCCAGTAGTCCTTTTTATGAGATATCCTGCTGACTTTTGAAGATGCCAGCTAACATTTTGTACAGCTGAGGAGTCTTTTGTTACTAATTATTCACAAATTGTTCTTTCTTGAGATTCCTCTAGTACTATGGATGGGAGAAAGTTTTGCCTGAAAAGTAAAATATGCCAAACAAATCCCACTTATTGCCTGGGTGGTAGCTGGTTGTCCTCTGGACAGTTGGGATGTAGGGAGTGTGAATGAAGGGTGAAAGTTTAAAAAAAAAGTTAAAATAATGTTTTGACTGCTAGTTGACAACACGTCGAGTTATCTTTCTTACCATGATATCTAAGTCTGAGATTAAAAATGGATAAGTCCCTTTTTTGTGGGAATTTCCCAGGAAAATTCACAATCTTATGATTTTTACATAGATAATACTTTTAAATGTCCATTAACACCAATGATTCTCCCACAAGGACTATTCGGTTTTCTGAATATACTTTCCATGGCTGTGTGATTTCCTCTCATAATAATTTAAAGGCCCAGAACTTCTCACTTTTAGTAATAAACCAAGCAGAGGTGATTGAGAGAGAGAGACAGAAAAGTAAAGTTTGAGTACCATTACAACTTGCTACCTAGATAATATGATTACGAACAGTTGGAGGGATGCTGATATGGGGAAACTCACAAGCAGCAGCAGCAGCAGCAGTAGTAGGTGGGAGCCCACTTAGCCCAGCAGATAGTGTTGCCAAACCACAACATCCCCAGGTACCTGGGGTAATTTTTAACCTGACGCTGCTGCTGCTGTGTCTGTGATGATGAGTCTGACAACAGGGGCCCCCTATATCACACTTTTCACCACCAAAGAAGGGAGAGATACTGGTGGGGTTCTAACTCTTGGATTGGTGAAAACAATATGATAACTTTTGTGATTCAAAGCACTGAAGAATGGGAGTGAGAGAGATATGCAAGGTGGTGGTCACATTGGATGGGCTTAATGAGAACAGGTGTGACCATAGTCTTCCCCCCTCTTCACAACATTTCCACACTCTGTGCACATTGTATTTAGAGATAACTGTAATCCCCCCCCCCCAAGTAAAAGTATTTCAACAACTATAAAAGGAAGAGGAGATGAATTGTGGTGACTGGACAACTTCTCCCTAGATGCACCTCAAGTGGGTTGTGGCTTGTAATGGTGCTGCTGCTGCCTCAGCACTAGCGCTGGTACTGGTTCACCACCTCAGTCTGTTGGGATGATTCCAGGCCCACTCCAACCACCATTACTTCTACTCATGGGCATAGTTGATACAACAGCCTAATTCTGTGACATTTGCTGTTTGGATAACTCCGCAATAGGAATTAGATTAGCAATATCACTGGTGGTTGACATATAATGTTCCTGGTGGGGGTGGTTTACCACCAGGTTGTAGTTCTGAAAACTTTCAACTATAGACTTACAAGCCTGCAAAAAAAGTTGAAGTATTGCACTGGTTAAATTTAACATGGTGGATATGGCTCTTTTTTGTGAATATAACATGATGATGATGATGATGATGAATAGGAAGGAACAGTAGACAAATTATACGCAGTGTCGTGTATGATTCCAATGTAACCTCACATTATTATTTGTCAGTTATTCATCAACTGTCGTAGCACTGGTCCCAACTGTCGCAGGTGGTGGTAACTGTGCAAAAACCTCATCCTCTTTAGTAATGCTGTTACTATATGTGTCATATGCTTCACTGTCTTGTGCATTTTCCACTTCTACTACATGATATTCATATGGTGTTAGTTGCTGGTTCACTTTTAAAAATGTAAGTCTACCAGCAGTGCTTCCTGATAAACGTGTCCTGTCTGTGATCATTAACAATATAACTGGCTGCACTGAAAGCAGGCTCTGACTGCATGCTTGCTGCAGGACAAATAAGGGTTTCCACAGTAGTATGCATCAGAACTGGCCACACATACTGTTTTGTTTGCCAGGACTCATGTGTCATTGTTTCTGCTCAGAACATAGTTAACTTGCATGTATGCTGTAACCATCTCCCATGCACTGAGGCCAATCCTTGGAGAGAGACAGTGTTCACATCAGTTACCCACCCATATTCTGGGAGCAAGTCCCAAAGAGGTGTTTCAGCACTTCCACCAGCACAATTATTAGACTGCCCCCCAGAGACATGTCAGTTGCATTCTGTGAGAGATGATGATGATGATGATGATGACGACGACACAAAATGTTGTGATTTTGTTGTTGATGCTGATGCTACTGAGGGTATAAACCCTTTGCTTACTTCCTTTTCACTAGGTTTTCTAGTGGTTTGTTTTGCTATTACATGTCTCTCTTTCCTCCTCCACAATTCAATATTCCACTCAATCTATACGGATTTCTTTATATGCTTTAGTAAAATCCGATTCCTTAGTGTTTCTGCCCACATCTTGGTACAAATTCAAAAATGTTATGTTTAAAGCAGTGGTTAATCAATTTAGCAAGAACGTATTCCTCATTCCTTTTCATGGAAACTATGAGAAGATCCCGACCAAAGCATGCTACCATGTCATCAAACAGAAAGTTCATGTCTGGTTTCTCATTATTGTAAGAATCATTCACCCTGCTCTTCATGTGGCAGGTTCTCACAGCATGTCATTCTGTGTTTGTTAGAAAAAAGAGAAAGCAGTACATTCTTACAGCTAGTTAAAGGCAAATATAATGAAACTGGATTGTAGTTCAGGGAGTCTTGTAGGCAGAATATTTGTTCTCTGTGTTAGGAGAGTCTGGGGTGTATAAGGGAGAAATACCCCAAATATGCAAAATCTTGTGTGACTGACTGGGAACACACAGGCAGCCATGATCCAAGTTTCTTCTGATTTGGCTATTCTCTGTGTTAGGGGACTCTGGGGGAAGAAGTAGTTGCAGAGGGAGTGTATTTTTGTGGACACTGATAGGAACAGTTAGTAAAAAGATTTTTTAAAAATTAAGACATTGAAAAATACTAAAATAAATTAGTGACAGGGACCCTGACAGAAGCTTTGACTGAAACAGACAGATACTAGCAGAGGTATAGTATTTTGTAAAGAGCAAGACAAGTTTTCTGATTGAAGCTGATAATTACTTATCAATGTAGTCTATAAATGCATTATTTACTGATTAGGGTGCGATAATGTGCCGTGTGTAAACAATGTTTTTATTTGTCTCTTCAACATTTTTTTTCCATTAATGGTATCTTGTTTTTCATTCAGCAAATTAATTGATTATATTATGTTTTGCCATTATATAATTGGTGGCCTCTTTTGCTGATAGGAATAGGAGGGTTCAAGAAAGAGGAGAGTATTGTTGTTTTATACATATAATAATTGTTTTCTTGCTTGACTCGCAGTATCCATTATAAACTTACATACTAAAATTAGGGCTATAAATATATTTTCTTTATATAATAATCTAAACAATGGTGCGCCGAGAATCATTATTTGGAGGTGGGAAATTTTAAGCAAAATAAAAGTATAAAGTAAACATAAAAAATTTGACCTTGCAGTAGCAATAGCAACAACTGGTGTCTCTCCTTCCATCTTGGCAATACTGAGAGCCCCCTGATTTAGGCATGGCCTATGCACCCCCCTTATGAGAATGAAGCTGCAATTCTTCTATGTTCCCTCCAGATTTTTCTGGTACACATTTAGCTTATCTCTTAAAAAAAATTATAAAGAAAAATGAAAAATTAAGAATTATATGAATGAATTATAAAGAAAGATGAAAAATGAGTACTATAAAAATGATTGTTATAAAAAATTATTTAAGATGAAAAAAAAATTAAATGCAATGAAGAAAACACATATACTTATTTTACTAACCCTTACCCCCAACACTAATGCACAACATTTTAATAAACCTCACTACCCTAACATTAACTCAGTCTGAATGACCCTCACCGCACTAACACTAACTCACAATTTGAATAAACCTCCCTCACTGACATAGCACTAACTTACACACTTTGAATGCCCCTCAGTTCCCTAACACTAAGAGCGAAATATTCAAAAAGTCGTCATAATGAAACGCTTGTCGGATCATGAGTTAGTGGTAAAAGAAGAATGATATTTTCAGAAATAAATCCCTCATGTTTAAAAATTCATCTAAAGAATTAAAAATGACGGTAAGAAGATCTCATTGAACATTGCCATTAAAAATTCTGATCTTAAAAATTGTCTTTGATTTTGTCTTTGAAGTGAAAATTTTCAAAGAAACAAAGACTTTTTTTTGTCTTTGAAACAAAAAATTGCTTCTCAGTACTATAATTTGTCTTCTCCAAGTTTAGACCACTTTTATTATGTCGGGAAAAAATGACTTTAATCAGACAAAAATGACATTCAAATGAATATTTTTTTCTAAAAATACCTTACATTATGACGGAAGATTAAACCTCACCCACTTTTAAGACGGCTTTTTCCCTTTGACAGAGATGGTGGAATTGGATGCAAAAAATGATGGAAACATGTCTGAGAATTGATGGATCATGGTGTAAGAACTTTTTTATTCTGATTACAGACAATTTCAGTTACCAACACTTTCTGAACATCTCACCCTAAATCTCACTTGACTTGACTCTCAGTAACCTACTCCTAAGTAACACACCTCACAAACTTCAGAAATCACTAATGTGTTTTTTTTTACAGCTCTCTCCTCTCCTAAACATCTCTTCTAATGTTTCTCTATTAAGTTCAGAAAATTCTTTTCTTTTATAGTAGAAGCCGGTGTGAAATTAAGTAGTGTTTTTCTATTAGGTGGGAAATTCCCGCCTCCAAAAATCACTAGTATAGGATGGCACGAAAATTCCATGTTGCTGGATATTCTCACCTGAAATAACCTATATGGAGGAAATTTGCTGGGAAAAGTTTTACAGGGCTTTCCATGGGAAAACTGAAAATAGAATATTTTTCATTAAATTTCCCACAGGAAAATAATGGGGCTTTTGGCTCATCCATAATTGGGAGGTTAAGGAGATTCTCATTTAGTAATTGGGTACTGGAGGTGTTGTCATCTGATGCAGGTGTTTGTTTAGCAAAACTATATATAACAGTGGCCAATGAGAAGCCCTCCAGCTGCTGCCAGACTATCCCCCTTTATCCCCCAACAGCTGATATATAGGCTTAGTTTATGCACTCCTCCCTTGTTTATGTGTTTAGCTGATCTGTAATCTATATAGCAAAGTTTTTATTTGAATTAGTTTTAATTGCTTATTTAACCCCTTAAAGAGATTGTAATGTCTTAGATATATAAAAAGTAATATTGTAGAGAATAAAAAAAGAAATCCATCAACGCCATTCCTATCTCTCAAACATTTATATAGTTCCACCCTCCCTCCCCTTTCCCTGATGTCAGCTGTAAGTTGAGAGCAGGAGATCCTGGGACCGGCAGGAGGCTCTTCAGTAGAGCCGAAATAGCAATATTTAAAAATAATTATTTCATTGGAACGGTCTACAAAGTGTGCTTGGTTTGCAAAATATCGCTATTTCGGCTCTGCTGAAGAGCCCCCTCGAGTCGGCCAACACGGATCTCCTTCTTTACAGCTGACATCAGGGAGGGGAGAACTTTGAAAGATAGGAATGACATTGATGGATTTCTTTTTTTATTGTCTACAATATTACTTTTTATACATCTAAGACATTACTATCCCTTTAAGGACATTTGACCTTTTCCAACAGGGATGAGCAACCTAAGGCTGTCCATCTGCTTATGACTACAATTCCCATAATACATAGCCAGTTTAGTTGCTGCCTGGTTGGCAATGATGAGAATTGTGGTCCTTGGATTGCCCACCACTGTCTTAAGAACTGTGTCAAGCTTCACAATTCTTTTACTTTTCATTTTTTTTAATATATTTTCAGGATATTATAAGCTTTGTCTTATTTACTCCTCCTCTGATGTAGTTTTTTTTTCTTATGGAGTTAAAAGAGCAAGGTATACAATATGTTTTAGAAATCAAAATATGATTATTTTTATATTTATTTATTTTCTAATCTTTATTTTTAAAAGCGTTAAATGCTATCAGTAACATGCCCCTGTCCCATTTCAACAGTGAATCCTGTGAAAAGATCACCAGATTCACCAAAGTTTCTGTCTTAGTATAAGGGACTCAGGGCTCGATTCAAATGTTGGCGTTGGCAGAAAAAACTGGCGACGCTGGTTTTAATGTCAACTGAGCAATGCAAATGTTCCACTTGTAAGAAGCGACGCCAGTTCAGAAACACACGTCGCCCGTCGCCAGAACAGCAAGATCTCACCCATAGAGGATAATGTACAAGTGATGCCAAAAGCCATTCAAATGTTGGAGTTAGGGCTAACGCGAGTTAAATTGCAACATTTCTCTTCAGAAATCTAACGCCTATGTTTTTTGGAGAACAGCACAGGAGGCAGAGTAAAAAATCCACGTCGACAGTTCTGAACAGCATTCTCTGTGCTTTTCCCTACCCAGCCACTAGGGGAACACAGAGATGGCTTTCAGTACCATGGACAGCTTTGAATGCCATAGGGATGTGCACTGCTCCCCCTGTGGCATTCAAAGGGTTACAATAATATGCATCTGTTCTTTATATTGTTATAAATGTTTGCATACTCTTGCTGTATTTGACAGATCTTACATGTACTTTTTTTTTCTTTGTATGTGTATGGAGTGATCTGATAATAAATTATATTTAAAAAAAAAATATGGACTAAAGATGAAAAACATTTGCACTCACTTGTTTAAATGGTCAGATTACTGATATCAGTGAATCCGACAATTCATCATATGGAGAATATACACCCGTCTCCACCCGAGGGGAGATCGATGTCCTATTGATGTCAGGATCACGTACAGACAAACATACAAGGTGGTAGTTTCTTCAAATTAAAAAACTTTTAATCCAAGACTTGGAATTATAAAAGATATATATAAAATGCAGGCTACAACGCTAACGCATTTCACAGCAGGAACGCTGCTTTATCAAAGCTCAATCGAGCCAGCAAGTAAAATAAACAAAACATAAAAAAGGCAAACTTGGTTTATTTACTTAAGAGAAAATTCGACTAAGAGGAAATCTTATCACAATGTACAAGTATATGAGAGGTCAAAACAAGGAGCTCTCTGGTGAGCTGTTCAATCCAAGGTCTGATCAAATGATCAGGGGACACCCCTTGAGATTAGATGAAAGGAGGTTTTGACATGAGCAGAGGAAGGGGCTTTTTACAGTAAGGTCTGTTAAATTATGGAATTCAAGATACAATGGATAGATTTAAGAAAAGATTAGATACATTTATTTCAAAAGGGAACATACAGGGTTATACTGTATATTAGTAGGCAAAACGGGAAGTTCTTATAAAGACTAACTTATTCGGCAGCAGGAAAGCTATATAATTCTCATATCTTTGGGTTATGAGGCAAAGGTTGAACGTGATGGACGTGTGTCTTTTTTCAACCTAATTTACTATGTTATAATAATAATAATAACTAGTATTTATATAGTTCCTTTCTCCCAGTGGAACTCAAAGTGCTTTCAGCACACGCTCTCAGAATTAACCAAATTGGCAGCTGAAATAATAGATGTTATTATTACCCAATCAATGGTACTCATTTATCGCCCTCAGAAGGATGAAGGGCTGAGCTGACCCTGCCAGTATTCGAACCTGCAACCTTGCTGTTTGAACAGGCTCTATTGTCAAGGAATTTACCAATCAGCTATCTTACCAGCTTATATTACTAAGTTATGAGTAATGATCAGTGTGATCAAGTCTCCTGATCTATGCCAAGGAGCATGTTAATGACGGACAATTCTCTATCAGTCTACTGCCAGAGGAATGTGCAAAGCATTGAAAACAAAGTTTGCTCAACAGTCTGGAATTCAAAGGGTTGTGGTTTACATTGCAGTTTATAAATATTATCACTTGTTTTACTTCCCAGACTGATACTGAAGTATATGAGAAAAAAAATTACAGTTATCACCTACAATATAATCCAGCCCTAAATTGGAACTTATAATATTCTTAACTCTTTGAGTGCCAGAGAGGGACACAATGCATTGCACTCAAAGGGTTAATAACTCTGGTGCTTCAACAATAGTTGGCTGGTTGGAGGTGACAAAAAATGTAGTTCCCAACAGCTGGAGGCCCTGGCTAATCCCATTTCTGACATAAAAAAACAAGGAAAAGTCTTGGTTATTAAGCTGCATATTTAGTTAATTCACATACATTTTACATTCATATGGATTAACCATTTGAGTGCCAGATGGGTATGCAACACATTGCAAAGCAATGTGCTGAGTACCCCTGACACTCAAAGCGTTAAAAAGAAAGTAGGATCCAATCATTTACATTGCACATATCTTGCAGTTGATAGGATGATGCATTCATCAAGTTCAAAGCACATTCTCAACAGATCATTAGGTGAAGATGTTTACTCCCTATCAAATATAATGAATATTTCTGATGCAGAAATATGAGACAAGGTGCTGTCTGAGGCACAGAAGTGTATGCATATCATTATAATACTACATCAATTAACTCCCCCTGCTACTCCATCTATAAATACTACACAATCACTTGCAGACAAGCAATGTGCTAAAGCAGCCATGTTTGATGGAAATTACCATGATAGGTTGCTGCAAAGAAAACAAATTCTCTCAGCATGAATTTTAAAAGTTGACTTTAAAACAGTTTTTTCACTTATGAATATTGTTAAAGGTGTATAATAAAACGGTATTTTATCCACTTGAACAACAGATGAATTCACTAAGGTGTGATAAAGAGATGATAATACGGAGATAACTTCTCCAGTGATATCACTTCTCCAATTCCTATGTTATTCTAGGGAACCTATGCACTAAGATCTCCAAAGTTGGAGAGATTTTAGTGCATGGATCCATAGAAAAACATAGGAACCAGACGGAAACGTGATATCAAAGTCATCATCACTTTATCACACCATAATGCATAACCCCCTAGAACTTGTAATGCACTTTGTGGGATAAGTAATCAGAATTATCAGATTCAATGAGAGCTAACACCTCCTAACAGTAACCAAACAGTTAAGTTACTATGGTCAGAAAATGCTAATGGCCCCTAAGAATATTTGTCTTGTTCCTTGGATCAAGATATAACAATCAGTCCTGGATGGCATGTCCATTGAGGCAGATATAATAGTTGCTAGCAAGACCACAGTGCTGCAAATTATGTACATGGTAATCTTAAAGGGATAGTAATGTTTCATAATAAAAGCAGCTCTGATTAATCATCATAGTATTTTGACTTTGGAGAGTGTTATTTCAATTCTGTCAGAGTTGTAGTTCAAGAGTAATTCAATGACAAAGTATCCCCCTCCTGCCCCTTTTACTGATGTAACACTGTTCAGCCAGATCAGAAGGGAGGTGCCCAGGTAGACTGCCGAGAGGGACAATCTTTAATTAAGATAAGGGAAAAACCTGAAAAACTTGTCAAGGGGGGAAGGGCCTTCATTGTTTTCATAGGCAGAAGATTGTCCCTTCTGTTATCTGTCTAGTCTTACAACCAGATTCCACATCTGAGAAGAGATGGCTTACACTAGGTAAAATGAGGGGAAATTTTGCTTGTGAATATCTCTCAAACCATAAAGGTTTGAGAGATAAGATTTATATTGTTCTTCATGTTTTTTAATGCCTACAAAATAAAATAAAGCTAAAATGTACTATCCTTTTAACCAGGGCAAGGATTTTTGTCTACACAGGTGAAGGTGCATTTTGATGCCCCACTCCCCTCCTACCCGGACACAATCCCTTACCCCCCGACCTTGCCCCAATCCCCTGCCCCGCCCATATTGTCCACCTCCACACTGCCCACCTCCATACTCTTTCCACACTGTAATGGGATGAAATAAATTTAAAGGAATAGCCTATAATTGCCAGAATCCTACCTATTGCCCTTTTTAGTGTATCGGCAGGAACTATGTTGGCAATTTTCTAGTCATCCGGAAATTAATCATGTCCACAGAGACAAGTTATAAAGCACAGCTAGACGTACTGCGATACACTCCCTAAGGTATTTTAATACTCTTGGATCAATATCATCTAGGCCAGATGATTAAAAGTCCTCCTTCTTAATGGATAGTCACCTTCTTCACTACTTTTTGTAAAGACTGAGTAGGTATTTCCTTATTTCTCTTCACATATGCAACATTTTCTGAGTTTAATCTTATTTTTTTCTCTCTTCACTAATATACAGTACCTAAAGAAAGTTTATAACCCTTTTTTACAGACTTCTGTAAATTCTGCTTGGAATTTACCACATCTTACAATGTTCTTAGCTTCCCCTCTGTTTAACACTGAGAAATGTTCTATCTTTGACTGAGTCTGCCTGTATTTCCTTTATGCATATTTTTAATCCTTTACAATATCTGCCACCTCTAGAGAACTAGATTGGTTTTCTTTTACCTTTGTTTACTTGCCAGAATTCAGCTGCAGACAAAATTGTGTATTATAGTTGTTTCTATTGTCCCTACACATGCTATGTGCCTTTCTAAAATCTACGATCTTTGTTTTACTGTGGTTGCTCACTGAAATTACCAGTATGTTATACCATATCGATTGATGATCGCTGGTCCCCAGGCTCCCACAGATATATATGACACCATCCTTATTTGTGAGAATCAAATCTAGCATCTAGACTGTAAGCTCTCACGAGCAGAGCCCTCTGATTCTTCTGTTCTCCACATCTGATTGTACTATTTAATACCTCTGTATGTCTATTCCCAATTGTACAGCTCTGCGGAATTAGTGGGCGCTATATAAATAAAGAATAATAATAATAATATTGTTTCCTTAAGAATTGGCTCCTTTACCAACTGTACCAAGGATGTGTCTGTCAAGGAATCAATGATGTCCCTGATCCTTGATGATACCACTACTCCCAGTCCTTCTCTGATATATTCAAATCTTCCTTAATTATCGTGTCACTTCTCACTGATATCTTATTTCAACTATCAATTATTTAGCTAATATTTCATCTAGATAGTCTTGAGAAAGCCCTGGTAATAGGGCAAAACACATTGATGCGGGTACCTGGAGCTTATGTATTGCTGAACATGACATTGGGAATCTGGAGATTATATACAGCTGTATGAATCACTGGGACGGAGTGACATCGATACATGACGATGGATGTGTTTCAATAAGAGGATTTTGCGACCTGTGAGTGGTGTGCTTTAACAAAATATGGAGGTATCAAAGAATAGCTAGAGAAAAGAGCGAAGATGGGTGAGAGGTATATGCCCTAATTGATTGACCTGCCATTACGATTACAATAGCCAGACTCAGTCGCTACTTCTAGTACAAGTTTGTGTTCCCATCTGTGCATACATTATATGTCATCACTCCATATGTCCTATGTGTAAACATTGCGTATGGATGAATTACACTAACCCAATTAAAGGGTAAAAATATATGGGATCATCACGTGACATTAAGAGAGAATTTGTGTGTATTCGTCATCATTTCATTTTATCTCCATTTTGTGTCAATTTAATCAATTTTCCATCAATACGGGTATTGATTCAGCAGTACTGTCTTGGACGTGAGGCGATTTTTATTTTTGTCTTGCGTCAGACTTCAGCTCCCTTTTTTTAATATGGGGTCTATAAGATGTTTGTATTATTTTAATATAATATGTAGGTGAGGTATTAATAATTACCTGTGGGTTATTTGCTGTGGTTTGTGATGTAGATTGCAATGTTTTAGTGCTCATCTTTATATTATATAATACATTTTTTTTTAATTTCTCTTTGGTATATTATTTATACAGGTTGTTGTGCTTTTATTTAGATCTATTCTTTTTGACTTAGGTCTATATTCTTTTTTTTGTTTATATGAATAACTTTTGGATCATGAGCACCCTATATTATATAATCTATAGGTAAAGCGACAGTTATATACGTAGTTGTGCTCCTATATATTTATATATGTATGTTTATTAATATTTCATTTTGTCCCAGAGGTCTATTAATTACTCCTGTGCAAACAATTCTATCACCCATTCCATTAGTTACCCATACATTCTCTAATTATAACTTTTTCAGTACACTGTATTAATGTAGACTTGATATTATTCTTAACACAAACAACAACTCATCCTACCTTCTTGCCTTGTCTGTCTTTTCTGTACATATTTTAACCCGGTATAATTATGTCCCAGTCATGAGATTCATTGTACTAAGACCCAGTTATGTAAGCCATGTACAAATTATCCCTATTCATTATAGTAATTAGTTTAGGAAGTCTGTTCCCTAAACTATGAGAGGTTGCACACACACACACCATAGAGATCCTTTCTAGTGTTTCTGGTTCTATACAATATTCCTGTAATTAGCTTATGATTTTTAAAGATACTTACAATATCCTTGTCTACATCACCAGACATGTACTCTCAATAATCTTTGTCACCATGTGGGGGGAAACTGGTTATATTATATACTCTACATATATGGCAAACTATTTATCTAGTTTAAATAACTGATAATACAATTTCTAAATTCTTGACTTAATATCTCTGCTCCCCTACTAAAGTATAAATAGTCACTCTTAAAAGGGGATTTATCACACCAATAGCTGCCATGACCAGTAAATAAAAATCCTTTTCTCTTTACACCGCCTATGTAACCAAGAATTAAGACACCGGATGCAAACATCCTTCCCTCAACCTGCTAGTACACAGGTAAAACTGCAGAAAATGACACAGAGGATGACACTCAGCCAGGATTATTTCATAGCTGACAAAACTCTTCTTGCATTACCTTGTTGTCATTTGGGGCTAAATCATTAGTCCTAAAGTGAACAACAACATCTATCTCATTTACATGTCTAACTGGTTCTACAATCCTATATCTCTGAATAATATCTCCAGAAAGGCATCTAATCTCATAATTTTGATAATTAATTCTCAGATCAATGTCTCTTACAACAGAGTCTCCAATGAGAAACTTCTTAGTCCTGGCTTTACCATTTTCTCTAGATAAACAGCAACAACCTACTCATCCGTACCAGTGGTAGCCACAGAATGATTTACATTAATACAATCATTCTTATATGCAAGTACAAAAACTGAATTGCACAAAGGTGTATGTTTATGATCTACAACCCTCACTCTATCAGAGCAACGAGTTGTCCAGACTGCCTTTATCCTAGCTGGCTACTAAGCCATTGTTGCTTTAAAAACTGATAACTATAGATGACACAAATACATAGACAACCTTTCAATCTCAACCTTTAGTTTAACATTCTCCTCTCATGAGTTAGAACATTCCCTATTTACTGGACAATGTCTACTTCAAAAAGGATTCACAGAAAACAACTACCAAACATCAAATTCACTGAACCAAACAAGACATTTTAAAAATACAAAATATGCCAGGAGACTGCCACCAACCCCTGCTGTTTTCAAAATTCTGTTGTTTTACAACTCACTTTGGTTTCAAACCTCACTTTAAATTGCATAGCAGATCTCATTCCATCAAACAAGCGGTTTCATAATTCTGGAGATACTCTTGCAGATGCAGCAAACAGTAGGTTGAGAATCAAACTCGAGACTACAAAAAAGGAGGGAAAGGATTCTACAAAAAAGTAACCACTTACATGAACATGGAGAGAGAGCGCAGATTACTCCAAATAAAGGGAAGAATAATGCAAGCACAAAACAATGTAGAATGGAACAGTAAACTGACTGCTGCAAGTACAAACAATATGGCAGAAATGACAGACAAGTGTTTTAACTGTAAGTTAAATAAATAATATCAAACACAGAAAACTATATCATAATGAGGAAAAAAATCTAAGCAATTCACACTGAAGAAAAAAGAAAAATTTCAACAAACTTCTGTTTTACAACTCATAGAGGTTTCAAGCCTCGCTTATTATTGCAGAGTAGAACTCCTTCCACCCCCTCTGGTCTCAAATTCTGAAATGGTATACAGTGTATGGTCAGAGAATGTCTGGGCATCAGTGACCATGATGTGGTATCCTTTGAAATGTAAAACCCATCAACAAGGGTTTAACCAAAACATTCAACTTTAAAATGGCTAATGTTCAATACTTTAAACAGTATTAAAGGACATTAAATGAGATGCAGTCTTCAAAGATAATAATGCAGAAGAAAGATTGAATTTTTCAAAATATTCTTAGATAAATATATACTTCCCATTGGGGAATAAAATCAAGAGTAGCAAATTAAGACCAAGGAGGCTTAGCAAAATAGGCTTTTAGGATTAAGAATCAGGTAAAATGGGCCAGAGGCATGATTTAGAAATACAAAGATTCAATAGAACTGGCTAGCTAAAATTGTATGTTGATGCGGTTCCATTAAAACTGAGAGTTGAATTAATTAATGAGGATTAGGCAGTGATACTGATACCTTAAACAAATTCTTTTCGTCTGTATATACAACGGAAGCAACAATGGCAGGCTATTGGAAACAGGGAGAATCACATAATTTCCTCCAACATGTTCATGGCTTACACTGAGGATAAAGTCCAACAGACAATTAAAAATGTTATGGGGAATAAAGCACCAGGACCTGATGGCCCAATCATACGTAACATTTCTTAATGTGATATAATCAGGCATTGTGCCCTGTGATTGGAGGAAAACATATCTAGTACCATTATTAAAAAAGATGGCAAGATCTGAACTGGAAAGTTAAAAACCTGTAAGCTTAAAATCAATAAAGGGTAGGATAATAGAAGGGTTATATATAGTATTTAGGACTATGTGATGACCAACAACAATATAAGCAGGAGTCAGTATGGATTTATGAAGACAAGATTAGGGTTGGGCGAAAGCTGTAGCCATGTTCCAGGGAAAAATTTCGCGAAAACCAAGTTGTTATCTGCTTATTCATGGGGAAATCTGCTTTAAAACTAGCTGTTAAAATGTTCGCATTTTTTGTCCATTGGCAAAAATTTTTTGCCATTTTTTTCAATGGCTAGAAAGTTTCCGCCCATTGATTTAAGTTGTTTTCTCATTTACGGTATAAAAACGTGACGTTTTCGCTGAAGGCAGACACAATATAAACAGCTACAGAGCGAGATAGACGTGCTGTGCTGTTCTCTTGTGATATTTTGCAAAAAGTGAGGCAGGAGAGGCTCATAGTGACTCCTATTACTATGAGCAGGGTAAAAAATAATCAATGGAGGAGCTGGAAGGACCATTATGTGTCCACTGAGTCTGAGGAGGAAGGGACCACTACTGTACCAATGCTGTCTAGTCCCCCTAAATCACCCCAAGGGATCTTGGGGAATTTAATGGGAAGGGAGGGAGAAAAGGGAATGGGAAGGGAGGGAGAAAAGGGTAGTACTAGTGAGAGCAGGACAGGTCAGCTGCCTGTGCCTGCTGCAAGACATGCTGCCCCTAATGCCAGTGCCACCATTGCTGTACCTGCAGCCACTAGTGTTGTACCTGCTGTCAGATGTGCTGCCACTAGTGTTGAACCTGCTGCCATTGTTGAACCTTCTGACAGTGCTAAACTTGCTGCCAGTGCTGAACCTGCTGCCATGAATACTTTGCCTGCTGCTAGTGTTTCTTGTAGTACTGGGGGGGGGGGGAGAAATTTATGCCATGTGTTACAGCAGGGGACCCTCTGTCACATTGCTCGTCATCTCCTCCAAGTAGCAGTGAGATGTCTGGAAAAGAGCAGCAGCATGTAGTAGTGGTGGTGGTGGTGGAGAAGCTAGGGTGAAAGAGACATTGATGGCCTTTTTATCAGAAACTGAGAAGGAATGGGAGACAGGGATGAGGATGGGCACCACCACCACTAGCAGTCAGCTTTTGAAATCAGCGGACATTGCAACTGCTCTGCTGCTGCTGAGATGAAAGGGCAGCAGGGTGCTGAGGAGCAGACTAGTGTGTCACAGACCACCGTGGACCCAGTGGGAATGGGGTCAACAAGTAATGCGGGACTAGGACAGGTTCCACTTGCCAGCAGTAGCAATACTCCTCCTGATCCTAGTTGCAGTGCTAAATCTGAGGCAGTAGCAGCAACAGCAGCAACATTATCTGCTGCCACAGAACGTGAAGGGGAATCTGGAGGACAAGAAGAAAGAGGCCATTCTTCTCCACCTGTTCCCTATCTCTCCCCCAAGAAGTCATGGGTGTGGGACTATTATTCTCTTCCGGCAGGCACAGTGCAGTCATCATCAACAATGGTACAGTGCAAAATTTGTGACAAGTTAGTGAGAAGGGGAAAGGAGGGAACACACCTTGGCACAACCTCCCTGATAACACAAATGAAACACAGACACCATGACATTTACTCCAAGCATGTTAAAGCCAAACACCCATTACAGAAATCTAGCACCGCTGTTACTGTACCCCATGACTCTCCAGAAAGGTGGAGATCAAAGAAGAGGAAGAATAAAGAAACCCAGACAGACACTGGAAGTTCCATGATGAGCGAAACAACTACCTCGCCATCAACATCACCTTCTTCCTCTGGGGTAACAAGTACATCTCCTGCCAATCCACCTTATTCATCGTTACCTCCCCTTCTAAATGATAGCCACTCTGTTAATGTTAGGATATGGCTGTTCATCTCTACCTATTGCACACTGTGTGGTGCACTGACCACACATGCCAGTGTGGTGGAGGAGAATCGATACCAGGTCATCAGGTGGCATCTGAGGAGATTCCATCCCACAGAATATGTTAGGATTCTGGCAGGGAGGGTTCATCATTACTATTAAACTGTCAGCAAGTTGTCATGTGTCCTTAGCGGGTTCTGGACAAGGGGTACAGTGACAGCGGCAGTACTTGGTTTCGGGTGTCATGGTGTTTGGATACAGTTGTGCACATTACAGTTGCTGATGAAAGCCACAGTTCCTGTTCTCAAGGGAAAAATATATATTCTAATAACAACACACCCATGATGATTTTGGAGGAGGGGCAGGTGGAGAAGATTTAATGGTCAACTTGTTCTTTTCTCCACATATACTGGGGACTACTTATTCTTCTGCTACTGCCTCAGGCTCATCACTAAAGCCATTTGTGGCAAGTGGAACCTTCATCATCCATCTTCCATGTTACTGCTATTGTTGATCCCATTCCCTTTCAGCTGCCTAATCATCCTGCTGCTTAAACAACTCAGCAGCAGCAGTAAGAACAGCAGTTGCAACTCTGGAGGACATTTGACAGTTGCCACTGGCCAACATGACCTGTTGGCCAGTGGGGCATTTTTATTTTTTTCTCAGGGCTTGTGTTAAAAAAAAAAAAAAAATAGTCCTACAAAAAATAAACAATTTTTGGGGGGTATTGTTTCTAACAAGCCTAAGTCCTACAAATCAATGTTTCCTTAGGGCTTGTGCCAAACTAGGTCACTGATGATGTTTAATATAGACACATGTAAAGTTATGCATTTGGGCTGCTAAAACAAACATCTTACATATACACTAACTGGAAAACTACTTGGGGAATCCTAATTAGAGAAAGATTTAGGAGGAGTACTGTTATACAATACACCACAGTAGTCTTCAGTGTCACTCAGCTGCTGCAAGATCCAGTTGAGTAATGTCATGTATAAAAAAGAATATAGATACACAAGATGAGAATATATTTTGCCTATGGATAAATCCTTTGTAAGGTCACATCTAGAATCTAGTTTTGGGCTACATTATTAAAGTGAAGACATATGCAGCAAAACTGATAAAGAATTTGGGGAATTTAAGTTATAAAGAGAGACTAGCCTAACCAGGTTTGTTTCATTATAGAAGAGATATCTAAGTGGTCATATGATTAACATTTAAAATTATAGTCAAGGACAATGCAAATAATTATCTAAGGAACTAATTGCTCAAAGAACTGAAAAAAACACAGGAGGCCATCCATTAAGACTAAGAAAAGTGCTTTCAACTATAACAACGATGGGGATTTTTTTAAAATAAAGTAAGGTTTGGAATTTTTGGCCTTGGGATGCTATACTGTAGTTAATTAAAAAAATGTAATTGTCATCATTGTGGCTCAGAACAATATTGAGAAATATGACAGTTGTGTCAAAACAGGTAGGGTAATGATCCAAGTTACTATCTAAATGCCTTTTGGAGTCAGGAAGGAATTTTTTCCATGCAGTTAATTGGAAATATTTTCAATGTTTTTCTGGGGGTTTTTTTGCTGAATATTTTTTTGTTGAATTTGATGGAAGCATATCTTTTTTAAGCCTCATTAGCTATGTTGCATTCACTGTTACTGCAGTCATATTCTCCTGTTCCCATTATTGAAATTTGCTCTAAGGGACTATTTGTTGCTCTTCAAGGAGCCCTAGAGTCTAATGAAAACACTTGAATTCTAGAGAGAACTCCAACACATTGACAAACAAATACAATTTAGACCTCTTTAAGGTTTCAAAGCCCCATATGTAATGATGCAGTTAGTTTGTTACAGAATTGCTCCAGCTCGGCTTATTACAGCAGCCTCATTTAGATGTGTATACAAAGTGTATGAAGAACTTCTAGATCAAATCATCATCACCTTAGAAGGAAAATAGTGCAATTTCCAAAGTTCCCATTCATTACAGTGTGGATTCAACCACTGAATGATAGCGAGGTCTCTGACAGCCCTCTAGAACTCAGCAGATGAAAGGAACACTACCATCAAGAAATGAAATTAGGTTATATAATTTTAATTATCATATACTTCCAGCTGGTATCTGTAAAATGTAATGTTAAATCTCAAACATCTAATCAGAAATGTTCATAATGCTGCTGTAAACTGTCCAATATGTGAATTGTTTGTGCAGAGATAAAGTTTTTATAATTGACATTAGTGGTACCCAAAAAGACTGCTATCTTTATCTCATGGCAATGAGCAGACAATAATCACTGTCTCTTCTTATCAAGATTGCACAAGGAGCCCTGGAAAAAGCAGAAACGGGAGCCCCCAGAGGGCATATGTGAAACAAATAGAACATTTTTATAGAGACTAGCATAATTTTAGATATCAGTGTTCCTTTAAAAGTCCAATATAAATTAATAGGAATTTTCATTTGTTCACAATGGCACAATTGCTTTGCCTCAGATTTGATCCAATTTTACTTTCTACATTTGGCCCAGTTTCTGCTGTTTAGACCATGCTGCTGATAATTGCCATACCCCCTACAAAAGTTTGCAATGTTCAAGATACTTTCTTAAAGATGCATAGCATTTCCTCTAATAGAAATAGTTTTATTACTATGGATTACTACTAGAGATTAGAAAAACATTTAATTCAAGTTTGTGTTTTGTATACAAAACAGGCTTTTCTTTTGAAGTTTCTTTCTGTTTTAACAAATCATAATGCATGCAAAGAGATCACATGATCTTAGAAACACCAATTTATATAAGGAAATTTGCTAAGCATACCTCATCATTTGTTTAGTGCATTAGAAGCATTAAAATGTACTTATGCTATCATAATGAGAGGGAGTGTGGGAACTAGGGGAGGCCATTTTCTTGCTTGATTGCAGATGCTTCATGTGGAATATGATTGCTAGGTCTGGTGGTGGTGATGATGCTGTGTATTGTTTGGGAATTGGGACAGTAGCCAGATTGGAGGATTTCCTTTTCTCAGTTTTAACTTTCACACTCAAACTGAAAATGCTGTATGGATAAGTCTCTCTCCCTTGATACCTTTCCTTTCACATACAACTCAAATTTACCCCTCTCTAGCTACAGTTCATGCTTACCTAGATCACTCTGCAGTCTGACTCTTCACCCATTCCCATAATGAAACCAAGCAGTGAGGGCATCACATTTCCCATAAACATAACAGAACACCTGGGTGTTTGAAGAGGCATGTTGACTCCAAATTTCTTTCCTTTCTGTTTAAAAATCTAAGAAAGAAAAATCCAGGCACTTCATTAATTTCTATTAAGTTCAATGTCCAGTTAAATCTGAGAAAGGAATACAAAGTAAAATATTTTTATTTAGTCATTAATGTATTATATTACATTTGTTGTAAACAATTAATTATGCCATAAGATGTATAATGCAATGTGTTTAATGTTGATATTTTCACTTCAGCTTTCTTCTACATTACAGCTTTTATGCTGTATGTGCCAAGTTTATTTAATCTGTGTTCGGTTTAGTATATTTATTACAAATATTTATTCATTGTAGTGTATTCCTTTATTTATGTTGTGTCTACTATTTTTCTAATGTTTGCCGTTATTACAGAAATTAATAAACTACTCTTGGCAGAAAGATCCTTTAAACTTTGTTATGTTTCAGCTCAGGATTCCAAGTTAACAAGCTTGCTACATTACCCTTATATTTGATATCCAGTTCTCCTGCTGTGATGGCAGGACATGCAATCACAGGATCATAACACTTTGAAATATTTCATATTGACCTCAATATTGCCAAAATGTTTAAAAAAAATACTTTCCTCTTATCTTACAGCTTACATTTTTAATACAATACTAGCTTTCAGAAATGTTTGGTTTTCCAAATAATAGGTGTACATTTCTGCACATTTACCCTTCATGTTAATCACATAATACTGTTAAATATACAATTTGTGTATCTTTATATGTATAGATAAAATTAAATGTTCATATAGCTATAATTACTATGATCTCAATGTTGCATTTTATTTAGTTGTCTACATTGAAAGCCCTCACTTTCTATTCTCTACTTGTAGAAAACATAAAAGTGATTCCCTAATATGGTGTGGATACAGTATCAATATATTAATAAATTGTAACTTTATTGTCTAAACTAAAATGTTGACTGCTCACTTGAATTACATTTTACCTTGGGTAATTTATGCAGCCCAGTTTGTTTTTTATAGACAGGCAGAATGCTAGATTATGTATACATGTAAAAATATGAAAATGCAAATTGCATTTCTGTCTTTAGAAGCAGGAAAATAGGAAAATTATTTGATTGAGTTCCTCATCCTATTTCATGTGCTAACATAGACTGGTTTACAAGGTTCATTTGTCAAAAGCTGTCAGTCAATATTAGATCTCTTGGTATTAGATATTACTTTATATATATATTGACAACTACCTACCCTTCCTGTCCAGAAATAACTCTGTACAGAAGGATCTATACCACTGACATTATATCTTAGAATTAATGCTGTAAAAATAAAATTAACATTTTACATAAATCATTGTATCACTTTTAAAGAGCAGCTCCAGTGGAAGCAGATTTAGTAAAATGTCTGGCTATGTGCTATGCAGCCCCAAAGTGCTTCCTGTCAGTCATATAGGGAAGGGAGTGGCTCTCAGAAAGCTAAAACCTTTTTGCTGGTAGGGGGACTGGGCTAAATAAGGATGTCTGTAGGTTAAACCAAAGGCTTCACTTGCTGCATACACAGCATAGACTGCCAGTGTTGGGTCTGAAAACACATCACTTATAGTGGAGTTTGCTCACAAAGTCCCAGGAGATTGAAATGAGAACATTCAAAGTCTTGTCATTCACTCACTCAAACAGGATCAGACTGACAGCCACAGGGATCACATTTCTGACCCTCTGCTTTGTTATGGAGCACAGAGCAGTCCCAGCTTCCTCTTCAGCTGCTCTGTGCACGCCATTCACTCCTGCTCTGCAATTATCTCTGATCCTGTCTGCCCTCTGAACAGCCACCACTGGCCTTTATCAAGCAACAGCACAAATATTTCAGTGTGCAAGTAAAGTGTAGGAGGCAAATATAGTTTTTGATACCTTTTATTGGCTAACTAAGCAGATTTAAATGCAAGCTTTCAAGACCTTAGGTCTCTTCCTCAGGCATGTTATACAGATAAATATGAAAACATCTCTCTTAAATACAAGTACACATCACATAGTTTAGCATGGAAATCAGATAACAGAATGAAGTCCAGATCCAGATATCTTTGATCAAGTAAAGTGTATCATGGTGAGCATTCCAGAATCTAGTTATATTCCTATCTGATACCTCTTGTGACCCTTGCCTTTTATTATTTACTATTATCTGTTTGACACCTACACCAACCCAATCTCCAGCCATGACCCAAGCCTATATTAAGACCTTGTAATCTTGTATACCACTTCCCATGAACCAGCTGTGCATTATAGCTCTGGTAGTAGCTAAATCTTCATCTGGATACTTGGCTGCCTGGAGTCAATGCCTATAAGTAGCCTCGCTCACTATTATCTATCTAGAGGTAAAAGATAGTATCAGTCTTTGTGGGTTCTACAACCTCTGAATGTCCAGTCCAGTTCAGTCCTGGGCCAAGCAGGTCAAATACGTAGCTTACATATGTTTGTGTATTCATAGTAATGTTCTTGTCTGCTCTGCCACCTGTCATTTTTTCAAGTGCCACTGCCATTATTATTATCTACCATCCCATCTACCATCATAGTGTTATGAATCCTTCCCCAGAATTGTAGGTCCATGCCCTATCCTGTGAGTCCACGATAAGTGAAGGATATTTGTCATGGTAGTCAGGCAAAGAAGGACAGACACAAAGATAAAACATAACCACCTTTATTTGAAATATTCAACAATAAGGTATTAGCCCACACAACCCCAGACACAGGATAATTGGATCCAGGCTCCTCTCCAGAGCTGCACACTGTGCTGTGCACTGCACTACTGCAAGCTACCGATACTAGCGAAGAGGCTCGGCAGTATGAAGCAGCTAATATGCATAAGTCCCACTTCGGTCTCGCGACCAGAGGCAACAGGGAGAAAGACCAGGCCAGAGCCACGGAACACGGAGACTACCGGTCAGGCAAGCTAGGAGTGCAAAGAGCAAGTAAGCAGCCAAAGCCACAGGTCAGACAAGCCGGGGACTACACAGAGTGAGTCAGTAGCCAGAGCCAGAGGTTATACGAACTGGGGACTACAAGGAGCGAGTTAGTCAGCCAGAGCCACGGGTCAGAACTGATGTGGGTAGTCAGAAAAGCCTGGGTCATACACTGAGTGGATTCTCAGATAGCCACGGGTCACAATGGAGCGCAGAAAGAACTAGCAGAAACACCACGTAAGGGCAATGACTCCTAGCCCCAAGGAGGTTAATAAAGGAGCAGTAGAAGGTGGGACCCAATTAGGCAAAACAGAATAGGCCCATAAACAGGCGTCTTAGCCAGTGTCTGTTTCATGACGTTAAGCCAGATACCACCATTCCTTCAATGCAAGGATGATGGAGAGTAATTCATGATCACCCACATCATATAAACTCTCAGCCTTAGACAATTTTTTAAAGAAAAACCCACACGGAAGCAATGGTTTCCCAGGGCCCGCTCGCTGGAACAGTAATGCACCTACTCCAGATTCTGAGGAGTCAACCTTCAGGATGAACGGTAGGGTGGCATTTTTTTACCCTTAGAGTCCAAAGAGGTATACAGTACATTGCACTGCATTGTGGAGCCATGCTTTCGAAATCTCTCTAACAATGAGGGGTTAAATCCTTTTTTTGTTATTGCTCTTTACAGGCAAGGGCTATTTTTTGTCCAGGAAACAGTAGATGGGACTGGAGGCACAGCCATGTGAGGAGTGGGGATATTGCCATGGGCAGAGCTAAGGGGTGTCTGGGATATAAATTTGGTCCTCATGAGAAAGGAGCTTTAAAAGAGAGCAGCCCTCTGCTCCTAACACATATTATATGTATAATGTATTGTACTAGGTATTCACATGATCACTTGATATTCCCCCTTCATGCCTAGCCTTTTTTGGATAAGGTGATCACCTGGTATTAACCCATTAATCCCCACTTGTTGGAAAAGGGATAGCTTCATTTTAAAGCAAGGGTACTTCTGTCATGATAGAAGTTGGGGATCTGAGATAGGGTCTCTGAATAAAAACAACCCTCAGCTCCTAATATACATTATATGTATATGTTTATTGATCACCTGGTATTAACTCCATTCATGCCATACCTTAGATACCCCTAAGTTGCTAAGTGCTGGGCCACCTGAGATATGGGTTTTGAAATCCAGAACCCCTTTGAAGCTCTTAATTCAGAAATGTATATTTACATACAGTTTCAGATTCTCTAGCAATCACCTGGCATATACTCCTTGATGTCTATTCTTGTTGGAAAGAGGAGAGTCCCCGAACAAAGGTACTGGACAAGAGTTCTCCTGGCATGATAACATTTAGGTTGACTGATATATGGGCTATTAAGCAGAGCCCGGCTCCCAACAAAATATACATATGTGTTCCCTAACCCACAAACATTTCTTACTGCTGATGACATTATAGGTGTCATCGTTAGCATTCTTGGAGGATATGCTTAGTAGCCAAGTGGTTAATTGATATTTTGCATCGAATGAAGGGAATCAAATATTACAAAATATTTTCTCTGGAAGTAATAATGCAATACCTCTGATAAAAAGTTTATTCAAAATGTAACCAAAATGTGCCAGAGGGCCTGAGCCATGCACTGTACTTTTAGAATGTATAGTAGTAAGCTTCCTGTGGAGTAAAACAAGGGCACGTGATTCAAAAGTTATTACAGCTATTTTTTTATGTATCGGATACAAAAATGCAATTTTATGGTGTGGCCACCAGGTGGGGGTGTTTTCAAATAATGTTATTAAACAAATAGGAAAAATTAATTTGGAAACCTCCTGCGATATGATTCATTTAATAATAATGAAAATGAACTGCTTTAGATGTTGTCATGTATTGCAAGATTGCACCAGTACATATAACCAGAAATCAGTCCTGTAGAATACAAGCTCCAGTTTGATACACATACATTCTACAGTTGCTGACAAAGAGCACAGGGTATTTGAAGTAGATGACCCCTTTTCATTGTAGATATTATTTTCCCCTCAGTATAAATAATTGTTTAAAACAGGCCCTTTTCTCAACCAAATGATTTTTTTAGTTTTTTGGTAAGGACAGAATAATACTGTTCAAGACTGCATGGACTTTTATAAGAAGCTTATCTGTTCTCCATACTTATTGTGAATACTGGAGCACACTTTCTTTATATATGTTTTATAATATATTCTAAACAATTATACATATTTTAAGAAAGATTATATATTGTCTGTAAATGGTTCTGTTTCAGGGAATATAATCCAGTAGCCACAGCTACAGCCCATAGTAAATATGTAAATACTCCACGGCAGCAAGAAATTGGATTCTGAAAGACAAAAAAGTGTTTTGTTTTTGTTTTGTTTTTTTTTGCTAAATTATACTTAATTTAGATGTATTCAAAATCTAGCATATTATATAAGACTATATTTTAATAGCACACGTTTACAAAGACCATAAAAATGTCAATAACTGTATTTTTTAATAACAATCACATGTAAGGCACAACATGAAAAACAAGAGATAAAGTTTGAGATAAAAATGTGCACAAATGGACATTTCATTCAGTAACATGCACACTTCAGGAGGCAATCGAGGTAGCTAATCAATGAGGCATAGATGTTCAGTTATTTCTTGGGACACAATTGTCCATGTAGCATTGACTTGGGCACACAACTCCTGCTGGGTGGATACCAAGGGTTTTAGTGGAAGTGGCAATACAGTGATGTCCCACACATTCTTGATAGGGGTCACTTCCTGCAAATGAGTAGGGTCCCAGTAGTGTGTCAAAATCATAGAGGTTAACTGTACTAATTTTCATTATTATTAAAGGAATCATATTACAGAATGTTTCCTGGAGGACAGGTATTTTCTTGCTTTAATAGAGTCACAGGAAGCACCACAACATTATACAGGGAACTAGGCAGAAGTGGCGTTTGACTATTTACTCTGTTACATGCTACTGAACAGCACTCCTCTAGACCCTTCTCCTAGAGACTGTGACAAAGAATGGGGACGCATCCGTAAACAGCAAGGCTCCTCCCGGGAATCTATCACCCGTTCTGTTGTCAGAGGGGACACTATAGGACTTATCCACATGAATTACTTCTTCCACCCTCTAACTATAGATTATGTCCTCTTCTTCCCTCCTGAATGATTTTAAATCCCTTGATATGTTTAAATATTTCTATTAAGCCCTTAATGATCAGTGACGTGCCAGGACTGTCATGGAAGTTTATGATTTGCACTTCAGCTGCACGCTGCGCTGTGATTAAATAACACGTCAGTGAAAAAAAGTGCTGTGGTCCTCTAGAGCACCCCACCCCAGGAACACGCGGTCTTTAAGGGGTTAAATATTAAAGGGATAGTAATGTTTCACAAAAACAGCAGCTCCAATTAATCTTCATAGTATTTGGACCATAGTAAGTGTTATTTCAATACTGTCAGAGTTGTAGTTCAAAAGTAACTGGATGATAAAGTATCCCCCTCCTGCCTGTTTTACCTAGTGTAACCCATCTCCTCTCAGATGTGGAATCTGGTCCACAGACCAGACAGCTCACAGCAAGGGACAATCTTCTTACTGTGAGCATAAGGAAAACCCTCCCCCCTTCACAAGTTTTTGAGGTTTTTCCTTATTTTTCACTAAAGATTGTCCCTCTCTGTGATCCATCTGGACAGTTTGCTGTTCTGAGATGAGCAGTGTTACATCAGTAAAAGGGGTGGGAGGGAGATACTTTATCATTCAATTACTCTTGAACTACAACTCTGACAGTATTGAAATAACACTCTCCATGGCCCAAATATAATGATTAATTGGAGCTCCTTTTATTGTGAAACATTAGTATCCCTTTAAATATTCCTATCCATCCTCTCTTCCATGATATATCTAAGGGTTTGTAAGTCTATCCTTGTATGCTTGTCCATGAAGACCCTGCAGTGTCTCCTAAACTGTGTCTCTGCTGTCCCCTTGGCTAACATGATACATAGGCAGTTTTGAATGATATTTTCAAATATACAAACTTAAAGAGGAACCTCACTGGGAAGCTAATGTTTGTATTGAACTGTAATATAACTATGCATAATATCAGTAATCAATCTAGTCATATGTAATCATTTTTTAATAATTTCTATATTTTTATTTAGTTTTATTTGTACAATTTTTTCCTCCCATCTCCCCCACCCTCTATTCTGCTGCAAAGCCTAGTATAGAAGGTGTCATTTTCTTGTAAACTACACAATGTTCTCTACCCCCATGATAAAAGCCTAAAGAATACTGATAAGTCAGCCTACAGTCCCATCAGGCCATTAGATTATAGCCTAAGTCCCATAGATCATATCATCTTATGCAAAAACAGCAACACAAAATAAAACAAATACCAACACTAGTATAATTATTTCAGTATGTGTATTTAAATAAATACAACTTGTTTCCTGATAAAGGTTTCCTTTTAGCTCAGGGTGACAGGTCTATGTTAATGTCCTTCTGGAAACATGGTCTTAAGATCTATATGTAGTACTCACATTTCTGTCTGTGTAGCCCTTTCTTTCCTTGGTTTGTAAAGCTGATTGGCTTCATAGAGGGTCCACCCTTGTGGATCCTTAAGCTCCTGTGTGCAGCTCCTGCATATATATTATATCAGCTCTTCTAGAAATTCCTATGGTAATGATCTGCATGTACCACATCCATACATCTGTATGCAATATTCAATAACTGCACATCCTCTTGAGTGTATATTTCTTTAGAGAATGTGTTGTTTTATTTTTTTTTCCTTTATTTCCAGCTGTTTCTATTTAATTTTCTTATTTTGTTAAAAGGTTTGGAAAGGGTTTTGTACATATCAGCATTCTCATTTTTAACACTTGACTATTTGATTAGGGATGTAGGGGTATAAGTATTTTCACATACAATATGCATTAGTTGAGCATTCTTTTGTGATGATTCATGCTCCTTTTAAACTAATATGTCATTAAATTACCCATCTGGTTCCATGACAGTTTCATTAGAGGCTTCAGCAGAAGTATTTTAGTACAACTCCTATGTTTATGTGGATACTGGATCATGTCTGCTGTTCCACTGAACAGAATTTTTATTTTATACAGCGTGATAACCACTTCTTATTTTTTAAAGGGATAGTAATACTTAAAACGTAAAAAAAATATGTTGTAGGGTTTATCCCCCTGAGTAAAATAAGGGTACTCTCACTGCTGAGAGATATTTTATTAAAAAATTATAACCGCTCAAATTTGAATTTTTCAGGTGCAATATCACAGTGGCCTAAACATTTACAGTGGCACTGTTGCTACACCAACCTATGGACTAGTCTGTAGACCATAAATCTCCATAGAATGGTGTCGCAACAGCGCTACTGTAAATTTTCAGGCCACTGTGATATTGCACCTAAAAAATTCAAGTTTGAACGGTTATAATTTTGTAATAAAATATCCCTCAGCAGTGGGAATACCCTTGTTGATACATTTAAAAATTATTACAGTATAAACTGTCAAAAAGCTATAGCCTGAGTCTCACCTCCCATATAACTGGGTAAAAAACCATTTAGACACCAGGTGGCTCTGTTGCTAACAGTCTACTATAAAAGTCTGAGCTGTAAACATTTTGGAATTTACCATTTCCGAGCAGTTGGAGTATTCTTGTTTTAATCAGCTTAAAGTGATAGAAATGTTTCACAAAAATAGCAGCTCGAGTTAATCTTCATATTATTTGAGACATAGAGAGTGTTATTTCAATACTGTCAGAGTTGTACTTCAAGAATAATTGAATGATAAAGTTTCCCCCTCCCGCCCCTTTTACCTAGTGTAAGCCCCCACTTCTCAGATGTGGAATCCAGTCCATAGACCAGACAGCTCACATCAAGGGTCAATATTCTTACTGTGAGAACAATGAAACCCCTGCCCCCCTTGACAGATTTTTTATCTTTTCCCCTTATCTTAATTGAAGATTGTCCCTCTCTGCAATCTACCTGGACACTCCCTGCTGCTCTAAGCTGAGCAGTAGGGGGATACTTTATCATTCAATTACTCTTGAACTACAATTCTGACAGAATTGAAATAACACTCTCCAAGGCCCAAATACTATGATGAATAATTAGAGTTATGAAACATTACTATCCCTTTAATAATATATTTTTTACAGTGAAATGTACCAGTCCCTATAAGTCCTTAAAAGTCCCCACAATTATATGGATAACATAGTATAATGGAGAGGATAATGGCATGAAGACTTATGGCAGTGTGATAGTTATAGATGAGTGTGATGAAGGTATTCCCATTTGGACAAACACCACAGAGAACTTGAAGAATGACTGCATATCTAAAATTCCTTACTGTTGTTACTTAACAGTGGTCTTCTCCATGAACCATGCATGAGATTAAAAGAGAACATAGAAGAACCTCTAAAAGTACTATCTTTATTATTTACTCTCATAACATTACACTCCTTCATTTCTCTGAATCCATAATTTCTCTTTTATCCTCTTCCTCTGTCCTTTTTTTATGTTGATCTCAGCTGCATAGTTTGACTCGAACATCAAGGTTTGCCCATGTAATCTCAGAAGAAATGTTACTGTACAGGAGGCACATAGCATGACACTGTTAGGCAGTTCCGACAAAACTTTTACCACCAGCGTGGAATGAGAAACATACGGCAACATGAGCACTGGCACACATTATGTGAGATGGGCGGGGCCTCAACTAACACAAAAGGAGAAGTGTCCAAGTATTATTCCCAACAAATGTTGCCTTTCAGATGCAAAAAAAACGCTTCTTGGTTGGAAGGGGGTGAGTGTGTTTTTCTACTTCTGCTAAATGATACTTCTATGGCATTAGGTGCTAGTTCATTTTTAAAAATGTAAGTCTTCCAAAACTACTGCTGAATAGACATGTCCTAAGGTAATTAATGAAATAACACACACAAACACAAACACACACACACATACTGTTTGGTCTTCCAGTTAGGGATGGGTGAAACATTTTGCCTCAAAATGAAACACAAAAAAAAAAAATACACTTTTGGCTATGCAGGACATTTTTTGCAAAAAAAGTGTTTATTTTTCACTTTTTTTTACCTTGAAATAAATGTGAACCCCAATACACACAGTTTTCCTTCTTTTCCTGCAGAATAGCAAAAAAGGGGTATCAGGTTCCTGCAGCTTGTCATTCTATGTTTCTTAGTAGAGAGAGAGAACAGCACAATTTTGAAGCTAGAAAATATAGAAAAAGAAAGTAGAGTTGGAGTTTGGAGTCTATTGGGTAGGCAATGTGTTCCCTGTGTATTCTGGTGGAATGTGAAGGGAGAATTGCGATTGTAACAATAACCAGGATATTTGTGCAGTCACAAATGCCGCAATGACACAGGGTCATTTGCCAGTGGCCAGTGGCCACTTAACGACCTGTGGACACTAGGCCAGTAGGGCATATTTTTCAATTCAAAGAACTCTCCAAAGAAGTATTTACTCAAACTAGCTGGTCAAAGAACAAGAGAATATTCATTAAGACTAGAGAAAATGCATATTTGACTACAACAATGCCAGAGATTTTTTACAGGAAGGGCAGTAAAGTTATGGAATTCTTTGCCTTGGGATGCTGTGCTAGCTTTCAAAAAAGTAATGGATACCTATGTAGCACAGAACAATATTGAGAATGATCACAGTAGGCTTCAAAGCAGATAGGAATGTTGATCCGGGAAATATCCCACTACCATTTTGAGTCAGGAAGGACTTTTTTACCCTCTTGGAGCTTAATTGGAAATGGCATCAATGTTTTTTTTTACCTTCATCTGGATCAACAGGGGTGATATGGCATGGATTGAACTTGATGGACAAATGTCTTTTTTCAGCCTCATCTTATATGTTAGTATGTTACTCTGTTTTATTCCACTGTTCACTGTCACAGAATAGCACATATATTGCCTGACACCCTAGCTTTATTCTGCTGTCCCACTGGCACCTAAATAACCACACATACAATGTTTGACAACTCAACTTTGTTACAGTGTCCCCTGGTATTCAAAGAACCACACATACACTTTCTAACACACCGATCATGTTCCACTGTCACACTAGAAGCCATAGAACTACACATACACTATCTACTTCACCTGCCCTGTGCCCCCAGTAGCCACATAACCACATATACATTGTCTGCTTCACCAGACTTGTTCAACTTGTAGTTATGCTCCTAACACCCTTATATTTTGGCAACCCATAAAATAGGGTACCATTTTGACACTAGATACTGACTACAGTAAGAAATTCAGTATTTTTAAGTGATTAAGTGTAAAAAAGTATTTTTTTCCCATATGCAGCCAAATTATGAAAACATCTATATTTATCTATATTTCAAAATAATATGTGTTGTCAATCTTTTTTTCATGCCTGGAGTTGTTACAACCATTGTTACAACCGTTTTAGTAAGGGCACATCATATATGAAAAATAAAAGCTAGTAGTTACTGTAGTTTTGTGCTTCTGGCACCCCCTACAGTATGCCAACACATACCAATGGGGTACCATTTTTCACAGGGTGACACTAGCTACTAAATACACTAGAAAGTTATCACACTTTTAAAACATTTCAGTGTCTTTGAAGTAATTGAACTATAAAAAATTATGAGTTTTTCCTATAGGGCTAATTTATGGAAATATTTTACATACTACCATAGGGGTAGGAAGGGAAAGACCCTTAATTTGATATGGCTGGTTAGATACTTTCTAAAATATTATGTTTTATCTACTGTTTCTTCATTTCTGTATTTGTTAAAACCATTTAGTACAAGGAAGACATGCTTGAAAAATGTATGTAAAATTGTAGTTGGCGTAGTTTCGTGCTTTTGGAATTCATTACAGTATGTTAACACTTATCAATGGGGTGTGATTTTTCTTAGAATAGCAGTAGTTAATCAACACAGTAGGAGATCAAATGGTTAACAAAGTCATGAGTATCTTTGAAGGGGTAGGAATGTAAAATAGCTTTTGCTTTTCATATGGTATCATCCTCCTAGAAAATATTTTGCAAAACATTCTAGGGGTAAAAAGGCAAATGACCCCTCATTTGACATTGGGTGAGTGCCTTCTTTACAAAATAGTATGCTTTATCTACATGGTTATTACCATTTTAGTGCAGACAGGCAATTTCAAAAAAGAAAACTGTAAGGTATAGATTAGTGCTCTTTGCAACCCATACCTTATACAAGCCCATACAAATGGGTGCCAGTTTTCTTGGGCTAGTAGAAAGTCCTGACTACATTAGGAAATTACATGGTTTTTTTCCAATAGTACTAACTTATGTAAATATGTGTGCCTCATTTGATGGGGTAAATGTCTACTTTCTCAAATTGTAAACTTTGCATTACGTTATATCTGTAATGGTTATAACCATTTTAGTGCAGACAAATAATTAAAAAAAATAAAGCAGGTAGGTACAGTTTGGTTCTTCCTGGTACCCCTACAGTATGTCAGTCCCAATGGGTACCATTATTCTTGGGCTGGAAGTAGGTGCTGAATACAGTAGGAAATGTCATGGTTTTGAATGATTTGAATATCTTTGAAATTATTAAAGTGTACAAATTTGAGATTTTAGTTAGAATAGTTTTGTGCTTTTAGGCGTTCCCTACAGTATGTCAACTCATACCAGTGGGGTGCCATTTTTCTCTATCAGTAGTTATGAATGCAGTAGGAAATTTCAGAGTTTGCAAATATTTCACTACATTGGCAGAGGTGTAAATGTTAAAAAAATATTTTTTTCCTACAGAGGAATCTTTTAGAAACATATGTGCAAACTAAGCTAGGGATAGAAAGGCAAGTGACCCCTTATTTGATAAAGTGGAATGTCTACTTTCAGGAAATGTAAGCTTATAGGATGGTATGTTGATGGTGTGGGCTAATTATGCCTTCAAGCTATATATAACACAATTTGGTTATCTTCATGGAAATGTCAATCTAAATTCTGTTATGTGCTGTTAGCAAGTTGGGGCCTCAGGGAAGGACATACAGTTGTGTAACTATACATATTGGGTGTCAGTGAATTCAGGAGATATGTTTCATTCATATTTCATTTTTTGTCACACTAAGCTTGCTAGAGATTTTGCACTATAAATTGATTACTGGAAATGTCTGAAACCTCTCTGAAAACCCCTGTTTTTAACATTCCCTTGTTTCATCATCACGTGTAGGAAGAAAGTTGTGTCATTTTCTGATTTGTAAGTTAGCCTATTTTCAGGAATATATTCTTTTATATAGTTATGATATAGTGTGATAAACAGGTGATAAAGCAGAGATGACTTCTTCATTGATATCACTTCTCCAGTTCCAGTGTTATTCTATGGAGTCTATGCACTAAGATCTCCAAAATGTAAGAAATGTTAGTGAATTGGCTCCATAGAATAACATAAGAATTGGAGAAGTGAAATCACTGGAGAAATCATCTCCACGTTATCACCTCTTTATCACGCCTTAGTGAATAACCCAAAAAGAGTTAAGCAGAGAGCTAAGCAGAAATCATTTTAAATTTTATTGTTCTGTGCTTTAATATTATAAAGTAACGCAAAAGCCCATGTACACGGGCCAAGGTCTGGTGAGGTAAAGAGGCCAGTCCTGCTCTGCGTACTGCTGCCGCCTCATTGGTGGCACACACAATGCAGTCATGAGCAGTAGAGACTGCCCGAATGCACAGAATGCTCCCAGCACAGAACTCCCAGCATTCTGTGCATTCGGGCAATCTCTACTGAGCATGACTGCATCGGACAAACATTCTGGCCTTTTATATTATAGGATATGGCAGACATAAGATGCATTTTTTCAGTGTTTTTAATTGGACAAACCCCGAATTATTTCTTGATTTGATCCTAATGTTCAAATAATTTCATACATATTTTCGTATGTACAAGGAAAAAAGGAGCAATTCAGTGTACAGCAAGTGCATCATAGGGGAGAGGTAAAATGGGCCTTTTAACCCCTTAGCTTGAAAGGTCTCCTATGCATTGCTTCCAAATATGTTGGAGACTTTTAAAGCACTCAAGGGGTTAACCCTTTGAGTGCCAGAGGGCTGTGCAAGGCATTGCTCTGCAGTGTGTTGCACACCCCTCTGGCACTCAAATGGTTAAAAGTGCCATCTAATTCAATTGAAAGTTTCATATCTCCCCTATTATTTACTTCCCCTGAATTGTTCCTCTTTTTCCTTTGTGTGTATGAGTCACACTCTTAATAGCAAAATAACTAATTTCAAATAAGACAACACAGCATGATGCATACTCTGTGATACTGCATCCAAAATAACAGACAAACTGGCAAGTGATTGTTAGCGTTTAAGTTAATTTGCATTTCTGGTTGGAATTTTGCCCAGCATCTCCACATTTCCTCAGTTTATGTAATTTTTTTTTTAAGTTGAAAATCCATTTACAATGCACGTACATAATATTTATACTTGGAGTAATGTTTTATTTTTTTCTCTTAAAATATTTTTTTGTAAAGAATTATTCTTTTAAAATATTATCAATCACTGTACAGAAAATATGTCTTTTTTTAAGAAGTGAACCAAGATATATCTTGCTGTAAGAAAAAACACAAATAGTCATTGCATGCCAATATAGAATTTACTGGCAGACAATAAACACAGTGTAGAAACAAGCACATTTTCTTGAAGTATTACCTTGTTTTAGGGTATGCTTAATTTAATGTATTTAAACTATGCCTGTCACTTTGAATTAAGCTTGCATATTTTCAAACTTCATTCAAAACTGCATATTCATCATGCTATACAACTGTGCCAGCAGATGGATAGTTTAAGAGATATTGATATTTTTTACCAGATGGTGGTCTCTCAGTGCAGTACCATATGCTAATTAAACTTTAAACTTTAGGATAACGTTTAATTAACATATGGTACAGCACAGCAGTGGCTCACCATCAAATACAAACATTAATATCTCCCAAACTATTGGGTCCCAACCCTTTCCTCAGGGGCACCTAATAGACCATGTCTTCAGGATTTCTCTGATTGTGCACAGAGAAGCAGTGAAATCCTAAAGACATGGTACTTCAGGTACCCCTGATGAAAGGGTTGGGAAACCCCCTTAACACATTAACGACCAAGCCATCTTCGGGTTGAGCTGCTCTAGAGGACCACGGCACTTTTTTAAAATATCACAATGCATTCTGGAATCACAGAACAGAGTGCAGCTGCTCTGCGATCCCATAATTCCATGACATGCCAGGACCGTCACCAGTCCTTAACGCACATCCACCAGTCGTAGCATGTCATGGAATTCTGGGATCGCAGCAAGGCTGCACGCTGTTCTGTGATCCCAGAATGTATTATGATTAAAGGTACATAAACATTTCAGCATATCTCTTCCCCTTCAATGAAATAAACTATACATTTGCAGCAAACATACTTCTGAAGACTCTATGTTCTGCACTGAAGTGTTGAAAGAGCAAGAATCTAAGAAAGGGTGAGGAATATATGCACATAAACATCCCCTCTTTAAAATATAAGATTTAGGATGAACATATCACAAAACTGGACTATACTTCTCCCAAACACTTAAATATTGGAAGGTGGGGGATCCTCAATAAAATACAAGACTGATTACCAGGTGCTGGTTTTAAAAAAATGTTATTATGATTATCATCTGAAAGGTTCAAAGACACTACAGCCCATGTGTGAGTCAAACTCTAATACCAAAGGAAATCTACAGACCATTAGTAAACTAAAATATTTAGCACCATTTTAATAATACACCCAGTCCTGTGTACAAACCACCTTTTAAATCATAAGGATCTTTAATATATAGAGGACATCTTCACCATAATTCTTTAGATCATATTCTCTGTTAACATTTGTGCTATGGTTGCTATTATTTCCCCTAATTATCTTGCAGTAGTTGGTATTTGACACATGCATACCACCTCAAAAGAACGCAATTCACTCAATTAATAGAGATAATACTTTATATTAGTGTTTAAGCATCCATTCCAAGTTTCTATTTCATGAAGAATCAACATGACTCAGTCCTTTGCATCCACAATAAATATGTTATGAACCTCAAATCAGCGCTTCAAAGGACCTGATACTGCAACATTATTTCATTTATTTTACTAATTCATTTTCATCATAATATGTAGCATTATGATGTCTTTATCCTTATGTTTCACATCTATGGACTTTTTCTCAATCACCAAAAATATTTAAGTCTATCAGATTTTATTACATGTATATATATATATATATATATATATATATATATATCTTAACGTGTTTCATTTGTTACAGTTAATACTATGGACACTCTGAATATCCTGCCCAGAACACATTCTTATTTTTAATGATGCCAATAAATTAGAGAGAGCTATCTGGGCTAACCAGACATTCTCTGAAGAAGGAGCAGAGCGAGTGCCAAAATGCACACAACAGTCTCGTAATGGTGGGACTGCTTGGGGATGGCACGTGTGACTTAGGGGCCCCTTCTGTCATGATTGCTATCATCTCCCCCTACCCTCCTCCTGAGTATCATAAGGCATACTGACAGCAGGCACAGGTAGATTTCCTGTCCTGCTCACACTGCTATCTACTTTTTCCTGTGCCTGTGACACTATTTTCCACAAGATCCCAAGGAATGATTTAGTGGGACTGGCCATCTTCTGGTCTGGGGGATCAGGGCTTCCAGACACTTCAGTGCTGGCAGTGCTCACTTCTTCCTCCTCTTCACACTCACTGGATGCATCACAGTCCTTCCAGCTCCTCTTTTTTTCATCCAAGTGCTCATAGCGATAGCACTGCACAACAGCCTAGTATGCTCTCCCTCTCTAGCTGCTTCTGTTGTGTTTCACTTCCTGGAAATGTCACATTTTTGGTGCAAAAATGCAAAGTACATGTGAGGAAAGGGACAAAAAATTTGTAACCATTGAAAAAAACAGCAAATTTTTTTTGGTATAGGCAAAAATGACAAAGTTTTAAGGGGTTAATTTAAGCAGATTTTCCCACAAAAAAGCAGACAACGGAACACAGGAACACAATGGGACTTTTTGCCCACCCCTGTCTACCACAAGCTCAACTAGTTGGTATTACATTACAAAAAACTTTAACACCAGTTTACTATTTCCACGTAACTCTACAAATATAAATCTGGCCCAATATACTTTATGTATGAAGAGAAAGTGAAGCTACTCTGGAACAAATCAACTGCAGTGAAGGAGATACATAAACATTCCCCAAATTCACATTGATGTAAATGGGGATTTTAACCCCTTGAATGTTAGAAAAGTCTTTAATGCATTGCTTCTCAATTCATTGGAGACTAGTGTTCAAGGGGTTAAATTCCCTACTGAAATCAATGGGAATGTCTATTTGTCGCCTATAGTGCATTTGGTATGCCAAGAATTGCTTCATGTTGCCTTTATTAATGAGGTCCGTTGATGCTGTTAAGGGATAGGGGACTTGATCATACCATATCATTATTCTCTTTATATAACACTGCATTTTACTTTGGGGTTTAATACCATGGACTCTTCTATAAGACCCTGGCATACCTACTGCATTTAACTATTTCCTTGCTTCAGGTTTAGAAACTCTCAACACAGGTCAAGTAAGTTATTGCTTTGGAGAAACGCTCAGAGTGTAGGTTAAATTAGCCATAAGGGCAGTGACGTGATTGATGTGAGTATAAAAAATGAGATAGAGAAGAGAGGCTAAGAAAAAAACTGTGAACAGCTTGGTTAGCATGCATATAAAATAATTCTAGCTAGCTTATGGCTATACCCTCATTGGAAGATGACCCTGGAGTAATAAACAGTTGTATGCCTGTGGGAGGAGAGATCACAAGCTTGTGTAGGTCTGAAGGTCAGCATCTGGAGAGTTACAATGGAGGTGAGAGAATTACTGCCAGTTCAGAGGCATGGCTTATTAACTGCTAAGGCTTTCTAAACTGCAGCTGAAGAGATTATTGAATATATATCAGTTCAGAATATGGTATACTGCTGCATTAGATGCCCTTCTTAAATGGAATGTATACTACATAGGGCAACAATTGCATTTATAATTATTTGTCATGACTTAAATCATGCATAATTACACCATTAACCATTTGAGTGCCAGAGGGGTATCCAACACAATGCAAAGCAATGTGTTGGGTACCCCTCTGGTACTCAAAGGTTTGACCCTTTGAGTGCCAGAGAGGTGACCAGTGAAAAGCTTTGCAATGAATTGGGCACCCCTCTGGCACTTAAAGGGTTAAAAATGGCACTATACCAATAAAATAGTGCCTTAATTTGTTCAAAAGAAGCCATTATTTAGGTAGGAGCCCTTCATACAGCTATCTGTTGATATATTTGGACATAAGGTTCCTTATGCATAAAATAAACAGAACAATTCTGTAGTAAACCAACAGCAGCATATGGAACAACTAAACCTTCCCATTGATTTAACTAGCTGCATCATAGGGTGAAACAGAAAGTCACAAAATCCCCATTGATTTAAATGTCTTTTAACTCCTTGAATGCTAACGACATTCATGACATTAAAAGCCCCACTGAAATCAACAGGAGGTTCTAGAATGTTCCTTTGCCCTCTGTAACGCTGTTGGTTTGCCCAAGACTTTCTCATTCTTTTGCTCATATTGGCCAGTGTCTGCTATCACCTGTTTTTGTTGTGCTCCATTTAAATCTTTATTTATTTGACATCTGTACACAATAAGTAATAGGCTGTATGTAGAACCGTACAGTGGTGCCATTCTGGGTCATACCAACTGCATCACAGGGGACACACAAAAATGCCCAGATTGCCTCCGATTTCAGTAGGGATTTTTAACACCTTGAATGTTACAGAGGTCTTCAACACATTGCAAAGCAATGCATTGAGGACCTCTCTAGCATTGAAGAACTCAAAGATCAATTTAAATCAGCTCACATTTTTATTTGTTCTATGGTTCAGTTAGTTTACCCCAGAATTGTGCCACTCAACTTTTATACATGTGGCCCTATTATGTCTGAATGAGACTTGCCATAGATTGACAGAGAGACAGAGAGAACAATAAAGACTCACCTTTGGTCTTTAAGAATCAAGAAAACCCCTCCTGAATGTCAGAGGGGTGCACAACGAATTGATTAGCAATGCGTTGCGTACCTCTCTGAAACTCAAAGGTTGAAATAATTGCAGGTCTATTAGGTAGAATAACAACAATTTTATAGGTTTATTGACTATGGGGATGTAGGGCATGAATCTGTGCCACAAATCCATCTTGGTAAACTCGACACTGTGTAATTCACTATGTAGTTTTGTCCTCCAATATAATTACACTACCACTCATTGTGATATGTTTAAAGAACTAACACATGACTCTAGACATACTCTTCATCATTCTTGCCTACTTTAAAGCCATTTCTCTAGAAAGCTACCAGACTACCAGTGCAATATGCTCAGCCCAGCTTTTCCATAGTAACTATAACATCCGCTCCACTGCTAGCAACTCACAGCTCCCACTACAAGAAAGAAGCCGGCTATCTGCCTTCTCCTTCAGAGCTCCAATAGTCTGAAATAACTTACCTGAAAAATCACACATTCTCCTAGTCTGAAATCCCTAAAAATAACTGCTTCTTTGTATATAAAAACAATATGTAACTGTGTATGATTTTTATATTGTTTCTCTATTTTGTGTAAATATGTAAATTCTTATTGTTAAAGTTATCCAGGACATATTTGTAAAAGAGAGAAAGTTCAATGTATTTTTCAATGTAAAATATTTCCTAAATAAATAATATTCTCTAAACTTTAGGCTTGTGCGATTCGGTTCATCAATATTCGGAATTCGATGAAAAAGGGGTTATTCGACGACGTTCGGGCTGTCCAAAAGGCAAGGGTCATCAAAAAAAAAAAAATTGAATCCGAGCAGCCCTGGTCCAAATTTCCAAATTTGTGGAAATTCGGAGACTACTACCTGTGCGCGCGATTACTTTCCCTCTATTCTTTTACTCCATGTCTCTAGTCCAATTAGCTTCTTCATTTCATGCGCTACTTTCACACTTTGTCTCTATGCCAGTTAGCTTCTTCCTGCTTTTCCTGTTAGTGTTTTGTTGGAGCTCAGAGAGAGAAGCAGGAGATATTAGAGTGTCCAGTTGTTGTGTAGACAGGCAAGTAGCATTAGGCATAGGCAGGCAGCCAGCATTAGTGCCTTATTGCCACTGCAAGGAAGAGTCATCTTTGTTCCTGAGCAAAATATTAAAAATATTAGGGATTTGTTTGAATAATTTTCAGAGTGACACATCAGCCAGTCTGACAGCTGTGTATGTGTAGGCAGACAGGGTGCCCTATTGCCACTGCAAGGGAGAGTCATCTTTGTTCCTGTGCAAAAAAATATTAAAAATATGAGGAGTTTGTTTTAGTAATTTTCAGAGTGACACAGCCAGTCTCACGGTTGTGTAGCAGACAGGGTGCCCTATTACCACCACAAGGGAGAGTCATCTTTGTTCCTGTGTAAAAAATTTTTAAAAATATGAGGAATTTTGTTTTAAAAAATTTCAGAGTGACACAGCCAGTCTCACAGTTGTGTAGGCAGGCAGGGTGCCTTATTGCCACTGCAAGGGAGAGTCATCTTTGTTCCTGTGCAAAAAATATAAAAATATGAGGAATTTGTTTTAATAATTTTCAGAGTGACACAGCCAGTCTCACAGTTGAGTAGGCAGGCAGGGTCCCTTTTTGCCACCGCAAGGGAGAGTCACCTTTGTTCCTGTGCAAAAAAAATATTAAATATGAGGAATTGGTTTAAAAGTTTTCAGAGTGACACAGCCAGTATCACAGTTGTGTAGGCAGGCAGGCAGGCCTAGTACCTTATTGCCACCGCAAGGGAGAGTAATTTTTTAAAGCATTTTAAATTTAGCGAATAATTTGGACTGTCATTGAATTTTGTCTGCATCGAACTGATCTGATCCAAAATAAGGAGTCACCGAATGAAAAAAAAAAAATAGTCCAAAATCAAATTTTAATGAAAATTTTTGTTGTGCACAAGTCTACTAAGCATATTAAACATAACATAGAAAATGCTTAGTTTATATACTTTCATTTTTAAAGCCCCTTGGATGCCCGAGTGGTCTCTAGTGATTTGCTTCACAAAACGTTAAAAGGGATAGTAATACTTGAAACAAAATGCAGCTCAGATTCTTATTCATACTATTTGTCCCATGCAGCACTGTATCTCAATGTTATAATTTTCGTAGTTCAGCAACAATTGAATGAGAAAGGATCCCCCTCCTGTCCCTTTCAGCTTTCTCCCGTCAGTTGTGGAATCCAGTTGTGGGACCAGATGGAGTGCAGAGAAGGACAAACTTCATGCAGTAAGTATAAGTGAAACCCTGCCCCCCTCGAGGAAGAAGGGAAGTATTTTCCTTATGCTTAATGAAGATTGTTCTTCGCTGCACTCCAACAGGACTGACTTGGAGAGTCAGAGTGAGGTAGGTGAAAGGGGCAGGAGGGTGATCTTTTCTCATTAAATTGTTGCTGAACTACAAGACTGATAGTATTGAAATACAGAGCTATGTGGTACAGCTAGTATGAAGAAGAATTGGAGCTGCATTTTGTTTGAGGCTTTTAATCCCTTTAAAGAACGCTCTAGTATCTAATGAGTTAATCATCTCTGGTTCTTTAGAACCACTGATGTTATTTTTCCAACATTGTGCACATTTGTCTTTCAACTAATGGCTGGTTTTCTTCGTTCCCTATTAAGCTATTTTGTAGTAGACAATTCTTGAAATGAAGATAACAGCTATTAATATTAATGAAGGATAGATGTCTAAGATTTAGTAAGTCTGTGTTGTGTTCCAAACTTGGCTCTCCACCCCCTAATAACAAATCCATTAGCATGACTGCATTAGCTAATAGGAAGGACAAAAAGCTCTCCTAATAGGGACAGCCTAATCCCACTCTCGCTATTCTTACAACAACTGCACAAATGAGAAATATAAAATGACTTTACACTGAGAAGTACAAAGGGCCATATTTACTAAGTTGCTGTACTATTTTTTAAACATGGCTTACAAAGATGAGCAAAAGTCTCACATGGAGGCCTGTACTTCTCACACGCAGCACGCACAGTGGAGAGAGGTGGTGGCACAGGTGTACTGCTTGCCTCCTCATGTTGCTTTCAACTGATATCTGTTCACCCATCCTTTTCCACTAACTCCTTTCAGGTACATGCTATGCAATTTTTCCATCCTGTAGCAATGTGTGTTGCAGTAGAATACAGACCTCCCACAACCACACCCTCTGTCTTCCTCTCAGATTTTGAATTCTATCCTCTGAAACTCCTTCTCTCATACATGGGAACTTCACCTGTCAAATTGATGATCCTTCCCATTCCTGGGCCTCACTCCTGCTTGAACTAACCTCATCTTTTACCCTTCAACAATGGACTGACTCTAGCACACACAAAGACGCCCACTACCTGGACATGATTTTCACAAAGAACTACTCATTAATAGACTTTTCCACTTCTCCGTTCCCACCCTCCAACCACCATCTCATAACCTTCTCTGCAACTCTTTCCCTCATTCTGCCACCAACTATGGCCCTGCAATACACCCGCAACCTTCGCTCACTAGACATTTCTGCCTTAACTTCTGCATTGCACTCAAACCTCTCCACCTTCAACAATCTTTCTGAACCTGACAAAGTTACAGATTACTACAACAACCTCCTCTCCTCATCACTAAATCTGTATGCCCCTCTCCAGGCCCGCCACAAATGCCCTTTAAACCCACGCCCTTGGCTCAACTCACAAACATGCTTTCTCCGCTCCTGTAACTGCACCTCTGAATGCTTGTGGAGGAAGTCCCACTCTCACACTGACTTTATCCACTACAAATTCCTCCTATCCTGCTTCAACACAGCATTACTACTCCTCACTAATCAATACTCACAAATCTAACCCACGGCGCCTCTTCTGTATCTTCAATTCTCTCCTTTGCCCCTCCCCTCCATCACTCACCCTACCCTCCCTAACCCCTCTAGCCTTTGCAGAGTTTTTCACACAAAAGATTAACATAATACATCAAACAATCCCACCCTTTCAATCTCTACAATTGTATCTTCCTGATCCTCCATCCTAATTATTTGATTCCTTTACTTCAGTCACAGAATCAGAGGTCTCCCTTTTGCTGTCCACATCACCACTCACCATCTGCTCCCTTGATCCTATACCATCCCACCTCCTCAATCCTCTACCATGCATGTTAGTTCCCATGTTAACGTGTGTATTCAACTCCTCCCTATCCACTGGCATCTTCCCCTTCTCATTCATACATTCAATAGTATCTCCAATCCTCAAGAAAATTTCATTAGACCCCACCTCCCCATCCAACTACCGCCCTATATCCCTCTTGTCTTTTGCCTCTAAGCTCCTTGAACACCTAGCCTACTCTCATCTACTTACCTTCCTCAACTCCCATAATGCTCTGGAACCGCTGCAGTCTGGCTTTCTGCCCACTTTCTCTACAGAAACTGCCCTTATCAAAGTAACAAACGATCTTCACATTGCAAAATTCAATGGTCATTTCTCTATTCTTATCCTCCTAAACCTATCAGCAGCATTCGACACAGTCGACCATACCTTTCTCTCCCAGGTTTTCCAATCACTTGGCATCTGTGGCCTGGCACATTCCTGGCTTCTATCCTATCTCTCTCACTGGTCTTTCTCTGTATCATACGCTAACACCTCCTCACATCCGATCCCATCTCAGTAGGCGTACCCCAAGGCTCTGTTCTGGGACCTTTTCTTTTTTCTCTGTATACACTCTCCCTGGGGCAACTAATAAAATCCTTTGGCTTTAACTATCATCTTTATGCAGACGCTACACAAATATATCTCTCCACACCCTCAATATCACCTGAAATACAGCAGTGGGTCTCAGATTGCCTTACTGCTGTCTCTTCCTGGATAGCTCATCGTCAATTAAAACTTAACATGTCCAAGACTGAGCTCCTTATCTTCCCTCCTAAATCCTGCACAACACCTCCATTCTCTATAACTGTCGAAGGCTCCACAATTTACCCTGTAGACAAGGCCCGCTGCCTTGGGGTAACTTTGAACTCTTCTCTTTCCTTCTCCACCCACATTAATGACATAACCAAAATCTGTCACTTCTTTCTTCGGAATATAGCAAAAATCCGGTCATTCCGCTCTCACTCTATAACAGAAACCCTCATACATGCTCTTATCCTTTCTCACCTGGACTACTGCAACTCTTTACTTAATGGCCTTCCTACTATCCATATCGCTTCTCTTCAATCAGTTCTTAATTCAGCCACCAGAATACTCTTCCTCTCCTCCAAAAGAGTACTCACCCTACCACTTTTAAAATCACTGTCATGGCTTCCCATAAAACAGTGCATCACATTCAAAATCCTCCTCATTACCTTCAAGGCTCTCCATCACTTGCCCCCGCCTTATATTTCATCTTTGATATCCAGCCATATTCCTGCACGTCCACTATGCACCACTCATGGTGGATGGCTCTCTGCCCCTTTAACCACTATTGCTGTTTCACGACTGAAGGCTTTCTCCCTTGCTGCTCCCTACCTCTGGAACACCCTACCACCCAGTATTCGCCAAGCATCAACCTTCAACAACTTTAAATCCAAACTAAAAGAGCATTAATATGAGGTTTAATTTGGAAAAGCTGATACGATGTATTAGTGTTAATTTAAAATCTACTATGCAGGTTTAGTAACTAAACAATAACTATTTAGTTCTCTATTCATTTTATTCTACCAGAATATAGGATATTACAATATTCCTTAAAGTATTCCCCTTAAAAACAATAGTAGACAGTTCCATTTTTAAATACAATTCCAACATTTTATTCTAAATAACCTAAAAGTCCAAAGCCAGGTGGTATTGTCTTAGACCAGTTTATCCCATCAGGCATGTAGTGGCACATTCATGTGTTGAGGCACCAAGATTTGTCACATCGTATCAAGTGTCATTACTTAGAAAAGGATGTGATACAGCTTGAAATAGGTTGGAAATATTTGCATTAGCCACTGTGACTTTTACAACACAACCATTCATAAAAGAGTCAATTATATTTCAGAATTAAGTTTCTTTAAGGGGGAAGTAAAGGGTTATTATAGGATGCTTAGAAACCATAGACAGAGTGCTAGTAGCTATGGGAACCGAGGATGCATAGGTTAGAACTCACCCATTCCCTCTCTCTGTTTCCCCTGCAGATCATGGAGATCAGCATGTCTAGATGACATAAGTGACCCACTCATAATTAACGGAAGATTTATATCTTCTCCATAGAGCTCACTGTCAGCATATTAGCCGACATACCTTCAATGGAGAGTATTGTAATGTTGCTTCCTCTCTCATAATTGTGCAAGTGAAGTGCTGACATCACTTAGCCCTGCAGATCTCCAAGATCTACAAGGGTAACAGTGAGAAAACAGGTGAGTATCAAGATATGGGAACTAATTTTCCATAGATGCGAGCACCCTGCCTATATTTTAAAACCCTTTACTGCCCCTTTAATGAGTAACTCACTGTTAGAATTATATTGTAATAAGTGTCAGACTTCAATGAGACCCTGAATGCTGCATTTGATTATGTGTAAATTGCATATGCTCTGTCTATACCAGTTCTGTAATATACATTTTATTTTTCAAAAGATAAAACAAATGGACAAGGACTTATTAGGAACTAGAATAATTCTGGACATATGAATTGTTCCATAGGGGACAAATAAAAATGACCAGTACTGCTTCAGTACTAGAGATGTCTCCAAAGCATTGCGAAACACTGCACTGGAGATCTCTGTAGCAGTTAAGGTGTCAAAAGCCTAGCTTAAAAATAATAAGTTTGTGAATTTTTATGTGTCCTTGATTATGGCGTTGGTTTTCTCCAGAATTATCCAGTTCTTTTTAGTACATCAGAACCAAGGAACTGCTGATTTTCTTATTTTTGCTGTTATAAAGTCAGTCTTTAACGTTAACAGAAGTAGTTCTCTGGGCTCATGCCAGACATAGGAACTGTACAGTTAATCTAGATATCATTATCTGTCCCTGCCATTAGGGAAAATACACAGTTTATTACTTTGTACTGTACTCTAAAACTGGGACCTTTAATAAGCTCTAAGCTCTGAGACAATATTGACTCATGGCCCATCTTGTTCCTGGGCAACCATGGGCAGAATTATTTTTAATTACTAAGGTCTAAGAATTCCTAATAGATTTCATCATTTAAAGGATTATTCATATCATGGAAAATTTTATGTTTCTGCACTCTTGAGAATGACTTAGATATGAAAAATCATCACATTGCTTCTAATTTGTTTTTAAATTATAACAAATTATGCAACATTTAAGAAGGGGACAAGCAACCTGTGGCCTTCCAGTTGTGGTTAGACTGGAACAACCATCATCTTCAACTAGTCAACTTCGGAATGAAGGTGATGGAAATTGTAGCCCAAAACAATTGGTTGCTGCAGATGACCCAGATATGATGCAATATTTTCAAAGAAAAATATTATTAATAAAAATGTTATTAAATACATTAAAATAAAATATTTTACAAAAATTTGTTATTATGGGGTTTTATAATTCTGAATTATGTTTACCCAGAACCAAGACATGTTATGGCATACCATACACAAACATACAAACTAAGGTCTGTACAACCCCATATAAATGCAATATGTTTTTTGTCTTATTTAAGTGGATGTGGATCTGAAACCTTCAATCTTTTAGTCTCATTAACTCATTGAATGTCAGAGGGGTATGCAACACCTTACAGAGGAAAGCATTGAAAACTCCTCTGGCACTCAAATGGTTAAAAATATCTTTTGTGTCTTTTGGAGGTTTTTTCAGCCAGAGTAATGGTTTTAGAGATGTATGGTTTGGTTGTTAGGGACTCTTTATTCTCAGCAGAGTTGATTTGTCTGAATTGTTTGTGAAAGCCCCTATTAATAACTACTCACCTACCCTGAAATTGCCTCGCTCCTTTGCACTCCTTCTGTAGCTGTTATAACTGCTTCCACCAGCAAGGTATACATATATAGGGAGGAATAATCCTGCAAATCTAGTCAAGATGGCTGCTCTCACTGAGGTGAGAATTAGGACAGGAGACAGCCCCTTTTTAAATATCTTGAGGTAAAGAGTTTGTAATATATCCAATACATTATTTGCATAGATTGCACAACGTTTTGCTACTATTTTATATTAAAGCTCATATTATCCAAAATATTAAGACATATTATCTAAAGTATTTTAATTTGTAATAAAGTTAGAGATATCATAAAATTATAAAAAGAACACAAAAATATTTTACAGATTTTTCACTAATGTATGTATATGTCATGTGTTACTCTTTGGCTGTTGGCAGAGCTTATTTTTATGGTAATGCAAGGGTACTAAGTACTGGCACTTGAACAAAAAAGCATTACCCTACATGGTACTTTTCTCTTTAAATTTAAAAAAAATATGTACAGTACCCTTTTCTCTATAAAAGAAACCAGGGTTTTTGGCCTCAGCATAAACTTCTTTGTGAGCTCACTTTTATCACTTTGATTAAGTATTAGTTCTTAGCATGATATCTGCCAGTACCACTTCACTACTTGTGTGACTACCCCAATATAGCTGCTAATCATTTATACTGAATTTTATTATAAATCTACACAAGATAAAGATGAGAAATTCTGGATTAACCGTACCCTAGAAGACAAATAAACATTCTCATTGATTTAAATTGGTCCCTTAACCATTCAAATAGAGATGTTTCCTCCTTCTGAAGCAATTCACTGGAGACCTTTTTAGTATGCAAGTGGGTAACAGCCTATTTGAATTAAAGGGATAGTAATGTTTCATAATAAAAGCAGCTCTAATTATCCGTCATAGTATTTGGACTTTGGAGAGTGTTATTTCAATTCTGTCAGAGTTGTAGTTCCAGAGTAATTCAATGACAAAGTGTCCCCCTCCCTCCCCTTTTACTGATGTCACACTGTTCAGCCTGAGCAGAAGGGAGGTGCCCAGGTAGATTGCAGAGAGGGGCAATCTTCAATTAAGATAAGGGAAAAACCTTAAAAGATTGTCAAGGGGGGAAGGGATTTCATTGTTTTCATAGGAATAAGAGTGTCCCCTTCTGTTATCTGTCTGGTCTATGGACTGCAGTCCACATCTGAGAAGAGATTGCTTACACTTGGTAAAAGGGGCGGGAGGGGGAAACTTTGCTTGTGAATATCTCATAAACCATAAAGGTTTGAGAGATAAGACTTATATCATTCTTCATGTTTTTTTAATGCCTACAAAATTAAATAAAGTTAAAACGAAGTATTACTATCCCTTTAAATGGGAATATCTTGACTTTTTATTTCACCCTCTTGGTACAGTTCTCTTTCTTTCTGTACAAGGTTTGAAATGGCATATTTATCAAGCTTAAAGTGGAGTAACTCCATAGAAAAACAACTGTTCCATAGTTATCAAAGGAAAACTTAATTTTCTTTCAGAGGAACTGTTTCTTTAATCAATACAGAGAAGCTGGTTTACAAAAGAATAACCCCACTTGACCTTTGATAAATGGAACACTAACAAGTGTTATACTCTGATAGAGGGCCTTATACATAAAAGACAGGAAGTGCAAAATTGCTATACCACAGTGGACAAAAATAAAATCTCATCTATTTAAAAGGTGTTTTTTTTTGTTTTTTTAATTACACTTTTATTGGGTTTTCAGAAAATACATATATAAAACAACAAAGGTCCAAAACAATGCTCTTTACAGGTTGCTTTCAGTTCCATACTTTGTTCTAGCAGAAATCATGTGAAGTAAAGAGTATATGGATGAAAATCCTGCTAGAATAACAATATTTAAGTTTTTATAATAATAGAAAGGTAAAGAAAACAGAGGGGAGAATGAAGAAGCAAATGAGGAGAAGAGTGTACCTTAGCAAGCCGCAACATCCAGAACAAAAGTGGGCAGTAGACTAAAAATGATATCCTGTAAAAGTGAAGATCTACAATCAACACGAAACAAGATATGACACAAAGTTCTATCTGAAATTCTTAAAGTTACTGGAATATGAATACCCAGAAAACCCCATTTTTTTCTACTGAATCAGAAGCATCCTAAACAAAAGAAAGATATCCAGCAAGCTCTCTTTATTACCATCTGATTTATGCATCTAAATTACTAATCCCAATCTTTTGGAATCAAACAAGAGCCCCTTCACTCACAGAGTGTAAAGTTAAAAACATCTACATAATGTCAATGGAGCGTTTGAAGATGACCAACTCCCCTTAAAAGGGGTTTTTGACCAAACAGGCAGACAACCCTTAAAATTAAGATGTTACCTACAGATAAATCTAGTTAATTTTAAAGATAATTAATAACATACTATAGGTGGTGCTATCCATTTGTTTGTAATCTAAATAGTAGGGATGAGCAAAACATTTGCCTAAAAACAAAAAGTGAGAAATGGGCGATCTTTGCCTTCTGAGGGAATTCCTGTGAAAACTGTGGTATTTCCACTTTTTTCTACTACACCCATCAGCCTTGTTCCATTGCACTAGATCCACACATATGGCCTCCAGCATTGTCCCGCAGTAGCCACAGAACCACACATATTGACCTCCAGCATTGTCCCACGTTAGTCACAGAACCACACATACTGACTTCTAGCCTTGCCACATGTTAGCCACAGAACCACACAAGCTGACTTTGTTCTTGTCCTACTGCATTGATAGGTATAAAACCACACATACTGATCCCCACCCTTGTCCCACTGTATTGATACCCCTAGAACCACACACAATAATCCCACCCTCCCCCTCACACACACACACACACACACACACACACACATGAACTGGCAAAGTTACCACTGGAAATATCATGGGGTTAGAGAAAAGGCAGACTTTTAGAGAGTTTCTAGGTTTGTAGATTTGCATAGGAAGATTGGTAAATTTAAGATTTTCTGCCAAAATTGCCTTGGAAATATAGACTTTTGGCCCATCCCTACTAAATATTTTTTTGAGAAATTAACCTTTTTTTGTTAATGGCGCAGTCTGGCATTTTATGATAATTTGTTTCTGTGCTGGGTCAGTATTACCATACACTTTGATGTGAATTACCTAGGGAGTGCCCACACACTGGGGTCATTTCTGATAGAACAGCCTGCAATACATTTACCCTCAACTTGTTAACATACTACGTCCACGATTCCATTACAGCTGGAAATATTTCCTTAATGGGTTGTTTTCAATTGAACAGATATTTCCAGCATGTGAATTCTGCAATCACAATCTGACCAAGGGTCAGAATTAGATTACAGAACTTTGTTTTTTCCCCAAAAACGCATTTTTGAATCCTTTTTAAGCACTGAAAAACAACCTCAAAGCAAGACTAAGGAAACCCCAAGAAAAGTGGGTGAAGATCATCCACATTCCTTCTTCTGGATCAAGTAGGGGTCCCTTGACTGATCCACCATGTACCTGAGCACCCTCTCCACATCCCTACTACCCACAGTTAACTCTTCTGTTTCTGGATTGCAGCAGTTATGCTGCACCAATAATTTAGGGGTTAACCACCATGATTAAAAAAACTAGAGAATGGTATATGGAGTTACCTGTTTGATTGGGCACACTGTGCATGTCAGGGACCTGGTGGATTATTACAGTGATGAGTTTTGTTTCAGCAATCTTCACAGGAGTGGGCGGGGCTTCATCCCTACCCACTCCTGTGAAAATCACCAATATCTGTCCCCTGCCTCCTTGAGGCAGGGCAGACAGTTAATAAAAAATACACTCCCCATCATATCACCCCCATTCACCTCAGCCAACAAATGGTTAAAGTGGAACTGCCTACTTAAAACAATTTAGGCACCTTTAAGACATCTAGAAAAAAATGTTGTGTCTAGATACCTTCCACTATTTCAACTGGCAGAAGAGGGGCACTTTTGTTTTAGGGACATTACCGATAAATTTTAGGTTGTTTCATGACATCTCTTTTGTGTGACTGAAAAAATTATTTAGAGCAAGACGAAAGTATTTTTTTCACACAGATTAATTTATTAACACATTGTGGCGCACAGCACATAGTCCGATCTCCTAAAAAAAGAGAAAAGGCTGGGAAAGATCTGTGACTTGGGAGACATGTATGTCTACCTATACAATATCAAACTGTTATACAAATAAAAAAGCATGCTTTATGTGAGCAAGGAAGCTGCCATAGTGCTGTTTAGTATGGAAGATACCTGCTTTCATTATTAGAGAAACACCGTCTCCCTCCCACTCATTATTAAAGTCTATGTAATGAAGTACCTTGATTTTCAAAGACGTGTGCAACCTTCTTTGTGTAGTGCTTGGTGTGCTAGTTCTGTTTATTTTAACCCTTTGAATGCCACAGGGGTGAGCAATGCACATCCCTATGGCACTCAGTGCTGTCCATGGTGCTGAAAGCCTTGTCTGTATTCCCTTACTGGCTGGGTAGGGAAGCACAGTGTGCTGCTCAGAATTGATGTAGCTCTCCCTGCTGTTACTCCATAGGAAAGTACAGGGGAGATCCCAGCTACGACAGCCTGAGTTAGGTGAAGTGGAGACTGTGAACTCCAACAGCAGAAGCTGCTATCGGAGTTTACTGAATGAGTCAAAGTGTCACATTATCATATCAACACACCCCCTTGCATACGAATATGTCTCATTATTCAGCATTTCCATAAAGAAATAAGTTATTACGCTTCATTACCATATGGAAATAGGCCATTGTCGATGTGATAAATGAAAATTCCTAAACCTGCCGGATTGGTGTCGATGTGTACATATTTTTGTCGGAGTGCTGGTGATATAATGTTTTAGACAGTTTGGTGAATACTGTGGATGTGCCTACGACACTTCTCCGACAGAACATAGACATTCGTAGCCCTCTTTGACCTTTAGTGCATCTAGGCCCTTATCTCTCTAAAGTTCCTCACTGCAATGCATCTGCCCTGCAAGTTTACGCAGGATCAATGAGAATGCAATCTTGGTAATCAGAAGGTATAATCCCTATTGTACAGCACTGCGGAATAAGTTGGCACTATATATAAAAAATAATAATACAATGGAAAACACATATTAATCAAATCAATGAAAATTATAAATGTAGATTTTGTCATCTAAAACTAGAAAAAAATGTGGAGTGAATATCTTTTCATGTTATTAAATTACATTATTTTTACTTCATAATATATAATTTATTCATATCTAAAATATGACCATTGTAGGTAGTAGCACTTTTTAATAAATATATATAGATTTATACATATTATGTATATGGATAGAGTTACCCATATACAAACATTCACACACATTTTTATTCATTTTATTCCATTAAGGAACAGAAAGGTGTACAATGCATTGTGAAGCACAATCGTCTGGTCCTTAACCCTTTGAGTTCAAGAGGGGTTGCCAATGTATTGCAAAGCATTGGTTATCCCACTGAAACGCAAAGGGTTAGAGGGTCCAGCATCTCTGTGAAGCATGTTGCTGTAAGCTAACAGTGAAAGGGTGCTTCTCACTCCTTACCTACTGAATATAAGCCAGCTAATGAGATACAGTTGACTTGTAAATAAGTTAAGACACTGAATGTTTTCCATGTCATTAGCTCTGCACGCTCACAGTGCATACCCAAGTGTATATGACTTTTTCCTGTATTCACACTTTAGTAAATATTTCAAATCAACTGTGAATTTTTGCTAGCCAGAGTTGCCAATTTAATACGACACTTTTTAGCTATGTTTTGGCAAATGCTTGTCTGAGGTTCAGGCTGATGTATTAAGAAGAACATGAGACATTTTTAAGTAAACCATTTGCCCCATAAGAGAAAAATATCTTCAAAATTCCCATTAGGTTAAATGTGTCTTTGTACCCCTGTATGCTAAAGAGGTCTCCAAAATATTGTTTTGCAATGGATTGGAGACCTTTCTAGCATACTAGACGATTAAAGCCCAATTTAACTCAATGTAGATTTTTATTTGTGCAGTATGGTACAGCTGCCTTGCACCAGATTTACTACAGGTACATATCATATTAGCTCCCATTTTGTTTTAAATCAAGTTCAGGAACTGATTGTCCCTACACCTGTCTAACGGCAATGTACTAAGCTAAGTACACCAGATTTACAACACTTAATGCCAGTTGTTCCAAGGAGATGTCAAGGGGGCAGTCTGTGGGCATTTTGGGGCATTATTTTCTATTATGCCTTGCTTAGGTCGGTATTCTTTTAAAATGTCACAAGTGAAAGAGTTACCATGTCGCCTGGATAAAAATGGCATCTTGAGAATCTCGCACTGCATGACAGAGCGAGATTCTCATGTCATCGCTTAATAAAAGGTTGCATGAAATATTCCCCGGGAGTAACATTTAACCCTTTACGCCCAATACCTATTCCCTCCTGCTGCCCCAGAGCTTCATTTTGTCCTCTGCTGAGAAACATTAGGCTACAGCACATCATTCAGCACATGCAATGTTTCTCAGCTGAGGACAAAACGAAGCTCCAGGGCAGCATGAGGGAATACGTATTGGCCGCAAAGGCTTAAACATTGCTTCCAGGGAGTATTTCACGCAAGCTTTTAGTAACCGACATGAGAATCTCACTCTGTTATGCAGTGCGTGTTTCTCATGTCGTCATTTTTATCCAGGCGACTAGGTAACTCTGTCATTTGGTCTCAAGCTCTTTTGCTTGCGACCTTTTAAAAGTAAACTGCTTAGGTCAATGTCCTAAGTAAGGCTTAGAGGAAATGGCATTCATTTTCACCATTGCCTTGTGTTTACAATGGGTCTGGCATGTGGCACTTGCTGTTATTAAAGTCCTAAGTCTTAAAGTCCCAAGCTGGTGGAGCCTGTTTGACATTATGAGCAATCATACCCATTAGTGCACACCCTGAAGTGCAGCCATGGGCATTAGAGAATTAGAGTGTGTATGTTCTGGCGAATTCATACATTCACCCTAGTATGTACAGGGCCATATTTCACGGTAGGCACAGTTGGCAACCTAGAGATGCAAATTTTGAAGGGCATGTGGCCCCTTTGCTAATCAACTGTGGCCCTCAGCTGGATTTCTCATTTTAACTAAAGTGTGGCCCTTCTGATCCAAAGTGTAATTTAAATCAGCTTGGATTGCTGTCACATTCTGGTGCAGGGGTAAGAAACCTTTGGATCTCCAACTTGGCTGGTTGGAAGTGAGTGGAGTTGGGGTCTCAGACACCTGGAGAGCAAAGATTCCACTCCCTTGTTTTAGAGATAAGCTACAGGCTACTCATAGCCATAGAACAATAAACTATTTACATTTCCACAATAAAATAATAGTTCTGACAGTGACAGGCATTGCTGTGACCATTGTTAGAGGGAATTTTGTATATGTGGCCCTCAACTGTACTTGAGTTTGACATTCTTGGTTTAAAGGAACACCAAGGCCAAAAAAATGAAATAGGATGATATAACATTACATATCAAACTTCCAACTAGCATATGTAAAATGAATTATTCATATGTTACATCCTTAAACAATAAACTTAAACTTGCTAAATCTACAGCTAGCATATGTAAAATTAATTATTCATGTGTTACATCCTTAAGATATAATTCTAAATTTGCTTTTTAATGCCTGTGTACACTGTCATGTTCAGAGAACGTTTATTTAATATTATTTGTGCTATTTGCATTGGGAGAAAAAGAGGTAAGGGCAATCGATTTGTGCTCATTGATCTTGTGTTCAGGAAGGCTATTATTTTATCTAATTATATAATCCTGGAAGTGTTTACTGAGCTTTTCAAATATGCAAACTTGAATTAAGGCGAAAGTTCCACCTTAAAAATCAAAAAATATGTTGATGTGCACTCAAAACAGTTTTGAACCCTGAGACGTTAGCCATGCACAAACATGCATGGAGTGCACATTGATCTTGTAGATTAACTACATAACAACCAAAAGAAAAAGATAAGATCAAAACGTAGGCACACTTACTTCTTCAAATTTATTGTAAAAAAATGTTTTATATATAAACATGTAATATCAAAATAACAATCGACTACAAAAACATACAACCAGAAAACCCCACCCCCTGAGGTATAATCTCCATACATATAAATCACACGACACTACAAATAAAAAGTATCCAAATCTTATGGAATCCAAAAAGGAGAATATAATATAGTAGCTGGGCCCAATGCTACAAGGACAATATCATATAGTAGCTGGGCCCAATCCTACAAGGACAATATCATATAGTAGCTGGGCCCAATGGTACAAGGAGAATATAATATAATAGCTGGGTCTAATGCTACAAGGAGAATATAATATAGTAGCTGGGCCCAATGCTACAAGGAGAATATACTATAGCAGCTGGGCCCAATGCTAAAAGGAGAATATAATATAGTAGCTGGGCCCAATGCTATTAATAGTATGCATACATAAAAAAATCTCTTGAGAATTATGGTCATATAACTTCTCATTGTATGTATTAACCCTTTGAGTGCCAGAGGGGTACGCAACGCATTGCAATGCATTGTGTACCCCTCTGGCACTCAAAGGGTTAAATTCGTCAACCTTAATTATCCATTGGTAACTGTATGACTATAGGAACAATCAGTGTGCACAGTTGTGGTACTGATAATATTGACTGATCTCAATCAGCCGTCAACATAGGATCTCAAAGCTGGATTAATGCAAGCATATAACGGGTTAATGTTTCGCAGTTCCTAAATCATTCTTGGTGTTAGTTCAGACTTACAAACAGCTGTTCTCTTAGCCAGACATTTTGCAAAAGCCAAGTTAATGCAAACATACAGAGAATCAATACTACATAGTTCTCATATAGAGTTCTCACATATATATCTCGATCCAGCATTGCGATTACTCTGGTCACAATCAAAACTCAGAATATGTGATATATATATATGGGTGAGCGCTGTGTGAATAAATTCTAATTAAATGCACGATAATAATAATGTGAAAATGTAACAATAGAACAACAAAATACATTGTGTCAAGAATTATATGACATTTGAAGTCCAATTTTTACTAATTAGAATTTAGGACTTTTGTTTATTCAGTTATATCACAAAGTATTATTCTTTGATTTTTTTATTGTAAACACAGATTATGCTATGGTTTGTATTTTCTTCTTTTTCACATATGTGTTTCTCTATCGTTTTGAGTGAATTATGCACGCATGACAACATTCCCTCTAGAGAACTGTGAGTGCAGGAATTATTTAGTTTGAATATATTATTATTATACTCTACCTGTATTTTTTTACCCTATGAATATTGTATCACTTTATCACTAGTCCACATTGTCATACTGTTATTTTGAAAGTATTTTGTTGTTCTATTGTTACATTGTCACATTAATATTATGTTGTGCATTTAATTAGAATTTATTCACACAGTGCTCACCCATATATATATCAAATTTTTGCATTTCACTATATATTAGATAGGGGTTATAGAGCAGCTTACAATCTTTTATATAGGTTTGGTATATCAATGTCAGTTTATTAGTACTCACCTACACTATATTTTATTAAAACTCAGAATATGGGAGTGGCCTGCACAACACAACAAAATGTGTTGCTGTAGGCAGTTGCATACTATTCTTAAAAAGCATAAAAACTTGTTTTATAAAAAATATATTTTGTAAGTCTTTTCCTGTTGAGTAAAATAAGTGTACTCCCACTGCTGAGAGATGCATATTTCTAGTGGTATTAAAGTTTAAACCTATGCTTTTTTACATTAGCAATGCCCTCTAGTGGTCAAATTCCAATTAGTACTTCTGTTATATTCTAATAGAGAAGAAAGTCAGTGACTTACAATTCTCTATAGAATGTGATAGAAACTGCTGAGTCACTTCCTGTCAGTTAGAATTTACTAAAAGTAAATATACAGTAAACTCACTTCCTGATTATTTGAACCATTATAAATGTTGAATAAAACAACTGACATCAGTTAGAGTAGCCTTGTTTTACTCAGAAGAAAAAGCTCTATAACATAAATGTTTGCATTAAAAAACTTATCTGCTCCTTTAATTGTAAGTCTGTCTCTGAAGATACCCTCTTCAATGTTGATTCCTTTTATTAACTGTGTGGATGTTAGAGACATCTCTAGTATCTAAGATGTTAAACATATTAAGAACCATTCATTCCTATAGGGCTAGTTTGCCTTTAAAGAAGAACTAACACCCAGTCCTAATCATACCCCTCTACTACTTTACTATGGCAGGAAAATGACATTGTCTGCTATGAATTTTACCCTTGTGCCTTTGATCACGTGACAGCCTTCATTTCCATGGAGGCAGCCATGACATCTGCTAGCAGGCCCACAGCACCTCAAACTCTGCTCAATACACATGGTAATTGTAACCCTTTAAGGACCAGAGGGGTGTGCCACACATTGGTTCACAATGCACTGAACAGCCCCTGATCATTAAAGGGTTAAGTAGGCTCATGCATTCAGCCTGATTCATTCTGAAAAAAACTGCTACCAACTTTCATGTCCGCCTCTACGGGCATGACATCCAGAATTGATTGAACAATACTTTGGACATATGCACAAAGACAAAATTCATAGAGGGCATTAGGATTTTCTGACCAAAGTAATTTAAATGGGAAAGTTATTATTACCATTTGAGTGCTAGGGAAGTGCACACAGCAAATGCATTGTGTACCCCTCTGGCACTCAAAAGGTTAAATGATTTTAGTTATATGTTATAGTGAGCAATGCTGCTATTTTTTCCCATGCTGATTAGCTCTTAGTATTTTTCATTGAGCACATTGATTAGCAAAATATTAAAATCATGAAGCCTTTTTAAACACTTTGTAGCAGTATACTTCCTAAAGACAATCTTTCTCACGGATTGCACATTAAGATAAAGATGCAATAATAACTGCGTAATAATATCATATTGATAAGATACATAATTCTGGTGGCAACAAAATTAAATGCATAAATTACTTTTAGTGATGAAGACAACCTAATTTCTGCAACAGACTTTCCTCTGCTTGTAGTATTAACCAACAGCACAATCATTAATAGAGCGGATACACATTTATCAGCAGTCTTCACTTCTTTGTAATTGTTGTTACTACTGAATATTGCATCTCGTAAGAAAAGTTTTCGTTTCAGATGCTTCAAAATCAGCAGCCAGTAACGGATTTTTCTAAAAACTTCTAAAGGCCCTTGAAAAATATTGATTTAATCTGTAGCTTTTATTTATGAGAATCTGTTGCTAAATTACCTTTTATTTTTTTTTGTCTGTCCCTTGTCAAAAAGCAAAAACAAAATAGACCTGTGAAAGACAAGTTTGGTGGAAAAGATGCTGATATTGGCTTACCTTATACAGAACTCAAACAGCTTCAATAAATAGAAATACAGCAAATCTGCCATAAAGCATTTAGATTGCTGCATCATTGTCACAGAATTGTCTGGCTGTTTTCAACATCCTACTTTAGACAGCCCTTTAATAGAAGAGAGAATTGTTTTTAGCAAAAGCATAGTTGCTTGTAAAGTAGTGCATTTTAAAGGACATTGTTATAAAACTCATACTCCTGATATTCCTAGATGTTTCTTTCAAATGCAGTAATAAACCTGTAGTTATACATTGTAAGAATAATTCAATCATTTGGATGCTAGAGAGGTCTCCAACATAATTATTAGTAATTTGTTGGAGCCCTCTTGGAGCATATAAGGTTAAACCCCTTAATGACACATAAAATGCCAGGAACGTCATGCAGGTCCAGACATTAAGGACCAGTGATGGTCCTGGCATGTCACTGAATTCTGTGATGGCAGCACAGGTGCACACCCTTCTGCCCTCCCAGAATTCATTGTGAAGAAAAAAGAAAAGTCCCATGTTCCATAATGGCTGCCCACCACCAGCTCATCCTATTGTTCAGCATTCATGACCGTCTTCTATTTTCTTTTTATACAAATGATCTTCCCACAGTTTGCAAAACCTCTTCTGTGCACATGCATGCAGATGGCACCATCATATACTCTAAAAAATCCAAATGTATCTCAACTTGAGGCTATACTACAGCATGGTTTATCTGAAGTTAAAAGATTGATACTGTAGTTAAAAACAAACTGTTCTTAAACACTGACAAAATGGTCACAATGGTGTTTGGCATAAAGTACAAAGTATGTAATCTCTACAATACCCCAATAACCATTGTAACAGAGTCTGATCTTAACTTGGAACCTGGTGGACTCCTTCAAATATCTTGGTATTTGGCTTGACCCCAACCTCACTTTTGGTCTTCATATTCATAAATTAACATCCAAACTTTATCCTGAAATGAATACACTGTTTAGAAACAAATCCTGCTTAAATCCCCTGGTAAGAAAACATATTGTTCAACAGATGTTAATGCCAGTCATGGACTATGTGGATGTAATATATGATCCTGCAGAAAAATCCATTTTGGTAAATGTGACACTCTGTATAACTCATTATGCCACTTTGTCCTCAAATGTAATTACACTGCCCATCACTGTGATATGTTTACAAAATTGGCTAACATTTGAATCTAGATGTGTCCTTTACCTTTCTTGCTTAGTATACAACTATTTCTCTGGAAAGCTAACAGACTACCTGATGTAACGGATTGTAGGCCGTTGCTGGAAGTCTCGTCAGGCCGCACAAGAACCTTTCTGTTCAAAGGACTGTTACTTCACACCAAAAGGGACAACCATCAGGACTAAAAGGACAAGGCTGCCCTTTTGTTTAAAAAATAGGCAGGCCACCGATTGGCCATCACCCAGGGTGATTGGTTTAAATGTCCTCCATAGACTTTGTATGGAAAAAGTAGGCACCCAGGGATTGGTCGGCCCTGTCCAAACAGAGGCTGCCTCATAGGCTGGGAGTCTGACAGAGCATCCTCGGCCAGGACTGGCCACTGTAACTGGCTACTCAGATTGGTCAGGTTTCGGAGTGGCAAGTTCAAGTTATGCAAAAAATGCTTTTCCACAAAATTGCATTTGCACATATACTTACCTGCTTGCCTTGTTTCTCACTGCACTGGTAGCCTTAGAATCACACATACTGGCCCGCAGCCTTGTTCTGCTGCACTGGTACCACTGGTAGCCATAGAACCACACTTACAAACCCACCCAGCCTTGCTCCATGGGAGCCATAGAACCACATATACTAATCTACTAGTCGTGTCTAACTGCAGTGGTAGCCATAGAACTATACAGAGTGACCTCCATCCTTGTTACAGTTCAATGGTATCACTAACACCAACAGTCCACTGGTGTCGCCAGCACCCCACCACCACCACCCCTGCAGGAACTGCAGTAATTTTCAGATTTAATTTTAGAGGGTTTATAGGTATGGGAATTTTCACAGGGAAAGCTACTAATTACAGATTTACCTCCAAGATTCCCACGTGAAAAAAATGGGAGTTTTAACCCATCTTTAGTTCTTGGCTCTAACACAAGAAGTGAATGACAAGCATTCCAGGTTCCTACTCCTTCAAAGTAATACAGATATCCTTGACATTATGCTATACAAGCAATCTTAAATTGCATTTTAAGTTTATTGCGTAAAGCAGTCTAAAGATTATTGTAGTTAGTCATGATGTACAGAACAAAGTATCAAACACATATTTAGACTATAGCTACAGAAATTCACATTAAATAATCATATTCCTATAATGATATCTGGAGGCCCATTAGTTTGTATCACTTTGTATTTTGTCAATACATTTTCACCTGGAGAACACTGCAAGATAAATCATCATTACATCACATATCTTGTTTACTTCTCTTAGCCCCTTTGTGTTTAATTATTTAATAAAAAAATATCTCCTAGAATTGCAATACTCTGTCACCTTCTCTTCTTGGTTAATCAAACTGATCTATAATATACATACATAAAAGTAACAGTAGATACAGTTTCCCCCAATGATTTTATGATTCAGTGCTCCAAAACTCTCATATTTCTAACATGTGTATACGAAAATGATATTCCTATCAGCATGTAGAAATATGCATGAAAGGGCTACCATGATTGGAAGAACAGATAAAGCACTCATTAATGCCAGGTCTGTTTTACAAATCCTCCATTTTCTTCAATAAGGTTACTCCCATGGCCAGGAGATAGATAAATATAAGTAAAACTAGCTCAGTTTTACTTATATTTATCCATTGAAAAATAGGAACATTTGAAACTGAGCATGCATTAACCATTTGCATGCCAGAGAGGTATCCAATCCATTACAATGCAACGCATTGGATACCTCTCTGGTACTCAAACGGTTAAAAAAGTTTTGCAGATAAAACAGGAGTCAATGGCTAAGAACTAGTGCACACAATTGCATACCTTCCAAGTGTCCATCTTTAGGAGGGACAGTCCCTCTTTGAGACCCAAATCATCCTGTCCCTCTTCCCCTCCGTGACGTCCCTCTTTTTAGGAGATCAGATCATGCGGTGAGTATTGTTCACAGCAATAACATTCACATTAATGTTTTTCAGAATTCAGTATATGTGTTTATAAATTATTCTGTGTAAATAAAATACTTTGGTATTGCTCTACATCATTTATTCAGTTACACAAAGAGGTCATGAAATAACCTTCAAAAAGCTCTGTAATGCCCCACCAACCGGCACGCTCCCAGCAACACCACCTAAAACAAAAGTGTCCCTCTTTGGCCATTTGAAATGTTGGGAGGTATGCAACTGATTAGATTTCTTGGAACTACCTAAACCAGATCAAGGAAACAAGAAGCCCTCCATCCAATACCAGGTGTCAACTTCCATAAACCTCCAGCATCTGTTGGCTGGCAGGGGATGACGGGAGTTGTAGTCTGACAGCACAGACCTAGACAATATATTAGCCTGGGGAGGGAAATAACAGAAAACAGAAGATTTCTAGGAATGGGTAAACCACCCAGGAGATACACAAGTTAAGGCATTGTTTTGAAAGGAAAAGGCATAAATCAAATAGGACACTACTACTACTTGAAGGTATAATTGGAAAACAAAGCAAAAATAATAAGTGATCTGAATACACACTTAAGTAAATAAATATATTGCTCCCAATTATATTATTAAATAGTATCTATTAGTCGTATCTTAACAATTGACATACCATAAAATGTAATGGTACCACAAACTGCCTAAATATTGCAAATCAATTCAACAAACCAGTTCTGTGTATAGCATAAAGAACTGTTATCCAAACATGTACAAAGATAAGATACATCAATATATAATATCTGGAGGTCAGTGAACAACTGGTATGCACTGTAGGGAATGATAATCCCATTATGCAACCAATCAATTTTCTATGCACTGGTATATAAATCCGATATATATCTATACCTGCAGAATCATAATCCTGGCATATCCATATTAAACTCAGATTTTATTGGTTATTGTTATCCTGATTACGTATCATAAAGGAGAATACCCTTTAGCTGCACTACTAACTCAATCTTGCACTGTAATATCAGTCTAATTAGTAGTCATATAAGTACTCCGAAAGATATCCTCACTGGTCCTTGCATATGTATAACCATTAAAGAACAAATAAAAATGCAAACCCACCCTTACATCATTCAAATTAACTGTACCCACAAGACACTGACTGACCACTATAATGTAAAATAACAAACCCACTATATCCTATACAGACGACTAGAAATATGATAAAGGATGGTGAAACTAGGCATCTTGGTGAAATTGTCCCCTTTAGTACAGTTTGTTTTTACAAGAATCGCTCCTTTTCTCTTTTGTGCATAAGGTACACTAGCGGAAAAAAAATGCTGTGCCTGGCAGAATTTTAGTCCTCGGTGTATCTTCTGTGCATAAGGTCCACTATATCAGTTGCTCTTAGTCAGGCCCGTATTTACATCCCTGGTGCCCCTAAGCAAGGCACTCTAAGTACCTTGATCCAAACCCCAGTCTTATCCAATGACACAAAATATTCCCTTTGCCTTCAACAAGAAGTATACAGTTGTTGCAGGGATGTACAGATGTCTCAGGAGACAACCACAATTCAGAACGTGTGCGTCTGAGGCACCCCTCAAATCTTTAAGTTTTCTATTCTGTCTATTCTGCCTATTGAGAAATCCAGCCCTGTTCTCACTTTTTCCTATAAAAAAATTGACAAAAGTTGAGTTTCTAATGTATATTTATAGAAATTATATTATTTAATGAAATAAGAGGCTTTTTTGCTGTGCTGTGTCTGGCAGAGCATTTGTCCTCAGTCCTGGCTGCAACGTGTGTCCTTTGTGCATGACATCCACTAGAGCTAAAAGCGTAGTGTACTTTCCAGTGAAATAAGGAATGTTTTTGCTATGCTGCATCTGGCAGTGTGTACCTCAGTCCTCTCAGTCCTGCAGTGTGAGCCTTTTGTGCATAAGGTCCAGTACAGGTAAAACTGCTCTGTAATTTGCAGCAAAATATGGGGTATTTCTCCTGCGTCCTGCAATATTAGCCTTTGCTGCATAAGGTTCACTATAAGGTTCAGGGAAATATGTTTGTTTTGTTTTTTTTTGCTGTGCCATGCCTGGCAGAGTATTTGTCTTCAGATCCGCATTGTTTTTCTTTTTGAATATACTGACTGGCTACCTTAACCCCTTGAGTGCCAGAAGGGTATCCAATGCCTTTCGAAGCAAGTCACTGTATACCTCACTGGCACTCATAGGGCCTTATGTACAAAAGTGGTGCCATTGTGGAGCAGACCATTGGTACTATAGGGATCAAATAAAACTTAGCATTGATTTAAACCTTTGAGGGCCAGAGATGGGTACCCAATTCATTGTAAAGCAATACATTAAATACACCTCGGACACTCAATGAGTTAAATAGAGCTTATAACCAACAGAATGCTAGGAAGGACTCCAACACATTGCTTTGCAATGTAAACCTCGCTAGCATTCAAGAAATTAAAAGCGTCATTTAAATCAATGGGAGTTTGGGAAAGATATTTTGTATCCCCTATAGTTTTCTTTTGTGCATTAGGCCCAATAGAGATAAATTGTACTATATTTTCTAGTGAAAAGGGACTTTTTTCCCAGTGCTATGTCTGGCAAAGTATATTTCCTCAGTCCTGCATTATGATCCTTTTGATAAATGATCTCTGCCTAGGGTTGTGTTCTGTAAGGTTCAAAGCCACCCTAATGTCATTTTCAGCACAATTGCTGTCAGTGCAGGTTTCCTTCTTCCACAGTTAAAATGCGGTGTATCTTGTACATTAAAGTGACTCAAATTTCAAGAAAATGTAGTGGCATTTAACAGTAATCCCTTTACAATATTCTGCAGCTTAGGTAAAAAGCCTTTAACCCTTTGAGTGCCAGAAGAGAACCTAATGCATTGCCTCACACTGGGCTCCTGTCTGGCTCTCAATGGGATAACTTATCATTACTTTGTAACTTTAGGTTTCTCCATCTGCAAGTTATTGATGTTAGTGGCACGGTGCTTTGCAGTCCCTGACTAGTCAAATAAATTAATATTATTCAGTGTGTTGACCTCTTCTTATTTTAAAAAGTTACATAATCCTTTGTCTGTAAGAGACATCTCCAAGGCATTGCTTCACAATTAATTATAGACTACCATTCAGATGTGAAACTGTTAATAAACAGTTAAAGGAATGTTAAAAAATAAAATTGCAGTATATAATTTTAAATAATTTCTTTCCAGCTAGCATCTCCTAAAATTTAATCCTAAAAATCCTCAACACAATACTTTGGACCACTCTGGAACACTAAGGGTTAATACAGGAGTCAACTGTCCAAGGCTGACAACTCCATTTAGCGAAATCTATATGGCAGAAATGAAGTAGGCTTCCCCAAATCGAAATAAGTAAGTTTGCTCTAGTTCGCTGAAGCAAGTCTTAACTGACTTTTCCAAAACGGTGTCTGAGGGGGTGAGTATAGAGGGAGAAGGCAGAAAAAAGTGGTCAAAAGGGGGAAAGTGCTCCAGGGAAGTACCCTACACACAAGGCGGCAGAGGAAGGTGTGGCTAGTCCCAGTCAACATGCCTGTAAATGCAAAATTGTGCAGGGAGGGACGAAAAGGTGAACACCACCAGAGGTCCTACTTGCTTCAAATCAGTGGGTGAGATATTAGATTCATGTAAAGTATCCCAATAATAAGTCCAGTGAGACAAAGTGAGGGAAAGGGCATTTTTAATTCTGCTAGTTTAAAGCAAATTAAGTAAAACTGCCTAAAATGGAAAAACAAAAAAGCATGTTTCACTTTTTTAACACTACAGCTCCTGACATTTTTATATTACAGCTACTGACAGATACATTAATTACTAGTGTTGAGCGAGCACCCCGATGCTCGGGTGCTCGGGTGCTCTGACCGAGCACCCCCTGAGGCTCGAGTGCTCGGCCGAGCACCCGAGCCCCATTGAATAGAATGGGGCGACACGAGCATTACACCAGGCACCCCCTGCTCTGATGAGGGGAGGGTGCCTGGTCAATGCCCCCCTTCATCTCCGCAATGTCCCCCTTCATCTCCGCAATGTTCCCCTTCATCTCCTCTATGCCCCTCTTCCACAATGTCCCCACAATGGCATAGAGGAGATGAAGGGGGACATTGTGGAAGAGGGGCATAGCGGAGATGAAGGGGGACATTGTGGAAGAGGGGCATAGAGGAGATGAAGGGGGACATTGTGGAAGAGGGGCATAGCGGAGATGAAGGGGGACATTGTGGAAGAGGGGCATAGCGGAGATGAAGGGGGACATTGTGGAAGAGGGGCATAGAGTCTATGCCCCTCTTCCACAATGTCCCCCTTCATCTCCGCTATGCCCCTCTTCCACAATGTCCCCCTTCATCTCCACACTGTCCCCCTTCATCTCCGCAATGCCCCCGTACCTCCAGTCCCTGGTGGTCCAGCGGAGCGTCTTCAGATCTGTGCCTCCTCCGGCACAGATCCCCGCCACCCCAACATGGCGGGCGAGCACATGGCGGTACTCGACGAGTACCGCCATGTGCCGAGCAGAGCGATGCTCGAGCCGATCCGAGCATCGGCCGAGCATGCTCGCTCAACACTATTAATTACAATGACTGCTCCACTGATTACCCACCTGTAAACAAGCAGGTAAATCGATATTAGAGCTGTTGGTGTGCCCAGATGACTAACAATTGGTATCACTATTCTACAGAGAAGTGAGATAATCTCTACAATTCCTATGTTAGTCTATGGAAAACATGCACTAAGATCTCTCATAGGCTCTCACAGGTTCCAGAGAATAACGTCAATATTGTGACATGTCTCACTGGAGCATTTACCACACCTTCATGTATATCCCTTAGTGTTGTCAATAGCTGTAAAGAAAAAGGTAAAAAAAAAAAAACAATGTGAATAAAGTAGAACATAAAAATGACTATCACTATCAGCACATTTAGCTCAGTAACAGCAGAACTAAAATGTTTATAAAAAATAATAAAATTGCAAATAAGATGGGACAAAGGATGGAGAGGACAAGAGCAAAATATGGAAGACAGTTGCCTAGATTAAGTCCTTCTACCCACATACCAGAAAAATATAGAAATTGCACAAAAAGATTGATCAGGAACTAATACTACCACCACAATCAAGATACGGGGTAAAATGAAATAGTTTATTAAAATAGCAAAACCATGGATTAGCACAGGAAAAACTCAAATAAATGAAACTATAATAATTGTATGGTGAAATATACATGTATTCAAGTTTCATTTACTTGAGTTTTTCATATGTTAATCCATGTTTTGGCAATTTTAATAAATTAATTAATTTTCCCCTTATTTGGATTGTGGCAGTAGTATTAGTGCCTGATCAATCTTTTTGTGCAATACTATTTTAGTAATATTTTTATAAGGATAGCTTTTTATTTAGACAAATTGCTGAGTAAAACAAGATCACTTCCACTGCTAGGAAATTCCTCTTTCAAAACTCTATTAAAAGCTCAAATGTATTTATTTATTTATTTATTTATTTAGAAAATGTTTTACCAGGAAGAATACATTGAGATTTCTCTTGTTTTCAAGTATGTCCTGGAGAGTTTTCAGTAAAGGGTTACATATTTATACTAATTATGAGACATTATATACAACATACATACATATACACACTTATTAAATAATGGGATTATTTACAGTTACACACTGTTTTTAGATATAAAGAAACATTTGCTTTTAAGGATTTTAGACTGAGAGCAGATGTGATTATTTCCGGCAGATTGTTCCAGATTTTTGGAGCTCTGAAGGAGAAGGCAGATCTTCCTGCTTCTTTCTTGTATTGTGGTATACGTAGTGAGTTGTTAGTAGTGGAGCGGAGGTTATAGTTAGTATGGAGAGCTGGAATGAGCATACTGCTCAGGTAGTGTGGTAGTTTTCCAGAGAAGTGGTTGTGTACTAGGCAAGAAAGATGAAGGGCACGTCTAGATTTAAGTGTTAGCCAATTTAGTTCTTTAAGCATGTCACAATGATGGGTAGTGTAGTCACATTGGAGGATAAAGCGGCATAATGAATTATACAGGGTGTCAAGTTTACTGAGATGGATTTCTGGTGCTGGAGCATATACTACGTCACCATAGTCTATGACTGGCAGCAGCATCTGCTGTACAATACGTTTTCTCATCAGGGTACTTACACATGATTTGTGTCTAAAGAGAGTACTTATTTTGTGATAAAGTTTAGAGGTTAATTTGTCAATATAGTGACCAAAATTGAGGTTAGGGTCAAGCCACATACCAAGATATTTGTAGGAGTCTACCGGGGCCAATTTACGATTAGACTCTGTTACAATGGATAGGTGGATATTTAAAAAGTTAGAAAATATGTGAGGTAATTTATGTCACCTTTCAGATTTATTGTAGCACTGTTACTGTTCTGTGGGGAACTTTGGTCACAGACTTGATCTCTTCATATACTACAATAGCAACTATCTACTCTACCACCATAAAATGAGAAGGCCACTCATCCTTTCACAAAAGGCTGTTTTGCACTGTGCTGACTTTTGAACAAAGCCATTTCTCAGCAGTGGGAGTACCATCATTTGAATAAGCAAGAAAAGTCTAAAAGTTTTTACAAAAGTGCAAATGGGGCATTTTTCTTCATTTTCCCAATTAACAGGATTTGCTAAAAATATTATTTGAGTGTTTATTTCCACTTGCATCTATCCTAAATTGGAATTCAGAATTAGCTTGTGGAACATAAATTCGTAAGTGTAAAAAAACGAATTTTCTACTGAAAAATGTTCACACCAATGAGGACAATTTTTTTGCACTTGTATTTGTAAAATGCATGATTTTTTTAACCCAGTTTCATGGGATACAGTGTAGATAGTGATGGTTAATTTTATGCATCTACTTTGTCCAATTTCAAGCAATGAGTTTTAGAGTAAAATTAGTATTCACGGCTAGAACTGTTGAAACAGTGCAATTTAGTATTCTGTAGGGAAATCCTTAATACTAGACCTGGTGCGCCCAGATGACTGTCACTTATACTGTCAGGCTAGCAGGGCCTGGATTTTCCATGTCTGGATTTATAAGTCTACAGTAGAGTTTTAGCTGAGTTTAAATAGATTATACTGTAATTTAAAATTGTATCTGTTATAGTGTTAGTCTGCAGTTTCTTCTAGACTTTTAGGCTACATGTTTTGTGTATTGGAACTATATGGATGTCTCCTGGTCCATTCCTCTGCTGTCTTCCACAGGTAACATCCTTATCAAAGCTTATCTGCAACACATGGTTTTTTGTTTGTTTGTTTGTTTTTTCTCTTGATGTGCAATTGGGCCTGATTGGACTCACTTGCTAGTAGCACATGACATAGCCACTCTATAAATGATCTGCCTCTAGCAGTGCCCACTGCTAGCAGGGCCTGGATTTTCCAAGTCTGGATTTATAAGTCTACAGCAGAGTTTTAGCTGAGTTTAGACTGAGCTTGGACTGAGGACACACCTGCCTCCATCTGACACAGGGCAATTTCAAGTTCAACAGCACTACAGCCTGGAAAGCCTGTCTGAAGATAAAGAACTAACTTTGGAGTTTTGTGATCCCTGTTTCTAAGTACTTCATTTCATATGCCATTGAATTCAGAGGATCTGCAAACCCAAGCACAGGACCCAGTGGGAAAAATCAACTTACCATTCATCCACTGCTGACATTTAACCCTTCTATCAACATCTCATCAGTGTAGTCCTCACCTTTTAATGAAATCTGGCTGCAACTGAATCTACTGATTGTTTTGTCTTGACTGGAGGGAAAACTGTACTACATTTCATCTAGACAGCTGAATCATTCTGCCTGCAAGTCACTGATCACTCACATCACAAACTTCTCACCCATCTGAACTTATATTGTCATTATCATTACACAATACATCTATTAATTTTCTTATTATTGTTTCTGCCACCTCAACTGTGCAAAATATCAAAAACCTTTAGTCCTCCCACCTGCTCATCAGTCTTGATAGCTCCATCCCTCTTACACTCTCCAATGATTTGTTCAAATGAGCTGTTCTGTTACCTTAACCCTTCATATCCATCCACCAAGAAACAGCCCGTACCTCTTCACGCATGAAAATCCTCCTCTCACCTGCTTTTCCTGTCTGCAACTCTTCTCATGGCTGCAGGTGACATCTCTTCCAACCCTGGTCCCTCCTACATTCCCACCTGTGCCCGTCCTAGATTGCGGCCTACCCGCTCCTTTTGTGGAGCAAACCCTAGCAATCTACTGGCTGTTCCATGCCTCCCCCAATCCCTTCCACACTTCTCCTGTGCATTATAGAATGCTCGCTCTCTACTAAACAAACTCCACACTACCCACAACTTTTTTCTCTCTAACTCTTTAATCCTATTCGCTATCACTGAAAGCTGGCTCTCACACTCTGACTCAGCTGCTGAAGCTGCTCTCTCCTACGGTGGCCTATCTTTCTCTCACACTCCTCACCCTGATGGCAAGGGGGGGGGGACTTCTTCTCTCTCAGCTCTGTCGCTCCAGGCCTTTATCCCTTCCACAATCAGTCTCCTTTACCTCTTTTGAAGTGCATGCAGTCCATCTCTTCTCCCCTGTCCCTCTCCTGGTAGCTGTGATTTACAGGCCCCCAAGCAACCCTTCCTCCTTTCTCTCCTTTCATGCAGTCCAGCTCTTCTCCCCTGTCCCTCTCTTGGTAGCCGTGATTTACAGTCCCCCAAGCAACCCTTCCTCCTTTCTCTCCGAACTTCAAACTCTGTCTTTCTGTCCTCAGACACCCCCACATTACTCCTTGGCGACTTCAACCTACACGTTGATAATGCCTCCTTATCTAGTGCTTCCCAATTTCTCTCCCTGACGTTGTCCTATGGCCTTCAACAGTGGACTGCTGCCAGCAATCACAGGGAAGGTCATTGGCTAGATCTAGTCCTCCAGAAACTTCTCAGTCTCTGACTTCACAGTTTCCCTATTTCCACTCTCTGATCATCATCCTGTCTCCTTCACACTCTCTCACACACCTTCCCCTGCCCTCCCTAAATCACCCTTCCTAACCAGGAACCTACATTCAATCAAACTACCAGACCTGGCATCAACTGTGCAGACTTCCCTCACTTCTCTCTGCCCTTCTACTACTACTAACATCAACACTCTGGTCCATGAATATAACAACTCATTAACATCTTCCATAGACCTGCACGCTCCCGTCCAAAGGTGACACTCCCGCCCCAGGAATCCCAGACCCTGGCTAAATTCAGCAACCCACATGCTACGCAACTGTTGCTGAGCTGCAGAACATCTATAGCAGAAGTATCATTCTGTTGCCGACTTTCACCATTATAAATTCATGCTATCCTGTTTTAACACAGCTCTCACTCAGACTAAACAGCACTACTTCTCTAACCACATCACTACCCACAAATCTAACCCACGTGACCTCTTTAAAATCTTTGATTCTCTTCTCAAACCTCCAACCTTAAACTGCTCCTCCTTCTCCAACACTCCACAGGACTTTGCTGATTTTTTCAAAAATAAGATACCCTCTATCCAACATACCATACCCTCTAATCCTCTCCTCCTATCCCCCTGATTCCTAGTCCACCTCGAGCAACCCTCAGCTCGTTCTCCCCTATATACTATCCTCCCCTCCACCCACTACCTGCCCCTCGGATCCCATGCCCTCTCAACATAGTATGGCTCTGGCAACTACTCTTGCTCTCCGCCTAACAAATATCTTTAACTCTTCTCTTTCTACCAGATCTTTTCCATCGTCATTCAAACATGCAATAGTCAGACCGATACTCAAAAAATCCTCACTCGACCCCACCTGTCTTTCAAATTACCGTCCAGTTTCACTTCTCCCCTTTGCATCTAAGATCTTGGAACGACTTGTATTCTTTCGCCTAATCTCTTTTCTCAGCTCAAACTCTCTTCTTGACCCATTACAGTCAGGTTTCCATTCTAACTACTCCACTGTGACAGCCGTAACAAAAATGACTAATGACCTATACTCAGCAAGGGACAAAGGACAATTCAGTATACTAATCCTACTAGCTCTATCTGCTGCTTTTGACACTGTTAACCATGAACTCCTACTGGACACACTGCACACCCTTGGCATCCGTGACACACCTCTAAAATGGCTTTCCTCCTACCTCTCTAAACGTACTTTCAATGTTTCTTTTGATAATGCTTTCTCATCTCCCCACGAACTCACAGTAGGTGTTCCTCAGGGATCAGTCCTGGGACCACTTCTCTTTTCCCTCTACACCCTCTCACTTGGTGACTTCATCTTATCTCTTGGGTTTAATTACCATCTGTACGCGGATGACACTCTAATCTATCTCTCTTTCCCTGACCTCACTCCAGCTGTGCAGTCTTGAGTCACTCAATGTCTGTAAGCTATTTCATCATGGATGGCCCACCACCATCTTAAACTCAATATGACTAAGACAGAGCTGGTGGTGTTCCCTCCAAAAACCCATCCACCAACCCCCTTTTCCATCACAATAGACAACTATGCCATACACTCAGTACCCAAAGCACGCTGTCTTGGGGTCATACTTGATTCTAAATTAAATTTCTCTCCCCATATCCAAGCTGTCACTAAAAAATATTGCCACAATACATCCTTTCCTCTGCATGTCAACTGCAAAAACTCTAACTCAGGCACTCATTCTATCCAGACATGACTACTGTAATATTCTACTCTCTGGTCTTCCTGCTTCTCATCTTTCTCCACTCAATCTGTTATCAATTCAGCCGCAAGAATCACCACATTTTCTCCCAGATACCTGCCCTCTCATCTCCTCCTGAAATCCCTCAAATGGCTAACTATAAAGTATTGTATTTCTTACAAAAGTCTCTTCCTCTCCTTTAAGTCTCTGTGTTCTTCAGTACCCTCTTACAGTTCTGCTCTTATCTCCCGCTACACCCCTTCCCATTGCCTATGGCCTTCCCAAGGGTTCTTCCTGTCCTCCCCCTACACAACTCGAACCATCTCTCAGCTACAAGCTTTTTCACTGGCTGCCCCTCGACTTTGGAATGCCCTCCCTATCACCATTCGCCAATCATCCACAATCATCACTTTCAAGCATCTCCTCAAAACCCACCTGCTGAAGGAGGCATCTCAACAGCAATATCCTCATCCTTGTACAACAATAGTAACATCAGAATCTTTCTGCACTGCCTTCACCACACCTTGTATTTGCACTTATAATCATCCTCCTACTATCTCTGTATGTCATCATGAACTCTAATTAGATTGTAAGCTCCTTGAGGCAGGGTCCCTTTCCCAGTGTATGTTTCCTTTGCTGCACTTTCCCCACAAAATAATGCAATGATCACACTTTAGCTTAATGCTCTTAACCCTGTTCTGTATTTTTGTATTGTATTATTTCAAATTCTGTTAAGCGCTGTGTACATGTGTGGCACTATATAAATAAAGATACATACAAAGATACATACTTATATACTAAGCTTGCTATCACTATATCAGAGAGAGATTATAGATATCTCTACTGTGGCAGCACTCACCTAACAAATAACATATATTCCCAAAAAGGTTTGAAAAGTGAAAAAAGGTAAAAAAAAAAACAACAATGTAACATTTATTGTAAAAAATGTAAAACAATTCAGGTTAAAATCTTATTGAAAGAAATTGCTGGTAAATCTGTGCCATATGTAAATGTTTCCAGGGCACATAAATGTCTTCCACTGCTAACTGAAATAATTCCAAAATATAGGAGATATTTTATCTCTTTGTGTATATTACTTATTAACCCATTAAGCACCTTCTGTCACCTGTTTTATATAAGGTGGAGTTTGCATTGTTTTTTCTAGTACTAAGCTATCTACACCAAAAGCTCTCCAATTTACTCCACTTGGGGTGGTTCTATTCCTCTGAACTTTGTTTATTGCTATGTACTAACAGGTTTCTGAGGAAATTACTAAAAATGAGTCCATTTTCCTGAGCATGGTATAGGGAAAGCATTTGGGGCTTTCTTGCATTAATGATGGTGTAGTGTGTGTGTATGCCAGTATGGACTATAGAGATTGCGAGGCTGATGTACTGTAAATAATTATTACAGTAAATTGGTGCAAAACAAAGGTAATTGCAAATATATGGAAGGGAGGTTGATTGAAAACCCAGAAAGACAACAGGTTTGTTGAAAAAGGAAAAAAGAAAAGTAAGGCGGGAAAGGGAAGGAAGAGAGAAGGGTTGCCTGGTGGAAAAGAGGGATTGCTACCAAGTTCTATAAACTAGAAGCAAGAGCTATTATTAGCACATTAAAACCAAATAGATGACTTAATATATGCGATAATAGGATTTATGCAAGAGACCTTGATCAACTGCATCAGTAAGCTGATAGCCAGGTTATCCAAGCATCTCTAAGGAGGATTTTTCATTAGCACTAAGAAGAACATACTGAACAGAATTGAACAGAATATTTCTTTCCATTCAGAAATTGTTGGAATTTTACTACTTTTCCAATATTGGATAGACATCATGGTGGCATCTGCAAGATGTATTGTTAGTTTACCAAAAGCAATATTTGTATTAAGTCTACATTTATTTATATTGAGAAGAATACATTTGGGATCAACAAAGATTTTTAGTTTAGTGATTCAATTATCTGCACCAATTGGAGAAATCCAATAAGATTTTCGGAGTCAACAATTCCACTACCTATGAATCATGCTGCTCTTTATTACACATTAAACAATTGGGATCAACATTGATATAATATGCATATAGCAGTTCAGTTGATATAATAAGCATATAGCAGTTCTGTGGAGAGCTTGTGTCTATTCTGAGTCAGATGCAGATGCCTTTATTTCCATAGACCATTTTCTTTTTGTAAAAGAAAGTATTGTCATTGGGTTCAAGCATACTATATAATAAAGAAACTCTATGTCATGTGACGTTTGACATCCTTATTTTTTTTAAATGGCTTAGATCTCTAAAGAGGTCTGATTTAGTTGGATGCAAGTTTATGAAATTAGCAGTTTGATCAGATTTTGCATATTCTTCAAATGAGAGGTCAAGATTCTTTTGTAAATTATCAAAAGAGGCTAGGGTGTTTTGATCTAACAAATTATATATAAGTAATTTATTATTCTGTTTGAAGTCTAGAAATGTTTTATCATCTTGACCTAAAGGAAAAGAATCATTACTAATTAAAGAGATGAGAGGTGAAGTCCCAGTGGAGATTGATATATTATAGAAAATTGCTTTTGACAAAATTACAATATAGTTTTGGTGAACTGGATGGAACCTAATCTGGAAGCCAGTATTTTACTTTTCTGACCAAGTAAGTTGGTGTAGTTTAGTCTGTGATGGAAAGAGTAAGTTTTTATTTAGTTGAAACCAGCTCTTACTTGAGTGAGAGTGAAACCAGTTCCTGACATTAGTTAAAGATATAGAGTCATAGTATCATGTTATATCTGTCAGCAAATTTTAATCTTGTTGTTTTTTATTCCCAAACAAAAGAATTGATCAACTGCTCCCTTAATTCAAGATAAGTCTTAGCTGTGGGACTGGGACTGTTTGTAAGGTAATAAGTATTTTAGGAATGAGGTAATTGTTAAGCAAGTGCTTCTTATCCAGGATTAAATGAGATGTATCAATTTTTTATATCTAATTTAATATTTTCCTTCAAAGGTCAATTTTGCCTTGGAATAATTTATTAAATTTGGTGGTAAGAAGAATATTCGAATATGAAACTGAAGGTGAGTCTAGAATGAAAGTGACATCATCAGCCAACATTATTTATTATTTGTTGCTATACCTTTAATTATAGCATTTTGTCTGATTCTGTTTGATAATGATTCCATTGTTAGGATTAAAAAAAAATCAGAGGACAAAGGAGGCATCCTATACTTATACTATTTTTCAGACAGCAGGGGAGAATATAAAATTGTCCATTCTTGCTGTGTAATTCTTATAAAGAACAATAACAAAAATTAGATAGGATGATTAGAATTAGGGATCTTTGAGTTAACTCTGCCAAAAGCTTTCAAATAGTCAAAGCACAGTAGCAGGGATTCATTTTTTTATTTTATGGGTATAACTAATAACATTAATTGTTTTAATGGTGTTGCCCATATCTTAACGTTCAGCCTGGTAGAAGAGGATAAGATGTGAGAAATTTGAATTCAATGTGTTAGTTAAGACTTTGGTATATATCTGCACAGATACATTTAACCCCTTAAGTATTAGGGGTTTATGAAATGCAGCACTTTGCCATGCATGGCGTACCCCATGACCCTTAAAGGGTTAACAAGAAAATAGGTATGTAGCCTGGATAAAGTGTAAGATTACTACCATATTAGATATACCAGTAATGTATGCTAATCAAATATTTGGTCGTTTATCCAGATATTCAGTAAAAAAAGTTAAGGTATGCTATACAATAAACCATACATTATACTGAATATGTACGCCCCTATTACAAATCAAATCACTTTTCTTTCAATTACTCTTTCAATCCAAGACCAGACATTGCTCTAGACCCTCAGCTAGATGCTTCAGCTGGCAATCCCTTTTATATTATCACACCTCAAGCGTTTGCAATCCAAACTAGATGAATTGCAACTACAAGACATATATAGACTTCTCAACCCGGTGGCAAAAAACTTTACATTCTACTCACATCCACAATGCTCTTACAGAATTGATTACATTTTCATGTCACTCTTTCTGGTTCAGTCATTAAAAGACTCTTGGTTTGAACCAATATCTTGGTGGGATCACTCAGCTGTCTTAGCTCATCTTTCGATTCCGGAAGCTCCTACTAAGTTCTCCTCTCATGCAGGCTGATTGAATCCATCCTTGATGATCCAAAGGTAGTTGAAAATCTTAAAATCGAGATTGATAACTATTTTCCCTTAAACTCAACTCCAGATGTATCAGATCCCATCATATGGGAAGCACACAAATCTGTCATCCGCGGCCTCATGATAAAACATGGCTATATTAAAGCGCATATCAAACATAAACAAATTGATCTTCTGTTACAAAAAATTAGACATCTAGACATTGAACACAAAAAGGATATGTCCCCAGAGACATTACTACAGCTTAACTTCTCTAATGCAGAGCTTAACTTTGTTCTTTGCTCTACAGCGGTTAAATCTCACTTATCGTTAAAATACCATCATGATATTTCAGGTGACAAATGTGGTTGCTCAATTGCATAGTTTCTGTTGTAAAGGAAAGCTAAGATTGTTCAGAAACTTTGTACTCCCTCAGACACTATAGCTACTTTATTTTTTGATATAGCGAGTACATTTTGCAATTTCTATGTCGAACTCTACAGTATTTTAGATAGTCCTTCCTCCCTTCCTCCAGATTGGTCTTCATGTTTGCCAGCTTTCTTACAGAAACCAAACCTACCCTCTCTTTCTTCCAACGATTCTCTGGCTCTTGAAAGACCCATATCCAATTCTGAAATTACCACGGCCATCAAGTCCTTGAAACTTGGGAAAAGTCCCGGACCAGATGGTTTTACATCATCTTATTGTAAACTATTTGAATCACAACTGACCGTCCTTTTATGCAATTTGTTTAATGCTGTCTTTCGTGGCATGTCCTTTCCACCACAGGTGATTGAAGAGCACGTTGTTGTTATCCCGAAACCTGGCAAAGATGATTCATTATGTTCAAATTTCAGACCCATCTCACTCCTAAATGTAGATTTAAAACTTTTCTCTAAAAATTTGGCAACGCATCTTAGGGATATTCTTCCGAACTTAGTTCACGAGGATCAAAGTGGTTTCATACCCGGAAGGCAAACGAGACATAAAATTATGACAGCAGTCTCACTTGCACAAAAGATATGTACGTGGAATACCCTGGCTTTTTTTTGTCGACTGATGCGGAGAAGGCCTTCAATACGGTGCAATAGACATACATTAAAGCTGTACTTCAACATTTTGTTCTAGGACCAATTATGCTGACTGCGATTCTGAGTCTTTATTCCAATCCTACAACGAGAGTCTCTGTTAATGGTACCCTATCAGAGGCCTTTCCCATCACTAATGGAAAGCGTTAGGGTTGCCCACTTTCCCCTTTGATATTTATTTTGGCTTTAGAACCTCTCTTACAACTAGTTTACCTCTCCGGAAATCTTAGCGATATCCTCCCAAAGTGGCATCATATGCGGATGATGCTCTCTTCTTTCTCTCGCAGCCTTCTGTTTCTCTCCCGCCATTGATACGGGCGCTGGACGAATACTGCTATCTTTCGCGAGCACCTATTAATTACAACAAATCTGAAGCTCTTTTTTCCCTCCAGAAGACTTTGCTAAGCTTACCCATAAATACAAGTTTCAATGTTCTACATCCTCCATATGCTATCTGGGAATACGAATCTCTTTTGACTTACACTCATTGGCATCGATCAGTCTCGCTCCCCTTCTGTCTCTTGAAGAGTCTCTCTTGACGTAGCAATTCCTTTCTTTATCTTGGTTGGGACATATAAATCTTATTAAGATGGTCATTCTTCCGAAGGTCCTTTATATACTTAACCCGCTCCCGATACATATTCCCTCACACTATCTATCTTTCTCAAGCATTTATTTGGGCTCGGAAAAATACTAAAAGTGTATGCAGAGGCGGTTTAGGATTATCAGACTTTCTATTGTATTATCAAGCGGCTACGATAGCCAAACATTTTGACTTCATTCAAATCCCAACTCCACAATGGTTGGGTACTTTGGCTGAGATATTAGGATATCTAGACCCGCTACAACTCTGCTGGTGTGATCACCACTCCATTTCATCTGTCTGTAGAGAACATTGGATATTCACATTCTGAACAAATGGCATACGATTAATGGGACTCTCTCTCTTGCCCCTTCACCTTCACCCTTGAAGTCCATTGACCATGACTTCCCTGTAGGTTTAAATAATCCGACTCTTCTCAGTTTGAAGCACCACTTTCTCGATTTGCTACAAACTCTTTCACATGCTGACCTGTTGAGTACCTTGGGGATTTCCCCCAATTCACACCTTTTTACCTCCTTACTGTGGCTTACCACCATTCAAATCATAAATTGGCGAAGTACAGAATTAAGAACAGTGACTCCTCTATGAGCCCTGACATCTTTGGAATCATGGCTAGCTGGACTACTTCCAACACCTCGCAAACTTTCTTTCTGTTACGCCCTCTTGCTTAACATCTTGCCAACAAATACTATTATTTCCCACAGTGGGAATGGGAACTATCTATCCAGCTGGAAACCTCTGAATGGCTTATCATCTCTAGATGACTTTTTAGTTCCTCATGTAACTTAGCCATCAGATTGATGAACTACAAATTCCTTACTCGCTGGTATATGACCCTGCAGAGGCCGTCTAGGATTAACTATAATTTGCTTCCCACTTGTTAGTTGTGCCATTCTGGCCCAGGTACTATGTTCCACATATGGTGGTCATGCCCTGGGATTTGGCCCTTTTGGGTCAAGATTCTTGATCAAATTTGACTAATTTTCTCCATAACTCTTTCTTTAGATCCAATGCTTTGCTTATTTTTTCATAGAAACACTTCCATATCTCTTTCCAGATATTTCCCCTGGTCCTGCATCCAGCTGCTTCTCAATGCAGCGAAAGTGGTTATCCCCTCTTACTGAAGATCTCAAGAGACGCCACCCATAGATGTGTGGTGGTCTAGAGTTGATCGCATTTTGGAAATAGAAAAATGTCATGCCATTAATTGTGGTACTCTATCAGACTTTTGTTCCTTATGGAAGCTGTGGTTCGCGTACAGGACCACATGGGTAATTTGAGTACCTCCCTTTGAGTGTCTGCTCCTGTTAGGAATTAATCTCATTTGTTCTTGCAGCTGATTCTTTGTAGCGCGAGCATGTTGGGGGTTGTTGTCCGTTTGTTTGTTTTTCTCCCCTCTTTCCCCTTCCATTTCTTGCTCTTACATATCTTTACAATCGACATATTTGTACTGTTGTAACGGTCTTTCTTCAATATTCTACCATTTCTTTCTCTTTGCTCTTATTATAGGTCTATGATTGTCACACATGACAGGCATGATATTGTTGCTTATGTTCATTGATATCTGTATTGTAGATCTACTGCTTTCCTTGCCTATGTCATGTGTCTTTGTTATACTGCTAAAAAAGTTAAAATAAAAAAATAAAAATGTTGAGGTTTCTAAGAAATGATGGACCTAATGTCTTATAACTTTTTATGAAAGATTACTTTAATTAAATATTAAATTCAAACCATCTGGACTGATACTTTTAACAAGAGTCAAGTACACTTTTAGGTACTCTTAACTTCACCCTCAACAAGGTCATCTTCAAGGTTTAAGACTTGATATTTATTGTCTGGGGGATACCTGATTTTTTTTTTTACTGTAAAAGGTAGTAGAATATATCCTTTAATGAACATCCTATCTGCTTTGAAACTGTCATAATTCTCAGTATTGTTCAGAGTTATAAATATGCCCAAAATATTGATTAGGAGAGATATGGGTATCAATCAGACTAATAAGTAAAGAGTTACAGTAGTCCAGATGGGAAAGGATAAGTGTGTGCATAAGACTTTCTGTTCTAGAGCGAGAAAGAAATGAGCAGATTTTTACTATAATTCAAAGAAAGAAGCAACATGTTTTTGTTACTATAATTAATGTCAGTGGTGAAGGAAAGAGAAAAGTCCAATGTTACCCCAAGGCAGCTTGCCTTGTCCTCTGGGAAAATTGTGGAGCCCTCTATATACAAAAATGAGGTATTGTGCAGGATTTAAGAGAAAAGATAAGTAGCTCAGTTTCAGACATATTAAGTTTTAAGAGACGAGAAGCCATCCAGAAAGAGACAGCAGTAAAGCTGTATTTCTGGTGACAGTGAGGGTGTGGAGTGATTGATTTGTGTATTGTTTGCATAAAGATTGAGGTTAAGGCCAAATTACTTTATCATTTGCACCAGAGAACGAGTACAGAAAGAAGAGAAGGGGATCCAGAACACAGCCTTGTGGTACTCCTACTGAGAGGGGGATAAAAGGGGAGTGTCAGAGTACCTGGAGGTGGCTGCTCGAGCCGACCGTGGCTTCCTTCAGCAGTTTGATCCGGCGGTTCCAGCCGCGGCTTTTGTCTAGCGGTTCCAGCTGCAGTCTTGCTCTGCGGCTTCAGCCGCACTGTTGTTGGGATTGAGCCGCATGTGCTGGCAGCTTGCTCTGGACTGCTTCTGGCGCAGGGTCTGTATGATTACGGGTGCACGTCCAAGGCATGGATGTGCGCTCCATTTAAAGGTACAGCGCACATGTTTGGGACTCCTCCTTTTCCTGGCCCTTTTCGTCAAATACTGCCTGGACACTATGCTCAGTGCCTTCAAGCTTGTCTGACTACCCACTTGGGGGTTACCTGGGGTTGTCCACTGCGCACTCAGTATACCAGTGCTCTAGAGGATAACGTATTGGGTACCCTTGATGGCTCTGGCAGACTTCTCCTGGTTTTGGTTCTTATACTGTGCTATACAGGTGCGGACCTGTAGCACAGCTGCCTTCTCCGGTATGTTGTCCATACAGGGGCAGACCTGTAGCAGTTGCCTTCTCCAGTACATTGTCTATACAGGTGCAGACCTGTAGCGCAGTATCCTACTCTGGTGTGTTGTCTGTGCAGGTGCGGACCTGTAGTAGATCCTCAGGTACGGACCTGAGGCCGTTTCTCTCCACTTTGCTTCTGGGACTCAGTCAATACCACTACAGTAGCACGATCCTTCCTGACATCTTCTATATTGTATGGTGTACTTGCTGTTATGGTTTGTTCTGTACATTGTGTATCTTAATAAAGATTGTGTTACCTTCAGTACTGGTCCAGTTCTTGTTCCTGAGTCCATGACAGGGAGGTTCTGTTGATGTATCACACAGAGAAAGATTGTTGAGAGAGATAGTGTAGGAAGCAGGAATGTGCCAGGCTACACATACCAAGTAGCTTTATAGTGCAAGCTTTTAAGTCCACTTAGGTCTACTTGTCAAGCATGTCCCATGCAACATGTTTCATGAAGAGACCTAAGTGCTTTTGAAAGCCTGCACTGTAAATCTACTCACTTAAACAATGAAGGTATCACTTTTCCTCTACAAGCCTGTTTTGTTCATTTCCACCCTTTACGTATATATTACAGTCATGTTATTGTACCTGAGGAGTTTATATAACGTTAAAAAAAATGCGATGGGTGAAGTTAGCAGGTTCCAGTGGAGCAGTCCAGAACTGGTTCTAAGGGAGCTTTCAAGCTAAGAATTAATAAGCCTCCTTTGAATAAGATGAATTTTTTTAACTGCAGGTGAAAGAAATGCATGTTAATTTGACTTAGGAAATATACATTTACTATTATGAGTTTAGTTTTAGAACATCTATATTACCTTTTATCATGATGAGGCTACCTTCAGAATGAGTTGAAGAATCAAGTATTTCAAATAGGGTGGGATTTCCCAGTAAGCAGAGTAGCAACTGCGTAGATCTCCAAATTTTGAGGGGAACCTCAGCTGTGCTGGCCACACCCTCATTCTGAATTATGAATGTGGTCAGAGCAATCGCAATGTCCCTGTGTCACTTTTATAGCCCTTTACAAGCTGTTATTTAACCCCATGGATGCTACAGAGATCTCCAACGTATTACATTAGCAGTCAAGGGGTTAATGCCTTTTTTTTTAAATTTGCTTCTTATGGGCCAATGGAATTTTCTGTGCCAGAAAATAGTGGATGGGTCTGGGGGTGGGGCCATGTGAGGAACAGGGGTGTGGTCATGGGTGGAGCTAAGTGTGCCAAGAGTGCCTTGCCTAGGGACATCTGGCATGTAAATCCAGCACTGATTCCAAAAGTGGTATTGTAATCTTTCAGTGTAGCTACACTTAATCCTTTGAATTTCCAGAAGTGTATGTAAAATATTTCAAAGCAATGCATTGCATACCTCTCTGGCACTCACAATTAAGGGTCTTTTCACCCCTTAAATACTAGAAAGGTTAAAACCCCCTTTTATAAAAAAAAAGGAAGCGTTGAAAATGTTTAGTTGTCCTCAATTGTGCAGTTGATTTACTCTAGAATGACTCCAGTTCTTTATAGTACAGTCACCTCCATATGCCCTAGTGCAGCGGAATTCAAACCTGCTCTCAGCTACTCCCCAACACTGTTTGTTTAGAGGTTCTCCTCAGGCAGAAGATTGAACCAATGATTGATTCATCTATGTCCATGTGTGGAGATACTGAAACCCTGCACTGATGGGGGCCCTGAGGATAGGTTTGGGCTCCCCTGTTCTAGTGCATACTTCTAAATGCAGCTGCATGATTTCAGTGCCCACACATAAAAGCAAAAGATAAGCAGCCCTGGCAGATTTATACCTACTCCCATTCTGTGTTAAATCAGGAAATATGGCAGTTTTTTTAATGATTAAGGATATAAGAAAACTGTGTGGGCCCAGGGGAATTTTTTCTCGGTGTGTCTAGACTCTTCATGTGATAATCTAATAAAATGTATTGGATCCTGCAGACATGCTTTGTCTTTCTTGACCAGAATATTTCTATCTGATATTTCCACTGCATCATTGATTTTTAACCCTTACAGCCATATGCACGAATGAAGAGAAGTAATTCTGGGGTAAAGAAATAAAAAGTCCCAAAATTCCAATTGATTTAACTCTTTGAGTACCAGAAGTGCAATTCTGAGGAGCAAATAATTCAGGGAACAAATGCAAATTCCCCAGATTTCCATTGATATAACCCTTTGAGTACCATTGTGAAGCAATGCATTGGCTACCCTTCTGACACTCAAAAATTGAAATGTATTTTTAACCCCTCGAATGCTAGAGAGGCCACCAATGCATTGTTTACATCAAATTGGTGCATAATGTGCATGACACCTAAAAATGATTATACAGATCTGTTGACCTCAGAGAGATGATGATTTTTGTGCAAAACAAATGCTAATCTATTATTCAGAGATATACTGTACAATAGGGCAACTACTGTGCGTCTCTCCCACTAAGATGTCATATGTCTCCTTGGCGTATTTTTTTTTAATCAGCCTCAGGCTTGATCTTCTTGTATACCCATGAACCCAGATGGGATTTTTCACAATCCAAAGTGGCACCGGACCAGCTGTGTCTCAGCTGATATGATAGAAATTCATGACATATGCCTCGCAGTGTTAAAAAAAGAAAAAAAAATGACTTGAAAATAAATCACTTTATCCTGAAGTTTATATTCAAGGAAAATGGATTTAAACTCTTTGATTGCTAGAGAAGTCTCCAATACATTGCATTGAGGCCTCGCTAGCATCCATGGGGTTAATATATCTCATATATTCTTATATTTCATGAATGATCAAATGTCCATTTACATGGCAGATTTTTATATAACACTTTTTTGTAGCAATTTTTAATTTTCCAATTCTTTACTGAAGTGCATTAGAAAGTTACAACATGCCATTAAATATAAATATATGCTTGGTGTTTTTATTTATCGCCCCTTATACCCTTTGAGTTCCAGAGGCATACGCAAAGCATTGCAAAGCAATGTGTTGTATACCCCTCTGGCACTCAAAGGGTTAAAGTAAAACTAATCATTAAAGGAACATAAACACTTGCAAACAATAACTCCCCCTTTCTCCTTGTAAAGCAATACATTGCATACCCCACTGCAACTCAAAGAGTTAAGCTATGTGGAAAAATCATAATGGCTATAATAAATCATTTCTCAGTGGATTGTTTCTCCCAAATCAATTAAATAGTACTGAATATCAGGTGGGCATGATTCTTTTTTCTTAGACTCTGGGACCTCCACACTCCTCCCACTTTTCTTCCTTCCATCCTCCCTTCCTCCTATGAACACTTCAGTTGGAGGCATTTGGAGTCCATATGGACATGTACTAAGGTGAGCTAAAGGTCAAATAAACTTCCTCCAGTGAGCCCATGCAGTAAGATCATTCCGTCTTGAAAAGGAGGCTCCATAGAGTAACAGAGAAACTGGAGTTTCTGACACTGGAATGTTCATCTCACTTTTATCTCAGTTTATCATATAATAGTCCTAGGGTTCAATATTATTTGGGCTGGTAAAACAATTGTTAGAGAAAAATAAGTAGTGACTGGCAAACATACCCATTCTATTATCTGCCAAACAGGCCCAGTTACAAGAGTAGGCCACACAAATCCAACCATTGCCACCACTAATACTGCTCAAGCCGTTGTAAGAAAAGAAATAAACAGGGTTTGACTATAATATAGCCAATCCCTGCGCAAATCTTTTCACATGCGCCCAATGGCTGGAAAGTAGGGTTATGTGATGCAGGGCATAGAAAGTGCCCTGTAGTAGCCTTACTTCTCAACCAGTTGAAGATCAGATGAAGGGGTTATACATGCTCTTAACGTGACCCTTCCCTCTAACCAATATAAAAGTCTATCCTTTTTTTTTTTTTTTTTTTTTATTTTAGCAGTGGTGGTACCTGTGGCAGATTTTTAGAGTTAATTTTGATTTTAACTACAACATAGTTACATAGTTACATAGTAATTTAGGTTGAAAAAAGACTTGCGTCCATCCAGTTCAACCCTTTTCCTATTCCTTCAGTACAGCACTCCTGGACCTCTGACACCCACTGTAAATAACAGAATAGCAAATGGCACAAATATGGAGGCATTGTGTATATTTAGCAGTCTTTGGCTGATCACAGCATAAGTAATATGATAACAAACTTCATAAATATTGTCATGTGTCACCATTTTTTGTCAGATCTAATAGAATCAAAGACCCATGATGTCCAGAAACAAAGAATTACGTTTACCTTCATGGACATGATATCCAGTACTCATTAAATATTACATCTGAAGAACCAGTGCATGTAGTGCTTCTGGCCTGTGCCAATCTTAAGCACCCACACCACAGTCCAGCACAGTGAGGTGGGCCACAGCCTGGCCTGGCTGGTGACATAGCAGCCACCAGGCCTGGCTTCACCTTGACTTTCACTTCAGTATATGGTAGGATATAGGCCACCTTCTTCTGTATACACAGGATGGGTCAAAGACGAAGCAGCAGAGTGCATGATGTGGCCTGGGGGTCAATAAACACGTCAAGCCAGCCTTTCTGTCACTCATGCTTCAAGAAGAGATTATCAAGCTGCAATTTATTTCTTTGGCGGTGAGGAAGTGCCAAGACACAATTCAGTGCCCACCCAGACCACTTTCCTATATGCCACTTCAGTGCGGTTAATGGATTGTCATCCGGCACTTCTTCTCCACTTCAAAAATACAAAGTAACTTGATAAGTTCATCTCAAGTGCAAGAGACAGGAAAGCTGGTTCATTGGGCCATCATGTTATCAGAAAATTGGTCTTTTTTCTCTGCTCCAGAGGTGACTTTTTTTCAGGAAGCTCCATTGCTCCCTACAAAGCATAGCAAAGATTGGAAAGTAGCAATATGCCAGCCCACATTACTGAATATAGGGTGCACTGTGCAGATAGCTTGCATTAGGCATGGTATGATAGTGAAACATTCTATAGCATCATTAATCTCTTTGTGGCCCCTGACTAATTTCCTGCTGCTAGTCACTTGGGATAGAGTCCCAGAATGCCCAGGAAGTAGGGGTGAGTTATTATTTCCATGTACTTCCAAATGACTGCCCCTTTCATCCCACTCCTTTCATCCACCCCCTCTTTCTCCTCACCTTTAATGCTTTTTTCTGGAATATGAAAAATTATATATATATAGGTCCCTGATTAGGCTGAAACATCAATTCAATAAATCAGCACATCGGTCTTCAAACAAGTCCTATGAGTGCGGCTCATTTTCTTAATTTATATATCCATTTCATAGTGACTTGCACCCAAGCAAGTAATTGTACTGACCATATGTGTGTGTGTGTGTGTATGTATATAATATATATATATATATATATATATATATATATATATTATATCCTCCTCAGCTATAGTAAATCTACTTAAAGATGAAGGCCTCTCAGCAAGCCAGCTTCCTTCCTGTGCTTTTTATTGCAACTGTGTATCAACAAATTTGGTAATTTCATTTACCCATCTTGTCTCTGGTCTTCTTCTTGTGTGTTTTTTTTATCAAGTGGAATCCATTCCAAAATGTGTGTGGTCCATCTGTGTGTGTGTGTATATATATATATATATATATATATATATATATATATAGAAGGTAGTGATGGGCACTCTAAAACTTAATGTGCCTTGGTGCTCCTGCTAAAATTCAGTGGAAATATACAAAAGTGATATCATGTATAATGATAACTTGTGCAGGCACTCATAGGACTTTGCATTAAAAAATTATTTTATGGTGTGTCAACGTTTCGACCCAGACGTGGGTCTTCCTCAAGACTATAACAAACAGTGAATTTTCTCCAACATTTAAACACCACAAAATACACGTGTTGAAAAACGCTAGCCCGCTTGGCTACTGGTAATGACGTCACAATTACAATACATGCAACATAAACCAATTGTAAATGAAAAGCAAAATATAAGTGAAAATGTTAGCAAAAAAATAAACAACATAGTTTGCAACATTGTTCGTATAGAAATTACTCCTCTGTAACAAATATGTTCCTAGCTAGCGAAAGTAACATTAAAATCAAAAAAGTTAGTAGATATACCTTACTGCTAAGTAATGGACACATGTCTAGGTAAGTCCTTATTTTTCACACAGTAATTATATAGATACACCTGACTGATGAATGATGAACTCCTTCCTAGGTAAGTCCTTCTGTTTCACACAGCAATTATATAGCTATACCTGACTGATATATTATGGACTCCTGCCTATTACTTCTGTTATACTCAGTATTTATATAGATATACTGTACCCGACTGCGGTATGACAGGCTACTACCTATAATTACACACAGTAATTCTATCTATATAATTACACATATTAATTATATAGATATAACTGACTGCTCTATGATAGACTCCTAAATAGGTTATACTTAGTAATTATATATCTATAGCTGATTCCTGTATGAAAGACACCTACCTAGTTAAGTACTTCTGTTGAACGAAGTAATTATATACCTTTTACATATACTGCTAAAAAAGTATTGGGGTTTTTTGGAGCTTATCCTTACAAGCAAAGTGGTGATGGTGTCTTTGATGTCAATGAATTTAGAAAACCATATTTTATTTTTTGCCAATAGCTGCCATTTGTAACATCTTATCAACAACATCCCTAAAGTGCAATACCCCCAGTTAAAATACATTTGCAGCACCTGAGACAAAGTATATGGGAGATTATAGAGGGAAACCTATATAGCCTTTAGCCCTCCACCAGTCCCAATTAGCAGATTCAGCAACCTGTAAAATCCCAGGCTGCAGAGTTTGTAAAAAGAAATGGAGTTTGACTTGCTGTGAGCAAGAAGTGCAGAGCAGATCAGTACAAAAAAGCAGGACTTGAAAAGGTTGGTTAAACCTGTGCTATTTTCATTAGTTTAGAACCGTGAAGCAGAAAGGGAAACTACTACAAGTGAAGATAGTGCCCAGATTAAGCTAGGGTTTTTTTTGTAGTGTTGTTTTCATTTTGTTTTGTAAAACTCATTGCCTGCTAATTTTGTTTGATGCAGTGTCAAAATAAACCTGCAAATCTTGTTTAAGAACTGTGGACTGTGTGTGATACCCTAGAAGGCCATTCTTACTGCCCACCCAGGGGCAGCCCGATTATGGCTTATCTCACACACGCCAGAAAATTATCTGGAAAAAGGTGGATATTTTTGCAAATCTACTTTTTGGAGCAAGGCTATTTTGAGGGACAAATTTTAAAAAAGCAAAACATTCTGCGCATTTGTCATAGAACGGATCTCATTCAGAGGTTGTTTAGAACCAATAATCAATACAAACGTATTTGTATAACTATATTGTATATTGATCGGGGATGATATCCTGCAGGAGGTGCTAACTAAAGGGTGTAGATTTACGTGCAGGAAGGTGGCAAGTTTGAATCCTAGCTCCAAATGCATTTAAAGTGGAACTACCACCGCTAAAATACTTGATCTCTAATAATTCCCCATCTGACGACTAGCTGCTCAGTAGCGCTAGTCGCCAGAATTAATATCTTGTTAAACAGAATTCTCCATTCTTCCCAGGCTGACAGGCAGGACAGAGTGCAGACATCTTTCCATAGTGACGTCTGCATGTATGCGCTGTAGGTCCCTTTTGGAGCTGAACACCAGCAACACCTCCTACAGCCATCTGGGATTGACAGCGCAGACGTGCAGAAATCACTAGGGAAATATGTCTGTGCTTCATCCTGCCTGTCAGCCCGGGAAGAATGGAGAATTCTATTTAACAAGGTAATAATTCTGGCTACTAGTGCTACTGAGCAGCTAGTCACCAGATGGGGAATTATTAGAGATCAAGCAGTTTAGTGGTGGTAGTTCCATTTTAAGAGGAAAATTATATCAAACACACTTGGCTTAGTACTCAGGGTTTTTTCAAGTTCAGAGTTAGATGTCATTGTTGTGTCTCTACAATGACCTCCATACACTTATGAGCAATGTCACTTAAAAAATATGTCAGATGAAATGTTTTATTAATTATTCAGCCACGTATGTGACCTATCGTATAACTTGCACAGTGTTCGACACACAGTATGTGGGCAGGTCCACTTGTCCACCTAAGGATTGTATTAGGGATCGTTTACATGCAATTGAGAAAATAAATTGAATGTAGAGAGGAATTTCTTGGATCATAATTCTGATTTGGACTTTTTCAGATTCCAAGGTATCGGAAAGATCAGCAGACCTCTAAAGGGAGGGTGATATATTTCCCCTTTCTTGATGAAGAGAAATTTTTTGGATCCATCAGTTAGTTATAAGATTTCGCAATAGATTAAATTTGGATGAGATCTTGAGTTTGTATTATTAGAGTTTTTGTCCGTTGTACTTTTACAGATATTAGTATACTGTGTTCTTACATTATACATGTGATATACATTTTATGTGTTGTCACTATAATCTTGCTTCCCTTTGGATTTTTATATTCTTGTATCTGCTTACTGTTTGTACACAGGATATAAATTGATATCTAGTTATATAAATGATCTTATCTGGTATAATTTTTGATTTATCATTTGCCAATATTGTTACATTTTGTGTAGCACAGATAATGTTCTAATTATAGAGATTGCATTTTATGGTTTTATATATCCATGTCTGGTTTTATCCTTACTGATGGAACACTGCTCACCTCAGAGCAGAGAGACTGTCCGGATGGATCTCAGAGAAGGACAATCTTCAGTGAACATAAGGAAAAACCTGAAAACCTGTCAAGGGTGGCATGATTTTCCTTATGCTCACAGTAAGAAGATTGTCCCTTTCTGAGAGCTGTCTGGTCTCAAGACCAGATTCCACATCTGAGGGGAGAGGGCTTACACTAGATAAAAGTGGCAGGAGCAGGATACTTTATCATTCAATTACTCTTCAACTACAACTCTGACAGAATTGAAATAACACTCTCCATGGCCCCAATACTATGAAGATTAATCGGACCTGCTTTTTTTTTATTGTGAAACATTACTGTCCCTTTAAACAAATTAAGAGCCACTAATTCCTAAGATATAGCTCCCTCCTTACCCTTGGATGCTAGATAATTCTACAATGCATTGATACCACATTAGCTTCCAAAGGGTTAAAATTGTTTTAGAAGCCTGTTCTTTGCCTTTGTTTAAGTATATACAAAGGCCAGCTAGCTTCATGCACGTAGAGTACAGATCTACATTAGTACACTAGTTTTCTGCTACCGAGTGTTACTGAAATGAAAATATCAAAGCAGACTAACTGGTGCAGATGGTTACCAGGGTTGGAATTCTTTTGTTCACATTAATATGCTCTCAGTAACTTACATTATCACTGTGAATTAACAATTTATTGTTATCATTCATTTGAATCACACATAGTTATTCTACTTAGCAACTGAAATGTCAGGCTTTATCGTGGAAATATATCACATCCCATCAATCAACACTGAGGGCGATGTACTTAAGTAAAAATAAAGCATTTCTATTGACTCAACTTGTACTTTAACTCTTTGAGTGCCAGAAGGGTATTCAATTCATTACAAAGCAGGAAATTTGTGTTTGTTCTCTACAGGGCAGCTGGTTACAATTGGGATATGCATGCACATATATTAGGCATACACTAATGCTTTAGTGCATACGCAGTACACACTAAGACAGGGGTGTCCACATTTTTTCATTCGTATGGTCAGAAATCCATTTGTTTGAGGGAAGCTTTAACCCCTTGAGTGCCAGAGGGGTATGCATTTTGCAGGGCAAAGTGTCTCGTACCTCTCTGGCACTCAAAAGAGTAATGTATAAAATTGTTGAATTATTGCTTGTTAGCTATTTCAGGAGAATGGCAGCAGCAGACAAGTAGTTTAGCCTGCTTCTCCATGTATGATAGATATGGTTGCTAAAAAATTTTTTGGTAAAAATCTCAGAGGGCCAAACAACAGTGGAAGGTGGGCATGATCATGTGGAAATTGTGGGTGTGTCTAAGAACACCTAGTTTGCATTGTATTGTTGCATTTGAGCTCTAAAACCAGACCTAGGTGTACAGACACTCACAAACATTTGCCTATAGGAGTGGGAAAACAGAATGTTGCTTTGCCAAGCTCCTGGAAATGAGTGATGATTTCTAGGATGGTATGACGTCTTGAATGGCCACTTATCATCCCCCACCCTTTTAAAGTACCCAAACACAGCTATTTTAATATTCTTATCTTTCAAGTCACCCCCTTTCTATTCTATACCGTATTACCTTGCCTTGCCAGTCTAAAGGGTCTCTCTCTGGATTATACCACAATATATGCCACAAGTAACTTATGCTATAGTGCATTTAGAAGGTGAACTTAAAGAAGGACCAACACCTTTAAATAATAACCCTCCTATTTATTTTACTATGGCCATCAACTCTTAATGGCCACATTAATTTCACCCCTCGCTCCTTGGTTCAAGAGATAGCATCTCTAATCAGTCCTAGATATATGTCAAAGGAGGTTTGCAAGACAGTTGCTAGTAGGACCAAAGGATCTCAAACTCTGCTTACTGTAAACAGCAATCTTAACCCTTTAAGGGTCCACTGGTCCTTAAAGGGTTAGTTAACTTCCTGTACTCTGCTTCAGCATGAAAAGACTGCTAGTAATTGTCACATGACATGCAGGTCTGATTGAATATGTTCTCTTGAACCAAGGAATAAGGGCAAAATTCAAAGTGCAGTACGAATTTCAGTGGGGTCATAGGATTTCTTGACAAAGTAAGATAAGTAGGAAATTATTATAGGACTATAGGAAATGTATGATCTCTTTTAACATCAACAACATTATGCACCTAATCATATAATTTTAAGTTCCATGAAAGATAATGGATATCATTATCAGCAGCGTCTGACCTAAGAAACTTGGCAAGGTTAGGATTGCTTGTTACAGCTTTGGTTATATTAACATACACATTAATATTTATAAATATTTGATGTCATGTTAATTTTTCATATAAGATGATTTATGTTGTATTGCCCACCCTGTTAGAGGGCATTCACAGTATGTTTGCTTCAAAAGCAACTTGATGGAAGCAGAGAATTTGTTTGTGCATAGTGCACACATTGAGGCATGCTTACTAAGAGAATGACATTCTGGAACAAACCAGCTGAACCATAGGGAGCAAATAGAGCAAGAACTGAATTGTGCTCTTGAGATCCGAGATAGGTGATGGATAAAATCACTGCTTTATTGAGACAAAGATACAGACACATACACCGAGCACTCACATCTTACGCGTTTCACACAAAACTGTGCTTACTCATGGGGAGCAAATACATGCTTATATTGATTTAAATAGCTTTTTTAAGCCCTTGGATGCTAGAGAGGTTTCCAATGCATTGGAGACCTTTCTATCATTCATGGGGTTAAAAGACCCAATTAAATGGATAGTAATGTTTCAAAATAAAAGCAGCTCTAATTAATATTCATAGTATCTCCCTCCCACCCCTTTTACCTAGTGTAAGCCACCTCCCCTCAGATGTGGAAGCTGGTCCACAGACCAGACAGCTCACAACAAGGGGCAATATTCTTACTGTGAGAACAATGAAAACTGTGCCTCACATGACAGGTTTTTCACTAATGCTAATTGAAGATTGTTCCTCTCTGCAAGCCCTCTGGACACCACCTTTCTGTTCTGAGGTGAGCAGTGTTACATCAGTAAAAGGGGCAGGAGGGGGATACTTTACCATTCAATCACTCTTGTACTACACCTCTGACAGTATTGAAATAACACTCTTTATGGCTCAAATACTATGAAGATTAATTTGAGCTGCTTTTACTTTGAAACATTACTATCCCTTCAAATACAATTTCCCATGATGCAATTGGTTTTTCTAGCATTGCACCACTTTAGTTATTATTATTAGAGATCAGATTATACATAGATTCAGACTATACAAAAGCCAATGATAGACTGAAGTTGCAAGTGATAATTGATTATCAGCCCTGTGGGCACTATGTTCAACTGAAGAGTGGAGTCATTCTGGAACAAACCAAATGCAATATAAGGGAGAAATAAAAAATGCCATTAGGAACTTAGGGAATGTTTACTTGTCTCCTATGATGCAGTTGGTTTCTATCAAAGAATTGTCACAAACCAGCTGCATCATTCATTTAAATAGGGCCACTGAAGCCCTTAAATATATTGCAGACCTCAATGGGTTAATAGCCCCATTTAAATTTGTAAGAATTTGGGGAAACTGTATTGTCCCTTACAGTACAGCTGGGCCTCGCCAGAATCACTCCAGTTCAGTGAGTCTGATGTACTAAGAGCAATTCTAGGGCAAATTTGGGGAATCTCTAATTGTCTCTAATGTTGTTATACATTTGCTACAATTCTTCATAGTACATCAGTCTCAATACCAACATTAGATAAAAAGATGTACACACACACACATACACACAGATAGATAGATAGATAGATAGATAGATAGATAGATAGATAGATAGACACAGACAGACAGACAGACAGACTAACTAGCAGGCGAGTGGCACAGCTCTGCCCATGTCGCAAACCTTGTTTTTCTTAAACCTATGAGTGCTAGATAGGTATGCAATGCATGGTGTTGCAATGCGTTGGATACATCTCTGGAACTCAAGGGGTTAAATTGTTTTACAAGTTAGACCTCGTGGAGGGACATCAGCAAACCCCCAGATACTAACCTCCCAGCAAATTTGTCTGAGAAATCAATGGAGGTGACCCAGTGAAGCAACAGAGCTTCCCTGCTTCCATTCTACATGGAGCCAGGTAGGAGTGGGTGGAATCTGGAAAGCCTCTCATGTCAATGAAGTAGGCTTTCCCTCATTGAAGTGAAGGGATTTGCAGATCCCGCCCACTTCTACCCAGGTTCTCTGGGTAGAATGGAAGCAGGGGAGCTCTCCTCTATTTATCTCCCAGTAGCTGGGTACATTCAGGAGGGGTCGTGATACCCCACAATGAGGTATGATGATTACCTTTTCTTTTTTGAAAGGGAGAGGAGGAGGCAAAACAGGAAATGGAAGGGGGATTAAGCTGCAAATTGAATGGAGATGGAGGTGAATGGAAAGGAGAAGGAGGAAATGAACTTGACATACTGTATACACACATGGCTGAGGAGGCAGGGGGCTTTGTCCCCTGCCTCCACAGCCAACACTCACTGTATATTTGGTTAAGAAGGCAGGGGGCTCTCCATCAGTGAATGTTTGTATGTGCAAGCACGTGTCTGAGTGTGTGATTTTGTGTGTGTGAGAGCACGTGTGTACGTGTGAGAGAGTTAGCGTGTCTCTAGCATGTAAAGGCATAGTGTTTTGAGCTGTACATTGCATGCGTATTGTGTGTGTGTTTGTATACATTGTGACTGTGTGTGATTGTGTGTAATGTGTTTTATGTACTTGTTTGTGTTGTGTATATTGTGTGTGTATTATTTCTATTTTGTGTATTGTGTGTGTGTGTGTGTGTATTGTATTGGGTATACTTTGTGCGGGTATATTGTGTGTGCATTGCATATATTTTTTTACATTATATATATTGTGTAGTGTTTGTGTATGTATTGAAGGCCCTGTAATACAAACATTTGGCTCTTATGTGTGGCTTTTGCTTTGATTTTCTTCTATTGTCCTTTTAATGAGTTTAACACTGAACTTGAGAGTTTCTGCTTTTATGCTCTTCCTTATGGTCTTGCACATCTATATTTTTACCCTGTTTCTAATATTGCCATTTTTCTTCAATTCTCATTTCTTTTTCATCATGGAAACTATTTTTTTATGTTTGGATTGGCTTTCCTTGTTTCACAGACGGTGCAAGAGCATGGGCAGTATCTACGATAGTCTCAATAACTTTCTCATTGTGGGTTGAAAAATCTGTGCCTATGGAAGGTCTTCCAACACACTAAAGTGATTAGAGAAAGAGTTCTAAGTAAAAATTCTTATGATTTTTCCATAGCTGGATAGAGTCAATCTTTACGTTTGCTGACAATTTTAGTTTTTTTTTGCTCTCACTAGTCAATTGTCACTTCCAGTGTTAAAACGATTCAAGCAGTAAGCGAATATCATGTTCTTACTTGAAAGCATGAAGATGATTTCACTTGTATTACCATTAGGGAATTTCTATGTCCATTTTCGCTGGGACTTTTTAGAGTAGAATGAATTCATGATGTACAAATTTTGTTTTTCTGCAAATTCGATCACTTGGTTGCCTGTATCTTCCCTTTTTCCAGTTCCATGTGGTTTGATCGATTTTTCACCATTTCAGATACCAGGTCACACATTGAAATCTCCCATTATAAAGTTGTAGTAGTAATTGTCCTGTTCGTAGAGACATAATAAATTATCATAAAATTCTTCAACTTCATCATCACTGTAGATACTTGTAGGGGCATAAATGAATGATTTGAAGAACATATCAACTGCCTAGTTTGATAGCACAGGAAGCAATTCTTTCACTTTTTACATTCATAACAGAGTTTGTCGGTGTTTTGTTGATCAAGAATCAGATTCCTCCACATTGTTCATCATTGGCTTATTTATAGTGCTCATCTTCTAATTTGACTAAATCTTCATCTTTTTAACAAGATGAGCCAATAATGTTGTAATTGATGTTAGTCAGTTTTGTACCCATGGGCCGATGCCTTATTTTGGTGGGAGTTTTGCATGTCAGTGAAGCAGAGGACTGTGCCATCTGGAGCATTTACTCTTGGCAGGGTCACCCAAGTTAGACAGATCAAAGCAAAGACACCAGACTAAATCGATCCAAATTCTGTCAACCTACACTGGAGCAGCATGGCAGATTATAGTCTATTTCCTCAGCATGGCTTTACAACAAAAACATGGACCTAATTCTACTTCCTACGGCAGCAGGAACACAGCTCAGCTCAATGGCAGAGGGTTCTCAGAATCATCTGGTTCTATCAGGCTTGTTCTTTATATATTGAAATGCTTAACATATATATATATATATATATATATATATATATATATATATATATATATATATATATAGAGAGAGAGAGAGAGAGAGAGATAGATATACACACACACAACGTTGTGCTTATGTTCCATTACCTGTTTGGATTACACTGAGCTATTTAGTGCATATTAAAAAAGTTTGTTCTTCTTAATGTGGAGAAAGTGAAGTTATGCTGCATTTTAACTTTCAGGATCCAAATAAACAAAACCTATTTTATGTTAATGTATTTAGCATTATTATAATTTTTTTTTATAGCTGCAAAATGATTGTTATCCAGTTTAAAGAAATTGATTTATAAATTACATTTATTTTCTAAAAGCAAAACAGGACATAAGAGCTTCACAATCCTTGAAAAATGATGTATAATCAATTATGAGAATATGACATAGATGTTACTGTATTTCATTGTATTATCATTAATCATGGTTAAATTGAATTTCATCTGTCAGACATTAGATACATTTTTATTATGGATATGTTGTGCTTCATTTAAAAAACAGGATGTCTTGTATTCAATTTGTTTACCTTTTATTTTTAAGAAGAGATTTATATAATAGGTTCCTAACCCTTTGGATGGTAGGCACATCTCTACAAAACACTGTGAAGCAGAGGGATCATATTGTCTCTTGATTCCATTGGATTAAAGGGCCTAGAATTTGTTCCACAATGTACACATATGTACTTGTTCTTTATTGGTCCTTTTATATGTCTGTTTTCCTTTAGCTGCTAGGGACATGCCTTAAGCATAGGAAAGCAACAACATATCTAAGCCTGGATTACTGTAGAGCTGAAGTTGGCTCTCTAATGGCTCCCAACTTGAAACTCTGAATGGCCTGAACCTGCCAATAGGCAAAAGGGAAGTGGGGAGGCCATACACCTGTCATTTTGCTTGAGGTTTAATCAGTGTTAAGAGACGGGCAATAGCTCTCCTGGGCCTCAGTCCGACCCTGCCGTGAACGGCAATGGAGATGTTTACTAACACGGACATAAATAAAAATACCCCCTGCCACCACCCCCAACCTGACCAAAAAAATCAAACATTTATTTTTCATTTAACTCCAAAGTGACATGAAATAAATCGTATAGTATAGCATTATCCTTCCTATCTCTTTTTGTGACGAAGAGTATTTAATTAATGATATGTAGTCTTTAGACCCTATATTATTACTACTATAGAAGAGAAAGAACAAAACAATAAAAAATAATTTGGGGTTCATTCAGCTCATACTTTTGTAAGCAAAATAAATTAATATATTATTAACACTCCAAAGATTAATAAAGGAATATATGGTCCATCTACCCCATATTAAATAATTAATCAACTGAAATGATCCTAAAACCCCCCTCTCTTTTCCACTGAGAGGAATGTGGTAAAAAATAGGTATCGGGTCCATAAACCTCTTATTAATAATGTGCCCAAGAAAGGTATCAGAAGTGCTCTGCCCCTACTCTGCCACAAGAAGCGGAAATAGTGTAAATAAATATGGGATCTTTAAATCACATATTAATTGACTGCCAAAGGAAGGGGTCTTCCAACCCCTTTCTCTACTCTCCTACAGTAGAAAATAATTTGTTAAATATGAGATCTATAGATCCCACATTATTAAATTAGTTGCCAAAGCAATAGGTCTTCTGACCCCTTGCTCTACACTCTCACTGGGAGAGGGAAAAAATATACTACCCTTTCAAGAGTAGCCAGTTGTGCAAAGCATGCTTTACAATGTCTTGAGCATGCCTCTGCTCCTTAACGAGCTAAATAATCAATATGGGGTCTAAAGGAAATCACAGCAAATCAATGTCTGGAACTTAAAAATCATGTGGCATCAGTCATCCCACATAACATCAAATACTGTTATATCCATTTCTCCTCTTCCCCATCCTAATTGCATCTTTTCAACTTTTATATATCCTGCAGAATAAACTTTTATTACATCACTGATTTTTAATGCATGACCAAAAACGGCATTCACCAGGTCTTCTTCTTCCATGGACCTCAATTTGGGTTTCCATTTGTACAAGTTTTTTTAATGAAATCAGTTTGTATGGTCAGATGGTAAGGAATGAATGAGGCTGTCTTTAGCAACCTGTAACCCTTTCAGCTTTTATTGAACAGTCTCCATTGTCCTCAATAAGCCAATGAATGATGGTAATCATACTCTATAAACAGCTGGAAGATTACAGGTTGCTTATTCCAGCAGTCCAGTTTACCTCAAAATGGGAAAATCTAAATGAATGAACAATGTACAAATAAAGGCTATGAGGGTCTGCACAAATCTGCCAGCCCAACTCATCTGTTGCACTAATAGCTCTGCACAGAATCTGCACCATTGCTCATGTAGATATGTTTTAATATACAGGGGCAAATGACTTTCATGATAGCAAGCCCTTAGTATCCCCTCTCCAGGAGGTGTAAGGAGAATTAAAAATGATTTTGCACTGGTTTCCTCCACTCTCTGTTAATACATGGTGTTAAACCATGCATTCTAACACTGCGAACCTCTAGGCATAGGCAAAGCATTTTTTTGTAAAAAGGATTTTACATAGGTATTAGGCAGACACAGTGCACAAAAGCAGTCCTTTCTGTTTATTTTAGACACAAAAGGGGAATATATAAATCACCAGTGTAGCTCATTTTATGCACCAATACATTCAATTTAAAACCATGCTCCCACTTACTTCCTCTACGTGTTGTAATCACATGACATTAAACTGGGAGCAGAGGAATGCATTAATTTCCTCCACTCTCTATTAATATGAGGGGTGAGATGTTCAAAACCGTTGATGTAACTGAAACAGTCTGTAATCAGTCTCTGGCACATATAACCAGCATGTTTTGCATTCAATTCTGCTGTCTCTGTCAAATGGAAAAGGCAGTCTTAAAATTAGGTGTGGTTTCCTCTATGTCATGTTGTTGGGTATTTTCAGAAAAGACTCTTTTTCGCTGTCATATTTTTGTCTGATTCCTGTCATATTTTTCTGACAAAAGTTGTCTAAATTTGGAGAAGACGAATAAATATACAATTATCAGATAAGAGTGGAAAGCAGTAATATGGTATTAACCTGTAAAAAACTGTCTTTATTTTGTTGTAAAAACAAATTAACCCTCTGAAGACACTGTAATCCACCGAATGCCCTTTGGTACTCAAAGGGTTAAATACAGTTTTCTAAGGACAATGTCCCAGATTTATAAAAGCAAACTGGAATTATTTTGGGAAAAAACAATTGCAACATAGGAGACAAATGAAAATTCCTGAATTCTCACAGACTGGAATAGAGATGTTAATCCTTTGAGTGCCAGATAGGTATGCAACTCATTGCTTTTGCACTCTGACACTCAAAGAGTTAACTCAGTGAATGCTAGAGAGATCTCCAATGTATTGTTTCACAATCAGCTGTGCTATAAGTTGCAAATATCAGTCATTTGATTTAAATGCTGATTTTTAAACTATCACTAAAATTATAGTCCCCCCCAAATCATTATGCACATAGCGATACACATAGCAATACTAGTATTATCCTGAATGAGTCCAGTGTTCCTGAGAAATCCAAAGAGAAGAGGGGGAGAAGCGCAAAAGCATCCTGAGAGAAGTCTCTGTGATGATAAATTTGTTTGCAGCTATCACAAAGGCTACTCTCTCAGGAGGCTTTTGCACTTCTTTCTCTCTTCTCTTTTTTTTCCAGAACAAGATTGGTGCCACTGAGGACATTGTTGAGTGAGCTGCACCCTGAGTGTAACCGATTAATTACAAGTGGACTGTTGTTTAGACTTCATTTATTATCTTTAACTATTTATGCTTATGTAGATGCGCATTGTTACTTTTTCTCTTTCTGTTATTGAGAAATCCAACTCGTTCTGAGACGCACAGGCAGGCATCACTGCAGACATCTTGTCATTGAGATATCTGTGCATCTGCACAGACCATCCTGTTGCCACCAGGATTGGCGAGGGGGAGTTGGAGTGTACCTTAAACTGATAGTAATACTTCATTTTATCTTTATTTTGTTGTGTAGACATTAAAAAAACATGAAGAATGATATAAGTCTTATCTCTCAAACCTTTATGGTTTGAGAGATATTCACAACCAAAGTTTCCCCTCCTGCCCCTTTTACCTAGTGTAAGCCATCTCTTCTCAGATGTGGAATCCAGTCCATAGACCAGACAGATAACAGCAGGGGACAATCTTCTTCCTATGAGAACAATGAAAGCCCTGCCCCCCTTGACAAGTTTTTCAGGTTTTTCCCTTATCTTAATTGAAGATTGTCCCTCTCTGAAATCTACCAGGGCACCTCCCTTCTGCTCTGGCTGAGCAGTGTTACATCAGTAAAAGGGGCGGGAGGAGGACACTTTGTCATTGAATTACTCTTGAACTACAACTCTGACAGAATTGAAATAACACTCTCCAAAGTCCAAATACTATGATGATTAATTAGAGCTACTTTTATTATGAAACATTACTATCCCTTTAAGGTACAGGAAGGGACTGACGGCTCAGGTGCACAGATGCCACTACAGCAAGATGCCTTCCTGTGGAATTATTCAGGATAATACTAGTATTGTTGTACGTATCGCTAAGTACATAATTATTTGGGGGCACTTTAATTTGAGTTATAAATCCACTTTAACTTACCGAATAATAAAGGTCTCCAAGGCATTGCAAAAGCAGTAAACTGGAGACCTTTTTATATTTCGAGGGGATTTAAATTACCATTTAAAGAGATATTAATGGTTAAACCTGGAAAGAGATATGTACTGCAGTTTATCGTGTTGAGTAAAAAAAAGTTCTCCCAATATTGAGAGGTGTTTTATTCCTTTATTGAAACTCAGACATTAATTTCTTGGCAGCAGTACTTCTATGGCCTGAAATTTTATAGAGGTACCCGTTGCTACAGCAGCCAGTTGAGTGGTATTGTAACTGGCCATAGGTGTCCATTGACTGATGTTGCAACAGCTCCACCATAACATTTCAGGCCATGAAAGTACTACGCCCATAAAATGAAACTTTGATCTTGCATAGCTTTTAAATAAAACATTTCTCATCAGTGGGAGTATCTTTGTTTTAATCAGCAGGATAATCCCTGAAATATATCTTTTCCCATATTAAGCATTACTATCCCTTTAAACCAATAGGAATTTGATAACTGATTCTTTTTAACCCCCTATGGTGCATTTTGAGTGACTCTAGAATTACTCCAATATTGTTTTATGCATCAGCCTCAAAATATCAGAAAGAACATCTTTAAAAATAATGCTTTCTCTTTCCTGTCTGCTCTACAGCTCTGAATAAGTCTGCAGGATTGAGAGAAGCAGCTTAATACCCAGTATACTATAAATTGATATCGATAAAAACTTGACCTTTGTGGAAATTAATTTAGTTACCCTGGTGTAGGACAATGATGATACAATGGGGATGATCTATCAAAGATTCCAGAATGCAAAACCTCTTCACCGATAACAGCAGCAGTTTATTAAAAGAGAAAAAAAATCACAAAGCTATCAGGAATAAAATGTTTCTCTTTGATAAATCTGGTGCAGTGAGTACACCAACGAGGAAGAGCTTTGATAAACAGATTTCAGTACATTTCTCCCTCAGTCTTGCTGCATACCATGTAAAATGATTGGTCACAAAGGAAGTTTTCTAAATGAAAATGAAAATACTGAATATTTCAAATACTAATGTATCTTGAACAATACCTGATGGTCGTTGAGTTCCCTCTGTGTCTTTTATCTTTTGACATCATTATATCTAATGAAACACTGCCAGAATCCAAAGTGATAAATGCAATATTCCAAGGCTCTTTTAACAACCCCCTGAAGCCCCTGGCAAAAATGTTAATGGAGGCCCCCAAATATAGGTTAACAGTAAGGATCCTCTTACGTTTATCTGTAACCTAGCTTTTATTCCCTTCTTCTATGTGGGAAAAGCCACCACATGTATGTGTTGTGTACCCAGAATTACCTCACTCCCCCTGACCATCTGAACACAAGAATGAACTGGGAATATTGGTGCATCACCCTGAGACTGGAAGCCACCAGCAAAATCTGTAGTGAAATTCTCCTATACAATTCCCCTGTAATGTTAATTTCCCGGTATAATAGATGGATAGATAGAGAGATAGCCTGTCTGGAATCCAAGGGGTTAAACCTCCAGTTTGAAATATTTTTTTTATTTGGTACAAATTGTGCAGTTGCTTTCCCTTTAAATGCTTTCCTTTTTCTTAAACATATAGCCCAATGTATTATGTTTTAACCCTTTGATTGGGTTATCCAACACATTGTTCCAAAGTTTTACCTCTTCGGTTTAATGAATAAGGCTATTATTTTGAACAGATATGAAATTGATCATTCCATGAAATACTTTACATGCTTAACCCCTTTGATGCCAGTGAATGCTTTACTTGGTTTGCCCCAGAATTACTCCAATATTCTTTTGAACATAAGCACCTAACATTAGAGGATGGAAGGAAGACAGGGGTGTTGCTGGGTAATAGCTGTAGGGGCTAGATTCTTTGGCATTGTTGCTCACATGGGACATGTAATGCTGATAATCTCCCCCTAGAAATGGTGCAACTTGGTTGGATGGTACAGTAATGATCATACCTGGGAACTCTCAGGGTTTTCACTCAAATGTCAAGGTCTTGGGGTAAAGAGCCACCAATTATACCATCTGCACTGATTAACTGCTTTTTAATCATTAATTTTATGCCACCAGAAGGGCAGAGGGAGAATGTATTAGTCTGGTGAGTGTGTGTTTAAGCAGTGAGATCTTTAAGTTGTGTCATGTTGAAGGTCCGTATGGACTGACTGCAGCACCTCCTGTTTAGAGCAAGCAGGGACATATCACATAAAATCTACGTTATGGGAAACTTTAAAGGAGCAGTAATCTTTTTTATGAAAATCTATATGTTAAATGTATTTTCCTGGTAAATAAAACAAGAGTTTATCCCACTGTTGTCAGTTATTTTATTCAAATGTTATAAGAGTTCATATAGTCCAGAAGTGAATTGCAGTGTGAAAGTTCTGACAGTATGACTAAACAGTTTCTATCACATTCTTTGGAGAAATGTTTGTCAGTGACTCACCTCACCCGGAAAATGCAATAGCACACCTAACTAAAATCTGAGTACTGGAGGACACTGTTAATGTAAACAAACAAGAGTTTGAACTGTAATAACTCTGGAAATATTCATATCATATTTGTCTTAACAGGAAAAGCTTTAGATGGATGGATGGATGGATAGATAGATAGATGGATAGATAGAAGATAAAGCTGTAGCCATTGTTAATCCACTGCAGGAGTGTATATATGTAGTATATAATAATTAGGGATGGCCGAAAATGTTCTCCTCAAAATGAAATCGGCAAAAAATGGCACTTTCCGCTTGGCGAAAAATTACCAGCCTAGCTCATTGCATTGAAATCAGTGGGTAGAAAAATGTTTCTCCACCTCATGAAAGTTTTCTACAGCCATATAAAAGGCTGTCAGGCTCTCACAGCAGCTATTCCGTATTTGTGAGAGGAGAGAGCAGCATGTTTTTGAGCTAGAGAAGATAGGCAAATAAAGGGGACTTGAAGCTTAGTTTTAGGGAATCATTTAGATGTGTTTAAGTATTACTGATAGATTCATGGAATAACCTCACAGGAGAAGTCTTAGAGGATAATACAGTAAGGGAATTTAAAAATACCTGGGGTATAGAAATGTCTGTTTTGGGAACTATATAAGGATTGGGGTTTTAAATAGACAGGACAAGGGGCAAAATGAATGGGCTAGTTAGTTATCTCCTAAAATAATCTATAATTCTGTAGCTTTTCTCTGTAGACGTAAACTGGAACATTTCTGGGGCAAACTATATGTATCACAAGGGACAAAGAAACCCCCCCATTGATCTAAATGGGATCTTTAACCCTGTGAATTCTAGAGAGATCTCTAACACAGTTGTGCAATGCATTTGCAATCTATCATTCAGGGGGTTAAAGCCCCAATTAAATGAATTCTCCCCTATGATGCACTTGGTTTGCCCCATAATCACTCCAGTTTACTTTTATACATAAAACCCTATAACTCATATATAGAAAGACTGAGAAATTTTGTGCAAAACATCTGCAAAATTTGTACTAACTTAACATCCCAAACACTCCTGGGCAAGGCATTTTAGGTGCCCTTAGGTTTCCCATGGTCACACACCCACTATTCACATGACCCAGACGCCAAGCCCATCCACTGTTTCCTGGCACAGGAAATAACCTTGACCTATAACAAACGTGGACAAAAAAAACCCTTAATTTAACCCCTTGGCTGGCAGAGATCTCTGGTCATACCCACAATTCAGAATGTAGGTGTGGCTAGAACAGCTAAGTGCCCCTGGAGTTCTAGGCAGTTGCCTACTCTGCCTGTTGGAGAAATCAGGACCTCTGTAGAATAAATATATATATATATATATATATATATATATATATATACTTTGTGACATATTGGAACCCCTTCTAATGATCAAAAGAATGAAACTCACATTTGATTCAAAAACTATTTTATTCTGTTGTATAGTACGCATTTGTTTTGTCTTAGAATTACTGCACATTTGTATTAATACATCTGTCTCCATGAGGATCATAGGAATATTTGTTCCTCAAATGTGTCACATACAGTTACTGACAGTTATAGACTGAATACCTGAGGGTTGCACAACACAGTACAAGCACACTGCACAACACATTGCATACCCCTCTGGTCCTCAAGTGGTTAACCCCTTAAGGACCGGGAAAATCTGATGTCGTTTTCCCTTAAGGACCGGAGCAATTTTGACTTTTTTGACTATGTCTTTTTTCAACCATATTTTCTCTTTAATTCCTTTTGTGCACCCACACAAATCATATACTGTTTTTTTAAGCACAAGTAGGGCTTTCTTTTGATACCACAATTATATGAATACCTCATTGTTTAATTTGATTAAAATAGAAAAAAGAGGAAAAAAATTAAAAAAAAACAACATTTTGCTTACATTTTTCTGTCAGGATTTGCATACTATTAGTTAATGACAAAAAAATACCCCTCAATATATTCATTTGCTTCTCCTGAATATAAGAATACCCAATATGCCTAGTATTTCAATCCCTTCCTCACATTTACAAGGTAAATATTACAAGATGGATGCCATTATTTCCAACTTGTAATTTCTCAACAATTGACATGTGAGCATCATAGCTTAGTTGATGGTGCCAGTACCAAAAATGTCCCACAAAGGTATATCTTTCTGAAAACTAGACAACATAAGGTAAATAATCAGGAGAATTTTGAAGTTTTTTATGCAGCTATTTTTCCAGAAAAAAAATTCAAAATTGTAGAAAAATTTAGTTTTTTTGCAGCTTTCACACTTACATTTCAATATTACTGTTGATTTCAAGCACGAGATAGTTGAAAATTTAAAAATATCCATTGTTTAGTGTTCAGCTCCTTCTTCTGAGTACAGCAATACCCCATATTCATAGGTTTCTCAAGATTTGGGGGAGCTACGGGGCCCAAATTGGAACATGCGCGTTTCCAGTTTCACACTTTGAATTTTCACAGCTTGCATCACTGGTGCCATGTCTCATTTGGGGCTGTGTAACAGTGCTCCACTCTAAGATTTCCCCCCAAAAGTGTATATTTTTGGAAAGTAGACACCCCAGGCTTTCATTTTATGTAAGTTTTCAAATTTTTTACGCAGCCATTTTACCACCAATCGCTCGTAAATCTTGATGTAAGTTAAAAAAACCAGCGTTTTTCACACTTGCACTTCAATGTTGATGTGAATTTCAAGCACATGATAGGTGAACATTTTTAAAAATGCATTGTTTAGTGTTCAGCTCCTTCTTCTGAGTACGGCAATACCCCATATGCATAGGTTATTGAAGGTTTGGGAGAGCTACGGGGCCCAAATTGGAACATGCGCGTTTCCAGTTTCACGCTTTGAATTTTCACAGCTTGCATCACTGGTGCCATGTCTCATTTGGGGCTGTGTAACAGTGCTCCACTCTAAGATTTCCTGCCAAAAGTGTATATGTTTGGAAAGTAGACACCCCAGGCTTTCATTTTATGTAAGTTTTCACATTTTTTACGCAGCCATTTTACCACCAATCCTTCGTAAATCTTGATGTAAGTAAAAAATTCAGCGTTTTTCACACTTAGGTTTCAATGTTGGTGTGAATTTCAAGCACAGGATAGGTGAAGATTTTTAAAAATGCATTGTTTAGTGTTCATCTCCTTCTTCTGAGTACGGCAATACCCCATATTCATAGGTTGCTCAAGATTTCTGGGAGCTACGGGGCCCAAATTGGAACATGCACGTTTCCAGTTTCACACTTTGAATTTTCACAGCTTGCATCACTGGTGCCATGTCTCATTTGGGGCTGTGTAACAGTGCTCCACTCTAAGATTTCCCCCCAAAAGTATATATTTTTGGAAAGTAGACACCCCAGGCTTTCATTTTATGCATGTTTTCAATTTTTTTACGCAGCCATTTTACCACCAATCGCTCGTAAATCTTGACGTAAGTTAAAAAAATAGCGTTTTTCACACTTGCACTTCAATGTTGATGTGAATTTCAAGTACATGATAGGTGAAGATTTTTAAAAATGCATTGTTTAGTGTTCAGCTCCTTCTTCTGAGTACGGCAATACCCCATATGCATAGGTTTCTCAAGGTTTGGGAGAGCTACGGGGCCCAAATTGGAACATGAGTGTTTCCAGTTTCACACTTTGAATTTTCACAGCTTGCATCACTGGTGCCATGTCTCATTTGGGGCTGTGTAACAGTGCTCCACTCTAAGATTTCCCCCCAAAAGTATATATTTTTGGAAAGTAGACACCCCAGGCTTTCATTTTATGCATGTTTTCAATTTTTTTACGCAGCCATTTTACCACGAATCCTTTGTAAATCTTGATGTAAGTAAAAAATTCTGCATTTTTCACACTTAGGTTTCAATGTTGGTGTGAATTTCAAGCACATGATAGGTGAAGATTTTTAAAAATGCATTGTTTAGTGTTCAGCTTCTTCTTCTGAGTACGGCAATACCCCATATGTATAGGTTTCTCAAGGTTTAGGGGAGATACGGGACCCAAATTGGAAAAAACATTGAATTTTCATATCTTTCTTATCTGGTGCCATTTCTCATTTGGGGCTATGTTCCAGTGCTCCACTTTACGATTTTCCCCCAAAAGTGTATATTTTTGGAAAGTAGACACCCCAGGCTTTCACTGTATGTATGTTTTCAAATTTTTTACGCAGCCATTTTACTACCAATCCCTCGTAAATCCTGACGCAAGTTAAAAAATAGCGTTTTTCACACTTTGACTTCGATGTTGATGTGAATTTCAAGCACATGATAGGTGACGATTTTTAAAACTGCATTGTTTAGTGTTCATCTCCTTCTTCTGAGTACGGCAATACCCCATATGTATAGGTTTCTCAAGGTTTAGGGGAGATACGGGACCCAAATTGGAACAAATATTGAATTTTCATATCTTTCTTATCTGGTGCCATTTCTCATTTGGGGCTATATTCCAGTGCTCCACTTTAAGATTTCCCCCCAAAAGTGTATATTTTTGGAAAGTAGACACCCCAGGCTTTCACTGTATGTATGTTTTCAATTTTTTTACACAGCCATTTTACCACCAATCGCTCGTAAATCTTGACGTAAGTTAAAAAAACAGCGTTTTTCACACTTGCACGTCAATGTTGATGTGAATTTCAAGTACATGATAGGTGAAGATTTTTAAAAATGCATTGTTTAGTGTTCAGCTCCTTCTTCTGAGTACGGCAATACCCCATATGCATAGGTTTCTCAAGGTTTGGGAGAGCTACGGGGCCCAAATTGGAACATGAGTGTTTCCAGTTTCACACTTTGAATTTTCACAGCTTGCATCACTGGTGCCATGTCTCATTTGGGGCTGTGTAACAGTGCTCCACTCTAAGATTTCCCCCACAAAAGTGTATATTTTTGGAAAGTAGACACCCCAGGCTTTCATTTTATGTAAGTTTTCAAATTTTTTATGCAGCCATTTTACCACGAATCCTTCGTAAATCTTGATGTAAGTAAAAAATTCTGCATTTTTCACACTTAGGTTTCAATGTTGGTGTGAATTTCAAGCACATGATAGGTGAAGATTTTTAAAAATGCATTGTTTAGTGTTCAGCTTCTTCTTCTGAGTGCGGCAATACCCCATATGTATAGGTTTTTCAAGGTTTAGGGGAGATACGGGACCCAAATTGGAAAAAACATTGAATTTTCATATCTTTCTTATCTGGTGCCATTTCTCATTTGGGGCTATGTTCCAGTGCTCCACTTTACGATTTTCCCCCAAAAGTGTATATTTTTGGAAAGTAGACACCCCAGGCTTTCACTGTATGTATGTTTTCAAATTTTTTACGCAGCCATTTTACCACCAATCCCTCGTAAATCCTGATGCAAGTTAAAAAAATAGCGTTTTTCACACTTTGACTTCGATGTTGATGTGAATTTCAAGCACATGATAGGTGAAGATTTTTAAAACTGCATTGTTTAGTGTTCAGATTCTTCTTCTGAGTACGGCAATACCCCATATGTATAGGTTTCTCAAGGTTTAAGGGAGATACGGGACCCAAATTGGAACAAATATTGAATTTTCATATCTTTCTTATCTGGTGCCATTTCTCATTTGGGGCTATATTCCAGTGCTCCACTTTAAGATTTCCCCCCAAAAGTGTATATTTTTGAAAAGTAGACACCCCCAGCTTTCATTTTAGGTGTGTTTTCAATTTTTTTACACGGCCATTTTACCACCACTCTCTTGTAAATGTGACGTGAGTAAAAAAGTCAGCGTTTTTCACACTTAGACTTCAATGTTGATGTGAATTTCAATTACAGAATAGGTGAAGATTTTTAAAACTGCATTGTTTAGCGTTCGGCTTCTTCTTCTGAGTACGGCAATACCCCATATGCATAGGTTTCTCAAGGTTTGGGGGAGATACGGGACCCAAATGGGAACATGTGTATTTCCAGGTTCACACTTTGAATTTTCACAGCTTGTGTTACTGGTGCCATGTCTCATTTGTCCTGTGTAACAGTGCTCCACTCTAAGATTTCCCCCCAAAAGTGTATATTTTTGGAAAGTAGATACCCCAAGCTTTCGTTTCAGGTGTGATTTCAAATTTTGTACACAGCCATTTTACCACTAATCCTGTGAAAACTTGACGTAAGTAAAAAAAAAAAAATCAGCGTTTTTCACACTTAGACTTCAATGTTGATGTGAATTTAAATTACAGAATAGGTGAAGATTTTATAAACTGGATTGATTAGTGTTCGGCTCCTTCTTCTGAGTACAGCAATGCCCCATATGCAACGGTTTGTCAGGGTTTGGGGGAGATACTGGGCCCAGTTAGAACATGTGAGTTTCCTTTTACAGACATGCCATTTTTACAGCTGGTGCCTTGTCTCATTTCGGACTGTTTGGCAATATTGCAATGAATTTTACCCCCAAAAGTATATGTTGTACAAGAGTAGACAACCCTGGCTTTCATTCTATTTGCATTCTTTCAATTTTTTCGCTGCCACTGTATCAGCAATCCCTCCCAAAACCTGCAGTAAGGCAGAGAAACACCATTTTTTCACACTTATATTTTAGTGTTGCTCTGGATTTCAATCAGATGATATTTGCAGATTTTTTAAGTGCTTTACTTTAGTGGTGAGTTACATCGTCTAAGTACGTCAATGCCCCATATGCATAGGTTTGTCAGGGTTTGGAGGAACTACTGGACCCAGTAGGGAACATGTGTGTTTCCATTATCAGAGATGGAAGTGCTTTGCTTCCCATTATATTTTGATAGTGTTAGATCTAAGGAGGGATGTGTTTTGAAAAATAAAAAAACAGGATATTTCAGGGGGGAAAAAGTGGCCAAATAATAAAATAAACTTCACAGCACTACTGCATTGTGCCTTCATGGTATTGCTTGAAGCAGTCGCCCATGCAGAGGCCAGGTTTAGAAGGGCAGTCAGGACAGTAAGTGGAGGTTTCTCTCCGTACTCCCTTGCTGTAGCAAACCCTGCAGCGCTTTTGTGGATTTTTCTTTTGGGGGGTTGGGGGGATTTTATAAATAAAATGTACTACTCCAGGTTTTGGGGGAATTATTTCTGTTGCCCCTTGAAGCAAAAATTGGGAGATAAGATGGAGCTGATACTGCAGAAAAGTAAGTTTTAGGGTGGGGTTTGCCAATTTAAAAATCAAAAATGAATTGTAAGCTGCAGACTGCATCATGTAAATGGCAACCTTTTTGTACCATGCCCTACACTTTCGCATGGTGAGGTACGGCTGCATGAGTTGATCACACAGATCAACTCCCCCCATGTTCTTGTTGTATTCTTTGATGCAGACTGGCTTTCTTAGTACCCCCCTCCTGCCACGAACAGACACTGCCACAGTTTTGTCCTCATGCATGGTGGACAGCATGTACACATCTTTTCTGTCCTTGAATTTAACTGCCAGCAGCTCTTGTTGGCATAAAGCTGAGGACATCCCGGTTTTAAGTTTTTTTTCTATCAGTTCTTTGGGCATCTCCCTGCAATTGCGCCTGACAGTGCCACAGGCCACGGTGTCAAAATAAAAAAGTGACTTAAATAAAAGGGGGCTGGTGTAATAATTGTCACCATATAAATGATATCCTTTATTTAACAAGGGGTAAATCAGATCCCAAACTATCTTCCCATTTATTCCCAGAAATTCGGGGCACCCAGGAGGATCAAGTTGGCTGTCCTTGCCCTCATAAATTCTAAAAGCCTGGGTGTAGCCTGTGGCACTTTCACACAATTTATAAAATTTTACACCAAATTTGGAACGCTTTGAGGGGATGTACTGTTTGAACCCTAACCTGCCTTTGTATTTCATTAGGGATTCATCTACACTAATTTCTTTTTGGGGAATATACACTTGGGCAAATGTTTTCTGTAAATGGGTTATTAGGGGCCAAATTTTGAACAGTCTGTCATACTGGGGGTGTTCTTTTGGGAGGCACAGGGTATTATCACTAAAGTGCATAAATCGCAAAATCATTTTGTATCTAGTCCTGGTCATTGTTTTGGCAAATATAGGGGTATCATATATGGGGTTTTTACTCCAGTATGATCTAATACTTGGTTTTTTAACTATTCCCATTGTCATTGTAAGGGCCCAGAATTTCTTAAATTCTAAAATGTCGGTGGGATGCCATATTTCTTGCTTGGAAATGAATGCTTATGGGTTGGCGGCAATATATTGGTCTGCATATAAATTTGTTTGCGACACAATTTCCCCCAAAATTTCTTCCCCCAAAAATAAATCAAAAAACTGAACATGGGTAAATCCTGCCACATCCACTTGAATTCCTGGGTTGCCTGTGAATTCAGGAATTTGTGGGCATAAACTGGCTGGTGATACCCATTCATCAGCAGGAGTGGCAGTACTTGTGGCAGGTCTTCGGGCAGTACTTGTGGCAGGTCTTGTGGCAGGTCTTGGGGCAGCTCTTGGGGCATTACTTAGGGCAGCTCTTGGGGCTTTTCTTAGGGTAGCTCTTGGTGCAGTTGCTGGGGCAGCTCTTGGTGCAGTTGTTGGGGCAGCTGTTGGGGCAGCTCTTGGGGCAGCTCTTGGGGCAGTTGTTGGGGCAGTGCGTCTTTTTTTCACAGAAGGCCCTGCGTCATCACTGCTAGAGCTCTCACTCTCAGAAAACTGAGTGACGTCAAAGTCTGACGCTGTGTCTGTGGCTTCAGAGTCAGACGCCAAATAAGAATACGCCTCTTCTAATGAATACCTCCTCTGCATCTTATACACCTACTCTAAACTAACTTCTATAACTAACTATACCTAAACTTAAATCTATCCCTAAGCCTTACCCTAACACGCGTAGTCCCTGAACTTACCCAACCCAACTACCTATCTAAACTAGCTTATAATATAGAATAAAGTTTTTAATAAAAGTTTTTTTTTTTTTTTCCCTACACTACTCCTAAACTTAAATCTATCCCTAAGCCTTACCCTAACACACGTAGTCCCTGAACCTACCCAACCCAACTACCTATCTAAACTAACTTATAATATAGAACAATTTTTTAAATAAAATAAACTTTTTTTTTGAATTTTTTTTATTTTTTTCCCTACGCTACCCCTAAATCTAAATCTAAACCTTACCCTAACCCACGTATACACTGAACCTACCTAACCCAAGTGCACTGCCTATCTAAACTATATATTTTTTTTTGGGTTTTTTTTTTTTTTTGTTTTTTTTTTTTTTTCCCTAAACCTAAATCTAACCCTAAACCTTTCCCTAACACACGTCTACACTAAACCTACCCACCTACCCACCTACCTACCTAAACTATAGCTCTAAATCAATTTTTATTAAAAAAAAATAAAAAAAAAATTCAAAAACAATTCAAGCAAATTACAAAAAATACAAGGGGGATGGGGGGTGTCCCACAGATCAACAAAGACTGATCTGCAGCAAACTGATCACTGCAAGAGTGATCAGATGGGGGGAACGTATTGATCACTGCAAACCATTGATCAAATGGTTAATTTTATCTTTTTTTTAACACTTTTTTTCTCAGGAACACTCTGCAATGCTGGAACAGTCTCTGACACGAAGTCTCTCTGTCTCTCTCCACCTCAGCAGTGTGCAAGATGGAGGGAGGCAGAGATATATGACAGGGACAGTATTTACAAATACTGTCCCTGTCATTCAGCATTTGCAACATGGGATTCGCTCATCAAGCGAATCGCATGTTGCAACAAAGTTTCTATTGGTTGTTACTAAGTGTCCCGGTACCGGGACACTTAGTAACAAGCAGCCCGCGCTCTCCCATCGCTCCGTGCGGCCGCGATGGGAGAGTTTAACCCATGACGGTGCAGGACCGTCATGGGTCCTTAACGGGTTTGCAACCCATGACGGTCCTGCACCGTCATGGGTCCTTAAGGTGTTAAAGAATATTAAAGGAGTAGAATATTTTTCATGAATATATGTATGTAATTGTGCTTTTCCTGTTGAGACAAATAAGCAGATCCCCATATCTGGGAGATTTTTTTCATTCAAAAGTAATTACTTATTTTTATTTTTTTAATACAATCCATGGAAGAGCTTCAGTCGGTGACTACAGCTCTCCACAAATGTTAGGAATAGCACCACCTGGAGTCACAATAGGAAATTGTAGGTTAATTTAAAAAATAAAGTTTCAGCTGTAAAAAAAATTTTTGAATGAAAAATCTGCTAAAGTATAACAGTAGACATATTTTCATTATAAAAAGTTTAGTGCTCATTTAAAATAAGTTAAACCAGTACATAGCAAAATTAATTCTAAAAACTATATGTTTGTTATATATAGTTATTATGCATCATGTTACGGCATTTGTTTTTTTGCTCTTTTTTTATTCTATATGTTTAATACTTGAATAACTTATACCCATCAATTTTCTGACATTTGCAAGCACAAATCATGTTTAAACTGCATTGTCAGAGATGAATCTCCTATTAGCCAGATTAGTCAACCACCTAGACTGCCCCATTGTGAGTGGTGCCTCAGCTTTATGGCCATGCCCAGATTCTGAATTTTAGGACTGGCCAGCCTAGAATAGGGTAGAATAGGGTAGCAGTCAAGGTATATATGGTCCTGTGAATAATAGTGGACAGTGAGAAAAGGCTACAGACAGTATACGTGTATCTCTGTGATTACCAGAGGACATTGTGGCAAGATGTAGCTGACACTGGCAGACCATGTATATGTGGTTCTATGGCTACTAATGGAACAGTGGAACAAGGATAGAGAGTCTGACAGTGTATGTGTGGTTCTGTGACTACCAGTGGACAGTTAGACAAAGCTGGGGTGGTAGACAGTGTATGTGCTGTTCTGTTATACCAGTAAGATAGTGAAATCTGCCTCCGTTCCCTTCCTTTAATACAGTTGCTGCTAGAGAGGTATTACCACACTTTTGTGGGTCTTATGATGACTCTGTGTTTAATCAATCTATAATCCACACTGATATCTGGGTCCCATGAAGGTTCGTTAAAGATGCAATAAACTCTTTTTTTATGAAAAAAATATATGTTATAGCGCTTGCAAATGAGAAAAAGAGAGCGCACAAGGCAGACAAGTATACACAAGTATACACAGTAACGCACTCACATGTTTCCCATCTTGGGATGAAGCATATCGGGGTCCCAGCCCCCTCTTAGCCATGAAAACTGCATCCTTGTAAGTCCTTGGAGTCTATAGATGAGCTGTATCCAGATGTTCCCCCTCTTCTTCTGGGGGATGATATAGATCCAGTCATTGTGTAACACTGCCAAACCAATATGTCAGCGTTCCAGCTTGATACATATTTCAGGCAGTTAACCCGAGAGACACTCATTCAAGCTGAGATCAAGGAAATCGCAGCAGGGTGGGGCAGGACTCAGTGGAGTGCAACAAACACCCAACGCGTCTTCACAAGCCTCACTGCTCGATTCACCCCTGATGAATCGAGCAGTGAGGCTCGTGAAGACGCGTTGGGTGTGGGAGCAGCAGCACAAGTAACAAATGAGTGTGCACTAGCCAGTATTCAGTGACATTTTATCATCATTGATTCATCTCAACCATTTCATTTACTTTGTCCTCGCTTCATCCGTTTCATCTACATTATCATTGGAATTGTGTAATATTACTACATCAAGGTTGGACCTTCTCTATAGATATAAATATTTATCTATCAGTGACTTTGTGGCCTTATAGGGTCATCTTTTCTTTGCATTGGAATTTATTTTATGATTGCTTTAAGTTCACTATTATTTTCATTTTCATTTTCTGATCACTGAATTCACTTCTCCATTGGTCCCTTTGTTAAACACATTGCATGTTATTATTATCAATATTATTTTTACATTATTTTTTATTTTATTCTACTTACTATATTTAGTATCTTGGGTTTTAGTAACAGAATATCTCTCCACCAGTATCCCACAGTATTTAGATTGTTCGTTGTAGCGCTACCCTATTTCTGTATCTCCCAGAAATTTGCTGAGTAAATCAAAGGTCTGTTGTGTGATTTTCTACAAGTTATTCCACCTCAATTTTTTTTAAGTCAACAGAACTAATTAGTGTACAAATGGCCAATGTTTTTCACATAGTCTACTGCATGGAAGAGCTTGAGTCAGTGAGTGTGGCTCCATAATACGCGATGGAAATAGTACCACCTAGTGACCAAAATAGAAAACTGCAGTTCATTAACAAAATATTACCTGTACTATCTTATTAAAATTAGCAGAGTTTTGGGAGTACCCTTGTATGGCGCAGATACAAAAGATCTATAACTTATATTTTTCATAAAAAAAAAAGTTTACTTTTTGTTTAAAACTATTAACAGCATAATCATTGTACCAGCAGCTATGCATTGAGGACCTCTCTAACATGTAAAGGGTTCAAATCAGTCTGTGTGCAAATCTGATGCAAACCAAATTCACTATAAGGTATAAATAAAAAATTCCCATTGATTTAATGTGGAACTACCACCTTTGATAAAATTTGGCTCAAATAAATACCCATCTGGCGACTAGCTGCTCAGTAGTACTAGTCGCCAGAATTATTACCTGGTGTTTGAGAATTGTACACTGTTCCCGGACTGACAGGTAGGAAACAGCTCAGACATCTTGCCATATTGACTTCTGTGCACCTGCGCTGTCAGTCCGTTTTGGAGCCAAACGCCTCCTACAACGCGTCCTAGTGCTGACTGGGACTGACGGCGCAGGTGCACAGACGTCACTACGGAAAGATGTCTGTGCTGTATCCTGCCTGTCAGTTCGGGAACAGTGTTTAATACTTAATAACCAGGTAATAATTCTGGCGACTAGCACTACTGAGCAGCTAGTCGTCAGATGGGTATTTATTTGTGTCAAATTTTATCAGGGGTGGTAATTCCACTTTAATTGGGATTTCTAACCTCCTGAATGCTAGAGAAGTCTCCAACGTACTGAAGGCTTCTTTAGCAATGAATGGGTTAAAAGCCTAGTTTAAACTAACAGAAATGTTTATTCGTTCCCACTTATGAAGTTATTTTGCCCCAGAATTGCACCACTTCCTGAATACATCCGTGCCATGTCTAAAGCTTGATATGCAAACAAGATTTCAATTCACTGCATGCCTTTGGGAATGCAAAGATGGAAATTTCTTTGGCAACGCTGTTATCAATAAGAAAAACTGCTACACTGTGAGTGAAGTGACAGAGAACAACATCTGGTACTCCCTGTGAAGCTCGTTCGCAGGTACGGATTTGGAGGCGGTTATTAGAATGACACATTCTTTCACAGAAGGAAAAAAAAATGTGTTCTGAAAGCTCATAAAATCTGCTAATTGTTATGTTAATTAATCACGTTGCAAAGGCAGCAAATACAATTCAATAAATGCATGATAATTACATTTTATTTGATGTTCTGAATATTTATTATCCAACTTATCTGAGGTGATTTTTTAAAAGTATATATAAATATACTTTTTATTTTACGAATTAGCATTTTAATAAAAGGAACATATGCATTGCACAACTGAAATATTTTCAGAAATTTCTTTCAGACTGACTGAGCGTAGTTATTTACTTTCAAATTACAGTACATATTGGGCCTTATATATAAATGTAAAATGGAGCAAGTTTGGATCAACGCAGCTGAATCAAACACACATACAAATTCCTCAAATTTTTATTGCTTTAAATGGAACTTTTAACCCTGTGAATGCGAGACATGTCTTCAGCATATTGTAAAGCAATGCACTGGAGAGTTTGCTAGCATTGAAGGAGTTAAAAGTCCAAGGATATTAATGGGAATTGTTGCTTGTCCCCTATTGTGCAGTTGGTTTTCTCCAAAATTGCCACATCAGAGGCCTAACTAGAAACCACCGGTCCCTGGTGTGAAAATTGCCATGGGGCCCCCAACCTCACCATGTAACTCCACCCCAGAAGTGCTAACTGGATGGACATAATGTGTAATAATAAAAAGGATAAGCTTTTTCACGTACTATTACACAATAACACATATTTTCTAGCTCTGTATCTAAGCTGCTGTGCCACAGATCCACTCCGGTCGTGTGGTTCCGGGTTCATTTACCAGTTGTGAAATTACAGGATTGTGCAGTTTAAATACAAATGTTTGCAGTTCATGTGCCCTTGTATTGGCCAGTTAATGTAAAGAGATAGTAACATCAGTTTGCCTGGTCTTTTTATTTTATTTTTTTTTTTCACCTTAACCCTTTGAGTGCCAGACGGTTCTCCAACGCATTGCAAAGCAAGTACAACTTTATTTTGAACTTACATGTTCTGCAAGTGGGTGCTGTGCAAATCTCTGTGTCCAGCTCCGCTGACCGCGCTCACCACTCAGCCTCCACTCATTACGTTCTTCCGATCCTTGTACCCTTTGCGATGCCAGCGTCATCACGTTATCGTTGCTTATCCTCCCAATTTGCTGGCTCATCGACTCGTCAGTTGAGGGGATCAAATGTTGGATAGGGTCACTGAGTGCTCTAAATCCAGGGTCTCCAGGACAAACCCTGCAAGTTCCCAACTATGATGAGTGGTCTCAGCAGGGGTCAACCGGGCAGCCTGGCCCCTGGAGTGATGGGCCTGCGACCCCTGCGACCATGGTACTTATGCCACTGGTTATCACTTATTCATAAAGAACATTGGGATGATTGTATGAATCTATGAGAAAACTATTTTTTGATATTGGAGCATCTGAGAAGAAAAGTCAGTTCCATCCAATCTTGAGTAATAGCACCGTATGGGAGATTTAAAAACTAAACCTATATACACTGAATGCGCTGCTCCATCACCTTATTAGACTTTTCCAGTGTATTCAGGGCTGGATTTACATCCCAGGTGCCCCCAGGAAAGGCAATCTAGTCGCCCTTAGCCCCACCCATGGCCACACCCCATTCTTCATATGACTCCACCCCCTGTCCCATCTTGGCACAGGAAATATCAGTGGCCTATGTGAAGCAAAGATAAAAAATGCTATGGACAGACCCACAATTCAGAATGTGGGTGTAGCCAGAACAGCTAAGGCTCCCCTTAAAATTTTTGAGTCTATGCAGTTTCCTACTCTGCCAATTGTGAAATCCGGTCATGAGTGTACTTATGTATAGATAAATATAATACACACATAGATATATATCAGGACACACTCCATCATCGTTAAAAACGTAATGTCAGGGAGCCCCTTATAACTGCTCCATAGAGTGGGCAGGAAAATGGAATCAAGTTACACAATTGCCTCTGCACACTGATTAATTCATCTGGATATACATGATGAGAGAAATTATTCTGTGGTGTTATTTTTATTGAGAAACAGGCTGTTTATCAAATCCCGAACTACATCTTGTGAAACAGGCATTTCATTTTTGGGTTTAACCAATCACATGGCTGTAAAAGCAGTAATTTAATGTCCAGATTTAACCTCTTAGGAATGGATGACATGGCAGGACTATCACAGAATTCCATCCTTTGAGGACAGATGATTGTCCTGGCATGTTATGGGTTAAAAATAGCAGAGCACCTCAGAGCAAACCATGGTCCTGATGAGAAGGCTGTAGCTGACTGTTATGGGACTGGTGCAGTCAGTTTCAGCCAATCCCTTGTGGTTCCATACATGTGATTGCTGCTACTGCAAATCAAACATGCCATATGACAAAGACAACCTATTTAAATATTGTCTATCACTGTTCTCTGCCCATCATCTCCTCACTGGATCGTAAGGCAGAGAGAGACAGAGAACACACCTTCCCACATTTCAAATTGTCAAAAAGGGACACTGGTTTTAGGTAGTGTTACTGGAGGCATGACTGGTAGGTAGATCATTTCATAATCTATTGATAGCTCTTTATAAAACTGAATAAATTATTTAGAACAAGACCGAAGGATTTTATTTACACAGACTAATTTCTAAACAAATAGTGAAGTATTAATGTGAGTATTATTGCTGTGGACAGTGTGGTATACTTCTATACACAACACAGAGTCTGATCTCCTAAAAGGGACTAATTGTGTACAAATCATCACAGAAAAACCTATGAAAACTGTTGTGGGTTTTTTTCAAAGTTTTTCCTATTTTACATATTATAGTCAAACTAAGATATGGGGAGATCTCTCCAGTATTCAAGGGTTTAAATAATAGCCTGTAGCTGGGATTGAGATTACTGTGGTCACACCCACAATTCAGAATGTGGGTGTGGCCAGCACAGCTGAAGCCCCCCTTAAAAATTTGGAGCTCTAGGCAGTTGCTTACTCTGCCTATTGGAAAATCCAGCCTTGGGTGTACAACATATAAAAATGGCATCACATGAATGTCCCACTTAGTCTTCAAAAGCCTATATATAATTTGTGTGGGTGTACTAAAATAATTAGAGGGAAAATATGATAGAACAAAGGCATACTTAAAAGACCAAAAATGCTCTTGTCATCTAGAGTAAAAAAAGGGCTTGTCCACCCGGGGTTAAGGAAAATTAAGGTGTACTTTAGGTGTAATAGCACACTCCTGTCCAGGGCACTCATATGAACAACTTCTTTGGTCAGGCCTGCTACTCTCTTCCCCCACTCTCTCCCACTCCCACTTTCCATTGCTTCCCCTCATCCTTCACCATCCTGCCCTTGTAGCCCCATTCTTAGTTACTCCCTCCCATCTCTATTCTTCAGTCCCTCCAGCCTCGTCTCATGCTCCGGCCCCCTCTCCCTGTCCCATACACTGGCTCCCTTTTTCTCCTATACCTCATTTTCCCACACTCTCCCATTACCACCAACTCATTTCAACAATCCTGCACTCCCACCCTCTCTCTTTCACCCTGTCCCTTCCTGGCCCTCTCCCCCCCCCGTCCAGTATTGATTCTTTTCCAGTTAACTCAGGTGAAGGTACATTTTATTCCAGGTCCACCAGATCGATTTGTGAAATATATTATGGACATTTCATTCATTGGTACTGAGAACTTGATTTGGCAACAGACTGAACAATAAACTTAGCAAGGCTGGGTTTGATGAACAAACTGAAGTATTTAGGCAATCAGCAGACTGAATGGTGGTCTTTGCACAAGCCTGAGGTCTTCAAGTAAACAACAGACATCTACAACAATAATTATATTTATTAACATTTAAAATGTTACATGGTTGCAATACATATTTTGTATCTTGTGAATAGATCAAATAAATGATGTAAAATTAATTATAAATATACACATACAAACATACTGGTGCAGCTGTTCTGCCTTGTTCAGTATAAGTAGTTGTAAACCCGTTGCACAATTTCTACTACCTTTTGTAGATGATAAGTGAGCCTGACAGAAACCTATCTGGAATGACAATGAGGTTATAAGAACCTGTGTATTTTGTTTTATTTTTTTGTACAGACATCACATGATCAATTTTCCTGAAAACTGGTTGGTTAAAATGGTAAACAAAACACTAAGCAAAATATCTGTTAACCTCTTAACGACCCATGATGTTACAGGACCGTCATGGGTATACTTCTCATAAGGACCCATTATGGTCCTGGCACGTCATGGGTTAAATGATAGCAGCGCACCTCAGTGCACACTGCTATCATGCTTTATAGGTTGAAACTGAGCGATCCAGGACTGGAGCGCTCAATCTCAGTCCTTCTCTGTTCTGTCCTACACATGATCCAGGAGCGATCACATTTATCGACATTTTCATTCACAAAGGCAATGTGTTTTTACACTTGCTCTTGCCTCTCTCGTCCTTATTTTTAAAGTAAGGGAGAGAGAAGCAGATAGCAGACACACACAGGGAGAAATACAGGCCAGAGTTGGGAGTATTAACCCCTTCAGTGCTGGATCTGGGGCTTGGATAAATGCAGGTCCTTTAATGACCTACTGACAGCAGTCTGTAAATGTTATGAATACATTTGAGCAAGATCAATCTATTTTATTTACACCGTTTAATTTATAAAGATTTATGCTGGAGCAATTTAATACAATTTATTGTTGTGGAGCAATTTAATACGCTTATACATACCACAGAGTCTGATCAAACATTAAGTGGGAAAATAGGGAGGGAAAGAGGGACATGGGGATTTTTGCCCCAGAGGGAGAGTGCCCACTTAAAACTGCCCATTTTGTAGGTATGAATGACCGGTCATACCTTTCATGCAGTCTCCATAAAAAATGTAACCCATTGCTCAACAATGCATCTGAGATGACTCTAGTAATCAAAGGGATCAATAATAATATTATGTTTTAAACAAAGCTTAAATAGTCTACAATTTTAGTGTGTCAATATGATGCCAATTTGCATAACTTTTTATGTTTAAACTGCTATATTGATTTTAGTTAATTTGCTGTTTTTGTATCTACAATTCTGCTAAACAACTCATTGTGAGCTTTAACTTAGTGCATTGAATACTATGTATTACTCAACACAAAGCCCTATATCATAGATTTTTTAAAAAAATGTTTACTGCTCCTTTAAAGTTGTAAAAAGTGAGATGAAAATCCTTTGTATCCACAAAACCTAAGGGTGGAATTCATTGCAGGTGATAAGAAGAGATAAGAGTGGTTTCTCTTTGCTTTGGCTCTGTGGCACTCAAAGAGTTTATCTCCAAATTTTCCCCTCAAAGTCAGTAGGAATCTGTACGATAAATCCAGATCTAAACACCATAATAAAGAGGCAGATCACTGAAAGTGAAACTGACACAGCTATTTAACTGATCAATATTTTTTGTCAGTAGTGGATTACAGTAAATAAACATTTTCACATATCTTATATAATAATTCTCTAAATCGTGTGTAACGCCACAACATGCGCAGTAGACACTACTGCGCGTGCTGCAGTCATGCGCAGTAGAGACTGCCCGCAACGCTCCGAAGGAGCGTCCAGCTCTGTATCAGCCATGGCGCTGGCAGTCTCCACTGTGCGTGACTGCCCCGCGACCGGGTGGCAGTGGCACTGTGGCCCCTGTAAAGGGCTGTTCAACTAGTTACAGTATAAACAAATACATACAGCATGAACATAACACATCCAATTTCAGGACCAACCCTCAGTCCGAAAGCAAGGTGGAGCGCATGCTGGTCTCTCCTGATCTGTGACAATGAACCAAATATAAAATGCCAAGGCCAACCAACTACTGACCATGTTCCCAGTTTGAAAAAAACATCTGGTGAGGATCATTAACCCTTTAACAACCAGAGGGTCATGCAATGCATTACATGCCCCCTCTGACCTTAAAGGATTAAACAACTTATGATAGTAACAATTCCTACATTAAATGCAATAAAGTTAGAAATAAACTAGCCTATCTATACATGCAACAGCTGTTTAACAGAAATAACCGACTACTGTTTGAACTACACCTACTTAAGTAAGTCCTTCTGATAAACCAAATTAAGAGACTTATTCTTAGGGTACAGATTTACTTTACCTACTATTAAACGTAAAAGGAAACGTTAGCACAGTAGCAAACATTTCAATAGGTGTCGGTAGGTGGGGGAATCATTTTCATGCCTGCAGCGAGAAGACCCGAGTTCCACCACTACAGCCACTGAGTACAATGCCCTAAGTAGCTTAGCCAATAGGAAAGTACCTATAATAGCAACCTACCCACCAAATATAGTTTTCCTAATTATAATTACCACCTGAACCTACTACACAGTTAGGATGGCCTTACCATTTGCCTCTTAGGCCATACTTTTTTACAACACAACAGTCTGCTGAATGTGAGAATTACTGGCAATAAAACATTATTTTTTAAACATAAACAAACCCAGCATTGTGACAGCATGTCAAATTTCTCAATCAGAATAATTTGTTTTTAACATTTAAAACGTTACATGGTTGCAGTACATATGTTATCAAATAAATTATGTAAAATTAATTATTAATACATACAAATAAACATACTGGTACATCAGAATAAGCAGTTGTAAACCCGCTGCACAAGTACTACTACCTTGTGGAGATGATAATTGAGCCTGACAGAAAACCATTGGGAATGACAATGAGATTATTGGAACCTTTGAATTTTGTTTTGTTTGTTTAGATGTCACATGATCATTTTTCCTGAAAACTGGTTGGTGAAAATGGTAAACAAAACACTATACAAAACACCTGTTAAACAATAAGGGCGAGATGTTCAAAAATACATCATAATGAAAAAATTGTCAAATCATGAGTTGGTGGTAAAGGAACGACAATATTTTCAGAAGTAAATCCGTCACACAGGGGCCTGGCTGGAGGGGGCTAAGGGGGCTGAAGCCCAGAGTGTTTTTGCTGCAGCTCCAAAACTGCTGCCTCTGCCCGTTTATGGCTTCAAAGGCTATGTATCCCTGTATTTCCGGGTTGCACTAAGTCAATGCCAGTGCAACCTGGAACTACCAATGGGGGCAGTGTGGTGCCCATGAGTCACTTCCATGCTGCATACTGTGTTATGCAGGGGACAGCATAGAGCACAGACATCACCACTAGCTACAGAAATGCTGAATAAAAAGGTAAGGGAACAGGAGGGTAATGTGCTGGCTTGAGTAGTGGCATAAGTTTAAGGGGCATAAGCTGCAGATTTGAGTGCTCAGAGAAGAGTATAAGGCATTGGTCTACAATGCCTTGCACACCACTTGGGCTTTCAGACTGTTAATTTACTGTGGCCTTTGTAGAATAAATGCTTAAGAGGTGAAATTTTTCTGTCAGAAAGCAAAACTAATAAATGTTGTGCTGCTTTGAGTGAATTGCTCAGTCTCTGGACTCTTAATAAGCTTATCTGCACCTTTTCAGTGCCAGAGCAGAGAGAGTGTCAGTGTGTGTGTGTTAGAGGTATGAGGGAGTATGAGTGGAAGTGTTAGGCTTGTATATATATATATATATATATATATATATATATATATATATATATGTGTGTGTGTGTGTGTATTATGAGTGTATGAGATAACAGTTATACATTTGGTGCCCTGGCAATGTATATATAAACCCCCAATGCCATAGGAAAATATGCACTTTTAAAGGGATAGCAATAATTGTATTAATCTTGAGGTCCGAGTCTTCTTTATGTTTTTTTTTAACACATAGCACTATATTTGAATACTTACAGTTTTATAGTTCAAGAGCTTTTCAATCCAAAAAGATCCCTCTCCCACTTCTTTTCTTGCATAACACTGCCTCTCAGTCTGGTCCGGATGGAGAGCAGCGAGGTACAATCTTCAGTAAGCAAAAGGAAAATCATGCCTTCCTTTGTCAAGGGGACAGGGTTTTCTTTATCCTTACTGACTGAAGATTGTCCCTCACTGCATCAGTCCAGTTCCACAACCAGATTACAGATCTGATGGGAGGTGGCCAAAAGGGGCCAGAGGGGGATCCTTTCTGATTGAATAGCACTTGAACTACAAAACTGTAAGTATTCAAGTGCTATGTGTTAAAAAAAAAAAACATAAAGAAGACTCAGACCTCAAGTTTATTACAAGTATTAATATCCCGTTAAGTACAGAGTGCATTAGGAATCATGTGTGCCCTTCTTTCCTGCCTTTCATGTGGCCCTAGTACAGTGTGATACATTGTGCCATACAGTCATTTTTCTGTGCTGTGTATTCACTGACAGCATGCCCTACTGCTGTAGTGCAGATCCCCTTTTCCCTCAACCCTCACCTGCACAACTTACTGTACCAACATATTTATCTGCTCTTTTCTCTTTCCTCTCTCCCTCTTCTTCACTCATCAATCCATCTCCATGCCTCCCATTTTGTTCATCTCTACATCTTCTTCCTTCCCTCCCCTCAGCTTTTTCTATCCACCGTCTCCACCTTCTTCCACCCCTCCATTATTGTTATTATGGGTTATTTATAATAAATCAACAGATTCCACAGCAACTCTTTATTCTCCACTCATCCATCTTCTTCATTGCTCCCTCCCTCCTTCCATCATTCCTTCCCTCCACATTCTTCCTTCCTTTGTTTACCTCCATCCATCTAGGTGTTTTTCCTCTATATATATATTCCTACCTAGGAAAGTCCTTCTGTTGAACACACAATTATATAGATATACCTGATTGCTGTGTGATGGACTGCTACCTAGGTAAGTGCTTCTGTTACACATAGAAATTATACAGATACACCTGACTGCCGTATGATGGACTCCTACCTAGGTAAATCCTTCTGTTACACACAGTAAGTATACAGATACACATGACTGCTGTATGATGGACTCCTACCTAGGTAAGTGCTTCTGTTACACACAGTAATTATTTAGATACACCTGACTGCCGTATGATGGACTCGTACCTAGGTAAGTCCTTCTGTTACACAAAAATAATTATATAGATATACATGAATATTATATGATGGCCTCCTACCAAGGTAAGTGCTTCTGTTACACACAGTAATTATATAGATACACCTGACTCTGTATGATGTACTCCTATCTAGGTAAGTCCTTCTGTTACACACAGTAATTATATAGATACACCTGACTGCTTTATGATGGACTCCTACCTAGGTACGTCCTTCTGTTAAACATAGTAATTATATAGATACACCTGACTGCTGTATGATGGACTCCTACCTAGGTAAGTCCCTCTGTTACACACAGTATTTATATAGATATTCCTGACTGCTGTATGATGGACTCCTACCTAGGTAAGTGCTTCTGTTACACACAGTATTTATATAGATATACCTGACTGCTGTATGATGGACTCCTACCTAGGTAACTGCTTCTGTTACACACAGTAATTATATAGATACACCTGACTCTGTATGATGGACTCCTATCTGGGTAAGTCCTTCTGTTACACACAATAATTATATAGATACACCTGACTTGATTTATGATGGACTCCTACCTAGGTAAGTCTTTCTGTTAAACATATTAATTATATAGATACACCTGACTGCTTTATGATGGACTCCTACCTAGGTAAGTCCTTCTGTTACAGACAGTATTTATATAGATATACCTGACTGCTGTATGATGGACTCCTACCTAGGTAAGTGCTTCTGTTACAGTAATTATATAGATACACCTGACTCTGTATGATGGACTCCTTTCTAGGTAAGTGCTTCTGTTACACACAGTAATTATATAGATACACCTGACTGCTGTATTATGGACTCCTACCTAGGTAAGTGCTTCTGTTACACACAGTATTTATATAGATACACCTGACTGCTGTATGATGGACTCCTACCTAGGCAAGTACTTCTGTTACACACAGTAATTATGTAGATACACCTGACTGCTTTATGATGGACTCCTACCTAGGTAAGTCCTTCTGTTACACACAGTATTTATATAGATATACCTGACTGCTGTATGATGGATTCCTACCTAGGTAAGTGCTTCTGTTACACACAATATTTATATAGATATACCTGACTGCTGTATGATGGACTCCTACCTAGGTAAGTGCTTCTGTTACACACAGTAATTATATAGATACACCTGACTCTGTATGATGGACTCCTATCTAGGTAAGTCCTTCTGTTACACACAGTATTTATATAGATATACCTGACTGCTGTATGATGGACTCCTACCTAGGTAAGTGCTTCTGTTACACACAGTATTTATATAGATACACCTGACTGCTGTATGATGGACTCCTACCTAGGTAAGTGCTTCTGTTACACACAGTAATTATATAGATACACCTGACTCTGTATGATGGACTCCTATCTAGGTAAGTGCTTCTGTTACACACAGTAATTATATAGATACACCTGACTGCTTTATGATGGACTCCTACCTAGGTAAGTGCTTCTGTTACACACAGTAATTATATAGATACACCTGACTGCTGTATGATGGACTCCTCCCTAGGTAAGTGCTTCTGTTACACACAGTAATTATTTAGATACACCTGACTGCCGTATGATGGACTCCTACCTAGGTAAGTCCTTCTGTTAAACATAGTAATTATATAGATACACCTGACTGCTTTATGATGGACTCCTACCTAGGTAAGTCCTTCTGTTACACACAGGATTTATATAGATATACCTGACTGCTGTATGATGGACTCCTACCTAGGTAAGTGCTTCTGTTACACACAGTAATTATATAGATACACCTGACTCTGTATGATGGACTCCTATCTAGGTAAGTCCTTCTGTTACACACAGTAATTATATAGATACACCTGACTCTGTATGATGGACTCCTACCTAGGTAAGTCCTTCTGTTACACACAGGATTTATATAGATATACCTGACTGCTGTATGATGGACTCCTACCTAGGTAAGTGCTTCTGTTACACACAGTAATTATATAGATACACCTGACTGCTTTATGATGGACTCCTACCTAGGTAAGTCCTTCTGTTACAGTAATTATACAGATACACCTGGCTGCTGTATGATGGACTCCTACCTAGGTAAGTGCTTCTGTTAAATACAGTAATTATATCAATATACCTGACTGCCATATGAAGGACTCCTACCTAGGTAAGTGCTTCTGTTACACACAGTATTTACATTGATGTACCTGACTGATGTATGGACTCTTACCTAGCTAAGTCCTTCTGTTGAAAGCAGTAATTACATATACCTGACTGCTCTATGACACAAACATTTTCTAAAATGCAACAATTACCAGAATTATCTAGTGACTCTATGCTCCTGACTAAAAGTGGAATAAGACTGGGTGTACATCTGTAACTACCAGTGAACAGTGGAAAAGGCTGGGGTGTCAGTTAGAGTATGTGTATTTATGTACCTACCAGTGGATGGGGAATAAGACTGGGGTGTCAGACAGTGTTTATATAGTTCTGTAAATACCAGTGGACAGGTCAACAACTCTGGGTGTCAGACAGAGTATATGTGTGGTTTTGTAACTACTAGTAGAACAAGGCTGGAGTGGCAGACTGTGTGTGTGTGCAGTACTGCGACTAGTAGTGGACCCTTTATGTTCCAGAGGCATGGGACCCTCTCAGAGTATGCAGTGGGCCCCAGCATGAGTTATACCATTACCACCCCACTTAGTGTTGCAGTTTGCTGCACTGTGTGAAGAAGGTTGCACCATGCCAGATGTGACGTTATATCCTCAGTTAAACATATTTATAATGTATGTACACATATGTACAATATAAATGTAAGTGTGTATAGATATAGAGAGCTAACACCTCCTAATCATCACCTCCAACTTACCTTTCTATGGCGATGAACTCCTAATTTCCCTGTGAATTTTTAACCTTGTGCCGTTGTCCAAGAGGCAACACCTTCAGTCTATCCTGAATGCCATGTCAATAGTATGACAGTCGCTGGCATTTTTTCAAACTGAAGGAGGTAGAGTATATGAGCCTACTTAACCCTTTAAGGTCCAGAGGAGTGCATAACACATTGTGAAACAATTAGTCTTACCCCCTTTAACCCAATGGGTGACAGCAAGTTATCCAACACATTGAAATGCAATAGTTGAAAAACTCTCTGGCACTCAGAAGGGGTTATGCACTAAGGCTTGGTAAAGAGTTGATAAAGTGGAGATAACATCTCCAGTTATATCACTTCTCCAATGACTATTTTATTCTACTGGAACCTATGCACTAAGATTTCCAGAGGTGGACAAATCTTAGTGCGCAGGCTTCACAGAATAACATTTGAGAAGTGTAATTAGTGGAGAAGATAGCTCCACTTTATCATCTGTTTATCATGCTTCAGTGCATCTCCCCCAAAGAGTTATTATTATTATTAATCCTTATTTATATAGCGCCAACAAATTCCGCAGCGCTTTACAGTAGGGAATAGACATACAGAGGTATTAAATAGTACAATCAGATGTGGAGAACAGAAGGATCAGAGGACCCTGCTCGTGAGAGCTTACAGTCTAGAGAAGTTAAAGTGTTAAGATTATCATGTTTGTGCCCTGTTGTCCCACTAGCAGCTGTCATATCCGCCTCCAAGTACATGACATTTAGGGTGGACATGAAGGTGTTTTCGATGAATTAAGAAGCAATGAGAAAAATTCAGAGGGGGCATTAGGATTTTCAGTCCATAATAAGTGGGAAGTGTTACTTCCCCTTTAAGATCTGGAGTATTTCAGAGGCAGACCAGCTGCACCATATGAGATAAATAAAAAAATTCCTGTTGATCAAAATGAGACTTTCAAACGATTTAATTCTCTAGAAGTCTCCAGTGCATCACAGTGCAATGCAATGGAGATACCTTTCTAGCATTCAAATAGTTAAAATACTAATTTAGGTTAATAGAAATATGGTGATTTTTATTTGTTCCAGATTGTGCTGTTGGTTTGCCCCAATTTGCTCCATTTCTTAATAGCACATCAACCTGTTTGTCACAGAAAAATACAGTAAAATTGTTAACTTCTAAATATACTCTCCATCATGTTATTAGTTATTGCTTATTAACAAAGTTCAGAGATGGCCTATAAATTGTCCCTTAATTCTGGTCTAGAGATGATTAAAGCTGTTGCAAAATGTTTTGAAGTACTGTTCACATTGTTAAGGTGGTTTCTGGCTCTCTGAAGTGACTATAATCAAGTGCAATCAATAAATAGATGCACAATATTACCTGTTGTTGGCTACCCCAGATAAATCAAAGGATGATTTTAATCAAACTCTTAACCACATCTTATTTTTAAATTGGACTTTTTATTTGAAAATAATTAAAAGGCAACAACTCCACCCCAAACTAAAAAACAATCTTATCTAGATATGACGGGGATTATGCGGAAATAACTTCTCAAATTAGATAACTTCTTCAGTTTCTATTCTATGGAACCAATGCACTAAGATCCCCAAAGTGGGAGGAATCTTAGTGCACTAGCTCCATAGAATAGCATAGGTCTATGTAGAAGTGATATCACTAGAAAAGTCATCTCCAGTTCATCACCGCTTTATTACATTTTAGTGTATGTCCCCTGATATGGAGGGAACCTCAAGATGGGGCTCCATGAGACTGGAGGCCACTGCAAATATCAGATATGCCCATTAAAGTGCAAGTAAACTTTTTCATACATTAAAAAAATAGCGGCCTTTTTCTGCTAAGTAAATGCATTGTTTCAATGTTATTACAGTTTAATCTGTTGTTTCCCTTCTGGGTCTCCTTGGTAGCACACTAAAACAGAGCCCCACCTCCTCCTGACAGGACAGGTAATACATTTTAAAAGGTCATCCCTCACCTACCCTCTCCCTCAGTGTTTTATCTGTCCTCTCCCCTCTTGGACATTCACCGTGTCCCTTCTTTTTTGTTTTTCGGAGGACCTGGTTGGGTACCTCTGCTAGCCCCAGCCTCATGCCATCGAGGCTAGTGCTGAAAGGAGAATTTAACTCTTTGGCCATCCTGGATTCACTATGCAGGTCCAGCTGGGGTTCCCTCAATTCAGTGCAGCAGTGGTTGCTTGCTGTTCTTATTCCTGGATGCAGGCCGTGCATTTGTCTTTATAACACTTCCAGTCTGTTCATTCCACAGCCTGACAGTTGGGTTCAGAAGTGTCTAAGAAGAGGGTGGGTGCCTCTTTGGATTTCAGCAGTTTAAGAGGGTATTTTAAACCTAGAGCAGAGTTCCAGTACTTCCCTTTGATCCCTCTGCATTTCTGCAGGCCAGGTCAGCCCCAGCCCTTCTTACTTTGTGGGAAGTTAAGGGCATGGCAGCATTCATGCTTTGTGGGGCTTATTTTTTCCCTTGGTTTTCTAGTCTTCTGAGCCACGCTTTTTTTCTACATGTTTCTGGTTAGATGGATTCTCAGTCCTTTTTATTGTGCAAGTTTCCATTAGAGTATGGAGAGCAGAAGAAATTGTATGCCTTACATTTGATGGATGTCGACACACCTGTACCTGTACAGTCCTCTTTACCTCCTCAGGCCAGTATGCCAACGGATATGACTTTGGTGGTTTCTCTGTTTTCTTCTATTGCTAAGGAAACCTGAAGGTCTTTTAGGGAGGAGGAACAAATGGCAGTTCTATCAGTCCATTCTGTCTCTAGGGAAAGTTTGGTATCCTGGAGGAGGGATAAGAATGTGGCAGTATTTGCCTATTTAGATGACTGCCTAGTCAAAGCCTCATCTCCATTCTTGTCATTACGACTGATGCAAGCAAGACTGAATGGGTAGCAGTCTTGAACCAGTCCTCTTTTCAAGGGCTTTGGTCAACCTCCAAGAGGAAGCTCCATTCCTATCACCTAGTTACTGACAGTATGGAGGACATTGAGGATAGCTGCCCCTCTCATCAAGAGAAAGCAGTAAAGATCCGATAGGACAATATGATGGTAGCATGCTACTAAGCCCACCAAGGGAACACATCATTAAGGATTCTCTTGGGCAGAGAACCTACGTGCTCTGACAGAGGTTCACAGTCCAGGGAAGGACAACTCCTGGGTGGATTTTTTAAGCAGAAAGTCTGTACATCTGGATGAGTGGTCACTTAATCTTCAGGTTTTTTGACATGCACAGAGAAATGGGGGATGCCTCAAATAAATCTGATGGTGTTACGGTTTTCAGTACACTCAGAGGCAGGTAGTTTGGTAAAACACAGTTTTATTGAAACCAGACAGAATAAAGTAACCCTCTCGGGTCCAGCATTAGATAACACTTAATACTGACACAGGACAGGTTACAAAATAACATTAACCCACACGGGTCCAGTACATATATCAGAGAGCAAATATATATTACTGACAAAGGCAGGTTACAGTTCATGTGAATCAGTGAGACAACAATGTGAAGGTGCTATTAGGCCAGGAGGCTGGTAGGCCCTAACAGCGAGGCCCAAGAAGCACTTTCTACTGGAGAGTGACACAATAGTGATTATGCCCCAAAGGGTGAGCGAGGACCTGAAGGAATCATGGACTACTGGACAGCACAGTATCACTGTAACCGGAGGAACAGTGTAACGCCAAACGGTACCAGGATGAACTGCGACCCAAGGATAACGGCACCGGACAACAAGGGTTAACGGATGCTTTGGCTCGATGGCAACTGCCAGGTGGTAGAGACAACTGAGGCTCCCAGGAAACCAACCTCAGTAGGGGAGCAGTAACAAGCCAAGTGTATAGTGTGCCAACGAGAATAGCTCCTACCAGGGTGTGCACCAGACAGCAAGGGTTAACGGACGCTCAGGGTTGATGGCGACTGCTAGGTGGTGGAAAGAAACTGAGGTTCCCAGGAGAGCAACCTCAGTAGGAGTGCAGTAACAAGCCAAGCGACAGTGTGCAATCGAGAATAACTTCAACCCTGGGGTATGGAGATACAAGGCACAGGAGCGTAAATGGGTCACAGTAGCTGAATGGCTAGAGCAGCAATCGAGGCAACCAACTGGGCCAGCACGCTCTAGACAGAGCACCGGAAAGTTCCCTCTACTGGATAACCGGGCGTGGTAGTGAACCGGGCCTGAGATACACTGAGCAGGAACGTCAGCCAATCCGGGTCGATACACAGGACAGGAACGTCAGCCAGGCCGGGTCGGTACACAGTGCAGGAACGTCAGCCAATCCGAATCTGTACACGGAGCAGGAACGTCAGCCAAGCCGGGTCGGTACACGAAGCAGGAATGTCAGCCAGGCCGGGTCGGTACACAGACCAGGAACGTCAGCCAATCTGGGTCGGTACACAAAGCAGGAACGTCAGCCAGGCTGGGTCGGTACACAGAGCAGGAACATCAGCCAATCCGGATCGGTACACGGAGCAGGAATGGAGTCAAATAGAGTAATCAGGCAGTCCCGGTCATACATGGGATTCACACAATAATGACAGCAAGCAGTAAGCAACGGGAACACCACGAAAGGGCCCTGCAGAAGTGACAGGGCTCAGTTCTTAAAGGCTACCACTGGGTGGAGCAATATCACGTTAGCCAATAAGAAGGCTTCAGGAAACAATGCTGTCAAAATGTCGCCAGCAATACACGGGCACCATGATAGATGGCCTCGAGACAGAACACAAAGGTACCCCTTTTTTCTCTCAGTTTCATCCGGATCATCCTGTAGTGGTGGATGCTCTGTACAGATGTGGGACTTTCACCTAGTTTATGTATTTTCACCCTTAAGGCCATCCGAATTTCTCTGCAGAAGATTTATCAAGAGAAAACCAGAGTCATTTTGTGGTAGCTTACTGGCCGAGGAGGTCCTGTTTCAGTCTGCTGAATAGCATGGCTCAGAAATAGCCAATAATGCTGCCTGCCAGTGAGGATCTCTTATCCCAAGGGCCAGTTCCTCATCACCAAGTTCACAATCTGAAGCTTTCTGCATTGTTCCCGAAGCTCAGCTATTGAGTAATCAAGGAGTGCAAAGGAAAGTAATTGAAGTTCTGCTTACATCAAGAAAGTGTATGGCATTTGCGTACTGGGCTAGATTCTTCTTCTCTGCTAAAGATCATTCCAAGAATCCATTGTAGCCTTCCATTCCTTAAGTCTTAGAATTCATAGCTAAATAATCCGTTAAAGATCTTAGTACTAGTATGCTGAAGGTACAAGTGGCTGCCTTAGGGAGTTTTTAGGGTAACCTTTTTCCTAATGATATCATGGTGAAGAGGTTTTTGAAGTCATCTTCTTTGCCAAGGCACAGAATAGTTCTTTCTGTGGCTCTGTGGGATCTGAACTTGGTTCAATGTGTATTATTGATGGAATCCTGTTAACCCGTAGAATCTATGTCTCTGCAAATGCTACTCCTAAAAACAGCTCTTCTCATTGCACTTACATCAGCCAGGAGGATAGAAGAAATTCAGGCCTTGTCTATTCAAGAACCTTATTTAAAGTTTAGTTTATGCCAGAGTCTCTGTTTCTCAGAATACCTCCAGAGTTTGCACTGAAAGTTGCCTCATCCTTACACGGGAATCAAGATGTAGGTCCCCATTTTGTTTCCTATTCCTCAGATAAAGGAGGAAGAGCAACTTCACAGTCTGGATGTGAAACGGTGCCTTTTGGTCATTGTAAAGAAAAAAAGCTTAAGAATCTACAATTGCAAAGTGGCTCTGGTTAACAAATTCAGAGCCTTACAGAACAGGTAGGATGGATCCTCAAGTGGGTATCAAAGCTCACTCAACCAGAGCTTTATCCACTTCTTGGGCAGAGAAATCTCGGGCATTAGTAGGGTTCCTACCTGTCAGAATGTTCGTACCATAACCGAACATTATAGACTAGTCCTATAAGCAGAATGGGAATCTGACTTTGGTCAGAAAGACCTGAAACATAATGTGACCCGCCCTTTGTGACCCACCTTTCATCTTCAGCTTTGTTCTCTTTCTTGGTATGCTACCAAGGACATCCCTGAAGGAAAACAGAAATTTTCTTACCTGTCAATTCCTTTTCCTTCTGGTCTTCATAGGTAGCACCCAGATTTCCCTCCCTTATGATATACCTTTGTGCCAGAGATAAAATATGTTTTTTGAATGTGACGTTGGTATTTATCATCTTTGTGGGGATGCTGAGGAAGGGAGATCATTTTACAATGGTTCCCTGTCCTCGCAGGAGGAGGTGGGGCTCTCCTTTGGTGTGCTACCTACTGAGACTTAAAGGAAAAGGAATTAGAAGGGAATTTTTTTATCTGTCATTTTTCATTGAGTGTTCTACAGTGTCCACAAGTTCACCTACTGTTAACTTGGTATCCAGACAGTTATTCTATTGTAGTGGTTCTCAACACATGCGCTCAGGCCTGCCTTCCAGGCCACAACCTGTAAATTTACCTCCTAGACCACAGGCGTGTTGATCCCAAATTCAGTCAATCTGATTAAATCACATGCTGTCTAACAAGGAAATGAACAAATCTTGGCCTGTTTGCTCTTGGCTCTGATGGCAAAGGTTAAGAACCACTGTTCTATTGTATTCTAGAAGAAAGCCACTGATAACAGTTTTCCATAAAAAATAACAGAAACAGGTTCTTCACTTCCTGACAGTTTGAACGATTGCCAGCAGTGGAGCTAGCTATATTTTACTCAGCGTGAAAAATGCTTTAATATATAGTTTTTCATAAAAAGGTTTGTTGCTCCTTTAACCCTTTGAGCACTAGGGGGTGCCTAGTGCATTGCTTTGAAATGCATTAGGCACAATTCTGGCACTCAAAGGGTTAAAATGCATCAGTCTGGTTAATACAATATGAGCATGTATATTCAATAACCCTGCCCGAACGCACAGAATGCTGGGAGTTCTGTGCTGGGAGCATTCTGTGCTTTCCAGCAGTCTCTACAGTGCACGACTGCGTTGGGAATAGGACGCAAAGCAGGACCGGCCTCTTAGCCCTTTGAGTGCCAGAGGGGTACGCAACACATTGCACAAAACATGCATTGTGTACCCCTCTGGCACTCAAAGGGTTAACATCATCTGGACCTTGGCCCCTGTACACAGACTTTTACACTAGTCTTCTATAAATAGCTGATAGTGCTATATGCTTACACATTCAGTCCTCAACTGATAAATTGAGGTTGAATCAGTAGAAGGGGCATATTTACTTTTCATAAATCCAGTCAATGATTATAGCTTCAAATGAGCAATGAAGAGATGTTTGTTAAGAGGTGAAAGTCATGCACTATTGCCCAGCTAATATTCAGTGGCACAAAGATGATAAAATAGAAAGAGCTATATGTCAGATGTTCATAGTAAAGACACCCAGGGAAAGGTCAAACAATTTAAGGAAGCCCCATCTGTTAGATGTCAATTCTATTGCAAAGAGCACATTTTCACCAAAATTTAAAGGAATATTGGATATATTTATTTGGTTGGGAAATTTTAAATCCAGGAAAAAAATAAATATCACATTCTTGACCCCTTCTCTGGCATTATTAATTCTTTGAGTCTGTGCATGAGTTAACACTTTGAGTGCCAGAGGGGAATGCAATGCATTACAGTTCCCCTCTACACTCAAAGGGTTAAAGATATTTCTACTGGGGAGAAAAAATTATGTCAATCCATTATTGAAAAGGTTCCTTAACCCTTTGTGTTCCAGCGAGTTGTGTAATGCATTGTTTTATAATGTGTTGTATTCCTTCTAGTAAGGTTAATAAAAATTATCAAATCCATTTATTTTTATATTTTTTTAGGTATCACACACATTTTGAAATACAAATTTCCTGTTTATTGGTGTTAAAGGGATAGTAATAATTCGTTTTAGCTTTACTTTATTTTGTAGGTATTAAAAAAGCATGAAGAACGATATAAGTCTTATCTCTCAAACCTTTATGGTTTGAGAGATATTCACAAGCAAAGTTTCCCCTCCCGCCCCTTTTACCTAGTTTAAGCCATCTCTTCTCAGATGTGGAATCCAGTCCATAGACCAGACAGATAACAGAAGGGGACAATCTTCTTCCTATGAGAACAATGAAAGCCCTTCCCCCCTTGACAAGTTTTTCAGGTTTTTCCCCTTATCTTAACTGAAGATTGTCCCTCTCTGCAATGTACCTGGGCACCTCCCTTCTGATCTGGCTGAGCAATGTTATATCAGTAAAAGGGGTGGGAGGGGGATACTTTATCATTGAATTACTCTTGAACTACAACTCAGACAGAATTGAAATAACACTCTCCAAAGTCCAAATACTATGATGGATAATTAGAGCTGCTTTTATTATGAAACATTACTATCCCTTTAAATAACAATATGGACAAGAGTGTAACCAGCAATTTCTCCCTCCTGCTTACATAAAACAGTTGGACCATAGAGAACATTTCAGACTTTACTTTCTGGTGATACGCGTCCAATTTTTATTCACACTTTAGAATATAAGAGAATCTGATAATTGGACATGGTCACCTCAGCTCTCAGGGCCACAAATGTATCCATGACTGTTTTCTCAGCTTAATAAACACCAGGCATTGTCTTGAATGAGCAAGACAGAGGCAGAGATTTACTAAGCTGTAAAGCTTCAGTATTAACATTGAAGTTAATTTCACAATAATATGCATGGAAATTGTTGCATAAAATGTATTTCTTAAATACAATTAATATTCTACATGGATATAAGCTCATTAAAAAAATAATTTGTAGATGTGACATAAACGAGTACAAAGATACATATATCATATTCAATACATGTGATATAAATATTACTTTGAATCTCAAACAGTATATTGTTATTGAAAATACAAGTAACGCACCATCTCAGATGAAAACTCACACACACAAGTGTATAGAGAAACACCATTGTGCGCTTATATGCACACAGGCACACACAAACACATACCTAAACATGCATATACACACACACACACACCTGTACCTATACACACATGCAGAAGCGTAACACAAAATACAGGGGCCCCCCTGCTAATAAGTGGCCCCTGTGTCCCGCCCACAGTTATGATTCATCCCCAATCAAATTGTCCGTCCATACCAATAAATAGAAATACAAAGAAGAGTAAGAATGATCCAGATTTCTTTAGCACACATAATATACCAAACATGTGCAGGTTTAAAAAACATAATTACTTACAAATTCTTAAAATCGGCAAAATATACTAACTTGAGAATACAAAGCGGGCATCTTCAGAACTAAAATGTTGCACATTGATTACTTTTAGACTTGTGTCTTTTACAATTTGAAGACATTTATGGCATTCAAGTTAAAGGGACAACAACATGAAAAAAATGAACATTCCTGGGGTCATAAACACTTAAACATCATGAAAGCCGTGATACAGGTATTTGTAAAAGAACATCTTCCTGTAGAGCGGCATATCTAACAAGTTGAAGGCATTTGCAGCACTCAGAGGGTTAAAGGAACAGCAGCATCTAAGCTTAAACATGGGATCATATATAGTTAATCCTTTGGGTGCTAGAGGGACAAGCAATGCATTGGACATTACTCAAAGGTGTTAATATTGCTGGACTCCATGCCAAACTCATAAAAATGTCTCTTTTTGGTTTCTGAGGCCTAAAATCTAGTCTTACACACATGCTCTGAAGGAGCAACAGCCATACTCCCTTCCCGCCCCACTCTTTCTATTGCTATTAATGAACGGGCATCATAGCAGTACAAGGGGTTAATCAGATACAAAATGCATACAACAATTTTCTGTATTAACTTTTATGTGCTAGAGATGCCTCTAATCTCCAAGGAGGTAATACAGAAAAGTGTAGTTTTACACATTAACACCTTCCTGTAGACTGATGTATCAAACAAGTTTAAGAGATTTGCAGAACTAAAGGAGTTAAAGGAACAACAGTATCTAAATATGAACATGGGGTCATATACACTAAATCCCTTGATTACCAGAGGGGCGAGCAATGTATTGGGAAGCCATGTGTTACTCAGCCCACCTTTTGTCAAAAATTAACCCCCTGTAAACTAAATGGGTTTACAATGTGCATCGCTTTTCAAGGCATCGTGTGCCACTCAGGTCTCAAGAGGTTAGACAAACATAAGGCTGTGCACAAAGAATTGTAACACAATGCACATTGTACACCCATTTGTTATTCAAGGGGTTAACGTATTATGATAAAAGATGAGTTTGATTACTAGGGGGGTTTAAAGCTGGCCAGGATTGGGCAGTCACAAAATGATTTCTCATCCCTGGCCAGATTTAACCCTTTGAGTGCCAGAGAGCACAGGGTACGCACCCAGATGGGTCAGAAGCCAGAATGCCAGACTGGTACACATGGAGGTAGTAGCCATTCCTAGTCAGCAACGGAATCGGATACTCAGCCAAAGCCAGGTCGGTACACACTGAGGTAGTCAGCCAGTCCTAGTCAGCAACGGAGCGGGTTTTCAGCCAAAGCCAGATCGGTACACATGGATGTAGTCAGCCAGTCCTAGTCAGCAACAGAGCAGGTTCTCAGCCAAAGCCAGATCGGTACACACTGAGGTAGTCAGCCAGTCCTAGTCAGCAACAGAGCAGGTTCTCAGTCAAAGCCAGATCGGTACATACGGAGGTAGTCAGCCAGTCCTCGTCAACAATGAAGCAGGTTCTCAGCCAAAGCCAGATTGGTACACACGGAGGTAGTCAGCCAGTCCTAGTCAGCAACGGAAAGCAATAACACAGGAGAGACAGTAGCAAAGTCAGGTGAGCTGGGTCATACACGGAGCAAGAACAAGCAGCAACTCAAATGCTAGGTACAGGTACACCATGAAAGGGCACTGAAAAGATGACAAGAGTGAGTTTAAAAAGGCTAGCCCTTGGGTGGAGCCAGAGCCCAATGACCAATAAGAACCGTGCAAGGAGAAACCCGGAAGTAACAATGTCGCCCTGCCACTAGGATCACGGACATCATGATAAGCGGCTTCTTTTTCCTTTTTATGGCATCCAACCCTACCAAGAGAGGAGACTGGAATCGAGTGGGAAGTAAGGATTTGCAAAGAGGAAACATGAGCATATTACCGTACAGGGATGGTATATTATAGCCTGAAAGTGCTTATAGCTGTATTTTTTACATAAGTACTTATACAGCCAATGTTTAATGTGAGTATATATGTATCTCCTGAAAGTGATGATTCTGAATACCATTTAGGATAAGGCACTATTGGCGTCTTCTGTGTTTTTGTTTTTTTGGTCTTAGTGGGAACTGGAGACCTTATTAGCTAATGGTTTTTCCCCATAAGCTGAATTAGGTTCCAGTTCACCACTATTTTTTCCCACATTTTTTCATTGTGTATATTTCATGAGACTTGCGGTGTATTTAGAAGCGTAACACAAAATGCAGGGGCCCCCCTGCAAATTCTAATAAGAGGCCCCATGCCCCACCCAATTATGCCACATCCCAATCAAATTCCCGACCATAACAATAAATAACAAAACAAAGAAAAGTAAGTATGATACAAATCCAGTTGAGTTTCCCAAAGATAAGCTTTGTTAGGTAATTCAGGCATCCCTTAGCATAAAATAAAAGGAATGGGGCATCAGTACACAGTCTAGACCTGTGTCCACCCCACCACAGCCCAAGTAGAACAACTGAAATCCCCCATAGGCAAAGTTGAAATTGGCCTCTCAGAAAACTGCAAATAAACTCAAAGATTGAATTAATTCAGATCAAACTCTGCTAACAATCTCCAGAGCAAACAATGAGTTGATTCAATCTTCTGAGGTCATCCTATCAGGCCTGATGACTCCTTGTGATCTCTACCACTGTTCTCTAAATCAATATGGTGAGCTTGTAACTTACTGTTTCAGTCATGGGGCTGAATCAGTCTAATCACATGCATTAAATCAGGGATGTGGAAATTTAAAAAAAAACTACTTGTTCAAGGGACTAAAATGGGAGCCCAATCTACTTGTCCCCCATGATAATCTTCTTGTCCTGATACACAAAAATAATGCTGGATGAGTGAGACAAGTTAATTTCTCCCTGCAGTTGGGGGCTAGTCACCTAAACAGCTGCCAGGTAACGCTAACGCTATAGTGTTCCTTTGGTACTAGGATTCCCTGTTTTTGTATGGTTTAGCAGTGATTTAGGGTCCCAGGGCAGCCGCAGTAACACCATCATGACTAGGGTTGCCACCTTTTCTTCAAGAAAATACCGGCCATGGCATTCCCTCCATAGATTTAACATTGGACAGAAGCCAATTTTTTACCGGCCTGCCGGTAAAATACCGGCTGGGTGGCAACCCTACTCATGACTGTGTGGCAATGACAAGAGTTATACTCCACCTTATTCTACACCAGGGGTAGCGGTAGCAGTCCCCCCTTACACCACCTGATGTCTATAGCAGTCCCCCTTTCACCCACCAGATGTCTACAGCAGTCCTCCTTTACACCCACCAGAGGAATACAGGCAAGAGAGAAAAAAGGTAAAGGGGAGAAGAAGAAAGAAAGGCAAGGTGACAAAGGGCAGAGATAATGTGTGTGTGGGGTAAAGGTTCAATGCGTGAGAGAGAGAGAGGAAGGCAGAGGAAAATGGCAGAGAGCACATCACACATTATTGTGACCCCTTCATTGCCATATTAGAGTTCATTGGCTGGGTCTCTTTCTGGCTCTAAAAGAACAACAATTTCAATGAAGCTGCAGCTCCCTGCTGTAACTCCCTAAAACCATTAAGTGTCAGTGGGTTGTGCAACACATTGCTCTGCAATGCACTGTACACCTCTCTGACAGTTAAATGGTTAAACAGATATCTTTTTAGCATTGGCACTTATTTACCATTGTATGCAGAACAAGTATCTTGGCTCCCCACGTGTTTGTGTGCTCAGCTGCAGTCAGTCACCTCTTACACTTGGCTTCCATTTCCACGGTAAGAGGTGATTGGTCTGCCACTGAGCACACAGAACACATGGGGAGCCAAGAGATTGGTAGTCAAATGCTTAAACAGATTTCCTTTTAACAATGGCACTCTGACTTATTTCTCCATGTATATGCAGAGCCAGTCTCTTCGATCCCTGTATATGTCCCTTAGTGCACAGCTGCAGCCATATTTACCTCTTACTCTAAATTTCCTTTTCCACTGCAAGAGGTGATTGTATGTTCTGGGTGCTCAGTGGCAGACCAAAGGGATTGGAGAGACTCTCTGCATATACATGGAGAAACAAGTCAGTGTGAGATTGCTAAAGGGATATCTGTTTAATCATTTGACTGACAGAGAAGTGTGCAACACACTACCACTCCAGTTGTTTATTCAGTAGTTAGAGAATTATTTACCTAGGTAGGAGTCCATCATACAGCAGTCAGGTGTATCTGTATAATTACTGTGCGTAACAGAAGCACTTACCTAGGTAGGAGTCCATCGTACAGCAGTCAGGTGTATCTGTATAATTACTGTGTGTAACAGAAGCACTTACCTAGGTAGGAGTCCATCATACAGCAGTCAGGTGTATCTGTATAATTACTGTGTGTAACAGAAGCACTTACCTAGGTAGGAGTCCATCATACAGCAGTCAGGTGTATCTGTATAATTACTGTGTGTAACAGAAGCACTTACCTAGGTAGGAGTCCATCATACAGCAGTCAGGTGTATCTATATAATTACTGTGCGTAACAGAAGCACTTACCTAGGTAGGAGTCCATCATACAGCAGTCAGGTGTATCTGTATAATTACTGTGTGTAACAGAAGCACTTACCTAGGTAGGAGTCCATCGTACAGCAGTCAGTTATATCTGTATAATTACTGTGCGTAACAGAAGCACTTACCTAGGTAGGAGTCCATCATACAGCAGTCAGGTGTATCTATATAATTACTGTGCGTAACAGAAGCACTTACCTAGGTAGGAGTCCATCGTACAGCAGTCAGGTGTATCTGTATAATTACTGTGTGTAACAGAAGCACTTACCTAGGTAGGAGTCCATCATACAGCAGTCAGGTGTATCTATATAATTACTGTGCGTAACAGAAGCACTTACCTAGGTAGGAGTCCATCATACAGCAGTCAGGTGTATCTGTATAATTACTGTGTGTAACAGAAGCACTTACCTAGGTAGGAGTCCATCGTACAGCAGTCAGTTATATCTGTATAATTACTGTGCGTAACAGAAGCACTTACCTAGGTAGGAGTCCATCGTACAGCAGTCAGGTGTATCTATATAATTACTGTGTGTAACAGAAGCACTTACCTAGGTAGGAGTTCATCGTACAGCAGTCAGGAGTATCTGTATAATTACTGTGTGTTACAGAAGTACTTAACTAGGTAGGAGTCCGTCGTACAGTAGTCAGGTATATCTATATAATTACTGTGTGTAACAGAAGCACTTACCTAGGTGGGAGTCCATTGTACAGCAGTCAGGTGTAGCTATATAATTAATGTGTGTAACAGAAGCACTTACCTAGGTAGGAGTCCATCATACAGCAGTCAGGTGTATCTGTATAATTACTGTGTGTAACAGAAGCACTTACCTAGGTAGGAGTCCATCATACAGCAGTCAGGTGTATCTATATAATTACTGTGTGTAACAGAAGCACTTACCTAGGTAGGAGTCCATAATACAGCAGTCAGGTGTATCTGTATAATTTCTATGTGTAACAGAACCACTTACCTAAGTAGGAGTCCACCATACAGCAGTCAGGTGTATCTATATAAATACTGTGTGTAACAGAAGCACTTACCTAGGTAGGAGTCCATAATACAGCAGTCAGGTGTACCTGTATAATTTCTATGTGTAACAGAAGCACTTACCTAGGTAGGAGTCCATCATACAGCAGTCAGGTGTATCTATATAATTACTGTGTGTAACAGAAGTACTTACCTAGGTAGTAGTCCATAATACAGCAGTCAGGTGTATCTATATAATTACTGTGTGTAACAGAAGCACTTACCTAGGTAGGAGTCCATAATACAGCGGTCCATAATCCATCTTTTCTTTATATCCCCCATCTTCCTCATCATCCTCCCTTCTTCCTCCTCACCACTCATTTCTCCCTTTTCCATCTTCCTCCTTATCTCTTCTACCACATTGTCATCCTTTTGTTCATCCTTATTCTCTTAACTGCACCCCTACTTCGTCATTCCCCTTCCTTTATCTCTTTCCATTTTTCCTTCCTCCCGTCTCATAATTCCCTTATTTCTCACTCCTTTTCTATTTATATGTGGATTATTGGACACATTTAATAATTATTTCTTACATAAAATGTAAATCCCTATATACACACACACACATACATAAATAAGCACATTCATAAGCACAGTTCGATCTGACTTATTTTGTCAGGATTTGCATACATGCACTGTACTCTAACTTTGATTTATTAGTGGATTATTGCTTTACGACAGTGGCTTTCAATGTTATTTTTGCTCAAGGCATCCCTATTTCCAATCTGGATTTTCAGAGCACCTCCAACAATTTATAGGTCATTTGTCAAGCATGTAATAAAGGGGACAGGCCCATAAATCTATAGTTATTAAGACTTACAGTCAAAAAGTTAAAAACAAGAAATGGGTGCATAAAAGTTTAAAACAACCTCCATTAGTAACTGAACATCAAAATGTTTGTCAAGTTCCATACAGAAAAAGTGGGATAATAAGCTGATGATCAGAGCACCCCAAAATACCATGCCACCTTGGCTGACAACCACTGCTTTGTGACAGTGATAGTAATACTTAAAATGTAAAAAATATATATACCCCTGAGTAAAACAAGAGTACTCCCACTGCTGAAAGGTGTTTTATTCAAACGTCATTACAGCTCAAAGTTGAATTTTTTAGGTGCAATATCACAGTGGCCACTGCCAAAAGGTGTTTTATTCAAATGTTATTACAGCTCAAATTTGAATTGTGGGAATATTTATTTGTCCCCTTTGGTGCAGTTGGTTTCATCCAGAATTGATCCAGACCAAACTGAGCCTAATTTAGTAAGAGCTGGATCTAGAGGAAACCAACTTCACCATAGGGGACAAATAAACAGTCCTATTGATTTAAACTGGGCTTTTAACCATAGGAATGCTGGAGATGAGTATGGCATATCACAAAGCAATCTGTTGGAGACTTCTGTAGCATACAAAGGGTTAAAAGCCTCATTTAACTCAATGGGAAATTTGAGATATTTTTATTTGTCCCCTATGATGAAGTTGGTTTTTCCCAGAATTCCTCCAGTTCCTTATAGTATAAGCGCCTCAGTGGCAAACTAAAATTTTGCATGCAAAACAGTGTGTTCTCTAGCCCAAACTGCAGAAACTGCTGTTTTAAACATATTCCAGCTTTGCACCTGCTTTTCCCGTTTCCAACAATGTTCATTAAATTTACATCTAGCAGTAAACAAATGTACCAAGACCTTGACAAATTCCCCTACTGTTAAGTATTTATTTCCATATAATATCCCACTGCAACTTACCAGCACTAAGTTAAAGAAAACTAAAAGATTAAACTGATCTATTTAATAAACAGACATCTTTAGGGATCCTGTTTTTGCTTACTACAAAGTATACAGCTCTTGCAATCTGTTCATTTACTTCTTATCAATACCAGTAAACATTCATTAAGTATGGAAAAAAAGAGCATTTGAGGCCTGTACATGTTTCTGTATCTGGGAGAGCAGATTGAAAATTGTGATGTTGTTCACTATACAAATCAATGGATTAGTCTGGTTTCACTTTATCTTCTAAAAGAAAAACACTCAGAAGTTAAAGACTAAAAACTAATAGATTACACAAGAGGTCAATACTGCTGCACAATTTTTCATCCACTTTGATCTATTGCCATTCAGTACAATTGATTAGACGGCTTCATTATGCTTTTGCAACCACATCTAAAGTGTTATTATCCATGTTTCCTCCCCACGGTGTTTTAGTGAACAACTTGTCAATGATATGTAATTTTAAATAATATAACACACATTGTTCTCTCTTCATATCTCTGGACTAATTTCATAAACATGATCATCAACAGTTCAGGAAAGTGGCTTATTAAAATGCAAACAAGTGAAGCTCTTCTAATACCTCTGTGACACTTCAAATATCGGCTCTTTTCCAATACAGGAATTAAAATCGCTACAAAATACTGTACAGAATGTCAACTAAAAAACAGAAAAAAAAAGATGCAAATCAGATTTAATTAACCATTAGTTTGCTGGAGGGAAGCTCAAAGACTTAAAAAAAAATTCTAGTGTCAGCGCATTTAAGTTGCAATATACCTGATTTGTACTGAGGTCTATGGGACTTCCTTGCTGAAAACTCAGAAGGAGGTTGAGAGACCTTCACAATCTCCAGTTACTGTCCAACCCACATGAGCATCAACCATTATCCATCTGAATACCAGAGGAGTGTCCAGTGTACTGACATTGATTGGTGTCCCCCCAATACACTTCCACCTCTCTTCACTGCGAGTGGGTCTGGGGGAACGCAAGAGATTGTAGTTGAGTACAACTCACCTAACTGGGAGGCTTGAATTTTAATGCGTCTCAGCTATCAGATATGTTTAACCTTAAGATATGAGGGTCTTTTTACACCAGAGGACGAGGGCAATTTTGACATTTTTAGTATGTCTGTGTTCAACCATATTTTTCCTCTAATTCCTTTAGTACAAATTATATACCACTTTTAAGCATAAGTGGGGATTTCTTTTGATATCACATTTTTATGGATTCTCACAATTTAATTTCATAATAATATAAAAAAAATGGAAAACATAAAAAATATTTTCTTAGATTTTTTTCTATGACAATTTGTGCTTAATTTGTGCATTTTTAACAGGCACTGGATAAAAGGTTTGAGCATTCGTTCATACCTGTCAAGTGTCCATTTTTAGGGGGTTATAGTCCCACAAAGGCAAAAATCCCTATGTTCCTCTTTTCCTTCCCGGTGTCCCTCTGTTTGGTGATCAGACTATGAGGTGTGTATATAAGAATCACATTGCTCCACAGCAATAATACATTCATGTCTATTTAAACTTTAATATATATGTTTATAAATTATTTTGTGTAAATTAAATACTTTGGTCTTGTTCTAAATAATCTATTCAGTTATGCAATTAAAGGAATAGTAATGGTTAATTTTAAGTTCATTTAATATTGTAGACATTATAAAAAGGTTAACATCGATGTAAGTCTTATGGTTTGAGAGCTATAACTTGCTAAAGTTACCTTTTCCTGGCTGTTTTACTCAAGCCGGCCATCTAGCTGACAGCTGCAGATTTCAGTCATTTGACCAGACAGAGGCTCTTCAGCAGAGCTGAAATCACGCTATTTAGAAATAAATACTTTTGTCTTTAGATATCGTTATATCGGCGCTGCTGAAGAGACACTTCTATTCACATGACCACAATCTGCTTCTGACAGCTTTACAGCTCATCAAGCAGAAAAGGGAGGGACCAGAGAACTTTATTGTCCTATATCTCTCAAACCGTAATGGTTTGAGAGATACGGATAAGTGCAAGTGCTCTCTTTTAATTGAATCTACCATATAGTTAATACTTTTTTTCTGACATTACTATTCCTTTAAGGGTGGATAGATTATCAACGTTTTTAAAGTGGAACTTTCATCACATATATATAGAGCCACAAATCATAAGTACAATAGCAATATGCATAGACTTACTTGTATTTTCAAGAATAATTGCTGCATTAGTGAGAAATAGAACTTTTTATGCAGACAGGAACCGGCAGGGATCTTGCACTAGGTGCTCTCTGGCCTGTGCTGTTAGTCCCTTCTGGTGCTTTAAGGCACAATGGCATTCAACTAACTACTCATGGAGTTGAAGGGGATGGACAGTGCAGACTCAGAGATGCCATCTATGCAAGATGTCTGCACTGTTTACTGCTGCCTGTCTGCATAAAAAGTTCTGCTTTCACTAATGCCGCAATTATACTTGAAAATACAAATCTATATATGTCGACATTGTTATTATGATTTGGGGCTCTATATATATGTGATGAAAGTTCCGCTTTAATTCAGATGTGCCTAATCTTTGGCCCTTGTTCTATATATATGTGATGAAAGTTCCGCTTTAATTCAGATATGCCTAATCTTTGGCCATTTGAGGCACTGGGAGCCTGGTTCTCTGCCTTTCTTTTCCTCACAAGCACTGTGAGGAAGAGAGAGAGGCAGAGAACAGTAATAAAGGCACATGTGATCGCTGTGACAGTGATCACACATGAGGAGGCACTGAGGAAAAGATGAATCAGACTGCTGCGGTCCTGGAGCAGTCAGTTATAGCCTCCCCAGACTGATTGCAGCACACTATGAGGCTCCACGAGATCATTAATCCTTGAATGCCAGAAACATAATCTGTCCCTAAAGGACTGATTTCTGTGATGGTCCTGCCATGTCACTCATCCTGAAAGTGTTAATTCGTCTGTGTGAGCAGGATCTTAACTCTTTGAGTGCCAGTGAGGTATCCAATGCATTGCAAAGTATCAAGCTGGATATCTCTAGGGGACACAAAGGGTTAAACAGCAATCATATAACCCCCTGGGTAGGGTGTCTAACACTGAATTGGTTAATGATAATAATTAATCAGAGTCTCCCAACAGCAAGATAAAAAAAAAAAAATAGAAAACAGATCTAATAACTAGTACATAGAAATAATAATTATATTAAACTGAATTTAATTTTCTAACTAAATCCTTTTTGTATCCATTTTTATATTTGTTTTGTAGAAGGGAGACTTTGATAAATGGCCCCTAATGCTTTTCGTTTGCCAAGTAACATGAAACCTACGGGATGCAATTTACTAAAAGAGATCATATTGTGAAAGTCAGCAACATAAATAATACAATGCTTAGCAGGTGACTCGAAGATGCTTTAAAAATTAATCGGTGGCTAATTATGCTCATGTCATGAATATAGGCAAGTGAAAAGCAGCTCTTCTTCAGCCAAAATGGTTCGGAATAGGAAAATATTTAGGGCTGTATGCACTATACAAAAGAGGAGCAAATCTGGCACAAACTGACTGCACTACAGGAGGGCAAAAAAAATTCCTGTTTATTTAAATCAAACTTTTAACCACTTGAAAGGTGAAGTAATTAGTTAGAGACTTCTCTAGCATTCAATGAGGGAGATTCACTAAGCGGTGATAAAGAAGTGATAAAGTGGAGATGACTTCTCCAGTGATATCACTTCTCCAATTCCAATGTTATTCTATGGAGCCTATTCACCAAGATTTCTTCAGCTTTGGAGATCTTAGTGTATAGGCTCCATAGAATAACATAGGATTTGGAGAAGTGATATCACTGGAGAAGTCATCTACACTTTATCACCTCTTTATCACCACTTAGTGAATCTCCCCCAATGAGCTGAAACCCCCATTTAAATCAATAGGAAATGTGGAAATTTCCCTATTTTGCTCCAGAATTGTTCCTTTCAGAGGAATCATAGGGTTTTCAAAGTAGAGTTAAAAAAATATGTAAGTATACAGTAATAACACATCAAATTAGTTTGGGAACTATACATCTAAAAACCAATTCACTTTACTGTACATAGACCAGGGTCAGGCAACATGCAGTTTTTGAGAGGAACACAAGAATTCCCATAGAAAATAAACTATATTCCTGCTTTCCACAGAAATTGCTGCTGAGAGAAAACATTGCTGAGATTTTCCCCTGGACATTCTGCAGTAATGAGTTCCGCTTCTCCAATGTCCCCACAATGCTGTCACCCGTACACAGGCTTCATCACTCCCATGCACACATGCCTCATGCATACACACACATACACAATCCAAAGAGATCAGTGGAAATGGGGTTTTCCAATGGGGACTCCCACTGAAGGCAAAAGGCAGCACATTCCAAACCTGTAGTGCACTTTGGCCAGCTAAAAATGGGAATTATAGTACAACAATGGATACAAGTTTACCACGACTGTAACGGACACTTAGCAGTAAACATGTCTCATTATTTATGTGCTAAAGCTATTTTTGTCTCTAAACCAGTAGGATTACAAAATGTAAAGATGAGGTCTGGGTAGCTAAAAATCTACTTCTATGTATGAAAACAAAAATAAGCAGGGAGTGCACTTATCCAGATAATGTATCACATGTTGGTATGTATAAATACTTTACAACTCATTACTCACACAATAAACAGCCTAACACTGTCTATATCTTTCTAGACTAGGAAATAAAAGTAGCCTATGGTGATGTGTAGCCAGTGTGATGATCAGACTAGCAAACACCCAATGTAAGCTGCCTGGGTTATGATTTGCATAGTGGATCACCGCAAAGACAATGCAGACTGATATTTGATGTACCCTGTACCCTGTAGGCCAGACACATTTTCAGCCTCTTTGCTATCAACCGGTTTAGGCTTGATTTCCACTGGGAAATATGTAGCTACATATGGAAAACTTTATATAATTTTTTTTTTTCTTGGTACCTTTCTTGAAGTGAATTTAGCATTGTGCAAAAAGCTATGATGTCATAATTACAAAAAAGTAAAAAATTAATTATTTTGCTAAAATCACATACTATATATCAAAAACATTTAACTTGATTGTGAAAGTTTCAATTATTTAAAAAAGCCCTGAGTTCCCCAAGTAGAAAAATACCAAATTTGTATAGTTTTACCTACGTCTATGGATAGAGCCCTAATCACCAGGAGCGCAAAATGGCATTTTCAGCTTTATGAACTAAAATGTGAATTCTAGTTTTTTTCTGATAAAACTACTCTAAACAGCAAAATAACTATATAAAGCAATATATTTCTGGAAAATATATATCCTACCGCATCAAATGAGGGGTCAGCTGCCTTCTTACCCCAAGTCTAATCTGTAGAAATGTTTCCAGAAGGTGGCGCTAAAGGAAAACAAATAGCATTGTTTTACCTTTCCACCCCTTCAGATGTACCAAAATATGTGCAAACCATGGAATTTCTAATTGTATTCATTAGCTAGTGCTCTTAGAAGAAAAATGGCACACTATTGGTATGAACTGACATAATGTAGGGGGTGTTAAAAGTACAAAACTACCTACTACAGCCTCTGATTTTTCTATCTCTTTCTCAAACACGACTTGCCTGTACAAAAATGGTTATAAGAAGAAAGGTAAATAAACAATACTAATTAAACAAGAAAAATCCCCAGGAATATGGAGATCTCTTACAATCAGACATTAAGACTGACAATGATAATATTTAACATATATAGTGCAATACACAACCACAATCAATAAATTAAATAATGGCAGACATAAACAAATAGTGTGAAACAAGAGTTCACTGATTAAGCAAGTTCATATGCGTGTGCATATATATATATATATATATATATATACACATATTCCTGGGGATTTTTCTTGTTTAATTAGTATTGTTTATTTACCTTTCTTCTTTTAGTATGATTGGTATGATTAGTATATATATATAGTATTAGTATGATTCAAAGAGTTACCAAATGAGATGGGATGCAGATGGTAATGAGGATGATGGTGGAGAGAGAAATCAAATATAGAAGAATATGATGATAGACAACAATGTCTGTTTCCTCAGTGGTTTTGATTGAAAGTGCAGCAGGAAGAGATGTATGTTGGCCTCGTCCACCAGTACTAGAAAATTGGGTCTGTAAGCTCATAAAGAACAGCTTATCCCATTGACCCCTGAGGAAGCAGACTTTAAGCCTGGAAAACTTTAGGGATTTGACACTTGTCACTCCTGGTACACGTCGGGTCCTTTTCATGCCCCCCGTGATTGTCCTCCCATCCACATCCCTCTCAACGATTCTGTTGTAGCATTCTGGGCCCACCTTACCTCAAGGTAGTGAGTCAAATAATATTAAGGCTGAGTAAACTCCATCAACTTCTTCGACGTATATTGCTACAAAAGATGGAACCATCAGGAAAGACTTTTTCTAGCAGAATTTTAAACATTTGGATCTCATGGAGGCGAACAGGAGGACACAGCACCGTTCTGGCTACTAGGGAAAAGACCCGTTTGACATGCATAAAGCCCAAGAAGAACAAATGTGATTGCACTACTTATCTTTTTGATCCTTTATCTGTTTTAATAAAATACTACACTCAGATTTGTTTCTTTTTTTTTGTCATGTGCACTGTTCTTTGAGTGCTTACAGACAAACCATAGCATTTTGGAAAGAAGATAACCTAGCGCATCAAATGAGGGGGCAGTCTCCTTCTTACCTCAACCCTGATGTGCACAAATGTTTTCAGAAGGTGGCGCTAAAGGAAAAATGCATTTTTTTTCTATTTCCCCCCTTCAAATGTGAAAAACTATGGGATTTCCAACTGTATTCATTAGCTAGAGCTCTTAGGAGTAAAATGGCACCCTACTGGTATAAGTTGACATACCTTAGGAGATGATAGAAGTAGAAAACTACACCTACTACAACCTTTGATTTTTCTAACATTTTCTCAAAAATGACTTGCCTGTACAAAAAAGACCTACAGAAGTGAAGAAAGAGTAGACACACCATGCCATTTCTTACCCCAAGCCTGGTGTGCACAAATGTTTCCAGAAGGTGGTGCTAAAGGAAACAAAATTGCATTTTTTACATTTCCACCCCTTCAAACATACTGAAATCTGTGAAAACTGCGGGATTCCCAACTGTAGCTAGAGCTCTTAGAAGAAAAATGGCACCCCACTGGTATGAGTTGACTTACCTTAGCACAGCGGTTCTCAGCCTTTCTAGTGCCGCGACCCTTTGATAAAATTTCCCATGTTGTGGTGACCCCTAACAGTAAAATTATTTTCGTTTCTCCTTCATCGCTGTAATTTTGCTACTGTTATGAATCGAAATATAAATATCTGATGGCTTTAGGCGACCCTTGGCAAATCGTCATTCGACCCCCTAAGGGGTCCTGACCCACAGGTTGAGAACCACTGCCTTAGCAGGTGCTAAAAGTATAAAAATACACCTACTATAACCTCTGACTTTTCTAACACGTTCTGAAACATGACTTACCTGTATGTAAATGATTATAACACCTTCAGAAGTAAAGAAAATGTAGACAAACCATATCATTTTGGAAAGAAGATAACCTTCCGCATTAATTGATGGGTCACTTGCCTTCTTACCCCAAGCCTGGTGTGCACAAATGTTTCCAGAAGATGGCAACTAAGGAAATATATGTTTTTTTTTACATTTTCACCACTTCAAAGATACTAAAATCTTTTAAAACCATAAAATGTCCTACTCTATTCAGTACCTGCTACCAACCTGAGAAATATGGTACCCCATTTGTGTGGGTTAACATAAAATATTGGGGTGCTGCCACTTTTTTGGTTTTGAAATTATCTGCCTGCACTAAAATGAAGAACACGAGAAGGCAGAGTCAGCAACAGACGGTCAATGCAATACCAGGAAAGAGGAGACAAAGATTAGTTGATCAAGCCGAGGTCACAATCCAGTCAGGCAGAGAGAGAGTACACAAGGAGCAGGCAGAAGAGAAGTCGAAGGAAGGAAGCCAAGGTCAAATACTGGGTAACACAAACACAAAGCCAAATCAAAAAGCGACAGGAGAGTCAAAGGGAAACAGGGTCAATATACAGGAATCAGTCGAACTAGGCTTGAACTCAGGTCACAAGAGGAACAATTTGATCATGCGCCAACACAAAGTGTCTGCCCTTGGTAAAGGCTCAGTAAGTGCATCACAACAACAAATTTGGGATTACAAAATAAAACTAGGAGAAGCAAAACAAAAAGACAGACAAGGAATGCCAGAAACATGGAAACAGGGGAGGAAAATGATAGCCATAGAAAAAGCAGGAGACTGGTAGAGTAAAAGTGATACCTTTAATGGCTAATTGAGTAGCTCTAGAATGCAAGATTTCAAGACAACTTGTGCCTTTTTGTCAGGCATATTATAGAATGAAGTCTGAATACAAAATATATGACATTTATTGTACATTCATACACATTGCTGATTAATTTGAATTCCACTGGCAGTGAAACTCTTATCGCCAGTGTCCTGTATAAATTATTCTTTAATTCATGTAATTTCATGTAATGTGCTTCAAGGTCAAACTGAGTGCTCTTGCTATTGTTTGACTACATATCTCTTCATCCCCACTTAGCCATTGTAGGCCAACAACAGCTGGAGGGCTGTAGTCCAGGCAGCTGCAAATCCTACGGGTTTATTATTGTGAACCTAGGTTATTTATTTATTTTATTTTAAACCTTTTTCTGACATCTGCTGTGAGAATGCAGGGCTGATGCTTAGATCAGTAAGGTAACAGGAAATCTACAGCTTTGTTAGATAGTACAGTGAATAGGAAGTTCCAATAGGGTAGATTTGTAAAAGTGGAGTTAATGGAAAAAAGTGTTTAAATGTCTGTAAGATTGCTTCTGGTAGTAATAAAATTATTAACCCATAAACAATCATCCGATCCGGTGCATGGGCGGCCATTACGGACCTCGGAGCTTTTTTTTAAGTATTTGAATTCTGGGATGGCAGAAGGATGGGCAGCAGAGCTGCCATCCCAGAACTCCGTGCCAGGACCGTCACCGGTCCTTAAGTGTGTCAGTACTTGCACGTAAAGGGTCCTTAAGGGGTTAAGGACAGTTAAGGAGGACATAACGCCATGTAGAACATTTTTATAAAATGAAGTAAGGAAGTTTGTAAAAAGTGGCTCAGGTAATTTATAAAGGAATGTTGCTGCTTGTGACAATTTAGCAACATAATCTTCTTTATGGTCACCACATTTATAAATGTACCTAGAAAACATTATAAATACCAACACTCATTATAAGGAATAAGGACATTTTCTGGATCTGTTCGCAAAAACAAACAAGAACACCTTTTGTAAATCTCCCCCAATGTTTCCTGTTTTACTGTACAGTGGAAGTATAATGATTACACAAGAAAAAAAGAAAAGCAAATACTGAAACACAACATGCGTGCCGGTGATGAAGTTCCTGCTGAATCTACAATCTATAAATTATTATTTTTACCATATCTGTTTTTGCTTTCGAGCTAATTCTGTTTACAATGTTTATGTTTAAATGTAAACTGGTGAAGGAAAGTTTTAACGTTTGCTTGGATCTTATTACATCCTACACTAGTGAGTGAGCATGATTGCCAGTAGGAGGAGACAGGATCACCTAAAACATCAGATTAATATTTTTTACATTTTCTAGAGTACTGGATTAAGAAGATTAAGGAGAATTACAAAATCTTCTTTTCAAATAGAAGTGCACATTTACTCAAAAAAACAGTAATAATAATAATGATGATAATTTTTACTGTGTAAGGTAAGGTCTGCTGACTTCTCCTTAAATATATAAAGCGTTCAGCCCTGCTGCTCTAGATTCAAAGCAACTCTGTGCTATGCACTTTTATATATGTGTACTGCATTTAAAGGGATGTAATCTTGGAATAATGCAGGGGTGTTACTGGGTATTGACTGAATGTTCTAAAGCCCGATCTCATTCTTAAAGGAGAATTAACAGCTCCTAATATTAATCCCACACATCTTAATATTGCCAGAAAATCCTAATGTCACATCTGAACTTTGCAATTTCACCTTTAGTCAAGAAATAACACCTTTGATCATTCCTAGATGTAATTTCCATGGAGGCAGACATGACAGTTGGTTGTAGGACCACAAGACTTTTTTCAGGACCAGAGGGGTGTGCAATGCATTGTTGTACAATGTGTTGCATGCTTCTCTGGTCATTAAAGGGCACATACACTCTGCTTCAGGATAAAAAAAACTACCAGCAGCCATCATGTCTGCCTCCTTGGATATGGGCTTTTATACTAGTATATATATATATAATATATTAAGCTTTAGGGCTTTTCCATTTGAGTAATGCAAGGGTACTTTCATTGCAGTTTTATTCAAATATAACAGCTCAAATAATCAAGTGAATTAAAGAGCATTTACTTCCTGAAATCTCCTAACCAACAGCATTACTCAGCAGTTTCCATCACATTCTTTGGATAACTGTTTGTCAGTGACTCTCCTCTCTGAGAAAAATGCAACATAATAACTAATAGAATTCTGATCACTAGAGGGTATAAGAAGTGATGGTCACTCCCTTAACTTGCTCTTCACTAACCTCTGCTCAGTCTCCAACTTCTCTAATATCCCCTTTCCCCTCTCTGACCACCACCTCCACACCGGTAACCTCATCATACCATGCAAACCCATCCTCCCCACCGTGACCAAGAACATGTAGAGAAATCTACATACACTTGACCCGCAACAATTATCCACATCCCTGCAACCTCTTCTCAACCCCATCCTCACACTTACTTGCCCAGAACAAACTACTGCTCTGTATAACAGCACTCTCCCAACAGCCCTTGACACAGTGGCACCTGCAACTCCACACCACCCATGCACAACCCCACTACAACCCTGGCACACAAGACAAACACAATACCTCCAAAGGTGCTCACGCACTGCCGAAAGGCACTGGAGGAAATCGCGCTCCACAGCCGACTTCAGACATTACAAATTCATTCTTCGTTCATATAGCTCTGCCCTCTCCCTGGCCAAACAGTCATACTTTCCCTCCCTAATTTCTAATCTCTCCTCTAACCCGAAACGCATTTTTTAAACCTTCAAATCTCTTCTACACCCACCAACACAAACACCTTCCACTAACTTCTCTGCCAAAGATCTTGCCACCCACTTCGACAAGATCGAATCTATCAGACATGACATTTCATCACTCCCACCCCCACTGAGCCAGCCCAGCCCTGTCACCTCTCCCACATATACACTAAGCTCCTTCTCACCCCTCACCAAGGATGAAGTTTCCCGTCTCCTCACTCGCTCAAATCTAACCACATGCCCTCTTAACCCAATCCCATCTCAGCTCACTCAAGAACTCACTATCACGGTGTCCGTGATTCTATGAGCGACATTCTTACTTCCGGGTTTGTGTTTGGCTGTCTCTTACTGGTGCTAGCTGGCTAGCCCCTCCCAGGGCTAGCCTTTATATACGCCCTCCTGTCACTAGGCCGGTGCCCTTTCGTGGTGTTCCTGACCTTACATTATTCAGTGCTCCTGTTCCGTGTTGATCCGGTTTCCGTCTGACCTTGCTCCTGTTCTGCTTCTGCGTACTGACCCAGGCTTTGGCTGACTACCGCTGTCTGTGTACCGACCCAGGCTTTGGCTGACTACCACTCTCTCTGTACCGACCCAGGCTTTGGCTGACTACCACTCTCTGTGTACCGACCCAGGCTTTGGCTGACTACTGCTCTCTGTGTACCGACCCAGGCTTTGGCTGACTACCGCTCTCTGTGTATCGACCCAGGCTTTGGCTGACTACCGCTCTCTGTGTACCAATCCAGGCTTTGGCTGACTACAGCACTCTGTGTACCGATCCAGGCTGTGGCTGACTTCCGCTCTCTGATACTGGTCCAGGCATTAACTTACGCTATCTTGTTGCTCTCGCTATTATTGTGAGTTCTGTCTGATTTGTTGCCTCCGGTTGTGCTACTCTCTACCTGTGTATCAGTGTGGCCTCCTTTACATACACCCAGCTGGTACTATCCAGTCACTAGCGGTTACCGTTGCCTTCCCACTATACGCTCAGCCTGTGATTCTCTGTGGCCTCCGTTTGTACACCCAGTCAGTGCTATCCGGTCAATAAGCGGTTACCGTTGCCTACCCACTATACGCATAGCCTGTGATTCTCTGTGGCCTCCGTTTGTACACCCAGTCAGTGCTATCCGGTCACTAAGCGGTTACCGTTGTCATCCCACTATATGCTCCGCCTGTGACTCTCTCTGGCCTCCGTTACGTTCTCCCAGTCTGTGCTGTCAGGTCACTAGCGGTTACGTTGTCAGCTCATTTCACTCCCTCAGCCTGTGACCCGGTAGAGCCTCCTCAGTTCCTTGTTGCACCAGATATCAGGTTGCCTTACCCGATATTTGGTAAGGCCGGTAGAGCCTCCTTAAGTACCTTGTTGCACCAGATATCAGGCTGCCTTACCCGGTATTCGGTAAGGCCGGTAGAGCCTCCTCAGTTCCTTGTTGCACCAGATATCAGGCTGCCTTACCCGGTATTCGGTAAGGCCAGTAGAGCCTCCTCTAGTACCTTGTTGCACCAGATATCAGGCTGCCTTACCCGGTATTCGGTAAGGCCAGTAGAGCCTCCTCTAGTACCTTGTTGCACCAGATATCAGGCTGCCTTACCCGGTATTCGGTAAGGCCGGTAGAGCCTCCTCAAGTATCTTGTTGCACCAGATATCAGGCTGCCTTACCCAGTATTCGGTAAGGCCGGTAGAGTCTCCTCAGTTACTTGTTGCACCAGATATCAGGCTGCCTTACCTGGCATTCGGTAAGGCCGGTAGAGCCTCCTCCGTTCCTTGTTGCATTAGATATTAGGCTGCCTTACCCGGTATTCAGTAAGGCCGGTAGAGCCTCACTATTGTATTGCTATTTGTATGCCCTGTCCTGTGTCAAACTTTCTTACTGCTGTTTGTAGCGTTTGGACCCATGAGGGGCCTTGTTGCGCTTTATTTTGCCTAATAAAGCTTTTCTATTTTATCCTACCCAATTGTCTGAGTGTTCAATAAAACCGTGACACTCTCCCCTCTACTAACTCCAATACTTACTCATGTATTCAACTTCCTCCTCTCAACCGGCACTTTCCCATCCTCTTTCAAACATGCACTAATCACACCGATCCTAAAGAAACCCTCCCTGGACCCAAACGCATTGTCAAATTACCGACCAGTTTCTCTACTCCCATTTGCCTCTCCCTGCTAGATCCCTTGCAATCTGTATTCTGCCCTCATCACTCCACTGAGACTGCCCTCACTAAAGTGGCCAATGACTTGCTTGCCACCAAGTTAAAAGGCCACTACTCCATACTCATTCTCTTGGACCTGTCAGTCACCTTTGCCACAGTAGATCACCCACTCCTCCTCCAAGCCCTCCTCTCCATAGGTATCTGTGACACTGCACTCTTCTGGTTTTCATCTTATCTCTGCAACCGCTCCTTCAGCGTTTCCTACTCTGGCTTCACTTCTCCACCCATCCCACTGTCTGTTGCAGTGCCTCTAGTATCAGTCCTGGGACCCTTGCTCATCTCAATCTACACCGCGTCCCTCAGAAAACTAATCAACTCCCTTGGTTTCACCATCATCTCTATGCTGATGACACTCAAAAATATATTTCCTCCCCTGACCTCTCCCCTTCCCTCTTGTCCCGAGTATCTGACTGTCTGTCTGCTGTGTCTTCCTGGATGTCCTCCCGTCAACTCAAACGTAACCTTGGCAAAACTGAATGAATCATCTTCCCTCCCACTGCAACCAGCCTTACCCCAGATATTACCCTCACCATCAAAAACGCAACCTTCGCACAGACCCCTACAGCTCAGTGTCTGGAGGTCACATTTGACTCTGCCCTATCCTTCATTCCTCACATCCAGTCAATCTCCAAATCATGCCGCCTCCACCTTCGAAACATCTCTAGATTCCGACCCTTTCTCACACAAGACACTACCAAAATTCTAATCAAACACTCATCATGTCCCGTCTTGACTACTGTAACTTATTACTAATTGGTCTTTCTCACACCTGACTAACCCCACTACAGTCCATAATGAACTCTGCTGCAAGACTAATCTACCTCACTCATCGCTTCTCTGGCACCAAACGCCTCTGTCAATCCCTACACTGGCTCCCATTAGCATACAGAATTAAATTCAAAATTATGGTGCTTACTTATAGAGCCCTCACTAACACCGCACCCCCCTATATTTCATCTCTCATTTCCAAATACACTCCCTCTCGCCATCTTCGCTCTGCACGCGACCTTCTGCTCTCCACAGCTCTTATCACATCCTCCCACTCCCGCCTACAGGACTTCTTCCGTGCTGCACCTCAGCTCTGGAATTCCCTCCCCCGCCCAATCAGACTCTCCCCCAGCCTTCAGATCTTCAGACGCTCCCTGAAAACTCACCTCTTCAGGGAAGCCTATCAACTGCCTCCATAAACAGTATCACTAAAAATCACCCCTTGCCTGGACCACTGCACTCAACAGCACTTCTTACTCCCACCCACTGACTGGCAGTTCATGTGTCAGGAGGCACTTACACCCAATAGCACTTACACCTTCTGTGTCAAACCTTCCTTCCTCTAGACTGTAAGCTATCACAAGCAGGGCTCTCTGATCCTTCTGTTCTCCACATTTGATTGTACTATTTAATACCTCTGTATGTCTATTCCCTACTGTAAAGCGCCTCGGAATTAGTTGGCGCTATATAAATAAAGAGTAATAATAATAATATAACATGAGTTTTAACTGCAATACACTGGAAACTATAAATCTCTCAGCAGGGAGTACCCTTGTTTTACTCAAACCCTACAATATATGTTTTTTAATATGCTCATTTAAATGAGATTTAACCCCTTGAATGCTAGAGAGATAGCCAACATATTGTCACAATGTGGCAGGTGTACTAAGAAGGTGGTGCAATTCTGATGTAAATCCCATTGATTTAAATAGGGGTTTTAACGCCTTCATTCAGCCTTCATTCTTGTTATGCCTGAAGAAGAGACCTAGTTGTCTTGAAAGCTTGCATCTTAGAGCCACTCAGTTACCCAATAATGGTATCATTTTTACTCTACTAGTCTCCTGCAGATAAAGTAGGCTTAATTATTTACTGCCATGTCCAGAAAATCACCTCTCTCAACCTTTTTAGGCTGCTAGGGGTGGAATAATGATGAGGAATAGTCATGCAAATATTTTCCAGATGGAAGCTCCCCCAGAGGAGAGGGGGAAAGAAAGAAAGAAAGAAAGAAAGAAAGAAAGAAAGAAAGAAAGAAAGAAAGAAAGAATACATTGCAGGAAAAAATAAAAACATAATGTAAAGTAGATTCTTAAAGGGATAGTAATGTTTCACAAAAACAGCAGCTCCAATTAATCTTCATAGTATTTGAGCCATACTAAATACCGTCAGAGTTGTAGTTCAAGAGTAATTGAATGATAAAGTATCCCCCTCCCACCCCTTTTACCTAGTGTAAGCCACCTCCCCTCAGATGGGGAATCTGGTTTTGAGACTGGACAGCTCACAGAAAGGGACAATTTTCTTACTGTGAGCATAAGGAAAACCAGGGGTGGGCTGGCCTGGGGGGCAGGGAGGCAATTGCCCCCTGGGCCGCGGGGCCAGTGACTGTAGTGGGGCCGGTGGATATGGTGCGCTGTCAAAATAAATCAATGTTTGTCAGTGTCACAGGGGCCGGTCGTCACATTTGCCAGCATGTAGTTCAAGAATAAAGCCCAAATGCCGGTAAGGAAGCAGCAGAGCGGCACCAGATGTGAATATGATTGATAGACTTCATGTTGAGCAGCGTGGGCGCGACATGGAAGCCTATAATTCACTGTTTTCATTCAAATCCAATAGAAACACTGGACTCTGCTTGCAGGCAGTGTCTCTGTGTTTCATTGGATAATGATGGGCTGGCTGATGTCATGACCAGTGAGGCAAAAAAGGAGCGTATAGAATGCCTCGGTCTGGTCTGTGAGGAGCTGTCTGAGGGCTGGTGCTGGGCGTGCACAGAAGAAACATTTGCTGGTGGTAAGCAAAGCAGCTACATTTTAAAGAATGGTCTAGTACTGTGAATTTGTACTAGGAGGAAAACAGACTTCCTTGCACCCTCCACAGGAGTGCCTCTCACAAGCGGCAGCACTAGCCTCCTTGTATAATCTGAGAATTAAGGGCTCCTGGAGGGTGTTAAATATAAACTCTTTAGGTCCTAGGGATAGCGCAATGCATTGCAAACTATTGTATTTAGCACCTATCTGGCAGTCCTAGGGTGAATACTAGGCTGAAGCTGTGTCCCTGTAGTAATAAAACCAGGGAGACAGAGGCAGAAGAATCATACTGTATATTGCTGGGGCATTAACCATTTGAATTCCAGAGGGATACTCAATGCATTGCAAAGCAATGTGTTGCAGCATACTCCTTTGGCAATCAGAGTTAAACTCACTACGCTGTTGCAGCGCTCCATTTTAAACACGCTCCGCATGCGAGAGTACTGCACATTCATATGCAGCATGCCAAGGGCAGAGTGAATATTAAAGCCGCAGCCACCAGCACCTCTCTTAAAATGTCTTATTTTGGCTCATCTCCTCGGTCTGTGTACAGTTGGGAGATTGATATCCTTTATTACAGTAGTATTGTGTCAGTTTGAGCCTTGAACTATAGTGCCATGAACAGCTTCCAAACGTACAAACAAAATCTCTGCTTCTGTATCCCTGTTTTAACTTTTTGCATGCCAAAGGGGTGTCCAAATCAGCTTTTCCAAGAGTTGTGTATCCCACTGGCACTCAAGGGGTTGATCACTGCAGAGAAACTTTTTTCTAAGCTGGGCAATTGTATTGTGGGTCACATACTCTTTTATACTGTGTTTGCTAGTTACTGCCAGGCCTTACTGCCAGACATCTTATAGTTTAAGATGTAAAGGGCCACATTTTTGACATGCCTAGGCTAGACAGTAACAATCAGACAGTCTCTTGGCACTGCACACTGACAGTACTCCTCTCTACTCTCCTCCTTCCTGGGTTCATATGTACTCACTCCTCCTCTGTCACTCCTCCTCTGCCCATTCCTCTGATGTGGCACCACATTCTCCACCCAACACATAACTTGGGACAAGTTAATGTCTGCTCCATGACTATTCGCTGTTGCCACATATCTTTTTAAGTGAAAAGCTCTATGCCTGCTCCACCTGCATTATGATGTGGTGACTTCAAAAGGGATTGGTCATGGGCCCCTGACATTACCACAGGTCCTAGGCACTTGCCAAGGATGCCTAGTGGCTAAGTTGGCTCTATCTTTGGTATCACTAGTGTAGCTATATTTCGTTTGAAAGCTCTGTGGTCTCAATAGTGTTGATTTGCACATCCACACACATGCACCATCACATACACACAATGAGGCTGGAGTACTAAAAAATGGATCAACCCAACTGCACCAAAGGGAGTAAATAGACTTTTCAAAAAATGCCCATAGATTAAAAAATACTTTTAATCCCTTGAATGCTAGGCAGGTCTCTCTTTGCTTCAGAATGCAAGATCTCTCTAGGGAATTTAACGTATAGATCAATTAGTTATTTAAACTGTTGAATACTAGAGAGATCTGCAATGTACTGCATCATTCAGTGGGTTTAAATCCTATTTAACCCAAAGGGAATTAGGGAAATTAACCCTTTGAGTGCCAGAGAGGTATCATGCCTACGCAATGTATTGGATACCTCTCTGGCACTAATTGACGTTTCCTACTGTGCTGTTGGTTTTCCCCAGATTGTTTCCAGTTTTAGTTAGTGCAAATCACCCATAATCTTTCACAGACACACACACATAAGCACACATAAATACACATACAGACACACACAAAGCCACACACACACACATATATCCAAACACACATAAAGACCTACACAGAAGATATATATATACACACACATATATCCACACACATAAAGACCTACACAGAAGCATATATATATACACACACATATATCCACACACACATGAAGACCTACACAGAAGATATATATATATACACACACATATATCCACACACATAAAGACCTACACAGAAGATATATATATATACACACACATATATCCACACACACATAAAGACCTACACAGAAGATATATATATATATATACACACACATATATCCACACACACATAAAGACCTACACAGAAGATATATATATATATACACACACACTTTGAGGCTGATGTACAAACAAAAAATTGAGCAATTGAGGCAAACCAACTGCCCTATATGGAACTTAATGGTAATTTGTCTTTGTCCCCTCTGGTGGAGTAGGACTGTGCTTGTGGCATGGATACGTGTGTGATAGTTACTAGTGATGAGCGAGCATGCTCGGCCGAAGCTCGGTTCGGCTCGAGCATCGCTCTGCTCGGCACGTGCTCGCCCGCCATGTTCGGGTCTCCTCCCCGCACGTTTCGCGGCTGCTGCGCAGCCAATAAACGTGCGGGGAGGCTCTGACATCAGTGTAATGCCAGCAGCCATGTTGGCTGCTGGCATTACACTGATTGGCTGGCCAGAACCCGTGATCGGGTGCTGTATAGCACCCGACGCACGAGTTCGGCTCATTCTTAGCCAGGGAGAGATGCGCTCAGGCAGGGAAAGTCAGTGTAGGGAGAATAAAATTGTTGGAACTCTTTCAAGACCCAAAAGTCCTTTTTAGGACTGTTGTGTGTGGGGGCAGCATTTATATTTTGTTTGGGGGGGCACAATTTCCTTTTTTTTTGTGGGGGGGATATTAGTAAGGTGACATATAATACTAGATGCACAGGAAGTCAGTGTAGGGAGAATAAAATTGTTGAAACTCTTTCAAGACCCAAAAGTCCTTTTTAGGACTGTTGTGTGTGGGGGCAGCATTTAATTTTTTTTGGGGGTGGCAGAATTTCATTTTTTTGTGGGGGGGGACATGTTCTAAGGTGACATTGTACTAGGTGCACAGGGACAAATATTTCACAGTGCAGTGACAAGCTGACATATTCTGTTACGTGCACAGGGCCAATGATTTTACAACGCAGCGACAAAAAGGGCCATTTTAAATGTGTGCCTAGCCATAGATTATTGTCACATTCTGTTTAGTGTGCAAATTCACAAATTAACGTCACATATTCCGTTCACTGTGCCTAGCCGCAGATTAGCGTCACATTCTGTTTCGTGTGCCTAGCCGCAGATTAGCGTCACATTCTGTTTCGTGTGCCTAGCCGCAGATTAGCGTCACATATTGTTTAGTGTGCCTAGCCGCAGATTAACGTCACATATTGTTTAGTGTGCCTAGCTGCAGATTAGCGTCACATATTGTTTAGTGTGCCTAGCCGCAGATTAGCGTCACATATTGTTTAGTGTGCAAATTCACAAATTCACGTCACATATTGTTTAGTGTGCAAATTCACAAATTAACGTCACATATTCCGTTCACTGTGCCTAGCCGCAGATTAGCATCATATTCTGTTTCGTGTGCCTAGCCGCAGATTAGCGTCACATTCTGTTTCGTGTGCCTAGCCGCAGATTAGCGTCACATATTGTTTAGTGTGCCTAGCCGCAGATTAACGTCACATATTGTTTAGTGTGCCTAGCCGCAGATTAGCGTCACATATTGTTTAGTGTGCCTAGCCGCAGATTAGCGTCACATATTGTTTAGTGTGCAAATTCACAAATTAACGTCACATATTTAGTGTGCAAATTCACAAATTAACGTCACATATTCCGTTCACTGTGCCTAGCCGCAGATTAGCGTCACATTCTGTTTCGTGTGCCTAGCCGCAGATTAGCGTCACATTCTGTTTTGTGTGCCTAGCCGCAGATTAGCGTCACATATTGTTTAGTGTGCCTAGCCGCAGATTAACGTCACATATTGTTTAGTGTGCCTAGCCGCAGATTAGCGTCACATATTGTTTAGTGTGCCTAGCCGCAGATTAGCGTCACATATTGTTTAGTGTGCCTAGCCGCAGATTAGCGTCACATTCTGTTTCTTGTGCCTAGCCGCAGATTACCGGCATATATTCCGTTTAATATGAAGAAGGCGGGTAAAAAGGGACGGGGAAGTGGACATGATCCTGATAGTTCAGGGCGCGTAGAAACTGTGCCTGGTGCCAGAGCACAAGAAAGAAAGACATCCACCATACCTAGCTTCATGTCTCAGTTTACAGGGCGTCGCAGGACATCACTCTCGAGGTCAGACCACTGCGAACAGGTGGTCGGTTGGATTTCAGCTGATACTGCTTCCAGTCGGTTAAGCACCACCCTGTCTTCCACCAAGTCCACTCTCACTAGCCAAGAGTCTGGTCAACATAAACCTCACCCTGATCATCCTTCCTCCCACCATAGAGGGTTTGGCCAAAGAAGTGATCCCACACTGGGATATAGTGAGGAGCTCGTCTCATCACCAATCCTTGATTTGAACCTCTCTCCAAGCACGCTTGCAGAGGAACATGAGATCTTGTGCCCTGATTCACAACCTCTAGAGGGTACCCAATCACAAGAAGATGACAGAGGGGAACGGCATTTAAGGTCAAAGGAAGTGGATGATGATGATGAGACACAGTTGCCATCAAATCAACCACAATTACTGTCTCAAGACCTTGATGAGGAGGATGATACACAGTTGTCAATGACTGAGGATGTGGTGGGATCAAGAAATGAGGAGGATGATCAGAGTGAGGAAGTGGAGGAGGACTTGGTGGACGATGAGGTCACTGACCCCACCTGGGAAGGTGGAAAGCCGAGCGATGACAGCAGTCCTGAGGGTGAGCCATCTGCAGCACCGCAACAGGCTGGAAGAGGCAGTGGTGTGGCTAAAGAAAGAAGGCGGACCGCACCAAACCGGCCCGCAAATGTTCCACGGAGCACCCCCTTGCGTAAATCTCCCTTGCCAAGGGCTAGGTGTTCCGCGGTATGGCGTTTTTTTAAGGAAAGTGCGGACGACAAACGAATTGTAGTTTGCAACCTGTGCCACACCAGAATGAGCCGAGGCATGAACACTAGCAACCTCACCACCACCAGCATGATCCGACACATGGCATCCAAGCACCGTAATAAGTGGGAGGAACGCCCGGATCGCCAATCTGTGTCTGCAGGCCACACCACTGCCTCCTCTTCCCCTGTTTTCGGTGCCGGCCAATCGCCTGTCGAAGGCGCAGGCCCGCATACCTCCCGCCCTGCACCTGTACCATCTGAAGCACCATCAGCGACCACATCCACTTCCCTGTCCCAGCGCAGCGTCCAAATGTTGTTACCCCAGGCATTTGAGCGCAAGCGAAAATACCCAGCCACCCACCCACAGGCCATAGCACTAACCTCACACCTTTCCAAATTACTGGCCATCGAAATGCTGCCATTTAGGCTTGTGGACACTGAGTCCTTCCGCAGCCTGATGGCAGCAGCTGTCCCTCGGTACGCAGTCCCCAGCCACCACTACTTTTCCCGGTGTGCCGTCCCCGCCTTACACCACCATGTGTCCCTTAACATCACCCGTGCCCTGACCAACGCAGTTACTGGGAAGGTCCACTTAACGACTGACACATGGACAAGTGCTTGTGGCCAGGGACGCTACATTTCCCTGACGGCACACTGGGTGAATGTCGTGGAGGCTGGGAGCGACTCGGACCCTGGGATGGCACAGGTGCTACCCACGCCGAGGATTGCGGGCCCTACCTCCATCAGGGTTTCCGCCAGCACCTACGTTATTGGCTCCTCCTCCTCCTCCTCCGTTTCCACCTCTGAATTCTCTGCGCGCAGCGCCACTCACCCATCAGCCGGTAGCTGGAAGCAGTGTAGCACTGCAGTGGGGAAGCGTCAACAGGCCGTGCTGAAGCTGATCTGCCTTGGGGACAAACAGCACACGGCCTCAGAGCTGTTGCAGGGGATTAGTCACCAGACCAAGCAGTGGCTCTCGCCACTCAACCTGCAACCAGGCATGGTTGTGTGTGATAATGGGCGTAACTTGGTGGCGGCTTTGGAGCTCGGCAAGCTCACACACGTACCATGCCTAGCGCATGTATTTAATTTAGTGGTTCAGCGATTTCTAAAAACCTACCCCAATTTGCATGATCTCTTGACGAAGGTGCGCCGCGTGTGTGCACATTTCCGTAAGTCATCTACAGCTTCAGCCGGCCTGTTGACGCTGCAGCAGCGCTTACAATTGCCAGCTCACCGGCTGCTGTGTGACGTGAGCACGCGCTGGAACTCCACCTTCCACATGTTGGCCCGGCTTTGTGAGCAGCAGAGGGCAGTAGTGGAGTACCAGCTGTTACACGGTCGTCGCCTCTCCGTTCAACTTCCTCTAATCAGAAGTGAGGAGTGGGAATGGATGTCAGACCTCTGTGAGGTTTTACGCAATTTTGAGGAATCGACACAGATGGTGAGCGGCGATAACGCTATTATCAGTGTAACCATCCCACTTCTGTGTCTACTGAAACGCTCGCTGCTCACAATTAAAACCGACGCTTTGCATGTGGAAGAGGTGGAAATGGGGGAGGAAGAGCTTACACAAGGTGATAGCCAGAGCACCCTCACTTCGTCTTCTCAGCGACAATTGGAGGAGGCGGAGGAGGAGGAGGAGGAGGAAGACACGGTTGCCTCCGCTACAGAGGGTAGCCATGGAACTTTATTTCCATCTCTTCAGCGTGGGTGGGCAGAAGAGGAGGAAGAGGATGAGGAGATTGAGAGTCATCCTCCTGGTGAGGACAGCGAAATCTTGCCTGTTGGTACTCTGGCACACATGGCTGACTTTATGTTAGGCTGCCTTTCCCGTGACCCACGCGTTATACGCATTTTAGACAACACGGATTACTGGGTGTTCACCCTTCTGGACCCCCGCTACAAAGAGAATTTCTCATCTCTCATTCCTCCGGTGGAGAGGACAAGCAAAATGGTGCAATACCAGAAGGTTCTTGTCAAAAAATTGCTCCAAAATTTTCCATCTGACAACGCTGGCGTACGTGCTACCTTGGCCAACCGAGAAGGGGAGAAAAGGGGAGCACACAGCAGTTCCGACAAAGGCAGGGCAACACTCTCCAAGGCGTGGGACACCTTCATGACACCCCGCCAGCACCCTCACCCTGATGCGCGGCCTAGTGTCACAAGGAGGAAAAAGTTTTGGAAGATGGTGAAGGAGTACGTAGCAGACCGTGTCAGCGTCCTCACTGATCCCTCTGTGCCTTACAACTACTGGGTGTCCAAGCTGGACACGTGGTATGAACTGGCACTCTACGCCTTGGAGGTGCTGGCCTGCCCTGCCGCCAGCGTTCTGTCTGAGCGGGTATTTAGTGCTGCTGGTGGCATCATAACAGATAAGCGTATCCGCCTTTCCACCGAAAATGCTGATAGGTTGACACTTATAAAAATGAACAAGGCCTGGATTTCCCCTGACTTCTCCACTCCACTGGAGGAAAGCCCCAGGTGAACATAAAGTCACTTTAGATATGTTATTTACAATGATGGGAATACTCTGTATTCCCATTCACCCCTTCCACCCAAAAAACGGGTATATGGTTGACTCTTAATCTTCTCATCCTCCTCCTCCTCTTCCATATGCCCTGTGATATAAGTTTTATATAGGGCCAGCTCTCCAGCGGGCCCTGTGATATAATTTTTATATAGGGCCAGCTCACCAGCGGGCCCTGTTTGACAATTTTTGTATAGGTCAGCTCACCAGCGGGCCTTCTCATATAATGTTTTATTGGGTCAGCTCTCTAGCGGGCCCTCTCATATAATGTTTTATAGCGTCGGCTCACTAGCGGGCCTTCGCATATAATGTTTAGGATGGTCAGCTCCGCAGCAGACCCTCACCCATAATGTTTTAGATGGTCGGCTCAGCAGCAGACCCTCATTCCTAATGTTTTAGATGGTCAGCTTAGCGGTATGCCCTCGCCCCTAATGTTTTAGAGGGTCACCAGCAGGCCATTAATCTTAATTTTTCAAGGGTGTGTATGATGCCCTCCTTTATGTGTAATAAAGGGTGTATTGAAGTGACATTTCAGTCTAATTTTTGGCAGCCCTTTCACTTAGTGCATAGGCTTTATGAGTGTTGGACCACTACCTGAACTATTGTACCACAATGTGAATGAGGCCCTCCATTTTGTGATATACAGGTTGTATCGGAGTGCCTCAAGTCCTCCCATTGAATTAAATAGGGCTGGGGTGTTCGACAGAGCAGAAGGTAGTTCTTGGCTTCATCCACTAAGTCACTTCGTCACTTTTACTCAATGGATCAGACCCCACTGTTCTGACTATAAATTTTGGACTTAACAAGGGCAAACGGACATGTTGTAAAACCTGTGGTAGCTGCGGCCTCCGTTCCTGAATGCTGTACCTTACCCGGGCCATAACCACGTTGAACACCTGCTTTACACTGCGCACGTTTCCCTCTTAATCATGGCCCCAGTTCCGAAAAATCGATGAAATTTTTTGCAGAATTTGCAGATGATATACAAGTAAATATACAGCAAATACTGTTTGGTAACAATTTTTCGCCTAAAATCGTTTTTATCTTCCTTTTTGTGTGTTTTACGGTCAGTCTGTAAAAATGGCGTACTACGGGCGAAACATCGTTCCCAGCAGCGACGTTGGAGTCCAAGATGCATCCAGACATCCTCCCTATGCTGTCCCTGAACCATTTCTGTGGTGTTTCCATCATTTTCTGACCTTTTCCTATGAACCAGGCACCCTCCCCTCATCAGAGCAGGGGGTGCCTGGTGTAATGCTCGAGTCCTCCCATTGACTTCAATGGGGCTCGGGTGCTCGGCCGAGCACTCGAGCCTCCGGGGGCGCTCGGCCAGAGCACCCGAACACCCGAGCATCGGGGTGCTCGATCATCACTAATAGTTACATGTACATAGGATAATAATGCTGAACAGCAATACAGAAGTGTTAAGCACTAAGGGGGCAGTAGTGGGTAGGATCAAATAGTGGGGCGAGGCAAGATTGGGGGCCGTCCCGCTATTCTTGACCTGGACCCCATAATTTCTGATGGCATCCCTTCCCTCTCAGTTCTATCCTTCCATTCGCACAGCTCCATCCTCTTAGTCTCTCTTTCAGCTTCATCTTCCCATCCACTGTCTCAGCCTCATCCACCCATTCTCACAACTCCATCCTCTCTCACCTTCATTTTCCCACCCACTCACTCTCAGCCACCCATCCGCTCTCCCAGCTTCATCAACTCTCTCATCTTCATCCTCCCATCCTCTTTCTCAGTTCCATCCTCCCATTCTTTAAGGTTCATCTTTCAGTCCTCTCTCAGGTTCACCCTCCCATCCTCTCGTTCAGCTTCATCCTACTATTCTCTTCCTCAGCTCCATCTATTCATTCTATCCTCTCTCCCATCTTCATCTTTTCATTCTCTCTCTCTCTCCCCATCTCTCTCTCTCAGCTTCAACCTCACATCCTCCCTCTAAGCTAAATACAGCCACCATCTCTCAGCTTCATACACCCATCCTCTTATCTTCATTGCCCTGCCGTCTGAGCTTCAACCTCCCATCCTCTCTCAGCATCATCCTCATATCCATTATATCTGCTTTGTCCACTTATCCTCTCTCTCAGCTAAATCCAGTCATCCTCTCAGCTTCACCCACCCATACCCTCTGATTCCCCCACCTGTTGTCTCTCAGCTTTTCCCACCATTCCTCAACCACCCTTCCTCTCTCAGCTTACACCATTGTGTTTTATTTGCTCTGCCCATTCTATTCCCCCATCTGGAAAGAAAAACAGAACAAGGAGGCACTCATAGTGTTAATATGTTTTTGAGGACATGAAATTCAATAGGATTTGATATTTTACTCACATTTACAAATAATCACTTCCAGATTCTTAGTGGCTATAAAGATAAGTGGGGGATATTATGCTGCCCACCACACAGATACATTTTTGATCAGTTGCTCCCTAAATGATACCCTCCAAAAGAAGAAGGCAGCACGGGTGGGAGACAAGAAACAGCAAACAAAGTTCTTTATATTTACAAATACATGTTTGTGTATATGCACAGTACAATATATAATAAAATAACATACTCACACTGAGTGCTCCCCCTGTTCGTTGAAGCACAACCGGTATGTAGCCACAGGGGTGAAGCCTGCCCTGTACAGGTACACCGGGTTCAGCTGCAATGATCCTCTGTGCAACAGCTAAGCATTCTCTTATTGGAAAAAATGTGAGATCATCAGAAAGGTGAAATGACCAGTGCTTTATATAAAAAAAAAAAAAAAATACATGTTAAAAATAAAAACAAGTGTTGAGCCAATGCGTTTCTGGATGATCCTTTCATCAGGATGTTTGGACTTTCTGCTGATTGCCCTTTTTTCCAGTAAGAGAATACTTAGCTGTTGCACAGTGGATCATTGCTGCTGATTCAGGGTACCTGTACAGGGGCAGGCTTAACCCCTATGGCTACATACCAGTTGTGCTTCAGCCAACAGGTGGAGCACTCAGTGTGAGTATGCTCATTTATTATACATTGTGTGGTTTACTTTTAACAGATGAGGTTGCTATATGTGCATATACACATACATGTGTTTGTAAAAAATCTCCCTCTTTGTTGCTTCTTGTCTCCCACATTCTCCCATCAGTCCTTTTCTCTCAACTTCACCCAGCTGTCCTCACCCACTCATCCTTTCTCAGCTACTACTACCCATCCTCTTTCTCTCTCTCTCTCTCTTTATTTCCTCTGTCCTTTCCGTATCCCCATCTTTTCACCACTGTCCTACATTCTTTCCAATTTTTCCATCCATTCTTGCTTTTCACCATCCCTCCAACACAAAAACATGCACAAACACACTGGGTATCTGCATGCCAAGTTTCTAAAACTTTTGTTGGAAGGAATTCACCTGTAGCCAATAGTGTGTCCTTCCATAGAGGGAAATGTTGGCTATGTAACCTTTAACAATATTTGAGTCTATACTGTGACACACACGGCCGATTGCTAGCTCTGTTGTGTTTTGTGTTTCACATTATGAATTGCTAGCTCTGTTTCATCATATGTATTATAGAATTGTAAGCTCTGTGGTTTCGGGAGTGTAGTTCAATTTCAAATTTAACCTATGAGGTATTAATAGTGTATCTCCATTTCTACTGTTAGCTTTGAGGTATCACCAGCGTGGTTCAGTTTCAATTGCAGGCTCTTTGGTATCCTCACTAGTGTAGCACCATTTCCATTATATGCTTTGTGTTATCCCTAGCCTTACTTCATATTCTTAATGTCATTTGTAAAATTAACAGAAAGGGGGTAGACTGGCACAGAGAGCTGGAGCAATAGTATAGATGGGACACTTGATTGTACTTTCCCCCCCAGGCCAAAAGTTGCCAGCCCTCCCCTGAAGAAAACCCTGCATCCATTGCTAATTGAAGATTGTCCCTCTCTGAGATCCATCTGGACAGTCTTACTGCTCTGAGGTGAGCAGTGTTACATCAGCAAAAGGGGGATACTTTATCATTCAATTACTCTTGAACTACAACTCTTACAGTATTGAAATAACAGTCTCCATGGCCAGATACTATGAAGATTAATTGGAGCTGCTTTTATTGTGAAACATTACTATCCCTTTAATTAATTTACCCTCTGATTGCCAGAGGAGTATGCAACATATTGCTTTGCAATGCATTCTGTACCCATCTCACACTGAAAGGGTTACTAGACAAAAAGTTTTTAAAATGATAGGTCTGCTTTAAACAATAACACATCTCACAATTGTGACAGAAATCTATTTTCTGTTAAGAAAATTACTGATGTAATAAAACTTTGGATGCGCATTGGAACCAAATTGCTTGTATCAGTAAAATCTTCCCCGGGAAAATATTATACAGACATTAATTCAAGGCTAAAAAATAGCAGTGCAGCAATAGATTGAGGTGACAAGGTGATAAACAATAATAGGGTACAATGGATATCCTTCTGCACATAGGAGTACAGGAGTAATTCTGTAAAATTAACTGCACTGTAGGTGACAAATAAAACCATTGATTATCATTGCCATTCATTTAAATAGGGCTTTTAACCACTTGAAGGCTAGAGAGGTCTTCAATGCACAGCAAAGCTCCAGTGGAGTTTTTGGGAATTTGTATTCCTCCCATATGAAGATGTAGTAGGTCTGTGCATCACAATCGTGCATACAGCAAAACCAGTTTTATCAGAAAGGCCTAGCAGGCCTACCAAAGCCTGACCTGAATTGTGCTCCCAGCCTGCTCTTTGTTGCCATGCATATTCTAGAATCGACTTGGAATGCAGGGCGAGAATTAGCTGACTCAAAATATGGATAACATGTTCTTTTACTGAACAACCTCACCTTGGTGTTTCTCTTGTCAAAGGGTCTTTGTCTATGAGGCTTAAAGGATTTATTTTAACAAGGGAATTAATAGAATAGAAATAGCTGTATTTAACCCCTTGGATTATAGAAAGCTCTGCAACACCTTGAAGGGTAGGCACTGGAAAGCTTTCTGACACCCAAAGGGTAAAACTGCATGGGTTTTTTCCACTATCACAAATACAAATAAATAAATATGGAGATATTGGCCAAACAATTATATTAAAATATTTATTATTTCTCAACCATGTAATGGTATTGCTTTGCCTTAAATCACTGAGATGGCAAATTGTGTTATTGAAAGATTTCCCACTGACAATCTGTACCTTCTGTAAGTAAATTAATTATAATGCACCACGGACTCTAAATAACTTGCAAAGCTAGATTTTTCATTTGGAAAAGCAGGCAAATGATTAACTACAGGCAGGTGCAGATGGTACAATTATGATGTGGCTTAACAACCAAGAGTGCCCCCGCTGGCCCTGCACTGTCCTGCGACCCCGCTGATGTTCTCTGACATGACAATACACAGTTGCTGCCACCTATTAGGATGAGAATAGCAGGAGACTAACACTGTGCCACCTTTTGTCTATATAAGAATAGCATCAGTGAGCAACTTTCTTTTCTTCATTAATTTACCCTTTGAGCACCAGAGCAGTGTTCAACAAGCTGGAAGACAATGCACTGGACACCATGTGGTACTTTAATGTTGATCAATCTACATATGTGTTATGGATCATGATGCAGCAGGTTGTGCTGGAAATTATTTGCTTTTTCTCTCTTTCTTTGCCTTTCTTCAGACAATGACCTCTGGTGGAGAATTGCACCTTGAGTCTGTGTCAATGGTTAATTCAAATTTCACCTGCACTGGCCAGAACTTATTTTTCCTTTGTATGTTGTTATAGGTTCAGTGTATTTTCTGGGCCCGGCAACAGTGAAATGAGGAAGAAGCAGGGTTATGGGAGAAGTGTGTGAAGTGTGTGTGTATGGTCATGGGTAGAGCGAGGCAGTGGGGCTACAAGAATTTCTAGCCTAGTGGTGCATGAGAAGTAACTCTGGTCCTGATTTCTGATTAGACAAAGTAGAGTGCCAAATTTTGAGGTTAGCATAAGCCTTACTAGTCACCCCATAATGTCATGTTGGACGTGTGAGCAAAATAATTCTAGTGTCGCTGTTTCAGACTCCTGCTCCTGGTTTATGGGGACTGTTTTTACAAGTTAACTACTACTGTAATGTGCAATTTATATACCAGTTTGGCCAGTTTACTTCACCAGTTTATTTGGATTTATAGGCCAGGGCCATATGCTTAGGAGGAAAGCAGAGAAATTTAAATCCTCAAATGCTACAAAGGTCTCAGTGCATTCCTTCAAAATATGTTGGAGATTCTCTAGCATCCAAGTGGTTTAAATTCCCATTTAAATCAATGGGAATGTTTGGGTTTTTACCCCTAGATGATATTGGGTTCCCAGGAATTCCTCCGATTTGAACATACTACCCCAAGAGTATTTTTTGTTTCAGACAATAATGTGAAGGGTTATGGGTGGGGTTATTTAGACAAATCGTTGTGGCCATTACAGTGCTATTGGCATCTAGAGTGCCCTGTGTGCCCCTAGGTGTGTCTGATATGTAAATCTGGCCCTGTAAATAACACTCCAGGGTAATTATTAATTATAGATGTTTTTGAAAGTTTAATTTCCTTCCAGTGTGAATTTCAATGGGATAGGATAGATGTTTATACTTTCCTTGGAAATACATTCTAGAAGGAAAATGCAAGATAAAAACAATGGGGGAGATTCACTAAGTGGTGATAAAGAGGTGGTAAAGTGGAGATGACTTCTCCAGTTTATCACTTCTCCAATTCCAGTGTTATTCTATGGAGCCTATTCACTAAGATTTCTTCATCTTTGGCGATCTTAGTGCATAGGCTCCATAGAATAACATAGGAACTGGAGAAGTGATAGACTGGAGAAGTCATCTCCACTCCATCACCTCTTTATCACCGTTTAGTGAATCTCCCCCAGTGTGTTTCTGTGCAAAAAAGTTAAGCCCATTGATGTCAATGTGATTTACCTTCAGTACTGGATGCTTGCATACAACATACACAAACACATCATCATGCACGCACATGTACTTGAGATGACAAGTGCATGCAAACACACACACCCAACGGTGCATGTATACACATGTACATTCACTCACTAACATTGCTGTGGGAAGATGTCAGCAGAAATGGTGTTCCCGCAGGAATTCCTATGTGAGCCAAAACTGGGCATTTTAACTTATTTCTTCCCAAGGCCTGTCCCTAGTATTTATCCTTTTTAAGATCAAAGTAGGGGTTCGGTGGGACCATTTTACTATATATGAGCATGATTACAATAAACGTAGGATGGGATATCAATCACTTTCACTTATATCAGCTAAGAGTGTAGTCATGTAACACTGAAATCAGTGCCCTGCAGTATATTAAATCCCTTGTCCAATCTCTGGCTTTTTAAAAGAAATGTAGATTGAATTTGGCTTCATATAGACCATGTAAAAGAATGAGGAAGTTCAGGCCAATATGACGGATTAATGTTGGCATATTAACCCTTCAGAGACTACCATTTCTCACATGCACGATAAACTTCAAGAGACAGGACATTATTACAGGTAGCACTGATTTTTTTATACTTGTGTATGAAATGTATATATATATATATATATATCTACTAGTGTAACAGCCTGTGTACACGGGCCAAGGTCCGGGTAATGTAAACCCTTTGAGTGCAAGAGGAGTACGTAACACATTGCTTTGCAATGTGTTGCATACCCCTCTGGCACTCAAAGGGTTAAGAGGCCGCTACCTCACTGCTCCACATGGTGCAGCCTTGCATCGCCTCACTCACGCGATGCAATCATGAGCAGTAGAGACTGGCCGAACGTGGGCAGCCTATACTACGCATGACTGCATCATGACAAACATCCTAGTGAATTATTATTATATATATATATATATATATATATATACATATATATATATGTATATAATGCAGAAGCAGCCACAATAGCCCCATGAGTATAGTGACGAATCATTGCAAATAAATGAAGCTGGGCAGTGCTAATACAGTTAAGCATTCAGTCTGGATAAATAAATAAATTGAAGTTCGGGTGTCAGGTGGACAGGTTAGTAAGAGGTTCCCTACAAGGTGGAGTAAGACCCTTATCACGGCGCCCATGATCAAGCGACATTCTGTCTATCTTGTGTTGCTGTTGTCCTATTGGCTGCGCTGTACTGCTCCTCCCAGTGACAGCCTTCTTATACCCTGGGCTGTCACTTTGCAGTGGCCATTTCGTGGTGTACCTGATGCCTAGCGCTAGTTTTGCTATTCTGATACCAGTGTATGACCCCGGAATGCCTGACCATGCCTGCTTCCTGTTCTGACCCGGCCTGGCTGACGTTCCTGCTACGTGTACTGACCTGGCGAGACCGACGTTCCTGCTCCATGTACCGACCCGGCAAGACTGATGTTCCTGTTCCGTGTACCGACCCGGCTTGTCTGACTTTCCTGTGCTGTGTACCGAATCGGCTTGGCGGCGGCTCCTGCTTTCTGCGTGCCCAGCTGGACAAACCTCAGGCAGTTTTGGCTGCTTACTACTTGCACGGTTCTCTCAATACTGTGTCTCTTTGCTCCGGTACTCCGGTACCTTGCACAATCCTGTTAGGTGGTTCAGAGTCTCAGTGTGCCAGTATTCTTTCACACCGTGCTGTGATCGCTTGGTCTTCACTTGGGTTCAGTTGGGTGCATCCCGTGGTTGCCGTTATCCAGACCTTTGTGGTAATTAACCCCTTCGGGGGTGGTGCCTCGTTACCAACTTGCTACACCAGTGTGGTTTGGGTCCGTTACTCTGTGCGTACCGATCCCATAGGTCCGTTGGGCTCTTCCGGTTGCCATACATTTTATCTAGACGCACATTAACCCTTTGCGGGTAGCAAGAGCATTGGTGTTGACAGCTCCGTAGGGCCTCTGATTTGGCACAAGCTCTGACCAGCCTTGTGAGTCCACGGTGGGCGTCCACTATTGTATACCCATGCAGGTGCTCCTTGCCTGTCTGCCGTTGCAGTCCTGTCATTGTCGCCTCCTGCTGCCTTCGGCGACATTGGGCCTCCGTTATTTCTGGCCACACAGCCAGTGGCTTCACTGTACATACTGGACTCTCATACACTGTATCAAAATAATTACCTGACCTGTGTCAGTATTGTGTTTGTGTACCATAGTGGACCTGTGTGGGTTAACCTGCTTGTAACCTGTCCTGTGTCAGTTTTACTGCTATTTACTGGACCCGTGAGGGTTACATTATTCCTTTTGTGTTTCAATAAAATTGTGTTTTACTAACACCTACCGTGTCTCAGTGTACTGAACCGTAACAACCCTCTAATGTAAACTGGTAACAAAGGTGGGCTTTATTGGGTCTGATGTTCACCCCTGTGTGATATAATGTCACTTTTTCCTGGGCAAATTCCTGCACATAGAAAACCCATAAAATACAATAAAACAAAATGAAATGATTCCTCATGAGGCATTTACATGTGGTTTCTAGGAAGAGACCATCCTGTCTTCATCCTTTGAGGTAACTTGGAAAACTGAAGAGAAGGTGGAGCCTCAGGGATAAAATAGGGCATGATAATTGGAGGGGATTAGTTCTCTCTTGCTAGTTAACTGTTTAAGTGCCCTGCCTCCTGGTGGTGGCAACTTTTACCATGAACCCTGTGTCATCCAGTGGTCACAAAAGAAATATCCAAAACAACCGTACCACTCCACAAAATGTGTTCCAGCACCAATTTTAGAACAGAATTGTATTAGTAGACCCTCTCCTACCCTGACTCCCCAAACACACACACACACACAGTTCTTACCTATACAGTAACTCAGTCCTGTCCACATATTAACTGACACAAATGATGATTTTACTCACATGCACACAAGATACAAAGCATTTTTAAATTTAAAAATTCCTGTGTTGAAGAAGAATGATTTTTCATAGCTGCATTTTGTGCCTAAGTTTGACATTTTGAGTCATTTTTATTAGTACAAATTGTGCACACTGGTGCAAAACTATGCACATAACTGTACATAAATATATTGGTGAGTACCTGAGTTGTTATACAGTCATGCTGAATCATATAGTACAGGGCCTGCCAATTCTTGGCTTTTATAGCTCACTCCAGTTTGAGAGCATTTCTGACAGTCTTGTATTATAGACACATGAAAAAGAAAATAAATGTTAGTTGTTTTACTGATAAAGAACCTGTTTTTTTTTTCAGAAGGATCAGACTTTACTGTACACGAGGTTATACAGACGTTCAGCAGGTAAGAGTTTGTTCCAAATAATGTTATTTACGGTAGTGTAGGTTGCACAATAGTGGCAGTATTAAACTACATATTTATCTTAGCGTTTTTCTTTGTTATAACTCTATACACTGCATAATGTACAAATATAAAAACTTCATATCTAAAACAATTCAATTAAGAAGGCTACTGTGCATTTGCTATCTCATTCTGCAGCTATTCCTGTTGGTGGCTGAAGTGGGATCCCATATAACAAAATGTAATGATTGTATATATATCTGTAATTTCATGTGAGTTATGAAACATTACAAGGGAAGGGTGACAGTGGCGCTTTAACCCACTGCATTGCTCACCACTTTAGTCCATATAGGGCTCAAATGCTCTATTTTAGGAACAGCAAATAGAGCTACATTTTTAATCCTTTGAATGTCAGAGGGGTGTCCAACGCATTGCTTTTCAATACATTAGACACCCCTTTGGCATTCAAAGGGTAGTCGGTCTATCTTTTAGTTGTATTTTTGTAAAACAAAAGAAAATAAATTCATAAAGTGGCATATTTATGAATACAGAACCATGAAATAAAACAATTGCACTATAAGTATTATATCAAAAAAGTTCCATTGAGATAAATAGGATTTTGTTTTTCTTTCACACACATGGTACAATTGTTTTGCCCCAGATGTACTCAACTTTTGTCTTTATATGTATGCACTAGAGAGTGCATTGCAGATTTTTTCCAATGAACAGTAGAGAAGGAGCAATGACTGCAGGGAAGAAGGGCAAGTGTGCTAGCTACATTCCTTGAGGGAGATGATAAAAAGGAATATTAAGAGTTTGCAGCAGGAGAATCAAAGTGTTATTCCTTGTTAACCTCTTGAGTGATAGAAAGGTCTCCAAAAGCATTGCTTTACATAGATCAGAGAAACACTTATGCCTCCCAATAGTAAACAATCACTTCTCTTAGTGCCGAAAATCTTAATTTATCACTATGAATCAATACTGTGTGGATTGAATGTTAAAGAGTAACCCTTTAAACACCACAGGAGTTTGCAATGTATTGCTGTACAATGTGTTGCACACTAGTGTGGTCTTAAAATAGTTAATATTTAATTAGTATTGTATATCATGTCCTGGACAACTCTGTATATGCATACAAACAAACACACACACACACACATAAACACTGCAACGGGACAAGGGGTCCCACATTGGCGGTCCAGGGTCCCCAACCACACACTGCAATGGGACAAGGGGTCCCACACTGGCAGTCCAGGGTCCCCAATCTCTTGATACCTCCCACTCTGTCCCAGGGTTAGCTTTTTTCTTAGTCTTTACAAAGACTGACAACCCAGAACACAATTGGGTCAGCTCACCATAAGAGTTCTGGCGTTAGCTCAGGAAGAGGGAGACAGAGTGGCTGTAGTATGTAACATTACTGTTGTACAGATTGGGAGGGCTTCCATTTAATGTTCACAGTCCATTTAAGGTTTACTTTGATGCTTGAACACAGTCCCAATAGAGGCAAGAGTGGAGCACACAGCCCACTGCACATTTACCAGGTGCTGGATTGCCATGCAGTCTTGGCAGAGGGTTTCAAGAAGGTGTTCCAAGAGCGCGTTCACAGTACACTTTTGTTATTCTTGGACCTTAGCCACCAGAGTTAAGCTTTACAGCCCCCAACCTTGTCATGAGAACATCAGGACACTTCCCATGACTGCAGCTTGGTTTGCAGCAGACAACTGGAAGAGAGAGACAGCCACTTCAGTGTCCACTCACAGTTTTTCCCATATTGCCTTAGCAAGTATATAGGCCAGTCAACATACAGTCTGACCCCAGGCCTCTCTCCAATGTAGAGAGGCCCCACCCCTGCTTCTCCTTATCTCTCGTCTCCCTTCTCACACAGATTCCCTCATAGTCTTTCCTTGCTACCCACTCCAAGATCTGATGTCGTAGCTACCATTAACAATATATATTTTGAATAGACCTCTTTGGAGAAGGAACTCACGTTCAACTCACATTGGTTATCTATCCCTTTGTATCTGCCCTGGTGTTAATGTCTTTCCTCAAGTTGTGCTAGTGATCCTCAGGGGGATATATGATACCATTGAATCTACTCTGTTAGCTAGACTCCATGGCACCATCACTCTACACTTAACATACACATTAACCCCTTCAATGCTGGTAAATGGCCAGCACTCTCTAATATATGCACACAAAAAGGGCATTAATATTTGCAAAAAATGGGAACACATAATGAAGACAAAGGGGTCACTGTACACAGACAGGTTTCATTCTCAGGGTAACCACCATTCTGTCACACACATACAGACACAGAGGGCCATTTTAATGCCTGTTCATACCCAGTGTATAGCAGGCACAGAGCTTAACTGAGCTGCCCATCCTGCCAGCAGGCACCGCGATTCTAACTTAATATTTTTTTCTGTATGTAGTCGAGGAGATCAGGACAATGAAATGGTTTCTCCATGTGCTCGCTGCTTACCATGTACTTTCAGGTTGTAATGCAGAAGTACCTTGTAAGGAGTGAGCCTGTGAAGCCACTCCATTGTGTTGTTTGGAATGGAGTGCAGCACAGGATTTCTACTACCTACAGAAAACAGAAGGTATGGGAGAGGGGGCATCAGCCAGCGTATTTGGGGATCTATGGCTTCCAATGACCAGGAGAACAAGGTTGGGGGAAACAGCATATTTGGGAATCTGCAGCTCTCATTGAGCATAGGAAGAAGGCTGAGGAGGTCAGACAGTGTATGTGGGCAATCTGTGGCTAACAGCAGATGGGGGAACAACCAAACAAAATCATCTACAAGTCTCGCCCTAAAGAGAATAATCCAAATCTATAAATATAAAATACAATACCTATAGTGCAGTTTACCTTCTCAAGGATGCCCAAAACCTTCAAACAAGCTGTGTCTGCTTGAGAAAAAACAGAACACAAAACAAAGAAAGGAAAAAGCTTAGTTAACAAAGCAAATCAATGAAGCAATACAACCGTGCAAAGCTTTAAAGGATTGACTGTAGGGCCTCATGCACAAGAGTAAAGACAGGGCAATTCTGGAGCAAACCAACTGCACGCTAGGGGACATATTAATCTTCCCACTGATATAAACAGTACTTTTAAACCCTTGAATGCTAGAGAGGTCTCCAAAGCATTGCAAAGCAATGCTTTGGAGACCTCTCTAGCATTCAAGGGGTTAAAAACCCCTTTTAAAACCAGTCCCAACCAGCTATACCATAGTGGACAAATACAACACCCCACTGATTTAAATTGGCCTTTTAACCTCTTGTATGCTAGAGAGATTTACATTTAAATAAATGGAAATTTTGAAAGTGTGTTATTTGTCTCCTATAGTGCGGTTGTTTTGAACCAGAACTGCTCCTCTTTACATTCATGCATAGTGTTCTGCTGTGTTGTTATTACAAACTAAAAGGTTCAGCCAAAGCAAAACATTTAAAGGAGAATGAATGCCTCATAATAATAACCATACACACACTTATCTCACTGTGGACAGAAAATAATATTGGCCCGTACAAATTTTGCCATTGTGCTTTCATTCAAGAGATATCATCTTCAGTTTGTTCGGGATGTCGTACCCGACACAACCAAAACAAGCAGAGTGTATGAGTGTGGCTCAACCCCCTCCCTGGTTCCTGAAGGGTTAAGGTTATCATGTGCTGCCCGTAGAGTCTGAGGCCATATGGTTCTGCTAACAAATGTCATGTCTGTCTCCGTGGACATGACATCCAGGACTGATTGCAGATGGTATCTCTTGAACAAGGGCACAAGGATAAAAAATGATAGAGACCATTAAGATTTCTGGCAATGCTAAGGTACATGGGGGTTATTATTAGGAGGCCTTATTTCTCCTTTAAGAATAACTTCTGTAGTGCAAAATCAATTCAGTAGCTGTATGTATTGCTCTGTACTCCTAACAGCAGTTGAATTTTCCCCTGTTAACCCATTGAGGACAAGAGATGTGTGCAAGTATTGCTCCAAAATATGTTGCATACCCTGCTGGTCCTTAATGGGTTAACTAAAGTATGGTTATTATTATTATTAATCCTTATTTATATAGCGCCAAAAAATTCTGCAGCGCTTTACAGTAGGGAATAGACATACAGAGGTATTAAATAGTACAATCAGATGCGGAGAACAGAAGGATCAGAGGACCCTGCTCATGAACCCATTGTTCATGTATAGGTCCATAGAAATTTAGTGGATGCCTATGAATGTGTGGGTTATTTGCATCCCTAAAAATACTTTAAAATGTTATTTTCAGGACCAATTAGGTAGAATAGGCAACCACCCAGAGGCACACGTTTTGAAGAGCGCTTCAGCAGTACTGGTTACACTCACAATTTCAGCTGTAGGTGTGGTCATAGCAATCTCACTCCCCACTGCACCAAATTCCCACTCCTGGTTTATGGTGGTTTATTATCCTAGTTTATTTCTTTACAAGGTTATGTGCCAATCTGACCATTTTACTTACCAGTTTATATATAACTTTACTGGAGGATTGTTTAGACCATTTGACATTAACAAGATCTCCAACCTTTGCAGAATGCAAGGGGTTAAAATATTTTTGTGCTTGTACATTAGACTAAAGGTATTTCATGTGCCAGGGAACAGTGGGTGGCGGTAGGGAGGGGTCATGGTAGGAGTGCCTTGTGGCCATAGGCAAAGCTAAATGCACAGAGAACCTTCCCTAGGGAAGCCTGAAGGTTTTCACCCCCGAGCTTACAATAAATACGACTCTCCTTCATAAAATAATAGAAATCTCATAGTTCAGAGATGCATCAAAAATTAATTGATTAATGGAAGAGTGGTAAAAGAATAATAAAGGGATGTAATGGAGGGTGCAAATTGAAAGTGTAGTACTTGCTCAAAATACTCAAGTTCAGGGACATTGGTAGGTATTAACTAGGGGGTCTTGTGGGCTTACACCATATAATGGGCTACCCTTCCTACTAGTATTGGTGCAGCTGGGTTGTTGACCAAAGCCTCTTAATGGAAACAAGCAGTTTTCTGCTCAAGTTATTAACCCCTGAGCTGTACAGTAATTCACAGGGTTCTTATTACTGGATTAGCTTTCCTACCCAGTTCCTCTTCCTCCAGTGCCATTACTCAGGTAGGCATCATAGGAGCAACCCCATAGATAGATTGCTGCAGTTTAGTATCATCAGCCTCCATACATAAGCACACAAAAAGATTTGACCTCACATTAAGAGAGAAATGTGTAATTGGGTCATTTTTTACCAAAAAGTCCATCCAAATTCCATATTATAAACACTTTGATGCGTTCCGTACCCCTCTGGCACTCAAAGGGTTAAGTCTGAGTATATGAGCAGACCCAACGCTTTTGTGAGTGTACTGTTTATCTCAGTGATTCTTTGCTTTTATGGTTTAACTAGTTGAACAGCCCGTGTACACAGGCCACAGTGCCAGGCCAGAAACGGGCGTGGTACAGTCAAGCACAGTACAGACTGCCTGCGCTGCAGCTGATAACGGAGCGTGGCGCTCTGAATTCAGCCCGTACAAGGTGTGCAGAGAGGACTACAGTCTGAATTTTGGAGTGCCCGCTCCGTTATCAGCCGTGGCGCGGGCAGTCTGTACTGCACATGACTGCAGCACGCGCAGTCGTCTGTACTGAGCATGACAGCTTCTGACAAACATACATTAGTGAATTATTATATAGGATTAACTTATTTTCCTTCAGAACTGCAGCTCTTCAGCTTGATGAATCGGGAGAATTGAAAGTTCCCAGTTTAATCTTTTGAGTGGAAGAGGGGTACGCAATGTATTGTAAAGCAATGTTCTGCCTACCCCTATGGCACTTAAAGGGTTGATATTTAAAGGGATAGTAATACTTAAAATGTAAAAAAATATATGTTGTAGGGTTTATCCCCCTGAGTAAAACAAGAGTACTCCCACTGCTGAAAGGTGTTTCATTCAAAAGTTATTAATTTTCAAATTTTAATTTTTTAGGTGCAATATCACAGTGGCCTGAAATTGTACAGTGGCGCTGTTGCTACACGATCCTATGGACAGCTCTGGTCAGTTGACCATAAATCTCCATAGGATGGTGTAGCAACTGCGCCTCTGTACTCAGGGGGATAAACTCTACAACATATATTTTTTTACATTTTAAGTATTACTATCCCTTTAAATGCTAGCAAGGTCTCCATACTATTATTTCACAATGTATTGAAGATCTATCTAGCATTCAAAGGGTTAAAGACCTCATTTAAATGAATGTGAATTTATGAAAATCTCATTTTAATCCAATGCAATGCAAATGCAGTTGAATGGCTCCAGAAATGCCAGAAAGGTCTTATTCAGCAATAACTGGAGCAATTCTGGAGCAAATCAGCTGCACCATGAGTAATATATAAATTCCCCAAAATCCTATTTATTTGAATGGGACTTTCTCGATTCACAATGTGTCAGAGATCTCTGTAGCATTCAGGATGTTAAAAGTCCCATTTAAATCAAAGGGAATTATTCACTATGGTGAAGCTATTGCACTATTATTCTTAATACATTATATTATTATTATTATTAATAATATTATTATTATTAATCATTTACCACACGTAAATGATGTTACTTTCTGTGGTATAGTTGTACTCATTGCAAACTCATGATTGGTTCCCTGCTGAAGTAAAACATAACCACATAGTCACAGGCACACATTCTTTTTCTGTGTCTATATAAGAATGACTTTTTTTCTAATCATATATTTGTGAATATGAGAAATTTCAACTTTTCAGGAGTGAATAGGCCTGATTGGAACTATTTCTTCTGAAATAATATCACAGAGGAACCTTGACAATCAAGCCCTTTATACCAGAGGTAATCAATTTTTGCACGTACAGCTGTTAGGACTAGAACTCCCATCATCCCCATCATGTGAGTTGCAGTTCCCAACAAATGACTACCCCTTTGGATGCCATAGAGCAGGGCCCAAAATTTCCACTCGCCTCCTCGCATTTGGAGAGGAGAAATTGAGTGAGGGCAAGTGGAAATTGAAGCCATATCCTGTATGAAATGACCCCTTTCCCTGAAATCCCACGTGCGTTGCTAGTGACGGTTTACTTAAAGTTCGCACGCAATAACCATGACAGACGGAGCACATAGTAGATGATGCCTGGAGGAGCCTTGGCTGAACAGAGTGCCTTGATCTAAAATATAACTATCTGGCGCCTCCCGGATCTGGACTGCAAGGGTAGGCTGAAGGCTAAAGAGTGTACTGGGCCAGGATGAGGATTGCAGAGTGCCCGGATGTAATGGAGGAGTGGTATGATGCCAAAATTGTATAAGAGAACCATTTAACCCTTTGAATGCCAGAGAGGTACCCAATGCATTGCTTAGCAATGCATTGTGTACCCCTCTAACACTCGATGGGTTAAGGATCAGATTGTGCTGCACGATGGCGAAGCTGGCAGAAAAAAATCAAATGTACAGAAGCAATAGGAAGGAGTGAAAATTGGAAGCAATATATTTCACATTTTTGCTTCCAACTTTCATTCCTTCCTATTGCTTCTGTACTTTTGATTTTTTTTGTTGTGTTAAACATCTTTAATAAAAATGAGAAGGATGGTATATTCCCAGCATTTAAAGTAGAGTTGAAAAGAATTGTGCCAGAAAGAACAAACAATGAATATTATGGTAAAGATTAAAACTCCCTTATGCTGGTTTACAAATCAGTAGTCATTCTTTTTTTTACAGTTTCAAGTGTTTACTGAATACAGTATAGATTAAAATAATGTAGAATAGATATACATATACAAGCATTACCAAGCATTACCAATGAACAGCACCTGTGACTATCATACATTTTCAAGTCTACTACATTTTATGCACAGATCTGAATCCTAGTCACAAGGAAACAAGCGAACATGGAGACGAAAGGGAAGAAGTGAACAAGAAGTGCTTAGGTAGATTAAGTTAAGGAGAAAGAGGTATATAGAATAGTTAAATTAAGAGGTTAAATTGGGATGGTGATTGTCTAATGGCTCTAGTGTTTGAACAGTTAGTTGGTCTCTTTAGAAGAATATCAGAGGGGTTGGTAAAACTATGTGGTGACAAGGGATTTGAGGTGAAGGTAGAGACTGCCTTGAAATAATCTAGCCAGGATTGCCAAACAGATACAAATACTTCATTACTCTGAAATGCATTAACATGAAGCCACTCCATCTCAGAGGAAGTTCTGCACCTTATGTCTTCAATGGTCCAGTGTCTGGGGAGCTGTACACCTCCTGTTAAGAGGGATGAGGGCTTTAGCAGAGTTGGAAAGGATAAGGAATAGTGTAGTATGTTGTAGGGAAATCTTATTTAGGTTGGCAGGATGCAAATTGAACAAATAAAGAAAAGGAGGGAGGAGCCGGTCCCACTGAAGAATTTTGGAAATTTCTTTATGTTATGACTAGATGAACAGCCCGTTACACGGGCCACAGTGCCACTGCCACCCGGTCGTGGGGTAGTCACACGCAGTAGAGACTGCCAGCGCCAGGGCTGATACAGAGCTGGACGCTCCTTTGGAGCGCCCAGCTCTGTATCAGCCGCGACGCGGGTAGCCTCTACTGGGCATGACTGCAGCACTCGCAGCAGTGCCTACTGCGCATGTCGCGGCGTTACACACGATTTAGCGAATTATTATATAGGATATGGGTGGGGCTAGGCGTGGAAACTGATGGCGAGTAACTTTTCAGGCCTGGCTAGTTGCTCAGGACTTGAAATTTTGAGCCCTGCTATAGAGCATGGATCAATTGTTGAAAATAAAGTTGTTGGGGGTGTCTCCCATCATTCCCTAAAAGACAATGACTGGTTGAGACTTGCAGTCCCCAGCAGCTGGAGGCCTGACAACTGACCATCCCTGCATTTGAGTCTGCAGTGTATAGACACCTTGATAGCGTCTGACTGGTTAATGCAGTATCAATGTGAAATTAATTTAAATGTTATCTGGTACTAGTGATTTTAAAGGGAAGTATTCAATTAAACCTTTGAGAGCCAGATGGGTGCCCAATGCTATGAACTGGACACCCCTTTGACTCGCAATGGGTTTAAACTCTGTTGTAGAATTTGTCCTGCTGAGCAAAATTATGTTACCCTCACTGATGGTACATACCTCATTCAAACTGAGCAAAACTGATTTTTTGGGGGGGGTTCAATAATTCCATGACCAAACCATTTTTTTGGGAAATATTGCTGCCATTGCTGTCTATAGGCAGTTATGATTGACATTTGTATGCAAGGGGTTTGCTAACAAAGAGCAACTGACTACTGTTAGATTATAGTTTAAAAGTAATAAAGTGTAAAAGCCTGTGTACACGAGCCAAAGTGCGCAGTCATGCTCAGTAGAGACTGCCCGATACAGTCATGCATAGTAGAGACTGCCCGAGCGCACACAATGCTGGGAGGTGTAGTTCTGCATAGTACACCGTCCCGTGTAGAGTTCTGTGGGTTTGTGCAGTCTCTATTGCGCATGACTGAATCAGACAGACATACATGCCTTTTATATAATAGGATTTATATTATAGGATTATCACAGCAATGCATTAAAGAGCTATGTGGTCTGCAGGAAGTAAAAAGTCCCATTTAAATCAATCAGGATTTTAAAAAATGTTTTGTTTCCTGTGGAGCAGTTGGTTTGCTCATGAATTGCTCTGTGTTTGCAGGCAAATTACCTCTACAACTTTACACATTGTTCTATAACAAAATGGCTGACACCAACCTTATTGCAGGCTGGAATGATGCACCATTTACTTGTAAGAATGTAAATGTATAAAGAGATAAACACCAGCATTCCATACTCCAACCCAGTGGGTTAATATATTCTCATATATAAACTGGTTTGGCACCACATATAGGTTACCTATACTATTTCTTTTACTTATGGTGGAAAGCTTTCTCTGTAAGCAGTCTAGTACTTACTTTGTGTATTTAAAATTCGCATTTGTAAATATTAACACTTAGGTGCACTTGATACCAATTTAAACACTATATATATATATGTGTGTTTTGTATTAGCTTGTAAAATTGTGAACGTTGGATGTTACACTGCTGAAGAAACTGATAAATCTTAAAATAACCACAAATGCCAAAATATAATGAAAAATATTACATTAGTTGGTAATTTGATATTTCTTGAATAGTTTACAAAACATATGTCTGACATGTCTGTGGGATTGTAAATTGTCATGGCGTCAGAATTCCTTATGTTGTTACATATTTTTCCAATTAGTAAGCAAGTGATGCTAATTTGGTTTCAAAAATATGTTATGCATGAACTATTGGCAGTGTAACTTTACAGAATATTTGTGTACTTTGCAGATACATTTTAAAGATCCTTCCCTAGTACTGCAGTAACCGCAAGAGTTCATTACAAAAAGACAATGAGGCTTATGTAGACACATTGGTCTCATTACTGTTAAAATCAAATTCAAGACTAACCAATTTAAGGTTACTTACTCAACAAGATTTAACCGTAACAACCCACAGTAATAAAGGCTGCCTGCAGAGAAAAGTCAGATGGCAGTAAAGTGATTAGTACTTAGCTCAACTATCTCTCCATACAAGCTAGCTAACAGTTTCTTTTATCATTAATTCAGATGTTATATGATGACCTGCTTATATTACTTATTATAGTTACATTTTGTATATCGTCAACCATATTTTATGATTAATATTGTTAACATATGTTAAAGAATGTCAAGAAAAACTTACTATAAAATAATAAAAACCAGCTATATTCTCTAATATGGATGGGCAAAATAGTCTAATTTTTTTCCCACAGGAATTTTGATAGAAAACCATCAATTTCCAGATTTTTCTGAGAAAATTCCATATATAGAAATCCCCCGAATTTTCCTCCTTTTTGCTAACACCAGGATATTTCCCAACGGAACTTTGCCTCTTCTTGTGGGAGTCTCAGTATGCTTGGTTATGGCTATATAAGTGCAGTGGGACAAGGCTGGAGCCATTATGCATGGTTCTATGACAGTGCAGTGCAGTGGGATAAGGCTGGAGGTTAATATGTGAGGTTTTATGGGTACCAGTGAACTGGGACAAGGTTAGAAGGTCAGTATGTATAGTTTTATGGCTACCGTGGATCAAGGAAGGCCTGGTGTTAGTATTTGAGGGTATATTATAATAACTAGTATTTATATAGCGCCTTTCTCCCAATGGGACTCAAAGTACTTTCATTGCACGCTCTTGTAATTAAGTGAACCAGCAGCTTAATAATAGATGTTATTATTACACAGTAAATGGTACTCATTTATTAACATCGGAAGGATGAAGGGCTGAGTTGACCCCGCTGGGATTTGAACCTGCAACCTTGAGGTTTCAACAGGCTCTGTAGTCAGGGCATTTACCACTGAGCTATCTCACCAGACTATATGGCTCCAGTGGGACAATACTGGGAGTAACAGCAGTGGTAGGTAATGTGGTAGGTAATGTAAGGCTCTCCAGCAGCTGCCATCATTCTTCTCCAGCCATAATTTGATGGAACCAGTTGGAGCTGTAGTCTAACAGCAGCCAAGAAATCTAAGGCCCACTTCCTCACATTCCCCATCCTAGCTACCAGACAGAGGAACAAGGCTGGTTGTTCGCTATTTGATTCTTTCCCTACTGTGTGCCAAGGATGGAGGTATAGTATGTGTGGTTATATGGTTTACCAGTTCAATGGGACAAGGCTAGGGGTCAGTATGTGTGATTCTGTGGTTATCCGTGGGACAAGAATGGAGGGTTAGCATGTGTGGTTCAATTGTTACCAGTTTAGTGGGACAAGGCTGGGGTCAGAATGTGTGTTTTTATGGCTACTGTGGGAGAAGGTTAACAGCAGCACAGTGGCGCAGGAGTTCCCAGTCCTGAAATTCACCTCCCTCAGGGAGCACGTTTATACTTCCCTTCGTACTCGTATGCCTCACATCTATCATTACAGCAAGCTCCGTTTACCATTATACAGAGCCTGCAAGCTCTGTATAATGATAAACGGAGCTTGCTGTAACGATAGATGTGAGGCATACCAGTACAAAGGCAAGCATGAACGTGCTCCCTGAGGGAGGTGGGAGGAGAATTTCAGGACTGGGAAGTCCTGCGCCACTGTGCTGCCATTACCCATTGCCGCATAATGTGGAAATGGGTACATGAATGTAATTTTAAGAGCTGATTTCTCATAAACTATGGATTTAAAGAAGGAAAAAAAAACTGCAATCTAGAAAACTTTACACTAGACTAATAATAGGAGACAGGGTTTGTTAAAGGTGAAAGTTCCCCTTTAAAAAAACTTTTGACATAACCTTGAGGGGTATCCAATTCATTGAGAACCAATGCATGTGATACCTCTCTGACCAATCAAAGGGTTAAAACAAAATCTGCTGTAAAATATGAATAATAAAAAGTATAGGTAATTTGACTTTATACAGTAGGCACTTGTGGAATATTTTAAGCATAAGAAAGGGTTATGCTCTTTTTGAATATTTTTTAACCCTTTAAGTGCCAGAGGAGTACGCTAAGCATTGGTACCCCTCTGGTACTCAAAGGGTTAACCAGCCTGAGAATCGCCATGTTAGGTCACCAGTAACACTGGTCACAGGAACATTTTAACCCTTTGGTGCCAGGAGGTTAGGCAACACATTGCTATGCAATGTATTGCCTTCTCTTCTGGCACTCAAAGGGTTAATGTATGGTTGTACACGGTAATCATGAGGGCTTCCTGTTCCACTGCACCTCACCTTGGGTTCCCAGCAATCCCACTTTTTCTACAAGGAACCCATTTATACCTGAGGTATGATGGTCAGGAAGAATTGAGGCTGCTCTGATTGCACAACATATAAATGTATCTGTTTCGTACAAATAAAAAAGGAAGAATTGAAGACTACTACTAAACTTGAGAGGATTCTAAATTAGTGACAGGCAGTCTGATTTACCACAAGGGCCATGAATGTGGCCTTCGAGTCACACAAATGATCACACATTATGGTTTCAAATAACAAATATGGTTGAAAATAACAAAGGAACCTCTAAAGTGGTCTTCGGTGCATTGCTTCTAAAGGGTTAACAAGGACAACTTGACACTGTATAACTGATAGTGCTGTGGGATGAGAATTATAACTATAATTATCTGTTTATTAGTTTATAGTGCTATCAACTGGTATGCAGCAGTGTGCACAGAATTATTTAAAGGGATAGTATTACTTCAAAATTACTATCCCTCATATTGTAGCCCTTAATAAACAGAGTTAAATGACACCAGCGGCATCTCTCAAACCTTTATGGTTTAAAAGATAGCCACTTTTAAAGTTTCCTCTCCCATGCTGTCAGCGTTCTGCTGCCAGCAGGAGAATCCGGTCTCTGAATCAAGCAGAGGCTCTTCAGCAGAGCCGATATCTCGTTATGGAAGGAAAAATGATTAATTGAAACAATCTTGTACGTGTGCTTGGTAACCAAGCACACGTAGAAGACTGTTTCAATTAATCATTTTTCCTTCCATAATGAGATATCGGCTCTGTTTAAGAGCCTCCGCCTGTCCCGGGACCGGATTCCCCTGCTGGCAGCAGAACGCTGACAGCAGGGGAGAGGAAACTTTAAAAGTGGCTATCTCTTAAACCATAAAGGTTTGAGAGATGCCGCTGGTGTAATTTAACTCAGTTTATTAAGGGCTACAATATGAGGGATAATAATTTTGAAGTAATACTATCCCTTTAAGCACAGTCAGTCTCTGCCCTTTAGAGTTACAGTCTAAGTTTTTGTTGTCCTTTTAATCCCTTTGAGTGTCAGAAGGGGACACAGCGCATTGCAAAGCAATGGGAAGAAAAAAGACAAAAGCAGAGTTATTTTTCAAGGTTAGCATCTAACAATTAAACAAGAGAAAACCTTCATTTAGCAAAGAGAACGGCAGCTTGATTAACCTCAAGGAACACAAATGTCTCCCGTAACTGTTCTAAAGGGTCACACATTAAGGTTTACATTTCCAAATTGGTTCTTGAAAAAGAAGATTAACCCTTTGGATGCTAGAGAGGTCTCCAACATTGCTAGCACCCAAAGAATTGAGGCAAAACACTATGATTATGAAGGCAAGTATGAGAATAAGTGCTATTTTGGGCAAAAAAACATTGTACATGATTTGAGAAAGAAAACTGATTTCCTCTTCCCACTAAACAAGAGAAAGGGAGTTTATCCCGAAAGCTTGTCAATCCAAAATGCTGTTAGTCCAATAAAAAAGGTATTACAAGATATTAATTTTGTTTGTTATTTTACAGTAAACAAGAGAAAAGACAGAGGGCTGCAGGAGTCGCCTCTGTGGGCCGCATGTGGCCCCCGTGCCACCTGTTGCCTACAAGTGATTTAACATGTATTAACTTGAACATATATATTGAGGAAAGGTTGTTTTAACTCTTTGAGTGCCAGAGGGGTATCCAACACAAAATTAGGTGTCCTAGGTGGTTATCTAATCTGCCTAATAGTAAATCCATCTATGGTCTCATTTTGGCCAGTAAACAACATCAGACATTGGAGGATATGGACAGACTGTCTACCAGAAATGTTGGCCTTACTCTGTGAGTGTCAGTCAGCTCTCTTTGACCACAATACCCATGTAATTTCCTCTGGGATGAGAATTATACTATATGCTATATGGATAAGAAATATATGCTCAACCCTCTTGTTCTTAAATGGTTAAAAATGGCTGGTAGCCCACAGAGAGTAAATAATCAATAAACATCTTTTTCTTAATTTAAATGTTTTTGCAAGACTCCCAGATACAGAACAGAATAAGCAATTACAAGGCATAACATATGTTTGGTTTTAACAAATAGTTTCCAATTTGAAAAACAGAATACCATTTTGTTAATTTAAATCCACAGAAGAAATATCTTAGGTCTGCCAAACATAAATACAAGTATAAGAGGAGAGAACACCCTGTTAACAAGTCCAGGGCACCTGAAGATAGAAGAGATAAAGAGCAAAGCAGGGGAAGAAAGAAGATAAAACATGTTAAGACAAAGGAAGAGGAAAGGGGAGGGAAAGGAAAGAAAGGGGAGGGAAAGGAAAGTAAGGGGTATGTAGGGAAATGGGGAGGTTAAGACAGGAAGTCACCAATCCACCTCACCACCACAGGCCCAGTTTGGAGAATCTTATATAAAAACATTTTCATCTCTCCTATCAAGGGATAGCTCGCATAGATTCCAAGTATTATAATGTTTTTGAATAATGTTATGCAAGATCATTTGATAAACAGAGGGAGTCAGGGTGATTTTCCAGAGCTTAACAACTAGACTTCTAGCAGCAGTGACGGTATGGGATGAAAGAGCTGCCAAGGGACTCAAGTGCATCTAAGACCCCAATACCAAAACTGTGGGATCTAGGAGACGATCAGTTGTGGACACAACTTTCAGAATGCAACACTGTCTTTCCATAATTTTTATAATATGGACAGGACAACCATATGCAAAATCCAATTTTCCACCTGACTGCATCCTCTCCAGGGAAAGGTGTCATGGGGCTGCTAGACAAATAAATACTTTGACAGCTACAGGTAGAATAAAATAAACATTTTATTGAAATTCAGGCAGTAAATAATAAACACACTTCCCCAACCTTCCCGGGTCAGGCATGGGGACAGTGCAAGGTCCACTACAGGAACAGCACTGAACATAGCCAGACCGCTTACGGATGAATGCGAACCAGGAGGTAAGCACAACCCACAAACAGTAAGTGGTAAGGCACACAAGAAGGGAACAAGGAAAGGCTCAAGAAACCTAGGATGCTAGGATACTACAGACATCCTAGAACTCTAGGACCATCGGCAATATGGACAGCCAGAGCCACTAACCCACCAGCACTCACACCTGGATTCCCAAAAGAGTAGTAAGATACGCAAGCCGAGGTCATACAAAACAGGTAGTCAGACAGAGCCAAAGTAGCACGTAGCGGGTAGCCAGCCAGGCCAAGGGTCATACACGGAGCGGTTAGTCAGACAAGCCTGATCGAGCATGGACTGGGCAGTCAGACAAGTCCAGAGGTTCAGACACTAATTGGGTAGTCAGACAAAGCCACGGGTCATACACAGATCGGAAAGGCAGCCAGAAACAGATCACAACAGAAAACAATAACGCTCAGGAACACCATAAAAGGGCAATCAGGCTATGGCCGAATGTGGCTTATAAGGCCTCCTAAGAAGGAGTAGTTATAAACGCTAAGTTGAGCGTGGCCTATAAAAATTTTGAGTGCATAATGATGCGCGAGCAACCAGGAAGTCTGAGACCAGAATGTAGCCACCAGCCACTACAGGAGTAGTCAGGTAGCCAAGGCCCGAATCACGGCACCATGATAAAAGGTTTGTGTATCATATTGGGGATGTAATATCTGTTTAGTAGTGGCACAGATAAAGGTTCTAGCTGCCCAGTTTTTTCAGGGATTTCTTATGGCAAGTCTCTCTCCCAAGCCAACATATATTTGTGTTTGTAGTGAGATAGGTGAAAGAAGAGTGTGGATATTTGAGATAAGGCCCCTTTGGGGACACAATTTTTCACATAGTTTCTCAAAGGTTGCGAGTTGAATAAATACAGAGACTTCAGGGAGATTAAAGTGATCTCTCATTATGTCGATATTAGGATCTGAGATATCTACAACTAAGTCTCCAACCAATTTGATGAAAGAATTGTTTCATGAATAACAAGAAAGGTGGGAATTACCTGGGGAATCTGGGTTTATAGAAGATGGGGATGAATCTAGAGGGAGATGAGAGGAGCTGAGGGTAGAATTTTTGGGCTTAGTCCAATGTGTCAGTCTGGAAGGTTAAAGGTGGTAAAGGTAAAGCAAGGGGTCATCTATATTTCTCCACAACCAGATCAAACCCACCAAGGGAAAACAACCAATCTATAGTGTGAGGAAGTGTCACGGTTTCCCAAAGATGTTCAGGAGTCAGTACGGTATAGTTAAATGCAAGTTTATTGAAAACAGAAAAGTAGTGCACAATATATACAAAAGGAATAAGCAGAGGGTTACAAGCCAGCGAGCACTGCTATCAGGACTAGTAGGCTGCCAAGCTAGACCACTCTGCTAGAGACTAGGCCTCAGCCACTGGTAGTCTTGATAGGAACTAGGAGCAGAAACAGGAAAACAGGATCTTGATCCCACTATCACGGTGCCCGTGATTGCTGACATCTGCTGTCAGTCAGGTGTCCGCCTGTCTTTTTCCCGCCCAGTATTGCCTATATAGACTGGGCTGAGGCACCCTTTGGTTGTCCTTTCGTGGTGTCTCTATGTCAGCAGTCACCTGCCTTGTACCTGTATCCTTGGGCCTGTTTCGCTATGCTACCAATGTCAGAGTTTCTCCAGTAGCCAGAGCCTCTCCTGCGTGGTTCCTGCCTCCGTTCCAGATCTGGTTGGACTGTCTTTCTTGCTTCCGTTCCTGATCCCATGCTACCGTTGTTCCTGCTCCATTCCTGACCTGGTTGCCAGTCCTGTCGTTCCTGTGGTTGTCCTGGCTTGTCTGCTGTTCCTGCTGCTGAATCCTGACTGTCATCGTCTGGCTGCTGGGTCACTTGGGCAACATTCTGATCACTGGTTTACTCCACATTCACCGGTTGCTGATCCCGCTAGTATAGAACCGGTTGGGCGATACTATTGTCCAGTACGCGGTACTGGTTTACTCCACATTCACCGGTTGCTGATTCCGCTAGTATAGAACCGGTTGGGCGCTATTGTTGTCCAGTACGCGGTACTGGTTACTCCACATTCACCGGTTGCTAATCTCGCTTGTATAGAACTGGTTGGGCGTTACTGTTGTCCAGTATGCAGTACTGGTTTATTCCACTTTCACCGGTTGCTGATCCCACCAGTATAGAACCGGTTGGGCATCACTGTTGTCCAGTACGCGGTACTGGATTACTCCACATTCACCGGTGGCTGATTCCGCTAGTATAGAACCGGTTGGCGTTACTGTTGTCCAGTACGAGGTACTGGTTTACTCCACATTCACCGGTTGCTGATCCCGCTACATAGAACCGGTTGGGTGTTACTGTTGTCCAGTACGCGGTACTGGTTTACTCACATTCACCGGTTGCTGATTCCTCTATGACTGAACCAGTTGGGAATTCCTGTTGTCCAGTACACGATACTGGTTTACTCCACATTACCGGTTGCTGATCCATCTATTATAGAACCGGTTTGCTTTTCTGTTGTCCAGTGCACGGTACTGGTTAACCCTTCATTCACCGGTTGCTGCTGCCTCCATTAATGCACCGGTTTGGCCTCCCTGGTTGTGATGCTGGTTTGCTCCACTGTTCCATCTTATGCTGCTGCTCCATCTATTCAGCATTAGTGGAGCTGTCCTTCTGTCCTCCTGGCTACCTTGTAGAGCCTACCATGCTGTATCTTGCAAAAACTACTGTTTGAACCCATTATGTACATGTGATATATGTGTATGTTTAGGACCCATGAGGGTTCCCATTAAACTTTTCAATAAAGTTTGATTTTTATCTTACTCTGTGTCTGAGAGTCAGAACAAACCGTGACACCGACGTCGCTGGAGTACTGACTCACGCCTGCAGTCAGTATGGAGCAATAACTGATCCACACCTGCAGTCAATATGGAGCATTAACTGACCCAGTATTAGAGCTAGTCTACAAGAGCCCCAGGTCCACACTAATTAGGGTGTCTGCTAGGTACAAGAGACAAATCTAAGAATAGTCAGACAGAGCCTCAAGTTGGCACCAGAGAGGGTAGTCAGATAAGCCAAGTCATACACAGTTTGGGTAGTCAGCCAGAGCCACAGGTCTGCACCAGGTTGGGTGTCCACTAAAGGGATAATCAAAGAGTAGTCAGACAGAGCCACAGGTCAGCACCAGATTGGATGGAAGACTAGCCAGGTCATACACAAAGCTCAAGTATAGAACTGCTAGGAACAACAACCCAGACTCAGGCTGCCCTTTAAACCCCTCCTCAGGAAGTAGGAAGGAGGAGCAGGCTCAGAGGAAGGAAGTAGGTAGGAGGAGACTACAGGAAGCATGGCATAAAACAAGAGGCCTGCTTCACTTTAAAGCCTCACGCCTGCAGATGACATGTGGAATGACGTCGAACGTTGCTGGAAACAAGGTAAGCTGTGACAGTACCCCACCCTCAAAGGTCCGCCCTCCGTAGAGCCAGCCGGGGTTTGTCAGGAAATCATGCATGAAATCTATGCACTAACACAGGAGCATGAACATCGCCAGCTGGAACCCAGGAAGGCTCCTCTGGACCGTATCCCTTCCAATGAATAAAGTACTGAAGGCGCCCAGTTATCGTGATGGTCATAGATACAGCAGCGGAGTAACTGTTCCAAGGGTTGATTAGACCTTTCTGCCGCACCATTGGACTGTGGATTATATGAGGAGGAGAATACCAGTTGAATGCCCATCTGACTACAGAAGCACCTCCAGAATCGGGATACAAACTGGCTTCCTCTATCGGACACAATAACTTTAGGAATACCATGGAGGTGAAAGACCTCTCTAGGCTGTTGAGCGACCGGTTGCCTCCGGTTAGGCTGTGCAGAGTGCAAGTGTTGTCCCCGTTACTGCTACGGCAGGTTCCATTGGGCCTATAGTCTCCATTATTGCCTCTGCTCAATGCAAGTGTCTGCCTCCATTACCACTCCGGCTGTTGAGCCACCAGTTGCCTCCGGTTAAGCTGTGCAGAGTGCAAGTGTTGTCTCCGTTACTGCTACGGCAGGTTCCATTGGGCCTAGTCTCTGTTATTGCCTCTGCTCAAAGCAAGTGTCTGCCTCTGTTACCACTCCGGCTGTTGAGCCACCGGTTGCCTCCGGTTAAGCTGTGCAGAGTGCAAGTGTTGTCTCCGTTACTGCTATGGCAGGTTCCATTGGGCCTAGTCTCCGTTATTGCTTCTGCTCTAGGCAAGTGTCTGCCTCCATTACCACTCCGGCTATTGAGCCACCGGTTGCCTCCAGTTAAACTGTGCAGAGTGCTGTGTTGTCTCCATTACTGCTACGGCAGTTTATCCTGGGCCTAGTCTCCATTATTACCTCTGCTCAGACCAAGTGTTGCCTCCGTTACTGCTCACGCAGTACCTCACGTTACTCTGTTTCCAGTATTGCCTACAGCTCATGCCAGGACTGCTTATCTGGCTATTGGCGTTATCTACTCCTCAGCTGTTTATATGCAGAGAGACCCATCACTGATCTCTTTGCACATGGGACTGTTTACACTCTGAAGTTCATTAACCCATTGAAGACCTTTTTCCTGGGAAACCATTACTCTGCCTGACCTGTGTCAGTATAGACTATTGTGGACTTATTGTTTATGCTGGACCTGTGTGGGCTGATATTTATATAACCTGTTGTGTGTCTGTACTAGTCTGCCAATACTACAGGGCCTGTGAAGGTTATTCATTTTAATAAAATTGTGTTTTATCCTAAACCTGTGTCTGTGTGTCAAACAAACCGTTACAGTATGGTAGCCGTTTCAGTGGCACAAATTGAGCCATCTTAGAAAACGTGTACACAATCATAAGAATGACTATAACCCATGGAGGTTCGAATCGTACCTAGGATACGATCAGCTGGAATAATTGGGGAGGGTGGAACCTCTTCTCTGAATGGGCTACAGAACTGGTGGGATAATGCGACTGCCCTTACATTCTTAGAGCCAGGAAGATAGGAAGCCACAAAACTGAAATGAGACAGAAACAGTGCCCATCTGGCCTGCCTGGAAGACAAGCGTTTAGCTTCAGAAATGTAAATTAGGTTTTTTGGTCAGTTAAAATCAAAGTAGGAGTTTTAGTGCCTTCAATCAGATGCCTCCATTCTATCAAGGCCAGGACAATAGCTAGTAATTCTCTGTCCCCGATCTGGTAAAGCATTTCAGCTTTGGACAGTTTTCTAGAAAAGAACCCACACGGATGCAGGGCCTCACCTGGAGCTGAGCGCTGGGACAACACAGCGCCCACTCCGACTTCCGATGCATTCACCTGCAGGGTAAAGGGCAGGGCGGCGTTGGGATGTGCCAATATGGGGGCTGCCACAAATGCTGCCTTGAGGCCTTCAAATGGTAGAGAAATTCTTAATTAACTTTCGGTAAGCGAAACCCAGAAACCTTTGGATCGCTTTGAGTCCCTTAGGACATGGCCAATTCACAACAGCGGACAACTTCTGAGGGTCCATGTTGAACCCAGCAGCAGAAATTATATAGCCCAGGAGCATTACTTGAGGTTTGTGAAAGTCACATTTTTCAAGTTTACAAAACAACTTGTTCTCACGTAATAGGCTCAGGACTCTGGATACATCAGACTGATGAGTCTCCAATGTAGGAGAGTGAATAAGGATGTCATCCAAATATACAACCATGCAACTTTGAAGGAGTTCTCATAGCACATCATTTATGAACTCTTGGAAGGCAGCTGGAAGACAGCTGGGGAGTTACACAGTCCGAAGGGCATGACCAAGTATTCTTAGTGTCCACTCCGGGTTTTGAACGCTGTCTTCCACTCATACCCTTCTTTAATCCGTACCAAGTTGTATGTGGCTCTCAGATCATGCTTCATGAATATCTTTGACCCTTTGACTCGATCAAAGAGTTCAGTTATCAGGGGAATATGAAACGCATTCTTAACCAATATTTTGTTCAGACCACAAAAGTCAATGCATGGACATAGGTCTCCGTCCTTTTTCTTGACAAAAAAAAATACAGCCCCTGAGGGGGATGTGGATTTACGAATGATGCCTTTAGCCAGCATATCAGACACGTATTCCTCCATGGCCTTATTCTCCTCCATAGACAAGGGGTAGATACGGCCCCTTGGAGGTGTAGTACCAGGCAACAATTCCAGCACACAATCATATGGTCTATGAGGAGGAAGGACCTCGGCCTGACTTTCACTGAAAATGTCTATAAATGATGTATACTCCTCTGGAAGGAGTGGAGTTGACGCTTGAGTGACTCTCACTGGACACGATAGATAAGACTTTTTGCACTGTGGGGACCAGGCCACAACCTCACATGTGTGCCAATCTATCCTGGAGTTGTGTCTTTGTACCCAAGGGAACGCCAGGACCATGACATGGTGTGGAGAATGAATCACCTGAAACTTCAGGGATTCCGTATGCAGGGCTCCCACTGGTTAACAAGGAGGTCTCATGAGTGATGTGTGAGGGCTGTAATGGTCTGCCATTAATGGCTTCTACGGCTAACGGGGAAGCAAGAGGCAACAAGGGAATATTCTTACTGGCTGCAAATTCTGCATCTATAAAGCAGCCAGCAGCCCCAGTGTCCAGTAACACTGGAACTGAGGTGAATTTGTTAGCCCAATAAATACAGGCCTTCAACAAGGGTTTATTCAAAAAATTCTCTGGCGACAATGAAATGCCCCCTATCATCTGTCTCCGACCGGCTTTAGAATTTGTGTGTCTTTCAGGGAGAATTGGACATGACCTCAACAACTGACCAGCCTTACCACAGTAAAGACACAGACCCTCCCTTCTCCTAAGGGCTCTCTCCTCCCTAGAAAGCCAGGTGACACCCACGATCCTAGGTTCACCACTCTCAGAGACCAGATCAGGAGGCAAGGGCAGAGAGGGAGGATAGGGCGGGTCAGGAACATGGGGAGACGTCTCCCTTTGAGACCTCCGCAGGCTCTCAGCAACCGTGGGTCTCCCCCTGACTATGGCATCCACCTGCATAGGTTCAGTATCATCCGAAACAAGCCCCGGAGGCATGTGAGGTGAGAGAGGATAGGGTGGGCCAGAATAATGAGCAGTTACTCTGCTTGAGGACCTCTGCAGGTACTCCTTAAAAGAGGGTCGTTCTCTAATTCTGGTATCCACCAGAATACAAAAGTCAATTAGCCTGTCCAAATCGTTAGGTAGGTCGCGAGCTGCGATCTTATCTTTCATAGTGTCACTGAGCCCTTGAAAAAAAACGGCCATCAGGGCCTCCTTATTCCAGTCTACTTCATCTGCCTGGGTACGAAACTCTATTGCATAGTCGGCCAACATTCGATTACCCTGCTGCAGGGTCATAAGGTGCTTGCATGCCAAGGCCACTGTCAAAGACTTGTTTAAATGATTTCACAAATTCCGATAAAGTGTGAACGATGGGTTTATTCTTCTCCCATAGCGGACTGGCCCATGCCAGCACTCTGTCCGTGAGGAGAGATATAAGGAAGCCAACTTTACTGCTCTCATTAGGAAAGGCATCCAATACCAACTCAAAATATATGCCCAGCTGGTTAAGGAAGCCACGGCAACTATCTGGATCCCCACCATAATGCTGTGGGAGCTGAGCGGAACCCGTCAACCTCTTGACCATGCCTGCGTCAGGAGAGGTTGGAACCACAGGTGGCCGGGAGGTCTCTGAAGGGCCCACCAATTGGGTACAAATCTGTTTGAGGTTGGCAATGTGCTGCAAAACCATCTGCATGGCCAAAGACAACTGATCAAGTCGTTGAATCAGTGTCTCCATCCTTTCCAGGATGCTTTGAAAGACTGCATAACTAACATCGTCTGAACTCATGGCCCTTGCGTACTGTCACAGTTTCCCAAAGATTTTCAGGAGTCAGTACAGTACAGTTAAATGCAAATTTATTGAAAACAGAAAAGTAGTGCACAATATATACAAAAGGAACAAGCAGAGGGTTACAAGCCATCGAGCACTGCTATCAGGAATACTAGGCTGCCAAGCTAGACCACTCTGCTAGAGACTAGGCCTCAACCACTGGTAGTCTCGATAGGAATCAGGAGCAGGAACAGAAACAGCAACACAGGATCTTGATCTGACGTCGCTGGAGTACTGACTCACGCCTGCAGTCAGTATGGAGCAATAACTGACCTACGCCTGCAGTCAGTATGGAACATTAACTGACCCATGCCTGCGGTCAGTATTAGAGCTAGTCTACCAGAGCCCCAGGTCCGCACTAATTAGGGTGTCTGCTAGGTACAAGGGACAAACGTAAGAATAGTCAGACAGAGCCTCAAGTAGGCACCAGAGAGAGTAGTCAGACAAGCCAGGTCATACACAATTCGGGTAGTCAGCCAGAGCCACAGGTCAGCACCAGGTTGGGTGTCTACTAAAGGGATAATCAAAGAGTAGTCAGAGCCACTGGTCAGCACCATACTGGATGGAAGACTAGTCAGGTCATACACAGAGCCCAAGAATAGAACTGCTAGGAACAACAACTCAAGGACAACTGCATCACTCAGGCTGCCCTTTAAACCCCTCCTCAGGAAGTAGGTAGGAGGAGCAGGCTCAGAGGAAGGAAGTAGGTAGGAGGAGACTACAGGAAGCATGGTATAAAACAGAGGCCTGCTTCACTCTAAAGCCTCACTCCTGCAGATGATGAGTGGAATGACACTGAGCGTCGCTTCAGATTTCTATGCCTACAGGCTCCTGAGATGTAAATTCTTTTCTTTTTTTAAATATATATTTTAAATAAATAATTATGAGAAGTGCCCTTTTTTCATTTGTGCCCCTACCCTCCAAAATGTCTGTGCACGTCCCTGAGTTCCAGCCTAGTTATTGGCTATGGTGTGCTGCACTTTTGGACTTGTTCCAGACATTTGTGTTTGCTCCTGTTTCTCATTTGCTGGCGTACTCTTGGGTAATGAGGATCACTGTACCTTTAACCGTTTGTGGTGCTGAGTTCTGTTCAAGAGGCTCTTCGGATGTGCTTTTACTTTGTGAACTGCTCTTTCTGGTTTCCTTTACGTTTTCAGTGTTCGGAGCCTGTATAACAGCTTGTTTCCAGCAATCCCACCTTGTGTACAGTCTCTGAACTGCAGCCAGACTCCAGTTACTCCTTCTAGTGTACTGACTCTACACTCCCTGCCCAGTCATTCAGAACAGTCTGGCTCTACTGGTCTGTGCTACCAACATTGTGATTGAAATCTTTATCTGTCTTTGGCTGCAGCAAGGCTGTGCATTGGTTTATCAACATTCTTCTAGCTCTGCACTCTAGCACCGCTCCCCAGCATTTTGCGGCTCACAGTTCTAGGTCATCACTAGGTCATCACTTCTGGGCATCATTACACAAAAGCATATAAACTTCACATTTTAATGTATTTTTTGCAAGTATTTGTGTTTGGAGCTGTAATAATGAGTCACTTATAAAGGTAATTCTCATTTATTTTGAGACAGCAGAATAAATTTGTGAGTGCCAGGATGTACATGTTGAATGCAGTTGTCTACTCTATTTATAAACATGGCACAACTGAGGATTTTGTGTTTCCTTAAATCTAAGCAGTGTTCCCTCTTTTAGCTACTTCAAATCATTGACTGATGAAATTGATTGACAGCAGCAGCATAGCAATAAACACTATTAGAATTGCAGAATGGAGTAGAGGTTGCTTAGAGCAGGAAGAATCTGTGAAGACTGACATCTCATGGAAGAGAATTGATTTTGAGCCTAAGAAGGTGTTGATGAGTGACTGATTACCCAGCACTGCACAGGGTAGTATAGAAAATAGACATTGACCATATATGTGAACTTTTGCTAAATAAAGGAATCAATTTGTGAATTTAAATATGTTTAGATCCAAAACAATTCAAAAGAAAAACATACTATTCCTTATTATTTGACCTCTGAGCTCTCAGCACTTTGTAATATCTGCACTAGTGGAACCGATTGAGAAGCACACAGCTGGCATTCAGGTTTAATCATTTTTTTGTCAGTACTGTCAGTGATACATATTTCTAAGGGTTGGTAACCTTGATATGAAGCAAGGTCATTGCTAGGCACTGTTTGAGTAAGGTAAGACTCCAGTTTCCTTGCTTTAAGCAGTGTCCCTAGCAGTAATGGTAGAATTAGGCTACATGTTGCACTAATAATACATTAGGTTGGTCCAATCCTGTTTTTTGGGGTGGAACCTAGGACTATATTAGGTAAGGTAAAGTGGTGCATTTCTGGGGAAGACTTCATAGGGTACAAATAAAACTCCTACTTTGGAGACCACTTTAGAATTTAAGGGGTTCAAAGACCATTTAAATATTTAGGAATTAGGACTTTGCCCCCAAGTGGCAGTTAGTTTGCTCTAGAATTGTGCATCTGTTGAATGTGGTCCCTAGATACTGCTCTGAAACATAAGTATTGACAGAAGATCAGACTTATTTTATTTCTAGAATAGCCATATGTCTATCCCAAAAGTTCTTCACTTTTTCCACCATTCAGGTTTATTACATGTTCTCTTGTTCTGGTATTACTTTTATTCTGAAAAATAAATCCCTCCAGAACTTTATTAAATCCCTTAAAATATTTGAAGGTTTCTGTCTCATCTGTCCTCCAAGCTATACATATTAATGTCCCTATGTCTTCGCCAATAGATGTTGTTATTTAGTCAATGCACCATTTTAGTGACACTTCTTTCAATAGTTTCTAATGTACTGATGTTCTTTTGGAGATATGGAACTTTATGTATAACAGCAAAATTAATCAATTATTGGACAAACCAATTCATAATAATGATTCATAAAATTCATGTTGTTTAAAAATGAGGATTTTTTTGCTAGTTGAATTCTAGAGAGGTCAGTAGTGCAATGCTTCTGGCAATGTCCCTGGCAAATGTTTAAGTAAAATCTCTTTTTCTGAAATTTTAAATTAACTCTTGTGTTAGGGAGAGGTGAAACTGTCTCTCCATGGGAAGACATTCTGTAGAAAATAGGGTCTTCCACCTCCAGAAGGTATTCTCACATGAAGTCCATTTTTGCCATCCTCTTCCAATTAATGAAAAGAAGTGAATGAGTATGAACATGAGTGCCCGCATTATAACGTGTTATATGTGTGCCTCATCACATCAGCACTGGAACATGGGTAATACAGCATGTTAATGATGTCAGAAATTGACATATATGTAGCAGAGTCTGGTACAGGAATACATCACTGGAAAGTTTTACACCTTCTGAAGGTACATTTTACCTGTAATTCCCACTGGGAAATATACAATAGCTTACTTTCCATGGGGATTTCCACAATGAGTTACAATTCCTTTAACTGCTGTAAATATCCTTGTATCTATTGTATCCCCTTGTGCGGTGCTCTTTTGTCTTGTTAAACTACTGCAAAGTGCTGTCAGATCTGTTGGTACCCTATAAATAAATTATAATAATAATAATAATAATACAGTTTGATTGCAGCTGAATTGATTGATGTCAGTTTTTTTTTACTTAAACTTTTTTCATTAAAAATAAAAATAGCTGTTCTGTGCTTCCCTCCTGCTGACACTAAAATGAAATACATAACAATTATACTTCAAAGGTAAGATAGAAGATACATGAGTCTTGAAAGCTAAAGCATGAGTCTTGAAAGCTACAGCATTTATGCCTTGGTCCTGACACAGTATGAGCACTGTGTTCCTGTCTCAATCTCTATATGGGCTATTGAAACATATGAAAATTATAATAGGTTATAGGTCAGTCGACGACCTGGTATACTATGGTCATTTTATAAATGACATACTGTTCACCTGGAAATATAAATATGCAAAAGAAGGAGAGTGGAAGCACTCACTCTGTCAGGGTCCTAAGTAGGGATGGGCAATAATTTTCACCTCAAAATGAAATCGGCGAAAAATGGCACTTTCTTCTTGGTGAAAAATGTCCTTCAAAAAATGATATTTTCCTGCTTTTTTCGTCTAGCACATTGCATTGAAATCAATGGGAAGAAAGTTTTTTTCACAGCAGCCATTCTGTGTTTGTGAGAGGAGAGAGCAGCACGTTTTTGAGCTAGAGAAGATAGGCAAATAAAGGGGACTTAAAGCTTAGTTTAGTGAGTCATTTAGGTAGGACATTTGTTCTCTATATTAGGGAAGTCTGGGGGCACTCTGGGGGAGAAGAAGGGAGGAAGGAGGTTGACCCGAAATACCCCAAAAATTGGTGTGACTGGGAAAACATGGGCAGCTGGTGTCCAAATTGCTTGCTGATTTTTCTTTTATTGTCTTTATGCTGGGGAAGTTGTTGGTTTTGTTTTTTAGTTATATATATCTATAACTAAAAAAAAAAAAAATATATATATATATATATATATATATATATATATATATATATATATAAATGTTTTTCGCTAACTGTGATAAGGTGGACAACTTATAAAAAATAAATTAATAAAAATAAAACAAATGCATGAATAATTAAACAAATAAATATATTAGACAACTGACTGGGAGTCTGATGTGAGCTCTGTGACTGAGACAGACTTTATAGACAGCAGATGACATTGAGAATTTTGTTGAGGACCAAGGCAAGACATCACAGTCCATCAGTTGTGTACTGTAGAGAGTAAAAACACACACAGGGGGAGGGGAAAAGGTGGAGCAGCACAGAGACGTGGAAGTAAAGTGGTAGTACAAAAATTGACTGCAGCAATGGTTACTGCAGCATGTGCAATATATGATGATGATTCCTCTCCTCCCTGGGTGGATGCAGTTTTGTCAAGGTCCCACTAATCACACAACACCAGTCCCCCACCACCACTACCATAAACATCTGCCACATTGTAGGTTGCACTTTATTTTTTTTAATCACTTAACATCATCATGAATATGTGCCAGGGTCACTTAAGCAGGAAGTAAGAGTTGTGGGCAAAGGACAAATGCACTCTTCATTCTAACACATTTTTCAAGGTATATGTTGCTGTAGAACTCACAACTTTGACTTCCAGCTACTTATTTCTCCACTACAGACAAATATGTTGAAATTGGAGAAAAATGTGTTGGTATAGGTGAAAAATTTGCTGGAATAGGCAAAAAGGAGGAACATTTTTGCACTGGAGAAAAGGAGGAAACTTTCGCGGAAAAAGAGAAAAATCATCCATTTTTCACGTAAAGTCATGCTTGAAATTTTTCTCACTTTTCGTCCACCCCTAGTCTTAAGGTATACACTCTAGAAAGAAGATGACAGCAAACATGGGTCTTATAGGCAAAAAAGAGCAATTTACTGTAGTATGGTCAAAATTTCAGTCACTTGCGACCTTTAATTTAAATTAATGCTAACTATAGGGGTATGCAACTGACCTCTAATATCCAAAGGGAGGGTGTGGAGTTTCTTGGTCCTGAAGGGTAAAGTGAGTAATATGATAGCCAGTTTGATATTTATGGAAGTGGTACCTTCATATAAATACCTCTGAGCAGAAAGTAGCCCCTACAGAAAGATTCCAAGTGATTTGGAGGACTTTTAGGAATAAAGTATTGCCTTAAAAAAGTAATTTCTAGAGCACTGTTACAGTGAACTGTTAGTTGTTGAAGCTTAAGAGCGTGCAAGTAGATTAAATCTGAAGGAATTAATAAAATAAAAAAAAGTCAAACAGAAACATTATTTAAGCAGTATAATTCACTTGGAGCTAAAATTAAATGTATTATTTCCTGACAAGGGAGAATATTAAAGCGGGATCCCTTATTGAGAGATAGTGCTAGTCACTTTTAGGCGAAATAAAAATATTCATCACCAGTCAGTTGTGGTTGTCATACCACTCATTCATTTGTGAATGAATTATTATATTTCACCCATCATCATCTTAATAACAAGCTGTGTCAATGTAACACCTAAGGGGAATGCACTGAACAGGCACAGGAACTAATATCTTTTCTTAGTCCTCTACCTGGATGGTGCAAATTTCCTAAGCTACTAATGAAGAAAATGGGAAATATGGGATTGTGCGGGTGCTTTGTTCTTTACACCAGTTGTGCCAATGGGAGAACGGTGTGGGAATGTGTCAGTGTTTTGTTCTGTACACCACTTGCACCAAGGGTAGGGTTGTGTGGGAGGTGGCAGGTATATTGTTCTGTACAGCACATGAACAAATGGTAGGGTGGTATGGGAGTGTTTTGTTTTGTATGCCACTTGCACTAATGGGAGTTAGGTGCGGGAATGCGTGGGTGTTTTGTTCTTTACACCACTTGCACTAAAGGGATGGAGGTATGGGAGTATATGGGTGTTTTTTCTGTACACCACTGCACCAAGGGTAGGACAGTGTAGGAGTTTCTGGGTGTTTTGTTCTGTACACCTCTTGCACCAAGGTGAGAGCAATATGGGAATGCATGGGAGTTTTGTTCTGTGCACCACTTGCACCAGTGGGAGGACATTGTGGGAGCGTGTAATTGTTTCCGGAAGTCTCCTTCCTTTGTGTATTATTTATTATGATAAGACACATGAACAGAAAGCCAACAATGAGCTACTTCACCAGATTTGTATATTCCCTTAACCCCTTAGCGACGAGCGGTCCTGGGACGTTTCCGTCCCATAAGGACAGCGTTGATGCACGCCGACGCGCCGGTACACGTGACCTGTTGCGTGTATCGGCGCGTCACTATGGGGCCTGATAGAGATCGCTCCGATGTTGGAGCGGTCAATTTCAGGCCCTATTTTTACTTACAGCGCTCCCGGTAGAGCACTGTAAGTAAAAAGTATGTGACGTACTATGACCGTCATCGGTCCTTGAGTATTTCAAGGACCGTGATGGTCATAGTACGTAACATGTCGTTAAGGGGTTAAAGAATCTTAACCATTCAAGAACCAGAGAAGTGTGCAACTCATTGCTTTGCAATATGCTGCAAATCCTTCAGGTCTTTAAAGGATTAATTTAGACCCAGACTCCCTTCAACATACAAGGTATATGAATAGATGCTTTGTTACTTACTTTCACTAAACAACCAACTTTTATTATGAAATAAATAAATACTTTTATACAGTAATGTGCAAAAGTCTTAGGCAGGTGTGAAAAAATGCTGTAAAGTAAGAATGCTTTCAGGAATATATATGTTAATATTTTATTTTTATCAATTAACAAAATGCATAGTGAGTGAACAGAAGAAAAATCGAAATCAAATCAATATTTGATGTGACCACCATTTGCCTTCAAAACAGCATCAATTCTTCTAGGTAAACTTGCACACAGTTTTTTAAGAAACTCAGCAGGTAGGTTCTTCCAAGCATCTTGGAGAACTAACCACAGTTCTTCTGTGGATTTAGGCAGCCTCAGTTGCTTCTCTCTCTTCATGACTCAATGATGTTGAGATCAAGGTTCTGTGGGGGTCATACCATCACTTCCAGGACTCCTTGTTCTTCTTTGTGCTGAAGATAGTTCTTAATGACGTTGGATGTATGTTTGGGGTTGGGGTCATACTGCAGAATAAATTTAGGGCCAATCAGATGCCTCCCTGATGGTACTGCATGATGGATAATTCTGACCAAATCCCAAACTCCATGTGCAGAAATGCAGCTCCAAACTTCCAAGGAACCTCCACCATGCTTCACTGTTGCCTGCAGACACTCATTCTTGAGAACAAACTGCCTTATTCTATAGCCAAATATTTAAAATTTTGACTCATCAGTCCATAGCACCTTCTGGCATTTTGTATGCCCCAGTTCCTGTGTTTTCATGCATAGCTGAGTCGGTTGGCCTTGTTTCCATATCGGAGTTATGGCTTTTTTGGCCGCAAATCTTCCATGATGACCACTTCTGACCAGACTTCTCCGTACAGTAGATGGGTGTAGCAGGGTCCCACTGTTTTCTGCCAATTCTGAGCTGATGACACTGCTGGACATTGTCTGATTGTGAAGGGAAGTAAGCATGATGTTTCTTTCACCTGCAGTTTCCTTTGCTGACCACTGTGTCCATGGTCCTCAACATTGCCCATTTCATTGTGCTTCTTCAAAAGACCTTGGACAGCACACCTGTAAACCCCTGTCTGCCTTGAAATTTCTGCCTAGGAGAGACCTTACTGATGCAATATAACTACCTTGTGTCTTGTTGCTGTGCTCAGTCTTTCCCTGGTGTATGACTATTGACATTAACTGTCTTCAGCAACCTCACCTTGTTAGCTGAGTTTGGCTGTTCCTCACCCAGTTTTATTCGCTGTTGCAACCTGCATATTAAATCGATGATCATTAGCACCTGTTTGGTATAATTTTTAATCACACACCTGACTATATGCCTACAAAATCCCTGACTTTGTGCAAGTGTACCTAGAATTGTTTTTTTTTTTTGAAGGCAAAGGGTGGTCACATCAAATATTGATTTGATTTAGATTTTCCCTCTTTTCACTTACTGTGCATTTTGTTAATTGATGAATATAAACTATTAACATGTCTATTCTTGAAAGCATTCATACATTACAGCATTTTTTCACACCTGCCTAAAACTTTTGCAAATTACTGTATATATATATATATATATATATATATATATATATATATATATATATATATACATATATATATATATAAGGCACTGTATTTTTAAGGAAAACAAAGGTACTTCCACTGCTGAGAGCTGATTTGTTCACAGTTGATTTTTAGCTATCAATAGAGTCATTTAGTGTCCTGACAGTTCACTTTGTGTCCAAATATTACTCTGTTGCTATGTGAGAGGTGAACTACTGGCTATAGTTCACCATGGAATTTGATTGTTAACAGCTTTTACCACTTAGTTACCGCTTAGTGACAACTTGAACTGTAATAACTTTCAAATAAAACAATTGCCAGCAGTGGGAATACCCTCCTGTACATTTACCAATCAATAGAATGTAAGACCCAAGAAACCAATTACATTTCACAAGCCATGAAGACTGTTACTGAAATGAAAGAACAAGTACAGACCACTAGTATAACATTTAAATAGAATTGTGGGCAACTCCTCTCAACAGGTACATAACCATCTTGTCTCCCAAACTCTTTGTAGTGAACCATGGATTCCAAAGCTTAAGAGAATTTAAAATCTTAATGACGTATGACGTCCGGACCAGTCACGCCAGTCCTGATGTTAAGAACCGGTGACTGTCCTGGCATGTCATGGAATTCTGGGATCACAGCACTGCTGCACACTGATCTGTGATCCCAAAATTCATTGTAGTAAAAAAAAGTGCTCTGGGGCTACCCACCCCAGGACTGCACCATTGTTTAGGGGTTAAAATAGAATGTGTGTGTTTCTGGTAGGACAGAGGAAACATTTTTTCCTGTACATCTTCCTGTTATCTTGCTGCCGCATGCTAAGTAGCCAAGGACCAGTTATTAATATTCAGTGTACAAGATGCATCATATGTTGTCCTAGTTACAGCAGGAACAGTGCAAGAAAAGTTATTTACTCAAGGTGCTAATAAATAACACAGTAGATTTAGTATATATAAAAGTGGTCGTGTCACCCTAAGATACATCTAGTTAATTTTAAAATGAACCTTTACTTGTATGAAAGGGGTATATTCAATATTAAAACTAATATGTAAAGAATATGTAAAGTCAAAATAAGTTAGACATGTCTCTTTAAGCACAACCAGTCAAAGCTCTGGGCAGCAGACTACTTTTACATTTTTAAATGACAAGGGTTAGGGTTTTATCATTTTAGATAAACTAAGGGGAACATATAAACATGGCACAGAGGCACACAAAAAGCCTCTTCTAGTCATTAAGCAGATCCTGCACCTACTTGTTGCTTATGTACATAGCTCTTTTTGCATCTGACTGCTTTGCACTGCATGCATAATTCTTGCCATTCTTTTTTAACCCTTTGGGTGCCAGAGGGGTACATAATGCATTGCAAAGAATTGAGTTTCGTACCCCTCTGGCAATCAAAGGGTTAAAACTGAGTACAAAAGACATAGGTGCAAAAGTCATCTATCACTTCACTCCTACACCGGGGGTGAGATATATGTGTTTTACTCAGGATATATGTGCTGATTTGTACTAAGGCATTTTTACATATGAATTAAAGGGATAGTAATACTTAAAATGTAAAAAAAAATATGTAGTAGGGTTTATCCCCCTGAGTAAAACAAGAGTACTCCCACTGCTGAAAGGTGTTTCATTCAAAAGTTATTAATTTTCAAAGTTGAATTTTTTAGGTGCAATATCACAGTGGCCTGAAATTGTACAGTGGTGCTGTTGCTACACCATCCTATGGAGATTTATGGTCCCGGGACCAGAGCTGTCCATAGGATCATGTAGAAACAGCGCCACTACAATTCAGGCCACTGTGATATTGCACCTAAAAAATTCAACTTTGAAAATTAATAACTTTTGAATAAAACATCTTTCAGCAGTGGGAGTACTCTTGTTTTACTCAGGTGGGTAAACCCTACAACATATTTTTTTTTACATTTTAAGTATTAATATCCCTTTAATACAGGCTCTTGTTTAGAATTAGTATCTTATATAGGGAGCATGCCTTCATGTTTTTATGGGGAAAAAGATTCTGATTATCACCATGGGCCTTAAGGACACAACCATTTGAGTGCCAGAGATGTGCATTAGCATGATTGCTTAACTAACTCAAATCACAAACTAATATGTTTACATATCTGGCCATACCTCTGTAAGCAAGTAGCTTCTTTGGAAGCCCAAGTTAGTGATTTAGAAAGTCTAGTTGCAACAGCAAGGGCTTTATCTGCTCATAGAGCAGAAGGTAGCTGACATAGGAAGTAGGGTGGGAGAAAAGTGAGAAAAATTTACCTCATGGCTTTTCATGAAAACTGGCTGGTTTTTCGCTTTTTGCATGTAAGTTTTCTCCTTTTCGCCAATGCAAACTTTTCCTCCCTTTCACAAATTTTACCAAATGTTCCAGCTATATTTCCTATGGGTAGAATATTTCCCACTGCAATATTACTTCTTTTGAGGGCTGTAATGGAGAAATAAGTAGCTGGAAGTCAAAATTGTAAGTCCTACAGCAACATATGACTTGAAAAATGTGTTAGCATGCAGAGTGTTAATGTAAGTATAAAGATTAATATATAGATGGCAGCAAGGAATGAGAGGGGGTTTCTCCAGTCCCCCAAACATTAGGCCAAAACCCAGCATTCAAACACAAACAAAAAAAGACAAACCTGTGCTCCTCTATATAAAGTGAACATGTGTGCCCTCTATTGGGCATATATAATACTTCTTAGTAAATAAGTATATATATATATATATATATATATATATATATATATATATATCCCTACAGCAGTTTTTTCCATTATCATGTTTATGTCAAATGTAAGCAATCCTTCTTCTCATATTAATGATACACATTACTTATTGGTCATAGCAGTGGTCCCAAGTGTGGTAGATGGCAGCAACCCTTCTTCACATCCCTTCTCCTCCTCATCTGTTCTGCTGTTAATATATTTGTCATGGCTTTCTCTGTCACATGTGGTTTCTGCTACCTAATACTCAGATGGTATGAGATGTTGGTCCATCTTTAAGAATGTTAGTCTCCCAACATTGCTGCTTGATAGCCGTGTCCTGCAGTCATTGACAGTGTAACCAACTGTACTGAAAACCTGCTCAGACTCAACACAAGCTAGAGGACAACTAAGTGTTCCCACTGCAGTACGTGTCAATACTGGCCACACACACTGCTTTGTTTGCCAGTAGTCTATGGAATCATTGTTTCTGCCAAGAACCTAGCTATCATGCAAGAAACCATATAACATGCAGTGGGACTACTTCTAGGAGCTACATGGTGTTCTTGTGTTTCAATTACTAACCCATACTCAGGGAGCAAGTCCCAAAGACATGTGCTGCCACCACCAACACCACTACCAATGCTGTGTTTTTGACACCCCTGCTGAGACCCATGAATTGGTCTATGTTCAGAATGGGATATTCTGGTTGATGATGTAGGTGCTTCTGCTGGTTGAAATGCTTTGCTGCCTTCCTTTTCACTACGCTGTGTAAATGTTTTTTTTCCTCACTTTCTCCCTCTCATCATCCACAATGCAACCCTCCACTTGATCAATAAGCATATCTCAATATTTCTTGACGGAGTCTGATTCCTCAGAGAGTTGCTGCTGATCACCATGACTCCTTGTTATGACAAACTGCTGATGGCCCTTTGGTAGAAATTCTGAAATGTTGTGTTTGAAGCAGGGGTCAAGCAAAGTGGCCAGAATGCATTCCTCATTGCTTTTAATGGACACTATGCAATGATTTTGTTCAAAGCACTCTAACATGTCCTTTACCAGCTGGTGCATGTCTGTGTTGTCATTCTGGTAACATTCCTCAGCCATGCTCCTCATTTTTTTCTGCAATAAAAAGATCAGTGGTAGAATTTCACTAATTCCTGCCCCAGTGCAACTCACCATCATGGTTGCCTCCTCAAAGAGTTTCAGCAGCTCACATACATCGCACTTTAGTTGCCTTTGACCAGGTGACAAAGAGGATAGCCTTCCAGTTTTGCATGGTGTACTCGCTAATGGCCTTTTTCTGCTCATACAAATGACTTAGCATGTACATTGTGGAATTCCACCTGGTAGGGACCTCCATTTTCAGTTGGTGATGGGGCAGGTTGTTACTCTCTTGTATGGAATATAGAGTGTTATATGAACTGTAGGAGCGACTAAAATGGGCACAGATATTGCAGGCAATAGTAAGCATCTCTCTGAGGGTTTCTTATTCTGCCAGGAATCTGATCACAACTAAATTTAGCACATGGGCAAAGCAGGGCACATGCACCATATCACCGATTCTCAAAGAAGCGATTATGTTGGAGCCATTATCAGCAGAGACAAAATCAGTTTTTAAGGAGTAGGTTACAAGCCATTCCTCTATCACCTGCTCTACCTTACTTAAAATTTATATGGCTTTGTGGGACTGTCTCTCAAAGCACTGCATGCACAAGATGGCATGCCGATAGTATGGGTTATCCTGAAGGCTGCTGCTGCCTCTTTTACTCACACTGTCAGAACCAGAAGCATGATTACTGACTGTCACCTGATGCTGTAAGCTAGTGTTGCCCACTGTTTGTGCTGGGAGGGAAACCCAGTGAACAGTCACAGTCATATAGTCTGTGCTCTGCCCACTTGTCCACATATCTGTTGTCAGATTGATTTTCTTGCCATAAGCACTTTTCAGACCTTTGCCCACCACATTAACCACCTGCTTGTACAATTCAGGCACAGCTGTACTGGAAAAATAACTGCAGCTTGATATATGCCAGCGTGGAGCTACAGATGACATCAGTTCTTTGAAACTTCGGTTTTCTACAAAAGAAAACAGCAGCATGTCCACTTCCAACATTTTGTCCACCTTGCCTTTCCAGAGGCATACTTTGGGATTGTTTTTGTGAAGTTTTTGACTCCTTCCCAGGAACTCAGTCTGTGTAGGTTGGCAGGACATGGCAGAAGAACCCTGGAATTTTATTGCTTTAACAACATGACTAGAGGAGGTGGTGGAGGTAGAGGCAGCATGTGTGGACAGTCGATGACTCTTGCCATCTCCTACAGCAAAGCCAGAGTCATTATACTCCTCTGCAGCAGGAGCCATAGGTGTTATTTGGAATGAACTGTTGGCAGTAGCACACTCTCTGACACATAAATAACTTCACTACATCTTTTTTCTGCCCCGTCACGGTTTTTAGATGAACACTCAGACAGGATGGTAAGGTTAAAATGACTTTATTAAAAGACAGCAAACAAGGAATAAGGCCCTGAGGCCCACGATGCAAATCACACAGTGATATACAATACACAATAGCAATAATACAGCGGTGCTAGAATAGGTGGGCTGGAACAGCAGGTTAACCGCCAGTAGGGAGATACTCTTGACAGGATAGTGAGGTCGAGGGCAACCCGTTGGAGAGCTGACCAGGAACGTACACCGGGGTGCACGTGAAGTGGAACTGGCACTGCCCAGACTCCTGGGCACCAAACCCTTTTGTGCAAAACCACACTGGTCCAAACTGTATGGAAATGGCAACTAGGCAACTTAGACCCAGACTGTATGGCAACGAGGCAACTAGGACCAGATTCAGTCCCCAGCTACCGGGCAACCGTGGGGTGGCAATGCTACCCTCAGGAAGGGTAACTTGAGAGCAAGGTAGCTGCTAGAGACAGACCCTAGATCGCAAAGGGTGGATCGAGGCGACAATAGGCAACTGTAATACATCCAGTGACCACACAACCTGCAGTATGGAATGTGTAACGCTGGCTCTAGCTTGCGGTACTGCAGAGAGCAGAGTAAGCCCTTACCTGGACTATCCAGGTATCCACAGGGTTAATGGTAACGCCCAGCGACTGATAGAAAAACTCCCAGAGGGAGTAAGCACAGCGTATCAGGTAGGAAGGCCACAGAGAGAGAGATCAGAGTAACACAGTCAATGTAAGAACACCTGTACTGGTACTTCAAATGTGCACACCGCTAGCAGCGGTTAGGAGCAGCTTAAACCCAAGCTTAGCCTTTGGTCGATAAGAAACAGTGCCACACGATGCAACACCACAGCAAATGTAAAGCCCAGTATCAAGATGGCCACCAGGGGTCGCCCAGGGCACGAGCGGACATGGTTGGTACCGGAGCCAGTAACCTAACCGGAGTTAGTAATGGGAGGAATAGCGTCACCAGCGGTCAGCCCTGGAACGAGTCCAACGGCAAGATACAGTCGACAACTGAGCGGGTCACAGTCTGAAGTGGTCAGACAAGGAGCAAAACACAGCCAGATGTAGTCAGCAACGGAGCGGGTTCTCCAGCCAGCAGCAGTCAGCAATGGAGCGGGTTCTCAGCAGGACACAGTCAGCAACGGAGCGGTTCTTCATCCAGATTCAGTCACCAATGGACCAGGTTCTTCAGCCAGATATGATCAGCAACGGAGCAGGTTCTCAGCCAGATACAATCAGCAACAAAGCAGGTTCTCAGCCAGATACGGTCAGCAACGGAGCGGGTTCTCAGCCAGATACGATCAGCAACGGAGCGGATTCTCAGCCAGATATGGTCAGCAACGGAGCGGGTTCTCAGCCAGATACGGTCAGCAACAGAGCGTAGAAACAGGAACTTCAGGAACAAACTCGTAGTCAGACAGGCCAGGTCATACACGAATCAACAAAGCGTAGAATAGACTCAGGAACTCGCACACCACGAAAGGGCACCTAAGGAAGGACATCCCAGGGTATATAAAGGCAAACCCAGTGTAAACAATTCAGACCAGCCAATCAGAAGGCAGCAGAGAATAACAAATGTCTCCGCTCAGCAACAGAAGCACGGGCACCGTGATAGCCCCAGAGCCCTGGCGACTTTTTGGAGTGTTTCTGCTGCTGCTAGTTGCTGCACCTTTGACCTGCTGATAGTGTGTCTCCCAGTCTGACCTGTGGTTGTGCTTCAGGTGGGATCTCATAGAAGAGGTGCCTAGGTGTGAGCCTGCTTTCCCCCTGTTCACATGCTTAGCTTTAGGATAATTATCTACCTACAGCGGACTTCATGGACTGAGGGGTTCCTGAGGTACGGCTGCTACTACTGGTGCTAGATGTTGATGCAATTCTATTGCTACTACTACTAATACTAGGTGTCAAAGGTGCAGCACTTCCAGCAGCAGCAGAGGCACTCGTCATATCTTACATTGTGGATCTTAATAACCATTGTTGCTGTTGTTATTGCTGCTGGGTACTCAGGTATGTGTGGCTGGGTGGGACTTGGACTTGGAAGAGGCGATGATGATGACTGATAGGGTGACTGTGTACTTTTTGCCATCTTTACTTGTCCAGGGTCAGACTTTCCAGTGGTTTTCTCAAACAGTTTATAGGCAGACACAGTGCTCATTTTCAGTGGTGGAAGATTCAGCTTTGCCTTTCTGCTAACTTTATGGCCATGCCATCATCATCTCTCTCATTCTCAACTTCATCTGTATCTGAACAAGGGAGGGATATATTCTAGATCTGCATCATTACCATTATCAGTCATCATTAGGTCATCCTCAGCAGCATCAGCATCACCTACCACTTCTTGCACCCTACCCTTAAATTCATCTAAGCTTTTAGAGGTCTCAAACAATTTATTTTTACTTTTACTTTTGCTTTCACAAAGTTTGCTATTACTTGTAGGATAGATGTTTTGGTGCTTATTTGTTTCACTATCTGATGCAGCAAATGGTTCAGCTGCTACACCATCCTCTATCATGCTATTGCCATCATCAACATTAGAATGCGACTTGTTGTCGTCTTCTAGTGTTCTTCTTATATGTCATCTTATATGGTTCTTTTATTGTACTGGCACTGGTGCTGCTGGAAGTTTTGCTGGGACCTTGACAAACTGCATCCTCCCTTGGAGGAGAGGTATCATCATAATTTATTGCACACACTGCAACTACTACTTTACTCTCACGTCCCTGTGTTTGCTGGACATTACTCAACTACTGTGTGTTTTACTCTACAGTGCACAACACAACTGATGGAGTATGATGCCTTGCCTTAGCCCAATCAGTTGTCTATCACCTAATATATTGAATTAGTTGTTTGTTTGTTTGTTTATTTGTTTGTTTCTTATTATTTTGTATTTATTTATTTTTTTAATTATCTTTATTTTTTTTTACGTTGTCCACCCTATCTTAATAGAGTCTGTCAATATATATATATATATCTGAAAAACAAAATCAACAACTTCTCTCCCCAGACTTCCCAAGAACAGAGACAATAATGGCAAGATCAGCAAAACAAATTGGTCCTCAGCTGCCTGTGTCTTGCCAGTCAGTCACATTGAATTTTGGGGAACTTGGGGTCAACCTCCTTCCTCCCTTCTTCTCCCCAGAGTGCCCCAGACTCTCCTAATACAGAGCACAAAGGTCTTACCTAAAAGACTCCCTAAACTAAACTTCAATTCCCCTATCTTCTCAAGCTCAAAAAATTTGCTTTCTCCTCTCACAAACACAGAATGGGATGCTGTGAGACCCTGACATCCTTGAAGATGGCTGTAGAAAAGTAGTGTGGTGGGCAAAAAAAGAGGGAAAACTGCACTTTTCACAGAAAAATTTTCACCAAGCGAGAAGTGCCATTATTTGTAAATTTTTGTTTGAGCTAAAAGTTTTCGCTGATCCCTAGTAGGAAGTTCACGGGGAGAGGACTTTACAAAGGAGGAGCAGGCAGCTGGGTGAGTTAATGCTAGGTGTAACAGTGAAGCGAGGAAGAATATGGAGGACACTCCTATGTTTTATTTTCTTTGCAACATTGAATGATGTGTTGGCACAAGAATACCTTTGCTGTACAGGACTCTTCTTTGTTAGAATTAGAAGAACATCTGTTAGAAGGTTGGAGGAGGCTTTAAACTAGGAAACAGGCTGGGAGAGAAACAATACAGATAATGTTGGACACTGCAGAAAAGAAACTGGGATTAGTGAAGGGGCAAGGGGGTGGTAGTTCAGCTAATAGTGAAGTGTTATGTTATAGTCTGCTAAAAAAGCAAACATTTTTCAAAGAATGGCAGTAGCATAAAATATGTGCTTACCAATTCTCATTGTCTGACTGGTAAATTGGAACAGGTTGCAATGAAAAAGCAGTATATGCTTCTAGTAATTCTTAAATTCTGACTGGATGATATACATGATTTGGCATTCTGTATAGAGGGATACTCACTTTCTAGGAGGAACAGGTAATAGGGATGGGCAAAAAAATTTGCCTCAAAATGAAATCAACTAATAATGGCACTTCCCGGTTGGAGAATAATTTCCAGCGAAAATTGCAGATGTTCCACTTTTTTCACCTAGCTAATTCCATTGAAATCAATGGGAACTTGAATTTCTACATAACACATAGCAAATATTTTTTATTCCACAAAGGAATAGTATAAAAGTGGCATGAGGGTGCCTGTGTTGGTGGAGTGTCATTTGAACAGGTAATTTGTTTTGGGGGGTTTCTTGACTGGTATTGTGGGGACAGTTAATAAAAATAAATCAATAAAATAAGAAATTTGTATATAAAGTGATAGAGACAGGAACCCTCTGACATAAACTGCCACTGGGGTGGACTGATACTTGACCTGACAGAGTATTTTGTAGAGGATGATTTGTTAGATTTGTTGTTAGAGGCCCAAGCTCTGAGGACACATTGATTTGTAGGACTTAGGCTTGTTATTGTAGGACTATGCTTTTTTTATTATTTTTTTTTTGTATTTTTATTAAAGCACAAGCCCTGAGAAAAAAAAATCCCTGGTGTCCTGTTGGCCAGTGGCAACTGGCCTTTGTCAAATACCCTGATGTATATGTGGAATTTACGACTGCTGATCTTGCTGCTGATGATGAGTTGTTTAAGCAGCAGGATGATTAGGCAGCTGAAAGGTAATGGGATCAACAACAGAAGTAACATTGTTGGTAGACAATGAAGGTTCCACTTGCCATGACTATCTCCAATGATGCCTCTAAGGCAGTAGCAGCACAATAAGTAGCCCCCAGTCTATGTGGAGAAAATAAGAAGTTGGCCAATAATTCTTCTCCACCTGTCCCCCCTCCAAAATCACGGGTGTGTTGTTATTAGAATAGAAATGCTTCCCTTGAGAGCAGGACCTGTGCCTCTCACCAGCAACTGCAATGTGCACAGTGTGTGTGGTAAATAACATCTGGTAGCACAACTGTATCCAAACACCATGACACCAAAAACCAAATACTGCCACTGTCACTATACCCCTTGACCAGTGCCCTCTAAGGACACATGAGAACTTGCTGACAATTTATTAGTAATAATGAACCCTCCCTGCCAACATCTTAGCATATTCTGCGGGATGAATCTCCTCAGATGCCACTTGATGCCCTGCTTGCGATTCTCCTCCACCACACTGGCATGTGTGGTCAGTGAACCACACAGTGTGCAATGGGTGGAGATGAATCGCCAAATTCTAACATCAAAAGAGTAGCTATCATTTGGCGGGGGAGGTAAAGATGAACGAGGTGGATTGGCAGAAGATGTAGTTAACCTAGAGCAAGAAGATGATAGTGATGGTGAACTAGTTGTTTCATTGTCAAGAAACTCCCAGTCTCTGGGTTTCTCTATTCTTCCTCCTCTTTGATCTCTGCCTCACCTCTTGTTGCCTTTCTGGAAAGTCAGGGGGTACAGTGGTGCTTGATTTCTGTGGTGGGTGTTTGTCTTCAACATGTTTGACATAAATGTCATGGTGTCTGTTTTTCATGTGTGATATCAGGGTGGTTGTCCAAGGCGCGTTGTCTCCTTTCCCCTTCTCACTGACTTGTCACAAATTGTGCACAATGCTGTTGGTGATGACTGCACTGTGCCTGCCCCAAGAGGAAAAATAATCCCACACCCATGACTTCAGGGCATAGGGATAGTAAACAGGTGAGAAGAATGGCCTCTTTCTCCTACTCCTCCACATTCCCCTTCACTGTCTGTGCTGGCAGCATATGATGCTGCTACTGCCTCAGAATCAGCACTGCAACTAGGACCAGGAGTATTGCTGGTGCTGGCAAGTGGAACCTGTCCTAGTCCCACATCACTTGTTGACCTCATTCCCACTGTGTCCACTGTGGTCTGTGGCACACTAGCTTGCTCCTCAGTATCCTGCTGCCCTTGCAACTCAGCAGCAGAAGGTATTAGATCAGTTGCAAATTCCAAAAGCTCATTGCTAGTGGTGATGATGGTGATGCCCATCCTCATCCCTGTCTCCCATTCCTTCTCAATTTCTACTAAAAAGGCCATCAATGTTTCTTCCACCCCAGCTTTTACACCATCATCATCACCACCACTAGTCCCTATATGCTGTTGCTCTGTAACAGACATCTCACTGCTGCTTGGCGGAGGTGATGATGAGCAATGTGACAGAGGGTCCCCTAATGTCTTTTTGACCTGAGGAAGGCAGACTGGTAGCAGTTGCAGCAGGCACAGGCAGCTGATCTGTACTCCTGCTGGTGGTATTAATTCTGCTGCTACTCTCACCAACACCAGTTCTGGCCTCTTAAGAATCATGTTCCAGTTAGACACTGTAGTAAAGGAAACAGAAGGAGCCAGAGGAATGGTGCGGGCTCCCTTGGTCTACTATCTGGATGCTCGTAAAATGCTTCCCCTATCACTCCCCTAACACTAGCCCCACTGGCTGTTTCACCATTACTGCTAACACAGACCACATTAAGTTCAGCTGCAGAGTTTTCCTCCTCACAGTCGCTAGTAATATGAGTATATTGATTACCCCCTCCTTCAGTCCTAACACAAATAAGATGCTGGACTTTCTTAGTACTAGCACTGGCGGGACTGCTTGGGGATGTCGACTGTGAATTAGGGTCTTCTGCTGTCACACTTGGCATCATGTTCTCCTCCCCCCCCCTCCTCCTGAGGAGGACACATTAGCAGTTTCAACACTGGTGGCAGCAGGTTCAGCAATGGCAGCAGACACAGCACTGGTGGCACTGGCAACAGGGAAAGCACGTCTGACAGCAGGCACAGTATTGGTGGCAGCAGGTTCAGCACTGGCAGCAAGCACAGCACTGATGACAGTGGGGCAGCACCACTGACCGCAGACACAGCACTAGTGGCAACAGGAGCAGCAATGGTGGCAGTAAGTGCAGCACGTCTAGTAGCAGGCACCGAGTCACTAGTACTACCCTTTTCTCCCTCCCTTCCCATTTCCTTTTCTCCCTCCCTTCCCATTCCCTTTTCTCCCTTCATTAAATTCCCCAAGATCCCTTGGAGTGATTTAGAGGGACTGGAGAGCATTAGTTCAGTAGTGCTCACTTCCTCCTCCTCCTCCTCAGACTCAGTGGAAATATAAGAGTTGTTCCAGTTCTTCCTTTTAATATTTTTAAACCTACTCATAGTGATAGCAGTCTTCTGCCTCAATATTTCCTCAAGATCACAGCAGAATACCATACCACATCTACCTCACTCTGTAGCTGCTTCTATTGTGTTTGACTTCTGCAAATACATCACATTTTTATAGTGAAAAGGCAAAAACCAAGTAAATCAATGGGCGAAAACTTTCTAGCCATTGGAAAAATGGCAGACAATTTTGGCCAACGGCCGAAAAATGAGACAGGCTAGTTTCAAAGCTGATTTTCCCACAAAAAAAAACCTGACAACAATGTGGTTTTTGCAGAATTTCTTGCAGGAACATGGCAAGAGATTTCGCCCACCCCAAATAGGGAAGACAAATAAGGGGGAGGAGCATGCCTTATGTAAAACACCTAGTATACATGAAGATATTAATAAAGGAACCAATGAGAACTCAAAGGCCCCCTACAAAAGTGAGGGTAAACATAATAAAAAAAATGTTAGGCATTTGAAGCAAATCACCTATTAATGGGGAGTTTGAAGATGCCTAGCTGCTCCTGCAAATGGAAAAGGTTGCTAAGCTAAAAAATGTTAGAATAATGTGAGGTTTTAATTGCCCTAATATTGACTGCACAAATAGACTCCCAGCATAGCAAAGGGAAATACTTTCATAGCTTTTTTAATAACAGCTTCATGTCCCAATTAAAAGGTGAGCTATGTAGGAATGAAACCTAGTGATATCAAACAATTTTAAAATACTATACAAATGCACAACTGAAACATTAAGCTTTAAAAAGGCTAATTTTGCTATGCTAAAGCAGTGTTAGAGGGAAATCAGTTTGATGTTATTTTCAATAACAAAACTGCAGATAGAACCTGGAATTTATTCAAAAGGATTTTGGATAAATATATGCATTAATATATATTGTTGGGTAATACGTACGAGAGAAACCCATTAAGAACAATGTGGTTTAACAATGAGGTTTTCAAGGGAATGAGGAATAAGAAGCAGCATTTAAAATTATTTTGTGTCAGAATGTGCAGATGCATCATTTAACCCCTTCGCGTCCAGTGACGTGCCAGGACTGTCATGGCTGTCCGGAACTTAAGGACCAGTGACGGTCCTGGCACGCCACGTACTTTTTACTCACATCGCTCCTGCAGGAGAGCTGTGAGTAATAGCAGGGACTGAAATTGATCGCTCCAAGACCGGAGCGATCTCTTTCAGCCCCTCATTCGGCGTGCCGCACACGTGATCAGTCACATGGGACCGCACTCAAACTTTCCTATCTGGTCCTTAAAGGACCACACACCCCAGGACAGCTGGCCCTTAATGAGTTAAAGATATAAGGCATTAAACAGAATCAGCAAACAGGCAATTAGGCTAGTCAGAATTGAAAATGAGAAAAGAGTTGCAAAAGACAGCAAGACAAATCCTGAAAACTTTCACATGTATAAAAATAGCAAAAAAAGTAACACTTGATACTAGGACTCGTAAAACTGAGAAAGGTTAATTAATTAGGATATGGCAATGGTTGACACTTTAACCTCTTAAGGACTGATGACGTGTCAGGACAGTCACCGGTAAATTTGCCTAAAGGACTGGTGATGGATAAGCCAGGATTTCCCCATAGGCTGTTTTATGATGTATTTTTGGGGAAGATTTTGAGGGAGATTGTATCCAAGCAAGTCTGTGTGCAGCTCAATACATTGCTGCCAATCCATCATCCTTCTTGGCTAAGCAGAAAATCCATCGATCCAACTGAAGTCAAACAATTATGGGCCCTAACAATGACAATGAGGGTAATAAAAGTATTAGATCATACTTGAGCAAAAATCTAATCTGTAATACCCCTATTTCCCAAAAACAATTACTAGCACAAGATATGAAATGCTTTTGTACGTTATGTATTTCAGTGACAATACCCTGTGCCCCCCACAGGAATACCCCCAGTATGACAGGCTGTATAAAATTTGCCTCCTAATAAATCATTTACAGGATAAGTTTTCATAAGCATATACACCTCAGAAACACATATGCATAGATGAACCCCTAATTAAATATTAGGCTAGGTTGGGATTTAAACAGTATCTCCCCTCTAAACTCTCCAAGTTCGGAGTAAAATTTTTTAAATTGTGCGAAAGTGCCGTGGGGTATATTCAGGCTTTCAGAATTTATGAGGGGAAGGACAGCCAACTTGATGGACTGGATCTATGTGATCAACTGATGCAGCCTTACTTCACTGTGATGAAATGTAGGGCCTGGTTCAAAAAGGTAGCCATGTACACTATCAGACTGACATTTATAATTTATAATTTAATTTTCAGATTAGCAAACCCCACTCCAAAATGCTCATTTTTACAATATCAACTTCATTTGATTTCAGTTTGTTATGTTTCAAGGGGCACTTGAAGTAATTCATTTAAAAATTCCCCCAACCACTGAAAATAGAAACCCACAGAAATGCAGCAGAGTGTGCTACAGCGCAAGGAGACGGACAAACAGCACCTTTTACTGTCCTGATTGCCCTTCAAAACCTGGGCTCTGCATTGGCGACTGCTTCAAGCAATACCATGTAGGTGCAATGCAATAGTGCTGTAAGAGTTATCATTTTGTTATTTGGCCACTTTTCCACCTGAAATATCCTATTTTTTATTTTTCAAAACACATCCCTCCTTAGATCTAACACTATGAAAATATAATGGGAAGCAATGAACCCTAAGGTTTTTTATGTCTGTAAAAGGAATCATGCATGTTCCCAAATGGGCCCAGTAGCTCCCCTAAACCCTGACAATCCTATGAGATTGCTGTACTCAGAAGACGTAGATGAACACTAATCAAATAATTTTTTAAAGTATTTTAATATGCTGTGCTTGAAATCCACAACAACACTGTAGATTTAGATGTGAAAAAAAGTTTTTATTCTTACTGTAGGTTTTTGGAGGGAATGGTGATAAAGTTACTGTAAAAAAATTGCCAATTTGCACCTAGAATGAAACCCTGGATTGTCTACTTTTCTAAAACATAGACTTTTGAGGGTGATATTTTAATTGCAGCATTGTCAAACAGACCCAAATGAGACAAAGTACCAGTTAAGCAAGCAGAAACAATGGCATGTCTGAAAATAGAAACGCATATTTTTCCAGCTGGGCCCAGTAACTCCCCAAATCCTGACAAACCTATGCATATGGGGCATTGCCATAATCAGAAGATGGAGCTGAAGATTAATCAGTGCATTTTTTAATATCTGTAACTATCCTGTGCTTGAAATCCACAGTGACATTGAATATGTGTGAAAAAAAAACTTTTTTTCCTACTGCAGGTTGTGAGAATTATTGGTTATAAAGTGGCCCTGTGTGCAAAGTGGAGCACTGCTAACAGCCCCAAATTAGTCATAGTCCCAGTAAGCAGGAAGTGAAAATTCCATGTCTGTGCAAAAATTGGCCCTGTAACTTCCCCAAACCCTTACTATGTGTATGAACATTAATCAATGCATTTTTATACTATACTGTGAAAACGCAACTAAAATATACACTTCTGAGGGGAAATTTTATAGGGAGGCATTGGTACACAGCCCCAATGAGTCATGGTACCAGTTAAAGCGGAACTACCATCCATTAATAAATCTGGCCCAAATAAATACCCATCAGGCCATAGCTGCTCAATAGCGCTAGTCGCCAGAAATTTTACCTGGTGTTTGAGAATTGTACACTGTTCCTGGACTGACAGACAGGAAACAGCACAAACATCTTCCCATAGTGACGTCTGCGCACCTGTGCTCTCAGTCCCAGCCTGCTCTAGGAGGCGCTGCTAGGAGCGGCTTCAAAAGGGACTGACAGTGCAGGCGTCACTATGGAAAGATGTCTGCGCTGTTTCCTGCCTGTCAGTCCAGAAACAGTGTACATTTCTCAAACACCAGGTAATATTTCTGGCGACTAGCGCTACTGAGCAGCTAGTTGCCAGATGGGTATTTATTTGGGTCAGATTTATTCATGGTAGTAGTTCCACTTTAAGCAGGCTGTGAATATTCCATGTCTGAAACTGGAATCTCGCATGTTCCAATTTGGGCCCCGTGGCTCCCTCAAACACAGACTAACCTATCCATATGGGGTATCGCTGTATGTATGATGATGTAGTAGAACATTAATCAATGCATTTTTATATCTGCAACTATCCTGTGCTTGAAATACATAGCAACACTGAAATACAAGTGTGAAAAATTCTGAATTTTTTTCTTACAGCAGAATTTGAGAGATATTGGTGGTAAAATGGCTGAGTGAAAAATGTGAAAAACACCTAAAGTGTCACAGTTCCCAGAGAAGTTCAAGAGTCAGTATGGTATAGTTAATTGCAATTTATTGACAATTGAAAGGTAAGCAAAATATAAACAATATATACAGCAGGAACAAGCAGATGGTTACAGGCCAGCGAGCTCTGCTATCAGGAATAGTAGGCTGCCGAGACTGACCAGTCTGTTGGAGACTAGGCCTAAGCAACTGGTAGTCTCTGCTGGAGCCAGGAGCAGAAACAGGAACACAGGATCTTGATCCAACGTAGCGGGCGTACCGACTCAAGCCTGCAGTCAGTAGGGAGCGATATCTGACTCAAGCCTGCAGTCAGTATGGAGCGAACTCTGACTCACGCCTGCAGTCAGAATGAGAAATAGATAGCTGACTCGCCTGCAGTCAGTATCAGAGCTGGTCTACCAGAGCCACAGGTCCGCACTAGGTTGGGTGTCTACTAGGTACAAGGAACAAACATAAGAGTAGTCAGACAGAGCCACAAGTCAGCACCAGAGGGGGTAGTCAGACAAGCCAGGTCATACACAGTTCAGGTAGTCAGCCAGAGCCACAGGTCTACACCAGATTGGGTGTCCACTATAAGGATAAGCAAAAGAATAGTCAGACACAGCCACAGGTCAACACCAGGTTGGATGGAAGACTAGCCAGGTCATACACAGAGCCCAAGGTAATAGAACTGCTATGAACAACAACGCAAGGGCAACTGAGTCAGGACTCAGTCTGCCTTTTAAACCCCTCCACAGGAAGTAGGTAGGAGGAGCAGCTCAGAGGGAGGAAGTAGGTAGGAGGAAGTAGGTAGGAGGAGACTACAGCAAGCAAACACATAAAACAGAGGCCTGCTGCATGCTTGAAGCCTCACTCCTGTAGATGACTCTGAAACCAAGGTAAGCTGTAACATAAAGTGAAAGCCTGTGTTATATACATTTCAAAAATATACACTTTGTGGGGAAATTTTTAAATGGAGCACCGGTACACAGCTCCAAATGAGACATGGCACTAGTTAAGCAAGCTGTGAAAATTCCATTTGTGAAACTGGAAATGTGTATGTTCTAATTTGGGCCACGTAACTCCCACAAACCTTGACAAACCTATACATATGGGCTACTGCAGTACTGAGAACTTTTTTACATCTGCAACTATCCTGTGCTTGAAATCCGCAGCAGCATTGCAATGTAAGTGTGAAAACTGCAAAAAAATATATATATATATTACCACAATTTCGGTACAGATCTCTGGAAAAATAGCTGCATAAAAAACTACAAAATTCTACTCACAAATTACCCTATGCTGTCTACTTTTCAGAATCATAGACGTTAGTGGGGAATTTTTGGTTCTGGCACCGTCAACTAAGCTATGATCCTCACATGCCAAATAAAAAAAAATTACAGATTGGAAATAATTGTGTTCATCTTGTAATATTGACCCTGTAGATGTGAAAAAGGGATTTGAAATACTAGGCATATGGGGTACTCCCATAATCAGGAGAAGCAAATGAATATATTTGGGGATATTTTTTTCTAATGAAATAATCGTGTACAAATCCTGACAGGAAAATGTATGTATAATGTTAGGCGCTTTTTTTTTTATTTGTTTCCTCTCTCTTATATTTTAATCAAATTAAAAGTTGGGTTATCCATATAAATGTGGTATCAAAAGAAAGACCCACTTGTGCTTAATAACCAGTATATAATTTGTGTGGGTGTACTAAAGAAATTAGAGGTAAAATATAGTTGTACAAAGACATAGTCAAAAAGGTAAAAATTGCTCAGGTCCTTAAGTGCAAACCATCCCACATTTTCCCAGTCCTTAAAGGGTTAAACAAATTATTTTCTTCTGTATATACAAAGGAATCAACAATAACAGGCTTTGGGCAAACAAAGATAAGCACAGCATTTCATCCACTGTGTACAAGGTTAATTGTGGACAAAGTTCCAAAGAGAGGTGAAAAGGTTACGTTGAAAAAAGCACCTAGTCCTGATGGCATACAACCGAGGGCACATAGGGAGCTGAGTTTGGAATTAACAAGGCCTCTATACTTAATACTTATTGATTCACTCTCATCAGGCATAGGGCTCGATTCTATTACCAGCGCTAAAAATAAAACAGGAGTTGTTTTTTTTAAGTCACAGTTTTTGCTATCCTATTACCCAACTTGTGAAAGCAAAATCAGCAGTAATTATACTTACCGCCAGTCTAAAAAAAGCCCATAGGAAACAACTAAAAACAACATGCAATTAGTATCCTATTACCCACAGTCAGTATTAACGCCTGTTTTGTGGTTACATTTAAGTCAAAAATGTTGTGCCTCAGAGGTTGAGGCGTAGAAGCCATAACGACAGTTTCAAAACCATCGTTGTTCGAACAAAAGCAGTGTATTATACAGTATACAGCATAGCAATCCAACATAAAGTGCCCCCCCTCTACATATTAACCCCCCTTTTAAAAGTCGACTTACAGTGCTTTCTTACACCACATTAATCTGACAAATATTGTTCATAGTAGACAATTAACCCTTCCCCTTCCAAATCCGACTTACAGTGCTTTTTTCACCACATTAATCCTACTAATATTGTTCATAGTCGACAATAAACCCTTCCCCTTCCAAGTCTGACTTGTAGTGCTTTCTTTCACCATATCAATTCAATGAATATTGTACATCCGACATTTTAACCCCCCTCCCCCTTGAAAAGTCGACTACAGTGCTCCCATGACTTTCTTTCACCATTTTTATCCCACCTTTTTCTTCTCCTATTATATTCAACATGCCCTCGTATTTTGTATTGCAAGATTAACACTATGAGTACCAGAGAGGTATTGTAATGTGTTTGCTACCCGTCTGGTACTCATAGGGTTAATAGGCAATCTGTATATGTAAAAAAAAGGTGCGTTTTTTTCATTATACATGTAATTTGTGTGAAAATGTAATTAAATATTTAATTTATGTATAACAATGATTTATTTTTTTAAATTATATATGTAATTTGCATTAAAAAAAGTACTTCAGACCTCAAGAGGAGTATCATGACCCCTCATGACACCCCCCTAGCATGGTGGCGACAATTGACCCCTTTATTAATGAATCCTTTGAGTGCCAGAGGGGTACGGAACACATTGTAAAGCAATGCATTCCATACCTCTCTGGCACTCAAAGGGTTAAAGAGCATATAACCTATGTTTCACATAGGTTATATGCTCTTTAATTAACAAAGGGGGCAATTGTCGCCGACCATGCTAGGGGGGTGTCATGAGGGGTCATGATTAGTGATGATCGAGCACCCCAATGCTCGGGTGTTCGGGTGCTCTGACCGAGCGCCCCCGGAGGCTCGAGTGCTCGGCCGAGCACCCGAGCCCCATTGAAGTCAATGGGAGGACTCGAGCATTACACCAGGCACCCCCTGCTCTGATGAGGGGAGGGTGCCTGGTCCATAGGAAAAGGGCAGAAAATGATGGAAACACCACAGAAATGGTTCAGGGACAGCATAGGGAGGATGTCTGGATGCATCTTGGACTCCAACATCGCTGCTGGGAACGATGTTTCGCCCGTAGTACGCCATTTTTACAGACTGACCGTAAAACACACAAAAAGGAAGATAAAAACGACTTTAGGCGAAAAATTGTTACCAAACAGTATTTGCTGTATATTTACTTGTATATCATCTGCAAATTCTGCAAAAAATTTCATCGATTTTTCGGAACTGGGGCCATGATTAAGAGGGAAACGTACGCAGAGGCAAATTCTCCCAAAAATTTCCTCGATTTTTCTGAACTGGGGCCATGATTAAGAGGGAAACGTGCGCAGAGGCAAATTCTCCCAAAAATGTCCTCGATTTTTCTGAACTGGGGCCATGATTAAGAGGGAAACGTGCGCTGAGCCGACCATCTAAAACATTATGGGTGAGGGTCTGCTGTGGAGCTGACCATCCTAAACATTATATGCGAAGGCCCGTTAGTGAGTTGACGATATAAAACATTATATGAGAGGGCCCGCTAGAGAGCTGACCCAATAAAACATTATATGAGAAGGCCCGCTGGTGAGCTGACCTATACAAAAATTGTCAAACAGCGCCTGCTGGTGAGCTGGCCCTATATAAAAATTATATCACAGGGCCCGCTGGTGAGCTGGCCCTATATAAAAATTATATCCCAGGGTATATGGAAGAGAGTCAACCATATACCCATTTTTTGGGTGGAAGGGGTGAATGGGAATACAGAGTATTCCCATCATTGTAAATAACATATCTAAAGTGACTTTATGTTCCCCCGGGGCTTTCCTCCAGTGGAGTGGAGAAGTAAGGGGAAATCCAGGCCTTGTTCATTTTTATAAGTGTCAACCTATCAGCATTTTCGGTGGAAAGGCGGATACGCTTATCTGTTATGATGCCACCAGCAGCACTAAATACCCGCTCAGACAGAACGCTGGCGGCAGGGCAGGCCAGCACCTCCAAGGCGTAGAGTGCCAGTTCATACCACGTGTCCAGCTTGGACACCCAGTAGTTGTAAGGCACAGAGGGATCATTGAGGACGCTGACACGGTCTGCTACGTACTCCTTCACCATCTTCCAAAACTTTTCCCTCCTTGTGACACTAGGCTGCGCATCAGGGTGAGGGTGCTGGCGGGGTGTCATGAAGGTGTCCCACGCCTTGGAGAGTGTTGCCCTGCCTTTGTCAGAACTGCTGTGTGCTCCCCTTTTCTCCCCTTCTCGGTTGGCCAAGGTAGCACGTACTCTGCCGCCAGCGTTGTCAGATGGAAAATTTTGGAGCAATTTTTCAACAAGAACCTTCTGGTATTGCACCATTTTGCTTGTCCTCTCCACCGGAGGAATGAGAGATGAGAAATTCTCTTTGTAGCGGGGGTCCAGAAGGGTGAACACCCAGTAATCCGTGTTGTCTAAAATGCGTATAACGCGTGGGTCACGGGAAAGGCAGCCTAACATAAAGTCAGCCATGTGTGCCAGAGTACCAACAGGCAAGATTTCGCTGTCCTCACCAGGAGGATGACTCTCAATCTCCTCATCCTCTTCCTCCTCTTCTGCCCACCCACGCTGAAGAGATGGAACTAAAGTTCCATGGCTACCCTCTGTAGCGGAGGCAACCGTGTCTTCCTCCTCCTCCTCCTCCTCCTCCGCCTCCTCCAATTGTCGCTGAGAAGACGAAGTGAGGGTGCTCTGGCTATCACCTTATGTAAGCTCTTCCTCCCGCATTTCCACCTCTTCCACATGCAAAGCGTCGGTTTTAATTGTGAGCAGCGAGCGTTTCAGTAGACACAGAAGTGGGATGGTTACACTGATAATAGCGTTATCGCCGCTCACCATCTGTGTCGATTCCTCAAAATTGCGTAAAACCTCACAGAGGTCTGACATCCATTCCCACTCCTCACTTCTGATTACAGGAAGTTGAACGGAGAGGCGACGACCGTGTAACAGCTGGTACTCCACTACTGCCCTCTGCTGCTCACAAAGCCGGGCCAACATGTGGAAGGTGGAGTTACAGCGCGTGCTCACGTCACACAGCAGCCGGTGAGCTGGCAATTGTAAGCGCTGCTGCAGCTTCAACAGGCCGGCTGAAGCTGTTGATGACTTACGGAAATGTGCACACACGCGGCGCACCTTGGTCAAGAGATCATGCAAATTGGGGTAGGTTTTTAGAAATCGCTGAACCACTAAATTAAATACATGCGCTAGGCATGGTACGTGTGTGAGCTTGCCGAGCTCCAAAGCCGCCACCAAGTTACACCCATTATCACACACAACCATGCCTGGTTGCAGGTTGAGTGGCGAGAGCCACTGCTCGGTCTGGTGACTAATCCCCTGCAACAGCTCTGAGGCCGTGTGCTGTTTGTCCCCAAGGCAGATCAGTTTCAGCACGGCCTGTTGACGCTTCCCCACTGCAGTGCTACACTGCTTCCAGCTACCGGCTGATGGGTGAGTGGCGCTGCACGCAGAGAATTCGGAGGTGGAAACGGAGGAGGAGGAGCCAATAACGTAGGTGCTGGCGGAAACCCTGATGGAGGTAGGGCCCGCAATCCTCGGCGTGGGTAGCACCTGTGCCATCCCAGGGTCCGAGTCACTCCCAGCCTCCACGACATTCACCCAGTGTGCCGTCAGGGAAATGTAGCGTCCCTGGCCACAAGCACTTGTCCATGTGTCAGTCGTTAAGTGGACCTTCCCAGTAACTGCGTTGGTCAGGGCACGGGTGATGTTACGGGACACATGGTGGTGTAATGCGGGGACGGCACACCGGGAAAAGTAGTGGCGGCTGGGGACTGCGTACCGAGGGACAGCTGCTGCCATCAGGCTGCGAAAGGACTCAGTCTCCACAAGCCTAAATGGCAGCATTTCGATGGCCAGTAATTTGGAAAGGTGTGAGGTTAGTGCTATGGCCTGTGGGTGGGTGGCTGGGTATTTTCGCTTGCGCTCAAATGCCTGGGGTAACGACATTTGGACGCTGCGCTGGGACAGGGAAGTGGATGTGGTCGCTGATGGTGCTTCAGATGGTACAGGTGCAGGGCGGGAGGTATGCGGGCCTGCGCCTTCGACAGGCGATTGGCTGGCACCGAAAACAGGGGAAGAGGAGGCAGTGGTGTGGCCTGCAGACACAGATTGGCGATCCGGGCATTCCTCCCACTTATTACGGTGCTTGGATGCCATGTGTCGGATCATGCTGGTGGTGGTGAGGTTTCTAGTGTTCATGCCTCGGCTCATTCTGGTGTGGCACAGGTTGCAAACTACAATTTTTTTGTCGTCCACACTTTCCTTAAAAAAACGCCATACCGCGGAACACCTAGCCCTTGGCAAGGGAGATTTACGCAAGGGGGTGCTCCGTGGAACATTTGCGGGCCGGTTTGGTGTGGTCCGCCTTCTTTCTGTAGCCACACCACTGCCTCTTCCAGCCTGTTGCGGTGCTGCAGATGGCTCACCCTCAGGACTGCTGTCATCGCTCGGCTCTCCACCTTCCCAGGTGGGGTCAGTCACCTCATCGTCCACCAAGTCCTTCTCCACTTCCTCACTCTGATCATCCTCCTCATTTCTTGATCCCACCACATACTCAGTCATTGACAACTGTATATCATCCTCCTCATCAAGGTCTTGAGACAGTAATAGTGGTTGATTTGGTGGCAACTGTGTCTCATCATCATCATCATCCACTTCCTTTGACCTTAAATGCCGTTCACCTCTGTCATCTTCTTGTGATTGGGTACCCTCTAGAGGTTGTGAATCAGGGCACAAGATTTCATGTTCCTCTGCAAGCGTGCTTGGAGAGAGGTTCAAATTAAGGATTGGTGATGAGACGAGCTCCTCACTATATCCCAGTGTGGGATCACTTCTTTGACCAGACCCTCTATGGTGGGAGGAAGGATGATCAGGGTGAGGATTATGTTGACCAGACTCTTGGCTACTGAGAGTGGACTTGGTGGAAGACAGGGTGGTGCTTAACCGACTGGAAGCAGTATCACCTGAAATCCAACCGACCACCTGTTCGCAGTGGTCTGACCTCGAGAGTGATGTCCTGCGACGCCCTGTAAACTGAGACATGAAGCTAGGTATGGTGGATGTCTTTCTTTCTTGTGCTCTGGCACCAGGCACAGTTTCTACGCGTCCTGACCCGCGCCCTGAACTATCAGGATCACGTCCACTTCCCCGTCCCTTTTTACTCGCCTTCTTCATATTACACGGAATATGTGCTGCAAATCTGCAACTTTGCACACTAAACAGAATGTGCTGCTTATCTGCGGCTAGGCACAGTGAATGGAATATGTGACTTTTATTTTTTACACTTTGCACACTAAACAGAATGTGCTGATAATCTGCAACTTTGCACACTAAACAGAATATGCTGCTTATCTGCGGCTAGGCACAGTGAATGGAATATGTGACTTTTATTTTTTACACTTTGCACACTAAACAGAATGCGCTGATAATCTGCAACTTTGCACACTAAACAGAATATGCTGCTTATCTGCGGCTAGGCACAGTGAATGGAATATGTGACTTTTATTTTTTACACTTTGCATACTAAACAGAATGTGCTGATAATCTGCAACTTTGCACACTAAACAGAATATGCTGCTTATCTGTGGCTAGGCACAGTGAATGGAATATGTGACTTTTATTTTTTACACTTTGCACACTAAACAGAATGTTCTGCTAATCTGCAACTTTGCACACTAAACACAATGTGCTGCTTATCTGCGGCTAGGCACAGTGAACGGAGTAAGTGACTTTTATTTTTTGCACTTTGCACACTAAACAGAATGTGCTGATAATCTGCAACTTTGCACACTAAACAGAATATGCTGCTTATCTGCGGCTAGGCACAGTGAATGGAATATGTGACTTTTATTTTTTACACTTTGCACACTAAACAGAATGTTCTGCTAATCTGCAACTTTGCACACTAAACAGAATATGCTGCTTATCTGCGGCTAGGCACAGTGAATGGAATATGTGACTTTTATTTTTTACACTTTGCACACTAAACAGAATGTTCTGCTAATCTGCAACTTTGCACACTAAACACAATGTGCTGCTTATCTGCGGCTAGGCACAGTGAACGGAGTAAGTGACTTTTATTTTTTGCACTTTGCACACTAAACAGAATGTGCTGATAATCTGCAACTTTGCACACTAAACAGAATATGCTGCTTATCTGCGGCTAGGCACAGTGAATGGAATATGTGACTTTTATTTTTTACACTTTGCACACTAAACAGAATGTTCTGCTAATCTGCAACTTTGCACACTAAACAGAATATGCTGCTTATCTGCGGCTAGGCACAGTGAATGGAATATGTGACTTTTATTTTTTACACTTTGCACACTAAACAGAATGTTCTGCTAATCTGCAACTTTGCACACTAAACAGAATGTGCTGCTTATCTGCGGCTAGGCACAGTGAACGGAATAAGTGACTTTTATTTTTTACACTTTGCACACTAAACAGAATGTGCTGATAATCTGCAACTTTGCACACTAAACAGAATATGCTGCTTATCTGCGGCTAGGCACAGTGAATGGAATATGTGACTTTTATTTTTTACACTTTGCACACTAAACAGAATGTTCTGCTAATCTGCAACTTTGCACACTAAACACAATGTGCTGCTTATCTGCGGCTAGGCACAGTGAACGGAATAAGTGACTTTTATTTTTTACACTTTGCACACTAAACAGAATGTGCTGATAATCTGCAACTTTGCACACTAAAAAGAATGTGCTGCTAATCTGCAACTTTGCACACTGAACAGAATGTGCTGCTAATCTGCAACTTTGCACACTAAAAAGAATGTGCTGCTAATCTGCAACTTTGCACACTGAACAGAATGTGCTGCTAATCTGCAACTTTGCACACTAAACAGAATGTGCTGCTAATCTGCAACTTTGCACACTAAACACAATGTGCTGCTAATCTCCAACTTTGCACACTAAACAGAATGTGCTGCTAATCTGCAACTTTGCACACTAAACACAATGTGCTGCTTATCTGCGGCTAGGCACAGTGAACGGAGTAAGTGACTTTTATTTTTTGCACTTTGCACACTAAACAGAATGTGCTGATAATCTGCAACTTTGCACACTAAACAGAATATGCTGCTTATCTGCGGCTAGGCACAGTGAATGGAATATGTGACTTTTATTTTTTACACTTTGCACACTAAACAGAATGTTCTGCTAATCTGCAACTTTGCACACTAAACAGAATATGCTGCTTATCTGCGGCTAGGCACAGTGAATGGAATATGTGACTTTTATTTTTTACACTTTGCACACTAAACAGAATGTTCTGCTAATCTGCAACTTTGCACACTAAACACAATGTGCTGCTTATCTGCGGCTAGGCACAGTGAACGGAGTAAGTGACTTTTATTTTTTGCACTTTGCACACTAAACAGAATGTGCTGATAATCTGCAACTTTGCACACTAAACAGAATATGCTGCTTATCTGCGGCTAGGCACAGTGAATGGAATATGTGACTTTTATTTTTTACACTTTGCACACTAAACAGAATGTTCTGCTAATCTGCAACTTTGCACACTAAACAGAATATGCTGCTTATCTGCGGCTAGGCACAGTGAATGGAATATGTGACTTTTATTTTTTACACTTTGCACACTAAACAGAATGTTCTGCTAATCTGCAACTTTGCACACTAAACAGAATGTGCTGCTTATCTGCGGCTAGGCACAGTGAACGGAATAAGTGACTTTTATTTTTTACACTTTGCACACTAAACAGAATGTGCTGATAATCTGCAACTTTGCACACTAAACAGAATATGCTGCTTATCTGCGGCTAGGCACAGTGAATGGAATATGTGACTTTTATTTTTTACACTTTGCACACTAAACAGAATGTTCTGCTAATCTGCAACTTTGCACACTAAACACAATGTGCTGCTTATCTGCGGCTAGGCACAGTGAACGGAATAAGTGACTTTTATTTTTTACACTTTGCACACTAAACAGAATGTGCTGATAATCTGCAACTTTGCACACTAAAAAGAATGTGCTGCTAATCTGCAACTTTGCACACTGAACAGAATGTGCTGCTAATCTGCAACTTTGCACACTAAAAAGAATGTGCTGCTAATCTGCAACTTTGCACACTGAACAGAATGTGCTGCTAATCTGCAACTTTGCACACTAAACAGAATGTGCTGCTAATCTGCAACTTTGCACACTAAACACAATGTGCTGCTAATCTCCAACTTTGCACACTAAACAGAATGTGCTGCTAATCTGCAACTTTGCACACTAAACACAATGTGCTGCTAATCTGCGGCTAGGCACAGTGAACGGAATATCTGACGTTTTTTTTTTAAACTCTGCCCCCCAAAACAAAATATATCTGCTGCCCCCACACACAGTAGTCCTAAAAAGGACTTTTGGGTCTTTTTGTTGTTCAAACGCGCTTTTTTTCTCCCTACACTGACTTTCCCTTCCTATCCTCATCTCTCCCTGGCTAAGACTGAGCCGAACTCGCTGGTCAGGTGCTATACAGCACCCGATCACGGGTTCTGGCCAGCCAATCAGTGTAATGCCAGCAGCCAACATGGCTGCTGGCATTACACTGATGTCAGAGCCTCCCCGCACGTTTATTGGCTGCGCAGCAGCCGCGAAACGTGCGGGGAGGAGACCCGAACATGGCGGGCGAGTACCGCCATGTGGAGGAGACCCGAACATGGCGTACGAGTACCGCCATGTGCCGAGCAGAGCGATGCTCGAGCCGAACCGAGCTTCGGCCGAGCATGCTCGCTCATCACTAGTCATGATACCTCTCTTGAGGTCTGAAGTACTTTTTTTTAATGCAAATTACATATATAATTTAAAAAAAGAAAATCATTGTTACACATAAATATTTAATTACATTTTCACACAAATTACATATATAATAAAAACAAACACCTTTTTTTTATACATATACAGGTTGCCTATTAACCTTATGAGTACCAGAGGGGTAGCAAACACATTATAATACCTCTCTGGTACTCATAGGGTTAATCTTGCAATACAAAATACGAGGGCATGTCGAATACAATAGGAGAAGAAAAATGTGGGATTGAAATTGTGAAAGAAAGTCATGGGAGCACTGTAGTCGACTTTTCAAGGGGGAGGGGGGTTAAAATGTCAGATGTACAATATTTGTCGAATTAATATGGTGAAAGCAAGCACTGTAAGTTTGATTTGGAAGGGGAAGGGTTAATTGTCGACTATGAACAATATTTGTCTGATTAATGTGAAAGAAAACACTGTAAGTCGACTTTTAAAAGGGGGCGTTAATATGTCGAGGGGGGGGCACTCTGTCGGATTCTGTTATGTGGAGAACACATCTAACACTGATCTTTTTGTCATCAAATGTACGCCTATTTCCTTGGACTTTGACATTTTGCACGTTTTTTGTAGGTGGTAGTTGGAAAAAAGCAGACAGCGCCAGTTTTTTACTACTATGAAAAGTGCTGTCTACGCCAGTTTTGTTTTACCGTGATTCTGCAATAGAATACCGAACTAACACATGTTTGCAAAATTCACGCTACTTGTTTTTCTTGTAATGCCAGTTTTAGCGCGGGTAATAGAATCAAGCCCCAAGTGCTCTGTGACTGGTGGAAAATAGATGTAGTCAAATTATTTAAAAGAGGAAAGATCTACAACTGGAAATTATATACCTGTGTGATTGACTTCCTTAATGGGTAAGATACTAGAAGTTACTAAAGGATAACATTCAGAATTATTTCAGTATTGTGACAGAATGGCTGTCACCCAGAGAATGAAATGTGTCTGTTTTCAGTGATCGCCATTGTCTTAACATGGGTACCATTCTTTAAACATTAATGTTCTAATGCATGCATTAGAGAGTGTTGGCCATTTACCAGCATTGAATGGGTTGGTTAGTGTATGATGTACAGAGGGATGGTGCCATCCAGTCTAGCTGTCCGCAGAGATTGTGTTATGAGATAGCCAGTGTTGGTCAGATAGAGGGGTAGGGCAAATCTGTCTGTGGAATGTTTTTATCTTCCCCCTCACATCAGGCTAAGCAGAAAGAGACCTGGTAGATGGTACCTGTGACATCAGATCCTGTGGGGGGTGGGTAGAAAGAAGGCTAGGAAGAGAGAGAGAGGAGACAGAGTTGAAAAATGTAGGACCAGGAGAAAAGGCCTCTCCATAATGGTTGGAGGTCTAGGGTCCATGGGCATTCTAAAGGAGTACTGCAGAAACTGGGACTGGTGAATGCCCTCACCGGAAGAGTTAGAGTGAGTGGGCACTGTAGGGCCAGGTGCCCTTTTCAGTTGTGGGCTGTAAGTGAAGGCAGCTACAGCCACAGAAACTACCCTGATGTTCCCCCCACAAGGATTGTGGCCAGGAAGCTGAACGTTGGTGGCTATGGCCCAAGACTAAAGAAAGGGGGCTGGGGATAATCTCAAGGATGCCTTCCCCAACTCCTCTGTCAGGTCTAAAAGATACAAGGAACCTTCATGTAATCCAGCAGTATGTGTAGTGGGAGGGGTGTCCACTCTTGCCCCTAGTGGGACTCTGTGTAAGCTCCAGCTTAAAGCTAATATGGACTGTGAGTATTATATGTAACCCCTGGCAACCTGTGCAACTTTGCTGGCACATCAAGAAGAGAACAGCAGAAGTTTGTAGTTTTTATGTTTTACCCCTGTTTGTTTGCCTGAATTTGTTGTCCTATGTTTGTGTGCCGTGACCTCTCTAATAAATGCAATTTATTATCTTTTTGTCTGGATGGATAAATCTCTTAACCCTCGGTCTACCAAGCAGTAACCCCTGTACCCCCGTCACAAGTATCATTAGTACGATAAGTATGTTTTCATGAAGGACAGATAATGTTAACCCTTTGAAGTAATTTGCTACTGGAAGGTAAGTGTTAACTTGGAGAAAGGTATAGCTGTGTATGAAGTATACTTAGACATTTCTAAAGCTTTCACTACTGTTCCTCACAAGAGATTGCCACATAAACTAGAATAGGACTGCCTTTAGAGACCATATCTGTGTATGGATAGGAAAATGGTTAATTGATGTGGAAACATGTTGTAAATGGAACCTTTTCGATCTCTTCTAAGTTGTAAGTGGAGTTCCTCAGGGTTCAGTCCGAGGTCCACTGCATTTTAATTTGTTTATTGATGATCTTGAAGTTGGTATTTAATGGTTGGTATTTAATGCTGTGTCTCAGAAAAGTTTGGATAAACTGTATGATAAGAAGTGACAGATGAGTGTTAACATAGGTAAATGTAAGGTTATACATTTAGCTTTCAGAACCAAACATGCTACATATGCATGACATGCTTGGAGAATCCTTGTTAGAAAGGTATTTAATAATACTGGTATACATTAGACTTAAAGGGATAGTAATGTTTTGCAAAAAAAATGCAGCTCCAATGAATCTTCATAGTATTTGGAAAGTGTTATTTCAATACTGTCAGGGTTGTAGTTCAAGAGTAATTGAATGATAAAGTATCCCCCTTCCTCCCCTTTTACCTAGTGCAAGTCGCCTCCCCTCAGATGTGGAATGTGGTCTCTTGACCAGATGGATCACAGCAAGGGACAATCTTCTTACTGTGAGCATAAGGAAAACCCTACCCCCCCTTGACAGGGTTTTCAGGTTTTTCCCTTATGCTCACTGAAGATTGTCCCTCTCTGAGATCCATCCGGACCGTCTTGCTGCTCTGAGGTGAGCAGTGTTAGATCAGTAAAAGGGGTGGGATGGGGGATAATTTATCATTCAATTACTCCTGAACTTCAACTGAAATAACAGTATCCATGGACCAAATACTATGAAAATTAATTGGTGCTGCTTGTGAAACATTACTATCCCTTTAACACAAGTTTGCAGTGTCATTCAGCTACTGCAAGAATCAATAGGATACTAAGTTTAAAAAAGGTGTATAGTTGGTAATAACACATCAAGAATATAGAATATAATTTTGGGTAAGTTTTCTTAAAAAAAGGCATTACTAAAATGAAAGAATGTACAGAGACGTGCAGATTTTACCTATACAGAAAGACTAGCAAAAACAGGTCTGTAAAGGAAGTTGCACTTAAGGAGGGATATGATTATTATTTACAAATATATTCAAGGTCAGTACAAGGTACTCTCTGGGGGATGTCTTTACTCAAAGATATGAGCAAAGGGGTCATCCTCTAAGATTAGAATAAAGGAGCATTCAACATAAACAAAGGAGGGATTATTTTATCCTAAGGGCAGTAAGGATGTGGCATTCTTTGCATTGCGAGGCTGTGTTGACTGTTAATGTAGATATTTTAAAAAAAGTACTGACTACCTGTAACCTCAGAAGATTATACATAATAATTTTGGAAATCAACTTGATGTTTGTTTGTTTTGCCTTGCAATGCGTTGGATACCTCTGGTACTCAAAGGGTTAATCCGAATCAACAAAAACAAAGGTGATATGGCAAAGGCTAAACTTGATGGATGCATGTCTTTTTTTCAACCTCTTCAACTATTTTTCTATGGACTATAAATAAGTTATGTTGAAAAAGGCAATAGTGAAGATGTATTTTGCCAGTATAATACTTAAAGGGATAGTAATGTGTCAAAATAAAAGCAGCTCAAATGAATCTACCTAGTATTTGAGCCATGGAGTGTGTTATTTCAATACTGTCACAGTTTTAGTTGCTTTGCAATGCGCTGCATACCCCTCTGGGGTTTAATGTTTATTTGTTTTGTAATAAAGAATTGCTAGAAATTTATTTTCATAATAAAGGTCATGTCATTGCTATTTTATTAAACTTTCCTTATTATTTTTAAAATGAGAGGAGGTCAGCAGTTTGAATAAAATTTCCCCAACAGCAAATTTCTTGCAGATAAACCCTGCTATCTGTTAGTCACCATGACAATCCAAAGCTGATTTACTAACATGACCGGGAGCAGTTCTTATGTGTAAGGTTAGCATGGGGGACAGACAAAACTTCCCAAAATGTCACTGATTTAAATGGCTTCTAATATTGTAAATGCTAGAAATGTTGCCAATGCATTACATAGCAGTATTAAAGACATCACTACCATTCTTGGGTAGAGATGTACTAAGGTGTAATAAAGAGGTGATAAAGAAGGAGATAACTTCTACAGTGATATCACTTCTCCAATTCCTATGTTAATCTATGGAGCCAATGCACTAAGATCTCTCCAACAGGAAATCTTAGTGTATGGATGCAGCTTAGAATACATTATATTTATATGTTTTTAACCCATTTCCATTTTAGGTGCTAGTGTTTCTTTAAAGTGATCCTGTCACTTAAAAGAGCAGTAAACTTTTTTTATGAAAAAATATATATTGTAAGGATTTTCCTGTTGACTAAAATAAGGGTACTCCCACTGCCAAGAGATTTATATTTCCAGAGTTATTACAGTTTAAACCCATGTTTTTTTACATTAGCAGTGCCCTCTAGTGGTCAAATTCTAATTAGATTTCCAGTTAGAATCTAATGGAAAGGAAAGTCAGAAAAGTCAGAGACATACAGTTCTCCATAGAATGTGATAGAAACTGCCTGTCACTTCCTGTCAGTTAGAACAATCAGGAAGTAAACACGGTAAATTCACTTCCTGATTATTTTAACTGCTATAAATGTATAATAAAACATCTGACAGCGATGGGAGTGACCTTGTTTTATTCAGCAGAAAATGCTCTGTAAAATACGTGTTTTCATAAAAAAAAGTTTACTGCTCCTTTAAGTTTACTTTGTTTTACTGGTAAAAAAAAAACTGCCTGTCTGTTGTACTAACCATTTTTCTGGAAATAAATGGTTATAAAGAAATGTATCTTTATATTTTGATGGCACAATGTGGCACTTCATGCTAATTACCTGCACAGTGTTCTAAATAGGTATATCCAAATCCAAACGTATAGTTCGCTGCACTATTAAAGTGTTAGTAATGTCCCATAATTTTTTATAGATTTGTAGAGGGTAAAAAAAGAATCTCATTGCCACAAATCCCATCTCTCAAACCGCTATGGTTTGAGAGATATTTGCAATCAAAGTTCCCCCCTCCCTACCCTTCTCCTGACATCAGCGTCTAGCTGACAGCAGGAGATCCCAGTCAGGGGACCAGCTGGCGGCTCTGTAGCAGAGCTGAAATCCCGTTGTTAGAAAATAAATACTTAAAGGGATAGTAATACTTCGTTTTATCTTTATTTTATTTTGTAGGCATTAAAAAAACATGAAGAAAGATATAAGTCTTATCTCTCAAACATTTATGGTTTAAGAGATATTCACAAGCAAAGTGTCCCCCCCCCCCCCCGTTCAGCCAAAGCAGAAGGGAGGTGCCCAGGTAGACTGAAGAGAGGGACAATCTTCAATTAAGATAAGGGAAAAAGCTGAAAAACTTGTCAAGGGGGACAGGGATTTCATTGTTTTCATACAAAGAAGATTGTCCCCTTCTGTTATCTGTCTGGTCATACAACCAGATTCCATATGTGAGAAGAGATGGCTTACACTAGGTAAAAGGGGCGGGGAGGGGAAACTTTGCTTGTGAATATCTCTTAAACCATAAAGGTTTGAGAGATAAGACTTATATCATTCTTCATGTTTTTTAATGCCTACAAAATAAAATAAAGTTAAAACGAAGTATTACTATCCATTTAATTGGAAAGGTCTACAAAGTGTGCCTGGTTTGCAAGCACACTTTGTAGACCATTCCTATGAAGTAGTTCTTTTATAATAACGGGATTTTGGCTGTGCTGAAGAGCCACGTTGTGTTTGCTGACACGGATCTCCTTCTGTCAGCTTTACAGCTGACATCAAGAGAAGGGGAGGGAAAGGAGAACATTGATTGCCAATATCTCTGAAAACCATAGCGGTTTGATAGATGGGGTTTGTGCAATGAGATTCTTTTTTTACCCTCTACAAATCTATAAAAAAATATTATGGGACATTACTAACACGTTAAACTTACCCCCGGGGAGACAGAAGGTAATGTACAAATCCACTAGCACAGCTCATTTTCTGTGCTGGGACAAGAGTGTATAAACACTTTAATGCATATCAGCACACAAACTCAGCCTTCATTAAAACTTTAATCCTGTCAAAACTTTAACACCTCCTTTATAGCATCCAGAGGGAAATTAAGCAGTTACACAACTTTCTATTGCCCCTTGTTACTATATAGCATTAGACAAGGTTTGAGGGAAAGAAATGTCCCGATATACCCATACATTTCCCATTGTTGTCTACTTTTTCAAATGCAGTGTGCAGAGGACAATTCTCAGATTAAGTAATTTAGTACATTGATGTTAGGCTGATGTAGCACTAAGAAATTGCTTCCAACTGCTAGTTTAGTACAGAATCACATTAGAACATCCCACCAAGAGTGTGGTAATATTGGCCCAACACACAAGAATCACATTAAAATATCCCACCAGAAGTGCGGTAATATTGGCCCAACACAAAAGAATCACATTAGAACATCCCACCAAAAGTGCGGTAATATTGTCCCAACACAAAAGAATCACATTAGAACATCCCACCAAGAATGCGGTAATATTGGCCCAACACAAAAGAATCACATTAGAACATCCCACCAAGAGTGCAATAATATTGGCCCAACACAAAAGAATCACATTAGAACATCCCACGAAGAGAGTGGTAATATACAGCATATTGCCATATTTGTCTTTAAAATTAACTGACCTTATCTAAGGTTAATGGGCCACCTAATCCCCTTCAATGTTAAATTTGTGGTGCCATCACTAATAAAAGGTGTTAATGCAGGGTTCAGGAATATGTGGCCCTCCAACTGTTGCCAGTCTGCAACTCTAATCAGGAGGTGGGGCCTATTCAGAGCAACAGAGGTGGAGGATTGTGGAGGTGAGTTTGCACGTAAATGGGTAAGGAAGTGGGACGGACATGATGGGAGTGGGAGTTGTTATCCATCAACAGCTGAAGAGCCTTAATTCACTCATCCTTGAGTTAAAGGGATAGTAATACTTTGTTTTAACTTTATTTTATTTTGTAGGCATTAAAAAAACATGAAGAATGATATAAGTCTTATCTCTCAAACCTTTATGGTTTATGAGATATTCACAAGCAAAGTTTCCCCCTCCCGCCCCTTTTACCTACTGTAAACAATCTCTTCTCAGATGTGGAATGCAGTCCATAGACTGGACAGATAACAGAAGGGGACACTCTTATTCTTATGAAAACAATGAAATCCCTTCCCCCCTTGACAAGCTTTTCAGGTTTTTCCCTTATCTTAATTGAAGATTGTCCCTCTCTGCAGTCTACCTGGGCAGCTCCCTTCTGCCCTGGCTGAGAAGTAAAAGGGGCTGGAGGGGGACACTTTGCTTGTGAATATCTCTTAAACCATAAAAGTTTGAGAAATAAGACTTATATCATTCTTCATGTTTTTTTAATGCCTACAAAATAAAATAAAGTTAAAACGAAGTATTACTATCCCTTTAAGTACTCAATTTCATTAGCATTAAGAAAAGTAGTAAGAAGAAATACCTTCTGCAGTATTATTTTGTCAGCTTGTGCCAAAACGCTCATGCAAAATTAGTTTTTTCAATGGGTTATATTTGTCCTCTAGGTGGCAGTGATCCATCAGAAGGTTAGGGTTCCCCAAGCATGCAAAATATCCAGGCAGGCTTATGGGGAGTCAATGAAAGAATTAAGGCATCATCACATTTTCTTTTCACCAGCACAACATTAATGGAATCTCATCTTCAAGGGCAAATGAAGACTGAAACTCGCAAACAAATTAGGCTATAAAATAAAAAAATATTTTTCTTTACTTCCTTACTGTTAATTTTTTTAGAGAAAGCAAGCCAACAATGGCAATACATTGCTTACTGTATGCTATTTGTATTTTATATTATGTATTTTATTCCTACAAGGGCCAGATGGGTATCACGGTGCCAGTGATTGCTGACTTCTGCTGTCAGTCAGGTGTGTGTACTCTCCATTGGCCACCTGTGTTTTACCCGCCCAGTATTGCCTATATAGACTGGGCTGAGGCACCCTTTGGTTGCCCTTTCGTGGTGTCTCTATGTCAGCAGTCACCTGTCTGTACCTGTACCTGTTCCTTGGGTCTGTTTCGCTCTGCCACCAGTGTCAGCGTTCTCCAGTAGTCAGTGCCTCTCCTGCGTGGTTCCTGCCTCCCTTCCAGATCCGGTTGGGCTGCCGTTCCTGCTTCCGTTCCTGATCCCGGGCTGCCTTTGTTCCTGCTCCGTTCCTGACCTGGTTGGCAGTCCTGTCGTTCCAGTGGTCGTCCTGGCTTGTCTGCTGTTCCTGCTGCTGTATCCTCACTGTCTTTATCTGGCTGCTGGGTCACCTGGGCGACATTCTGATCACTGGTTTGCTCCACATTCACAGGTTGCTGATTCTGCTGTATAGAACCGGTTGGGCTTTACAGTTGTCCAGTACGCGGTACTGGTTTACTCCATATTCACTGGTTGCTAATCTGGCTGTATAGAACCGGTTGGGCCTCTCTGTTGTCCAGTACGCGGTACTGGTTTACTCCACATTTACCGGTTGCTAATCTCGCTGTATAGAACCGATTGGGTGTCCCTGTAGTCCAGTATGCGATACTAGTTCAACCCACATTAACCAGTTGCTTATTGCGCTGTATAGAACCGGTTGGGCTTTACAGTTGTCCAGTACGCGGTACTGGTTTACTCCATATTCACTGGTTGCTAATCTGGCTGTATAGAACCGGTTGGGCCTCTCTGTTGTCCAGTACGCGGTACTGGTTTACTCCACATTTACCGGTTGCTAATCTTGCTGTATAGAACCGATTGGGTGTCCCTGTAGTCCAGTACGCGATACTAGTTCAACCCACATTAACCAGTTGCTGATTCCGTTGTATAGAACCGGTTGGGCATTCCTGTTGTCCGATACACAATTCTGATTTACTCCATTTTCACTGGCTGCAAATCTCGCTGTATAGAACCGGTTGGGCGTCCCTGTAGTCAAGTATGTGGTACTGGTTTATCCTCATCTACCGGTTGCTGATTCCGCTTATAGAACCGGTTGGGCATTCCTGTCGTCCAGTACGTAGTACTGGTTTACTCCACATTCACCGGTTGCTGATTCGCTAGTATAGAACCGGTTAGACGCTATTGTTATCCTATACTCCATACTGGTTTACTCCACATTAACTGGTTGCTGATTCCGCTTATAGAACCGGCTGGGCATTACTGTCTTCCAGTACATGGTACTGGTTTACTTCACATTCACCGGTTGCTGATTCGCTAGTATAGAACCGGTTAGACGCTATTGTTGTTCCTATACACGTTACTGGTTTACTCCACATTACCGGTTGCTGATCCATCTATATAGAACCGGTTTACTATACTGTTGTCCAGTGCGGTACTGGTTAATCCATCAGCCACCAGTTGCTGCTGCCTCCATTATTGAACCGGTTTGGTTTCCCTGGTTGTGAAACTGGTTTGCTCTACTTATGCTGCTGTTCCATCTATTCAGGATTTGTGGAGCTGTCCTTCTGTCCTCCTGGCTGCCTTGCCCGGTATATTGGCAAGGCCGGTAGAGCCATATTCAGATTGAGTGTTGCCCTCCAGGATGCCTTGCCCGGTATATTGGCAAGGCCGGTAGAGCCTGTCTCCATTCCGCAGTGCCATCTTCCAGGCTGCCTTGCCCGGTATACTGGCAAGGCCGGTAGAGCCACAGTTAGATTGTCGTGTTGCCCTCTAGGCTGCCTTGCCTACCATGCTGTATCTTGCAAATACTACTGTTTGAATCCATTATGTACATTTGATATATGTGTATGTTCAGGACCCTTGAGGGTTCCCATTAAACTTTTCAATAAAGTTTGATTTTTATCTTACTCTGTGTCTGAGAGTCAAAATAAACCATGACAATGGGTGCTTCACAATGCATTGGTATTCAAACGGTTAATGGATGATTCTCTGATATATATATATATATATATGTATATATGTAAAAGAATAAGCCTCATTGCATAATTTATGGTACCTTGCACACAGAACATAATTTATGTCTCCTCAGAAAACAAACACACATTGAACAGAATGCCTCATTACATAATTTATGTCTCATTAGGAGACACAACTCCCATTGGGTGATTCAATGGGGACATTACTGCTCCCATTGGGTGATTCAATGGGGGCGTGTTTATCATACAGGGAGTTGGCCCACCCCCTCCAGTCCTCCCACCACTATCCAACTGACAAAAAAAAATATAGCTGCCACTCGCTCCTGAAGTAGGGGATTGTGACGTGAGTCCCGGTACAGCAGGTCAGTACCACCATCACATTAGCTGTCGCAGTACCACTGCCTCCCAAACTTCAGCTCTGGTATCGCTGGTTCCCTCAATCACTAGACAGGACCAGTGTTGAGGGTAAAACAAGAACACTTTATTTGAACCAAGACACACATATTTATACAGGTTTACACAAAATGCCAAGAGGGGTGGAGGGGCTATACAATGGTGGGCTGAACACAACACAGAATGGTATAAACATTTGGTGTACACATCATACAATGGACCAGACATGATTACATTATTTGGACAAAAGGGAACTGTTGTGAGGTAAACACTGGGACAAAGGGCTGAGGGGCTGGAATACACATTGTACCACAAAGGCCAGGGGGTTGAAGCATCTTTGAATATTCCGCTTCAACCCCTGGCCAATCCAGTGCCTAGAATTGGCTGACCAATCCTGGTAGTGATAGTCACGGCTAGCTCGGCCAATCAGACTCTGTAGGCGGGCAGCTAACCGACCAATCCCTGGGCTTCCTACTTTCCCCCATGTTAACTCTATGGGGGACCTTTAAACTCGTCACCCAGGGCACTGGCCAATCAGGAAGCCACCTACTTCCCTATGTAAAGTCAATGGGGCTTTTGAATAGTTCTGCCGGCTGTCCTCGGACCGTGAATTCCACTCTTTAGCGGGAGAAAGTATAGTTCCAGGGCATGGGACGCTTCCCAGTCCTTCTCTCCGGCCCCTGCCTCCGACAGTAGCAGCCCGCACCCGTAACAGGGATATCAATAACTTCTGGTCCACACACACTCTCACTCAGGATCATGACCCCACAAACACACTGTTTCACCTCCCACAGATAATTGTAACCCTCCATACACTCTGTGTCACCTCCCACAGATAATTGTAACCCTCCATACACACTGTTTCACCTCCCACAGATAATTGTAACCCTCCATACACTCTGTTTCAGTACGAGGGTGTAATGTTTCCATAAAATACAAACTCAGGGATAAACTTAATAGCAACTCTTTTATTTAACCCTTTCAGTGCCAGAGGGGTACGCAACACATTGCTTTGAAATGTGTTGCGTACCCCTCTGGTACTCAAAGGGTTAACTCTTTTCATCTCTTCAGTCACCTCAATGTCTGTTTTCAACTGTCACTCCTCCACTTCCTGATTCCCGCCCTTTCTCCTTAAAGGGAGAGAGATGTTTTGCTGTATGTTACAGAGGGCAAGCCTCAAACACCACTTTCTATTTGATCCCTCAGCATATTGCTACGTTGCCTCAACTGAAGAGCCACTGTGTGTTATATTGCTATGTTACCTCAGCTTAAGTAAGGAGTTACTGTTCCCATTGGGTGATTCAATGGAGGAGTGATTTAAATCATTCAGGGAGTTGGCCTGCCCCCACTATCCAGCCCGCCCACCACTATCCAAGCGACTGACAAAAAAAATGGCTGCCACTTGCTACTACACCACAGACTCACATACAAGCCACACACACACACACACACACAAGCCACACACACACAAGCAACACACACACACACACAGAGTCCCCAGGGGTCCCTCCACCAACCTGAGGCACACAATGAGCTGATCCAACAAAGAGAGGGCAGGATCGGCTCCAGTGTACCTTCATTTTTGGTATCCACAACACAACAATGCTTTCGGCTCCTGGTGCACAATGTGCTTCTGCTGCAGGAAGCCCAGCTGCTTCATGTAGCTCGGACGCAGGCAGGCCCAGTACCAAATCCTTCATGTTCCCCCTTCATGAAGCACAACACTCCACCCCGCAACAGCCCGGTCATGCGGCCCTTCAAGGAGCTCTCTACAAGCAGCAGCTGGATGCAGCTATTACCCATGGCTGAGGGGTTGGAGACAGACCATACTGGGGCCACTCTGTAGTACATACTCTTACACACAAGCTTCTTCACCACCGCACTATAGCTGCTCCAACAGCACACACCATCCCTCCTCAGTTCCCGCTCTCGGTGCCCGGGCTGCATCCCTAGTAACGCTCTTGGCCGAGGCCTGGGGCAGGAGGTGTCTTCCTGTCCAGGGAGCCGGGCCGGTGGTTGTCTGGCAGCCTCTGAGTGTGCATGTACAGAGTCCACTTCAGGGACTGTGAACTCCATGACTCTCGCTGCATACTGGGACAGCTGGTTAACCATTTCAGTGCCAGAGGATTAAGCAACACAATGAGCAATGCCTTGCCTACCCCTCTGGCACTTACAAGACAGTAATAATATCTGTGTGTGTGTGCACATGTATGTATGTATGATCAATGTCTGTATATGTCACTGTATCTGTGTGTGTCTATGTATGTGTGCAATATGATTCTTTCTGCTTCACACAGTACACAAAAAAACATCATCAGTCAATACAGCTAAATGAAATGTACAATACAAACAAACACAAAAAATTCTTACAAAATACCTTCAGCATGCCACCTACAAAATTTCAAACACTACTACAATGACGGGCAACGCCGTCACATATTGCTAGTATATATATATATATATATATATATATATATATATATATGCATATATATATATATACATATATATATACACAAACAAACTACTGTTCAAAAGTTTAGGGTCACTTCATTAATTCCCTTGTTTTCCATTAAAACCTAAATCAAGTTGCAAAATGAATAGGAAATACAGTCAAGCTGTTGACAAGGTTAGAAATAATGATTTTTAATTTAAATAATAATTGGAGCTTTCAAATATTGCTTTCGTTGAAGAATCCACCATTTGCAGCAAATGTAGACATTACATTAAAAATCAGCAGTTTCCAGCTACAATAGACATTTACAACATTAACAGTGTCTACACTGTATTTCTGATCCATTTGATGTGCTGGAAAGTAAGAATGCTTTCAAAAGTAGACATGTTAATAATTTATTTTTATAATTAGCAAAATGATAGTGAGTGAAAAGAAGAAAAATCTAAAACAAATCAACATTTTTTGCTACCACCCTTTACCTTCAAAACAGCATAAATTTTTCTAGGTACACGTGCACAAAGTCAGGGATTTTGTAGGCATATAGTCAAGTAGTCACGGGCTAATGATCATAAATTTAATATGTAAGTTGAAACAATCATTAACTGAAAACTGAAACAGAAACAACTGTGCAGGAGGAATAAAACTGGGTGAGCAAAAGCCAAACAAAGCTAACAAGGTGAGATTGCTAAAGACAGTGTCAAAAGTCATACACCATGACAAGACTGAACACAGCAACAAGACACAAGATAGTTATACTACATCAGCAAAGTCTCTTCCAGGCTGAAATCTCAAGGTATACAGGGGTTTCCAGATGTACTGTGCAAGCTCTTTTTAATTAGCACAAAGAAACAGGCAACATTGAGGACTGTAGACGCAGTGGTCGGCCAAGGAAACTTGAAAGATACAAGACACATCATGCTTACTTCCTTTTGCAATCAGAAGATGTCCAGAAGTGCCATCAACTCAGAATTGGCAGAAAACAGTGGGATCCTGGTACACCCATCTACTGTCTGGAGAGGTCTGGTCAGAAGTGGTCTTCATGGAAGACTTAGAGCCAAAAAGCCATACTTCCGACATGGAAACAAGGCCATTTGTCTCAAATAGGCACAAAAACACAAGAACTGGGCTGCAGAAAAATATCAGCAGATTATCTGGACTGATTAGTCAAAATGTTAAATATTTTGTATCCTCAATGCTGAGAAGTACAGACGGATACTTATCCATCATGCAATACAATCAGGGAGGCATCTAATTTGCCCTAAATTTATTCTGCAGAATGACAACAGCCCCAATCATACATCCAAAGTCATTAAGGACTATCTTCAGCATAAAGAAGAACAAGGATTCCTGGAAGTTATAGTATGGCTCCCATAGAACCCTGATGTAAACATCATTTAGTCTGTGTGAGATTATATGAAGAGAGAGAAGCAACTGAGGCTGCCTAAATCCACAGAAGAACTGTGGTTTGTTCTCTAAGATGTTTGGAACAACATACCTGCCAAGGTCCTTAACAAACTGTGTGTAAGTGTAACCAGAAGAAATCATGCTGTTTTGAATGCAAAGGGTGGTCACACTAAATATTTATTTGATTTAGATTTTTCCTCTGTTCACTCAATATCATTTTGTTAATTGATAAAATAAACTATTAACATGTCTATTTTTGAAAGCATTTTTACTTTACAGCATTTTTTCATACCTGCCTAAGACTTTTGCTATGGCGTAGTACAGTAATATGGGAAGTGTTAAATACTGTGTGCCATCTGTACAAAGCTAATGTATGTTCAAGCTTAGAACACATAACTCAAATTGTCTAGAGCAGAGAAAGATGGTTTTGTTGCCAAGGGGTGAAACTATTATAACTTTTGAATAATCTGACAACAAAATTGGTAAAAAAAAAAAGAAGAAGCCTCAAGCAGGTGGAGGATAAGGCTTAGATGTTTTGAATAGTTTGAGTTTGTCCAAATTTCAGTCATTCAAGATAACAAAGTGTGCTTGATTGTTCAAAATAAAAAAAAAATGTTTGGAGGCAACACTGAAGATTTTATGATCACACTTGATCAGGACACAATCTTGTCTCAGGTAACTTGCTTTTGAACTCACAGAACTTGTGTATGAAGGCAAAGTGTGCCAACTCTGGGGCAAACCAACTATGTCACAGGGGATCAATAAACATTTCAAGTCAACGAATTTGTAGTTTTAACTCCATCAATGCTAGAGAAGTCTCCAGTAGACCTCTCTAGCATTCAAGGGGTTCAAAGCTTCATTTAAATCAATGAGCACTGGGGAATTAAACTTTGTTTCCTAGGTTGCAGTTAGTTTGCCCGGATTGGCACCTTTTGCCTTTATAAATGAGGCCCAGAATATTTATTAACAGGTCCTAGATTGGCAGTCATAACAATCACTTATTTAGCTATAATAATTTTGTAGCCATTTTTATTAGTTTTTATTTCTGTAATGCAAAAAATGGCAACATTCAAACCTTCATAATCAATTTGGAGAGCATATCCTGTTTGATCGATCAAAATAGTAATACAAAAAGATCAAGCATGCAAAGTGCCCTTGATTTGGCAAAAGACAGAAACAACGATTTGAAAATAAAAAACAATAAAGCATGCTTTTACACACCTGATTGATCTAAAAAAATCATACAAAACAATTGATCATGTGTTTCACATTGCATTGCAGATATTTACATTGAAGGGTTTAATAGCCCAATTTTTTTGCTTGTAGTGGTGCAGTTGGTTTGCCCCAGAATTGCTTCTTTTGAGTTTGTGCCCTAGATATTCAAACTGTAACACATTACTGCAGTTTGTCGTTAGCAGGTAAATTAACTCTCCATAATAATAACAACTTTGTAGCCTACGTACTGGTCCTTAAAGATGTAATCAATGTGTTTGACTCTTCTCTGGCAAGCAAAGGGTTCACTGAATTTGTTCAGTAAGGCTACTAGAACTGTAAGTAAGGTCATTTCAATGGCACTGTGTTAGAGATTGCTTAGTGACACAGTGATAGGGGGAGTGACAGGTGCCATTCATTTAGGCTTTGTTGCTGAATTTTGTATTGTAAATATGCCAGGACCCATTGACCCCCTAATAACTTTCCAGTTTTATTAATATAAAATAAAAATGTAAATGTTGGACCTACAGTTGGAAACCATACAAACTTGATAAGACTAAGACTAAAAAAAGGAAAAAAAAGAACAAATAATGTTATATAGGCATATCGGCATGTGTGGAGCAGGTAATTACAGTAAAAGCTGAGTGAAGTGAGATTCTTATTGTCCATTCCAGATGACATTTAATGAAATCTGTGACTGCCAAATAACCCCTTGGAAAGCAGAGATGTCAATCAATGTTTTGCTTAAAGGAGCAGTAATTTTTATTTTATGACAAACAATATGTTTTCCCTGTCAACAAAACTGCCACTGCTGAGTGATTTTTTTAATTAATATGTTATTACAATACAAATTTGTGAGGGTTTTGTTTTTTTTGTTGCTTTTTTGGGGGGGTGTTGTTTTTTATTATTATTATTATTTTTATATTAAATTGCAACCACTGGTGCTGTGCCTATTATTTACTATGGAGAGGCACAATCAATGACTTAAGTTTTCCCTCAGAGTATATTGTAAAGAAAAATTCCATTTTGACAGCAGTCACTGTGTTTGCACATTTGGATCAAAAATCTCACAGCATTGGTACCCTCATTTAATTCACCAGGAAAAACACTGAAATATATATATGTGTGTGTGTATATATATATATATATATATATATATATATATATATATATACACAAACTGAAGAAAGCCACACTCACAGAACTTCTTGATGAGAAAAAGTGCTGATTTATTTAGAATTGACATCTCTGCCCCAATCAGAGCCTTTCTCAATCTTGAGAAAGGCCATAATTGGGGCCGAAACGTCAATTCTAAATAAATCAGCACTTTTTCTCATCAAGAAGTCCTGTGAATGTGGCTTTATTCGCTTTGTATCTACATCCACATGAAGACTGGCACCCAGGCAAGTTGTACATATATATATATATATATATGTTAACACATTTACTTTTCCTTTAAATTATAGTGAGAGCCTGCTTTTTTGTGCTCTGTGCCTGTTTAACACCTATCTAATAAAAGTAATTCATAAAAAGGCTGCCCTTGCGTCAAGGGTCGAGTACTGTGGGTGTGCATAGGTGATTCTGGAACTGCCATTCTCTGCTCTTTGATTTACAAAAATCTACTAACAAGACACAAAGGAAATCACAGCTAATTTCTGTACACTTCATCACATTAGAGACATGTACTGGCAGAGTTATATATGCCAATATGTATTAAATGCATCTGTACATAAAATAATTACAGCACTGGATTTCCAAGTCTATGTATTAGTGCAAAATATGTTTTAAGGCTTTGCCTTTACCTGACGCACATCTTCTTTCTTTTAACTTTTACAGTGCCAGAGAGTAAGCAAGGTATAACGCCCTGGCAATCAAAGAGTTAATTGTAATGCAGATGCAGAAAGGAATTAGATGAGAAAATGTATATCTATATTTAAATGAGCATCTTCAATTACTCCGAGCAGCAAAACTGAGTTGTGTGCACAAAGGAAGAGGAGGAATTCTGGACCAAGCCAATTGCATCATAATCGACAAACAAAAGTTGTCCATTGATTTAAATGGTGCTTGTAATTCATCGAATAAGGTGAATAGCGTTAAGACACTGTTAAAGGGATAGTAATGTTTCATAATAAAAACAGCTCTAATTAATCATCATAGTATTTGGACTTTGGAGAGTGTTATTTAAATTCTGTCAGAGTTGTAGTTCCAGAGTAATTCAATGACAAAGTGTCCCCCTCCCGCCCCTTTTACTGATGTAACACTTCTCAGCCAGAGCAGAAGGGAGGTGCCCAGGTAGACTGCAGAGAGGGACAATCTTCAATTAAGATAAGGGAAAAACCTGAAAAGCTTGTCAAGGGGGGCAGGGATTTCATTGTTTTCATAGGAATAAGAGTGTCCCCTTCTGTTATCTGTCCAGTCTATGGACTGCATTCCACATCTGAGAAGAGATTGTTTACAGTAGGTAAAAGGGGCGGGGCATGTTTTTTTAATGCCTACAAAATAAAATAAAATTAAAACGAAGTATTACTATCCCTTTAAAGTATTCTGACAAGGGAAATATCTTCCTCTGACTGACTTAAGAGTTTTGTTGCCATAGCTACCCTAGCTCTGTCAGTGCTGTTTGGTCGATCGACTAGAGTTAGCATCTTCGGAATACAGGAGCTGACATCACTGAAAAGGGTGGGGGAAATTAAAAATACAGTTTTCTCCTGAATGGAAGTTTTTTCAGAGAGTGGTCGTATGAATCACTCACTAAAATCATATACTAGAAGTTAAAAAGAAAAAAAAAAAAAGGAAACATTTATCTCTTTATTTCCTATGGCTTCTACCTTTAGATAATTTTGTTGTAATTATTGCTTTCCTGAAGCACAGTATGGTGGTATATGTTTGTGCTCTGCTCCCCAAAACATTCTGAAACAGCTGTCTTTTACAAAAAGAACAGTGAGGTGTATAGTCCTGTTTCTGTACAGTGAATGTGGGGCACTACCCACTGTATAATCCAGGGATGGGCAGCCTGCCCTACCTGCTGTCACTGATTTCCAGTGATCATTGCTGATTGTACTTACCTGTATCTAGATTCTACTGTCTCCTGTTTTAGTGTTTGATTTTAAAGCTGAATTTCATCCCTACTTTCTAACCCATTCTAAACCTTTGAGTGCCCAAGGGGTACCCCTCTGGCACTCAAAGGGTTAAGTGCTTGTCATAAAAAAATTAACAGGCTCTGAAATTCTCAGCGTGTTAGTGCTGTTTATTAATATGATTTCATGTAGTATTTTGGCATAGGCAATGTCTGTTCTACTGTACAAGAGCAGTTACAAAGGAGAACTAACATGTCCTAGTAATAATCCCTCACCTACCAGACTATGGCCGGAAAATCCTATTGCCCCATGTGAACTTTTGCTCAAGAGATAACATCTACAGTTTGTCCTTGTTGTCATGTCCATGGATGTAGACCTGACAGTTGTTAGTAGGATCACAGGACCTTAAACGCTGCTTACTGCACACAATGATCTTAACTCTTTCAGGGCCAGAAGGGTCCTCAAGCGTTAAGTAGACTCGTGCCAGCAATTGTGAAGTAAAGATTTTCAAAAGGAAAATGTAGGAGTTATGGGGCAAACCATTTGCACTATAAATAACATAAAAATAAATAAAAATTCCCATTGATTTAAATATGGATTTTTACAGCTTGATTGCTAGAGAGGACGTCGACGCATTGTTTGCAGTGCATTGTCATTCTTTCTAGCATTCAAGGGGTTAAAATCCCCATTTAACTCAATGACAATTTTTGGAATGTTTAGTTCTCTGCTTCAGTGCAAATGTTTGGCCCGAGAACTCCTCCACTCATCTTTTGAACATACGACCCAATGATGTCTCTTGAACAAAGGAACATGGGCAAAACTCACTGGAGCCATTAGGATTTTCTGATCAAAGTAAGTTAAGTGGGGGCTTATTATTAGGGAGCATTAGTTATACTTTAACCCTGTTGTACAAGCTTTCTGTTGGAGTTGCTCTGCCTGATACTATGGGCCATAAGTGATCCTCTGTCATTGCTCAACGGAAAGGAGTCAATGGAAATGATTTGTTAAATGTTGACAAGTATGGCCTGCAACTGTTGTTGGATGCCAACTCCCATCATCCTCAGCTGGCCACTGGCCAGCTGAGGATGATGGGAGTTGGCGTCCAACAACAACTGGATGTCCACAAGTTGCACAAATTCAAGGACTGAAAAACATTGGTTTGCAACCAAACCACGTTCCCTCCAGCTGCATTTTCTGGAGTCCTTGCAAGCTGAAACGATTTACTGCATTTTTAGGGGTTCGCAAAAGCATAGCTAATAGAATTTGTAATGCACTCCCAGGAAGCACTGGGAATGGTTTCTATCATTTCTGCTTCTAAGCTTTCAATTTTGCTGTCCAACGTCAACACGGCTTATGTAAAAATGGATGGAAAACATTAAACCAAACCGTTTTCATTTTTCGAGAGTAGGTGAGGGCAACTATTAAAAAGCAAAGTTCCCATGTGCGATGCAGAAGTTAGCTTTTACAGGGTAAACAAAATGAATTACAATTCTTTTTCTTGTCCTTTAAATGAATAGAGTAGTTTGGGTAAAATTATCGGGCAATTGCATGCCTTTTATGCAGATAATGCTATTTGATGAAAGCGGTGTTTTGATCTGCTAAGGATAATACAGATCCCGGGTTGGATTCATTGGTGAGAGTAAAGCTGTCTTCTGTGATAACTTCATCTCAGCATGAGGTCAGACGGGGAAAACTGGGATGGGGGATTAAAAAATGACACAGTCGGAGCAGTATTCAGTTCCCTGCTGTGCTCCTGGCTGCATACTATAGCTTATGTTTCTGATCTGTTATGGTATTGTCTGCTTTTTCTCTCCCAGAGCAGAAAGAGATTGCTTGAAACTTTTCTTTTTTTGGCTAGAGGGATTAGTTCTGTGCAGCTTTTTTAATTAAAGAAACTGTATCTTTTTTTTTTTTTTTCCGAGGCAATTTAGGCCGGCTTTACAGGGCCAGCAGTATCTGTAAGTTGTTATTAACTACTACAAACTTTGACCTTTAGTTCAAAACAGGGGGGAAAAAAATAGAATCGAAAAACAAAAAAAAATGTTGTTTGTATTTAATCTGCAGTTACATCGGTGCTGGAGGAAGCTAGAACCAATTGACTACCTGTTCTGAGGCAAACCAATTGCACCATATTGAAGAAATGAAAATGTTCAATATCCCTGTTTATTTCAATTGGGCTTTTAACCCATTGAATGCTAGAGAGGTCTCCATTCTCCAGCACGTTGCCTTTCAATGTACTGATGACTTGTGTAGCATTTATAGGGGTAAAGATCCAAGTTAACCCCTTTGCTCTACAAAGCATTGGATGCCATTGGATACCATCCAGCACTCAAAGGGTTAACCCTTTGAGTGTCCAGTGGGATATGCAATGTATTGCGTACCTTTCTGGCTCTCAAAGGTATTTTCCCCCTATGATGTACTCGGATTATCCCAGTTTTCCTCTTTGTCGCTGATGTACTAAAAGCAATTCTAGACAAAATCAACTGCACTATAAAGAGGAATTAAAAATGTATAAAATGTCCATTGATTTGAATGCAGCCTTTAACACCTTAACCCCTTAAGGACCATGTGACTTGCCATGAGCACCACACAGTTTAAGTCGACGGACATAGCACGTCATGTACATTTTACTTAGAGAGCTCCTCCGGGAACCATGTCATTACAAACGGGGTCTGAAAATTGACCACTTCATGACTGGAGCTTTCTCTTTCAGACCCCAAAGTGGGGCGCTGGTAACCATAAAAAGTCACGTGTTCCGGCGTTTTGCAAAGGATACAAGTTAACTTCCCTGGACCTCTGGTCTTTAAGGGGTTAAGGACTATGGACATAAACGTATGTCTTGGTGAAAACGTGCCTTAACGACCCATGACGCACATGTACGTCATGGAATTCAGTGGTTCTCACACAGGTGCGAGCTGTTTGGGGACCTCTGATTCTGACTGACCTTAAGTACAGGCTGCAAGGCTGGTCCTTAAGGGGTTAAGCTCATAAATATTTTGCAATATGCTGGATACTTCTCTTACATTAATTATGTCAAAAGCCCTATTTAAATCAATGTGGATTTTTAGCTGTCTCCTACAGTGAAGTTGGTTTGACCCAGAATTGCTTCAGTTCTTATCACATCGGTCTCATTGTGTGATACGACACACACGGCTTCTTCAGCATCGTATCAGCATAACAGAGACTGTATTACCCCAAATACCTTCATGCCCAATGTCTTACTTCTTGACAAACTGGTATGTTTTTAAAATAAATACATATAAAGCATATATATATATATATATATATATATATATATATATATATATATCATGATTCATTTCTACATGAAAGATGTCAAAGTCATTTGAAATTATGGCATTAAATCCCCCTCTTCCCTCCAGTTATATCACTCGCCGGTCTCCAGGTACAGCTTTTGATTGTGTCTAAGCAACTTCCTGCTCTGGTGGTGAGTGTTCAAGCGTATAATTCCTGGCCACAAAACAGAGACTAGTGTGAAAAAAGTCTCATGGCATTTCATGGTTAGGAGCTCTCCACCCTGAACATCATGACCTGAACAGGAAGAGACACAGATTTTTCTGAGTATGGTAAATTATCAGGAGGTGACATTGTGTGTTGTTTATTAACCCTTTGAGTGCCAGAGAAGTATCCAACGCATTGCAGCGCAATGCGTTGGATACCTTTCTGGCACTCAAAGGGTTAAATATGCCAGTAGCATCCAAGGGACAATTTAATAATTTTAGAATATCATGTTTGTTTTAAATTTTCACAGATCTGTATTCAGGAAAAATTAATTAGTATTAATTAATTTATCAACGCTCATTCTACTGCTCCATTTTTTGTTACTAAAATGCTTTTAAGGGAAATGTGTAAGACTGCAGACATTTTTATGTTACAAACTGGGCATTCAATGACTATCTCATTCATTTTAAGATTTCTAAGTTAGCCACAGGAGAAACTATTAAGATAAATTGTCATAAAAATACACAGTATATTTACTACTAAAATTTGAAATCTTGTAACTTCAACCTTATTTTCTCCTGTAAATATATGCCTTTAACTGCCAGCCTCCATTTTCATGTTATTTTTGTCTTCACTACACCTGAAGTCTATTACTTCAAAGCAATATTGCACTCATACACAAAGACATATGAATTATTAATCTATCAATCAGCTTCACCACCCCTTCTTCCAGTGTATCTATTCCAGTGTCTTCCATTTCAGACAGAAATATTTGCTGAAAGGGTATTTTTCAATTTGGCAGAAATTTCCAGGTGGTCAATTCTGCAATCACCTTCTGACTGAGGGTCAGACCTGGACTGACAAATTGCTTTTTTTTCCCAAAACAATCCTTTTGGGAGTGCTTAAAATGCTCAAAATGACCCAAATGCAAGGCTAGGGTAACTCCAAGAAAAGCCGCGGAAGAGCAATAACTTTCCTTAGGCTGGATCAGGTAGTGGAAATCTTGGGGGGCAATAGCTCTCACAATCTCCTGCCCAATTCCCCATCATTTGCTGATGCATCCTTCTCACATTCCCAGCGCTGGCAGTTAATTCCTCTATGTGTGGAACACAGAACTTTTGATGTTCTGGCAACAGTGGAGATATGCAGTCAGTACACAGGGCATGCCCTGGAGTCACCTCACCTCCCAGACAATCAGGAATGAGGAGGAAGCAGTCATGCCCAATACTTGCCCCCCTCCTCAGTCCAATCATATAAGAGAAAGTGTTCAAATATTTTACAAGCAGATCGCTGAGATCAAGGTGAGTAAATGTTTTGCCCATATACACACACACAGTGGCAGGTTGAAGGGGTCCCGAAAATGCACTTCCAGTTTTTGTTAATTAATATTGGGGCTCTTGACCCCAGAATAATTTTTATTTTAGTTAAAGGAATACTAACACCTAAACATTAACTGGTGTTGTATATACTTAAATATCATGTACTTCATGGAATCTGTAAAACTTCTCTATTTACTTTCTAAGGTCTAATATCTAGTTTTACATATAATCTGAGGGAGCTGACATTCCTGCCTTTTCCAATACAAAAGTAGTGGGCACTAATTACAATGAATTAACTGATGTTAGCTCTTATTTCTCAATATAAACAGTACAAGCCACATTAAATAAATGCCCTCTGATCATGATAATTTACACATGCATTAAAAAGAAAGTTTGGGATTATATTTAAGGATGTAACAAACGAATAAGTAATTTTACATATGCTAGCTGTAACTAAGTAACACTAGTTTCATTTCATTTTTTGGTGTTAGCATTTGTTTAAGTTTACTTAGCCAGAGAATGATGCAGTACTGGGTCCCTGTGCCCCATATTGATTTCATTTACTTTCTTTTTTCATTGGATCTTAATTTAAATTAATTAATATATGTGTGTGTGTATATATACTATATATACCCCAAATAACTGTTTCATGTTATGTTTAACATTTAAAAAAAGGGGAGTGAATGTACCCCTTTTTTTAGTTTAATTCATTATAGGAGGATACGAAAGTGTCCTCCTTTTAATTATATGGGGTCTTATGTCCCCCACAAAAAAATATATATTAAGTTGATTTTGGCCTTATATTCAACAAATGTTTTTATTTTAAATTCAACCCCTCATTGCCAGGCTGACTGGAACACAATACATTCCCAACCAATCCAGCAATGGAGGGAATAATAGTGGGCCCAGTTAAACTAATAGGGGGTGGAGAGGTATTTGTAATTTTCTACTAGATAACCACAACTCTGATGACTTGCAAACTGTCTGGCAGAAGTAGGAGCGAACAGTTTTCCTGTAAATATAAAATAATGGGGACAAAACATGGGGGGGTACTTTCTGAAATCACATGTAAACTGCTATAACACTCCACCAGACAACACCCGAAAAGACAACCCTGAAGGTAGCCTATGGTGCTAATATCAAATTCAAATAGCAAAGATGCAGATAAAAGTAATAAACTCACATGTATAGATGGCTATGTTACCAAAAATTAGAGCATTGGGAGAAAAAAATATCCACTCGAGGTATCAATGCCAGAACAAAGGCCCAGCTGCTCTGTCACACCGCATACACAACTGACACATTTATTAAAATAATAGCAATATGATTACTTCAAAGGGCCACTTATGCATTTTGCAGTTCACCATCACTTTATCAAAGTGTATGGCCAAAGTGAAAATGTGAAAGAAAGAGGTCACCTAATCGCCTACAGATCCTATTTATGATCAACACACACCCCTGTGACATATCGGTCTGCTTGGATATGAGTCAAAGTACAATCAAAAAGAAAAATGAAAAGGGAACACAAAAAAGAAAACAACAAAAAAAATAATATATAAATAAAACCAAATTAAAAAACTCTAATATATTGATTCAAAACCCAAACAGAATAGTAATTACAAGCAATGCCTATTATGACATCCAACTGGACACCTAAAGGACGAGTTCACACTGAAGTCATTCCATCACCTCCATTGCAACAAAAATATGAATAAGTACCTCTAAACACTATATAATAAGTGAACGGTAAATAAAGATCATTTGGAATAGACTGACAGGAGAGAATATGCATATGGGTACAAATAAAAGTAAAACAACTTTCATATACCCTTTAAAAAATAACCTTATAATGCTAAAAACAAATACTCTGTAATAATCCATCTTCCCCCTCCATTACAGATATAAAATAAGATGCCATAAAATCAGCCCTATGGATAAGCAGTCTATGTTATAAAAAAACATAGCATGAGGACAGGAAATACTTCAGTGGGCTTGTATCCTTGTGCATAGCATAATATAATGATATTAACTAGTGTTAAGTGAGAAACATTTCCTGTATGACTTTTTGCGATTTTTCTCTTTTTTCACGAAAGTTTTCTCCAGTGTAAAATTTTCCTCCTTTTCACCTATTACAGCAAATTTTTCACCTATTCCAAAACATTTTGCTCCTATTCCAACACACTTTTTTCCTATGTTTAATAGGTGCAACGTTTCCCAGTACAATATTACTTCTTCTGAGGGCTGTAGTGGAGAAATAAGTAGCTGGAAGTCAAAGTTGTGAGTCCTACAGCAACATATACCTTGAAAAATGTGTTAGCATGCAGAATGCCTTTGTCCTTTGCCCACACCGCTAACTTCCTGCTTAAAAGACACTGGCACATATTCATGATTGTGTCAAGTGTTAAAAAAAAATAAAGTTCAACCTACAATGTGGCAGATCTGTATGGTAGTGGTGGTGGGGGACTTGCATGGTGTGATTGGTGAGACCTTGACAAAACTGTATCCACCCTAGGAGGAGAGGGATCATCATCATTTATTGCACATGCTGCAGCAACCATTGCTGAAGTCAGTTTATGAACTACCACTTTACTCCCACGTCTCTGCACTGATACACCTTTACCCCTCCCCTTACTTCTTGTGCGTTTGCTGGACATTACTCAACTACTGTGCGTGTGTTTTTATTCTTTACAGTACATTGATGGAGTGTGATGTCTTGCCTTAGCCCTCAACACAATTCTCAATGTCGTCTGCTGTCTATCAAGTCTGCCTCAGTCACAGAGCTCACATCAGGTTCCCAGTCGCCTGTCTGTCACCTAATATATTTTTTTGTTTAATTATTTATGTATTAGTTTTTTTTAATTTATTTTTATTACATTTTTTATTATTTTTTTATTTTTTTAAGTTGTCCACCCTTTCTAATCACAGTCAATCAAAAAAAATTATAACTGCAAACCAAAACAACTTCTTTCCCCATACTTCCCCAGCACAGAGACAATAAAAGCAAAATCAGCAAGCAATTTGAACCTCAGCTGCCTGTGTCTTGTCAGTCAGTCACACCAAATTTGGGAGTATTTGGGGTCAACCTCCTTCCTCCCTTCTTCTCCCCCAGAGTGCACTCCAGATTCCCCTAATACAGAGAACAAATGTCCTACCTGAAAGACTGCCGAAACTAAGCTTCAATTCCCCTGTATTTGCTTATCTTTGCTAGCTCAAACACATGCTGCTTTCTCTTCTCACAGAATGGCATGCTGTGAGAGCCTAACGCCATTGTTATTGCTGTAGAAAAGTAGAGAAAATTTTCATGTGGTGGGGAAAATTTTTCTTCTTCTTGATTTCAATGCAATGAGCTAGGTGAAAAAAGCAAGAAAATAGCACTTTCGCAGGAAACTATTTGCCAAGCAGGAAGTGTCATTTTTCACTGATTTTCATTTGAGGTGAAAGTTTTCGCCCATCCCTAATATTAAGTATAGATGTGAAAAGATGTATCATTCACAGAAAATATCAATGTCCACTATAACCCAAAAAGATCAGCTATACAAAAAAATAGTAACTATCACCATGCATAATATAAAACTTCTTATATCAAATGATAAATACGGTATCTAGTTGTCATAATTAATAATTCATTATCAAGGATTACATATCAAACTTGATAATAACACAAATATAATATATATAATCATGCCTTTATATAAATAATAATTTATAATTATATAATTAAGTAATAAATCCACAAATCATCATCAAGTAGCAGCACATATAAAATCTGTGTCACATAAATTGTAACATACATACATATGAATTCACCTACAATCCAAATGTGTATAAATATATATATATATATATATATATATATATATATTTTTTTTTTTTTTTTTTTTTTTTTTTTTAAAGCACTCAGTCCAAATTATATTCATGCCCAGGTGCACAATCCCTATTAGTATGTACAATATAAGAAAAGGATGGGGCAGCACCCATGGGACTTTTCAATAATGATATTTATTGGATGACCATTATTGTTGGCTTTTTCATCCAATAAATATCATTATTGAAATGTCCCACGGGTGCTGCCCCATCCTTTTCTTATATTGTGTATATATATATATATATATATATATATATATATATATATATATATATATATATATATATATAGAGAGAGAGAGAGAGAGAGAGAGAGAGAGAGAGCGAGCAAGAGTACATACAAAAATAACTAATTACACACCAAGAGCATGCCCCATATGGCTCCTCTTCACTGGTAAAGTAGACTGTTGAACAATCAAAAAAAATTTCAAAAAAAACTTCCTTAGTCATCTTTCAAGGCGATCATGGGATGTGGATGATCTAGTTAATTAAACAGCAGTAATAATAATAATATCTAATCATGCTGAATTTTTATTGTGATAGGAGGAAAAATGATACACTATGAGACTGAAGTATATTGCTTTCCTACACTTTTACCAGCTAAGTTTCTATTCCAAATAATAAACTCCTACTTATCTTATTCAGGGCAGATACTCTTAAAGGCCACTCGGAATTACTTATGCGTGGACTGGGTCTCCAGCTTAATCCTTTATCAGGGTGTATTTCATCTCTTCGGAGGTGGACATGAGTATTTGTTGCTTGACTTCACAAATTCAAGCTGTTTCTCTCTGAAGTGTTCTTAAGAAGGAAGGAATACTTCTGTGTGAAGCATTTAGTGTCTTGTAGGCAACAGATAATCATGTCCACATCTTTGGACATGTATTAAATAAAAATTTGTTTTGAAGAGCCATTGAAGGCATAATTTATTTATTTATAGAAGCCAATAGGTTTTCTGAACAAATTAATATAATTGGTGTTTTTATTAGGAAGCTTTGTTGTTTCTTTAAGCAATCTTCCAACTTATGTACAGTACTATGGAAGAGACCATGAAGCTACGCCTCTCTTCTGTGTCTATTTGGCTATTTATCAGTGTTTATCCCATTGTGTGTCAAAGAGATATCCAACGCATTTCAATGCAATGTATTGGATACCTACATCTCTGGAACTCAAATAGTATTTTCCTGTTGATGTACTAAGAAAAGAGGTGTAATTCTGGCTCAACCGAACTGCACCACAAGGAACAAAAAATATTCTGTAATTTCCCCTTGATTTCAGTGGGAATTTTTTAGAGAGCATTCCAAGGTTAAAAATCCCCACTTAAATCAGTGAAAGTTTTTCCTTATGGTACAGTTGATGTGTCCCAGAGGGGCATTTTTAGATTTATTCTTCACAGTAACGTGGTCATTTCCCAGGTGGATGAAAATGTTATGTGAGGGATGGGGATATTTACCGCACATATACACAAACCATAAGTGACCTTTACTAGATATGTAGCCTGTTAAATCTCAACTTTTATTAGTTAATTTGTAAACTTAACCTTTGTTATTTGTTTTCCTTGTTTGTGATGTCAACTTTATTAAAAATACTGCAATGACTGCAAGCCCACTGCAGTCATAGCATTTAAAAATCATTAAAGCTCTTGTTATAATGAGACAAAGCCTTGAATAGGTAATTAAGTATATTAGTGTATCAATACATGTGCACCGTCCTTAGCTCCATGCAGGAACTAACAATTAGGATATACAAGTACAAGCCGGGTTGGGGTAATCACCTCGGTGAGACAATTAGATTTTAAATACATATTTAATTCCCTTGATTCAAGATCAAAAAAAGAGCAAGTACTTTTTCAGATGTAGTGAGAAAAGAAGAGCGGCAACAATTTAGTCACTAAGGAAGCTGCCAATAGCATTGGCATAACACGTAGGGCAAGTTAGGGGTTAATTTTGATACCACACCAATCTTCTTTTCTCACTACATCTGAAAAAAAGCAGCCACTCTTTTTTGATCTTGAAACAATGTAATCAAATGCCCCAACCTCGCTTGCAATGCATTGCTTACCCCTGTGGCATTCAAAGGGTTAAATGCACTAGGCTGGCAGTAACATTTAAGGCTTTAAAGGGATAGTAATGTTTCATAATAAAAGCAGCTCTAATTAATCATCATAGTATTTGGACCTTGGAGAGTGTTATTTCAATTCTGTCATAGTTGTAGTTCAAGAGTAATTGAATGGTAAAGTATCCCCCTCCCGCCCTTTTTACTGATGTAACATTGCTCACCTCAGCTAGGAGGTGCCCAGGTAGACTGTAGAGAGGGACAATCTTCAATTAAGATAAGGGAAAAAGCTGAAAAACCTGTCATGCGGGGCAAGATTGTCCCCTGCTGTTATCTGTCTGGTCAAGCAATCAGATTCCACATCTGAGGTGAGCAGTGTTACACTAGGTAAAAGAGGCAGGAGGGAGAAAATTTATCATTTTATTAATCTTGAACCACAACTCGCACAGTATTGAAATAACACTCTCTATGGCTCAAATACTATGAAGATTCATCGGAGCTGCTATTTTTGTGAAACATTGCTATACCTTTAACCATGAAGCTAAGAGCTTGAGTCCCTTCAGACTTCACCGAGAAATGTCTCTGTAGGTAAAACACAGAAAAAGTTGAAAACAACATTCACACTCAACGATTAACATTTGTAAAACCAGCTCAAACCTGACATATGAAAATGTGTATATTTGTTGGCATATTCCTGTACACACTTATTCCTGAAGGATCAATTACAAGTTAATGGATTAAAATGTGAATAGCTAATAATTATACACCAATTCCTCCTAATAATAAACTCCTAATTAACCAGGGCAGAATGTACAAACAGGCAGACTAGGCACTTGTCTAGGAAACCAGACTTTTAAGTGCTCCTGGCAGTGTCCTGGCACACTCACTAGCCGGACACTCACCGGCCCACTCATAACTTTCCTCAGTGCCGCCTCACAAGTTCACAACCCAGTAATGTGTTCATTAAAATGATACACCTTGTCCCATGCATTGCCTCTCAGACCAGACCAGTCTTTCCCAAACCCATCGGGCTTCCGAACATATAAGTGTGACGGCAGTGATATCATATCATGTGTAAGTAAGCAGGAAGTGCACTAGACATAGTGTGAAGTGAAGAGCCATTAACAACTGCCAGCTCCACTATACAATGTAGGGGCACTAATCTAATCACACATCCAGCTTTTGACTTAAATACTTCAAAACAAAAAAGTGATGAGTAGGAGCTGTGAAGCAGTTTAGTTTATGCCTACCAAAATGTATCCAGCCAAAAACCTGCTCAGAGCTGTATTACTGTTCTCAGTTGTAGCATTACAAACAATTTAATTTACAAAGTGTGTTAAAACTCAGCTTTTATTAGTTCTTTTGAAAACATAACCTTTGTTATTTGTTCTCCTTGTCTGTGGTACCAATGGAGAATTTTAGAAAAAATACTGCAACAACTGCAATCTCACTGCAGTCATTGCATTTACAACTCATTAGTAGAAAATGATTCTTATCCTGCCAAAAATGTTCATTGTGTATAATTTTCTAAAGCCTTAAAGGGATAGTAATACTTCGTTTTATCTTTATTTCATTTTGTAGGCATTAAAAAACATGAAGAACGATATAAGTCTTATCTCTCAAACCTTTATGGTTTGAGAGATATTCACAAGCAAAGTTTCCCCCTCCAGCCCCTTTTACTTAGTGTAAGCCATCTCTTCTCAGATGTGGAATCTGGTTGTAAGACCAGACAGATAACAGAAGAGGGCAATCTTCTTCCTATGTGAACAATGAAGGCCCTGTCCCCCTTGACAAGTTTTTCAGGTTTTTCCCTTATCTTAATTGAAGATTGTCCCTCTCTGCAATCTACCTGGGCACCTTCCTTCTGATCTGGCTGAGCAGTGTTACATCAGTAAAAGGGGCGGGAGGGGGACACTTTGTCACTGAATTACTCTTGAACTACAACTCTGAAAGAATTTAAATAACACTCTCCAAAGTCCAAATACTATGATGATTAATTAGAGCTGCTTTTATTATGAAACATTACTATCCCTTTAAGTAGGTAATTGAGTGAATTAAATACTCAGACAGAAAAAATGGTTTATATAACGTGTAAGCACAGTACTTTGTTCAATCAATGCATGTACACCATCCTTATCTATATGCAGGGACTGATGATCTGGATATCCAAGTACAAGCCGGGTTGGGTTAATCAACTCAATGAGATCATTTTTAAAAATAAATTGATTCCCTTGTTTCAAGATCAAAAAAGAGCATGTACTTTTTCAAATGTAGTGAGAAAAGAAGAGCAGTGTGGTATCAAAGTTAACCCCTTAATTGCCCCATACATTTCACCACTGCTATTGGCAGCTTCCTTAGATGCTACAATGTTGATCTGCTTTTTTGATCTTGAAACAAGGGATTCAAATATTTATTTAAAATCTAACTGTCTTACTAAGGGCTAGATTCTATTACAGGTGCTAATTTTATCACTGCTTTTATCTCCAGCTTTCCCCATAGACTTCAATAGGAAAATGTTTGATAAAACGGGTGTTAACATTTATCTCCTACAATAGAATCTAGCCATTAGTTGGTTACCACAACTCAGCTTGTACTTGGATATCCTGATCTTCAGTTGTCACATGGAGCTAAGGACGGTGCATAGGCACTGATTTAACAAAATACTTTACTTACACATTATATATTAAAAAAATTCTTTCTGGATCTCGATATACTTACCAATTCAAGGCTTTTTCTCATTATAACAACATCTTTCGAAAATGATATACAACAAGCACTTTTGGTTGTATTGGAACCTTTCAATACTAATGAGTTTAAAGTGCATTGACAAGGAGAACAAAAAACAAAGGTTAAGTTTTCAAGTGATTTAATAAAAGTTGAATTTCATTTAGTAAAGGTCACTTATGGTTTCTGTATATGTGTGCTGCATATACCCCATCATTATCGATAACATTTTCATCCACCTCTATAAAATTACCACATTACTGTGAAGAACAAATCGAAAAATTATTTTGGCCATTCAAGAAGCTGTGGTTAAAGTTAGTGGGGGGAACAAGCTGGGGCTAAGGACACCAAAGGGTGCTATGTCTAGAGGTGCATGAGATGTAAATCTGGGCCTGTGCTTACTTTAAATGGGAACTAACATCTCCTAATAATAACCACCCACTTACCTTACCATGGCCAGAAAATCCTAATGGCTCCTATGAATATTCCCCTTGCTTATTGGCTCAACATATATTTTTTAATATTAACCCTTTGAGTGCCCGAGGGGTACGCAACACAGGTTCACAAAAAGTGCTGTAGACGCTCTACTCTGGCCAGCAACAGAAAGACATGGAAAGACATTAAGCAAATTACCTGCAAGGTCCTGCAGTGCTATTTTTTGTCCATGCAGTAGGGCGGTAACGTCAGAAAGCATCAGAAGCAGTCTGTTGGTTCCCGCATCGTCAAGAAGGCATGGTCACATGACCACAAGCTCATGTCACCCCGCAGCCGCACAGTCCAAATTTGCTATGTTCAAAGTGTGGCCAGCAGCAGCCACTACTACACAAACATTTTTAAGACTGACTGGATCTGGGAGAAATTGTCCCCCTGGTCCACCATGATTGGGCCCTCCAACTTCAATGGGCCCTAGGCAGGCACCTGTAACCCTCTGAGTGCCAAATGGGTGTGCAATGCATTAAACACACTCTGATGCTCAAAGGGTTAATGTATTTCCTTTTATAGAAGCCATTTGGACTTTTAACCCTGTGAGTGCCAGGGAAGTATCAAATGCATGCCTGGCACTGAACTGGTTAAATATATAAGCTATTCAACTGTTTTATTTATTTTATTTATATATATATTTTATTTTTTGAAGGATTTGGAAAGATTAAAGCCAAAAATTACAGTACGGGAAATTTGATTTGGTAACTAATGTTTAAGACAATTAAAAAAATCCTATTGATTTTAATGGGTCTATTAACCCCTTGAATGTAAACAAAGTCTCAAGGCCATTGCTTCAAATACCCAATTAAATCAATGGGTATTTGGGTTATTTCTATTTGTCCCCTAAGGTACAGTTGGTTTGCCCCAGAATTACTCAGTTTGTTTTTCAGCATAAGGTGCTTGGCTGAATTACTTGAATTAGACTGAAGTACATGTATACAAAACATTTTTTGTGCTATTTCCTTCAACTTGCATTATATAGCAACATATCTTTAAAACCAAGACTTTGTTGCTAAATGCTCAAAAGGTGCAAGGTTAATATATGCTTAAAGTAATCCTAGTTAGCGGTTCACGTTTTAAATTTACTTTTTGTGTAACATTTCAACACACACAAATCATCAGTGGAGTTCTGTGTCAAATCAATTTGAAACACTACCTCTGAACAGACGGTAACACATCTTTTTTTCATCAATTTAAATTTTTTCCTGTAACTCTGTGTAGAATGATCAGCAGTACATAGTTTCAGTGACAGATAAATTAACCCCATTACTGTTGGACTACAAGCTTCACCTCAGTAGAATGTTTTCACTGCTCTGCAGAACCAAGCTGATTAATGATACAGAGAAAGGTTTAAAGGAGCAATAGACCCTCCTGACTTACACTAATGAAAATGCTGGCTGTGTGCCCCTTACTATTGTTAACTTGCTCCATTAACTCAGGGGTTAATACTTATCGAGTCTCATGGCCAGTTCCGCAATGCTCCTTTAACCCCTTAAAGCTGAATGATGTGCCTAGATCATCACACGATTCCTTCCTTTGCAGACAGATGACAGTCCTGATACGTCACGTGTTAATGATCACGTCATACCTCAGAGTGTGCTGTGATTTCCATCGGGGAGGCTGTAACTGCACCAGGACTGTAGTAGTCAGTTCCAGCCATTAACCGGTGCTACAGCAATCACATGTGCAAATGGAGCCACATAACATGTGAACATTTCTTTTGTCACTGTACTCTGCTTCTCTCGTCCTCACTGTGATAAGAAACGAGCATAAACAAGATATAATCTATTAAGACTAGAGGAAATGCCATCTTAACTAAAACAAAGGAAATTATTTTTTTTACAGTAAGGGCAGTAAAGTTATAGAATTCTTTGCCTCAGGATATTGTGCTTGAAGCTGTTTTCAAAAAGTAATGGCTACCTTTCTAGCTCAGAACAATATTAAGAATTATGGCAGTTTGTTTCAAAGTAGATAGGATGTTGATCCAGGGAAATATCCAATTGCCATTTGGAGTGAGGAAGGAATTTTTTACCTACTTGCAGCTTATTTGGAAATTGCTTCAATTTTTTTGCCTTCCTCTAGATCAATAGGGATAATATGGCATGGGCTAGGCTTGATGGACGCATGTTTTTTTCAGCCTCATTAACTATGTTAGTATGCCTCACAGGACTACAAATGTCTAAAGAGGGAAGCACTTTTGTATAGGTTGGTGTTGCTGGGGGAAGAACTGGTTTACTAGTTTACTTCATGACACCTCTTTGCATATCTGAAAAATTATTTGGTGCAAGATCAAAGTTTTTTATTTACATTGAATAATTTAGAAACATCCTCTTAGGTTTAGACAAACATGCATGTATTTTTTTTGTTGTTGAGCAACGTGATACAATCATATACACAGCACACAGTCTGATCTCTTAACCTTTTGAGCGCCAGATTGGTACGGAATGCATTGCTTTGCAATGCATTCCTTACCACTCTGGCACTCAAAGGGTTAAAGAGGACAACAGGGTAGTAATGAGGAATATAGGGATTTACATCTCAGAGGGACTGCACCCCCCTAAAAGGGACACTTGGGAGGTATGAACAAACATTCATACTTTTTAACAGGTCCCTTTTAAAAATGTATTAATTGAGCATCACAGTAAAATCTATAAAAATATATAAAAAAGTAGCTTTTTTTTCTAAACGTTTCAAATTTTTATATTATTGAACTACATGATAGGTCATACTCATAAATATGGCATCAAAAGAAATCCCCACTTATCCTTAAAAACCATATATAGTTTCTGTGCGTGTACTAAACAAATTAGAGGGAAAATACGGCTGAACAAAGGCATACTAAAGTGGCTGAAATTGCTCTTATAGGGTTAAGAGTAGGGAAGGAGCCTCCACTTGCTGTTCCTGATCTCCAACTGGAGATATGGGAGCTTAGAATAATGTCTCAAGACCCCATACAGCCAGTTGAATGAACAGACCTGAAGTTACCAATCAGAGACAGGAAGTGGATGCTGCCTTGTCTTAGGGGAGTCCTGCAGGAGTGGACATGTGAATCAGTAATCATTAACCCCTTATCTAGAAGAGGAAGTTAGCGGTTGCCAGGGGCATATAGCTAGCAATTTGTTTTAGTTTAGAATCAGAGAATTTACTGTTTCTTTAATAAGAAGGAGCAGAGGAATTCTAGAGCAGACCAATGATACCACGGGGGATAAATTAATATTCTCCAAATTATCACTGATTTAAGTGAGGCTTTTAACCCTTTAAATGCTAGAGAGGCATCCAATGCATTGCAAAACAGTTTAATTGCAAAACTTGGTAGCAATTAAGAAGTTACAAGATCCATTAAAATTAATATTATTTTTATTTGTCACCTATGGTATAATCTGGTATAACCAGAATTGTTCCAGTTCTTATATTTTAGGTCAAACCATCAACTAATTATATTTATATTAACCAAAAGAGTGCCAGAAAGGTGTGTAACCCAATATGATAAACACATCTCTGACACTCTAAGTGCTACAAAAAATAGTTTATTGTTTTCTTTTTTTTAATTTAGAAAAAGATTTATTGAAATCAAGTATCAGTAAGAAACTTCAACAAATGGAACAATGGACCAATGTGTGGGGTTTTTTTTGTTTTCCTCAGTATTACTCCATGAGGTTTATGCACTAAGGTGTGAATGGGACATGATAAAGTGGAGATGACTTCTCCAGTGATATCACTTCTCCAGTACCTATGCCATTCTATGGAGTCTATGCACTAAGATCTCTAGCACTTGAGAATTCTTAGTGCATAATCTCCATAGAATAAGAAGGGAATAGGTGAAGTGATATCACTGGAGAAGTCATCTCCAGTATATCATGTTCCTATCACACCTTAGTGCATAACCCCACAGTTCTCCTTAGCCCTCTAGCCTCAGAGATCCCAAGCAGTAGATGGTGGTTATGAACTAAAGTATGATAAAGAGGTAATAAAGCAAAGATAACTTATCCAGTGATATCACTTCTCCAGTTCCTATGTCATTCTGTAGAGCCTTTGTACTAAGTTCTCTCCCACTTAAAGGGATAGTAATACTTCATTTTATCTTTATTTTATTTTGCAGGCATTAAAAAAACATGAATAATGATATGTCTTTTCTCTCAAACCGTTATGGTTTAAGAGATATTCACAAGCAAAGTTTCCCCTCCCGCCCCTTTTACCTAGTGTAATCCATCTCTTCTCAGATGTGGAATGCAGTCTATAGACCAGACAGATAACAGAAGGGGGCAATCTTCTTCCTATGAGAACAATGAAAGCCCTGTCCCCCTTGACAAGTTTTGTCAGGTTTTTCCCTTATCTTAATTGAAGATTGTCCCTCTCTGCAGTCTTCCTGGGCACCTCTCTTCTGATCTGGCTGAACAGTGTTACATCAGTAAAAGGAGCGGGAGGGGGATACTTTGTCATTGAATTACTCTTGAACTACAACTCTGACAGAATTAAAATAACACTCTCCAAGGTCTAAATACTATGATGATTAGTTAGAGCTGCTTTTATTTTGAAACATTACTATCCCTTTAAGAAATCTTAGGTTATAGTCTGCACAGAATAACACAGGATCTAGATACGTGATCTCACTGGAGACGTTATCTCATCTTTGCCACCTCTTTATCACACCTTCAGTGCATCTCTCCTGACATGTGGTATAAACAATTAAGTTGGCAAACAAAATAATTAATTAATCTTAAAGTCACAATATGTTTATTTTTGGGACACCTATTCTCAGGGGTCAGTCTCTTTGGTCAATATCAGCTGCTACTCGATCCAGGAAAGGCTATTTTTATAGTATTTATTACTTTTTGGTAAGTGACTACCACCATGCTAGACATTATACTAACTATTGCTCTGAAGTTTGTTAGAGACCTTTCTAGAATGCAGGGGGTTAAACAGCATCGGGCGATGGGGAGGATTCAAAAATAACTGTACAAGATACTCTCATTCTGCTTTGGTATATGATTCTACTGGTGGCATGTAATGATGTGTTGCAACACTGGTCTAATATAGTAACAGGTAAAACAAAAAGCTACTGTGTCATGGATTTTACTGAAGATCAGCCTGAATATTAAAGGAAGATGCACCAGTTAATAAGGCAGTAAGGCAGCAATTCTGAAGCAAACCAGCCTCCCCATAGGGGGTAAATTACCACTGCGGCTTTTAAATTAGAACCCTCACTTTGTAATAGATAATTTTGAAAGAGACTGCAAAGTCACAAGTATTAAATGTGGCCATATTTTATTTCAAAGTTTATGAAATATTTAGCTTTATATGCTTGGCATTTTATGCAAATTAGCTAATACTTGCTGACAGGGAGTGGCAGATGGGATGGAGTGCAGTGTGGAATATTAGTATTTGTCTGGCATGCCTGAAAGCACTGTCTAATGTGCAATAACTGAAATAAATAAAGCTCAATATGTTGTAAATTATTCTTTTAACCCTTTGAGTGGGAGAAGTATCCAATGCTTTGCAACGCATCTTTCACTGAAAGGGTTAAACAGTACAATGACTAACATAAATACAGGCACTTTTGAAAGCTCTTTCAGATTCGCTGTATTGCTACTTCATTCCCATTTATATCAATTAGAATTTGGAGATGTTTAATTTCAGAAGAGCACTAGTTTAGCTTGATGGAAAAGGCTCCCAATAGCTGGGGATCCAAATTAAAAAAAGGTTCAAAAGCGAAAGAATGACTCAGTTGCACGTAGGCAACAAATAGTAATCTGAAAATGGATTATTGAATTACAATGTTTTTACTTAACAGGGAATTATACCCTAGTAATAAGTGATTCTCCATTTGTTTAACCCTTTGAGAAGTTGGATAGCTGTCTGACAATTAATGGGTTAAAGGAAGACAGGAATACTAAGAACAACAGGGGGAAGTGCACTAAGGTTCAATAAAGGAACAGATTGATGATATTGTTGCATTTTTGTTTGACATATGCATTAGGATGTAATCAGCATCACATCCCTGTGAATGTGCCACAACTATGTGATCATCGACATTAATCCACCATGACTTCCTTAGGTTTACAATTTTGCAGTGACTTCTTCAACAATGGTTAATTTGCATATTTAAAATTAGCCTAATGAGTCACTGTTGTTTTCATGTGGGTGTGTTTATATGTTAATATGGCACTTCGCTGCCTATGCTGTCCAAACACATGGTCCCAATTCTGACAGAAGTTGGTGAAGTTAGGATCATCCTACCTTGGAGCCAGTACACAGTTTGTGGAGTCAGAGTACAGTTTGTTTGACAGCAGAGAGGGCAGGTGCCCTTCTTTAACCCTTTTAATGCCATAGGGATATGCATTGTACATCCCTGTGGCACTGAAAGGATTAGAGAATTAACATCCATTGCCAAGGCTGATTCATAAAATGTGAGAACTGGCAGAGAAGCTGTTACATGTAACAGCTTCTCTGCTGTTCTGTACTTACTGAAACATGTTCATAGGGCTAACCGCTAACCAGCTGATTCATGCAAACAGAGGACTCTCAAGGCAATCTGTTGTGGAGCACCTTGCAGATGAAAACCCCATGTAAATTAAGATAATAGATACTGGACTACTGTATGTAGTATGTGTACAGTCTTGCTGTTATTGCTTTAAGGACCAGACATGTGTTGTGTGCCCCTCTGGTCATTAAAGAGTTAAACACATTAAAATGCACTTATTTCTAGGATACAATTCACCTTTAAAAACTTAAAGCAGAACTTTCACCCCACCATGACCTTATCTGTGTGTGTAGCATTAATGTAGTTATAAAGCGCTGTGTAATTTTAAAAATCAGAAAACTGATCGATAAGGCAAAAAAGAAGATTAAAGTTTAACCTTGTGACATGTAGAGCATTGTGAGCGCTACTTCGCATGTCAAACTGGTTATCGTGCAGTTACTTAGTCACTCCCATTGTTCTCTGTTATCCCTCCCGCGTCATCCTTGCCCTGCCTTTATGTGACACGTCACCTGGCGCGCACGAGCCTGTACTAGACTGGAATTAACTTTCAGCCACCTTTTGCCCATAAATGAGCCAGTGGTGCAAACGCAAAGCATACTGTTTGCACCACTGGCTCAGTTATGTGCAAAAGGTAGCTGAAAGTTAATTCCAGTTTAGTACAGACTCATGCGCGCCAGGTGACGTGTCACATAAGGGCAAGGAGGACGCGGGCGGAGAACAATGGGAGTGACTAAGTAACTTCACACAGCGCTTTATAACTACATTAATGCTACACACACAGATAAGGTCAGGGTGGGGTGAAAGTTCAGCTTTAAATTGCTCTCAATGAGATAATTACATGTCTTACTATTGATTCTTTGTAATAGGATTAAAACATGATTAATCAATAACATATTTGTAAACCTCAAAGAAATACTTTCTATTGTGGTTCGATGAAAAATAATGTTTATAGTGTTGGCTGATGCTAATGTCAAAATAAACTGACTTTTTTGGCCCAGTGTTCCAAAGAAAACCCAAGTAATTCTAGGTCAAACCATCTTTATTCTGTGGTGCTGGAGATGTGTTCTTCCAAACTGGTATAATTTCCGAAACACCTTATTGTGTGAAATAATTCCCTTTTCTTCAGGAGAAACTAGGCAAGTGGCTCCCAACCCATACCCTCAGGGCCCAATGACAGGCCAGGATTTGAGAATTTCCACTAACAGGCCAGGATTTGAGAATTTCCTTTTGAAGATCACATGAAAGTTAATCAAACTCACTTAGCCTCTAATTACCTCACCTGTGTTCTAGCAAGGAAATCTTTAAATCCTGGCCTGTTAGTGGTCCATGAGCACATGGGTTGGGAACCACTGTACTAGATTGGCCAGCTATTTTTTATTAGATAGTGTAGGTACCTACTAGTGTTGAGCGAGCACCCCGATGCTCGGGTGCTCGGGTGCTCTGACCGAGCACCCCCTGAGGCTCGAGTGCTCGGCCGAGCACCCGAGCCCCATTGACTTCAATGGGGCGACACGAGCATTACACCAGGCACCCCCTGCTCTGATGAGGGGAGGGTGCCTGGTCAATGCCCCCCTTCATCTCCGCTATGCCCCCTTCATCTCTGGATGCCCCCTTCATCTCCGCAATGTCCCCCTTCATCTCCGCAATGTCCCCCTTCATCTCCGCTATGCCCCTCTTCCACAATGTCCCCCTTCATCTCCGCTATGCCCCTCTTCCACAATGTCCCCCTTCATCTCCGCTATGCCCCTCTTCCACAATGTCCCCCTTCATCTCCTCTATGGCATAGAGGAGATGAAGGGGGACATTGTGGAAGAGGGGCATAGCGGAGATGAAGGGGGACATTGTGGAAGAGGGGCATAGCGGAGATGAAGGGGGACATTGTGGAAGAGGGGCATAGCGGAGATGAAGGGGGACATTGTGGAAGAGGGGCATAGAGTCTATGCCCCTCTTCCACAATGTCCCCCTTCATCTCCGCAATGCCCCCTTCATCTCCGCAATGCCCCCGTACCTCCAGTCCCTGGTGGTCCAGCGGAGCGTCTTCTGATCTGTGCCTCTTCCGGCACAGATCCCCGCCACCCGAACATGGCGGGAGAGCACATGGCGGTACTCGACGAGTACCGCCATGTGCCGAGCAGAGCGATGCTCGAGCCGATCCGAGCATCGGCCGAGCACGCTCGCTCAACACTAGTACCTACATTTAAGGGACCATTTTGTATCTAGTTCACAGTGGAACAATAGTCTTTAATATTGTTCATATATTATATTTTTTCTTTTAATTTTCTCATTTTTCTTTCATCTTTTCCCCTTTTTATCACTTGTTCTTTGTTTTTTTTCCTTCTCTTTTCTAATATTTGTATTAATAAATTAGACAATGTTTTATATTTCAGTGCATCCAACATATGTATAATCAAGTGGTTTTGCCATAGGTAAGATGATTATGTTGAGGGACAAGATTTTGCAGTGATCGTCTGCCACAGTGACACATTCATCAGTGTATTCTATCCCATAAAATGCATTACTTAGTTTATATATATAATAAAATGGTAAAACCTCATTTAGCAAACACATAATAAAAAATTAAAAATGTGTTGCCGTATTAGGTATTTGAAGAGTTAAGCAACTTTACGAGTTTGTTTTTCTTTGCTAAGTATAGGTAATTAGCATCAAATTATATCACATGCTAAGAAAAAAAATTGTTCTACAATATATCCCTTTTCAGACTCTATTTGATTGTTGTGCCTGTAATTTGTGAAATAGATCTCACCTTTTAGATCAATTACAGTCAATTGTAAAATGTCTAGCACAGAGAAGAAGTGTGGTGGGAAGGAGACAGAAAATCTTATAGAAAAGCTTTGATGTAGTAAAGCAATTAAATTAGAGTGGTATTCACTGCATCATGTTTATGTATAGAATTATTTAAAGCATGCACCAATGCAATATATAAGAATCAGTAGAAGCATTCCTTTTATAAATCTAGAACACATTTTGTTTTCTGACCCCCTCACTCTTCACTAAAGGTGTCAAGTGATTTACGTACAAATGTGTCAAACACTGGTGTTAGAAGCAATAATGTTCTATCAAATGTGTGGCATTTAACACTTGTTTCTTTACAAAGCATGAACTATTTAAAGCAGACATGTCAAACTCAGATATAGTTGAGGACTGCATTGTCATTGATTCCCTCTTAGGAGAGCCATGTAATCAACAGTTGGTTCTAACGAGGGCCACAAATATGGCTGCAAATCTTATTTTGTCAGTTGGGGTCTAGAGAGATGGATGACATGCAATTAGTTTTCTGCTCTGATAAACCTGTTCTGATAATGAACCCAGTGTCTAGCGTACCTCTAGAACAGGGGTATGCAACCTTTGTCTCTTAGGCTGTTTGACATTGGAATTCCCATCATCCACAACAAGATGACTTCTGGAGAGCCAGTCATCTCCTGATATAGAAGGTGACCACAAAACAAGCTCATCTAAAATGGAATTTTGACCAGAAGGGCTGCACTGTCATTAAAATGAGAAATTCTGTTTTGAGCCTCAGTTTATTAGTTAGGAGGCCACATGCAGCCCTGTGGGGTCCATGTTTGACATGCCTGATTTAAAGGAATGCTAGTACCTGAAAACTATGGATGGCCAAACATATTTGCTACAGGAACAAACAGGCAGAAAATAGCCTGATTTGCCTCCAGTGGGTATTCCAGTGAGAGCTGTTTCTACCAACATCTTGTCTTGGTGAAATGAAGTAAGTGGATGTGTGTGTGTGCGCATCTCATTTTCAATGGCATTATATTTCCTTTAGAATGGAGAAACATCTCTCCCATTCCACAGAAATTCCACAGGAAGGAAAATCATTGTAACTTTTTGACTATCCCTACTAAAACAAACTGGGTTTATGTACATATAAATATCAGGGACACCTAGTAAGCATCTGTAAAAAATATTTATTTGGCATGGGAAGTCTAAATTAAAGTCATAAATATATGTAAGAAGGGGTCCTAGGACCACTGTTATTTAATTGTTTAAGGCCACAGGGGTGGAATTAAGCAAAATTGATAGGCATCTCTGAAGTGATAGAGCAGTAATCAGTGTAAACTTTCAGAGAGAACATCTTTACTGAACTGAAGAAAGGTTATACTAATATCAGTAAACAGTCACATCACAAGGCTCTGGTCAAGCTAAAGTAATTATAATGTAATATGTCTATCTAAACATGTACTAGGACATCAAGTTTAGTATTAAAGTCTGGCGATATTATGGTGTATGCATAAAGACAAAGGATGAGCAATTTTTGGTTTAACCAGTTACACCATAGGGGACAACTTATTTTTTTTTTTTGTTAAAGGGGCTTTTTACTCAGTGGTGTAACTAGTCATTGCAGAATCCTGGTGCAAATGTACTTTTGGGCCCCCAACATAAAATGGTTCTCCCAAAGGTATTACTAGATCTTTTTGAGCCCTGGGTCTGATGGGCCCCTATGCATAACAGACCCCACCAGAACTGCATTCTCTCTAGTATTTCCCCATTTTAACTCCTAAAATGCTAGCATTTACTGGAGTTAAAGGGATAGTAATACTTGAAAATAAGTATTTTATATCGTAGCCCTTAAAAAAACATGAAAAATGATATAAGTCTTATCTCCCAAACCTTTATGGTTTTGGAGGTATTCAGAAGTAATGTTTCCCTGGAGTGACGTCATTGCTTCACCCTTCAGATTTGGAATCCGGTCCCGGGACTGGCTGTGCCTCTCCAGAAGTGCTGAGATCACCATCTTTAAAAATAATTTCTTAATTGGACTGGTCTACAAAGTGTGCTTTCAAGCCAGGCACACTTTGTAGATAGTTCCAATTAAGTAGTTCTTTTCAAAGCTTGTGATCTCGGCACTGCTAAAGAGCTGCCGGTTGCTCTGTGGACCGAATTCCAAATCTGTCCACTAGATGGCAGACTTGGCTGAAACAGCCAGGAAAAGAGAATTTTACTATATTTTACATGTGAATATCTCCCAAACCATAAAGGTTTGGGAGATAAGATATATCATTTTTCATGTTTTTTTAAGGGCTACAATATAAAATACAACTATTTTCAAGTATTACTATCCCTTTAAAGCAGAACTATCATCAAAATTAAATTGCTTTTTAACATTGTGATAGGCATATACATACTTTTATTACGCTGATTAAGTCCTGCATTACTGAGAAATACAACTCATTCAGTAGGCATCAGTGGCAGGGATCTTAGTGTAGAAGTTCTATGCTCCTGCACCGCCAGTCCCTTCCAGTACCTTCCCCAATCCTGGAGGTGAATGGCACGGACAGAGCAGACTCACAGATGCCTTTTCTGCAGGATGTCTGCTCTGTTACCTGCTGATACCTGCCAAGCGAGTTGTATTTCTCACTAATGCCGGACTTATTCAGCATAATAAAAGTATGTACTGTCTATGCGTATCGCTTTGTTAATAAGTAGTGATGAGCGAGCACCCCAATGCTCGGGTGTTCGGGTGCTCTGACCGAGCACCCCCTGAGGCTCGAGTGCTCGGCCGAGCACTCGAGCCCCATTGAAGTCAATGGGAGGACTCGAGCATTACACCAGGCACCCCCTGCTCTGATGAGGGGAGGGTGCCTGGTCCATAGGAAAAGGGAAGAAAAGGATGGAAACACCACAGAAATGGTTCAGGGACAGCATAGGGAGGATGTCTGGATGCATCTTGGACTCCAACATCGCTGCTGGGAACGATCTTTCGCCCGTAGTACGCCATTTTTACAGACTGACCATAAAACACACAAAAAGGAAAATAAAAACGACTTTAGGCGAAAAATTGTTACCAAACAATATTTGCTGTATATTTACTTGTATATCATCTGCAAATTATCCCAAAAATTTCCTTGATTTTCGGAAGTGAGGCCATGATTAAGAGGGAAACGTGCGCAGAGGCAAATTCTCCCAAAAATGTCCTTGATTTTCAGAACTGAGGCCATGATTAAGAGGGAAACGTGCGCAGAGGCAAATTCTTCCAAAAATTTCCTTGATTTTCAGAACTGAGGCCATGATTAAGAGGGAAACGTGCGCAGAGGCAAATTCTCCCAAAAATTTCCTTGATTTTCAGAACTGAGGCCATGATTAAGAGGGAAACGTGCGCAGAGGCAAATTCTCCCAAAAATTTCCTTGATTTTCAGAACTGAGGCCATGATTAAGAGGGAAACGTGCGCTGAGCTGACCATCTAAAACATTATGGGTGAGGGTCTGCTGCAGAGCTGACCATCCTAAACATTATATGCGAAGGCCCGCTAGTGAGCTGACGCTATAAAACATTATATGAGAGGGCCCGCTAGAGAGCTGACCCAATAAAACATTATATGAGAAGGCCCGCTGGTGAGCTGACCTATATAAAAATTGTCAAACAGGGCCCGCTGGTGAGCTGGCCCTATATAAAAATTATATCACAGGGCCCGCTGGTGAGCTGGCCCTATATAAAAATTATAGCACAGGGCATATGGAAGAGGAGGAGGAGGATGAGAAGATTAAGAGTCAACCATATACCCGTTTTTTGGGTGGAAGGGGTGAATGGGAATACAGAGTATTCCCATCATTGTAAATAACATATATAAAGTGAGTTTATGTTCCCCCGGGGCTTTCCTCCAGTGGAGTGGAGAAGTCAGGGGAAATCCAGGCCTTGTTCAACCTATCAGCATTGTCGGTGGAAAGGCGGATACGCTTATCTGTTATGATGCCACCAGCAGCACTAAATACCCGCTCAGACAGAACGCTGGCGGCAGGGCAGGCCAGCACCTCCAAGGCGTAGAGTGCCAGTTCATACCACGTGTCCAGCTTGGACACCCAGTAGTTGTAAGGCACAGAGGGATCATTGAGGACGCTGACACGGTCTGCTACGTACTCCTTCACCATCTTCCAAAACTTTTCCCTCCTTGTGACACTAGGCTGCGCATCAGGGTGAGGGTGCTGGCGGGGTGTCATGAAGGTGTCCCACGCCTTGGAGAGTGTTGCCCTGCCTTTCTCGGAACTGCTGTGTGCTCCCCTTTTCTCCCCTTCTCTGTTGGCCAAGGTAGCACGTACTCTGCCGCCAGCGTTATCAGATGGAAAATTTTGGAGCAATTTTTCAACAAGAACCTTCTGGTATTGCACCATTTTGCTTGTCCTCTCCACCGGAGGAATGAGAGATGAGAAATTCTCTTTGTAGCGGGGGTCCAGAAGGGTGAACACCCAGTAATCCGTGTTGTTTAAAATGCGTATAACGCGTGGGTCACGGGAAAGGCAGCCTAACATAAAGTCAGCCATGTGTGCCAGAGTACCAACAGTCAAGATTTCGCTGTCCTCACCAGGAGGATGACTCTCAATATCCTCATCCTCTTCCTCCTCTTCTGCCCACCCACGCTGAAGAGATGGAACTAAAGTTCCATGGCTACCCTCTGTAGCGGAGGCAACCGTGTCTTCCTCCTCCTCCTCCTCCTCCTCCTCCGCCTCCTCCAATTGTCGCTGAGAAGACGAAGTGAGGGTGCTCTGGCTATCACCTTGTGTAAGCTCTTCCTCCCCCATTTCCACCTCTTCCACATGCAAAGCGTCGGTTTTAATTGTGAGCAGCGAGCGTTTCAGTAGACACAGAAGTGGGATGGTTACACTGATAATAGCGTTATCGCCGCTCACCATCTGTGTCGATTCCTCAAAATTGCGTAAAACCTCGCAGAGGTCTGACATCCATTCCCACTCCTCACTTCTGATTACAGGAAGTTGAACGGAGAGGCGACGACCGTGTAACAGCTGGTACTCCACTACTGCCCTCTGCTGCTCACAAAGCCGGGCCAACATGTGGAAGGTGGAGTTCCAGCGCGTGCTCACGTCACACAGCAGCCGGTGAGCTGGCAATTGTAAGCTCTGCTGCAGCTTCAACAGGCCGGCCGAAGCTGTAGATGACTTACGGAAATGTGCACACACGCGGCGCACCTTGGTCAAGAGATCATGCACATTGGGGTAGGTTTTTAGAAATCGCTGAACCACTAAATTAAATACATGCGCTAGGCATGGTACGTGTGTGAGCTTGCCGAGCTCCAAAGCCGCCACCAAGTTACGCCCATTATCACACACAACCATGCCTGGTTGCAGGTTGAGTGGCGAGAGCCACTGCTCGGTCTGGTGACTAATCCCCTGCAACAGCTCTGAGGCCGTGTGCTGTTTGTCCCCAAGGCAGATCAGCTTCAGCACGGCCTGTTGACGCTTCCCCACTGCAGTGCTACACTGCTTCCAGCTACTGGCTGATGGGGGAGTGGCGCTGCGTGTAGAGAATTCGGAGGTGGAAACGGAGGAGGAGGAGCCAATAACGTAGGTGCTGGTGGAAACCCTGATGGAGGTAGGGCCCGCAATCCTCGGCGTGGGTAGCACCCGTGCCATCCCAGGGTCCGAGTCGCTCCCAGCCTCCACGACATTAACCCAGTGTGCCGTCAGGGAAATGTAGCGTCCCTGGCCACAAGCACTTGTCCATGTGTCAGTCGTTAAGTGGACCTTGCCAGTAACTGCGTTGGTCAGGGCACGGGTGATGTTACGGGACACATGGTGGTGTAATGCGGGGATGGCACACCGGGAAAAGTAGTGGCGGCTGGGGACCGCGTACCGAGGGACAGCTGCTGCCACCAGGCTGCGGAAGGACTCAGTGTCCACAAGCCTAAATGGCAGCATTTCGATGGCCAGTAATTTTGAAAGGTGTGAGGTTAGTGCTATGGCCTGTGGGTGGGTGGCTGGGTACTTTCTCTTGCGCTCAAATGCCTGGGGTAACGACATTTGGACGCTGTGCTGGGACAGGGAAGTGGATGTGGTCGCTGATGGTGCTTCAGATGGTACAGGTGCAGGGCGGGAGGTATGCGGGCCTGCGCCTTCGACAGGCGATTGGCCGGCACCGAAAACAGGGGAAGAGGAGGCAGTGGTGTGGCCTGCAGACACAGATGGGCGATCCAGGCGTTCCTCCCACTTACTACGGTGCTTGGATGCCATGTGTCGGATCATGCTGGTGGTGGTGAGGTTTCTAGTGTTCATGCCTCGGCTCATTCTGGTGTGGCACAGGTTGCAAACTACAATTCTTTTGTCGTCCGCACTTTCCTTAAAAAAACGCCATACCGCGGAACACCTACCCTTTGGCAAGGTAGATTTACGCAAGGGGGTGCTCCGTGGAACATTTGCGGGCCGGTTTGGTGCGGTCCGCCTTCTTTCTGTAGCCACACCACTGCCTCTTCCAGCCTGTTGCGGTGCTGCAGATGGCTCACCCTCAGGACTGCTGTCATCGCTCGGCTCTACACCTTCCCAGGTGGGGTCAGTCACCTCATCGTCCACCAAGTCCTCCTCCACTTCCTCACTCTGATCATCCTCCTCAAGTCTTGATCCCACCACATACTCAGTCATTGACAACTGTATAACATTCTCCTCAACAAGGTCTTGAGACGGAAATAGTGGTTGATTTAATGGCAACTGTGTCTCATCATCATCATCATCATCCACTACTTCCTTTGACCTTAAATGCCGTTCACATCTGTCATCTTCTTGTGATTGGGTAGCCTCTAGAGGTTGTGAATCAGGGCACAAGATGTCATGTTCCTCTGCAAGCGTGCTTGGAGAGAGGGTCAAATGAAGGATTGGTGATGAGACGAGCTCCTCACTATATCCCAGTGTGGGATCACTTCTTTGACCAGACTGTGTATGGTGGGAGGAAGGATGATCAGAGTGAGGATTATGTTGACCAGACTCTTGGCTACTGAGAGTGGACTTGGTGGAAGACAGGGTGGTGCTTAACCGACTGGAAGCAGTATCAGCTGTCATCCAACCGACCACCTATTCGCAGTGGTCGGACCTCGAGAGTGATGTCCTGCGACGCCCTGTAAAATTACACATGAAGCTAGGTATGGTGGATGTCTTTCTTTCTTGTGCTCTGGCACCAGGCACAGTTTCTCCGCGTCCTGACCCGCGCCCTGAACTATCAGGATCACGTCCACTTCCCCGTCCCTTTTTACCCGCCTTCTTCATCTTACACGATATATATGACTTTAATATATATGAGTTTGAAAACTTAACAGTATTTCTTACTATTCTGCAACTCTGCAGAGTACACAGAATAGGCTGCTAAACTGCGGTGACACACACTGAATGGAATATGTGACTTTAATATTTGAGTTTGAAAACTTAACAGTATTTCTTACTATTCTGCAACTGTGCAGAGTACACAGAATAGGCTGCTAAACGGCGGTGACACACACTGAATGGAATATGTGACTTTAATATTTGAGTTTGAAAACTTAACAGTATTTCTTACTATTCTGCAACTCTGCCGAGTACACAGAATAGGCTGCTAAACGACATTGACACACACTGAATGGAATATGTGACTTTAAAATTTGAGTTTGAAAACTTAACAGTATTTCTTACTATTCTGCAACTCTGCAGAGTACACAGAATAGGCTGCTAAACTGCGGTGACACACACTGAATGGAATAAGTGACTTTAATATTTGAGTTTGAAAACTTAACAGTATTTCTTACTATTCTGCAACTGTGCAGAGTACACAGAATAGGCTGCTAAACGGCGGTGACACACACTGAATGGAATATGTGACTTTAATATTTGAGTTTGAAAACTTAACAGTATTTCTTACTATTCTGCAACTGTGCAGAGTACACAGAATAGGCTGCTAAACTGCGGTGACACACACTGAATGGAATAAGTGACTTTAATATTTGAGTTTGAAAACTTAACAGTATTTCTTACTATTCTGCAACTGTGCAGAGTACACAGAATAGGCTGCTAAACGGCGGTGACACACACTGAATGGAATATGTGACTTTAATATTTGAGTTTGAAAACTTAACAGTATTTCTTACTATTCTGCAACTGTGCAGAGTACACAGAATAGGCTGCTAAACGGCGGTGACACACACTGAATGGAATATGTGACTTTAATATTTGAGTTTGAAAACTTAACAGTATTTCTTACTATTCTGCAACTGTGCAGAGTACACAGAATAGGCTGCTAAACGGCGGTGACACACACTGAATGGAATATGTGACTTTAATATTTGAGTTTGAAAACTTAACAGTATTTCTTCCTATTCTGCAACTGTGCAGAGTACACAGAATAGGCTGCTAAACGGCGGTGACACACACTGAATGGAAAATGTGACTTTAATATTTGAGTTTGAAAACTTAACAGTATTTCTTCCTAGTCTGCAACTGTGCAGAGTACACAGAATAGGCTGCTAAACGGCGGTGACACACACTGAATGGAATATGTGACTTTAATATTTGAGTTTGAAAACTTAACAGTATTTCTTACTATTCTGCAACTGTGCAGAGTACACAGAATAGGCTGCTAAACGGCGGTGACACACACTGAATGGAATATGTGACTTTAATATTTGAGTTTGAAAACTTAACAGTATTTCTTACTATTCTGCAACTGTGCAGAGTACACAGAATAGGCTGCTAAACGGCGGTGACACACACTGAATGGAATATGTGACTTTAATATTTGAGTTTGAAAACTTAACAGTATTTATTACTATTCTGCAACTGTGCAGAGTACACAGAATAGGCTGCTAAACGGCGGTGACACACACTGAATGGAATATGTGACTTTAATATTTGAGTTTGAAAACTTAACAGTATTTCTTACTATTCTGCAACTGTGCAGAGTACACAGAATAGGCTGCTAAACGGCGGTGACACACACTGAATGGAATATGTGACTTTAATATTTGAGTTTGAAAACTTAACAGTATTTCTTCCTAGTCTGCAACTGTGCAGAGTACACAGAATAGGCTGCTAAACGGCGGTGACACACACTGAATGGAATATGTGACTTTAATATTTTAGTTTGAAGACTTAACAGTATTTCTTCCTATTCTGCAACTCTGCACAGTACACAGAATGTGCTGCTACACTGCGGCGAAGCACACTGAATGGAATATGTGACTTTGATATTTTAGTTTGAAGACTTAACAGTATTTCTTCCTATTCTGCAACTCTGCACAGTACACAGAATGTGCTGCTAAACTGCGGCGAAGCACACTGAATGGAATATGTGACTTTGATATTTTAGTTTGAAGACTTAACAGTATTTCTTCCTATTCTGCAACTCTGCACAGTACACAGAATGTGCTGCTAAACTGCGGCGACGCACACTGAATGGAATATGTGACTTTGATATTTTAGTTTGAAGACTTAACAGAATGTGCTCTAATCTGCAACTTTGCACACTAAACAGAATGTGCTCTAATCTGCAACTTTGCACACTAAACAGAATGTGCTCTAATCTGCAACTTTGCACACTAAACAGAATGTGCTCTAATCTGCAACTGTGCACACTAAACAGAATGTGCTCTAATCTGCAACTTTTCACACTAAACAGAATATTTTTTTTTTTTTTTTTTTTTTTTTTTCCCCCCACACAAAATAACCTGCTGCCCCCACACACAGTAGTCCTAAAAAGGACTTTTGGTTCTTTTTTTTAACAATTTTGGTTTTTTTCCTCCCTACACTGCCTTTCCCTTCCTATCCTCAGCTCTCCCTGGCTAAGACTGAGCCGAACTCGATGGTCAGGTGCTATACAGCACCTGACCACGGGTTCTGGCCAGCCAATCAGTGTAATGCCAGCAGCCAACATGGCTGCTGGCATTACACCGATGTCAGAGCCTCCCTGCACGTTTATTGGCTGCGCAGCAGCCGCAAAACGTGCGGGGAGGAGACCCGAACATGGCGGGCGAGCACATGCGGTACTCGTACGAGTACCGCCATGTGCCGAGCAGAGCGATGCTCGAGCCGATCCGAGCATCGGCCGAGCATGCTCGCTCAACACTATTAATAAGAATTTGGGGGGCAATTTAATTTTGCCGATTGTTCCACTTTCAAATCCACATTTAAATAAATGGAACATTTAGGACATTTCATTATTTTCCCTAGTGCATATCTGATTTTGCCTAGATGTGCTCCATATTTCCTTTCATTCAAATTCCCCATGCTAGCAGCCAGTGAGCAACAGCTAACATAATGTACATAACCCAGTCAACAGTAGAGAAAGCACATCAACAAGCATATGCTGTCATCACACATTTAAGTACAAACAGCAATTATGTGGTTATTAATTCTTTGCCATAGGATGAAAGTGTTAAGCATATAAATCTGAAGAGAAGATCAATAGGATATGTACTCTGTGGCCCTTAGGCAAAGCTTATCTTCAGATGCCTAACCCCTTATATACTACAGATGTCTCTAATGCACTGGGGCTGATATACTAGGAATGATTGGAGCAATTATGACTCAAACCAACTTTACTACAGGTAGGAAATAAAACTTCCCATTCATTTAAGAGCAATAGTATTCAGGGGGTTAAAAGGATCAAACAATGGAAATTTAGGGAAATTGATATTCTTTCCATATGTTTCAGTTGGTTTCACCCAAAATTACCCCACTTTCCCTTAGTACATTAACCCCAGTGATTTTTTTTTTATATTCATTTATTTTTTGTGTGTGGAGGTACACAATGATTATAAATTTATATATATATATACAGTGAGGGAAAAAATGATTTGCTCCCCTGCTGATTTTGTATGTTTGCCCACTGACAAAGAAATGATCAGTCTATAATTTTAACGGTAGGTTTATTTGAACAGTAAAAGACAGAATAACTACATAAAAATCCAGAAAAATGCATTTCAAAAAAGTTATGAATTGATTTGCATGTTACTGAGTGAAATAAGTATTTGACCACTTTGCAAAACATGACTTAGTACTTGGTGGCAAAACCCTTGTTGGCAATCACAGAGGTCAGACGTTTCTTGTAGTTGGCCACCAGGTTTGCACACATCTCAGGAGGGATTTTGTCATATTCCTCTTTGCAGATCCTCTCCAAGTCATTAAGGTTTCGAGGCTGATGTTTGGCAACTCAAACATTCAGCTCCCTCCACAGATTTTCTATGGGATTAAGGTCTGTTGACTGGCTAGGCCACTCTAGGACCTTAACCCCTTAGCGACCGGTGGTCCTGAGATGTTCCCGTCCCATAAGAACCGCTTTGATCCATGCCAGTACACGTGACCTGTTGCGTGTATTGGCGCGTCACTATGGGGCCTGATAGAGATCGCTCCGATCTTGGAGCGGTCAATTTCAGGCCCTATTTTTACTTACAACGCTCCTGGTAGATCGCTGTAAGTAAAAAGTATGTGACGTACTATGACCGTCATCGGTCTTTAAGTATTTCAAGGACCGCAATGGTCATAATACTTCACATGTCGTTAAGGGGTTAATGTGCTTCTTCTTGAGCCACTCCTTTGTTGCCTTGGCCCTGGATCATTGTCATGCTGGAATACCCATCCACGACCCAGCCCTGGCTGAGGGAAAGTAGGTTCTCACCCAAGATTTGACTGTACATTGCCCCGTCCATCGCCCCTTTGATGTGGTGAAGTTGTCCCCTTAGCAGAAAAACACCCCCAAAGCATAATGTTTCCACCTCCATGTTTGATGGTGGGGATGGTGTTCTTGGGGTTATAGGCAGCATTCCTCCTCCTTCAAACACAGCGAGTTTAGTTGATGCCAAAGAGCTCGATTTTGGTCTCATCTGACCACAACACTTTCACCCAGTTCTCCTCTGAATCATTCAGATATTCATTGGCAAACTTCGGACGGGCCTGTACATGTGCTTTCTTGAGCAGGGGGACCTTGCGGGAGCTGCAAGATTTCACTCCTTCATGGTGTAGTGAGTTACCAATTGTTTTCTTGGCGACTATGGTCCCAGCTGCCTTGAGATCATTGACAAGATCCTCCTGTGTAGTTCTGGGCTGATTCCTCACCATTCTCATGATCATTGAAACTTCACGAAGTGAGATCTTGCATGGAGCCCCAGACCAAGGGAGACTGACAGTTATTGTGTGTTTCTTCCATTTTGCGAATAATCGCATCAACTGTTGTCATCTTCTCACCAAGTTGATTGGCAATGGTCTTGTAGCCCATTCAAGCCTTGTGTGGGTCTACAATCTTGTCCCTGACATCCTTGTACAGCTCCTTGGTCTTGGCCATCGTGGAGAGTTTGGAATATGATTGATTGTTTGCTTCTGTGGACAGGTGTTTTTTATACAGGTAACAAGCTGCGATTAGAAGCAGTCCCTTTAAGAGAGTGCTCCTAATCTCAGTTTGTTACCTGTATAAAAGACACCTGGGAGCCAGAAATCTTACTGATTTATAGGGGGGTCAAATACTTATTCACTCAGTAAAACGCAAATCAATTTATAACTTTTTTTAAATGAGTTTTTCTGGATTTTGTTTTATTGTTATTCTGTCTCTCACTGTTAACCCCTTAGTGACGCACGCGGCTGTCACCTTAATGCCCGTCATACAAAAAAAAAATTCCAAATGATTCCGGAGCCCCCGAACGGCGTGCAGCCCCACGGAGACCCGGACTTCCGGTACTACTTCCAGGACTTACCAGGTACGTCCTCTGTCACTAAGTGACAGTTTTTGCGGGACGTACCTGGTAAGTCCATTGTTGGGAAGGGGTTAAAATAAACCTACCATTAAAATTATAGACTGATTATTTCTTTGTCAGTGGGCAAACATACAAAATCAGCAGGGAATCAAATCATTTTTTTCCCTCACTGTAGTTTCAGCCCTTTTTTCCAGAAAAAGACCCATGAGTTCATATGTGTTGCCCATTTATTTAAAGTGACAGTCAACCTCCTTTTTAAATTTTCATATTCAGCAAATACCTAATAAGTCAAATTGTTTTTTTCCCCATCTTTGCCTATTTTTAATACTTCTATGTATTGACGGGGGGTTAATTGAATTTCGTTTTTCAGGGAGCTTTCTGTTAGGGGCTGTGAACTCAGAGATCGTGATACAATGTTGCACTACCCCTATACCTCTGAATGCTTTGTGTGCAGTAATAGAGGACAGCTCTTCTGTTGTAGGCATAGTGCAACACTGCATCACTCCCCACTACTTTCACAGTTCCCCACAAAAATTTCTTGAAAAAGAAATGTAATTAGATCCTTGCCAGTGATGTAAAGATGTAAAAAAATAGGCGAAGATGGGAAACATAATAATATAGGCAATTTAACTTAACATAGTATTTACTTGCAGAGAATATAAAATCAAAATGGAGGCTGACTGTCGTTATAAACATCTTCTTAAATTAGAAGAGGTCCGTACTCTGAATACAGTTCTCCCAATAGCTTAATTATATCATTGTTTTGGAGCTGCAGCCATAAGATTGCATAGAAAAGATACATTTGCTAAGTTATACAGTAAAACATGTACCTAATCATTCCCACCAGGATCCTGCTACCTTAAAAAGAATGTATTATGTATGGCATGTACAATCTATAATAAGCTCATTCGTTCCAATAGATCAGACAAAATATTGTCTCAATTTACAGTGGCTTTCTCTGAGAGCAAATGCAGCCAAATAACTATATATAAAGACAAGAAATCAACCTGAAAGCTATAAAAACTTCAAAGAACAAAGACCTATGTGAGCCCTTTTTTGACGTGATGTAAAAATGCAGACTAAGCCAGATGAGATTTTGGAAGGTTGTAGTCAAAGGACTCACACAGGTATTTAAACTGTGTGCTCTAAGGAAGCAGTGAACAGCAGGTAACTTGGTCTCTAATTGATGTTACCAAATGATAAAACCAAGACGCTGACTGTATGAAGGATGAATGGAAATTGTCACTAGTACGACACAGGCAGCTAAAAGAATGATATCCTAACAATGAGCCATTCTTTCTTCATTATGATCTTTCTATATCAACAGTAATGCACATTAATGCACACTGCTCTATCATTAAAACCTTTTGAGTGCCATGAATTGGATACCTCTCTGGTACTCAAAGGGTTAACTTGGCAGTCTCATATCTAACAGCTGTATGATACTCACCTATTACGTGAAAAATACAATTAATTCCTCCTACCTATACATATTGAATTACAAAGACAATTACAAAGGATGCTCACTAACACACATAGGTGTATGGAATAAACAGCCAATATAGTTTTAGTCAATTCAAAGCAAACTGTGCAAAAATCCAGATGGAAATGAACTCAGTCAGTAAGAGTTTTTAATGCTACGATGGTGCCTCAATTTGTCTAAAACAATATCCAGCATTTTAGTAAACATTCTGGTTCTAGTGGTGTTGTATATAGCATTAGAATGGGAAACAACATTTATTATGTCAGACTACATATCTGGCCTACAGCACATGGAAATATCAGAGAGAAGTAAGAATATAATTAGATTATTATGATTATTATAAACCTCTCAATGCAATGGAAACATCTCTGGCATAGAAGGGGATGGTATTACATTAACACAAATGTGATTTAAATTGAAAGTCCACAGTGCACATTTTTCCAGCTGATCAGGGTACTATACCTTGACAATATATGTGTTGACAGCACTGGAATATAAAAAAAATACAAATTATTAATTGTAATGCAATTTCTGTAAACCATTATCTTGCTCCACTCACACTTCTTTTAGTGAAGACACAACAGAGTGTTGGGCTGTCTACATAGAAGAGAACCTACTGAGTGACAGTGGGGTATGCAGAGCAATGTGCTGCATATTCCCCTGTCACTCAAAGGGATAACATAGCACAACTATTTCCAGGGAGATTAAAAAGAGAATTAAAAGTCAGTGCAATTAAACAGGGATGTTCTCCAGAGCTAATTCAAAAGACAGAAATCTCAATGTATTTTTCATAATAAAACACTGTTCAAATAAATAATATATTATTCCTAAGTTAGACCTTCCATTACATAGCAAAAAATAAAAGTAATTCAAATTAATGACTTAAGTTAACCCTTTGAGTACCAGAGGGATCCGCAACAGCAATTCATCGTGAACCCCTCTGGCATTCAACTGGTTAAAGATGGATAGAAACAAAATAGCCACATTCTATCTATATTTTGTAGCAAAAAAAGCTAAAAAAAAAAAAAAATGGGATTTGAACCATTTGAGTGCCAGAGTGGTATGCATTGCTTACCCCTCTGGCACTCAAAGGGTTAATAAGCCAAAAAGTTGCAATTCTGGAGCAAACCAACTGCTCCAAGAAAATAAATAAAAGTTTCCAATGAGTTAAAGGGGCTTTAACACCTTGACTACTGTAGAAGTCATGAACATATTGTAAAATATTCAATGGGTTAAAAGCCCCATTTAATTTATTGTGAATTTTGGGAAATTGTATTTGTCCGCTAGGGTATTTTTGGTTTGCGCAAAAAATGCACTCCTTGTTGAATTATATTTCATAAATATGATGTGATGTTCATGCAAAATATACAAGTATATTGTAAGAATTGTATTCATTTAGGTATTGAATACTTTTAATGCATTTTCTCTTAGCATTTTGAATGGGAAACGTTGAAATGTTAGTTTACATGGAATAAATTTTTTAATTTTAGCGCACACTTTATACAGTCCAAAATATTTAATGTGATAACGTTTGTATTGTTATTTAAATGCAACAGTCAATAGCTTAACTTAGTATCTCTGCTTGAGAGAAAATGTTCCCCAACTGTGCCACCTTAAGAATATTCACATCTTCAAACTTTTGATCCTGTAGACATTAAATACACTGCTTAGAATTACATAAACGCCCATCAGTCTAGTGCAGATTAAACTTGTTAATTACATATGGTGCTTGACAGTGCTTTGATAACGTCAGACAGATGGGAGAACAGAAATTTACTTTGTGTCACCCTGTGTATAAATATACTATGAATATTTACATGTACAATACCACACAAGTGAATATCATCATGTGAGCCAGCGAACAGGAAATACATTTTTCAGCAGGGAGCTCAAATCATATTTATTGCTTTTGTCTGTCATGCAAAAATCTGTGTTCGTTTGTAAATCCTATACCTACATCTTCAAATACATCCGTGTGGTTTGTGATAACCCCATAGTGAACTAATTTTGCAATTCACAGGGTGTTCTGTATCGTGGCAAAAGTGGAGTCATTCTGAAGCTGTCTATGATTTATTAAAGGAAGTAATAATGTTGACTGCAACGGGACTTTGATATGTATAAAGCTGTTATTTCAGCCTACAACCCGCATGCATTTTTCTCTTAACCCACCAAGTGCCAGAGCAGCATAACCCCCTGTGACTGAAAGGGTCAATGCAATAGCCGTTTAGTATTATAATTTTTCCTGTCTGAAATAACATAAAATATTACACTGAGTATTTATTAATTTTTTTCCCTCTTTTTTGCAATAATTAATTCAGAAGTACAGCAAGCATGAAATTAACTGTCTCCATAAATATATTTAATTCATATTGTCTTGAAAAAATGTCATAAAAGTGTGTGGATGTTAATAGGCATATTTTTATGAATATTCACTGTATACTTTTATTTAAAGAGATAGTAATAGCATTATAAAAGTTCAGCTCAGATTATTACATATAATTTTTGGAACATTTTGCAGTGTAGTTCAACCGCTATCTTAGCTGAAAAGTTTCCCCTCCCTCCCCTTCTGGTCATGTCATTGATCTGCTCTTGCAGGTCCGAATGGAGTTCAGCGAGGGACAAACTTCATTAAGCGTAAGGAAAATCCTGCCCTCCTTCTTCAAGGGGAGCAAGGGTTTTCCTTATACTTAACTAGTGTAAAAGCCGTGTACATGGACCAAGGTCCGGGTAATGTTAACCCTTTGAGTGCCAGAGGGGTACGCAACGGATTGCTTTGCAATGCGTTGCGTACCCCTCTGGCATTCAAAGGGTTAAGAGGCCGGTCGTGCTCTGCGTCCTGCCGCCGACACAGTCATGCACTGTAGAGACTGCCCAAAAGCACAGAACACTCCAAGCACAGAACTCCCAGCATTCTGTGCATTCAGGCAGTATCTACTGAGCATGACAGCTTCTGACAAACATCCTAGCAAATTATTATATAGGATGACTGAAATTTGACCAGATTCCACATTCAGTGGTGTCCAGAAGGGGTGGGAGGGGGATCTTTTTAGCTAAAATAGCGGTTGAACTACAGAAAAGTGAGTAACTATATATATATATATATATATATATAGAGAGAGAGAGAGAGAGAGAGTGGAGATTGTAGCCGTATTAGTCCAGTGATGTAGATGTAAAATAATAATGCAAAATAATCCAAAAATTGTATGTAATAATCTCTCAGCTTTTATTGCGCCATTACTATCCTTTTAACCCCTCTGACGTTAGACATCTCCAATGCATTGCTTTGCAATGTGTTAGAAACTTATCCAGCATGCAAGGGGTTACCCCTCTGACACTCAAAGGGTTAAATATCCAAATATGTCGGATCACATGCAATTTTTATCTTTTTTTAATCTTTTATTAGTGTTGCTAATGGTTCACCTTTATCTTTTAAGTCTCATTCTATAGGCAGTTGCCTGTACATTTTGTCTCTTTCTTTTGTTTTTTAAAAATAGAAAATAGGAATTGTGTTTCTTTGTGAACAGATACTTTCTCTATTAAAAAGCATTTTTCAGTTCTGTTTCTCATATGATGTCCTTGGAAATTCACGGAACATTAAAAAAAAACATTAACCCCTAAACGTGATATTAGGTCATATACACTTTAATATATTCAGGATTACAACACAAAAATAAGATCATTAGCACAAATCAACATGGTTTTATGAAGAATAGATCATGCCAAACTAATCTTTTCAGCTTCTATGAGGAAGTAAGCAGCAACCTTGACAATGGCAAGGCAGTAGATGTAGAATATCTAGATTTTGCAAAGGCATTTGATACAGTGCCACACAGAAGGCTGATGTATAAAATAAGGAAATTGGGGCTAGGAGATAATCTTTGCAATTGGATACAAAACTGGTTGAAGGATAGGGAACAGTGGGTGGTTGTAAAATGGAAAATTCACCAATACAGTTAAAGTGGAGAGTGGAGTACCTTAGGGTTCAGTATTAGGTCCGCTGCTTTTTAACATGTTTATAAATGACCTGGAAATAGATATAGAAAGCAAAATATCAATATTTGCAGATGATACTAAATTATACAAAGTCATTAATTTCAAACAGGATATTTTCTGTCTACATAGGGACTTACATAAAATGTCAGATTGGGAAAACAAATGGAATATGAAGTTTAATGTGGGGAAGTGTAAAGTCATGCATTTGGGAGGAAACAATCCCAAGGATACTTATGAAGTCAATGGAATCATTTCAAGGGAACTCATTGCTCAATTGTCAACTACAAACTTGGAAACAGTGACCAGTGTCAAACAGCAGTAGCAAAGGCAAACAAAATCCTGTCTTGCATAAAAAGAGGTATCGAAGCAAGAGTGGATAACATTATTTTGCCATTATACAAGTCATTGGTAAGACCTCACATTGAGTATGCAGTGCAATTTTGGGCACCTGTTCTGAAAAAAGATATACTAGAACTAGAGAGGGTACAGAGAAGAGCAACAAAATTAATTAAGGGAATGGAGGACTTGATATAAGAGGAACGACTAGACAAATTTGGTTTATTTACTTTAGAGAAAAGATGACTAAGAGGAGACCTTATCATAGTAACACAGTAACATAGTAAATTAGGTTGAAAAAAGACACAAGTCCATCAAGTTCAACCTTCGCCTCATACCTCAGTAACTGAGAATTTTATAGCTTTCCTGCTACCAATTAAATGTCTTTATCAGACCTTCCTGATCAGCCTACTGATAAACAGTATAACCTTGTATGTTCCCTTTTGAAAGAAATGTATCTAATCTTCTCTTAAATGTATCCATTGTATCTGCCATAACTACCTCCCTGGGCAATGAATTCCACAATTTGACAGACCTTACCGTAAAAAAACCCTTTCTCTGCTGAAGTTTAAACCTCCTTTCCTCTAATCTCAAGGGGTGTCCCCTGGTCACCTGATCAGGCCTTGGAATAAATAGCTCACCGCAGAGATCCTTGTATTGACCTCTCATATACTTGTACAATGTGATAAGGTCTCCTCTTAGTCGTCTTTTCTCTAGAGTAAATAAACCAAGTTTGTTTAGTCGTTCCTCATATGTCAAGTCCTTCATTCCCTTAATTAATTTTGTTGCTCTCCGCTGTACCCTCTCTAGTTCTAGTATATCCTTTTTCAGAACCGGTGCCCAAAATTGCACTGCATACTCAAGGTGAGGACTTACCAATGATTTGTATAATGACAAAATAATGTTATCCACTCTTGCTTCAATACCTCTTTTTATGCAAGACAGGACTTTGTTTGCCTTTGCTACTGCTGCTTGACACTGGTCACTGTTTCCAAGTTTGTAGTTGACAAGGATACCCAGGTCTTTTTCTAGCAACAAGTCACCTAAAATTATTCCATTATTCTAGGTTGCTGCTTAACTCCTCATAGAAGCTGAAAAGATTAGTTTGGCATGATCTATTCTTCATAAAACCATGTTGATTTGTGCTAATGATTTTATTTTTTGTGTTGTAATCCTGAATATAGTCCCTTATTATCCCTTCTAACAGTTTTCCCACTACAGAGGTCAACTCACTGGTCTATAATTCCCAGGTTCTGTTTTAGTTCCCTTCTTAAATAGAGGCACTATGTTAGCTCTTCGCCAATCCTGTGGCACTGAGCCTGTGGTAGTAGAATCTTTAAAGAGTAAATATAGGGGTTTTGCTAACACTGCACTAAGTTCCTGAAGAACCCTTGGATGTATACCATTAGGACCGGGTGCTTTGTCGGTCTTAATTTTGTTCAGTCTTCCCATGACATCTCCTTGAGTTAACCCAATATCTATTAATTGTATTGTTTTATTTGTTACTTGCGGAGGCTCTTCTACCATTCCTTGCTCCCTTGTATATACTGATGCAAAGAAAGTGTTTAAAACATCGGCCTTTTCCTTATCCTCACTAACCAACTCACCCATCTCATTTTTGAATGGTCCAATGCACTCCCTCTTAAGATTTTTGCTATTTATATATTTGAAAAACTTTTTTGGATTAGTCTTGCTTTCCCTTGCAATTCGAGTTTCATTATCTATTTTTGCTACCCTAATTGCCTTTTTGCAATCTTTGTTGCACTCCCTGTATTTTAAGAAAGATTGTTCTGTTCCTTCAGACTTAAATAATTTGAATGCATTTTTTTTCCTTGCCATTTCCTTCTTTACATGTGCAATTAACCACATTGGCTGTGACTTACTTCTTTTGCATTTGTCCCCCATTGGTATATACTGTTGGGTACATTTCTGCAACCTAAATTTGAATTCTGACCATTTTTCCTCAGTATTTTTGCCTTTAAATAAAATATCCCAGTCTATGTGTTGCATTGAAGCCCTTAACAATTTGAAGTTCACTTTTTTAAAATTAAGAGTTTTGGTTGAACCTATACATTTTTGCTTTGCCAGACTGATCTCACATTGTACAAGTATATGAGAGGTCAATAAAATAATCTCTGCAGTGAGCTATTTATTCCAAGGCCTGATCAGGTGACCAGGGGACAGCCCTTGAGAACAGAGGAAAGGAGGTTTAGACTTCAGCAGAGGAAGGGTTTTTTTACAGTAAGGTCTTTTAAATTGTGGAATTCATTGCCCAAGGAGATGGGTATGGCAGATAAAATGGATACATTTAAAAGAAGATTAGACACATTTCTTTCAAAACGGAACATACAGAGTTATACTGTTTATCAGTAAGCAGATCAGGAAGGTCTGATAAAGACTAACTTAATTGGTAGCAGGAAAGCTATAAAATTCTCAGTTACTGGGGTATGAGGAAAAGGTTGAACTTGATGGACTTATGTCTTTATTCAACCTAATTTACTATGTTAATATGTTGTACTCCATGCTGGCATCTGCAGGGCTAGATTTATATCCCAGGTGCCCTAGACAAGGTATTCTAGGTGACCTTAGCACCAACCATGACCACACCCCCGGTCCTCATTGACCCTGCCCCTCTGTCTGATCCACTATTTGCATGTACTGAAAGTACCCTCAGAGGAGGGCTGGCAACCTATGGCCTGGGGAGTAAATACAATCTACTTGTCCATATCTGCTATCTCTCCAGTCCAGTGTCCCAGCCCAACCCTCTTGTAAAATTTAAAATTGTCCTTAATGTTGTGAAGTAAGTAATACCACGTAGCTTACAACTGAAATCAGGTTACACTAGTGATACTACAGAGCTTAAAATTGATGTATAGCTACACTAGTGATACCAAAGAGCTTACAAGTAGGGATGGGCGAAAATGTTCGCCTCAAACGGAAATCGACGAATAATGGCACTTTCCACTTTGTGAAAAATTTCCCAAGAAAAGTGCAGTTTGTCTGATTTTTTCTGCCTTTTCCACCCATTGAAATCAATGGGAAGAAAAATATTTCTACACCACACAAAAGTTTTCTACAGCCATATAAAAGGATGTCAGGCTCTCACAGCAGCCATTCTGTGTTTGTGAGAGGAGAGAGCAGCATGTTTTTGAGCTAGAGGAGAGGCAACTAAAGGGGAATTGAAGCTTAGTTTAGGGAGTCATATAGGTAGGACATTTGTTCTCTGTATGAGGGGAGTCTGGGGGCACTATAGTTGATAAGAAGGGAGTAAGAAGGTTGACCCCCAGATACTCCAAAATTCCATGTGACTGACTGGCAAAACACGGGCAGCTAGGGACCTATTTGCTTTCTGATCTTGCTGTTATTATCTCTGTGCTGGGTGAGGAAGTCTGGGGAAAGATGCTGTGGATTTTGTTTTTCAGTTATAATTTTTTTTGGACAGGCTCTGATAAGACAACAGGGTGAACAACTTAAATAAAATAAATAAAAAAGAATAATGAACTAAATATATTAGGTGACAGTGACAGACATGTGACTGGGCTTAGGCAAGGCATCATACAGCTCCATCAGTTGTGTTGTGTACCATACAGTAAAAAACACAGTGTAGTAGCGTAATGTCCAGCAAACACACAAGGGGGTGGGGTGGAGAGTGCAGGGACATGAGAGAAAGTATTAGTTCAAAAAACCTACTGCAGCAATGGTTGCTGCATTATGTACAATCAATGATGATGATGCCTCTACTCCAAGGGAGGATGCAGTTTGTCAAGGTCCCAGCAAAACTAGTTCCAGCACCACCAGTGCCAGCAGAAATAAAGAACCATATAAGAAGAACACTGAAGATGACAAGAAGTCGCATTCAAGTGTTGATGATGCTGGCAATAGCATAATGGAGGAAGGTGTAACCGCTGAAACACCTGCTGCATCAGATAGTGAGTCAAACAAGCACCAAAACACCCATCCTCAAAGTAGTAGGGAACTTTGCTACAGTAAAAGTAAAAATAAATTGTTTAAAACCTCTAAAAGCTTAGAGGAATATAAGGGTAGTAGTGGGCAAGAAGCTGATACTGCTGAGGATTACCTAATGATGACTGATGATGATTATGCATCCCTCCAGCATCCTTCTGTTGTTCAGATACAGATGAAGTTGAGAGTGAAGATGATGATAGGGCTATAAGGTTAGCAGAAAGTCAATACTGAATCTTCCACCACTTTTAAGGAGCACTGTGCCTGTCTATAAAATATTTGAGAAAGCCTTTGGAAAGTCTGACCCTGGACAAGAACAGATGTCAAAAAGCACACAGTCACCCTATCAGTCATCATCAGCATCATCGCCTTTTCAAAGTCCAAGTCCCACTCAGTCACACACACCTGTTTTGAGTACCGAGCAACAGCAACACAGGTTAAAGTCCACGTTAGATATGATGAGTGCCTCTGCTGCTGCTGCAGCTGTACCTTTGACACCTAGTAGCAGTGGCATTGCCGGGGGGGGGCCAGAGGGGGCCAGTGCCCCCCTAACATTCCAGTGTGCCCCCCCATGTGCCCCCCCAATTTTCTTCAATTCACGATCGCGGTCACATACCGTCCAGTTCCCCTGTCCTTCTTTTACTAGCTGGTGACGTCAGACTAAAAAACAGTGAGTCTGCGCACCACTAGCCGCCAGAAGAGCTACAGCCAAACCCAGAGGAGGATGTGCGCAGGAAGGCTCAGCAAGTGCAATGTCAACAACGGGGCAGTGGGCACTGGGAGCAGCTCAGACTCGGTCAGCAAGCAAAGCACCCAGCGACTGTGTGTTGTGTAGTCCAACACTGGTTAGTGAGACCACTGAGCCTCTTCTAAGTTATTTGATTTGACTAACTTGATTTATGAATTATGACTTTGACAGTATTTGCTATTGTCTGCTGTGCTCAGCTGACTGAGTCGACATTATCATTTTCCACCGTGGTGTGTTTCTTTGGGTTAAAAAAACATAAGATACCACTTTAGCAGCTAAAGTGGTATCTTATTTTTTTTAACCCAGCAAGAAAGTGGTATTTTTTTGAAAGTATGTCTCGTCAATGTTTGCCTGGTTTAAAATGGCGACAGCCAACATGACATTGTCAATGTCATGTCGGCTGTCGCCATTTTAAACCAGGCAACTAATGAAGAGAAATACTTAAAAAAAAATACCACTTTCTTGCAGGGTTAAAAAAAAAAATAAGATACCACTTTAGCTGCTAATGTGGTATCTTATGGTTTTTTTAACCCTGCAAGAAAGTGGTATCTTTTTGAAAGTATTTCTCTTCATTGGTTGCCTGGTTTAAAATGGCGACAGCCAACATGACATTGTCAATGAATCTCGTAGTGCATGAAAGCGCGCAATTGTCATGTTGCATTAGTCAATGGTCGCCAATGCTCAGCCTCACATTAACTAGTATTATAGTGACATTAGTAAGTGTTGTGTTCGCCAATTGTTAACTCCATGTAGGTAGACATACTGCATGAACCAATTATCTTTACTTTTCTATTTATTCTGAAAAAATAAATAAATATATATATATCCTGAAATCATGCTATACCACTCGCCTAATTTGTTTTACTTTCACGTGGCTTCCAGCTGTAACCAGCAAGTTCTGTTCTGTTAGTTCATCTATGGTGGGTGGATTGTAAGTTTGTTAACTCCTTTGAGTGCCAGAGGGGTACGCAAAGCAATGCACGTTGCGTACCCCTCTGACACTCAAAGGGTTAACAAAGTTATAATCCACTCACCATAGATTAACTATTTTTACTCACAGTACTCACAGTTCCTTTCCGGCACCCAGATTTAAATACATTTGGAACTGGATCCAGATGAGAGTTTGAAGTATGCTTTTATCACTTCAAATAATCCTGGTAACATGTTATAAACGAACGCTTGGATTTATGAGTGCACAAAGAGAACGAGAGCGATTTTTTTTTTGTGAGCAGTGGGTGTGGGTCGGTCCTGGAAAGAATGGCTGGGGTGTCACTTGTGTAAATATCCATGTGGATGTTTGAGTGCAAGACTTAGTAAAACACCCAGACTGGTGTTAAAAATAAAACATATCAGTTTGTGCATGCAAGTGTGCATTTTCCTACAGTATAAGAGAATTGTGTCTGTTTTTTTAACCCTTTGAATGACAGAGGGGTGTGCACCTCATTGCAAAGCAGTGCATTGTTTACCCATATGGCACTCAAAGGGTTAATATTGTTATCAGTTGCTGTACATTTTACCTGGGACAGGCTGACCTGAGTTTGAGTGTCAGAGGAATCCAAGGCATTTACCACCTCTCTGTCCATGGATGCTAGAGATGTCTGCACTGGAGAATTGTCTGGCATCCAAGAAGTAAACAGAAACTTACATTTTGATGGTAGATAAACAATTACCTATTTCTTAACCTATTAAAATCTCCCGTGTGTGTGTGTGTGTGTATATACATATATACGTTTGTCTCTGGCCCCCTATGTGCTTCCCCCTAAATACGAATGCTGGAGTCGCCACTGCCTAGTAGTAGTGGCAGTAGAATTACATAAACACCAAGCCCAATGGTAGTAGTAGTAGCAGCAGCACCACCTCAGGAACCCCTCATTCAAGTCCACAGTATGGAGATACTTCACTCAGGATCCTCAAGCTAAGCATGTTGCTATCTGTTGTCTGTGCAAAAAGCCTGTGAGCAGGGGAAAAGCAGGCTCACACCTAGGCACCTCCTCTATGAGATCCCACCTGAAACACAACCACAGGTCTGACTGGGAGACACACTATCAGCAGGCCAAAGGTGCCACCACTAGCAGCAGCCAAAGCACTTTAAAAAGTTCCCATTGCTCTAGGGCAGAAAAAAGAAGTAGTGAAGTTATTTATGTGTTGGAGAGTGTGCTACTGCCAGTGCCAACAATTAGTTCAGTCCAAATAACACCTATGGCTGCTGCTGCAGAGGAGTATGCCGACTCTGGCTTTGCTGTAGGAGATTCCAAGAGTCACAGACTGCCCACACATGCTACATCTACTGCTACCACTTCCTCTTGTCATTTTGTTAAAGCAATAGTTTCAGGGTTCTTCTGCCATGTCCTGCCAATCCACACTGACTAAGTTCCTTGGAAGGAGTCAAAAACGTCACAAAAACAATCCCAAAGTACGCCTGTGGAATGGCAAGGTTGCCAAGATGTTGGCAATTGACATGCTGCTGTATTCATTTGTGGAAAACTAAGGTTTCAGAGAACTGATGTCGTGTAGCTCCACACTGGAATATCCCAAGCCACAGTTATTTTTCCAGGATGGCTGTGCCAGAATTGTACAAGCAGGTGGTTAGTGTGGTGGGCAAGGCGCTGAAAAGTTCATATAGCAAGAAAATCCACCTGACAACAGATATATGGACAAGTGGCCAGAGCACAGACTATATGACTGTGACTGCTCACTGGGTTTCCCTCCCACCACCAACAGTGGACAACACTAGCTTACAGTATCAGGTGAAAGCCAGTAATTGTGCTTCTGGTTCTAGCAGTGTGATTAAAAGGTGGCAGCAACAGCAGGATAGCCCATACCATCGTCACACCACCTTGTGCATGCATAGTTTTGCGAGACCGTCCCACAAAGCTGTCGATTTTTTTAAGTAGTCTAGAGCAGGTGATAGAGGAATGGCTTGTACCCAGCTCCTTAAAGCTGATTTTACATTTGCTGATAATGGCTCCAACATAATCACTGCTTTGAGAATAGGTGGTATGGTGCATGTGACCTGCTTTGCCCATGTGCTAAATTTAGTTGTGACCAGGTTCCTGGCAGAATCCGAAACCCTCAAAAAGATATTGCCCGCAAAATCTGTGCCCATTTTAGTAATTTCTACAGTGCACGGAATGCTTTATATTCCATACAAGAGCGTAACAACCTGCCCCATTACCAGCTGAAAATTGAGGACCAACCTGGTGGAATTCAAGCATGTACATGCTAGGGCGTTTGTTTGAGCAGCATAAGGTCATTTTCGAATATACCATGCAAAACTGGAAGGATTTGGAGGGAGCCTCTTTGTCACCTGGCCAATGGCAACTGATGTGCGATGTATGTGAGTTGCTTAATACTTTTGAGGAGGCAACCATGCTGGTGAGTCACATTGGGAAAGGAATTAGTGAAATTCTAGCACTGATATTTTTATTGCAGAAAAAAATGAGGAGCATGGCTGAGGATTCTTACCATAATGACAACACAGACATGCACCAACTGGTAAAGGACATGTTAATGTGCTTTGAACAAGATCCTCGCATAGTGTCCATTAAAAGCAATGAGGAATACATTCTTGCCACTTTGCTGGACCCCCGCTTTAAACACAAAATTTCAGAATTTCTGCCAAAAAGCCATCAGCAGTTTGTCACAAAAAGGAGTCATGGTGATCAGCAGTAACTCTCTGAGGAATCGTATTCTGTCATGGAATATCAAGATATGCTTATTTATCGAGTGGAGGGTTGCATTGTGGCGGATGAGAGGGACAAAGTGAGGGCACAACAAACATCTAGGCAGTATAGTGAAAAGAAGGCAACAAAGCATTTCAACCAGCAGAAGCAGCTACGTCATCAACCAAAATATTCCATTTGGAACACAGGGCAATTCATGGGTCTCAGCAGGGACATCATTGAGGTTGTAATGGAGACAAGATTCCTCCCATAGAATCACCGGACCTATCCTAATCCCGTCTTTGTGGTCCTCTCAAGTGCCAACATCCCCACACCTTATCATACTTCTGAGGGGTGCCCCTGTGCAAACAAATCATCTTGTAATGTGGTAAAGATTGTGTCACCAATTCAACCCGAGTAGGAGCCCCGTCCGCCATCCAATGCATGACTACCATTTTTCCGGCCATAACCAGGAGCTCTCTGAGAAACGTCCTCACAGAATTCTCCTGTATCTCATCAGGGAAGATCGACATATTACACAATTTGGGCGTGTGAGGGATCGGTCTCTCCAACACCCTCTCCACAGTCTGGATAACCTTCTTCCAGAACTCAGTCACCTAGGGGCAATCCCACAGCATATGCGTGAACGTACCCTCCACCCCGTCACATATATGACAAAATTTGCTCTTGGTGCTATGCACTGAGTGCAGTCTCTACACTGAGTGCAGTCTCACCAGAGTATAATAAGTGCAGTGCAGTATCTTAAGTTGTATGAGTTGATGTCTTGTGGAAACGGCAACCCCAGATGGAGCCCTACATGTGTCGTCCCGTTCCCAATCATCAAATGGTCCTATATCAGCTTCCCATCTAGCTCGCAAGTTTCATCCAGCATCAGTGTTACGGTTTTCAGTACACTCAGAGGCAGGTAGTTTGGTAAAACACAGTTTTATTGAAACCAGACAGAATAAAGTAACCCTCGCGGGTCCAGCAATAGATAACACTTAATACTGACACAGGACAGGTTACAAAATAACATTAACCCACAAGGGTCCAGTACATATATCAGAGAGCAAATATAGTACTGAACTGGGCCTGAGATACACTGAGCAGGAACGTCAGCCAATCCGGGTCAATACACAGAACAGGAACGTCAGCCAAGCCAGGTCGGTACACAGAGCAGGAACATCAGCCAATCTGAGTCGGTACACGGAGCAGGAACGTCAGCCAGGCCGGGTCGGTACACGGAGCAGGAACGTCAGCCAAGCCGGGTCTGTACACGAAGCAGGAACGTCAGCCAGGCCGGGTCGGTACACAGAGCAGGAACGTCAGTCAATCTGGGTCAGTACACGGAGCAGGAACAGAATCAGACAGAGTAGTCAGGCAGTCCGGGTCATACACAGGATTCACACGATAACGACAGCAAGCACTAAGCAACGGGAACACCACGAAAGGGCCCTGCCGAAGTGACAGGGCTCAGTACTTAAAGGCTACCACTGGGTGAAGCAATATCAAGCTAGCCAATAAGAAGACATCAGGAAACAATGCTGTCAAAATGTCGCCAGCAATACACGGGCACCGTGATAATCAGTCAGCCTTCCTACTGCCCAATTATATATAAGATAGTGGTATTGGTCTGTGTGTAAGAGTCAAGAGAGAAAGCAAAGGAAACAGAGCCAACTCAGGCTCACGGGCTCCCCACAGGTCTCTAAGAGCGTGTCTCAGTCTCAGATAGGAGTAGAACATCGTATTCGGCAACTGATTTTCAGAGTGCAATTGCTGAAAAGATTTGAGTACATCATTCTGATACAAATGTCCCAGGGTCGTGATCCCACTATTAGCTCACATCAGGCCGAATTCCAGGGTTTCTAGGTGTTTTAGGCCAGCTTTACCCCATAGAGGCATGTCAGGATGTAATGCTGTATTCCCCACTGCCACTTGCAATTCTTGCCAGGCATCAAGTAAGGCCATCGACAGTAGTGTTTGCATCCTACTCACTAGTGGTACAAACACAAGTGTATGGTGTAGTTCTGTTCCTGGCCAAAGCAAATCCCCTTCTGATTGGACAAAGGATTGGGATGTAAGGGGGTCAAGGTAACCACCCCATATTGACACTGCACAGCCAAATAATACAATCTAAAATCTGATAGGGCAATTCCACCTAGTTCTTTCTTACTCATTAGGTTCCGTAGTCTAATTCTCAAATGGAGGCTCCCCCAAAGGAACCTCCGAACAATCCCGTCAATCTGTGTGAAATACTTCTTGGGGATACTGATTGGGGTGTGTCACGGTTTGTTAAGACTCTCAGACGCAAGGTTAGGTAAAAACACAACTTTATTGAAAAAAAAGATTAAGATAATTCCATAGGATTTTAAACATATACATGCAATACATAGAATGGCAGATAGTAGGACTATAGCAATACAGACTCTACCGGCCTTGCCAATATACCGGGCAAGGCAGCCTGGGCGAGTAAGGAATAGATGGCTCTACCGGCCCTGCCAATATACCGTGCAAGGCAGCCTAACGGAAACTCAAAGTAGTAGGCTCTACCGGCCTTGCCAATACCAGGTAAGGCAACCTCAGGATGGATTAATAAAAGGTTCTACCAGCCTTACCAATATACCGGGCAAGGCAGCCAAACAGCATAACCATATAGTAGGCTCTACCGGCCTTGCCAATACCAGGTAAGGCAACCTCAGGATGGGATAACGTAAGGTTCTACCGGCCTTACCAATATACCGGGCAAGGCAGCCTGAAAGAATACCAATGTAGTAGGCTCTACCGACCTTGCCAATACCGGGTAAGGCAACCTCAGGATGGAATAATGTAAGGTTCTACTGACCTTACCAATATACCGGGCAAGGCAGCCCAAAAGAGAAGGTGTCAACCACAACGACCTTAATAACTGTCAGATGGCAATGACAGTCTAGGTGTAAACGGTAGGCTGCAAGGTCCAGTGGTATCACCTTGCAGTCTGCACACTGCAGTACCCGTGTACTGTAGGAATAACTAGCTGTCTAGGACTGGACAGTGCACAAGGAACCATCACACTACATGCGTAAAGAGACAAGGAAGTAAACCAGCGCCCTCACAATGGGAATCATCAGGATATAGATATAGCAGGATATAGATTAACCCACAGGTCATGGAGCAAACCAATGCCCGCACGCTGGTATCCTACAAGCTATAATGTATAGCTACAAAGCGGTGGAGCTGGTCCGCATGCTGGGAACCAACAGATATCAGTGTATAATGCCGTGAGGCAAAGGAGTGAACCAGCGCCCGCAGACTGGTAACCAACAACTAATAGTGTATTGCCACAAGGCTGTAGAGCGAACCACGTCCACACCAACAGAGCTGTATATATACCCGTAAGGCCAAGGAGCGAACCAGCGTCCGCACGCTGGGGAACCAACGGACTAGTATAGTATAGCCGCAAGGCTTGTGGAGTGAACCAGCGTCCGCACGCTCGGAACCAACAGATTAGTAATGTATAGCAGCAAGGCTGTGAAGAGATCCAGCGTCCGCATGCTGGGAACCAACTGAGCTGTGTGTAAAGACTAGTATAGTAAACCGTAAGGATGTGGAGCGAACCAGCGTCCAAACGCTGGGAACCAACAATGAGAATGTTGCCGAAGCGACCAAAGAACAAAGTCGCCACAGACGCAGGAACCGGACACAGGAGACGAACAGGAACCAGCAAGGACGGTCAACCGGATCAGGAACGGCAACGAAGACTGGCAGCAGGAAACAGCAACTTCTGAAGACTCAACCGGAACAGGCACTGGAACCAGCACAGCAGACAGGAGGCTCAGGAACAGGACGAAGTCAGGAACCCAGGAACACTGCAAAAGGCCCAATAAGCGTCTGTAGCATAGTGGAAGTGGATGCAGTCAGGGACATCACGAAAGGGCAACCAAAGGGTGCCCAGACCCAGTTTAAATAGGCATTGTGAGGCGGGCTAAAGGCAGACAGCCAATGGGAGCCCCCTACAGGTAATAGACACAGAAATGCAGCAATCACGGGCACCGTGATAGGGTGTTTTGAAAGATATAAAAGAACTTGTGGAGGAAGATCATTTTGATTAATTTGGAGCATCCTATCAGGTTCAGCGAAAGGTTCATCCAGAGAGCTATTTTATCTCTAAAAGTATTAATAAGAGGTATTAAATTATCTTCAATAAAACAATGAGGAGATGCCCCAATTGTAACTCCCAAGTAATGGCACATGTCCACCCATTTCATTAGTGTTCCCGCTACAGGTGTATCCGCACCCAATCTGTAAACAGGCAGCAAGGAGGAGAAGTCTTTAATCCTGAAAAAGTGCCAAAGGTGTCAATGAGATGAAGTACAGCAGTGAGAGGCTCATTAGAGTCTACCAAGAATAAGAGAAGGTCATCCGCATATAGCCCAATTTTTTCTTCCCTATCGCCAAGTTGCCAACCTATAATATCTCTTCTTTGTCGTATCATCAAGGTCAGTGGCTCAATGGCCAAAGCAAATAGGCCAGGGGAGATAGGACACCCCTGTCTCGTGCCCCTATGTAGTGAGAAGTCCTCAGATCCCAAGCCCCCCGCAGATACACTAGCCATATGAGATGTATATAACAATCTAATCCAGCCTATAAATGTAGGTCCAAACCCAAACTTACGAAGCACACACCATAGGTAATTCCATTCCACTGAGTTGAATGCTTTCGAAATGTCAAGAGACGCTAGTACCCTGTTGATGGAGTTATCATGCATAAGTTGCAGATGCAGATAAAGTCTCCTTAAGTTGTGTGAGGTAGAATGCCCTGGGATAAATCCAGACTGATCCCTGTGTATTAAAGCCGTAATTACAATATTAAGTCGAGCTGCCAGGATCTTAGCCAAAATTTTTATATCAGTAGTGAGCAGTGAAATGGGGCAGTAAGATTCACAAAATTTCAGGTTTTTACCCGGCTTAGGCAGGACTATAATTGTAGCCTCGATAAATGAGCTTGAAAGAGACCCCCTATCAAGAGCATCATAGAAGGTGTTGAGCAGATGGGGCCCCAGGATGTCAATAAAAGAGTGGTACCACTCCGCCGGAAGGCCATCCCTACCCAGAGATTTATCCATTGGCAAAGTCTGAATGGCCTCAACCAACTCTCTCAACATGATAGGCGAATCCAACATACGTCTGTAATCCTTAGACAAAAAGGGAAGTTCACAGTCCTCTAAATATTCAACTATCTGGCCCTCAGTTTTATCCATTTTGGATTGATACAACTGGTTATAAAAGGAGGCAAACCGAGAGAGGACAGCATCAGGATATGAGACCAAGGAAACTGAACCATCAAAAAGAGCTGACATTACCGAGGGCCCCTATTTCCCCTAACCAATTGGGCTATCAGTCTTCCCTCTCTATCCCCATTTTCAAAAATATTATCACGCTGGAAAAAGACGCGGCTAGCATTAAGCTCGGTTATCTTATGGAAGAGGTTGGAGGACGCAACTACAAATTTAGCGTATGAATCCGAATCACCCTGTGTGGCAAAAAGCCTCTCAGCCTCAACCTCCTCTTCCTCCAACCGCTCAACCTCCTGCCCCTTATGCTTCCGATGTTTAGCAATATCCACTATAAAGGAACCCCTTGCCACTGTCTTGGCCGCATCCCACCCAACCCCCGGGGGGGGGCTGAGTCCACATTTGTGTCAAAGTAAGATTGTAGAGTATTAGAATGTTCCTGTTTAATATGATCAATTAAACCAAAATGGATTAAGTCACATCGCCACCCAAGGAGCAAGTCAGCATCAGGGGAGAGTGGTCTGATGCCACCCTAGGTAAGAACTCACATTCCTTCATAATAGTCCTAATTGAGGCAGAGACAAATGCATAGTCAAGTCTGTATAATGTTTTGTGAGTAGCAGAGTGGCATGAGTACCCTCTGTCAGCAGGGTGGAACAGTCTCCAGGAGTCTGTCAGAGTCATGTCCTCAATTAACGTCTTGAACTGCCCAGTATGGGTAGGACTATCCCTAGTCGAGCCTCCCTTTCTGTCCAAGTCAGCATCCATAACCATGTTGAAGTCCCCCATACAGAGAATATTATAATGAGTTTTGTCTGAGGTATACGACAGAGCCTCCCTAAGTATCAGAGTGTCAAACGGGGAAGGGATATAGACATTAAGGAGGAAGAACAGGGCTCCATGCAACCTACAGGTCAGAAATAAATACCTGCCGCTAGGGTCAGATTTAAGATCTATGAATTCAAACATAACCTGTTTGGATATCAACAGGGACACCCCTCTTGCATATGACGTATGAATAGAGTGATGAAGGGACTGTATCCATTGCCTACCCAAAGACCTTGTTTTCCCGTCCAGCAAATGGGTTTCCTGCAAAACAATCACATCAGGGGCCTTCTTTCTAATATGATTCATTATCAAAGACCTTTTAATGTGGTCATTTAGGCCCGTGACATTCCATGACAGGAATTTGCGTAAGTTCACAGCCATAACGGCTCAGGAAACAAAGGCAACCTCGGCCCCGGGACCACCCTCAAAATGCAGGGCGGCAGAGAGAGAGCTAGCCCAGAAACCCCAAACCCTCACCCATCCAAGACCCCCACCCTATCCCCGCCCCCCCAACTCAACAGCATCCCACCCATCCCCCCTCCCTGTCCCCACCACCCCAACTTGATGAGGACCTCATCCCCGAACATGGCCAGAGTAGGGACTTTCAGCCGAACCCACCATCCCAAAAAAAAACAAAATTTGAAACAACATAACACTAATAAGCATCATGAAATGAAGATTGATGTGTATGGTACCACAGTAGACTAATAAGTGAAAAGATTAACAGTTAGGATCTTAACCCTAATACAGAGGGTACCCTTTTAAAATATCGCATATAAAATATTGTGCGGCTAGAAGCCGCATAAACCATGTCGCCATGAGAATCTCGCCTTGCATAAATCATGAGGTTCTCACGTCGCCTCTTTCAATGTCGCTAGCTTCTACTGGCCGCAGTAAACTTTAGCTGTCATTTAAACCCTGCTCCCGCATTAACCCTTTGTGTCCCTCGCAACCTTCAACTGGCCGCAGTAAACTGGAGTTGTCATTTAAACCCTGCTCCTGCATTAACCCTTACTGGCCATGGTACACTTTTAGAGAATGCTATGAAGAAAATGTTCCTGAGATATTAGGCAATTTGTTTTGAAATGAAAGGCAGAACGAGCAGTGTATTACACTACAACCCCCATCATCCTTACCTTGCCTCTCTCTCCCCCCTGATGAACTTCCTGATCATCTCAGTGTTGTCTAAAAAGGATAACCGGAGTCGGGCAGCGCTCAACATATGAGACAATAATTAAATAATGACAGAGTGGAGCGGGTAGAGAAAGCCGGGGCAGCTCTCTGCAAGATTGTGAAAAGGTTATGGCTCCTGGTGAAGAGGTCTCCTTTTGTGAAATAGGCAAGGTAAGGATGATGGGAGTTGTAGTGTAATACACTGCTCGTTCTGCCTTTCATTTCAAAACAAATTGCTTGATATCTCAAGAACATTTTCTTCATAGCATTCTCTACAAGTTTACCACGGCCAGTAAGGGTTAATGCAGGAGCAGGGTGTAAATGACAGCTCCAGTTTACTATGGCCAGTAGAAGATAGCAACGTTGAAAGAGGTGACATGAGAACCTCCAGCTTTTATGCAAGGCGAGATTATCATGTTGCCATTTTGAACATCGCAACATGGTTAATGCGGCTTCTAGCCGCACAATTTTTTTTATGCAACTTTTTAATAGTGACCCAATACAGAGACCCACCCCAACAGGATTTAACTCCCCAAGACTTAGCGTAACCCCCACAACATATCCCAAGATGGGGACGCTCGATAGAAGCCAGAAACAAATCCGCCCCCTCGAACGACACCATCACCTCTAACAGTACCCCTCCCAGATACATACTTTGCTTAAACCCCACAACATATGTCAGATGGGGCCGTCTGACAGAGGCCAGAAATAGGTCAGCTCCCTCATGCACAACCATCACCTCTAATACCATCTCCCCTCTGGAGACACATGACAGCAGCCTCCTCGTCCTCCAATTAGCGTAAGCATTAGTTATCAGACAGTAAATAAACATCAGAATTATGTAAGCAATAGACAAAAACATAATCAACATCCTCTTACCCCCCTCCACCTCTTCCCATCCAAGCAGAAAGAGGAACTCTCCCATCAAGATCTTTGTTACAGGTCCATGGCCCTCAAAAGCAGTAGCGGTCGAGGGGGTGCCAAAGAGATCATAATGGAGAAGAAACTGAAGCCACTATTTACTCCCACCTACAGTCCGGTTCACTCGAGGGAGCAAAAACACACGTGGGGGCCACAAAGCTCCAGAGTTCTAGAAAGGGGGAACAGCATATAGGGGAAATCCCACTGGGAGAGGAGTCAGGAGCAAGCTGGATCCGTAAGTGAGAGGTCAATTGTCAACGATAGGACATACCATCAGGTATGACAGTAGGTGTAATTTCACTCAGACTCCACTCAAGCTCTGCCCAGACTCTCCAACCAGGATGCACCCTCAGTTTCAGAGGTGAAGAACATGGTAGAATTCTCATACACCACCCTGAGTTTAGCTGGATATTGCATAGAGTAGGATAAGTCACAATCCCTTAGCTTCCGTTTGATGTCAACTTGCGGCGCATTTTCTGAACCTCAGGGGACAAGTCAGGAAATATAGAAATACGGTTACTTTCATACTCAATAGGACCCTTAATGTGAGCCAGTCACAAAACTGCATCACGGTCCCTAAAATTCAGGGTTTTGGCTATAAGTGGTCTTGCCTGGGCTCCTGGAGGTGGTCTGGTCATTGGAACCCTGTGTGCACGTTCCACCCCAAATGAGTTGGACAAACCTTCTGTTCCCAACGTGGTCTTCAGCCAGTATTCAATAAACCTAGTGGGGTCATCACCTTCTCCTCTGTCAGGAATTCCCAGGATGCGGATATTATTCCTCCTAGACCTATTTTCAAGGTCATCTGTCTTTCATTGCAGTGCCTTGACCTGGGATTTCAATGACTCAAGAGATTGTGATATAGAGGGCATGGTTTCTTCCATCTCAGAAATTAGTCTCTGGGTATCCGTGTTTTCTCCTGCAGAACCTGGTGGTCCGCATGTAGTATGTTTATTTCCAGTTGCACAGAATCAATTTTTGTGGTAAGAACGTTTTGACAAGTAGTAATAGCCACCATAATATCAGCAAATTGAGTATTAGATGGTTCTCCAGTATCTGTGGAGGAGGAGGCCGTGGATGCAGGAGCCGAAGATGTCTCCATTATGGCTTGCACTGCGCCTTCCACCAGTTGTTTCCTGGGATACTTGCTCAGTTTAGCTTTAAATTCCCCTGACTTCTTCCTCATTGTAAAGAATACGATATCAGACTTTTGAAGAATATGAAGCCTGGACCAGTGTATACAAAGCAGGAAGAGTGAGATCCACAGCTGATTATACCCTTGGGACCATCAGCACACCCCAAGAGGGATTTGATCGAAATTACATATTACATTTGTAAGTAGTCACAATATCTTTCCAGATGAGTATTAGGTCTCATCCAAATATATTCCCCAGGAAACAGAGGGAATTCACATCCATCAAGGAGGTCAGACAATATCCAAAAGTCCCAGTGTGTAGCTCCCAGTGGTTCAAATGTAACAGTAGATCACTTTCCCAGCATCCAATGCAGAGCATCTAATCAGTATGCTCTGCTCACAACACCATCAGTCCCTCTAAGTAATACACATTTAATGCAATAAGAGAGAGTAGATGACTTCCCAGTGTATTTGTAGGTCTTCTCCACTGGTGCAAAAAGTATATTGAGATAGAGATTGAAAGCCTGCTGGAGGGCAGGGGCACTGGGACATAAAACAATAAAAGGATGGCGATCTAAAAAGGAGGGGGGGAGGCGAGACCAGAAAGAAACAAACAGTTTAGGCCCCTGAAGGGCTACTTACGCCAGGCAGGCAATACAGGAGGTCTGGTAGGAGAGTGTTAGGCTGCAGATATCATGTAGGCACGTCTGAGACCTGCGCCAGGCTCAAATGCAAGATCTTCCACCTGGGTTCCAGTGGCCCCCATTGCAGCGGGTCACAAGGTCCGTAAGCCACTATCCACAGACAGGAGTTCATTAGACAAAGCCTAGAAGTCTCCTCCACCACAACTCCACTACCAGTGTCTTCCGGAGGGTGCTGCAATATGTCCTCCAATATATGAACTGACCACACGCTGCAGATAGGCACGCCGTCTACCAGGCACAGTGCTGAGGTCACTTCCTCACAACTGCCTCCCGGCAACTTCACCTGCCCCTCACCCATGTATCCAAGCGGGGCCAGTAAAATAAAAGGAATGGTCCCGTCCGGAACTCAAGGCTGGTAATGCGCGGCCTAGTCTTGCACCACGGGAGTGCGCTGAGCTCCAAAGTCAAATATTCACAGTTTAGATACCCACAGATAGCTCAGGAATCAGAGGGTGAGGTAGGGTTCATATAAAAAGAAAAAGCCCGCTATATCATCCGATGAACTGGGATATCTTAGACGATACACAGGAGCAGTATCAAAGTGCGTCCATCCAGGATGGCTGCCAGGCCATACCCTCGGGAAATCAATTTTAATTTTTGCTTGTATCACAGTGCCATGTAATATTTTCAACTTGGAGATAATGGAGCATGACATTATCTACATGTGATGCCACTGTATATTTTCTTGGAAGTGTGAACGTGCCATATTTCACTTTGTCTTTTCCCAAGGGTAATTCTAAGGCAGGGACAGGCAGCTTCATGATATCCAGCTGTAGAGGTCTATAATTACCATCATGCAGTTGGCTGGCTAGGTCTGATGGGAATCAAAGTCCTCAGCATCTGAAGGGCCTCAGGTTGCCCATCTGTCTTCTAATAAAAATGAGCAGAGGTTTACTGCAAGGAAATAAATAATCAGGAAACCTGATGGGTAGAAATACTGTAAAAATAAAAATAAATATGTGGCTATGTATTGAAAGAATCAAGTTGTAAACATGGAGAGAGTTGATGATGTTTGGCAACATGTTTTGCTCCCAATGCTACATTTTACATGAGTGAACCCAATGGACAATATGTGTCTCCCCAGCTGTTATTGGATCATAACGCCATCCTGGCTGAGGATGATGAGATTGTATTCTAACAGCAGACAGAAATACACAGGTTGCCCATCCCTATATTATTAGCATCTATCTACTTACAATTTTAATGTGAGGCCTTGGGGAGTTAAGAAGTAGTATTTCCCCAGAGTAGAAATACTGAATTCTTTTGGTCTGAAGTGTTTGTATGTAGCTATATCTATGTACATATACAGCTCCACTTGTTATTTTAAGGGAAAACTCTGAGCTACTGTGAACTGTGACCTTCTGGGTCTCCCACAGCTTTTCCTGACATGTAGTGAGTCTGAGGGGAGCTGGGAAAGAGTCAGGATATTCTGCTATGGTCTCTTAAGAACAACAACTAGACACTATTCCCATTAGGTTCAATGTTATCTGTAGGTCTTGAGTTACCTTTAGTTTATGGAGAAGAGAATCCCAAGAGAAAGCTATCCATATTCTTATCTCTTAACCCTTTGAGTTCCAGAAAAGTATCAATTGCATTGCTTTGCAATGCATTTGGTACCTCTCTGGCACTCAAAGGTTATCTCTACCTCCACCTACAGGGTCTAAAGGTTGCACTAGTTCCTTCTACCTCACAGGAGACACTACCTGGTGGGACACAGGGAAGGGGGGGAGTTAGAGAGAGGTTACGTATTGATGCATTTATATTCATTTATTATTATTAATAAGGGGTGCAAATGATGCAGTTGTGCCAAGGCCCAACATTCAAGGGGGCTCTATCTCCCACACAGTTCAGTAGGAGCTAGCTATGCATTTGTGAAATAGTTTTGTGTTGGGGGTTCATATAAATGCTTGCACCGGAGTCCACCAATGACTACTTCTGCCACTGTATATGACTATTAGTTACTGATTGCTTTATTTCATTGCTTAAGCATTTACTAACCAGAGGTGTATGCAACATATTGTTTCATGATATTACCTACCCTAAAGGCACAAGATTATATTCTACTATCCTGTAGGATTTTATTATTGAATGTCCTGGGAGGAATATAGAACTAGGGTCACCTAACCCTGGTGGAGGCAACGCAATGTCCAGAAGCCCAGCTATTTACCATATATTACATGGAAATTCAATATAAGCTTGTGAGCTAGTAGGTGAAGTGCCAGATGGTTGATAACCTCTGTAGACTCTGTCCATAGATAAGAGCGTCACATTTGAAGGCACTGCTGGGATACAAATAGCTGGATGTTAAAAGGTATAAGTTATGTGGAATCACACAATAGATACTATGTTGAAATGTATTTAGGGCTACAATGCCTCGCCCATATGGAGCATGTCTATATGTCAGATCCTCTATGGCATCAAACAGTGTGTATTAATGGAGCTAGTTCACTACATTCCTGGAACACATCAGATGATTGCCCCTGTGAATTACTTGGTCTCTCCTTATTGATGGAGAGGATGTTATTAGAGCACAAGAATGCCCAATAGCCATTCACTTTCCAACAGCCAATGTAGGGAGATGTTAATTAGTGTTCCTTAAGTTAACGATCATGACTGATCTTACTAATCGAGACATCTTCAGAGAGAGAGAGCGAGAGAGAGAGAGAGAGAGAGCAAAACTTAGCTTCTCTACCTTCCAGGGCAATTGTAACAATGAGAATCCCCCTGTGCCAGAAACTATACCTGCATACTGAAATGTATTCAAACCTGGAAAAGAACATTATGCCAGTTTGTCAAATTAGCACACTGGTTTAAGCAAATCACAGAGGACATAATCACTCTGCAATGCCCATAGACTGGTCTCATGTCCTCCCCTTGGAGCAAGCAGCATTAAATGGATAGTAATGTTTAAATTTAAGTTTATTTAATATTGTAGGCATTAAAAAAATATGTACAACAATGTAAGTCTTTTCTCTCAAACCTTTATGGTTTGAGAGATAGAACTCGCTAAAGTTCCCTCTTCTAGGCTTTTTCAGGGCTCTATGGGATAGCAGCAGATTCCGGTCATTTGACCAGATGGCGGCTCTTCAGCAGAGCTGAAATCTAGCTATTTATAAATAAATACTTCATTGGAATGGTCTACAAAGTGTTCCTGGTTTGCAAGCACACTTTGTAGACTGTTCCAATGAAGTCCAGGGACCAGAATCTCCTGCTGTCAGCTAGATGGAAGGCTTGTCTGAAACAGCCTGGAGGGGGGAACTTTAGCAAGTTATATCTCTCAAACCATAAAGGTTTGAGAGAAAAGACTTACATTGTTGTAAGTATTTTTTTAATGCCTACAATATTAAATAAACTTACCAGGGCTCAACATTTCCATTCGCCACTAGTCAATGGAGAGTGAAAATTTAGCCCTGGCGAGTAGAAATTCAGCCCTGGTGGGTATGTTTTGGCTTGCAGTGGCGAGTAACTTTTTAGGTCTGCCTAGTAGCAAAGGACTTAAAATGATAAGCCCTGAACTTACATTTAAATATTACTATCCCTTTAAGAGGATAATTTTGTGCTTATGTAGCTTGGTAAATTGATGCTAGGCAGACACAGGGCTATAGCACCATTTCCAGAGCTTGTTATTGAGTGGAACTGGCATGATACATTTGATTCATTGTTAAATATTAGTTTGCACAGTGGTTCCTAAACCTGTCCTCAAGGACCACTACTAAGCCAGGACACAGAGGAAAACCATAGCTTGGGAATAAGTGCCTCAAAATTTGTTTAAATTCCCTCTTCTTATAACAATAATATATTATAATGACTGCATAAATATTTTCAGGTGCTAAGGTACTGCACTATTTTTATATAAAAACAGATCAGTTACATTTTGTTTCAAATATTTGTTACACTTAATTGGTCCAGTCTGACTAGAGAAAGCTTGTTAATGTGCATTATAATGTGCGTTATATGTTGCAAGGATATTCCCACTGCTGTCAGTTGTTTCATTCAAAAGTTATAACAGTTCATATAATCAGCAAGGGAATTTACTGCGCCTTTCCTTCCTAAATGTTCTACCTGACAGGAAGTGACTCAGCAGTTTCTATCACATTCTTTGGAGAGCTGTTTGTCATTGAATGTCATCTCAAATAGAATTTAACAGAATTACTAATCAGAATTTGACCACTAGAGGTCAATGTTAATGTGAAGAAAAATTAGTTTAAATTGTACTAATTCTGGAAAAATGTGTCTCTCAGCAGTGGGGTACCCTTATTTACTTATTGTTTCATAACAAAAGCTAATTGCTAAAGTTTCATTGGACAAAGCTTTCACACTTGCAATAGTGGATTTTCATTTCCCCCTGTATGGTGAAGTTGGTTTGCTGCAGAACTGCATTTCTTTAACTTAAACGGATAGTAACACTTCATTTTAACTTTATTTTATTTTGTAGGCATTAAAAAAACACGAAGAATGATATAAGTCTTATCTCTCAAACCTTTATGGTTTATGAGATATTCACAAGCAAAGTTTCCCCTCCCGCCCCTTTTACCTAGTGTAAGCCATCTCTTCTCAGATGTGGATCAGGTTGTATGACAGTACAGATAACAGAAGGGGACAATTTTCTTTGTATGAAAACAATGAAAGCCCTTCCCCCCTTGACAAGTTTTTCAGCTTTTTCCATTATCTTAATTGAAGATTGTCCCTCTCTGCAGTCTACCTGGGCATCTCCCTTCTGATCTGGTTGAACAGGGGGGGGATACTTTGTTTGTGAATATCTCTTAAACCATAAAGGTTTCAGAGATAAGACTTATATCATTCTTCATGTTTTAATGCCTACAAAATAAAATAAAGTTAAAATGAAGTATTACTATCCCTTTAATAATACATCTCAGTAAATGGAATGCTCTAACGTTCACAAAGAAAAGGAGGAGCAATTTCTGGGCAAACAAACTATACTGTAGGGGACAAATCGAAATCTTCAAACTTCCAGATCATGCAAAGGGAGCTTTTAACCTTTTCCATGCTAGAGAGTCTCAAACACATTGCCAAGCAATGCAATTGAGTCATCTCTAGCATTCAGTGGATAAAAGCCACTTTAAATCAATGGCTATGTTTATGTGCCCCCTATGGGACAGTTCGTTTGCCCCAAAGTTGCAATGTGTTGCATACCCCTCTGGCACTCAAAGGGTTAAGAGGCTGGTCCTGCTCTGAATCCTGCTGCCGACGCAGTCATGCACTGTAGAGACTGCCCAAAATCACAGAATGCTCCCAGCACAGAACTCCCAGCATTCTGTGCATTCGGGCAGTCTCTACTGAGAATGATGGCTTCTGACAAACAGCCTATCGAATTACTATATAGGATTAGTCAAATGTGTTTCCAAAATTGTTTACACTTGCCTTGTTTTTGCCAAATAATAACATGAAATAATGGCCTTATGATCGGAAGAAAATTTGAGTAAATCTGGGGCAAAGTAACTACACCATATGGTACAAATACAAATTACTACAATTTGTGCTAATGTAAATGGGTATTGAACCCTTTGAATCCTACAGAGACCCCCAACACATTGGCTCTCAGTTCTATGGGGAACTCTCCAACATTCATAGGCTTAAAAGCCTAGTTTGCATGAATAAGAACATTTATTTCTTCCCTATGGCGCAGTTGGTTTGCTACAGTATGAATCCTGTTGTCTTTCGAACATAAGGTCCTTTATGAGTTACACAACTTAATCCAGGGGAGCACAGCTGGAAGCCAAGGTCCAGTGATAGTCAAGAGTTCTTCTCTGTATTACTAAGCAACAGGTTTAAGTGCATATTGATCTGAAAACCAGGCCTATGAATGATCCCATAGGATACAATTGTGCACCCCCCGCCTTGATGCTTTTCACCTGCCATCAGCGGTATGCTTTGTGCAAAGGCTGAGTTGTGTTTCAATGAATGGAACTAAGATCTGTTCAGTGGGAAAGACATCTTAACACCTTACTGAATAGAGTCACTGTTTGAAGTGTCTGCATGAATTTCTTGGATATACAATTCAAATTGGCTACAGGGAATAATATTAGTTATCTTTCATTGCTATGCTATTTGATAGAGATGCCAGATTAAATCTTTTTTCATTATTTTGGAGGCTCAGTGCATTTTGCTTTGTGTAATCATATGACTTTAACCGCCAAATGCACAAAGACAAGGGGTGAGATGCACTAAGGCATGACAAAGAGATGATAAAGTGGAGATAACTTCTCCAGTAATATCACTTCTCCAGTTTCTGTGTTATTCAATGGACCCTATGCACTAGGATTTCTCCACCTCTGGAGATCTTTGTGCATAGGCTTCATAGAATAACATAGGAACTGGAGATGTGATATCACTGGAGAAGTTATCTCTGCTTTAACACCTTTATCAAACCTTAGTTTATAACCCAAATGTTTGTCCATTGTGTAGCTAACGAACTGCACCATAGGGTGCATATAAAACATATACCCCAAATCCCTAATTAACTTCTTGAATGTTATAGAGGTTTCCAACTTATTGGAGATCCATGTAATGCAGATGGTGTGCTCCAGAATTTCACCGGTGTTTTAAATGTGCATGCGCCTGAAAGTTGTAAAGTAGTATATTAACCCTTTGAGTGCATGTTCAAGTGTTTACTTGAAACTTTGTTGTTTTAAAAACAAAAAATGTTCATGTTTCTTTGAAAATTTTTGTTTCAAAGAGAACATTAAAGACAATTTAACATCAGAATTTTCAAGTGCAATGTATGTTATGTTGCAGATGGCTGGACCTTTGAGTGGGTTCTCGTGTGGTCATTTCTAGGAACTGGAGGATGAAATATATTAACCCCTTGACAGCTAGAGATGAAGATACTAGAGAATATCAAACATCAAAGCAATCAACAGGACCAATGAAGCAGTGAGTGTTTGTGTTTAATTGGAATTGTCTGGGGAGGCTAAGTCTACCCAAGACTTCATTATGCTCTGCCTACACATACCTAACCAAATAAATTAAAACCTTTTTGGAATGACTGCCATTCAAAGTTTTTCAAGGCAAGACATTACTTGTTCATCAGCAACAGTCTTCTAAAAAAAGAAAAAAATAATAAATTATTATAAATGAGAATTAACTAATGCTATTAACAACTATCAACACTTGCAGGGATTTGGAGTCACACACCTCTCCATCTAAATGCATCCTTCAACATAGGTGTTTGTATATTTATTCATGCATCCCCAAAAATCTGAACACTCTCATAACTGACCAGACCAATAAGATCTTCCAGACCTCACTGGGTCTTAGCTCAGAGTTGGAGGGAGATGCACTAAGGTGAGAGAAACTTTCCAGTGGGACAATCTCTTCAACTGCTACTGTATGTTATTTTTAGAGCCTCTGAACAAAGATCTCTCCAACAAAGATCTAGAGAGATCTCCAATTTAAAAACAAGACTTGCATTAATGTAATGGTTCTTAAACTGTGTTCTATGGAACCCCAGGGTTCACTAAAGAAGTACAACAGTTTAACATGCCTGATATAGACTTAAGCTCTTATCCTATATAATAATTTGCCAAAATGTGTGTAACGCCGAAGTCATGCGCAGACGAGACTGCTGCGTGTGCTGCAGTCATGCACAGTAGATACTGCCTGTGCCGCGGCTGATACAGAGCTGGACGCTCCAAAGGAGCACTGAGCATGACTGCCCCGCGACCGGCTGTCAGTGGCACTGTGGCCCGTGTAACGGGATCTTCAACTAGTTAAAAAATAAAAGACCTCGCAACTTGAATATTCAGTGCAATTTTTGATGGCATTCTAGAAAAAACATTGTAGTGTAAATGTTTCAGATACAGTCAGTATTAACCCCTTAGTGACCAGCTGCGCGCACACGCGGACGTCACTTAACACCCGGCTAGGAATTTTTTTTTTCTCTAATGTAATCCGTGCGGGGACCCGGACTTCCGGGATGTACAAGTATGTCCTCTGTCACTAAGTGACAGTTTTTGCGGGACGTACATGTACACCCATTGTCGGGAAGGGGTTAATAAAAGGAATTTAGGACTTTAGTTATGAGGCAAGGCCTTCCCAACTAGGATTGTTTACTCTGGAAAAATGGAGTTGATGAGAAGTTATGATCAGGGCTGGATTGTCCATTAGGCAAAGTAGGGACGTGACTAGAGCTCCAAGTTCAGAGGGGAGTCTCAGCTGTGTTGGCCACACCACATTCAGAGCTGTAGGAGTAACCAGTGGAATCTCAGTGTCCATGTACCATTTACTGTCTATTATTTAAGCCCTTGAATGCTAGAGAGGTTTCCAAAACATTGCAATGCAACCATCTAGGGGCTTCAGAGATGTAACTCTAGCCATGGTCCCTACCATGTGGAATTACACAAAGTACATGCTAGAGCGTTTGTACAAGCAGAATAAGGCAATTGGTGAGTATACCACGCAAAACAGGAAGGCTTTGGAAGGAGCCTCTTTGTCACCTGGCCCATGGCAACTAAAGTGTGATGTATGTGAGCTACTGAAACCCTTTGAGGAGGCAACCATGCTGGTGAAGAAGTTTGTCACAACAAGGAGTCATGACGATCAGCAGCAACTCTCTGAGGAATCCGACTCTGTAAAGAAATATTGAAATATGCTTATTGATCAAGTGGAGAGTTGCATTGTGGATGATGAGAGAGAAAGTGAGGGCAAAACAAACACCTAGACAGTATAGTGAAAAGGAAGGCAGCAAAGCATTTCAACCAGCAGAAGTAGCTACATCATCAACCAGAATATCCCATTCTGAACACATGGCAATTCATGGTCTTAGCAGGGGTGGCAAAAACCCAACATTTGGTGGTAGTGTTGGTGGTGGTGACGGCAAATCTTTTTTGGGACTTGCTTCCTGAGTATGGTTTGGTAACTGACACTCAGGAACACAGTGAAGCTCCTGGAAGTGGTCCCACTGCAAGTGAGACTGTTTCTGCATAGTTGCAGGACAATGACTCCATGGACTACTGGCAAACAAAGCAGTGTGTGTGGCCAGCATTGACACGTACTGCAGTGGAAACCCTTAGTTGTCCTCCAGCAAGTATTGAGTCTGAGAGGGTTTTCAGCGTGGCTGGTTATTTTGTCAATGACAGCAGGAAGCAGCTATCAAGCAGCAATGTTGGGAGACTAAGGCCTAGATTTAAAGGCAGCCGTTAAACCATCCGCTAAGTAAAAAAGGCACGTCGGCCACAAAGAACACATGTTTTACGGCAGATTCAAAGGTAAGCGTTCAAGAATAGCTATCGGGCGTAGGCACTACAAAAACACGTTAAACAAAAACCAGCGTCGCACCTGATTTTGCATCACCGTGCATCCCAAACACCCGTTAAAACACAACTTAACTCAAAATGTTACATTACGGCTGCCGTTGTCTAGCAACCCTGATAGATGCACAAACAAAATTCAAACCTACAGCCAATCCCAAGGCCCCAAAGTATCAAAAATGTTCAAATACACCTATATATACCTCAAAATAACGGTTACACCCTGTCTGTGTTTCGAGTTTCAGCAAGCTAGAGCACAGGACCCAGGAGTGGAGGATAGCATTTAGAGAGAGAGAGAGAGAGAGAGAGAGAGAAGCATACAGAGGAGTAAGGTAGAAGGATTTTGGAGAGGAGAGAGTTACATTTAAATAGACACATAGCACACTTTTGCACATAGCACATACATCCATACAAACACATACACATACATACACATAGTCTTTTTTTTTTCATCACACCTTACACATTTTAAACTTTATTTTTACAGTGTGAATCCGTGAGTGAAAGTGTGTGACAGAGAGTGAGTGGGATCGAGTGTGTCTGTGAGGGCGTGTGAGAGTGCCTGGGTGTGACTGGGTGAATGATGGCCAGGAGAGGAGGACAGGAGAGAGGGATGGGGAGACTAGTGGAGGAGGAGGAGGAAGGTCAGGAGGGGATCCCTCAGCAGAGCAGGGGTGGGAGAGGGCGATACGCAGGGCGGAGGGGGACCAGGCCCACAAGAACAGGCACACAAAGAAGAAGAGGGACAGATCCTGCAGTGGGACGAGGGGTAGTGCCTGGGGACCACCACACACAGGCAGGGGCAGAGCAGGCAGGACACTCCGGGTCTGACTCCTCGCATGCCGGAGCTGAGGGGGACAGGCTCAGGGATCCCCGATATACCGAGGAAGAAAACACGGCCCTCGTGGAGGCTGTGCTGGAGAGGGAGAGTGTCCTCTTCCCGGGGGACAGACTCCCTGGCCTGTCTGCGAGGAGGAGAGCTGCCTGGAGTCAAATCTGCAGCAGAGTTAATGCGGTGGCCACCTGCAGACGGGATGTGGACTCAATAAAGAAGAGATGGGGCGACTGCAAAAGGCAGGTGAAGAGGAAGATGGGGGATGCCGCCCTGCACGCCAGAGCCACCGGAGGTGGGCCACCTGTCCCCATCACCTACAGCGCATGGGAGGAGAGGCTGCGGCAGACACTGTCGTCTACCCTCATTGAGGGGGTCCCTGGAGGATCAGACACTGGGGAGGAGAGGAGCCTCCACACCACCGGTAAGTGCATCACCCCAAAACCACACACCACCCCAAACCACACACCCATCACAAACAAGCACTCACATCCCAACATCTGCTCTTCATTCAACCACACAATTGCACCAACACAGCACCCTGAGGGTTTAAACAGGGATCAAGACAAGGACAAATGTCAATGTTCAACAAGGCCAAAACCTGTCCAACTCCCTGGTTAACCCTCATGTTGCTGTGCTCATCACACACAATACACACAAACCATGCTCAGCAAAGTGTTGTATGTTAAACATCACAATTGTTGTCACACAGTGTTACCCATGTTCACACAGGGAATCCAGCACATAACCCCATGAGTGCCAGAGGGATCATCAATGCATCGATCAACAATGCTTTGGCAACCCCTCTGGTACTCAAAGGGTTAACCATACAACAAACACATGTCGATAGGTTAACAATTACATGACACATAGGGGACATTCACTAAGCGGTGAAAAAGAGCTGATGTAGTGAATTTGACACTTGCATACCCTCACTTTACCAATTACAATGTTAGTCTATGGAGAACATCCAATAACAGGATTCAAGCTGCACAGGCCCCATTGTGTGGACTCCATAGAAAACATTGCAGATGGTGAAATGAGGTCAGCGGAGAAGTCAGCATCATAATCAGTTCATCAGGTCCACTTAACCGCTTACTGAATCACCAACAGGATGGATCAGGTCACAAATCACAGTGCCACTGAGAATAAATGCTTGTATGTGCAACACACAGGCCAAAAACAATCACACATAAGTAAAGGTGAAAAAGTTGGCCTTGGTGTTGTGTATGCAATCATTTACTCTAACTTCAATTTACATAGCTCACATTTGATTCACATATAGATCCTCAGGAGTGCTGATGCCATGGATGGATGGTACACCAGACACTATTTGCAGGATACATATGGGAACCAAATATGAACCATTGAGGTTTGGTCAATAACAGGCCAGGGATTATGGATATCTATGATCGGGTCTGGCTGCCTCACACAGAAGGATGGATGGGCTGATCCAGGAAAAAAAAGGCCTCAGTCAATGATATCCTTCAATACTGGCTTGATTGTTGCCCCTCAGGATTCAACTTGAACAGACCTCATGGACAGAATCCTGTAATGTACATCAATCCCTGATTGCCACGGTGGTATCCCATGCATCACAATGCTATGCATAGGATACCATCATGACAACCAGAGAGGGACATGTCTAATCTGACAAAATCCAGCACTGTACAGGATGAACTGATAACATAGGGATGAATACTACTTGAATCACACTGCAGATCTATTCAAAAAAGATATGTACAGAAAGAAAAACAACCAGATTTGTATGTGGATATGTCCCTTTCAAATGGGTACAAATAGGTCCCAACAAGATGTAAACCCAGAGTTCGGTTCAGTACGTGTGATTGTCCAACTGCCCATATATGTGCACCCTCAACAAAATAACTCATATTGATATCATCATCACAGTACATATACCCAGTATATTACACCTACTTGGATGGGTATCACTTGTATCTATGAAAGTTCATTTGTGATGGCTGTACATATATAGGCAGTTAGACAATCACATGTTCTGAACAGATCTCTGGGTTCATATCTATCAAGGATATGTTTGTACCCGTATGAAAGGTACATATACACACATATCAGACCATATTCCTCACTGTGTACCTTGGCATGGCAATGGTTAATTTCACTTGATGTAACCTTGCAGGCATCATAAAGAGATGTTTAGAAAGATGTTACTGTATGTGACAGCTGGAGATGTCAGTCATATGACCACACGGAGGCTCTTCAGCAGACCCAAAATTGAAACAATTGGAGATGGATCCATCATTGACATGGTCCACAGAGCGTGCTTACAAACCAGGAACACTTAGTAGACAATGGCAAAGATGTAGTTATCTCCAAATGGGTCAATGTGGAGTCTGCTGAAGAGCCTCCGTGTGGTCAAATGACTGACATCTCCAGCTGTCACATACAGCAACATCTTTCTAAACATCTCTCTATGATGCCTGCAATGTTACATCAAGGTGAAATTAACCATTGCTATCCCGTTAAAGAGATAGTAATACCTAAAATGTGAAAGGAAAAATACATGTCATAGGATTGATCCACCGGGTAATGCAAGGGTATCCCCACTACTGAAAGGTGTTTCATCACAAGAGTATAACAGCTCAAAGTTGAATATTCCAGGGACAATATCACTGTGGCCTGAAAATGTACTATGCCAATGTTGCCAGACCATCCTCTGGCTAGCTTTGGTCCAGGGAACAGATATCCACAAAGGATGATGTGGCAACAGCGCAAATGTACAATTTCAGGCCACTGGGATGTGGCACCAAAGGAATTCAACTCTGAGCTGCAATACATGTAGAATACAACACCGATCACCAGTAGGAGTACCGTTGTTTCACACAGGGGGATACACCATACAACATATATGTTCCTTTACACATTTCAAGTATTAATATCAATTTGACACCATCATGGCTAAGTTTACTGATCACACAATCTCAATCCTCCACACAGGTTATGTGTTTCCAGCACATCAGGAGCCCATGGAGGAGGCCACCTCACCACCCAGTGAGGAGTATTTGGAGGAGGGGACCAGCCAGTGGGCACCGTACCCAACGACATCCACACCTCTTGGCCAGCTGGATGCACCAACCCTGCCTGCACCAACTCTGCCTGCACCAACTCTGCCTGCATCAACTCTGCCTGCACCAACTCTGCCTGCATCAACTCTGCCTGCACCAACTCTGCCTGCATCAACTCTGCCTGCACCAACTCTGTCTGCATCAACTCTGCCTGCACCAACTCTGCCTGCATCAACTCTGCCTGCACCAACTCTGCCTGCACCAACTTATTACAGTGACTGGATGCCCCCCACCACCTCCAGGAGCTATTATCCCCCAGCAGCAGCAGCACCACCACCACCACCAGGGAGGCAATGGCTGCCCGGTGATGTGGCCACCACCCAATACGGGCCATACCCACAGATTGACCTACCCTCCTGGATGGCTCCCCAGCATGGCCCCAGGTATGATCCTAGGTGGGGGCCAAGCACATACCAGTGGCCAAGGTTTGACCCTTGGCCACTCGACTACCAACACCTGGGCCTGCTTGGGGAGCCCCAACAGCCTATGCGAAGGGACGTGTTTACCCCACCACCTCCACCAGCACAGACATCGGTGGGCAGCAGTGGGTAAATTGATGTGGTGAGCACATACCCATCTGCAGCACAACCAGCACCAGCAGAGGAGGACACAGCAGCAGCAGAGGAGGACACAGCACCAACAGAGGAGGACACAGCACCAGCAGAGGAGGATACAGCACCAGCAGAGGAGGACACAGCAGCAGCTGATTCACCAGGCACAAGCATCACCAGCAGTGAACGGCCCACGGGGATGGAAGCTGAGTGTATGGCTCTGCAAAGGAGACTACTCAGGTCAAGCCTCCGCACCAATGACAACATCACCAGGAGCCGTAGGGAATCCCGTATAAACACTAACAGGATAGAGGCAAGGATCCATGCCCTGGAGTCGGAGGTCATGAGGATCAACACTCAACTCCATCAGCTACACACGGGGGTGATGGACCTGCTTGCACAGCTACTGGTGGAGTTGAGAGAGCTGAACCGCAGGGAGGACTTACGTTTGGAGAGGGAAAACCTGCGCTCCACAGAGGGATCCACTGCCCCCACCACCCCCTCTAATGTGACCCCCGAAGCCACACCTAGGGGGCAAAGGGTGACCAGGAGATCATCCAGGTTATCCACTTCTGCCACACAGTCTAAGCCCCCCCCCCCAAGAAAAAAAAATAAAATGCCCAACATGTTAAATTTCCCCTGAATAAAGGAACATTGTGCTTTTGAATCCTGTCTGATCTGCTTTGAATTTGGTCATAGATTTGGGTGGCAGAGTTGTCTCCAATGCATTGCCAAACAATTCAGTGAATACAACTCCTGCCTAGGTAAGATGTTTGTGGGATGTTACAACATGGGTTCACATACACATCGTTGTACAAAATCAACTGTAAAAACATCCCTGTTGCCATATTACACAACTGTGTTATATGGCAATGTTGTGTGTTGATTTTGCATAACAAAACATTCCCCTTAGCCCAACATTTGGTACAACATTGAACATTCATCTACATCATATGTAGTGTTTAACCCTTTGATATCCAGAGTGGTAGGCAACGCATTGCAAAGAAATGCGTTGGGTACCACTCTGGCACTCAGAGGGTTAAGGGGATAACCAAACAAACGGCTTAGCGGTGAGATAACAAGCAGGACAGATAAATGGGACATGTATCCATATTGTCTTGGATTCACACACTCATTGTGCAACAGACTGACTGGGGAAGCCAATGTTTTCAACCTAGGATTTCAATGTGTAGCACACACATTGATATCCTGGGGTGAGCATTGGGGCCTCCAGTAAGTTGACTTGTTGTTTTTTCTAAGGGTGTAACAGACTTCCCCAGTGAAAGCACTTGTCCACTTGGTCATGTACTGTGATATGTCCCAGTGGAGCAATATCACTGAACATTGATTATACTGAGCAACACATTAACTGTGGACAGGAATTCACTGTGGAAGTATGTCCCCTTTATCACCTCTTTATCACTCCCACAACACATTAGTGTATCACTGCCACCATCTGTTAGCGTGAATACATCACTGAGTCCACTCACTTGCAAACAAGTGGTGGAGTCCTGTGATATGGGTGATGCCTTTCCATGTATGGGGATACTCTACCCTGGGTGTGGTAACGCATTGACAACTGTGTTCTCAAATATATCCTCCTACAGACACAGATAGAATGGTGATGGTTCATCTTTATTGTGTCTCAAAGTACATTAGGATGTACATGTGTTTTCTGTGTATTGCCTATATGCATTGAACACCTGTATGAGAACACTAAATGTACTTTGAAACAAAAAAATAGTACTTTAGTAACACTGCTGCCCAGCTCATGTGTTGTCCACAAGGTTTGACAACTCTGTAGCTGAGCATCCTAACTGTACAGGTTATAAAACTCAGGAATTAGTGTTTTCTGTGTCTATGTGAAAATGATCCAGTAGAGGTTTGTGTGAACCTCAGGTCAAACTTTGCATCACCAACAACATCAACATAAACAGCAAGGGGTGATCTCCATGAAGGTGATGTCAAGACATCAATCCAGTCACATAGAAGAACTTCAGTTCAAGGATGGATCATGTTACGGATGCCTGTGGAAGAAGAGGACAGGATTTGGAGTAGTTGACTTGAACTGATCATCAAGCAACAACAATTTAGTCTTTTTGATCCCCTCAATTTTCACAGTTACAGGTGAGTACACAAACCATTGCTTGACAATGTGTTGTGTACTCATCTGTAACCAATTATGTGGAGAACTAAGGACATGTGCCCCAGCCCTATGGATATGTGCCCCTGACATGGATACACACATCAACAAGTGTTCTGAGAGCTCCATGGAAGTAATGAATTTGGGCTGCCACTGTTAATGTGACAGTGGCAGCCCAATGTCATTTGTTCCATGGAACTGTTAGGACACATTTGTTGATGTGTGTATTCATGTCGGGGGCACATATGTCTGCACACTCACAGGTCAGCATGGTGTCCCTGGTAATCTGATCTACGTCTCATGACCTCTACATTGTGTGCCCATACCACTGTACATCCACCCCTGTGCTGCTCTTCTCAGCTGTAGCACAGTACAGGTCCCATATTGAGTCCAATGGCCCTTTAACCCCTGATGTGACGGAGTATTATCCAATGCATAGCATTGGATAACACTCTTTCGCTACAAGGCTAGCATGGTTGCTCTGGCTATGCTCATGGCAAATCAAGTTAGCTGCTGTCAATCAAGCCCTGTAAGGCGATGAACATGGGTTATGTGTTGTACCTTGTTTCTCCTGAGGGTGTGCGTGATATCCTTGGGGTCTGTATGTCAACGTGGAGAGTGGAATGGAGGATGGTTTTTGAGTCCACACACACAATTTGCCACGTCCGCTGCAAGTGCAGTGCTGTGTCACTGTTCCTGTGGGGTGAGACAGAACAAAATGTGCAGTGTGGTTAGTGTCACAGGACTGATGGGGGACTTGCATGGATTGTTTGCATGCCTGTGTTATACTCACATGTAAAGTGTTCCGTGATGAGCCTGTCTCTGATCTGTGTCCCTCTCAGGGTCTCCTCAACGTGTCCGATGTCCATGGGCACTTCCTGTACGGGGGGGGCCTGGATGTGCTCCAGCAGCCTGGTGTCCACTGCGATGTTGTGCAGTATTGCGCACGCCACAATGATGTCGCACACCTTTCCAGGTGCATACTGCAGTGCTCCCATCGAGTGGTCCAGACATCGGAATCTTGACTTGAGGAGGCCAAAGGTCCGCTCAATGGCATTCCTCGTTCTGCCATGAGCCTGGTTGTAGCTTTCCTGGGCATGTGTTCGAGGATTGGCCAGTGGGGTCAGTAGCCAGGACTTGCATCCATAGCCAGCATCACCTGTGTAATGTGAGTGACATGGTGAGACAGGGAGCACATGTTGTGTGAATGATGTTTTGTGTGGTAGACGTAGTAGCTGTGGGTCAGGAGCATGCTAAGCAGCGTTGTGTGTACGCCTGTGTATGTGATGTGATTTTGTATTGTGAACTCACCCAAAAGCCATCCCCCTGTAAAAGTTCCATTCTCGAAATCTCTGTGGACTGAGGAGTTTTGGAGAATGTATGAATCATGTGAGCTGCCAGGATACTTTGCACAGACATTCATTATCCTCATATGGCTGTCACACACCATCTGCACGTTGATGGAGTGAAAGTTCTTCCTGTTGATGAATATCTGTGCGTCACGTGCTGGGGCCTTAATTCGGACATGGGTGCAATCTATAGCACCCATGACCCTGGGCATGCCTCCCCTGGCGTAAAAGGCCTGCTTGACTTGTATCCAGTCCATGTCGGTGGTGGGGAAATGTATATAGGTACTGGCCTTGCTTTTGAGGGCTGGCAGGACATGGGCCAGCACCCTGGAGAATGTGGCCTGTGACATGCCAGATGCGTAACCCTCTGTGGACTGGAAGGCCCCGCTTGCCATGAAGTGCATGGCACAGAGTAGTTTCTGCAGGCCAGTTAGGGCATGGTTGTAGATGTAGATGGGATCCACCTGCTCCTTGATGACCTCATACAAGGCAATGATGCTGTCAGGCCTCAACCTGTAGCGATCAATTACCTCATCATCGGTCATTCCAAAGAGGGTGACCCTTGGGCGGTATACCCTGGGCCTTGGTGGTCGTCTATACATCCTGTGCCCTCCAGGTGGGGATGGGCTCCTGTGTGGCTGCTGAGCCAGAGCCTCCTCACTTGCAACAGGTGGTGGCTGTTGATCAGGCATGCTTGGAGGTTGCTGATGTTCCCTAGCTCTCTCCCTTGCACGCCTTCTCTTCAGTCTTCGCAACAATATGTAACCCAACATACTGTTTGCTCTATCTATCTGTCTCTATCTGTCTGTCTCTCTCTCTCTCTCTCTCTCTCTCTCTCTCTCCCTCCCAGAGTGGAAAACAAGCCACAAGTGAGTGTGTTGAGTTGTCCCTTTAAGTACTTGCTAGGGCGTTGTGTGGGTGTGGTGATGAGGTGAGTGCTGACCAATGGTGAGTTGTTTTTGTCCAGGTAAGTGTTTGCAGGTGTGTGTGTGTTATAAGATGTGGTGTGTTGTGCTTGTTCTGTGTGTGCCATTTGCGGACATGCAGTTGTGGGGTGCAGGTGGCGTGTTGATGTTGCCCAGGTGAGCTTGTATTTGCAGGTGTCCGCTTTGTGTGATGACCCCCATTGTTCCGTGCCATGTTGTGTTGTTGTTTTTTTGTGTGTCGTTGTCCCTGTGGTGTTGGTTGTTGTTGTGTGTATAGTGATTTGTGTTGTGTGTGCATGTTTTTGTGTTGTTTTGGCATTGCACGGGTTAATTTTCCCATTTACATGGTTGTGCGGTAAGCCTTTTGTGTCTTTTCCTATGTAACGGGTGTTTTGTTTTGGCCGTTAAGTGTCTAACGGCTAAAAAAAGTGGGTCTTAACTTTTAGCCGTTAGGTGTGTCTTTTTTTCAGCCGTTATCAGTACCGCAAGCCTTTGAATAGCTCTGGGGTATGTTTTTCCATGCGTCTGAATGCACGTAAGTGTATCGGCCGTAAGGATTGTACAACTGCCGTTAGCTGTTCTTTAGACGGATCTTTGAATTGCAACATGTCACTTAACGCACCCGTTAGTGATTTTTTTTGTTAACGGCTGCCTTTAAATCTACCCCTAAGATTCTTAAAAATGAACCAACATCTCATACCATCTGAATATCAGGTAGCAGAAACCACACATGACACAGAAAGACAAATATATTAACAGCAGCACAGATGACGATGAGGAGGAGGGGTGTGAAGAAGAGTTACCACCATCTACCCCACTTGGGACCACTGCTATGACCGATAAGTAATGTGTGTCATAATCTGAGAAGGAGAATAGCGATTTGACACAAGCATGACAATGGTAAAAACTGCTGTATATACATACACAAATTACACCATGCCAGTCCCCCACCACCACTACAATACACATCTGTCACATTGTAGGTTGTACTTTATTTTTTTTTTAGTACTTGACATGATCAGGAATATGTGCCAGTGTCACTTAAGCAGGAAATTAGCGTTGTGGGCAAAGGACAAATGCATTCTGCATGCTAATATATTTTTCAAGGCATATGTTGTGTAGGTCTCATAACTTTCACTTATTTCTCTACTATAGCCCTCAGAAGAAGTTATATTACAGTGGGAAATGTAGCACCCATAGGAAATATGGGCGAGAAATTTGTTAAAATAGGCAAGAAGGAGGAACAATTTGCATTTGTCGAAAAAAGAAAAAAATAGTCCAGTTTTAGCGAAAAATCACGCAGGAAATTTTTCCCAATTTTCGCCCACCTCTATAAGGATAATGGAGCATTTGTTTTTTGTTGTTGCTCCAATTGATTCAGGGGTCCCAGAATGGTGTGCAGCAGAACAGGGATCCCTGAATTCCATGATGTACAGGACCATCATGGGCCCCTAATGGAAGTTTTCCTATGATGGTTCTAGCACGTTGTGGGTCCTTAAGGTGATAAATAGGATCCTTAGCCTATAACATACAAACTTTGGCCAAGATTCATCCCACATGACTGGATCATCGACTGGCAAAAGAGCTATTTTATAGCCTCATTGCAACTCAAGCCACCAAATTCCAGATACATAGCAAGTTTGGTAGAAAAAAAAAAACCCACAAGCAAGCAAAACCTAATCAATTTGCATGTTGATTTAAATGCCTTTTGTCAAAAAGCAAAATTAAGTAAAATATATTATTATGAATGCCAAGAGACTCAAAAATCAGATGTTAAAAGCGAAGCCATCTCGTCTGACATTTCAACCCAGATACAATAATGATATATGCTGAAAAAATATATCAATGATAAAATATTAGATACCTCTTTGATACAATATTTATAAGAAATCTGATTCACATCGATGCGTCTCACCTTGGGGATCATCAATTGATAAGAGGGATGAAAATTAAATGTTAAATAAACCTTATTACTGATATGACCAGAGGGGAATATATATAGTACTATAATTGCCCAAAACGCTCAATATATAGAAACAAAAATAAGAATATAATCATTAACTCAAGATGAAAGAATATTTAAGAAAATGAGCATAACATATCTGAATGGAAAACAAAAAACAAAATATTTCTCAAAGATGGCTAATATTTGATTTAAAATCCTTGCAAAAAGACTAGGATTCTATCATGTAGGATTCTATCATGCCCCTTAGTATATATTAGAGAGAAAAATTATGTTCTATATATTTGGTGTCTGCATCAAAATATTTGAACCAATCTAACATTTAGATATTAAATATTTAAAGGAAAATCAGAATAACCTCAACATGGCATTGTTTGATTATAAAACTGATATCAACATCAGTATAATAAACCTACTTAAATGTGTGAAGGAAATAGTTTAAGGTGTATCATTAAATAAAGGTGCTGGGTGTCAATGGATTTAAATCGATTTGAATCACCCTGTGAAATTATACAATGTTATAGGTGGAAGTAAACCCTAAAAAAGCGGACTAATATAAGTGACTGATAAGCGTTAGAACTGGGAGTGTTTGAGTGTGATGTGAGTGAATGAATAAAGATTGATGTATGTGACTAATGGACACTGAAAGAATTTTGCTGTGTGAAATGTTTAATGTGCTAAGATGTAGATCTAAAATACTTGTAAAGGAGATAATGTATTGTGGGATTAAATAAATAAATAAATATGGGAAGCTTCTGGTGAGAAAATGAAAAATTGAAGATTATAATGTACTTTGTGATATTTGAGTGGAAGCTGTTCAACTATTGGGTGTTTCAATCATTTCATTTAGGCCATCTGGACAAAGTGTGGACAAACTATAGATCCAGTATGATTCTCAGTTGTTGAGTTGTTGTATCCTATTATAACCAATTGAAGGGGCTATCTACTTGATTGGTAAGGCTCTCAGCCCATTAGGGTCTTTATTATGGTGGACTGCTAAATGTTTGGACACACTATGTAAAAGAAAACCTGTCTTGTGTCTCACATAAGAGCCAACCAACATTACTGTCTGATGCTTATGTGAATTGATTATTCATTGAAGGCTACAATGCAAATCATAAACTCCAACACAGTTTGTATGAGGGACTGCCCATGACCCCATAGGCCATCGCACAGACCTTGCTTACTGCAACTTTACTGTGTTCCTGAGGGAACTTAATACATTTGTAGCATGCTGGACTTTGATGCGATCGCATAAGGCCATAGTTGTCATGTAGAAGGCTACATAGTCCAGCAAGTTACCTTTCAACATGAGCGGCATATCTAATGCAGCATCACTATGCTGGTGTCTCGTGTTTGATACCATTTTTCATGTAGTAATTGAGGAATGATAACTCAGCAGTACTTCGTTTTCAGATAAAGAGAACAACAACAATAATTTTGTTTAAAATGCACCCTATCCTAAAATGGCTGCCCTCACAAACTATATTCCCAGTACAAGAATACCTGGAAATAGCGTCCAAGTACAGACCCACAGAAACGACAGTAATGTGACAAATATTTGTTTGAATCCAAATATAAGTTTATTAACCCCTTAAGGACCGGGAAAACCAGAGGTGGATTTGACTTAAGGACCGGAGCAATTCTGACCTTTTTGACTATGTCTTTGTTCAACAGTGTTTTCCCTCTTAGGCTTTTATTCAACCCTCATAAATGATATACTGTTTTTTTACAAACAAATAGGGCTTTCCATTGATACCCCACTTATATGGATAACCCACCATTTACTTTATTAAAATTAAAGAAAAAGGTAAAAAAAATGTAAAAAACCCACCATTTTTGTTTTTTCTCTTTGGATCAATTGGGCGCAAAGCGTTAAATTTTTATGGAGACTGCATGAAAGGTATGACTAGTCAGTCATACCTACAAAATGCGCAGTTTAAAGTGGTGGAGGAGGCCGTGGCTTTAAGGGGGGTGGGACTAACTCGTAGGAGTACTCGTTAGTCCCTTGTGGCGGCTTGGGCACTTGCCAATGTATAGAGTGGTAGTAAGATGGTGGAGGTTACGGTAGATGGTAGGTCAGCGGCCTAGGTCTAAGAACACCCGGACTTTGTCGCGGGTTAGACGCCAGACTCATTGAGCTTTATTGACCAGCTATTGAGGTGCGGTTAAGGTGGCAATTTGAGGAGTTTGGAGTTTCGGCTCCAAAGTAGGTTAGGCTGGTTAGCCTGTAGGAGATGGACATTGCCAAGGGCTCAAGGTTGGGAAAAAATTTTGTTGAAGATATATATATATATATATATATATATAGTGGAAATTTAACTTATTGTATATTTTATATAATAAAGCTGTGGCCTTGTTCAAATAAATTTTAAGGTGTACCGTTTTTCTTGAGCCTATACCCCATGCTTAGGACAAGGAAAAAAAAAACACACACACACACACACACACACACACACACATACATACACACACATACATATATATATATATATATATATATATATATACATAAACACACATATACATACACACACACATACACATACACACTCATGCATACACCCATACATACATACATGCACACGTACATACACACAAACATACATACACACACATATACACACATACATACACACACATATACACACATATGCACACACACATACATACACACACACATACATACATACACGCATACACACACACACACATATACATACACAAATACATACATACACACACATACACACATACATACATACATACGTACATGTATACATATACACATACATACATTCACACACACACACATACACATACAAACACACACAAACACATACATACATACATACACATACAGATACATACATACACACATACATACACACATTCACACACATACATACACACACATGCATACATATGCACACACATACATTCATACACACATACATACATACCCATACATACATACATACCTACACGCATACATACACACACATGCATACATATGCACACCAACACACACATAAACATTCATACGTACACAAACATACTTACATACATACACATGCATACACACACACATACATACATACACACACACACACATACATACATACACATACATACATTTACACACACACACACATACATACACATACATATACATACATACACACATGCATACATATATACACACATACATACATACATACATACACACATACATACATACACATACATACATTTACACACACACACACATACATACACATACATATACACACATACATACATACATATATACACACATACATACATACATACATACACACATACATACATACACATACATACATTTACACACACACACACACATACATGCACATACATATACATACATACACACATACACACTTGCATGCATATACATATGCGCATACACACACACACACATGCACACATACTGTACATACATACATACATACACACACACATATACAAATATATACATACACACATATACATACATAAATACATTTCCCATTAAGGCCAGATCTGGACACCTATTTATAATACAGTTCCCTAAAAAGTGGAAACAAACAACTATAAATCAACCCCTTGAATGCTAGAGGTGATTACAATGCATTGCAAAACAATGCAATGAAGACATACAGAGCATTCAAGGGGTTAAAACAACTTAAATGTTTGAACAATTATAAAATATAAAATGTATTAACCCCTTAATGACCCTTGACGGTCATAGTACATCATAGGTTGATCTGACTCAACGACCCATGACGTACTATGACCGTCATGGAATTCCGGGCTCCCCCTGCGGCTGCACGCTGTTCGTGGAGTCCGGAAGAGGAAGGAAGAAAAACAAATTGCTCCATGGTCCTTAACTGACCTCGCCGCGCCGATCGACACATGAAATTACTCTTTTCGTAACTGTTTCCCTTTAACGACTGGTAAAACTGATTAAGGAAAAAACACACACAAACACACATATATACATACACACATACATACATACACACATACACACACACATATATATAAATATATATATATATATATATATATACATAAACACACATATATACATAAACACACATATATACATACATACACATACATACATATACACACACATACACACATACCCATACATATACACACACACAAATATACACACATACACACATATATACACAAACATGCATACTTATACACACACATACCTACATACACACATACACACCAATACACACATACATACATTCACGCACACATACACGCATACACACATGCATTCACACACATACATACACACACACACACGTATACATATATACACACATATATACATACATACACATGCATACATATACACATACATACATACACACATATACATACACACACATACATACATACATACACACACACATACATACATACACACACATGCATACATATATACACACATAAATACATGCACACACAGATACATACATCACACACACACACATACATACATACATACACACATAGATAGATTCACATACCTACATACACACATATATGCATACATACACACCTACATACATACATACATACATACACACGTACACACACAAATACAAGCTTACACATACACACATATACATACATACATACACTAACACACACATACATACATACATACACACACACATACAGATAGATAGATAGATAGATAGATAGATAGATAGATAGATAGATAGATAGATAGATAAGACAGAGATATAATATATTTTGTGCTAAATTGATTGTGAATAAACAAGTAACAGAAAATCACTGGAATGATACTGATTTATTTAGTGAAATCCCTTTGAACAGTCAGCACCAAGCAAGGATCGAATAATAATATAATGTATATGTTTGAGAAACTGACATTATGAGTGAATGGGGTAAGCTTCCTGCAGCTCCAAGCTTTCTACAGCCTTAATTACACCTCAGTCCAAACATCAATCTCCCCTTACTCCCACCTACCGGCAGGCTTTCAAAGCAAGCACGAAAAACACAGATCATCACAAAAACAAACCTTTTAGACAAGTATTACCAGGGCAGCCAGGGGGCATCAAAGTCACAGTTCTATTTAGGCACATCACAAATATTTCTGTAGCACACGTTGCCTTACCTTTCTTTCTTATTCAGTATCTTGCTGACTATTCCCACTGCAGTTATCAATAATAACGACATAGTGAGATAAAAGCAATGGGCTTTATTCATCAAGGTTAAGAAGTATGATTCTGTGGCAAATAGACTGCATCACAGGGCTGGAATAAAAACTGTGCATATTCCACTTAATGTAACCCTTTGATGAGGTATGTCTTGGATTAACCCTGAAAAGTTTAAACAGGGATTTTAGTCGCTTGAATGCTAGAAGGGTTTCCAATGTATTGCTTTGCAATATGTCAGAGATCTCTCTATCATTTAATGAAATAAATGCCCCATTTAAACCAATGAGAATTGTCTTTTCACCTGCTAAGCTGCACTTAGCGACCTCCAGAACTGCAAGTCTTTAGCATGACGAATAAGAACTGCATTTTACATTTTGTCACTACAAGAGAATTTTCTAAAGAAAAGGTCTCTAGATCAGCTCTGATCAATGCAACCTTGAAGTTACTAGTGAATTCTTCAGTGTAACTGGGGATTACTATCAATCTTCTAATGCTTCATGGGTCATTTGTCAAAGAATGTCAAGTGTGAAAATAATGCCTTGTATAAATGATGGCTAGCATGTGGCTCTCCAGCTGTTATTATCCAGCTCAAATAATCCTTTTGCTGTTGAACTGCAAACACCATAATCCTCAGCAAGCCAGTGGTGAATGGGTTGTCCTCTAAACTTTGAGTATCTTTACTCGTGTACCCTCCTAGCATTCAAAGCATTAAAGGAAAATATTATTTTAAGCTTCAGCTGTAATAACTTTAAAATGAGGCAAGTCCCACAAGAGGAAATACCAGGGCCAGATTCAGGGCCGGATTTACATCTCAGGAGCCTGTAGGCACAGAAATCTGAAGCGCCCCTGCCCCCCCATTGGCCAGCTCCACATTACCCCCATCTCCATATTGCCCTCACATTGCCCCCATCAGCTCCACATTACCCCATTAGCTCTGCATTACCCCCATCAGCTCCATATGGCCTTCACATTGCCCCCATCAGCTCCATATTGCCCTCACATTGTCCCCATCAGCTCCACATTGCCCCCATCAGCTCCATGCCCCCATCAGCTCTATGCCCCCATCAGCTCCATATTGCCCTCACATTGCCCCTATCATCACCACATTGCCCCCCATCAGCTCCAACTTGCCCCCCATCCTCCCTATTTTGCCCTCACATTGCCCCCATTATTTCCACATTAAGCCCACATTGCCCCCCATCCATTTCCTACCTCCCTGGTGGTCCAGCGGCAGGAGTAGCTGCTGAGCTCTCCCCCGTGGTCTTTAGTAATGCAGAGAGCTGGGAGATGACATTACTAAAGAGCCGGGGGAGCTCAGCAACTACAGGTCTGTGAGGCACAGACCTTACCATACGGCGGGTGGTGCGGCACGCCACTTTAAAAAAAACATTTAAAATAAATAAATAAAAAAATAAAATATTGATTCCAATGGCAGGCGCCCCTCTGTGGGGTGCGCCTGTAGGCAGATGCCTACTCTGCCTTATGGCAAATCCGGCCCTGGACAGATTTAAATCACAGGTACTCCTAGGCAAGGCACTCCACTCATGGCAAGCTCCACCCATGGCCACATCTCCACTCCTCAAATATACTTGGTCTGCAGCAAGCAAGAAGAAAAAAGCTTTAAAGGGAAAGTAATATGTCATGATAAATTAAGGTTTGTTCATTCGTTATAATGTGGCAACAGTGCAGAATGTTATTAAAATGTTTAATCAGTCAAGTATATTTGTAATAGTATTCTAAAGTTCCCCCCTCCCATCCCTTTTACATCTGTTAATGTTACGGTTTTTACGACACTCAGACCAAAGGTTAAAAATAAAACACAGTTTTATTGAGGTAAAAATAAGGAACAGTGCCCCTTGGGGCCAGAATAGGTAATAGCACGTATCGGACAAGTAATGGATGTAGGACAGGCTCAATATAGTAGGAGCAAATAGTTTGCAACAGGAATCAATGGAGGTTAAAGGGTTAATGCCCAATACAAATAATCAGTCTCTTTTGTGGTGATTAGCCAACGCCCAGTGAATATATACAGTCCAGGTAGTAGTGCAGAAAGCAAGCGCTAGCAGTGCGACTGAACTGAATCACTACAAGATAGCTGTACTGTAATATTCGCAATCGTATAGCGAGAGCTGACTGGAGCTAGAGCCAATAACACCCCTTGGGTGCGGTAACGGAAGAGAGACACTGCAAGAGCAAATGGGACCGGAGCCAAGCGCACCCCTTAGGTGCGGTAACGGAAGAGAGACACTGCAAGAGCAAATGGGACCGGAGCCAAGCGCACCCCTTAGGTGCGGTAACGGAAGAGACACTGCACAAGCAAATGGAACCAGAGCCAGGAGCACCCCTTAGGTGCGGTAAAGGAAGAGACACTGCACAAGCAAATGTAACATGAGCCAAACGCACTCCCTGGTGCGGTATGATGGTACAACACTGTGAGCAATAGGGGACCAGAGCCAAGACACCCTTCCGGTGCCGGAACGGAGTAACACACTGCAAGAGCTAACGGAATGCCCAATAGCACCACGCGGTGCAACGACTGCAAGGAAACAAGCAACGTAGTTGGAGATAACTGCTCTGCTAGTGTAAACGGAGGCAACAAGCTCATCAAGTGTTAAATGGCTCAGAATCGGAGGCAACAAGCTTGGCAAGTGTACACAGACAGGCTCAGCAACGGAGGCAACAAGCACAGCAAGTGTTCTCTGACAGGCTCGGTAACGGAGGCAACAAGCTCTGCAGAGGAAGTGTGATCAGTCAGTGCAACACTGCAAGAACAGTTCAGAATGTCGCCAGGCAAAGAGATCAGAATCTCGCAGGAACACTGGAAGCAATCACGGAGCAGGAACGTCAGCCAGAGCCGGGTCAATCACGGAGGAGGAACGTCAGCCAGAGCCGGTCAATCACGGAGCAGGAACAACAAAGTAGTCAGATGGGCCAAGTCGGTACACAGGAACGCAGGAACACAGCAACAAAATGCGCAGGTACGGGAACACCATGAAAGGGCACCTGACAGGTGCCATAGTCCCGGTATATGAAGGGACACCCTGGGCGGGCGAATCAAGCTCTGCCAATGGGAGAGCACCACAACAGAGAGTGACAAGGAATCACGGGAACCGTGATAGTTAAGCAGACTCCCCTCAAATCTGAAAACCTGTCATTGGACCTGACTAGGGTGACCACGTGTCCCTGATTATCTGAGACAATCCTGAGTTTTATGTGTTTGTCCCTTGCCCTGGGCAACCCCCTTCTGGGACAATACAAAGTCCCAGAATGAAGACTCCAGAGCACATAGTTCTAAACACTAGAAGGAAAACTGCTCATTGCCTACTGTGACAGGAAGAACTGCCTCTGTTGGGTTACAACAAAATGGCCTCCAGACCAAGCTCAAAACACTAGAGAAATAACTGAGCCTTGATCTGGGCATCAGTCGGGAGCTGCAGTGTCATTTTGATGTAGTGTAATGTTAGTTTAAGGCTTGGGCTTGATGTACATTTTCTTATAGCCATATCTGCGAACTCTCCAGATTTGCCCAGGATACTCCGGTTTTGGCACTGCTTTACCGAGTCTCCAGGGCAGAGGCTGAGTCCTCCGGATGTGGAGAGTTTCTATTGAAACTCCACCCACTTCCACTCTTTCTCCCCTTGTTGCTCCTTACCCCCAGCCTTCTTTTAAGCCCTTCCCCGGCACTCGTGTTAAGCCCCCGCCCCATTTTGACGCAATACGCATCATTCTTCACACCACCCATGGCAGCAGAGGACTCTGGGGAGACAACAATAGAAAGTTCCCAGGTATGCTTATAGCCCACCACATGCATTGCTTTCTGACACAGCAATTAATGGGCAGTTCTCCTTCTAGTGTTTAGAACTCTGTGGTGCTCTCTTCTCTCCGCAGTGTCCCTGAATGGCAGAATTGAAGTGTGGTCACCCTAGATCTGACAAATTACAATGATGGACAATCTTCTGTCTATCAGTATAAGGAAAACCCTGCCTCCCTTGACAAAGGAGGACAGATTTTTCCTCATACTGACAGAAGATTTTCCCTCGTGGTGATCCATCCAGACCAGCTTGCTGATCTGCCGTGAAGAAGAGTGACGTTGGTAAAAGGGGCAGGAGGGGTAACTTATATTAATACAAATACAAATAAATATTTAGTATTAATATTAAATACTACTGCAAATTAATATTAATAAAAATACACTAGACCAATGACAACATTTGTAATAACTCTCTTCACCGTTATCTCATTAAAATGAATGAACAAACCTTAATTTATCATGATGCATTACTATTTCTTTAATCCCATGGTTTCTAGAGAGATCTCCAATGCATTGCCTTGCAGTGAGTTGGAGATTTCTCTCTCTAGCATCCAATGGGTTAAATAATAACCTGTAAAGGACCATAAAATTGGTACAGGGACATTGAGATTGCTATGGACACATCAACAACTCAGAATGTGGTTGTGGCCAGCACAGCTGAAGCATTCCTCAAAATGTTGCCTTCCCTCCCTGGGAAGTACCCTTGTTTAACTCAGCAGGAAAAGCCTTATAAGACACATACTTATACATGCACATGCATTTTATTTTTTATATAGTAACATAGTTGACAAGGCTGAAAAAAGAAATGCATCCATCAAGTCCAGCCCATGTCTAAACATCCCTGCTGATCCAGAGGAATACATAAAAACCCCACTGAAGCCATTTCCAGTTAAGCCCATGTGGGTAAATAAAAATCCTTCCTGACTCCAAAGGGCAGTTAGAAAGTTCCCTTGATCAACAATCTATCTGCATTGAAGCCATCTGTCATAATTTTCAATATTGTTATGTTCTGTGCTAGATAGGTTGCCATTGCTTTCTGAAAGCAGTTACAGTATATGCAAGCATAAAATCCAGAGGCAAAGAATTTCATAGCTTTACCTCCTTTACTGTAAAAAATCCCTGCCTTTGTCAAAAGTCAAAAGCACCTTTCAATGGATGACCACTCATTCTTAGCTCAGTTCTTTGCATAAATAATTATTTGGATAGTTCTTTGTATTGACCTTGAATGTATTTGTAACTGGTAATCATATCACCCATTAGATGTCTCTTCTCTAATGTAAACAAAGCCAGTTTGGCTAGTCTCTCTTTATAACTCAGTTCCTCCAATCCCTTTATCAGTTTTGTTGCACGTCTCTGCAGTTTACTTGTAAGTTCAATAATGATGAAGAATATTTTACATACACATGTGAATTTTACAACATGCCCTGTCATACAGCTACAACCTGCATTTTCTTATTACTGTTTTGTGCCAAATGTACAATAATGGATTAATACAGAATGAGGCTGATTTATTAAGAAGAATTAGAGCAGTTCTGGAGAATACCAACTGCACCATAGGGGGTAAATAAAAAAATCCAACATTCCTAATTATTTATGTGACAGGTCACCTGTGCCCCGACTGGGCACACCTGTCCGAACAGCTTCTTCACAGTGGCCAAACTACCAATGTCAGCCCGATCTTGAAGATTCTGTCCGCTTACATCTTTTCCCCAAGAACATCAGACGACACGTGATGCTTGAGGTAAAAACAGGAACTCCTTTATTTGGACACTGTGCCGTCGTCGTCTTCTTGCTGATAGATTTTATCCATCAGCGGTGATTTTTGGATACCGAGGCTTGAGCCTCACTACTCCATCTTCTCGGGTTGGGTTTTAAGTCGCAGGTTTGGATTCTTCTTGGTCTGTGTTGACTTATCACAGTTGGGTTGGTTTCACAGGGACTTCGCTGTGATGGGCCGCGGGTAGCGGTCGAAGGGGTTTGCAGTGGTGGCAGTGAGTTTTCTGATCAGAGGGTTCGGGTTCTGATCCAGACCTTGGCAGAAGTTCTTACTCAGCTTCGCTAGGTGTTCGTCCAACATCTTCAATGTTCAGCTCCCTGTGAAGGTCAGCTGTCCTTACAAATCTTGGAGCTCCAGATGATATCCGCAGGGCCTTGTTCTGTACTATCTGAAGACTCTTCCGGTGTCGCTCATGGCAAGTGATCCATGCTGGGGAGGCATACGTCAGAGTAGGTCTGATGATTGCCTTGTAGACGTTGATCTTTGTCCGGAGTGGCATGGACTTGGTCTTCAGGAGTGGGTACAGTACTTCCATCTTTCCTGTTGCCTTCTGCTGAGCATTCTCAATATGGCTTCCCCAGTTGAGTTTGCTGTCCAGGGTCACACCAAGGTAGCGGCTGCTGCTCTCCCACTTGATGGTCTCCCCATTGAGGCTGATGTTCGGGTTTTATTTGGACACACACACACAGGGTTTATATATATATATATAGGTTTGTGAACACAGTCAACCAATGCCAGATGAGATTCACAAAACCACCAATCTTACTGAGACTTAATTACTGTAACACACAATAGAATACAAACACACAGTCCTCTATCATATCTGCTAAGGTAATTATGTTTACATCAGTGACTGACATAATACAGTTGGTTTCACAAAACAACCAATGGAAAAACATAACCCCAGGAAACCTACTTTGCATATAAACAGTAACACAGCACACAATGGGTGAGGCAATAGGACATTTGACTCCCAGTCTCCAGATGCTGTCCCAGGTAGCCACTGCCTCACCCCCAATATGTAATAGAGTCTCAGGCCCAGTGCCACCTTGAAGTCCAACTGACACCCTTCTCCATTTTGTAGTTCGGCTCATGCTTCTGTATGGTCAAATGGCCACTCCCAGTCCGGGCCCCCCCAAACCAAAAGGGCCCCTTTTTCACAAGTGATGGCGTTCTGTCACAATTTAAATGGATTTTTTAACAAGCGTTCTGTCACAATTTAAATTGACTTTTTAACCCCTTGAATGTTAGGGAGTTCTCAAACACATTGCAAGCTTTAGATAGTGTGTTCTCATGGAGCAGTTGGTTTGCGCCAGAATATCTTAGTACATCTCAATGATCAGGTAAAACATGCAGGTCTGAGGTGATCTTCTGAGAAAGTCTATCATTCTCCTGACCAAAGAAAGTGTTAACCCTTTGAGTGCCAGAGGTGTAAGCAATGTGTTATACATACACTTTGGCTCTCAAAAGGTTAACTTTTGTTTAGTCTGAGTTATTTATGTGGAATTCATGTGCGAGAGTTCATTTATCAGAAGAAAATAGTTCCTTCTAATTGTATGCAGTGTGAGGTATTGCTAGATGAAGAAAGGGCTCATTAATCCAGATTATGCAGATCAGGAGAGGTACGTGCAGATTTTGAGGTACTAATTACCTTATGCAATAATTAAGATGCAAATTGAGTTAGATGCCAGTTTAATAAGTAATGGACCTGACTGGAGTTTATCCCATTTATATAAGTCTTGCTAGTGAAAAACAGTCACACTAGTTATTTATTTTCATTCATTACAAACATTTTACAATTAAAGCGAAAATACCTTGTATACAGCGACAACATAATCTTCTGTATTCTTTGTACTTTAACCCACTAGATATTAGGGAGACAAAGGAGGCAACTGTCTAAAGAAATTACCCTTAGAGTGGATTTTGTTACAGTGTATCATCATCTTCAGCCATTGATGATCCACTGCAGGATTAAGGCCTCCTCAGTAATCCTCCAACAGTTTCAGTCCTGTGCTTTTTGTTGTCACTTTGTACCAACAAATTTGGTAATTTCATCTACTAATCTTGTCTTTAGTCTTCTTCTTGGATGTTTAGTATCAAGTGGAATCCATTCCAAAACTTATTTGGTACATCTACCAACAGATCTTGCATTTTACTCATACCTGGGAACTCTCAGGGTTTGACCCTGAGACAGGGTTTTAAGCCAAATCTCAGGGTCTCAGGGTGAAGGTCCCAATTCTCAGGGTGAGACACTTCAGTGTTTCCTAACGTATGAACAGAACAATTATCTGCTTGTTTAGTTTATAAATTGGTGTCTTTTGTACCAAGAAGGAAGAGGGAGAAGTTATGCTAGTCTTATGTGTGTCCAGGTAGTGTTATACCTAAGTTATAGTATGTTAAAGTGATAGTAATGTTTCACAAAAACAGCAGCTCCAGTTAATCTTCATAGTATTTGAGCCATAGAGAGAGTTATTTCATTACTGTGAGCATTGTAGATCAACAGCAATTGAATGATAAAGTTTCCTCCTCCCGCCCCTTTTACCTAGTGTAAACCCCCACTCCTCAGATGTGGAATCCAGTCCATAGACCAGACAGGTCATATCAAGGGTCAATATTCTTACTATGAGAACAATGAAAACCCTGCCCCACTTGACAGATTTTTCAGCTTTACCCCTTATCTTAATTGAAGATTGTCCCTCTCTGCAATCTACCTGGACACCATTAGTCAAAGGGGCGGGAGGAGGATACTTTATCATTCAATTACTCTTCTACTACAATTCTGACAGAATTGAAATAACACTCTCGAAGGCCCAAATACTATGATGATTAATTAGAGCTGCTTTTATTATGAAACATTACTATCCCTTTAAGGCTTTCATGTGGGCTGACTAAACACCAATGGGTTAGACCAAGCAGGGCCATATCCCTTAGAATCTGTGTCGCAAGGTACTTTGCAGGTTAATATTTCAACAATCTCAGGGTCAGCACATTTTGAAAGTTCCCAGGTATGATTTTACTCTTTCAATGACATCATAGACCTTTGTTTGCTGACAAATCCCCACACACGCTTTTCAGTCTTTTTGTTATGCTTAGAATTCCATGCTTCTCTGTGTATTCTTAAGTTTTTGTATTACTTTGGCATTCAATGTCCATGTTTCACATCCATACGTAAGAACTGGGAGGACGCACTGGTCAAAAACCCTTCACTTGAGGCAGAGTTGTACATTTGTTTTAAAGAGAGTACTATCAAGTTTTCTAAATGCTTGTCATCCTAATTGCATTTGTCTCTCAGTTTCTATCATGGTGTTTCCATCTGTTGACATTTCCTGTCCAAAGTAAATATACTTGTTCACTTCTTAGCGTTCTAGTCCATCTACCGTGATTTTCCTTGGAATGATAATGATTTGTTAAACATGACTTGCATTTTGTTAATATTCATCTTCAGACCAACATTCTTGCTTTCCTGTTGTAGTTCTTCAATGCATTCTTGCAGTTTTTCAGGACTACTCGCAAAGAGTATTATATCATCTGCAAAACATAAGTGATGAAGGTATTTTCCATTTATCTTAGGTCGTTTTTTGTTCCAGTTTAGTTTGCAGAAAATTTCTTCTAAACAAGCAGAAAATAGTTTTTGGGAAATTGTGTCTCTTTGTCAGACTACTTTTTCTATGTTGACCTGGACTCTACCATTGTTTGCCTGTATTTAAGCAGTTGCATTTTTGTACTTTGATTTCAGGATATTGATATAAGCTCTCTATATTCCTTGGTTGGTCAGGGCATCAATTATTGCTTGTTTTTTCACTGAGTCAAAGGAGTTTTCATAGTCAATGAAGGCTATGCATAATGGAAGGTTGTATTCATAATACCGCTCTAAAACTTGTTGAACTGTCTGGGTATGGTCCATTCTACTTAAATCGCTCCTGAAACCTGCTTGTTCTTTAGCTTGTGCAGCGTTAAGTATTGTGTAGATTCTTCTTGAGAGTACCTTTGTGAAAAACTAGCAGGCCACTGACAATAGGCTTATTGGACAGCAGATTTTTAGATCCACCGTATCACCTTTTTTGTGCAATAGGATGACTTCTGCATTTTTTCATGTTTCAGGCACTTTGCTGAGTAGTAGGCATTTTGAGAAACCGCTGGCTTTTAACATTTAATAGTAACCTTATCAGGTCCAGCTGATTTGCCATTTTTCATTGATTTTATTGCAGCTTCTACTTCTTCTACCAAAACTTCTGGCACAGCTGCAGCCTCAGACGCTGCATTCAGTTGTTGTCCTTCATCCTTTCAAAGATATGAATAAAAGTCTTCCACTCATTGCAGTATTTGTTGTTGAGTTTTTGCTGTTGAACCATCTTCAAGCTTTAAAGGGATAGTAATACTTTGTTTTAACTTTATTTTATTTTGTAGGCATTAAAAAAACATGAACGTTATAAGTCTTATCTCTCAAACCTTTATGGTTTAAGAGATATTCACAAGCAAAGTATCCCCCCCTGTTCAGCCAGATCAGAAGGGAGGTGCCCAGGTAGACTGCAGAGAGGGACAATCTTCAATTAAGATAAGAGAAAAAGCTGAAAAACTTGTCAAGGGGGGAAGGGCTTTCATTGTTTTCATACAAAGAAGATTGTCCCCTTCTGTTATCTGTCTGGTCTTACAACTAGACTCACATCTGAGAAGAGATGGCTTGCACTAGGTAAAAGGGGCGGGAGGGGGAAACTTTGCTTGTGAATATCTCTCAAACCATAAAGACTTATATCGTTCTTCATGTTTTTTTAATGCATACAAAATAAAATAAAGATAAAACGAAGTATTACTATCCCTTTAATGCAAACATTTGGTTCTTATATGTGACCATCTTTTGTTTTGATTTCTTTAGCCCTTGATTGTCATCCAGTGTCCTTTTGATGAGCTCACATTGAACTTGTAAAAACAAAAGATAAAGACCAGGGGTGCCAAGAGTGCCTTATCACACCAGATATAAAAATCTAACAAAGCAAGTAGTATATCACTCATATTTTGAACATGCTGTTCAAGCACTTATACACATGAACAAGTTTAAAAGCTTGCAGAGCATATATAACCATCTCTGCTCGGTTCTTACAGTCAGATGTCGACACCACCACCTCCATTCAGTTCTGCTCCTATTCCAAACGTCTCAGAGTGTACTGCTCCAAAAGTCAATAACCCGACCTTACATCTGCTCATAAAAAAACGCTTTGTTCCAAAAACATGATAAAAAATATAACATCAATTGATATATATTATAAACCTACATCTACCAATGTACCCAATAGAGTTATTCACTTTTGGAGAGGTACACACTGTCCGTAAGAACCGTGCAGAGACAGTTATATATATGCTCTGCAAGCTTTAAAAGTTGTTCATGTGTATAAGCACTTGAACAGCATGTTCAAAATGTGAGTGATATACTACTTGCTTTGTTATATTTTTTGTATCTGGTATGATATCAACATTTAACTTGTGTGTTTCTTCTTTAATGCACTTCCTTAAGGTCTTGCACATTTATACATATTCTACCCTGTTTCTAATATTACCGTTTTGCTTCATTTCTCATCACTTTTTCATAGTTATTTTTCATTGGGTTGTTTTTTCTTGTTTTACAGTAAGTGTAAGAGCATGTGCAGTGTCTAAGATAGTCTCAATAACTTTTCATTGTGGGTTGAAATGTCTGTGTCTGGGAGGTCTTGCAATACAATGAAGCAATTAGACAGTGCTATCTCAAAATTCGTATGGTTTTTCATTAGCTGGCTAGAGTCGATCATTGTTGATTTGATTATTTTCTTTCTTTCTTACAGTCAGTTTTGATTTTTGCTTTCAATAGACAATGGTCACTTCCAAAGTTAAAGCCGAACTTTGAGGTAATACCAAGTCGCCATGCATTCATTAAACGCATGGCGACTAGCTTGAAAATAGATCTTACCATTAAATAATAGCTCTGTCTAAAGTAATCCATCCCGTTTCGGCACTGACAGGCAGGTTAGTGTGGTCTGTGTGCCTGCGCTGTCAGTCCCTTCCGGTGACCATATGGTGCACTGCAGTCTACTCAATGGAGACCGGGACTGACGGCGCAGGCGCACAGACAAGATATCTGCATTGTAGCCTGTGTTCCGGTCTCCAAACGGTACAGATTACTTTAGACAGAGCTATTATTTAACAGTAAGACATCTATTTTCAAGCTAGTCGCCATGCATTTTATGAATGCATGGTGACTTAGTATTACCTGAAAGTTCCACTTTAAAATGATTTAAGACTGAGCAGTAATTTTATTATTTTCAAGTATGAAGTTGATTTCCCTTATATTACTATTAGGGCTTTTCCATGTCCATTTTCTGTGGGCCTTTTTCCTGTAGAATGAATTCCTCATGTACACATTTTGTTCTTCTACAAATTCAATCAGTTGGTTGCTTCTGTCATCTCTTTTTCCAGTTCCATGTGGTCTGACTGATTTTTCACCATTTTGGATCTTACCAATTCTTGCATTGAAATCTCTCATTACAAATTTGCAGTGGTAATTGTACTATTTGGCATAATAAATCATCATAAAATTCTTCAACTTCATCATCACTGTAGCTACTTGTATTGGATGATTTGAAGAACATAGCGACTGTTAAGTTTGATAACACAGGAAGCCATTATTTCTGAAATGCTTTCTATGTTTACTACTAAGTCTGTCAGTCTTTTGTTAATCAAGAATCCAATGCTTCTACATTGACCATAATTGGTTCCTTTATAGTACAGCCTGTGTCCAACTTCTAATTTGAGATCTCACCTGAGTGTGATTAAGTTCTTGTACAAATTCCTCTAAGTGTGAAACCGTACTCATAAATCAAAGCATTCCAAAGATCAAATGCAGCCTGGAAGAACCCTGTGATTCTTAGCATCCTCTGCCATTAAGCTGGTCTTCCAGCTGCCGTAGGAAGTAGATCACAAGCATCTGAAGAATGAAGCCCATTGTTTTTGTTGTAAAGCCATGCTGAGGGAATGGACCATAATCTACCACACTGATCCTGTGCAGGTGGGTAGATTTTGGATCAATTTAGTCTGGTGTCTTAGCTTTGATCTGTCCGCCTTGGGTGACCTTGCCAGGAGTATATGCTCCCGATGGCATAGTTCTCAGCTTCATTGACACATGCACACACCACCATGATAAGGCACCGACCCATAGGAGTAGTTACAGTGTATATGCAAAGCCAGTGCAAGGATTTCTCTTATGATTAGAGGAAAGCAGGTTTCAATTTCAGAAGAGGAAGGGCTGTTTTTTTTTACATTGTCTGTTGGAAGGTGGAATTCCTTGTCAAAAGATGTGATAATGGCAGATACAATTAACACATTTAAAGGGATATTGATGTTTCACAAAAAAGCAGCTCCATTTAATCTTCATAGTGTTTGGGCCATGGAGAGTGATATTTCAGTAGTGTCAGAGTTGTAGTTTAAGAGTAACTGAATGATAAAATCTCCCCCTCCCACCCCTTTTACTGATGTAACACTGCTCACCTGAGAACAGAACATCCATCTGGATGGATTGCAGAGAGGGACAATCTTCAATGAGCATTAGGAAAAACCTGAAAAACTTGTCTAGGGGGTCATGGTTTTCCTTATACTCACAGTAAGAAGATTGTCCCTTGCTGCAACCTGTCAGGTCAAGAGACCAGATTCCACATCTGATCTGAGGGGAGGCGGCTCACACGGCTTACACTAGGTAAAAAGGGCGGGAGGGGAAACTTTATCATTCAATTACGCTTGAACTAAAACTCAGACAGTATTGAAATAACACTCTCCATGGCCCAAATACTATGAAGATTAATTAGAGCTGCTTTTTTTTGTGAGAGAAGATTAGATTTCTAGCAAAGGGAACATACAGGATTATACTGTTTATTAATAGGTAAAACAGGAAGTTTTTGTAAAGACACTAACTTCCATTTTTGACTCAGGAAGGCATATATGATTCTCAGTTTCTGGGTTAACGGTGGCAAAGGTCGAACTTAATGTATGTCTTTTTTTAAACCTAATTTACTATATAACTATGTAATTGTGAGAGGGCTTTAAAGGGATAGTAATATTTCATTTTATCTTTATTTTATTTTGTAGGCATTAAAAAAACATGAAGAACGATATAAGTCTTATCTCTCAAACCTTTATGGTTTAAGAGATATTCACAAGCAAAGTTTCCCCTCCCGCCCCTTTTACCTAGTGTAAGCCATCTCTTCTCAGATGTGGAATGCAGTCCATAGACCAGACAGATAACAGCAGGGGGCAATCTTCTTCCTATGAGAACAATGAAAACCCTGCCCCCCCTTGACAAGTTTTTCATGTTTTTCCCTTATCTTATTTGAAGATTGTCCCTCTCTGCAATCTACCTGGGCACCTCCCTTCTGCTCTGGCTGAGCAGTGTTACATCAGTAAAAGGGGCGGGAGGAGGACACTTTGTCATTGAATTACTCTTGAACTACAACTCTGACAGAACTGAAATAACACTCTCCAAGGTCCAAATACTATGATGATTAATTAGAGCTGCTTTTACTATGAAACATTACTATCCCTTTAACTCTACTGGCCACTCTAACTGTGCTGAGTTGCAGGCATGGCCAGTGCAATCCCACTGAGTCTTATGTGCTAAGACGTACTGGAGAAATTCTGGAGCAAATTAGCTAAACCATAGGGGACAAATCAAAATTTCCATTGAATAAATGGGGCTTTTCATCCCTTGACTATTACAGGGGTTTCCAGTGCATTGGAGACAATGTATGCCGATAATTCCATGTAATAAAAAAAGTGCTGGAATTAGCATTCAGTCCCTACTCCTCCCTAATGTCAATGTACTAAGCTATGTATACCCCAAATCCTCCACTTAATGCCTATTGCTCCAAGGTGAGGACAGTAGGTCAGTCTGTGGGCATTTCCAGGTGTTCCTTTCCTCTATGCCTTGCTTAGGTCAATGTACTAAGCAGGGCATAGAGGAAATTACATAAATGTATGTTAGTTTCTGCACTTTATTGGTGTGACCCAGAATTGTACCACTTTATTAGTATACCAGCCTCATTGAATTATGGTGTACATTTCACAGATAATTCCACATTCTTTGCAAAACTGTATTCACCCCTGTGGTCCTCAAGGAATTAAAGGAACAGTAATACTTAACCCCTAGAGTTGGGCTCTGATAATTGGCCTTTTAATGGAAAAGCATATGAAATATGTATGATGCATTGCTGAAAGGATAGAAATGTAACCCTGTGGAATGTAATATTCATAAGTGTCCTATTTAAAATAACTTTGGGAGCCCTATGCTTTATACACTTTCAACAAAGTGTGAAGTGTTACGCTGGCGTCAATTCTAGAACTCAAGGTGTTAAAAAAGTTTTTTTGTGCAGCTTTTCAGCAGGTTACAGAAACAATTTTCACTGTCCTCTTATTTTTATACTCGGGCTTGTGATAGCACAAATGTTGCACTATTAAAAATCCCAGCTTGCACTTGTATGAATTGCCTGCCCTATGCCTTATAAACAGCATCACCTTGTAAAATGCTAGGTATAAAAAACAACAGCAGTTGTGGCTGTTGCGCAGTTTGCAATGGTGTATTGCAGAACATCCAGTAACCTTGAATGAGTAGGACAAGAGTGCCACAGGACAGCGAATAAGCTTGCTACAATGTGTTTGTTCCTAGCAGTCAGATGTGAGCCCCAGTCATGCTGCCACTTTCTGCAGCTAACACTACAAGTGACTGAGGGCATAGTTATTATTTCTCAACAATGCAGGGGTCATATCTAACTGTTACTAGACCTGGTGCGGTATAGTAGTCATGCTTCAATATGTAACACTGAGCCTCAGGTAACATGCTTTCAACCCCTGGTCTTGGGGCATGTAAGAATGCTAATCTCCCTTGAAGCACGTAGTGGTGTGATTGGGCTGTGCGGTCCACTAACAATGCAATAGGTTGCCCCAAGCACCAGGTCTCTGAGTCCTGGGGAACCTAGCAACTCCAACTGTATAAGATTAACTTATTTTTGCCATTTATGCACATTTAATAGCACACTGAGTGCCAGAGAGGAGGCCAATGCATTATTCTAGAATGCAATGATAATCCCACTTGCACTCAAACTGTTAAATAGCCCTGTTTAACCATTTGAGGACCAGAGGGCTATCCCTCTTTGTCACTCAAATAGTTTTTAAAAGGTTACTATTTCCATCCTGCAGAATCATTGTGACAAGATAAAGGATAGTTATTTGTAAAAAACAGAACAAAAAAAGGACCAATTAGAAACAAACATCCAAAGATTTCATATTATATTTCTAATGTTTTTTGATTATTCTTTTTTGTGTTTGAACTTTGTATTTCTGCCGTAGAAAGTTTTCAGAGCAGGGTGTTCTCAGTCCATGCAGTGCAGTAGAAAACAGGCCTTTAGCTACACAGCTGCTGCCTGCTCACACTGTGTCTCACTCACTGTTATTTCTGTGGCTATTCCTCGTCTAAGCACACATTGTAATAACCATGTTCTTCTAACTGAGAATGTTTATTCGTAAGGACAGTTCCTGTTGGAAGAAGGGACTTCCAACTAACACTTATAATAATAATCCCTAGCTGACCTTACAGTGACCTGAAAATCCATAGGGCCCCTAGGAATTTTGCCCTTGCTTCTTGGTTCAAGAGATAACATCATCAAAAAGGGTTGAACGTGATGGGCATAAGTCTTTTTTCAACCTAAACTAATATGTAACTATGTAACTCTCCAGGTTGTCTTACAGATGGAGGCAGATATGATGGTTGCCTGAAAGACCACAGGACCTCAAACTCTGCTCGTTGCATTGAAATTCTAAGCCTTTAATGACCAGGGTTAAGTAGGCTTATTCACTCTGCTTGCTTCACGTCATGTCTGCCTCCATGGACATGGCATCTGTGGTAGACTGAATTTCGATGAAGGCACAAGGGCAAAATTCATAGGTGGTATTATGATTTTCTGGCAATAGTTAGGTAAGTGTGGGTTATTATGAAGGGGTTAGTTCTCTTTTAACCCCTTTGATCCTAGAGAGTTCTCCAACACATTTATCATCCAAGAGGTTAAAGGGACCCCCAACACTTTAAAATAAGTTATGTATCTATTAACTCTTTGAGTTGAGATGCTACATTTTACACTTGTCTCTTATTGTGTGTTCTTTAACCCTTTGAGTGCTAGAGAGGTATCCAATGTTGGATACCGCAATGCGTTGGATACCTCTCAGTATCCAACACATTGAAAAGCAATGCATTGGATACCTCTCTAGTACTCAAATGGTTAAAGAACAAACAATAAGAGACAAGTGTAAAATGTAGCTACTTTCATAATCCCCTAATTTCCAGGTTCCCAAATTCCCTTTGGTTACTTAGGGCCAAATGCATCAAACTAAGGTGGGACAATTCTGGGGCAATGAAAATTCCCTGTTGATTTAAAGGTGGCTGTTAAACCTTTGAATGCTAGAAAGGTCTCCAATGCATTGCTTCGCAATGATTTTGAGGGCTCTCTAGCATTCATGGGGTTAAAACACCTCTTTAATTCAATGGGAAATTGGGGATTTTTCATTTCTCACCTACGGTGTAGTTGGTTTGCCCCAGAATTAACACAACTTAGCTCAGTTAGGTCCTTAATCCCTTTTGTGCCAGAGCTGCAGCCATGGGTTAATCATATGAATGCTAGAAACATCTCTAAAATCCTAGGGGTTAACCATTTTAGTGCCAGAGGGATGAGCAATACATTGCACTGCACTGTATAGCCCTCTGGCACTTAGATGGGTTTAACATGTGGCCTTTCTGCCTATTGCCATGTTATTCACTTTCCTTACCCTACAGTGACATCACAATAGCTCTGGGTGCTCTGTGGCACATGTAGGGGGAACTATTAACCTTCTGGTGTTGCAAGGGTCATGGTTAACTTTTGTGATGCCAGAACTTCTATATCAATACAAGTTTTGCCATGTGCATTATGTCTTTGACAAAAGTCAGAACCATAACTCCCAACATTTCAAATGGCCAAATAGGAACACTCTTGTTTTAGGGGGTGTGGCTGGGGGTGTGGCTGGTGGGCACGGGCATTACCAAGCATTTATAGTTGATTTCATGACCTTCTGACATCTCTTTGTGTAACTTAATTCATGATATAGAGCAAGACTATATGTGTTAATTCATAAACACATATAATGATGTTTAACCCTTTGAGTGCTTTGCAATGCATTGCATACCCCTCTGGCATTCAAAGGGTTAAACGTTTAATCATTAATGTGAGTTTTATGGCTGTGGATCAAGGTGATACTCTTATATAAGCAACATACGGGACAGGGACACTAGGATAGGAATGAGGGACAGATGGATTTAAGTCTCAAAGAGGGACTGTCCCTCCTAAAGAGGGAAACTTGGGAGATACGTTTACACTCATGGTGCATAACGAGGGTGGTGTATGAAACCATTTCTGTGCAAAGTGAAGCAAAAAGAACTGAGTTAATTCACTGAATTGTGTTCCAATTGCTAAAAGAAACACTACCACTTCCTAATAATTCTCCCCAGTTGTCTTTCACTAAGAAAATCTTAATTATCTATGTATTTTGCCTTGGGTCAAGAGAGCAGGTAGGGATTAGGCAACAACTTTCCCCTGATAAGAGAAAAATGAGAGAAATGTACACTTTTCTAAGGGAATTCCATGAAAGTTACAGTTTTACCACTTTTTCCACAAATTACAATCAATTATGATAATAATATATCCTTTCAGACATGTATTTCCTCTATATAAAAAGGATTGTCAGTTTACAACATTGTCAGTCTGTGCTGGAACAGAGAGAGGAAGCTGCTGAAAACACAGACCCCAAGCCTTGTCCCACTAATAGCATTGAACCAAACATATTGACCCTCCCCCAACCCTGTCAAACTGCAATGGTAGCAATAGAACCACACAGACTGAACTCCCAGCCTTGCCCCTCTAGTAGACATAGAACCAACATTCTGCCCCCCCCAGGCATGTCAAACTCCGTTAGTAGCCATAGAACCACACCTACTGGCTCCACCAGCCTAGTCTCTTTGGTAGTCATAGAATGATACAGTGAGTCTGATTCCTCTAGTGTTGTGTTGGGTGTTCTTTGGTCATAGAAAGCACAGGCAGACAAAGGGAACGTTCTCATGTGGAATTTATTGCAGTTAAAAAAAGTGAACATTTTCTGGGGTTTTCTATATAATGGAAATTGTAGGTTTTCCATGAAAATGATTGCAAAAAAAACCAAAAAAAAAACCTGGACTTTCGCCCATCCCTAATAACAGAATTGCAACCTTATTGATGTTAGCCTCCAATGCCAGTACCTGCATGAGAAGGCAAGATCGCTTTAATGCATACCGGTGAACACACTAATCTGTTGTTAAGACTTGCCATTCAGCCCTGCCCCACAGCATGCACAGCAAAATTATATAACGTTACAAGGTGTAGAGGAAAAGAATGGACCAAAGCTCTTCTAGCCCGCCTTTTACCCTCTCCTAGGCACAAGCTATGTTAAAGGGGAGAAATTCAGCTCAGATTAGGAAATTAGACTTGGGGAGGTATAAGGCAATTCCAGTACTTGTTTTTGCATATAATTGTATTTTTACATCCCTACCAACATCAATCAGTCCTGGATTTCATGCCCATGGAGGTTAAACTGCCCTAATTAATATCTCCAAATATCTTCATATCCATATAGATCATTATAATGTAATTATTTTCACTAACAAAGTGATTTACATTACCATACTTTATCACTTGATGGGAGACCAATTAGGTGCCATTCTGTGCTCCATGCAGAGATCTCCATTTCATGCCCATGAGGCCACATAGTGTGAACCCCCACTTAGGTACTCAGACTACTTCATGTGGCTAAGTAGTCATATCACAGAACCTAAACAGCACAACATCATAGCAGGACATCTTGCATATTTTAATATGAAAACTGGTACAAAAATGCTTGCCTCATCTGTATATCAGTACATATAATCTATATCATTCAACACCTATGTCATGGCTGTGCTCACTGTTACTGATAGGGTTGACTAAGAAGCAACTGTTACAGTAGTGTAATAAAAGAATATAATATACAATATAATACATATTATATAATAATATAATGGGTACAATATAAGTAGTGCCATAAAATAATTAATATTTAGTTAATTAAGATGGCCATGTCATCAAGGACTGAGTGAAGATTGTATCTCCTGAAGAAAGGCGCAAAGGCAAAATTCAGAGGGGCCATTGGGATTTCTGGTCATAGTAAGGTAAGTGAGTGGTTATTATTAGATGGTTTTAATTATCCTTTAATTATTACAATTTGTTTTGAGAAAGCTTGAGTACATATACCTAGTTGTTAACAAAGGAAAGCTTGTGCATTTACAATAGACAAAACATCAGTTATTATTAACCCTTTGGGTGCCAGAGGGGAATGCAATGCATAGCAGAGCAATGCCTTGCGTACCCCTCTGGCACTCAAAGGCTTAAAAAAAAACATTCTCCTGTACCAGCCTAGATCTTGATTTTCAGGACAAACAAGAGTAACATGATCATAATAGAAATGAACATGTTTCTTGGGGACTTTCTGTATGCTGTTAAGTTTTACAGAAAAAAAGCATCAAATTGCGCTAGTATAAAGAACGGGATCAATTCTGGAGAATACCAATAGCGCCACAGAGGACACATTCAAACTCAGATCATGAATAAGCGTGTTGGACACAAAACATGTTGATTGGTGAAAGCCATTTTGAACACATCTTGCTGGTTTATATTTGTATGCCCTAAAGTCTCTCCGACACTTATTCGTGACTTTTTAGGAAATTGTGAAGGTATTTACACTTTTATACTTTGTTGCAATAAAATCATTGTTTTTATCAAATAATTGCAGTCTATTTACAAAAGCTATACTACCTTGCTATTTGTGACGCATTCAAACTCCCCAAATTCCCATTGATTTAAATGGGGCTTTTAACTCACTGATGCGAGAGGTCACCGAAGCTAAGCAATGTGGATCTCTCTAACATTCAAGGAGTTCAAAGCCCCATTTAAATCAATGGGGAGTTTGATTTGTTCCCTATGGTACAGCTGGTTTGCTCCAGAAATCTTCCTCTTCCCTTTGTGCAAGAAGCCCATAGTGTATGCATATGTGTGTGTGTGTCCATCCCATAGAGTTATATGGATCCACCAGGCTGAACATAGTGGATGGAAATGGCAGATTAATGTATTGGTGATGCAGAGTATTTCCTAGTGTCCGCTCATTGATGAATGCATGCCACATACGGTTCAGCCATTAGTGTACTGGTGATGCAGAGTATTACCTAGTGTCCGCTCAATGATGAACGCATGCCTCATACGGTTCAGCCATTAGTGTATTGGTGATGCAGAGTATTTCCTAGTGTCTACTCATTGATGAATGCATGCCACATACGGTTCAGCCATTAGTGTATTGGTGATGCAGAGTATTTCCTAGTGTCCGCTCATTGATGAACCCATGCCTCATACGGTTCAGCCATTAGTGTATTGGTGATGCAGAGTATTTCCTAGTGTCTACTCATTGATGAACCCATGCCTCATACGGTTCAGCCATTAGTGTATTGGTGATGCAGAGTATTTCCTAGTGTCTACTCATTGATGATCTTGTGCCAGATACGGTTCAGACATTAGTGTATTGGTGATGCAGCGCAGAGCATCCTAGTGCATTCGTCCATTCACTATTTGTTGAATTAACCCCCTTATCAACCAGATACCTGATTTCATTACTTTAACCCTTTGAGTGCCAGAGGGGTATCCAATGCATTGTGATGTATGAAGAACAGGATACATTCTGGAATTACCTGACATTACCATAGTGGATACATACAAATATAAATAAAATAAATAGAAATTTAAAATGGGCATTTAAACCTTTGGGTGGTAGATAGGTCCCCAACTCATTGCTTTGCAATACACGGGAGACCTCCCTAGCATTCAAGGGTTAAAATATGCATTTAAATGAGTGGCACTCAAAGGGTTAACTCCTTGAATGCTAACAGTGGCCTCCTAGCATCCATGGTGGTAAAATAAGTGTTTAACCCTTTGAGTACCAGAGAGGTATCCAATGCATTTCAAAGCAATACAATGGATAACTCCCTGGCTGTCAATGGGTTAAATCAATGTGAATTTTAGGATATTTTTTATTTATGAATTGCCCCAGTTCCTCTTAACCCTTTATGAATCTGTTGCACACCCTCTTGCCCCTAAACAGTTAATAGATCAGCCTCCCTGTGTGTGAATTCATCCCTTGGCTGTTCGCCATGAGCTGGAAATGTCTCTAGAATCCAAGGGGTTAAAATTTGATCATCACGATTTGAAGACACTGCTTTCTTATTCTTCATATGCATGTTAAATAGACATGTGAGCCTTGTGACAACCCATGCCCACCTTTTTTTGCCAGAGCATCAGCCAAGTGTAGCCTGTGGGTCCCTACAGTATAGGAATCCAGGCTAGTTTCATCTGGGGAATGATGAGGCAGATCAAGGACACTGAGAGCAGGCAGGGCAGACTTCACACATCACTCCCTCTGATGGTTCCTCTCTCTCTATCCTTCAGACTGAGCTGAATGATATAGAGGGGATCTGGATATGACTGGATACAGAATCATCACCACTTGTACCAAGAAATCATGAAGTTAAACCCACAGAGGCATCTGTATCCATCATACTGATTAAAAAACTACCCCAATGATTAAAATATGAAAAAGAAAAGACGTATCACCTTAGAACAAATTTAGTTTGTTTTGCAGATAATTAACCCATTGAGTGCCAGAGGGGTACGAAACACATTGCAAAGCAATGCGTTGCATACACCTCTGGCACTCAAAGGGTTAAAACCTGCTTATCCCTTTGAGCGCCCAATGGGTACGCAACTCATTGCTTTGCAATGCATTGCGTACCCCTCTGGCACTCAAAAGGTTAAATGTTCATCTATTGTAAAATGAACAGGTTTTTTTTTTAGGAATTACTCTTAATGTGTCGGCAGCAATGTGGCACTTTATGTTAATTCCCTACAGAGTATGCTAATTAGCTATGGTTGAGGCCAAATTTGTTGCTGTCCATGCCGTTAAAAATGTCCCAAGTACGTGGACTAGATGCATTGTTGATTCATTTACAGTGTGGAACAACTGACCCAACACATACACTAAATGACATTAATTGTCACACTGTGCGCCACCAAAAAAATAACCTTTTTTCTCTCAAAACTATTCCTATTACAAAAGGATAGCGCAACATTCAGACAGTTTTTACTTATTCTTAAAATTAATTAAATTGATCTTCGGGTGACAGGTCCACTTTAATGGTATAGATTCCATGCAATTACTTCACCCCCCAACATTGTTCCACTGTCAGCTATATACTGTCGGGCTATTTATATGAAGGTATCCAAAGGGTTAAACAGAGAACCACTCAGGCTGGATTTCTTCACTTAAATAGACAAATGACAATATAAAATAATTCGAGAACTTTATCTTTAATATGTATTGACACGCTACTTCACAGTAACGAATTGATCACAAGAATCAATCCTTCATATTTGTGCAAAAATATATATTTTATTAAAATACAATATATACAAGTATCAGCAACAATGAAATAATTAAGTGACTAGCAATTATAATAGGTATACAGAAAATCAAACCACACTATTTATCATAAAGATTACCAGCGGTGCAAGGGTTAACCACCTATAGGTATATTCAGAGGTATAATAACAATAATTGCATTCAGCCGCATAGAATAGGTTAATTGATTGTTACAATTAATATAATACAGTTGGCTGCAGGGTTTCTCAATACCTCTGCCCCAGAAACTGTATAGACTATGCCAATTATGATCTAAGGGGTGTTGTGAGATGAATTCAAGAATTCCTCTAACAATTCCTTGTATCATATATCAATAATAATCAAATTTAGGGAATAGCTGGAATAAAATCCCAGATTTAAATCACTATAATTTAATTATCTACTGAATTCAATATTGAATACCTCTGAATAAAATATATAAATTGCAATTAATATAGTCAAACCAAATCACACAAATAATCTACTTAGAATTACTTCATGCACATTTATCATAATTTTGACTACAGCAACCTATATATAAAACCTATAGGCACTCCAAGGGTTAATACACACGTTTAAACAGATGCCACACCCAGCAGTTATTTTGTCTATTGAGATAATACTTTCAAATTACAAAATATAAGCCTGGCACATACACAGAGAATTCCAAAGAAAACACCACTAACAGCAGACAAATAGCGGTTAAAGGGTTAATAGCTGGATTCAAAGAATACCCTGTATCAAATATTAACTATTATAATCTTCCCAGAACCACAAAATATTACTCTAGGAATACCAAGATTAATATTAGCTAATATAAATAACCCACGCTATATACTGTATTACACTGATTGGCAATTTATAACATTTCCCAATAATTATCTAGATTCTATTATTTCCAGAATTTAATAGCTAAATCTAGCTTATTATAAATTATCCCAAATGGTTGGCCAGTCCACCTAAGACAATTTAAAACTAAGTTCTTCAAACAGAAAAAATATAAAATTCTGGATTAAATGAATCTAAATGAATAAATGATATAGTTACCAATCCAAGTTCCTTAGTATTTCTCTGTGAGATGGCAGGATCAGCAAAGCCTTCAGGAAGTCACCTTTTCTGTTTCAGCCAGTTAAGTTGAGTCCAAAGACCCTCTTTTAGGAAGTCAAAAAGAAAAAAAGACTCTTAACTAAGAGTAATTGGGCATTATATTTGCAATTTTTGCCTTATCAGTAATCCCCACCTTTGTCCGATGATTGGACAAAGAGCCATCTCATTATACCGTGACATCACCGGTCTGCCCTGATTGGATATTAATATATCCCAAATTATTCAAGGAATGCGGATATCCCAGTCATAATGCTCTCAAGACTCTAGGTGGAGCTCTTACTCTACTTAAATTTCTTACATATAATCAGCTTTTATGTCATCAATGATGTATGTAAGAGGGCATGAAACGTCATATAAATTCTGTCATTTTCTAGACGTTCTCATAGGGGAGTGTTTTTTAAGACACTAAGAATGTCTGGCAAAACCCACTATATCACCATAAATGTCGGTTAGTTATTTTCACTCCCTACCTTGGACTAATGGCTCATTGTTCACATATGATGTAATTTGAACACATTTTAAACAGAATTTCAGCTAATTTCCTACAATTAGAATTAACCCTGTATGGTCCCCCAGGACAAAGTCTCTGACATAATCCCCCTTTTAGCAAAAGATTTTCTAACTTGATAAAAGTTCTAAAATATTATTGCTAAACTGGAGGAGACTGTTGTCATCTTCGTCCTGTGACTGGGATCGTCTCCGAAGTTAATACAGTTCGCTTCAGTTCATCAACTACTTAATGGCATCGGCTTGTTCCCAAAAGACGAGGCAATTATTGTTCTCTTCAATAGTTGGAACAATCTCTCTGATTAGGGAATCCATATACCTTTTTTTGTTGATAGGAAGACATTGTGTCTAATATGAATAGTTGCTTGGCCTACTCAAGGATCTCCATAGTTTTGGCTTGAGTTGAAAAGGCACGCAGATCATATCAGACTCCCAGTTTTGGAAACAGGTGGTGGGAGAAATAGCAAATTCTTCTTGGATGGTGATTTAGGGGAGCCGGTTGGCAGAACTCCTCTAGGATCCAAATTCTTCTCTGTTAGGATGGCCTCCGGCATCTTTGGCCCAATGGTTCTTGATAAAGGCACTGGACCCACGCTTGGCTGTATCCGGAACTCCTGTCACAGAAGAAGGATGATTCACATCACGGTATCTGGCTTTGGCTGGAACTCCTGTTATCGAAGGAGGATGATCCACATCATGGCCTTGGTCTTTACGTCCATACCCATGGCAACTGTCAATTGACCTCACTCTCTTAAGGACTCTTTGGTCTAAAAGAAATGACACATGAGTGATCTCATATTGATACAATTGTTGCATGCATACATACATGACACTACAGTTTCAATCAGCATCCCTATGACCATGGTACTGTATGATTACTGTATATTGATTTTTGCACCAGTTTGCTTGTGGCCCTTGCTAGCCTTAAGCTAAACTATCATAAACTAACACTCTCTGTCTTTACTCTTCCCCCTTTTATAGAAGAATGACCCTCGGCTGTATGCTACAAACAAAACCTTACTAAAAGGAAAAATAAAATTAGCATAACAACATTTTCAGAGAATCATAGAGCATAAAACCATTTGTTGACGAGATATGTTAGAGTATTAGTGGGGAACATACATGTCACACAGACAGACAAAAGAGAGAGCGGCGTATTCACTGAAACCAAAAGAAGATAAGAGAACCAAATATGACAATGGCAATTGTACAATCAAGGATACTCATCCATCCAATGATTATTAGGATCCTTGTTCTTCTTCCACTTCTCCTTCTATGATCTGTAACTGAGATTTAGGGTGACAAGCATGCAATTGGTTTATATGAACCCACTTTTCTACACTTTCACCATTAACAGGGATAGAAACCTTATAGGCAGATTCCCTGTGGTGGTCTTTAGGTCAGGGTAAGTCTAATTACTTACCACTACCTTCTCCAGAATTATCTGGGTAAAAGACAATTGTATAACATTCACTTAGTCTATAATGGGCTTTAAGTGCTGTGGTAAATCAGCACCTATAATTAACCTGTTATAGGGGATCCCAATTACTATGACTATATGTGTGAATGATGTATTACCGATACAAAATTTTAGCCATATGGTTCCCAATACGTTTAAGGGGTTACCTCCTACGCTTATTAGGGATCCATCCAATGCTTTCAACACAGGCTTTACAGGAGTACACTCCTTAATATGATACTAATGGGAACTAGACCCTGTATCTAAGAGGTACTTAATAGCGTAGCTTGAGAGCCTGTAAACAAATCTTCCTTCAGATGCCTGAGAATCCCCCCCCTGCCTGCAAGGGTTAATTCCTGAATTTACAGGAGCAGACTTGCTGACCACTGGGTCATGTTGTACAGCTGCAGCATCCCCCTTCACTCCTCCTCCTCCTTCAACCTGTTCTGAAAAATGCAGGAAAAAGAAGTTACATCATCAGGGATGGACTTACGTGTACCTGGCTGTGGGTGAGATAAGGAAGAAATGAGTCACACAAAGCATTTACATCCTGTAAAGAAAATGTGTTAGCATTCCTGTTGGTTAAAACGTCATTGGTTATTATAGGTCTTACATAGGGTAAAGCAATGTTATTCTTTTCCCCTAAGGCCTGCTTACCATTACCCTGTTCTGTTATTGATTGGCAGTCGCCACTCCTGGGGCTGTCCCTAAAAAAGGGTTAGATCCCTGCTGGGTATCAGAACAGGGACTTTGGCATAGCTGTGCCATAGTGGTCATCATTTTGGCCATCATATCTGTTAGGTTGTTAACCTGGACCTTAAGACTTACTTGCTTCTGACCTTGGTTCCCAGAATCAGACTTATTATTCTGCCGATTTTGCTGGGCCCCCTGATTATTAGAGTTTTTACTTTTTTTGAACCTCCTGGGAAACTTTCTATTTTGGTTTTTGTTGTATCCCTGGGATCTCTTGAAAAATGGTTTCTGACCATTTGAATTATTAGACCCCTGGGAACTAACAGAGGCGGGTCCCTTCTGTCCTGGTGCCTGTTTATGAACCTGTGGAGATTTTAACACCTCTGCATAGGTTCTCTTGCCAGATTCAAAGGGCAAACTCTCCTCAACCAATGTTTCTGCTACACACTGGGAGGCAGGCTTCTTGTCCCTAGCTGGGGTATTCTCACTCTGCTGGGCATTATACAGCTTCATAGCCTGAGTGAGTAACCAATCTAGTGATAATAGGGGTGAATAATCCCTAGCTAGATTAGTTTTCATGTATCTAGGCAGAGCATTAAAGAATAGCTCTCTGAACTCATAGGAATGAAAATCTGCATCCCTATCTGCAAGGATATATGCACATTTAAGCTCTGACAAGAATTGCCTGGGGTCCTGGTCTGGCCTACATTTTAGTGCATATATAGCACATTTAGCCTCATGGCGAGTTTTATAAGGACCAAACGCTAGGATTATCTGTTCCACTGTTTCCTCCCAGGTATTGATCTCCATCTCAGCTAAAGAACTGAAAAAGAAATTCTCTGAAACATCAAAAACCCAAGGCACATAATCCATTTTATGACGGTCAGAATGAAGGCCTAGAGATGCAAGTGTCTCAGTATAACGGTCTAAATGACTCACTATGGATATTTTAGATTTTCTGTGGAAAACTGGCACGGTATCTCTCAGAAATCTTATTATCTTAGTTCCTTCAACTAAAGGTGACTGTTCCTCCTGTTCAAACCTATTTAGTGTGGGCATTGGCCTCCTGTGAGGTTTGATCATTGACTCCCTGTTAGAGGGTAAACTGTGCCCTGTTAAAAGACTCCGTGGTGCAGGGTGTGTGGCTTGCTCTGGGATGTTACCCTCATCATCACACTTCAGCAAAAAGTGTGACTTCTGAGGACTAACATCCCCCTCCTTCCCAGGTGAGTAATCCTGATGACTACTAGATATAGCTGGTTGGGCCTGAACTACCTTGTCAGGGCTAATATCCTGTCCCATCTCAGAGGGGGTATGGTCAGAATCAGAAGCAGTAAGGGCCTGCATTCTTTCTGACAATTCCTGGATCTGACTGGACAACACATTAAACATATCTAGATCCAGTGATTTATCCCCTTTAGGGGCATTATCACTGGTCTGATATACCAGCACTTGCTCTCGCAATTTTATATTCTCCTGAACCCGCTTGTCTAAATGGGATTGGAGTTGCCTAATGTGTTCTTGCAAAATGTATATCTCACCTTGTAAATCACACATTTTAGCATTAAGGGCAGTATTATGTGCTTTTGTAGACCACATTTCCTCAATAGCTGTTTTACGCCTGCTTTCTAGCCCATTTACCTGGCGCTGGAGATTCTCAATATGCTCTTCTTGTGAGTTTGCAATTTTGACAAACTTACGCACCTCTTCCTCTAACTCAGAAATCTTTTCAGTCTGATCATTTAGTGCCTGTTTTAGTGGCTCTACAACCTTTTGATAAGCCTCCAATTTGTTTCTCTGGAAGCCTATAATAGTTAACAATTCAGGCACAATTAATAAAATCTGGGTGTCCAAATCCCTTGCCTTAGTTTGATCTATACACCTATTCAATGCTTGATAATAGAAGCTATCAGGCTGCCACATTTTATCAAATTGGGATATCACTCGTAGTTCAATGTCAGTACACCATTGTTGGGCATCACTCTTAATTTTGAGGCGAGAATGGATGGCATAAATTAACCTCCCTTCTACAGCCCATTTCATGTCTTCTTCTGGTCTCTGTTCCATTGGATCAGACACTGAAGAAGTTGCCTGAGACATGTTTATGCACAAATATGTTACTGTGTAATATATCTGCCAATAAAGTTATTTGACAAATGTGTCAATCCTATATAAAGATCTCGGTGGGACCTCCAAAAATCTGTCGGGCTATTTATATGAAGGTATCCAAAGGGTTAAACAGAGAACCACTCAGGCTGGATTTCTTCACTTAAATAGACAAATGACAATATAAAATAATTCGAGAACTTTATCTTTAATATGTATTGACACGCTACTTCACAGTAACGAATTGATCACAAGAATCAATCCTTCATATTTGTGCAAAAATATATATTTTATTAAAATACAATATATACAAGTATCAGCAACAATGAAATAATTAAGTGACTAGCAATTATAATAGGTATACAGAAAATCAAACCACACTATTTATCATAAAGATTACCAGCGGTGCAAGGGTTAACCACCTATAGGTATATTCAGAGGTATAATAACAATAATTGCATTCAGCCGCATAGAATAGGTTAATTGATTGTTACAATTAATATAATACAGTTGGCTGCAGGGTTTCTCAATACCTCTGCCCCAGAAACTGTATAGACTATGCCAATTATGATCTAAGGGGTGTTGTGAGATGAATTCAAGAATTCCTCTAACAATTCCTTGTATCATATATCAATAATAATCAAATTTAGGGAATAGCTGGAATAAAATCCCAGATTTAAATCACTATAATTTAATTATCTACTGAATTCAATATTGAATACCTCTGAATAAAATATATAAATTGCAATTAATATAGTCAAACCAAATCACACAAATAATCTACTTAGAATTACTTCATGCACATTTATCATAATTTTGACTACAGCAACCTATATATAAAACCTATAGGCACTCCAAGGGTTAATACACACGTTTAAACAGATGCCACACCCAGCAGTTATTTTGTCTATTGAGATAATACTTTCAAATTACAAAATATAAGCCTGGCACATACACAGAGAATTCCAAAGAAAACACCACTAACAGCAGACAAATAGCGGTTAAAGGGTTAATAGCTGGATTCAAAGAATACCCTGTATCAAATATTAACTATTATAATCTTCCCAGAACCACAAAATATTACTCTAGGAATACCAAGATTAATATTAGCTAATATAAATAACCCACGCTATATACTGTATTACACTGATTGGCAATTTATAACATTTCCCAATAATTATCTAGATTCTATTATTTCCAGAATTTAATAGCTAAATCTAGCTTATTATAAATTATCCCAAATGGTTGGCCAGTCCACCTAAGACAATTTAAAACTAAGTTCTTCAAACAGAAGAAAAATTATAAAATTCTGGATTAAATGAATCTAAATGAATAAATGATATAGTTACCAATCCAAGTTCCTTAGTATTTCTCTGTGAGATGGCAGGATCAGCAAAGCCTTCAGGAAGTCACCTTTTCTGTTTCAGCCAGTTAAGTTGAGTCCAAAGACCCTCTTTTAGGAAGTCAAAAAGAAAAAAAGACCCTTAACTAAGAGTAATTGGGCATTATATTTGCAATTTTTGCCTTATCAGTAATCCCCACCTTTGTCCGATGATTGGACAAAGAGCCATCTCATTATACCGTGACATCACCGGTCTGCCCTGATTGGATATTAATATATCCCAAATTATTCAAGGAATGCGGATATCCCAGTCATAATGCTCTCAAGACTCTAGGTGGAGCTCTTACTCTACTTAAATTTCTTACATATAATCAGCTTTTATGTCATCAATGATGTATGTAAGAGGGCATGAAACGTCATATAAATTCTGTCATTTTCTAGACGTTCTCATAGGGGAGTGTTTTTTAAGACACTAAGAATGTCTGGCAAAACCCACTATATCACCATAAATGTCGGTTAGTTATTTTCACTCCCTACCTTGGACTAATGGCTCATTGTTCACATATGATGTAATTTGAACACATTTTAAACAGAATTTCAGCTAATTTCCTACAATTAGAATTAACCCTGTATGGTCCCCCAGGACAAAGTCTCTGACAATACTAATGTCCCACAGAGCCTGTCAGCCATTTAGTAAGAAATCAGAAAGTAAAAGACTGTTGCCTAAAGTGGATTACAGGTAGGTTGTATAGAGGGAATCCATGTTTGTAACTCAAACCAAGTGATGCAGTCAATCACTGGCCATCATTGCCAGGATTCTCTCTCTCTCTCTCTCTGTGATGCGGCTACAAGGAGGGTAGCCGGGTCAGACCTTCTGCTATATCCAGTGAATGGGAGTCAAAGGGGACTCTTTAGACCATCTCAGGAATAACACACACCGGACAGGATGAACAGGAATCCAACAGCTTTATTTGGGAAACAGGGATAATAAGTACGGCTGGAATTCCTAACATAAGCAAAAGTTTGATCTCCAGCCAATGGGGATGAGAGCGGCAAGGGATGCACTAAGGTTGGCCAATCAGAAGACTGCCTACACTTTGAACCTGGGGAGTGAGAGGATTGGATGGAGCACAAAGAAGGGTTAATCTTGCCGTGATGATCTCCAGCCAATGGGGATCACAACGACAAAAGTCGACAACCGGCGACCAATCAGTGGGCTGTCTACTTGCTGAACAAACCCAGGCAGTACAGAGACAAGGAACGACAAGCTGCGACCAATAAGTGGGCCACCTACATGTCGAACAAACCAGGGCGACCAGTATGCCACCAACATTTCAAACTGGAGGCCAGGAGGTTTGGAGGGATGGGGCATCAGGGTATGTCAGACATTGTAGTACAGTGAAGCATCATGGCATACATGAATGTGATTGTCTAATACATAATACATGGTGGTAACAAACACATGGCGCTATAAAACTATTGGGTAGTACATCTGTACAAGTCCGTGATGCGCTGCACGTCAGTTACAATGTTAAACTCCTACTTACCCTAATCTGATCTTAAAATCCTAATGGCCACTAGGAACCAATTCTGTCTATATTGATAGTCCAAAAAAAATCTTTTTAATCAGTTGGTTAATGCAACAGCTGTAGAATCTGTTCAAACCTCAGGTTCGCAGGTTTCAAGTCCTATCAAGGTCAGGTCAGCCTTTCACACTTCAGAGGTAGATAAAATACGTACCCAGGACATACTTGAAAATGAGAGAGAATCTCAATGTGTCCTTCCTGGAAAACTACTTTAAATAAAAAAATAAAATAAAATAATCTGATTGCCTTTTGGAGACAGAAGTGAATTTTCTTTACCAACCTGAATTATAACTGGAAATAGTTTCAAATGTTTTCTTGTTTTTTTTTGTTTTTTGTTTTGTTTGTTTTGCCTTCCCCTTGATTATCTGTGAGTTGAGGCAAAGGTTGAATTTGATGGACACAAGACTTTTTTTCAATCTCATTAATTATGCTACTATGTTAATAGTTTGCTAATTTATGCTTAGCACTTCTACACCTTGTCACACTGCTGATGACATTGGCCATAACTTTACATTTTCAGACTTAGTCCACCCAAAACATATCTTAGTTTCTACAGTGTACTACAATACTTTTACAGTGCACTAAATTACTGCAGAAGTTCTACACACAATACAGTACTCTCTATAGTACCCTATAGTACTTTCTAATGTTTACTGAAGTACTCTACAGTTTATCTACAGTACATCCATGAAAAGTGCATTGTGTCTGTGTCTCACTTTTTTCTTTGTATTATGATTGGTTGGTGGGTAGCCAATTCCAGCACTATGATTATTATTATTATTATTTATATAATGCCAACTAATTCCGCAGCTCTGTACAATTGGAAATAGACATACAGAGGTATTAAATAGTACAATCAACTATGTTCTCACCAGGGAGAAGATCCGGACATTTAACAGACCCAATCAGCTTTTGCTCCCAAAAAACAGGTCTATTGTGGAAAAACTAGGATTTATGGGAGCCCTATGTATATGCTCCTTCGAATAACATAGTAATTGGTAAAGTTATTTCATTGGAGAATATATCTCAGCTGAATGCATTATGTATCCTCGTGGACTTTATATGTTTGCTGCAGTTATTGTACATTACCTGTTTGCTGTTTTATCAATTACAAAACGTTGTTAGCAGTATGCGTACATAAATAGTAATGCCACTGGTTGTATTGTGTGTGAATCCAGTAACAGACAGCAATTAGTGACCTCCGGCTAGTCACTTCCTGTGCTTCATCATGTTCCAGAGTGATGCTATAAGCTGTCTGCTCTGTGTGCTATCTGCCCATGATATTCTGGGCAAACTACAGCGTACCCTGTTCATCAGTCTACAAACATTAATTATCATTAACGTTTGTTATCATCATTACAGGCTTGTGCTGAATATTTTAGGAATACATTATTGTCTTCTTCATTTTTATTTATTTTTGTATTAAGAACGCAATTGCCTGCTAGAATCTGGAAAAACATATCACTATGAAACATAGTCATTGCTAAGAAATAAAACAACTGGTTAACCCTTTGAGTGCCAGAGGGGTGTTCAATGCACTGCAGAGCAGTGTGTTGCACACCTCTCGGGCACTCAGAGAGTTAGGGGCTACTGAGTCAGATTGCTACACCCCAATCATTCTCACCTGGCATCCAGCTGCTCTTGAACGACAACTCCTATAATCCTCAGTTGGCTGAGGATGGTGGGAAGTATAGTCAGACAACAGCTACAGGAAAGCTGCATGTTGCAATGCAGAACTACTTTATATATACACTAGTGTAAAAGCCCGTGTACACGGGCCGAGGTACCCCTCTGGCACTCAAAGGGTTAACCTCTGTAACTGCTATCATAGGTGCCGCCTTATCTTCCTATCTCTCTGCCTGCTCTCCTAAATGGGCTCTGTGCAGCAGCTGTTCCTGATCTGCCATGCTGTCACCAGGCAGGCTAACTCAGATGCCGGTCTCTGTCCTGCTGTAGTGTGCATGCTACTCCTGCCAAGGTCCAGGTGATGTTAACCCTTTGAGTGACAGAGGGTTGCTCGCTGCATACCCCTCTGGCACTCAAAGGGTTAAGATGCCGGTCCTGCTCTGAGTACTGCCACCGCCAGTGCACGCGATGCAGTCATGCGCAGTTCGGGTAGTCTCTACTGCTCATGAAGGCTTCTGACAAACATCCTAGCGAATTATAATATAGGATACATTCCAAGTGTCCCTTTTTAGGAGGGACAGTGACTCTTTGAAACCCAAATCCCTCTGTCCCTCTTTTCTACCCTTTTGTCCCTCTTTTTAGGAGAACAGAATGAGTCATGTGTATTACATTGCTCCACAGTAATAAAACTCACATAAATGTGTTCAGTATGTTCAGTATATGTTTTTAACTTAGCCTGTGTGAATAAAATCCTTTGGTCTTGCTCTAAATCATTTATCAATTACACAAAGAGGTTCCAATAGATCAAGAAATAACCTAAAAATTCTCAGCAATGCCCTGCCCACCAGCCACGCCCCAGAAACACCTTCTAAGTCAGAAGTGTCCCTTTTTGACCATTTGAAATGCTGGTAGGTGTGTATACTAGGGCAATTAAAAAGCTGTGCACATTCTGTTTGTCCTACAGCCCTTCTGGCCATAGAGGCATTAATCAGAAACTAAAGTGTTAACCTTTTAGCTGTTCATGCAAGTGACTTTTTTTTCTAACAGTGAACTTGTATGAAAAAAAGAGATCCATTTTTCATGTGATTTACATGCAGTTTTATTGCCAAGGTTGTTGTTTTTTTTTTCTCACTTGGCATCCTTTGTTGTCAATATGAACAGATGAACCAAATCTCACTATAAGCACAATTACCTGCAATATTTGTGCAATTCCACTGCGATTCCATTGAAACTCATACCACAAACTTGTCAGCGCAATAATGAGCTGTAGGATCAAAGCTGCAGCAAACTGCACTGCCCTGTGAAGAGCAATGTGTAAATTGGGAGTATGGTATCTAATAAGACATACTAATCACTACTGAAGCTCAGAAGCTGCATTTGTACATACTTTAGTGAAGTGAGAGTCTGTGCTTATGAGCAGACATTTAGTACGATCACACCTCATGTATGAACAAGCCACTACAGCCAGGGGCGGATTGTAGCTGAATACCAGCCCAGGCATTTTTTTTTTTTAAAACAGCCCAATAGCTGCACTGACGTCCCTATGGACGCCCCCTTGTGGTCCCTGTGTGGCATGGGAGAGCAGGTGCCAGGATATTATGTCATATCCTGGCGCTCTGCATTAACCCTTTGAGTGCCAGAGGGGTACATAACACATTGAAAAGCAATGTGTTGCGTACCCCTCTGGCACTCAAAGGGTTAACAAGGAACGCGAAGGCTGTCACAGAGAGTGCCTGTGGCAACACAGACCTCTCCTTCAAAATATCATGGGATCGTGAGGTGAGATCCTCTGATCTTCCCCTACCAGCCCATGATCTAGCGGCCCACCGGGGATGCCCGATCGCCTGATAGGACAATCCGCCCATGACTACAGCTGACATAAGGAAAACGTTTTGTGCTCCTCTGAGCCCAGTCCATACATACCATGTATCAGGGCACAGAGGAAAGGCATGCCTTGTCATTCCCATACACTCCCACACTATCCACCCTTAGTGCAATGCAAAGCACCAATTTTGTCTAAAAAAAAAAACTTTGGGCAGTATGCATAAAAGAGAAACAGTGCAATTCTGGGGAAAACATTCAACTTAAGGAACAAATAAAAATTACAGTTGGAGTAAATGTAAAAATTAAATCTTTCAATCCTAGAGAGGGTTAAACTCACTGTTTTGCAACGGAGACCTCAGAAGCATTCAGTGGGTTAAAAATCCCTGTTTAAAATAACAGAGATTTGGGGATATTTTTGTGTCACTAATGAAGCAGTTGGTTTACCTCAGAATTATACTTTTATACATAACGCTTTTTGGTCCATATGTGATGAAATTCTGGAGACGACCAACAGCTCCCTGGGGTAGAAAAAAGTTCCCAAAATGCCAATTGATTTAGAGATTTTTAACCCTTTGTATCTAGAAAGTTCTCCAGCGTATTGATATGAGTAAAAGGCCCGGTTAATTGAATGAGGGCCCTATGCCGCAGTAGGTTTGGCTTAAACAGGGATAGTAATACTTCGTTTTAACTTTATTTTATTTTGTAGACATTAAAAAAAGATGAATAATGATATAAGTCTTATCTCTCAAACCTTTATGGTTTAAGAGATATTCACAAGCAAAGTGTCCCCCTCCCGCCCCTTTTACTGATGTAACACTTTTCAGCCAGGGCAGAAGGGAGCTGCCCAGGTAGACGGCAGAGAGGGACAATCCTCAATTAAGATAAGGGAAAAACCTAAAAAGCTTGTCAAGGGGGGCAGGGATTTCATTGCTTTCATAGGAATAAGAGTGTCCCCTTCTGTTATCTGTCCAGTCTATGGACTGTATTCCACATCTGAAAAGAGATTGTTTATAGTAGGTAAAAGGGGCAGGCGGGGGAAACTTTGCTTGTGAATATCTCATAAACCATAAAGGTTTGAGAGATAAGACTTATATCATTCTTCATGTTTTTTTAATGCCTACAAAATAAAATAAAGTTAAAACGAAGTATTACTATCCCTTTAAACAGGTTGCAGCACAAGTGTAAGCCATCTCTTCTCAGATGTGGAATGCAGTCCATAGACCAGACAGATAACCATACCTGGGAACTCTCCGGATTTGCCCCGGAGACTCCGGTCCTGACACAGCTTTACCGGGTCTCCGGGGCAGAGGCAGATTCCTCCGGATGTGGGGAGTTTCTATTGAAACTCTGCCACATCTGCATTTTCTCCCGTTGTGCCTCTGTCCCCAGCCTTCTGTGTGACACATTTAACCCTCTGAGTACCAGAGTGGTACGGAATGAATGCATTCCGTACCACTCTGGCACTCAAAGGGTTAAATCCCCCCCAACACTCGTGTTAAGCCCCGCCCCTTTTTGACGCGATTAGTGTCATTTTTGTTACCCCCTGCTGAACAGAGGACTACCCTCCGGGTAGCCCTCAACTCAAAGTTCCCAGGTATGCAGATAACAGAAGGGAACACTCTTATTCCTATGAAAACAATGAAAGCCCTGTCCCCCTTGACAAGCTTTTCAGGTTTTTCCCTTATCTTAATTGAAGATTGTCCCTCTCTGCAATCTACCTGGGCACCTCCCTTCTGCTTTGGCTGAGCAGTGTTACATCAGTAAAAGGGGCGGGAGGGGGATACTTTATCATTGAATTACTCTGGAACTACAACTCTGACAGAACTGAAATAACACTCTCCAAAGTCCAAATACTATGATGATTAATTAGAGCTGCTTTTATTATGAAACATTACTATCCCTTTAAGAGTGGAATCCTATCTATATAGTCCCCTTTAAGCTATTAAACATATACAGGTTTTTTATTTGCTGGAAATGCTGAAATAAAGTCACCCATGTGAACAATCAATTTGCATACTGGGAACTTTCAAAATGAATTGACCCTGAGATCATTAAAATATTAACCCTAAGTGTGCCGCATAACATGGATTATAGACAATATGCTCCTGCTTACTGTGATCTATAGGTGCTCCAATCAGTACTCACTGAAGATAAATCATGGTATAAGTTAGAGATCTCACTGACTATACACACACATAGACAAGCAGGACTTCTCCCTGTTTTCCTAGTAGAAATGACACCCCTATAGAGACAAAAGGAGCAGTTAATTGGTACAGATCAAGTAGTGGGAAACAATGGACTCTCACCCTTAGAATTTGGTTATTCACCTTGAGACCCTGAGATTTCAGGGAAACAATGAGTCTGCTGAGAGTTCCCAGGTAAGGCCATTTGAGTTGCATGACCAACTGACTCTAAAGAGTTAACCCTTTGAGTGCAACACAATGGATTGGATACCGCTCTGGCACCGAAAGGGTTTCAGTACTATTATTGTGCTACAGCAGAGAGCTGACTTACTGTACCAAATCCACCACTAATTGCCTGTCTACTGTAAGCCTGTGTTCATTTTCAACTTTCCTTTTGATATGTTAGGAAATTGCTAAGAAAGAGTCTGTGTTTTTCTGTCTCACACATACACAGGGAGGTTGATGTACTAAGGAGAGAGGCCATTTGGATGAAGATAACTTCTCATTATTGGAAAGGGGTTAAAAGCCCTATCTAAAGTGGAAGTGGATGTGTGTGTGTGTGTGTGTGTGTGGTGGTGGTGGTTGTGTGTGTGTGTGTGTGTGTGTGGGGGGGGGGTATTTGTCTTCTCTGGTGCAAATGATTTGCTCTACATTTCCTCCTGCCTTGTTTAGTACATCAGCACCATACACTACTAAGCATATGAGCAAAAAAAAACCCCACACTGATTAATATGGTGCTTTTAACCCACTACATACTGGAGAGGTCTTTGAAACGTGCTAGCAACATCTCTGGCATTCAGTGGGTTAAAAGCAACATATAAATGGATCAGAAGTTGTGTTTTGTCTCCTAAAATTACACTAAGGAATAATTTGGGACCAAATCAACGACACCGTAAGGAGAAATAAAATACAATTGATTTGCATGGGACCTTTAACCCAGTGAATTTTAGAGAATTCTCCAACGCATTTAAATCAATAACGATTCCGAGATAATTTGCCCCCTTGGTACAGCTGCTTTGCTCTAGTTAGCTTAACACTTTCATTGCCAGAGGGATGCCCATGGTTTGCTCCCATTATCGTACCCCTTTCAGTGCCAGAGGGCTGCCCGCGTTGTGCATCCTTCTGGCACTGAAAGGGTTAGTACATCACCGTATTACAAACACACTAATGTTGTATTGTGGTTTCTTCTTCTGTATTCTCACACAACGCAAGGCAACACAAGTATCCCTTTTTTGGGGACTTTTAGTAGTATTATTTACAGGAGTCACAGTTGTCGACTACAATATTCCTGTCAAGAAAGTCTGGGCTAATGAAGCTGTAAGTTCATTAGTGTTTGCAATCAGCAGCGAGCAGACACCCTCATCAGGGCAAGGAGGCTGCAAAGAGTCATTCATCAGCATGAAGTGTTATTCATGGATGACCCCTAAATCATTGCTGGAGTAGTAGATGCACTGATTGGACACAGCATGGGAGCAGCGCTACTTTGCATTAGCAGACACAGGCAAGGGGGAGTGAGTGAGAAAAGATAGGCAAGCCACGGGGAAATCCTGCAAACAGCAGCACAAATAAAATTGAGGCTTGGTATTTTTTAGTTCTAGATATATTATATGCAGACATTTTTCCTCCCTCTTTGAGAAGGACGTATGAAAGTAGCTGTCCTGCTGGGCAGCGGCAGAGGATTATAAATATGCAGGCTGCTGGGTGCAGTGTTTAGAGGACGCTGGGCTCCCCCCTCGGATTGTGCTGGGGAGGAGCGTGCTAGGCTCCTGGGCACAGGCAGCAGCTGCTTCACGTGTGTGCCTGGCACTGGCTGCTGCTAAGACTGATCCCACTCCGGACAAGGCGCCCCCGGCTGACCCTACATACACCATCCATATCTCTTTCGGTAGCATGACATGACCCAGGAAGCCATCAACATCAAATCTGCAAGGTGGGAGAACGGTCCACAGGCGAAGACGGCAAATGAAAGAAAGTGGACTGGACTGCTGCTGATTGCTGTATTTCTTTCATATTCAGGATAGCTGGCTGGTTCACAAGTTGTGCTAAATTGTACTGATCTGTTGACTAAGTTGCATGATGCTTCCCAGGTTGGGATACCTGGAGAGGGAGTTACAAAAATATACAAAGGTAAGCGGTCCATCTGATTCAGTGATAGCCTGAGGCCCTCCAGCTGTTATAGACTACACTTCTTAGCATCTGTATCCAGCCAACAGCTGGGGATTGTAGTCCTGAACAGCTGGAGGGCCTTCAGGTTGTCCACCCCAGACTAACTTCCTATGCACTTTATCTGATCTGAGTGTGTTTACTTTCTGTTAGCTCTGTTTACAGTACACCATAATGCAGATCGTCAGTCTTGGGTTTTTATTGCTAATATCTAGGGAAGTATTTTGTTCAATGAATGCACATCACTCCTGTTGTTAACAGATTAGCATCTCCATGTACCTCTCTCTTTAAGTTCAACCGCTGGTTTCAGAGGTGGATTGGTGGGACAGATGGTGCCATTGATCTTACTGACATTCCCAAAGCAGAGGGCAGGATTCATGCCAAATGACCCGAGCCTGTAGACAGTAGAAAGGGAGGGGAGTGAGACTGATGTTTGGGAGTTCATTGGAGATCAGAAAGACCTGTAGCCTTTCCAAGTTCTTCAATTTCTCTACCTATATATGGGTTTCTGCAAGGGTTTTCATCCACAGTCTTAAATGTAGCCCCTTGGATGCTGGATATATCTCCAATACATTGTCAAGCAATGAGACCTCTCTAGCATTTATGGGGTTAATCTATTGACTGACAGACTGGTTAACGCCGATAGAAAAGTACATTTGTTCTATTGAGCAGATATATTACCATAACCCAATGTATCACAATCATTATACATTGTCGAACACTATAGCAGCCAAGGGGTTAATCCTTTGGCTGACTGTTGAGAAAAGCATGGGTTAACTCCAGTACATGGTAAATCAGTCAGTGAATTGACCAGATATATTGTTATAACCCTACATTTCACACTCAATATCTGTAAATAATACCAGTATTTTCTAAAGTGCAACAGAAAAATGACGTATAAATATGATTTTGCCGTTAACAAGAGGTTAAGTAACTGCTCCGTGTTTTCCTAGTCAGTAAGAGATGCAAAGAGTGAGATGTCAGCGTGTGATCATCCCAACCTTAACCCTGCTGGGAAGGGATGTGTCAGTATCCCCACTAGCTGCTGGTTCAGTGCCAGTAAGTTCATTTTCTTATATGTAGGGCATGGGGTTTTGTATTGTGCATCCAACCCTGACATCTCTGCTTGATTTCTGTTAATTGCAGTAAAACAGTGCTTATTTTTAAAAAAGAAGCACTATTTTATCAACATAGTGCCCGAAGGATTATTGTTGCTAGAATGGATGCATGATGCTTGATTTTGTGCTTGTTTGTGTGTGGGAAGCGTCGTGTTTTCTTTTTTTGTGTTTTTTTGTTTGTTTTTTGCTTTTTTTTTTACAAAAAGGCAACATAGAAATTAATCCATCAGCACACAGAGTTAATACACCAGTTTAACCTGCCGTCATTATTAGGAATGTGAATGCCATGTGGGTAGGATTAGACAGAACAATAAGAATAAGATACTATTTTAGTGCTTAAAAAGAGCTTGTCTTTTATTCTCATAAATAAAACCAGCTGACCACTTTTAACCCTTTAAATGGCAGAGTAGGCAACTCTGACAGCAAGGAGTTAATTGCACTTGGCATGATGATTATAATTGCTATATTTGGATTGGAAGTGCTGTGAAATTGTATCATCTCAGCCAGTCAGTTTTAGATTTGAGATTTACAAAAACAGGAAGTGTTGTTCTTGATCCCACTTTGGTAAAAGCTACCATCAGAGTCATTTGAAGAGCCTTTCCTATAATCTTTCTTCCCTGCACTTGACCTAAACTCAGTGCCCTTAGATTTTGCATATGTGAATGAGGAGGAGAGGAGGGTCCGGCCAAGGTAAAATCCAGTTGATTTTTAATATTCTGATCTTCTTTTGTATTGTTCCAAAGCTTTGTGGCTAAGATTATGTTCTAACTTGCATTTATAGTTTATGCCAGAGATTTTAAGCAATGGAAGAATTCAGTGGGTGGTCTACCATTCCTGGCACTGGGATATAGTTTAGTGTTTCTATAGCTTGTTGGAAGCCATAAAACAGTCTTGATAACTTTTTGAAGTACTTACTGTTGAACTTGATGGTCTTATGCCTTTTTTCAACCTATTTCCATTACTTTCTTGGCTATAAGACTCACTCTTTCTTTAGAAATATCTTCCAATGAACCCCTATATATTATAGTAAAAATGAATCAATTGCATTTATTCCTATTCAAAATCTTGGTGTGTTTTATAGTCCACCTTATAGTACACAAAATACAGTGTATGTAGCAATGTGCATCATGGAAAGGTCAGCATACTCTAATAGGTATTCATATAGAAGAAATATAGTATCACAGTTATTGTTATTATTATCATTTATTTATTGGACTTCAACATATTCCGCAGTGTTGTAGAATGAGGTAACAAAAAATAAAGACAGTAATACTAGTAACAATTATTGAGACAGATAAAACAAACGATAGTAAGGTCCTTGCCCAGAACAGCTTACAGTCTAAAGGGTACATATGAATACAAGAGAAATAAGGTAAGCAACGTCAGTTAACCCTCTGAGGGCCAGAGGGGTACGCAACGCATTGCTCAGCGCTCAAAGGGTTAAATAAATGGTGCTCTATCTGGAAAAGACGGTGCATGTAATATATAACTTATATGAAACATAGGTTTCAAGGGTGGATGCAAACCAAATGGCCCATCCATTCAGCCCATTTTCCTATGTAGTCTTACATGGTTCTGACATTAGATTTATGTCTGGAACAGGAATTGTTACATTTTCGTTTCCAAATTAGTCTCTACCAGTCCCGCTTTCAGTAATGTAGTACTCACATACAGTACTTTTGTATTTCCAGAGAAAAGTGCTCTACATGATAATTCATGTATTTATTTATTTTTTAATGTTGCCTGTACTGGGTACCCCTCAAAAAGTCTTGATTAAATATACTACAAATAATCTCCATGTAAACTCTTGTAGAATTTGAATTGCCTTCTTGCATGCACTTAGAGGCTAATGTACTAAGAAGAGGAATTCTGGAGGAAACCAACTTTGCAATGCATTCGAGAATTCTCTCTGTCTTTTAAGGGGTTAAACCCCAATTTAAATGAATTGGGAATTCTTATCCCCCTCGTGATTCAATTGGTTTGCTCGAGAATTGTCCCAGTTCTTCTTAGTACATCATCCTGTAAATGTGTCTGTGTTAACGGCATTTAAGTATAATTTTGCTTTACCACGGTAAATAGACATTTTATTAAAATGTGATTAGTCATTTAGCAGTGCTTCAGCTTTTGAGTTGTGTAAGATCATTATTGTGTTGGAGGTACTGTAAAAACTCCAGCAGATTGAATGAAATAAAAGTCCCTCCTCTCAGCATGAAAAAAGATTGCTGCCTTACACTTGTTCCATAAATACTGTCAGAATAGAAACAGCTGCCAGGCTTGAAAAAATACCTGACATTATTGACTGAGATTTTTTTTTTTTATTGTACGTGTTTGGTTAATGCAGATTTTTTTTTTAATAGTGTTTTAAATTTCATTTAAAGGCAATTATTTTTTTCTTGTTAAAAGCCTGCTGTTTATATTGTTCTTTTTTTTTAATTGGCGAGCTAAATGTTTATAGGTTTAAAATTGATTGGAGAGAGATTAACATTTTGTTGATAGCAGATTAATGGTGGGGTTTGTCTTTATGTGAAATTTAATTGCACAGAAATAGATTGAGTTTGGGAGTATGCAGGTGTATATTGGGCCTTAGAGTTATGAATAACTTCTACACAAACTTAAGTGCGATTAAATGCACGTGACTGTACAAGAGTATAAGGTGCCATTTTAACCTTCAGAGTGCCAAAGGGGTGATTTTTTTTTTTTTTTTTTTTTTTTTTTTTTACACAACATCATCACTCAGTTGTTTAAATGTATCTATGTAGACATGGATGCCAAGCAGGGCACACCAGCATAATGAGTTAACCCCTTGAATACCAGAGGGCTGGTCAGCTCAATGAGTTTTGTACACTCCACTGGTTCTTAAGGGGAAAATAACTATAAGATTTTATTCTGACACATCAGAACCTCAAAAAACATTCAGTGTTTCAACAGGGCAGTAACACTTTCATCAAAAATGGTTAAACCAACGTCACAAATGCTAAGGGACATATGTAGAAACAAAAAAGGGTAGCTCTGAGGTAAAATAACGCCACAGTGAGGCTGACATATTAACTCATTGAGTGCCAGAGAGGTATTGCTGGATACCTCTGGCACTCAAAGAGTTAACCCTCTCAGAGCCCTAGGGGTGTGCGGAACATTGCTTTGCAATGTGTCTCGCACCCCTCTGGCACTCCCAGGGTTAACTCTTTGAGTTCCAGAAAGATTTGTAGTGCTTTGTAATGCTTGCATACCCCTCTGGCATTCAAAGGGTTAAGAAGGGTTGGTATCATTCTGGAGCAAACCAGCTACACCACAGGGGCAAATAAAAAATGTCCCAAATTCTCATTGATTTAAATGGGGGTTTTGACACCTTGAATGCTAGAGAGGTTTAAAATGCACCACAAAGTGTTGGGATCTCTCTAATATTGGGACACCCCCACTGAATTGTTAATTGGTCCCTGCGGTACAGTTGGTCTGCCCAGAAACAACTTTAGTTCTTTTTAGTACATCAGCCTTAACCCCTTTATGGACCAGAGGGATGGTCAAAAGCATTACTTTGCAATGCGTTGCATACTAATCTAGTACTTAGTGGGTTAATATGGGTCCCAAAAAATGTCAGTGGGGCATTTAACTCCTCGAATACTGAAGAGGTCTACAGCAATGCGTTTGAGACTTCACCAACATCTAACGGGTTCAGTTGATAAATTCTACGCAGCTGCTGTTACCCAGGCAGGTACTTTTGTCTTTACAGATATGCCCCAATATAATCAATAGACCATAATTTGTAACACGTTAAGACTGAAGAACCGCAGTAATTCTGGAATAAACCAACTCATTAGGTGGAGGGAAATACAGATTCCCATTCATTTAAATGGGGATTTTAACCCCTTGATTGGTCGAGCAGGATCTAAAACATTGCATAGTATTGACAAGATTGAACTATTTAAATCAAAGGTTATTTTTATTTGTTCCTTATGTTGCACTTGGTTTGCCCCAGAATTGCATTTCCCATTTTTCTTACACCAGCCTCTATAAATGTAAACCACACAAGCCACAAACATAAAAAGTGTAAAGGTTTCAGATAAGTTTCTGTTGCTGACATTTTTCACTTATAGTCAAGTAACATTTTTGTGAAAGGAAAATTCAGACAAACATCTCCAATCCATTTAGCAAGTTGAAACTAGTACTTTAGTTAAGCCCCACTGAGCCAGCATAATTATGTCTCATAGTAATAACTCAGACGGAAGGTATAATACCAAGGACAGGAGTCAGCCTTCCGCTGTAAGTTCTGATACAACATGTTCATATGGAAAGAGAACAAACCCTGGAATCCTACCATGACACAAATCATTAAAATAAAAATGGACTGTAATTTCCTTTTAGACTTTTTAAGCCTTTTTAATGACCAGTGGGTGTGCAAAGTATTGAGAAGCAGGCATTGCACACCCATCTGTCCCTTGAAGAGTTAAAGATGTACTACTACTGTTAGCGCAGTATTAATATATGAGCATTTACCTCCAGCAGAGCTGTATGTATATATGTGTGTGTATATCTATCTATCTATCTGTGCACATATATATATGTGTGTGTGTGTGTGTGTGTGTGTGTGTGTGCAAATGTGTGTCTATTTGCACACGCATATATATATATATATATATATATATATATGTGTGTGTCTATCTATCTATCTATCTATCTATCTATCTATCTATCTATCTATCTGTCTCTGTCTATATATCTATCCATCTATCTGTGTGTGCACATAAATATATGTGTGTGTATGCGTGTGTGCATATCTATCTATCTATCTATCTTTCTATCTATCTATCTATCTATCTATCTATCTATCTATGCATCTATTTGTGTGTGCACACACACACACATATATATATATATGTGTGTGTGTGTGTGTATGCGTATGTATGTCTATCTATCTATCTATCTATCTATCTATCTATCTATCTATCTATTTGCACACATACACATACATATATATATGTGCACACACACACACACACACATATATATATATATATAAGTGCACACACAAATAGATGGATCGATATATAGAGACAGATAGATTGATAGATCGGCACACACACACACACACACACATATATATACACACACATATATATATATATATATATATATATATATATATATATATATATATATATATATATGCATGTGTGATGAAGAAAAGAAATAAAAGATGGAATTTAGAGCCGTGTTAAGGAAGCTAAATGAGAAAGATGAGACATTTTGGAGTCTTTTAACCCTTGGCATGCCATAGAGGTATTGCTGTGGATATCTGTCTGACACTCCAAAGGTTAACTCCTTAATTGCTGGTGAGGTCTCCAGAGCATTGCAGACTAATGCATCGGAGACTGTTCTAGCATTCAGGGGTTAAACGCTCCTATTAAATCAATGGAATTTGGTGATATTTTCCCCCTGTAAAACCCATTCCTAATAACCACTAATGGTATCATACAAGCAAGACATTATTTTTGTAAAGTTGGGGAGAAATATAATTTTTTATATTTATACTTCAGTTGTAATGGAAATGAAGAATTTTCTTTTTCAGGGTACGGTAGACACAGTCCATAAACATAACATGGAAGGTGTAAGAATCTTACTGTACAAGGAGTCCTACAGGCTGATTAACCCTTTGAGTGCCAGGGAGGTAATCAATGCGTTGGCTACCTCCCTGGCACTGAAAGGGTTAGATAAGAACTGGGTACAAATAAAAAGATCTCCAAATTCCCATTGATTTAAAGGGACCTTTTGAACCTTGGAATGCTAGTGAGATCTCCAGCATATTGCAAAGTAGTTCATTAAGGCATTTCTAGTATCCAGAGGGTGAAATTGGCCATTTAAATCAATGGTATTTTTTTATTTGCCTCCTATGATAGAGTTGGTGTGTTCCAGAATTGCTCCTGTTCTTATTAACCTTTTGAGTGCCAGAGGGATACGGAACCCTCTGGCGCTTAAAGGGTTAACCCTGTGAGTGCGGGAGGGTACAACACAGTGTTTCTCAAAGCATTGCACAGCCCCCTGGCATTCAAAGGGTTAAGTTGGCCTATTACTGTATATTAGACTCTGTTGCTATGGTCAGTAATAATCCTCTACTTCATGTACTCTTATGCACAGTGAGATTTTGAAAAAGGTATTTGCATATCTTTTTTTTATTTAACCTTTGAGTTGCCAGGGGGTCCACTTATTTTATGTACCTGGTTGTAGCATTTTGAAAAAAATATGGATCTGAGACAGCTTTACTTAACCCTTTGAGGACCAGAAAAGTGTGCAATGTATTGCTTAGCAATGCACTGCTTACCCCTCTGGTCCTCAAAGTGTTAACCTTTCAAGTGCCATAGAGGTGTGCATTGTATTGAAAAGAATGCAATAGACAACTCAGGCACTGAATGGGTTAAGCGTCAGATGAAATATTAACGTTCCACAGCTCCTCAGGTTTGAATATCCCTTGTCAGGATACCTGTATGGTCTCTGTTTACATGTGAAGTATTGAGCACTGATGATTGGATTGCACATAAACAATATAAAGTGCGCTTAAGGAATACTTTGCTTAAAAACATATTTCCTTGGTTCAAAAATTGATTAACTGATGTGTCCTATAAAGTCTGATTTATTTCATACCTTTTCATACCAAGCATTATGAAGCTCTCTCTCCTTACAATTGAGATTAATGTTTCAGAGCATAGAAGTGGTTTGGAGGTTTGCATATATTTTCAGTGCCGTTGTAATCAATTTTAGATACAAGCATTCTACAATGGATCGGTCTGCATCCAAACCTGCCTTATTATGGAGAATTAACTTGCCTGGTGATTGATAGCAATATTTCCCCATCTTGAGAAGCCATTTGTTTTAAAACAAGTGTTATGGCTTCTGAGAAACTCAGCGTTGAATCTCAAGACCCTAATTGCATTAATAGGAGGCCTGATTCGTCACAGGTTGGAAATCTACTGAAAACTGCATTGTTTCATTAACTAGTTTGGTCTAAAAGAGACAAGATATATTACTTACAATTAAACAGCTGTTATTTTGAAAGCAGTCAAATGTAGTTGTCATTTTTTTAGTTAACAAAACATTACCCATCAATAACTTTATTGATATTACAAAAAAAAATAAATAAACAAAACAATCTCTTTGCCAAACATATAGCGGTGGGTTGTCAGGGAAGCTGATAAACTAGACGTAATCTTATTCAAAAACAATAATATCTTTCTTATTTTTACTTATTTTTTAATGGGAAATAAAGCGTTAGACATTAGGAAAATATATTTTTCTGCTATTATCTGCTCCTTAAAAGAATGTTAGTTAACCCTTTCAGTGCCAGATGGGGTTAACACTTTCTGCTTCACGGTGTGTTCCACCCCTCCTGACACTCGGTTAGATAAAGGAGAAGGTTCAGTGCTGATTCCGATGTATTAATAAGACCTGGAGCAATTCTGGGACACACCAGATGTATTATAGGGAATAAGTAAAATGCCTATTTATTTCAATGCAACTTTAACTCTTTGAGTGCCAGAGGAGTGTGAAAAACATTGCGTTGCAAGGCACAGCACAAACTCTGGCTCTCAAAAAGGTGCAGCCTTTGAATGCTAAAGAGGTCTTCAACATATTGCTTGGCAATGCTTTGGAGACATTTCCAGTGTTCAAAGAGTTAAAAGCTGCATTTGGTGATCTTTTTTATTAAGTCCACTATGGCATGATTGGTTTGCTCCAGAATTTCTCAGTTTCTTCTTAATACATCAGCCTCAGTGTTTTTAACCCTATGATTGCTCTGTGTGTGTGTGGGGGGGGGTGACAACATATTGCAATGCACAAAGAGTTAAGAAACAGTCTTTTAAGGTGTGGTTAACCCTTTGAGTGCCAGAAGAGTGCACAATGCATTCCGGACCCCTCTGGCATTCAGCAGCTTAACCTTTTGAATGCCAGAGGGGGTACGCAATAGCATTGCAAAGCAATATTTTGTGCACCACGCTGGCACTCAGAAGGTTAGGAGTCAAAATAAATACTTTTTTTTTTAATTGATTGTAATTCTTTATTGCCTTCTAAAAAAAACCTTTCAGGCAAAAATAAGAAAAGAAAATGCCACTCTTCAATAAAATGACCCCAGTTGCTACCTATTTAATTAACATTCTCAGGCAAGCTTATTAGTATCGTTCTACAGACCTCCTCCACAAGCTATCAAGTCCATATATTTTAAAATTACATATATTAGTCATCATTTAGTAAATCTATGATTCACTTTCTTTCCATTGAGACTTAATAATCTAATTACCTTAAGCTTATATAGAGAGACAACATTACTTATCTGTCCTCATGCTTTGCTAACTGATAAACATTTGTTTACTGAACAGAATCTAATGGTTGCTCATAAACATTTCAATTCGGTTATAACCTGATTTTTCATGTAACCTATTCTTGTTACAGTGGCCTTGAATACTGAGTTACAGTATCGCCATGTTATAGTATTATAGTGTTGCAATGATTCATGTATTTATTGCTTGTAGACATGGTTTTATTCAAAAATACCCTTTGAACATATGATTTATCTTACACAGCAATATTTATTAAGGTATTGCTGTTCTCCAATTCTGGTATCCAACATTTGGACTTCGTTTGTAAGGGAAAAAAATATTTTTTTTCTAAATTGCCTACTATGTGTTTTAAATAAATAAATAAAGATATATAAATCTTATATATATATATTGATAGAAATTGATATAAAAAGATAAAGCTGCAGGCATTGTCAGTCCAGTGCAGAATGAATGCCTCCACAGCAAGCAAATGTTTGGGTATGGACCTTAATCTGCCACTCTGGTCCTGTCTGTGTTGGCTGATACTTGACCTTGTCGGTTACTAGAACATGTGGTTCCACAGCTGGTGCATTTGCCAGTGTGTGGCTAATAGGCTAATAAACTTTATTCTTTATTTGAATTTACCTTGAGTGTTGACCCTGTTTTCCACGCTTGGGCTCCAGGTAGGCAGGCATTAGCGTATTTATTCTTGTGCTCCAGCAGCAATCTGTGCCTAGATTCTTCATTTATTCATATTATAAGGAGTGCAGTTATCCTGTAGATTGGGGGTTTATATATACACACACAAAAAAAAATTATATATATATATATATATATATATATATATATATATATATATGCATACATATGTAATTATGCTTGTTCTAATACCCCTTTTCCCCTTGAGGAACTAAATATTTTAAATTTCTTATACACTAATGTGTGTTTTGTCAATCATGGAACATACTGAGGCCACTGCAATATGAAATATAAGATCAACTTTAGGGCAAACCAGTTATAGCAGAGGGAACAAATAAAAATAACCACCAATTTAAATTAGGATTTTCAATCCCTTGTTTTGCAGTGCATTGGAGACCTCTAGCATTAAAGGGGTTAAAAGTGTCATTTACACTAACTCTTTGAGTGACAGAGGGGTACAGTATGCTGGGGAATTTTTATTTCTTCCCTGCGTTCCAGTTGGTTTGCTCCTGATTTTCTCCTTCTCTTAGTGCATGAGCCTCGGTATTGTGCACAGTGCCGTCATACAGTGCAACAGCGAAGCAGGCATTGCACTGTGCTCTGGTAATACACCAGGGATATTTTATATCAATCTCTGTACATGAGCCAAAATTACTGCATCCTAAAATACATGAAGAACAATTCAATCAACTGAAAAGGTTCACACCAGCAGCAAACCAATTGCACCATAGCTGAGAAATTAATATTTCCTATTGATCTGGAATCATTGGGAATATGGGTATTTTTTATTTGTCCCATATGGTGCAGTTGGTGTGCTCCAGAATTGCACTTCTGTAGCTTATTGATTGCGCCTATTGTTGGCTACTATAGATGTCTGGCTCCAAGGGGCACTGGCACAGTGGACAAATAAACATTCCAAAAATGTAGGTTGATTCAAATAGAACTTTTAACCCCTTATTGCTAGAGAAGCCTATACTGCTTTTGAGTTGGAGATTTCTCTAGCTTTCACAGGGTTAAACTCCCCATTTAACCTTCAGAGTGCCAGATGGATACCTAACACATTGCTTCAACATGTATTTAACCCATTGAATGCCAGAGAGGTACGCAACGCATTACAAAGCAATGGGTTAATACCCCAATGGCACTCAAAAGGTTAAATTACTATTATTCACTTAATGAGTGCTAACATATTCCACAGCCCGGTAAAAAATGGTGGAGAGAAGAACGTGCAAAGACTGGTACAGAACCAGACTGAAAGAAATGGTAGCAAGGGGGCTGCTCATGAGAATTTACAATCTAGAGGGGAATTGGAAGGTATATTCGTCCCCTATGGAGCAGTTGGTTTGTCCTAGAATTGCTCCACTTTTTACATTATACATATGGCCCAAAGTGCTTTAATTTTTTTTTTTTTTTTTTTTTAATTTAACACTGAAATAACACTGGCAACCTTGCCCACTATAGCTATAGGAGATATATAGTCCCCAAACAGCTGGAGAACCACAGTTTGCTAACCCCTATTCTAGAACATGTCTAGCTGTATATTAGCAACTCACCCACTTACAATTTTGAAGTTATTATCATCTTTCAGTCTAGAGGGGTCTATAGTATATTGCTTCGCAATGCATTGGAGACTTTTCCAGTAACCAAGGGGTTAATGTAGCTAGATTTGATGATCCCATGTGGTCACTGGCTGTTGGCAAGCCATTTTATGCAACGCCATTATACAAGATGGAATACGTAATATAATCCTGTTGATTACAATTGTGCTGCTTTCTTTGATCTTTCTGGTGGAATTTATTCCACTGGACTGAAACTCGTATCACAGTGAGTAGAAGCAGTGATTTACTAGTCAATCCACATAATGCCGGTACATAGTATATATTATAGGAAATAGACTAATGGGGTGGACATACAATTTCCATTGACGTATCTACATATTTGTATCTAAGTTATAGTGTATGAATAAATGAACATGTGCAAATATATGTATATATACATAACACATAAAACAAAATATATGCGTGTGTATGAGTATGTATGCATATATATATATATATATATATACATGGAAGCAAAATAGATGTCCACAAAAAGCAAGTTTTAGTTTTAGATGTTTTATATAAAATATTACTGTTAACCTCCCCAAATACAAGTTATGCTACTGCTATGTGTGCACACACACAGTTTCTTATATTGTCACGCAGACAAACATACACAGTCTCTCGCTCTTAAATTCACACACACATACACACACTCTCACTCTTACATTGTCACATACTTGCACACACATACAATCTCTCATTCTCACAATATTGCAGTGTTACACAGACACACATACACAGTCTCTCATTTTTACATTGTCACATACAAACATACACACACAGTCTCTCACTCTTATATTGTCTCTCTAACACGCACCCAGTCTCTTACTCTCATAGTGTCTCACACATACATACATATACTCACTCATACATTCTGTCTCACACACCCACAGATACACTGAGTTCAGTTTGCACTTGTGACAAAATGAAGCTGGAATAAGAGACAACTATTGCAACACCCTTAATCTAAGCAAGGTCTGAAGCCATTATTCATCCCTCAGGGTCAGTGAGGCTGTTTTGGCAGCTATACAAGTATCTTATGCTTTCTTCCTCATCACCAGTATTGAGCAGGCTAAAACTCCAAAAGTTAGTTTTGATGAATCACTTTGACTTCATTTCTTTATGGTTTTAGACCTACAAAGAATTTAGGAATCCTTTAATTTGCAAATGCAATGCTGGTAGCATTAATCACATTTTTAGGTTGTATTGCTGTTCAGTCCTAAGTGCTTCCTAGTGCTCCGTTACCCAGCGGTATCATGTATAGACAGGCTCCTGTGTAGCGCAGCTGCATACCAATTCCACGTTGCACTGCCCTTCCAGGACCTAATGAGGATGATGTACCAGACAGGAGTGGAGTAATTGTGGAGCAAACTAACTGCACCATAGTGAACATAAAGAATTCCCATGATTTAAATGGAGGCGGAGGGGGGGATGACCCCACTGATTGCTCCAAAAGCATTGCAAGTAAAGTAGAAGTTGTTGGCTGAGTTTATTACATAGTTGTATTTTAAAAGTTTTCATTTATTATTAACCCTTTTGGCCCACTTCCCTCTTGTAAAGTGTTACCTCCCCGCCATGTATCAAAGAAGCCTCCGCGCCTTTGCTTTGGCAATATCTTCAAAACACTTCTGGTTCTGCAAGGGTGCCATAATTAAATATGAATTTATTGGCACTCAAACGGTTAAATAACATTCACAAAGATAAGTTTTTTTAGTTTTCAAACCAAAAATCTGATGTCATAATTTCATTGAAGTTAACCCTTTAAGGCCCATAAGGACGAGCAGGATGTTCAATATGCTGCATACCCCCTGGCCCTTAACCCTTTGAGTGCCAGAGGCGTACGCAAAGCATTGCAGAGCAATGCGTTGAGTACCCCTCTGGCACTCAAAGGATTAAAGGGTTTATAATTATTCCCAATTTTCTTTTTGTAGACTTGCTAGTATATATATAAATATATATATAATTACTTCTTCTCTTCCTAGTTCCCTGTTTTAGCTGTTTAGTTTCTAAAAGGAAGTGCAGTGAATGTGGAACAGTAATACTCACAATCATGTGACTGAATGATTTGTTTTACATCTGACATCACTCATATGGAATTATCAAAAGCAAAAAATAATATTCTTTCCTCAAAAGGTTACATTTAGTTCACCTGCTCTTTTTTGATTGGACAGTTTGTCACTGTTGTTCCTTCATATTGGGGATGATGTCTGGATAGGAGACCACACTAAACCAGGCTCTAGAATTGAGTTTGTGGCCTGCATTTGTCATTTGCCAACGTACTAAGCTATTACTCTGAAAATTATCCAAGGAGGACAGTGGGGCAGCCTACAGGTATTTGGGGGAATTCCTTACCTCTATGACTTGTTTAATGTTGTGTATTAAAGAAGGGGCTTTGCATGCCCCCTGACACTCAAAGGGTTAATGGCAGCATGTCCCTTACGCCTGCCTCATAGCCTGCACGGGAAAGTGGAGACAAGTTCTACTATTTCCTCTGCCCCTTCTTTAAAGGTTTAATTCAGTGGAGTGTGCGCAGCAGTAAACAGTAAAGCGAGCTGACTCTGTAGTGTATATCATACCTATTATAGCCTCTGGGGCTGGAGGCTAACACCAGTGGATCTTTGCATGGATTTATGCATTCTTCCCAATGTTTCCTTAGCCCATCATTATCAGGAAACGATTAACCCTTTGAGTACCAGAGGGATGAGCAAGCCAAAAAATCATACCTGCACCCATGGGTGTCTATGATCACTTTAGTGCAGTGGTTCTCAAGCTTTTTTAGCTTGAGGCACCCCAACACACAATCTGGAACTTTTAGGTCACCCCTAACATATTTAATGTAATTTATGAAGGGAATAATGAATGGTACATTAAATATATACAGTTATTATTAGGTCTCACAATCATACTAAGAAAAATAAACAGATTGTGCATGACAATTTCCATAAATCTACATATAAAAGTCAACATTCACATTTTTGTCAAAGTCTACATAGAAAACATGGGGCACACCCTATGCCACAGCATCCTGGTTTAGAATCATGTATTAGTGCATACTGGCACAAACATTCTGCCATTGTTATGATTTCAATGTGACTAAGCCCTAACCTCCTTCTGGAATAATTATGTTACAGGCTCCTTTGTGCTTTGGTAGTACGTGGTTAGAAGAGAGGCACATACAAAGAAACTGCTCCGAAAACCACCATAGACACCCACACTGCCCTCCTAGTGGTGAAAGTGGCATAAGGAGGACAGCTTTTGGCCTAAAAATCTAAGTTAGATATACGCTGCACACAGGGCTCAAAATTTCCACTCTCCACTAACCAATGGCGAGTGAAAATTTAGCCCTGGCGAGTAGAAATTCAGCCCTGGTGGGTATGTTATGGCTTGCAGTGGCGAGTTACTTTTCAGGTCTGGCTAGTAGCAAAGGACTTCAAATTTTAAGCCCTGGCTGCACTGCACACATGCATCAGTTTATAGTCCTAATTTTAGTACCTTTCCTCTAATGTACTTGTACTATGACAGTTCATGCAATCCTAACCAATATTGAATCTTCTAGAGATTTAGCTTGAAAGAACTGAGTCTTTGTTCAGGTTACAGTGCTGCTTATTATAATATCAAATACTCTTCCTGATTCTGTATCAAACTTCCAGGCACATTTTCTTTCAACTATTAAGTGTTTACAAATTGTAATGTGTACAGTGTAAAAGTCCAGTTCCCTACCTAATTAGGAGCGCTGGGTTTAAGAAACTAATTATAACATTATCACTCAACACATGTTCTGCTGGGAACAAGTCTTTTTTTAATAGTAAAAATGTATCTCATGCAGTTTCTTAAGTGAAAAAGTGAAAAATAATTTCACATCTAGAGAAAAGATTTGTGGGTTTTGTTGTATCATAGGTCAGGATTGATAAGGTGGATATAGTTTAACATCATGAAAATGTTTACTAAGAAGAAGTGCAGAAATTCCATGACAAGACATCTTTACCAAATAAAAGTCTTTAAGCTAAAGAGCTCTCATATTCGATGATTCACAATGCATTTAACACCTCTCAAGCAATTAAGTGTTTAAAAGGCCCATTTAAATCAATGGCCATTTTGACAATTTTATTTGACCATATTGCAGTTTATTTGCCCCATAATACCACCACTTATCTTAGTACATCAGCCTCCTAAGGTTTTCTGGGAAATGTGTCCATGTAAAAAGACTTAGCAGAGCAGGATTGTTCAGTGGGGCCCAAGGTGCCACTTTTTCTATGAAATGTGTAGTTATGGAAGATATGCTTGATTTTGTTATTCTGATTGTGACACCTAAGCATAACTATTTGTGTTTTTGTCCGTTATGTTACACCTTTCACAAATGACCTTTAAAATGTAGTGGTCATCTGAACATTCCGGACTCTGTGTAAGTGGACCTTGAGCAAGGGAAGATCAAGAAACATTGGTATTAAAGCATTTTGATTCTGTAAGTCTCAATGAAATTGATGTTGAAGTTAATGGTAACTGTCTTGGATAAAAGCAGCTACTTTAATTGTTTATATGTCTCAATGAAAATTATCTATATCTTGTTGGTCACTGCAATTATTTTGGGAAATTGACTCCATGGAATACTGTAAGATTTGTTACAAATTATGTCCATGAAATGCAGTTAGATACTTCAGAATGTTTTAATCATTTCTCCACATGTAAAGCTACTAAATATTGAAGGTATAAGTGGAATTTGTCTGTACTGAAAGTGGCGAGCTGCTGTAGGATTGGTTAGAAATTGTCTCTATTTAGATAATAGGTAGAGACTGTAGGTATCATTGGAATTTTTATACATTAAGAGCATTTAGATACATTGGGTATCCTTGGATATTATCTCCATGGAAAGCAGATACTGCAGATATTGTTGGAAAATGGTCCCATATGAAAGTAGCTAGATTATTTAGGAATTTGGGGAAAATGTCTCAGTGGAAAACAGCTAGACAAGAAACTGTTAGAAAATGACCCCATATGAAGGTAGCTAGATTACGTAGGATTTGCTGGAAATTTTCTTCATAGAAAGCCTCTAGATATAGCAGGTATTCTATGAAATTATCTCCATGGAAAGCTGAAAAATACTGATTGCGAATTGTCTCTATGGAAAGCAGTTAGATTCTGATGTATTTGATGGAAATTTTCACTATAGCTGGGCACTCTGGTATTTATCAGAAATTGTTTCTATGGAAATCAACCCCAGGACCTATTGAAAAATTCCTCCATATAGAAAGAGGCTAAATAATAGCAGGTTATAGAAATACAACTGAGGAAATTCTCAAAGGTATATATAGGATTTTTACATATTAGGGCAAAAATAAAATCAAAAGCAACCTGTAGTGATATAAACATGTTTCCATGTACTTGAATTTTACATTGTGTATGGCATTGTTTCTGTCCAATCACTATCTTTTCTCAGGTAGAAAATTGTATCCAAATAAAAAGTTGGTGGGAATTTACAAATCCACCAGTGCATTTCATTTTAAAGACTTATACACTGGAATAAAAATAATGCAGGTGAGATAGTTCAGTGGTAAATTCCCTGACTACAGAGCCTGTTCAACTGCAAAGTTGCATGTTTGAATCCCGGCAGGGTCAAATCAGCCCTTCATCCTTCCGAGGTCGATAAATGAATACCATTAATTGGGTAATAATAACATCTATTATTCAGCTGTCAATTTGGTTAATTCTGTGAATGTGCGCTGAAAGCGCTTTGAGTCCCACTGGGAGAAAGGCGCTTTATAAATACTAGTTATTATTACTTCATGGTATATACTAGAGTAGGCTTGGCCACCCATGGTCCTCAAGAGCTACCAACAGTGCTTGTTTTCAGGATATCCCAGCTAGAGTACAGGTGGACTAATTAGTGGCTCGGTCACTTTAATTAATCTATCTCTGCAATTTCAGGGGTATCTGGAAAACATGCCCTGTTGGTAGTGCTTGAGGACCAGGGTTGACTACCCCTCTACTAGAACTTATGATCACTTTACTGCATACCAAAACAAATATTCTTTCCAATGGTATGACTTCAGTATTATCAAGTCCCCCATACATCAGGGAAATTGAAGATCTCTTCAAGTATTTAACCCTTTTTATTGCCAGAGGGGTATCTGATGCACTGCATTGGCTACCCTTTTGGCACCCAAAACATTAATGAGAAACAAGGCAAGGAGGAACAGAACAAACTGATGTGCCTATACATTCCCTACCCATTCATTGGTACAAGCTACGTATAGAGCAGGATATTCGGCATATACATTATAGTAAACTAGTTGAAAAGCTAGTGTACACAGGCCACAGTGCCACCCAGCAACCTCGGCTGGTGGCCGGATCCTCTCACAGATGTCAGCGCTCTAGCTGACAGAAGGAGATCCTGGTCCTGGGACTGTCAGGCAGCTCTTCACCAGAGCCAAATAGCGCTTTCTAAAAATAAATACTTAATTGGAACAGTCTACAAAGTGTGCCTGGTTTGCAAGCAAACAGAAAAGACAATAGAGAGGGGAGAGACTGACAGTGCAGAGATCTCTAATCGTCTTTTCAAAATCCAGATATTTCTTACCCACATTTGGACCATGCCATTGAAATATTCCCAATGGCTATGAGAGCATGTGGAGGATATTCAAACTGCCTCCATACAGAGTTTGTATTAGTTATCCTCAAGTAGAAGTGGTTCGTTACCACGAAACAGGTCGAGGAGTTTTAAACACTTCTTTTAATAATACATTTTATACTTTTGAAATGGACTGATCTGCTGATTTTTGAATTATCGGGTGAAGACTGGAATGGTCACAGGATGCCTAGCCAAGTGATTCCTTAGTGGGAAGAATCAGCATCAAAAGTCCTTGCAAGCTATTATACCGGTTACCTTGGACTGGTGCCAGTAAGACATGCAGTGTGAGCATCTAACAAATATTTGCCTTTTATTTATGGTGAAAACCAACAGTACAGCTCTCCTTGAACTTCCTTTTCTTTTTTGTATGGTTTGCAAGCACAGTTTGTAGACCGTTCCAATTAAGTATTTATTTTTAGATAGCTCTATTTCAGCTCTGCTGAAGAGCCGCCGTCGAGTTGCATGACCCGAATCTCCTTCTGTCAGCTAGAGCTCTGATGTCTCTGAAAGGGGAGGGAGTGGAGAATTTTAAAAGCGTATATCTCTCAAACTATATGTGTTTGAGAGATGGGACTTATATCAATCAATTAATTTTTTTTTATATCTACAATATTAAACTTTGATAAAGGAAGCCATTACTACCCCTTTAAAGTCCTATTTCCGTCTTTGGGCATTTGTATGGTGCAGTTGGTTTGCTCCAAAATACTTCCAGTTCTTAATACAACAGTCTCACTATAGCACCAAGGGCAGAATAAATATTTCTTCTGTAAAACAATGCTTGCAAAGTTGAGGTATATTGAATTTTGAGGACCATCATTTGGATGTGATAATGCTTTAATAGCTGTGTAATTAATAGATTGCTTAAGCAGTACGCACCCAGACAGCCAGGTGACATTTACAGCATTGTACTCTGTGCTATTTACTGTACTATGCAATCCCATTAATCATAACACAGTGCACTGAATTGATTGTAGTCTTTATGAAGCAACTTAATCTTTTTTTTTTCCTCTTTTTTTGCCAGAACTTTAGTTAATTAAAAAAAAATCTTAAAACGCATTAGTCACTTGGTCAGTATGTTTTTTTTGGTAGAAATTGTAATAAAGAAAACAATAATTGTACAAGGACCTTTTTTAGCTCATATAATTAACTGGAGAGTCATTATGGGCACTTTTTTATTTGGTTGTTTAAAAGAGCATAGAGAGAGCAGGGCGAAAAATAGAGCATGAGAGAGAATGAGAGAGAAAGACAGGATGGGGTCAGAGAGCAGGGTGAAAGAGAATGAGAGAGAGGGAGAGAGAAAGACAGGATGGGGACAGAGAGCAGGGTGAAAGATAGAGAGAGAATGAGAGAGAGGGAGAGAGAGGATGGGGACAGAGAGCAGGGTGAAAGATAGAGAGAGAATGAGAGAGAGGGAGAGAGAAAGGATGGAGACAGAGAGCAGGGTGAAAGAGAGAGAATGAGAGAGAGGGAGAGAGAGGTTGGGGACAGAGAGCAGGGTGAAAGATAGAGAGAGAATGAGAGAGAGAGAGAGAGAGAGAGAGAGAGAGAAAGACAGGATGGGGACAGAGAGCAGGGTAAAAGAGAATGAGAGAGAGGGAGAGGGAGAGAGAAAGGATGGAGACAGAGAGCAGGGTGAAAGAGAGAGAATGAGAGAGAGAGAGAGAGAGAGAGAGAGGATGGGGACAGAGAGCAGGGTGAAAGATAGAGAGAGAATGAGAGAGAGAGAGAAAGACAGGATGGGGACAGAGAGCAGGGTAAAAGAGAATGAGAGAGAGGGAGAGGGAGAGAGAAAGGATGGAGACAGAGAGCAGGGTGAAAGAGAGAGAATGAGAGAGAGCGAGAGAGAGAAAGGATGGGGACAGAGAGCAGGGTGAAAGATAGAGAGAGAATGAGAGAGAGAGAGAGAGGATGGGGACAGAGAGCAGGGTGAAAGATAGAGAGAGAGTGAGAGGGAATAGGGACAGAGATCAGAGTGAAAGAAAATGAGTGAATGTGAGAGAATGAGAGAGGATGGGGACAGAGAGCAGGGTGAAAGATAGAGAGAGAATGAGAGAGAGAGAGAGAGAGGGAGAGGATGAAGACAGCAGGGTGAAATATAGAGGGAGCATGAGAGAGAGAATGAGAGAGAGTGAGAGGAGGAAGACAGAGAGTAGGGCGAGAGATAGAGAGGGAGATGACAGAGGGAGATAATGAGAGATAGATGATGGAAACAGAGAGCAGAGTGGAAGACAGAGAGAGAGAGAGGGCAGCATGAGAGAGAGTGAGAGAATGAGAGAGAGTGGGAGAGATAATGGAGATAGAGAGCAGGGCTAGAGATAGAGAGAATAAGAGAGAGAGGAGACAGAGAGTGAGAGAGGATGGAGACAGAGAGTAGGACAAGAGATAGAGAGAGAATGAGAAAGATGACAGAGAGAGGGAGAGAGAGAAAATGACAGGATGGAAACAGAGAGCAGAATGGAAGACAGAGAGAGAGAGAGAGAGCGAGAGAGAGAATGGGGACAGAGAGCAGGGCAAAATATAGAGGGGAGAGTGAGAGAATAAGAGAGTGTGAGAGAGGATGGAGATAGCAGGGAGAGATAGATAATGAGAGAGAAGACAGAGAGAGAGATAATGAGAGAGTGTGAGAGAGGATGGAGATAGCAGGGAGAGATAGAGAATGAGAGAGAAGACAGAGAGTGAGAGAATAAGAGAGTGTGAGAGAGGATGGAGATAGCAGGGAGAGATAGAGAATGAGAGAGAAGACAGAGAGTGAGAGAATAAGAGAGTGTGAGAGAGGATGGAGATAGCAGGGAGAGATAGAGAATGAGAGAGAAGACAGAGAGAGAGAGAGAGGATGGTAACAGAGAGCAGGGTGGAAGATAGAGAGAGAGAGAACAGATTAAGGTAATGGGAGAGCGAGAGAGGATGGAGACAGAGAGTATGGTAAAATATATATAGAGAGAAAGGAGCGAGACCCTTTGTGTGCCAGAAGGCATTGCTTCACTATGTGTTCGGCGCCTCTCTGACACTCATAGGGTTAACTGGTAGTTCACATAGTAGTAACTCAACAAACTATGGGCTATAGAAGTGCAATTCTGTAGCAAAGCAACTGCACCATATGGTGGAATTAAATATTCTGTATAATTCCATTCATTTTAACCCCTTGAATGCTAGAGAGGTCTGCAGTGTGTTGGAGACATTTATAGAGTTCAAGGGATTAATGGTACCATTTAAATGATTGGGAATTTTCAATTCGCCCCCTCATGGTGCAGTTGGTTTGCTCCAGTATGACACCTCTTTATTTTGCGGAATATACCCGTAAATTCATAATATATTTGCATTATTTGTTCCAGCTTGTGTATGTAAATAAATACCTGATTAGTTAACCCTGTGAGTGCCAGCGCAATGCGTTGTGTACCTCTGTGGTACTCAGAGGGTTGATTCATAGTGTGTGTGCATGTAAACGTGTGGGTTATTTGATTATTATTTCTTTTTACTTTATTCAAGTTGAAACATGAAGAATTGATTTTTAGCCCCTTTACAGTTATTACTGTCCCTTTGTCATTGGCCTTCAGTGCAATATGTTGACAGTCTTAACCCTTTGAGTGCCAGAGGGCTATGCAATGCTTTGCGTAGCCCTCTGGCACTCAAAGGATTAATATTTCTAAGCATTTCCCTGAAGGGCAAGCATGGTGCTATGCGATTTTTTCTTTTTTTTTTGTATGTCCAGCTGTGAAAGTGTTAAGTGGATTTTGCCTCTCTCCCTTATTTGGCAGCTTCCCACCTATCTCTGTACTTTTTCCTGAGCGTCTTGTTTTGCTGCCCCCTGGGTACGTATGTATGTAGTCTGCCCAGCGTATAGCTTTTTATTCTCTCCCCTCCTTCTACCTCAGACACTTCCTTTATTCATGGACAGGAAAGCATCGCTGGGAGAGGAGGGAAAGCTGGCAGCAGTTCTGGGATTCCTTTCCCTGGTATGCCCATTTTTTTTAAATCTGCATAGATGCTAGAGATACAACCTGAAGCAATGCTTTGGAGCCATCTCTATCAATTAATGCTTTAACCCTTTAAAGAGCAGAGGGTAGTGTAACATATAACTTTGCACTGAGCTGCACAATCCGCTGATCTTTAAAGGGTTCAACGCCTGCATTATAAAAATAATATTTAATGCAGTATATTTTGGGTCAATTTTATCAGGTTTATTGTCTCGCTTGATCTTTAATGTGTTTGTATAGTATTACTTGATTAACAGGATGGTGTTGGAAACTTAAGCTTTTAACGCTAAGTGTCAGAGTAGTGTGTTGTAGACCCCTCCAACATTCAGAAGGGTTATGTGCTGCAATGAATGTCTTTAAAATACAGGAGGTGCAAATGTGTTTTAGACAGCGAAAGTCTATAGTTACCCAAATGGCTAAGCTCAAAACACAGCTGGATTTCTATAAAACTGGAAAAAATGTATAAATTGTTATGGACTTTTTTTTGTTTTGCACGTGGCATAATCCTCTGGCAAGCAAAGGGTTAAGTGCTAACCTCTATTTTTCAAAGAGGTTTTACTTTCTGGATACTTGGTATGTTTGCTTTAGAGACATATTTAGCATCTAAGGGGTTCAGTGGCGGTTTCTTAAATTGGTAGTAAACAGTACTTATTTAAATGTTATAAACGTGTTTTATCCCTTTATTAAACATCTAAATAAGTGGTTTTTTTTTTAATAAGAAGAGATTAGCACTCTTATTTTTAACCCTTTGAGTGCCAGAGTTGTACGCAATGTACCCACGGTATTATTTCACAATTCTTTGGAGACATTTCTAGCAACCAAGGGGTTAATGCAAGTTTTCCTAAATTATCATTAAACAGTATTTATTGATATGTGCTAATATTATTTTGTCACTTTAAGAAACATCTAATTAAATGTATTTTTAAAGTAAGAAGAGATTCCCATTCATTTCTGTGAAGAGGTTTTAGTCCTTGAATGCTAGAGATGTCTCTAACACGTTGCTCCTCAGTGCGTGGTTAATCTGAGGTATTTTAAAGAGGAAATAAAACATATTTATTCATATGTTGAAAAAGTGTATTGTGCCTTTAAAAGACCTCTAAATACATATATTTTTAAATGTAAGAAGATAAAAGTAGCCTCAGTTTTTTATGGAGATTTAACTCATTAGATGCTAATGAGGTCTTCAATCCACTGTTTGAAGTTAAGCAGATGTATTTTAAGGGGCAATAAAAAGTATCTATTCATATGTTGTAACAGTGTTTTGTTTTGCCCTTACTTAATATATGTTAGATGGAAGAAAAGGTTAGAACTCTGAATTCAATTGCTCAATAATAAGGAGGGTACATGTCAGGGATGGTGGTTTCTTTCAAGTAATGTGCAGCTAGGTACCTGGAATTGCTAGTACTATATGCCTTATTAGTACAGCATTGGTTGGTACATATTACAGGCTTTATCAGGTGGAGGTTACCACCATATGTAGCTGCTAATTCAGTAAATGGTGAAGCACATTTGTTAACACTGATTTGATTTCTCTTGAGAAAACAAAGCACATTATACAGACACTTAGGGATGTTGGGCTCCGGACAGATTTACAGTGAAGTAACCCATCAGAGACCTTGATTTCTAATGGGTTGAAGCAAACTTGTACAAGATGTTATGCTCAGTAACCTACAGATGATCAGAATGCTTAACCCTTTGAGTGCCAGAGGGGTACACAACACATTGCAAAGCAAAGGGTTAATGAATATGTCTAATTTTGTATGAGTTTCATTCTTCATGATTAATTTATGGCCCTTATTTACTGCAGATAAAGTGCAGTTAATAAGTGAAAATGGGCGAACCAAATTCTCTATGCTGATTTTTATTTCTCAGGAGTTACTAGAATGATGAGTTTTATTGTGTCTTGGATTGGAGCATAATCCCACTGTAATCAATGTGCAGTTTTATTTTTTATACTAGTTGAAGAGCCCGTTACACGGGCCACAGCGCCACTGCCAGCCGGTTGCGGGGCAGTCATGTGCAGTAGAGACTGTCCGCGGCGCGGCTGATACATCCAGCTCTGTATGAGCCACAGATCGGGCAGTCTCTACTGCGCATGACTGCAGCACGCGCATCAGTCTCTACTGCACATGACTGCATTGTTACACATGTCTTAGCGAATTATTATATGGGATATATATATATATATTTTTTTTTTTTTTCTTTTTTATATATACAGATGCATTCTGTGCATATAAAGAAATATGTGAAATACTTATTCATCTTTGGTCTCATTATTTTTCAATATATGTAGCTATACCAATGAAATGTTTTATTCACTTTTTAGTAAATCAGATCATTGCATACATCTGTTTCTGCACATATAGTTGGTATATTAGCGAAACAGATAATTTTGAGGTTTAGTATATTGTGTCCTATGAAACAGGTGAAGATTGTTAATACTAAGAATTGTGGCACAAATAAAAATAACCAGTCAGCAGAAATACAATGGATCACATGATTATGCCCCAAAAGTAAGCTTTGAATGATATAATTTGTCACTAAACTTAACACTAGTTCTAGTTACATTCTTTATCATTCTCTTATCTAAATTTCTATTGTAACTGTTGTAGGATTAGTGAGAAAATATTTTCAATTAGTATATAAATAAGAAATATTTTAGATCATTTGTTATGTTGCAAGAATATTGTTTAGAAGTATTTTTTATTTTTCTGCAAAAAAACAAAGAACATATAATTTTATGAGTATGGAAAATGGATTGTTCCAGAACTAGAAAAAAATAAACACATTGCTGTTAGGTCAATATTTAAAGGGATAGTAATACTAAATAAGTAAAAAATGAAAATAAAAATATTTTGTAAGGATATCTCCCTTGAGTAAAGCAAGGGAACTCCCACTGCTGAAACGTGTTTTATTCAAAAGTTATTATAGCTCAAAATTGAAATTTGTAGGTGCAATATCACAGCGGCCTGAAACTGTACAGTGGAGCTGTTGCTACATCATCCTATGGACAGCTCTGGTCAGTGGACCATAAGTCTCTATAGGATGGTGTAGCAACAGCACCACTGTACAGTCTCAGGCCACTGTGATACTGCACCTAAAAAATTCAAGTTTGAGCTGTAGTATCTTTTGAATAAAACACCTTTCAGCAGTGGGGAGTACCCTTTTTACATTTTGTTTTACTATCTCTTTAAGCCCTTATTTATATATTTTGGGGGATGATTTTGCCCTGTATATGTAACTTAATAGTTAGGTATCTCTGGAAGATACTAATAAAAGATAATTATGGATGGGAATCTCCAATGAAAAAATGTAATAGTTACATAAAATCTGTATTCCTAGTTTAAAAAAAAATCAATAAAGAATTCTTATGCAACCGGCACAAAAAAAAAAGAAAAGAAATGAAGAGAGTTTAATTATCTCCACTTCAAACATGCATTTTGCACAGCTGGATATAAGAATGTGTTCTTCAATTCAAAGGAACAGGCCTTTATTTAGCAGTTTGAATCAACTTGCTATGCTTTACACTGTTCCGGATGCACAGGTATCCCAGATAGGAATTTGGGACCACTTACTGTGATAAGTCCTATGCACCACACACTCAGGATGTCATGGATACATGACTATCAACAGGAATGTGTACCTCAATGCGTATGAGTCATTCATTATATAAAAAAAAATACTCATTTTTTTTGTCAGTTATAGAGGTTCATTTTTATTAACTTAAATGCTTAAATGCAGTTGTTGAAGTCTAAATTTAAGGCCGACATACTTTGCTCCAAGCTAGTATCAGTAAAAACTAGTACTTGGGTACAGGAGGTCTAAAATCTAGTATTAACCCTTTGCGTTCCAGATGGATACGCAAAGCATTGCAAAGTAATATGTTGCCTAACCCTTCTGCACTCACAGGGTTAAACATACTTTATGCATAGCTTCAGGACCTATGCTTGCAAAGTAAGCTTAACCATATGAGTGCAATGTGTTGCATACCCCTCTGGCACTCAGAGGGTTAATAGACATCTCAGGAGTGATGATGCAGTATTGTCTGTTTACTGTCTGATAGAAAATTAGAATTCTGAACAAATTAGAGTAATTACTAATAGCAATATACTGTCTGACAGGTAACAGAAGTATAAAAATAACTATTTTCACAGCTATTCATACCTATTAGTTGTGGAAAAACCACTCCCCAACAGAGGAATCAAAATAAAGTGAGGCTGCCAGTGTTAGGAGCGTGCTCCTCCAATACTACGCTAAGAAACCTAGCCAATGACAGTTCTGCCGGTCTAGACTAATAGACTAATTTACACCCAGTGACGGAATTGCAAGATCAATTAAGCAAAAGTATCTGTCCCTGAAATAAAATAACAATAGTAAATAGCACAAGTGAAGAGGTGACAATATCACAAAAAAATAGAACCATCTATTGCACAGAATAGGCATACAGCTCTCTACACAAGTATTTTAAAGTAACTGAAATATTAGGATTCCTAAAATAATTGTATATAACCTATCATGGGGTACATTATATTTAAATGAATATTATCCCATTACATTTTTGGTATTAAGTTTATTTAACCATTTGAGTCCCAGTATGTGCTGCATACCCCTCTGGCACGCAAAAGATTAACACATGCAATCAATTTCAGTTATGACATCAATGTATCTTAGCTGTAGTGTTGCAAAAACAATACAATTGCGTGTGAATTCTTGGACCTTATTCATCGAGTTAAAGAAGTACAGTTATGAAGGAAAGCAGCTGCACAGTAGGGGACACGTGGAAATTCCACAAATTCTCATTGATTTAAATAAGGTTTAACTACAAGAAAGACAATGGTGGACCAAACCAAAATGAGAACTGTCCCAAATTCCATTGATTTTAACCTGTAGTTTGTCAGAGAGATCTCTCTTGCATTAATTTATTCATTAATGTGTGCAGTTGGTTTGCTCCAGAAATACAGAACAGTTTTCTCCATTGCTGCTTTAGAAGAATGAGTAGCTTCTACCAACTCTTCCCAAGGGCACAGAATGATGAAACACCACAAAATGCTTGCACCCTTCACACCCCTTTGACACATTCTTTGTAAATCAACCAGGACTGTTCAGTGTGTGAATAAGGCATCTTACCATTGTTTTTGGACAGAAATGGTTTTGTACATTACTCTCATTGACACCTATTTATCAAACCAAAAGTTTGGAACAAAATAACACTGGATTCTTCAAAGAAAACATTCCATCGATCTCAATTAGGCTTCTTCATATTGTATAGTGATCATAAAGGTGAAAGTTACATGAGCTGTTTTTGTATCTGTGCCGGCCACAGGCCTAACACACCTCCAAGATCAGTACATAGAGCTGGAAATGGTTTGCCATCTCCGCTTTCCTTCCCAGTATCATCTCCTTCCTTTTTGCCTCATGCAATCTACTCCTTCCCCTCCTTCCAATCTACTCCTTCCCCTCCTTGTATCAACATCCCCTCCTAGTGCCATCTTCTTTGTCCCCTCTCCGTGTTATCTTCTATCTCCCTGTGTCATCTCCTTTCTCTCCTCCCCATGCTGTTTCCTCACTCCCCTCTCAATGTCATCTGCACCCTCCATTCTCCATGTCAAATCTTCCCATTCTAGCCTGTGCCACCTCCACTCTTCTTGTCATCTGTTCTGTCTCCATTTCATCCCTCCCTGTATCATCTGCTCCCTTCTTTCTTTTCCCTGTCTCCTAGATCCCTACCCACATCATCTGGCACTCTCCCATGCCATCTCACCCCACCACTACCTGTCACAAGCTCTCAAACAATATATGTTTGTTCTGTGCCTACCAGTAGATGATGGCACAAGGCTGGTGAAGCAGACTATGTAAGTGTGGTTGTGGGATAACAGTAGTACAGTGGAACAAGGTTCAGTGTCAGACTCTGCTTGTGTGTTTCTATGGATACCAGAGGAACAGTGGCAAAAGTCTGAGTGTCACAGTGTATGTGTGATTCTGTGGATACCAGTGGGGCAAGACTGGTGAGGCTTACAGTGCATACATGGTTCTGTAGTTATCAGTGGGACAAGCCTGAGTTTCAGACAATTTGAGTGAAATTCTGGGTCTGACACTAAGACTAAGACACTATGATTGGGTGTCAGACAGTGTATATGTGATTCTGAGCCTACCAGTAGACACTGGAACAAGGCTAAGAGAACAGTGGAACAAGGTGGGGAAGCAGACAGTGTATGTGGGGTTCAGTAGCTTCCAATTGAGCAATGGAAAAAGACTGAGATGTCAGATAAGGTATATGTTGTTCTGTGGCTACCAGTGGACGTGTTGCAAGGCTGGGGTGTAAAATAGTCTGTGTGTGATACTGTGGCTAACAGTGCCACAATAGATCAAGCTGGAGGATCAAACAGTCTATGTGTGGTTATGTGGTAAACAGAGGAAATTTGAACAAGTCTAGGGTGTCAAACAGTGTATTTGTTGTTCTTCGGATACCAGGGGACAGTGGCGCAAGGCTGGGGTGAAAAATAGTGTAGGACACCATTTTTGTCTAACAGTGTACAGTTGGACAAGGCTTGTGACAGTCTGTGAGACCATGTGTGATACTGAGTTTGTGTGTCTTTGTGACAGTGAGGTTGAAGAACTAAAAAATCAGGTACAGTTCTGCAGCAACCCAATTGTACCTTAGGAACAAATAAAATGCTAATTGATTTAAAGAGGGCTTTTAACACCGCAGATTCAAGATAGTAGTTCAATACCTCCATAATATTCAAGAGGTTAAAATCCACATTTAATTAATTAAATGTTGCCTTTGAGTCCATGGTAATTTATTTATACAATTATTAAAACAGCAACTGGAAATGAAAGCTGGTACAAATAATTTCTTGATTAAGCGCTGAATTCCATTACAGTTGATAACGTTATCAAGCATTGTATCTGGAATTCAGTCCATAGACTTCAGTAGGAATTTGTGACCTTTGACTGCAATGAAATCTAGGCATAAACCTGTAATACTTTTATTGAGTATGCATTAAAACTGCACAAGTAGTCCACAGGACTAATGCATAGACAATTAATTAGAGTCAATAAAAGTATTTGGGTTTTACCTCATGAAATTGCTTTGCTGACTTGCCCATTGATACCACCTTCCATGTGCATTTTTTCCCCAGTTGACATTTTTCTATCCATGACATATCATAGATCTCCATGGCTATCGTTATAATGTGTAATATTTTGCTGGGTCCCACAAACTTAAGCTTCAATAATATATATATCTAGCTTATCAGCACTGCTGTATAGAACAATTTTCTTTAAATACGAAAAGCAGTGAAGCAGTGCATTAGAGATGTCTCTATCATCCAAGAGGATAACAATTTTTTCTTGAATAAGTACACATAAAACCACCATAACCTCTGCAGTTAGTTTCTACTTGGCTTGAGCTGTAAGTAAGGAGTGAACGATGGACAGTAGGCATTCAATGGTAGAAAGCAGATGTAGCATGCTCTATATTGGATTGTGTCAGTATGGTGGAGATTTATGGTCGCCTGGTGCAATGGAGAAGTTCACCCATGAGATCAATAATGACTTTTAAATTAATGTCTTTAAAAACTGTCCTTCTTACACATGCCAAATAAGGTGATCCATGCATCAATAATTCTTTCACATGTCTTTGGCCTCACCTCACTTCTCCTTCAGAGCACTCTTATGGTTTTTTTGTTTGTGAAAAGCATTGATGTGTTCTTTGTGAGTTTTTTTGAGTCATTAGTGAAGGCAAAACCATCAATCAAATTTTCAGCTCAATACTATTTAAAAGTACAATAAAATTTTGTTTTCCTAGGAATAGCCTATGCCTTGACGAGTTAAATGTCAAATACAAACACTGAAAAACAAGATGGTGAGTTAAGAAGAACTGAAGTAACCAACTGCCTCATAAGGAACAAATAAAACTTCCCATTGATTTAAATGGGGCTTTTAACCACTTGAATTCTAGAATGGTCTCAACGTGTTACTTGGTATTGGAGACATCTCTAGTATAAGACAATATGTGGTATGTTTATTGTGAATGGTCAGCCAGTTGCCCACCACCCTCCTCTGCTGACAGCTTAGATTGGCTCACAAGATTGAGTTTCTTATCCTTCCAGCAACTGAGAGGGAGATTTAAAAGCTAGTGAGGGACGGCTTCCTTTTCTTCAAGCCCAGTATCCAGAAGAAAAGGCCACAAAAGCTTTCAAACATTTTGGTCCAACGGGCCTATTAAAGAGGAACTTTCACTCAGATAAATGGGCCCCCAAAATCATTATTCATATAGCGACACACATATCAATACTAGTATTATCCTGAATAAGTCTGGCTTTATTGAGAAATCCAACTTGTTCCAAGTAGCACAGGCAGGCAGTGCTGTCTATCCCTTCCTGTACCTTTAAGATACAATGCAACTCCTCCTCGCCAATCCTAGAGGAGGCCAGGACGGACAGCGCAGGAGCACAGATGTCTCTAAGGCAAAATGTCTGCACTGATGCCTGCCTGTGTGTCTTGGAACAAGCTGGATTTCTCAATAACGCCAGACTTATTCAGGATAATACTAGTATTAATATGCTTTTTGCTATGTGCATAATGATTGGGGGGCACTTTAATTTGAGTGAAAGTTCTGCTTTAAGCAGTTTTGTATTTTTTTGTCCCAGTGCTTTTACTATTTATACAGTTATTTACGTTTCATATATTCATATATTTTAACAGCTTAACCATTTGTTTTAAATAGAATAGATATATATATTTTATGATTACCACAGATTGCTTCCTGCCCCTGTTGGTATTTGCAGGTTTAAGCTTCAAAAAACCAGCTGTTTCTCTATGTGAGTATACAGTGATATGCTGTGAGCTTTTTTTATTCATGATCCTGTGGGACTGAAATAGCACCTCCATGCTTCCACCTACTTGTCTCTAGCATTCAATGGATTCAATTAACCCTTTGTGTGCCAGAGAGGTATTCAACACATTGTGTTGCAGTGTGTTAGACACCTACCTGGCCATCAAAGGGTTAAAAGCCCAATTAAAGTGATAGTAATGTTTCACAAAAAGAGCAGCTTTGATTAATCTTCAGAGTATTTGGACCATGGAGATTGTTATTTCAATACTGTCAGAGTTGTAGTTCAAGAGTAATTGATTTATATAGTATCCCCCTCCCACCGCTTTTACCTTTGTGTAAGCCACCTCTCCTTAGATGTGGAATCTGGTCTTGGGACCAGACAGCTCACAGCAAGGGACAATTGTATTACTGTGAACATAAGGAAAACCCTGCCTCCCCCCCAACAAGTTTTTTCCTTATGCTCACTGAAGATCGTCGCTTTCTGCTATCCATCTGGACAGTCTTGATGCTCTGAGGTGAGCAGTGTTACATCAGTAAAAGGGGTGGGAGGGAAATACTTTATCATTCAATTACTCTTGAACTACAACTCTGACAATATTGAAATAACACTCTCCATGGCCCAAATACTATGAGGATTAATAGGATCTGCTTTTTTTGTGAAAACTTACTATCCCTTTAAATCAGGGAGAGTTTGGGGAATTCTTACATCGTTTTATGTGGTTTGAGCCAAATTTGTTTCCCTTTTTGTTTCAGTTTTCAAATGCAGAAAGAAGATGTAGCGTGATTTATATTGGATTTGCAATGCATTGAAGGCCTCTCATCCATTCATGGGGTTATAAACACCTTTAAGCTCCAAGGGATTGTTGATTATTTTTCTTTCTCCCCTATGGTGCATTTGGTTTGTTCCAGACTTGCTCCATCAGCCAGTGCATCAGCCTCAGTGTTTCCTTCCTTGTTAAGTTCCTCCATCCCTGAATTTTAGATTATTTTTTTCCAAGTTTTCTGTCGCAATAAATAGATAATTAAAGAAAGGTGGGATTTAGCGATGCGGCTGTTTCACACCACATAAAATTTAAAGGGTGTTTTCATAAGTTTAGTTAATTAACAGGGTTACAATTGTTTTACATTTCTGATGAGATTCATTGGCAACTTCACAGTATGCTGTGCCATTGACTGCAAAATATAACATTACCTTGGATGCTTTTCAATGCGTTGGAGACCACTTCAGCAGCCAAGGGGTTAAACATTATTATTTTTTTATATCTGCTCATAGACAAGCAAATTCAGGTGTATGTGAAAAGAATAATTTAATTTTTATACTGAAATATGTTTATTCATTGAGACAAAATTATATAACTTATCAATTTAAGCTTGCAAGATGAGCAGTTTACATAATTGCATCCCACAATGGAATACTTGTGTATACATCCATTACTTTTTCCTCCCTCAGAACTACTTCAAAGGGCGACTTTAGCATAAAGTTTCCCGTGAAAGAAAAAAAAACACATACAGTACTGTTCAAAAGTCTTAGGCAGGTGTGAAAAAAATGTGTAAAGTAATTTCAAAAATAGAATTGTTAATAGTTTATTTTTATCAATTAACAAAACGCATAGTAAGTAAACAGAAGAAAAATCTAAATCAAATCAGTATTTATAATACTACCCTTTGCCTTCAAAACAACATCAATTCTTCTAGGTATACTTGCACAAAGTCAGAGATTTTGTAGGCATATAGTCTGTTGTGTGATTAAACAGTTATACCAAACAGGTGCTAATGATCATCAATTTAATATGTGGGTTGCAACACAATCATTAATTGAAACAGAAACAGCTGTGTAGGAGGAAAAACTATGTAAGGAACAGCCAAACAGCTAACAAGGGGAGGTTGCTGGAGACAGTTTCAAGTCAAAAGTCATACACCATGGCAAGACTGAGCACAGCAACAAGATACAAGGTAGTTATACTGCATCAGCAAAGTCTCTCGCAGGCAGAAATTTCAAGTCAGACAGCGGTTTCCACATGTGCTGTCCAAACTCTTTCGAAGAAGCACAAATAAACAGGCAACATTGAGGACTGTAGACACAGTGGTCAGCCAATGATGTATACCCATCTACTGTCCGGAAAAGTTTGGTCAGAAGTGGTCTTCATGGAAGACTTGCAGAGAGGTGGTCTTCATGGATGACTTGCAGCCAAAAAGCCATACCTCCGACATGGAAACAAGGTCAAGAGACTCAACTATGCATGAAAACACAGGAACAGGGGTGCAGAAAAATGGCAGCAGTTGCTCTGGACTGATGAGTCACAATTTTAAATATTTGGTTGTAGCAGAAGGCAGTTTGTTCACGGAAGGGTTGGAGAGCAATACAAGAATGAGTGTCTGCAGGCAACAGAGAAGCGTGGTAGAGGTTCCTTGCAAGTCTGCGGCTGCATTTCTGCAAATGGAGTTGGATATTTGGCCAGAATTAATGGTCTCCTCAATGCTGAAAAGTACAGGCAGACACTTATCCATCAATCAGTACCATCAGGAAGGCATCTGATTGGCCCCAAATTTATTCTGCAGCATGACAACAACCGCAAACATAGAGCCAAAGTCATTAAGGACTATCTTCAGTGTAAAGAAGAACAAGGAGTCCTGGAAGTGATGGTATGGCTCCCACAGAGCCCTGATCTCAACATCATAGAGTCTGTTAGGGATTATTTGAAGAGAGAGATGCAACTGAGGCTGCCTAAATTCACAGAAGAACTGTGGTTAGTACCTCCCAAGTTCCTTAAAAAACTGTGTGCAAGTGTACCTAGAAGAATTGATGCTGTTTTGAAGGCAAAGGGTGGTCACTCCAAATATTGATTTGATTTAGATTTTTCTTCTATTTACACACTATGCATTGTTTTAATTCATAAAAATAAACTATTAGTATAATTGTGGCTGGTTTACCAGACAAATAAAAATTCACCATATTCCCAGTGCCAGAGATATATGGCATCACAGTTCCCATAGCGTATATATGATCCATTGCAGCCAGTTTTCTATGCAAATTACTGAAATCTGCATAGCTGGGTGAAGGCAGCTATTTATTCTGAGCTTATGGGAGCTTCCTCTAGTCTGTCTATGGTAGAAGCCCAAAAGATGCACCATGTCAGAAAATCCATGAGTGTTGCTTAAGGTGCTGCTGATGTGCATATCTCCATGATCTACACTGAAAAGTGAGAGATAATCAGTGACTTTTTGCGATTGTTCACGTTTTGATGCAAGAAGCATACTAACGCCTTGATTCTGAATAGCACATGCTCCTTAATTAATGGCAAAGTTTGTGAATTTGCCTAAATTAATGGCAAAGTTAGCCAGATGTACGAAAATGTGTGCTAATTGCTTTGTTGAATTATGAGAAATCGCTCACCCTCTCACAAAAAGGTGGATATTTTTGTCACAACCACTTTTCGAAAAAAAAAAAAATGCACAATTAAGTACTATTTTGGTTCTAACCATTTTGCAATGAAAAGTACACTGTAAATAATAATTGTGCACGTTTCTTGCATTCCGCCCTCTGTTCCCATAACTCTGTGGGCACCGTCCTAGTTTAAAAGGGTATTTTATTAACCATGTACTACCCCTTTAAAAGCAATGCATTGGAGACTTCTCTAGCATTCAAGGATTTATCAGTCCCATTAAACCTTTTGCGTGCCAGTGGGTTTGCAATGTGTTGGTTACCCCTCTGGCAATCATGGGGTTACCTAATAAATAACTGGGGATTTAAACTTGTTCCCTATGGTGCATTTGGTGTGCGCTTTGATCTAATTTTCCTTGCTACACTAGTTTCATTGGGCCTTACTGGCCAAACTGGTGCTATTTGCGGGCAAACCAACTTCACTTTAGGGAGCAAATAAATATTGTGCTTTATTCAAATAGAGCTTTTAACTCCTTGAATACCAGAGTGGTCCTGAATGCATTGCACTGGAAATTATTTGAATCTTTATTTGTCCCCTATAGCAGGGCTTAAAATGTGAAGTCCTTTGTTACTAGCCAGACCTGAAAAGTTACTCGCCACTGCAAGCCATAACATACCAACCAGGGCTGAATTTCTGCTCGCCAGGGCTGAAATTTCACTTACCATTGGCTAGTGGCAAATGGAAATTTTGAGCCCTGCCCTATAGTGTAGTTTGTGTTCTCCATAAGGCTCATTGGGGAGATGTATAACCAGCAAACTCTGTGAGTGACAGAGGGGTATGTGACACTCAAAGGGTTAAGAATTGTCACTAAAATTCTGGTGTCCTATATATATATAATATATGCCATGGATGTGGGATTGCACTCATTGTCACATATATAATATTGCCTGGGTGCTCGGATCAAATGAAAGAAGATACTTACAGTTCAGAGGATGTAGAAACAGCACAGACAGGATCCTGTTGGTTCCAAACGAAGGTTACATTTATTAATTGATGTTTTGCCCATCTGAACAGCCTTTCTCAAGATCTTGATCAAGATCATCCTAAACTGTGCTTAATACTTTTATAATACGACAATCATACAGCAAATTTAATGCTTCTTTAATGGTACTTACACATCTTAGCTACCTCGGAAGGATGAAAGGCTGAGTTGAACTTGATGGGACTGGAACCCATTACCCTGAAGTTTGAACAGATTCTACCATGGGTGCATTCATCAGTTGAGCCATCTCACCAGTTGAAATATGATAAAAATGGATCAAAAAATTATTTTTTTCATCTAATTCCAGTGCATCAAATGGCTATGCAAACCTATATAAATGTTCTATTATATGCTAGTTTACAAGCTTAGTAGGAGGTTTCCTTTATATTGATCTAGAGAGAGGCAACCAAAACCTTAAGTTCTCAAGGGTAGATGTGGAGCTGAAGTAAGGTGAGATAAAGGTGGGATCAAATCTCTAGTCATTGTTTTTTTCTATGGTAAGCTCTTTATACAATTACGTGGAAACTGGAGAATTTCACTTACAGGGGTATTATAATGCATGGGCATACATGACGTTCACCCAGAGCCTTTAGTTTCAGGGAATTTTTTTCTTAAGTTCCCAGTGGTCCCAGTTTTTCAGCAAAGAACCAATTTAATCCTATGATCAAGTAGGAGAGAAACTGTCCTGGGTGCAGAACACAGTAATATGATCGCTTTGGCAACACAAATATCAGTGGGTCTAAGGAAAGCAAGCACTAAACTTTAAGGGATCTTGAGTGTGTAGGCCTCCATTCATGCTTTCACTAGGGGCTACAAACATTCTTAAAAGCCCCTGTCTCTCACCTTTTTTATGCCTTTATTTCACCTGGGTTTATAACTCACTCAGACTACCTAAATCACATACCCATGAAGTTTAAGGTAGCAGTACATAAGACATTTTTTTATTTTGTTTTCTCTGGACACATTTGTACAATTATACAACCTTGTACATTTCTAATATTCCACTTTTGATACTTTATTCATACTGTGCATGGGATTCTCCTTTGATGTGCGCAACACACACTGAAAACAAATTTCTTCAAAGGGACTGATCAAGCACCCTACTGATATTCTCTTTGCAATAAACAAATGTAATAGCTCACATCAAACTGTGCTACACTAAGATGACTGGCCATCTCTCCACTGCTCTTTAAGCTTCAGTCATCATCAGTCCACTACCTTAACTGTTTAAGGAGTAGAGGGGTGTTTAACACATTGATTCTCAATACTTTGCGCACCCCTCTGGTCCTTAAAGGGTTAAAGTAGAACTGATGCTTTGGAGTAAACAGTTCCTAATTTGTATAAAAGAAAAACTTGCTTAGGTGTGTAACACATTGTAAGACTTTGAATTCCGTGTGGGGGGGAGACTCAATACAAAGCAATGTGTTGCACACCTCTCTGGCACTCAAAGGGTAAGTACGTGTATTGGGAGGCTAGGGAAGGCTGCCTCAGCCAGATGGTGCTTTCAAATCGGATTAAATTAGGTCCAGTACACTGTGTCATAGTAGAAGCATGGTGCGGGATACTACATGGAAGGTGAAGCATCACCTTGAAGAGAAAGCAATGAAGGTACATAGGATGAAGCCTCACACTGGTCGAAGGAGGAGTGTGATGGGGCTTCATGGATGTGGGAAAATTCATCTCCAGCAAGTTTTGACATGGATTAAGTAATAAAAAATGAAAATATGACAGACAACTTCATGGGTGCATGCAGGCCACAGCGTTATTTATAAAAAAAAAAATCATTCCCCTAAATAAATATAACACATTTCTTGTCCGTGTCAGTTCCATTCGAAGCTAATCAGGGCAGACCCCAGCTCTGCTTAGGTTTAGTCTAATCCCTTGACCAATCAAAAAGTACCTCCAGCAAGTTTAACATGTCCAGGTACTCCACTTATTGTTTCTACAGCACGATTGGTGCTTCTACCAACACTGGCAACCAGAGTCCAGGGACCATTTTGAAAGGTTTCTGGGCCAAAAATATACCTCCCAACTGTAAACTGTATCCTATAACTTATTTCTTATGCTGGTAAGGGCACAGAGAACTGCTGTGACAAAATATGAACCTCAAAATAAAAATGTTAAAAAACGGTGTGGGAGGGTGTGATGATGCTCCTACACTGATTTTTTAGAAACTGAGTAAATAACCACCAGCCCCATAATTCTTAAAGGTAAGTCTCTCCTAAGCCTCAACCTATCCTTTCTGCTCAAACAAAATAAACACCCTTCTTAGACCCCCCCCCCCCCCGCCTGACATGCTTCCCCTCCTCTTAAACTGTGTTCCAGCCTGGGGGAAATCTGGATTCTTGTAGCGGTTGATAACATTTGTTGTTCTTGTAGTATTTACCCTGAAGAAGAGATCTTTCTTGATAAAGTTTTTCCAAAACATAATCTTGTTCAGTTTATGCTTACATAGTAGATGGAAGGTTTTAATGTGTAATAATGTCTTCTGTCAAATGTACACTCAAAAGAAATACTAATCAGTGATCAGTCCATTCCATAGTTAGAAACAGCATACAATGAGAACATGTTTTATACTCAGCCTCTGACAAAAATGTTGATTTTCCCTGTTATAACTTTTGAAGGGAGCATCTCAGCAGTTTTACTCAGCAGGAAAAGCCTTTCCCCAGATAAATACATAGAGAGTAAATGGGCCATATGTATAAAGTTACATTGAAACAATTCAGGAGCAAATTATCTGCACTATAGTGGACAAAGGCAAACTCCCACATTTCCCACTGATTTAAATTGGGCTTTTAACCCCTTGATCGCCAGAGAGGTCAATGTACTGGGGCCTATCTAGTATTCAGTGAGTTAAATGCACTGTTAAATCAGTGTATTTATTTGATTTTTCTCCTATGGTGCAGCTGGTTTCCTCCAGAATTGCTCCGGTTTGACTGTATATAAAGTCCAATAAGTTTTAGATAGAAAGATAGCTAAACACACAGACACAGCACATGTATAGACAGTCATGATAGATAGACAGACAGACAGACAGACAGATAGATCGATACATAGATAGATACATAGATAGATACATAGATTGAAACAAATGGGACTGTAACTCCCTTGAATGCTAGAGAGTCTCCAACGCATTGCAGATCAATGATGATGTTCATTTGCACTAGAATTCCTCCAGTTATTCATAGTACATCAGCCTTGGTGTCTCTTTACATGAGAAGCTAAAATGGTTGCTCATACCTTGGAAAAGCAGATGGATTTATGGAAATGCAATATCACATTGATGCCTGCTAAAGGGATAGTGATTTTGAAGGAGGTTTGTTGCAAATGAAAATGCTGTGAAGTTATTGAATTCATGTCTGAGGGAAAAGCAGATCCTCACTTCATAAGAGGCATAATGAACAGTGCATACAGTAGACTAGAGAGGGGATGCAGGGGGATTTTGCATTATAAATCACTGAAATACAATTCCACATATGAACAAATCAAAGGAAATAGGTCACATTTCTAGCAGTGAGGATGAAATGCATCCCCTGATCCTAGGTCAGGTGGGGAACATAAATTCTTCCAGCTTTTGTTACACTACAAAGTCCATCAACCTCAGTTGGCTGGAGGGCCATGTGTTGCACATCCTTTTCTTAGCCACATTGAATAATGTAGTTTCTTTGAACAGACAGACAAATAGAAATACAGATTAAATATGTCATTTGTTGGATGCCCCTTCAACACATTATGCAGCTGTCTATAGAATCCAATGGTTTAAATGTAGTGGGTGGTGTACTAACACGGCTCCATATTAAATAAGGGCTAGAACCATATTTTTTCTGCTGCAGCTGCTTATGTCTGTGTACTAAGCCAGAGGTTCTCAATGTTTTGTTGCTTAAGGCACCCTAACACCCAGTATGGAATTTACAGATCGATTATCAAAAAGTAATGGGGGGTACAAATACATAAATATATAGTTATTTTTAGGTCTTTCAATCAGAATAACAAAAATAAACGTGTATAACAATTTCCTTAAATATACAATTAAAACTTTGTGTTCACATTTTTAACAAAGTCTGTACAGAAAAGATGGGGCACCCTAAATGGATGCCTGTGGCACACCAAAGTGCAGCACGCTAGTTGAGAGCCATTAAAGGGATAGTAATACTTCGTTTTATCTTTATTTTATTTTGTAGGCATTAAAAAAACATGAAGAACGATATAAGTCTTATCTCTCAAACCTTTATGGTTTGAGAGATATTCACAAGCAAAGTTTCCCCTCCCACCCATTTTTCCTAGTGTAAGCCATCTCTTCTCAGATGTGGAATGCAGTCCATAGACCAGACACATAACAGAAGGGGGCAATCTTCTTCCTACGAGAACAAAGAAGGCCCTTTCCCCCTTGACAAGTTTTTCAGGTTTTTCCCTTATCTTAATTAAAAATTGTCCCTCTCTGCAGTCTACCTGGGCACCTCCCTTCTGATCTGGCTGAACAGTGTTACATCAGTAAAAGAGGTGGGAGGGGGATACTTTGTCATTGAATTACTCTTGAACTACAACTCTGACAGAATTGAAATAACACTCTCCAAAGTCCAAATGCTATGATGATTAATCAGAGCTGCTTTTATTATGAAACACTACTATCCCTTTAATGCTGCTTATGACAAGGGCAAGTGTGGGGATATTCAAGGCCTGCATTCCACTGCACCTTGTTTAATCATTTGAGTTCCAGAGAGGTATCCAACACATTGCAAACTCTCTGGCATCTGAGGGTTAATGCCATTTTCTAAGGACACACATAGGAAATCAGGATTAGCCTAGGACCATCACACATTTCAATGCTTTGAGGATGGGTGACTGTCCTGGCCCGTCATAGACGTTATGATTGCAGCGCACCACAGGGTGCACTGTGATCATGACAGTGAGGCTGTAACTGACTACTCCTGGACTGAAACAGTCAGTTTCAGCCTTTCCCCGTTGAGCCAGTACATGTGATTGCTGCTAAACAGATCATGTGCCGGTTGAGCCAATGTATTCTATGCATTGTCAGTATACATTTATCAGTGTTCTCTGCCTTTCTCTTCCTCACTGTGATAGCGTGGCCAAAAATGAGGCACTTTTGAGGTACTGGGAGCAGATCTGGGGAGGAATTTAAAAAGAAAGAAAAACCTCTTTCTGACACTAAATACATGATTTAGAGTAAGCCCAATGAATGGTATCTACAAAGTAATTATTTATAATTTGATATTTATTACTGTGGAGCAATATGAAACACTTATATACATACACACATAGTCTGATGGCCTAAAAGAGGGACACCAGGGAAGGATTGGGGGACATCGGGATTTTAGCCTCAGAAGCACAATAATCCTGTAAAAAGGGACATTTGGGAAATATGAATGACCTTTCATACCTTTTATCCAGTCCCCATGAAAAATTAACCAGTTGAGGACAAGTTATGACAGGAAAACATATAAAAAGTAGTGTTTTTTATTTATTGTTTTCTTAATTTTTTTTATTATTATTATCAAATGAAATGGTTGGTTATATATATATATTAAAAGAAAGCCTTACTTATGCTTAAAAATTGGTATAAAAGTTGTGTGTGTATACTAAATGAATAAGAGGAGAAATATGTTTGAACAAAGGCATACTAGAAAGGCCAAAATTGCTCTTGCTCTCAACTGTCAAAAAGCCCTCGATACTAAGGGGTTTAAAGGAGCAGTAAACTTTTGTTATGAAAAAAATTATATTCTAGGCCTTTTCCTGTTAAGGGTATTCTCACTAATGAGAGATGCATATTTACAGAATTATTAAAGTTTAAAACTGTAATTTTTCACATTAATAGTGTCCTCGAGTGGTCAAATTCCAATTATTTAATCTGTTGCATTCTATTCGTGAGGTAAGTCGCTGACAAACTGTTCTCTGTAGAATGTAACAGAAACTGCTGCGTCATGCTGTCATTTATAACTTTTAGGAAGTAAAAGTGCTGTAAATTCACTTCCTGGTTATTTGAACTGCTAGAGCACTTTAATAAAACAATGACAGCACTGGCAGTGCCCTTGTTATACTCAGTAGGAAAAGCTCTATAACATATATGGTTTCATTAAAAGTTTACTGCTTCTTTAAGTGACTTTATTTTTCTGTACGCTCTACAGAGCAGACATTCTGGAATTGCTCTCATTAAAGTCCTTACCTTTGGAGGGCGTGTGCAGCCAACAGTATGTACTAAAAGAAGCACGCTCCAGTGCAGACATAAAGGTGCAGGCTCATGATTGCAGTGCCTTCTTCTTATGTGCTAGAGGTTTCCAGTGCGAGGATTAATAGTCCTTTGTCTGAAAATTTTACCATTTATTATAACATGTTTCAGGCAAAATGTAGTCCTTGATAAGACATGTAGTAACATTTGTTGCCTTTTGCTTTTGTTTTAGCCAGTAGTTGGCATCGAATCAAGACTTAATCTGTCTGTCAAGGATGTGGGAAGTTACAATATACCCACACAGTACAGTCATATGACTGCAAATTGACTAGAAGAAGACAAACATTATTGTCCTATTGACAGTTGCAGAAATGGCAAGTAGATCCTGTATTAACTTGTACATCACTAACTGGACATAAGCAGCTAACGCATTTTCAGACTCAGCTGCTGTCGTGTTCTTGCTTGTCTGCACAGCTGTCCTGTCCTTTGCACTACTGTCTCCCCCATCCAGATGTCAGGAGCATGCTAGTAATATAAACTGGGGGGGGGGGGTGTTACAATTTTAACTCTTTGAGTGCCAGATGGGTGTCCAAATATATTGTTCTGCAATGAGTTGGACATCCTTTCTGGAATTCAAATGTTTGATTTCTTTTTAACATAGCAAGCTTTTATTTTCTTAGATATACAGGAGCATATGAGCAAAAGCAAAGAGGAGCGATTCTGGGAAAATCAACTGTGTCATCGGGGTCAAGTACTATTGATTAAATTGGATCTTTTAACCCCCTTGAATGCTAGGCAGGTCTGCAACGCATTGCTGTCTAGCATTCAGGGGATTAGAAGACTCATTTAAAATCAATGGCAATTTGTATTTACCCCTATGGTGCAGATGGCTTGCCGCAGAATTATTCCAAGCTGGGTCATTCACTAGGAGGTGATAAAGAGGTGATGACTTTTGACGTGAGTGATACTCTCTCCAATTCCTATGTTATTGTATGGAGCCTATGCACTAACATGTCTCGAGCTTGAGAGTTATTGGTGCATAGTCTCCGTAGAATATCACAGGAAGTGGAGAGTTTGTCACATTGGAGAATTTGTCTCCTTTCTACGACCTCTTAGTGAATAACTCCTCCGCCCCACCCCTCGAAGCAATTCTGCACCATATGAGAACAAATAAAAATTACCATTGATGGGTCTTTTAACCCCCAGAATGTTAGAGAGGTCACATGTTAGAAACCTCCATAGTATTCAAGGGGTTAAATGCTCTATTTAAGTAATTTAGGATTTTGTTAATTTTATTGCTCCCCCCTCCAGGATTTCATGGTGGAGATGCACTAAGGTCCTATAAACAAGCGAATATTGTGTTATGATGTGTGGAGAGAAATGTAACACTGAGTATAAGGCACCTCCTATGCCAATGCACTAAAAATTGGGTATTCTTGGCAATGTCTCATGATATTTGTAATTACATAATCTGAACATGATGTCTGTGCAGTGGTATAACAGTTGTATATAGTGTTTTGCATATTGTAAGTTTCCTTCTCTTGAATTACTCTAATGCTTAGAATGTACACCTTTTGCCACATGCCGCAAATGAACTCTAGTCCACATTGCCATAGGAACAGGCTGGCAGGCATGTGACAGGAAGTGGGAGGGGGCTTAACAGAGCTAGGCTTGTCAGTTGGGATTGATGCACTGGTGGAGACACCACCAGCTCAGAGAGTGTTCCTGTATTCTTTGGCAATAAAACAACTGCTGCTTTACCCACTGGTGTGCCTCATTCGTGACACACATCATATATTATTCTGTTGAAAGTCTAATTTGCTGTAGTGATTGCTTTGCATGGTTGGTATCATAGCATGAACAGCCTCTTCATCCTGCTGGGCATGTTCATATTCTACCTCCACCTAATGGCACATGAAGAATATGGGTGCATATGGCTCCATGATGCATGACTAACAGTCTTGCGGTAGGCCAATAAATTGAAATGGTGTAGGAGTTAGGAAACGCTAAAACAACGTCAACACAGTGAATTCAGTATGTTCACCATGACAGTTCATAATATAACAGGGAACATGTGCAAAGCTACTGGTAGGGGAAGCAGAATGGAACATTGATTGTCAGTCATTGAGATTCACAATAATAACATACTCCACCTTACCTAATTGGCAATCCATGATGTTTGTTTCAGAACCACAGGCGGGAGAAATTTGACTAAATACATTACGCATGCCTCAGGGAGGCGAGTTGGAATTTGATGAAAATCTTGACATTTCCAGATCTCGACAAACATCAGAGTTCGGTGCATGCCAGGATGCCATACACATGACATGATTAACATTCATATACTCCCAAATAAATACAATATCATGTAATTTAATTAAATTTTCATATTTATATAATACATACGGAAAACGACAAAAAATGACTTATATGTAGTAAGATTTTCTGGAACACATCGAGAGTCAAGAGACATCTAGGCAATTGTGGTGTGAATGATGTTTGGTGCATGTGACAAAGATGACTGAATTTGCTTGCTTCATGCCACGTAAACACCTTCCTTAGTGCATCCCCTTCCTGTTTTTATCACACATTAGTGCATCCTTTCCTGTTGTTTATCACACATTAATGCATTCACTTCCTGTTCTTTATCGCGCATTAGTGCATCCCCTTCCTGTTCTCCATCGCACATTATTGCATCCCCTTTCTGTTCTTTATTGCACATTAGTGCATCCCCTTCCTGTTCTTTATCACACATTAGTGCATCCCCTTTCTGTTCTTTATCGCACATTAGTGCATCCCTTTCCCCCAGTCTTAATTCATAAGCCTCACTGTATATTGTTATCCTTTGAAATTTACAATGGAGATATAAATATATATTTTTAATAAATAAACTTTGCTAAATTGTACTACATTTATGTTGTGGAAAATATTTTTTTTTTCTAAACTAATCGGAAAAACTTGAACTGACTGGCAGAATAGATGCTAACAGACTCCTACTTAAATTTGACATTTGCAGAATAATAATAGGCAGTTTATATAACCGGCCCATATATAGCATTCTACATTGCTCTTTGTAGATCTCACCGAATAGCTCTGAACACATTGGAAGGGTTGATCAGTAAGTGCAACTGTGCTGCTGTAATCTTTGTTTTCTGCTGGCACAACTCGGAGCTGAAATTGTTATATCATTACTGTGTTTTACATAAATAGCTGCTTTATGATGGAAAATACATTAACTCTGTTATGTAGGGGGCTTGTATGGTGTGACAAATGACAGGCTTCAAAGAAACAGCAGAGTGATTTTTCTGTGAACTGCTGTCAACTAATTTTCTGCATATCAGATAGATCTGAAGGATTTTTAGATTTTTATCCAAGCTTAATACAGTCAATATTATGGTCTTTTTAAGTCTTCTTAATAACATACACTCTGTGTATTTGGTGACTTGGTAATGCCTTTCAGCCTAGCCCTTGCTGAAATGTGTTATCACACAAACACTGTAAACCTGGATTCCATTGCAGTCGAAAACTGTATCGCTTGTTTTATATACAAATTTCCCATAGCCTTTCAGGGTAAATTCATGTTTTACCAAGTCTGCTCCTATGGAGGCTGACAATGAAAAGCCAGGGGCTGCATTTGCAACCTCAAAACAGCGTCTATCAGCACTGCAGGGTGTTAGAAAACTGACCCCTCAGAGGCATCACATTCCAGAAGTATGTACCTCTCAGCCACATATTTCAGTCTGCGTAGATTTGGCATGTCAGGCTTTCAAGCCCATTGCAGGGAGCTACACTCTATGGGGATCTACAGGACAGGAAATTCAGCATGCAGTTAAAAAGTGAAACTGTCACTGTAACAAATAGGTGATTTTGAAGGAGTTTTTAAAAGTATCTACATTTTTGCTAGCCCTTTCTATTTCAAACAATATGAGCCATTTAGCATTATTTATTTGTTATCAGTTTATATAAATGAGAGTGTACATCCTGGAAGGAAGTGACAGTTGGGATGAGGAGCAGTGTGCCACTACCTGACATTTTAACTAACTGAAATCTAAATAAAGATAAATGTCTTAAATTATTGGCTCTACGATGCAAGGCATCAAGACACATGGGGCTTGATACTTTAACCACTGTTAAAAAAAATAATGTGGTGGCGGTAGTTTTAAGTCACAGATAGGAATTCTATTACCTGTGCTGTGACAAACTACCGAAATTTGTGCAAACTGTAAACGGTGAAAAAGGAGATGAATTTGGTGTTCAATTACATGTGGTGGCTTGTAATACACGTTAAAGAACATCTCTATTTTTGCATTAAAATAGCACTTAGCAGACCTAGGCATTGGGTCCCCTCACGAATGAGCAGCTAGCGATCCTACACTAGCGACCCGTGGATGTATTGATATGGGGCCCTAAGCCAATGTCTTCTTTCTTCTTCAGTCTTCTTCATCTTCTGTATCTTCCTATCCTCATATGCGATGGTCCTCTTCAAACTTTAATACCCCTCAAAACAGAAATAAAGATATTGAAATGAATAGTGCCAACACAGCTACACTGCCGCCTCTGCTGCTGGTGGTAGCTGAAGATCAGAACAAAGATCCCACCTCTATATACCTCTCGGACTGTTGCCCAAGCCATACTTTGGAATTTGAACAGAGACTGACTTTTATATGGCCAGTCCCTGTTCAAAATGGTTCCAACACTTCCATTGGCTGAGATGTGGGGTTATGCATCTCCTAGCCAATCAGCTTCTAGCGGGTTTTGGCATTCCCTTAGAGTTCAGTAGGAGTCTCTGAGATAAAACCATTGATAACATTTGTCACCTGCAATGCAATCTAGGTCTTAATAGGTAATTAGATATTGATGTTTAAATCAGTGGGCATTTTTAATTTGTCCCCTGTGGTGCAGTCGGTTTAACTCAAGAATTGCTCATCATTAGCTTCCTGAATATGGCTATTAGGATCATAGTCAACTAGCTAACGAGGTGCAATTTTGGAGCAAACCAAACACACCATAGAGGACAAATAAAAATTCCCCAAATTCTCGTTGATATAAACGGGACTTTTAACCCCTTGAATCTAGAGAGGTCTCTAATGCATTGCTCAGTGATGCATTGAGACGTCAGTGGCAGTCAATGATTTACAAACACCAATTAAATAATTGGGAATTAGAATTTTTCCCATATGGTGCAGTTGGTTTGCTCACGAATTGCTCATCTTTAGCCTGAGTTAATGAATTAACCCTGTGAGTGTGAGAGTGGTATCCATTGCAATACATTCAGTACCTCTCTGGTAATCTAAGGGTTTAAAGTGCAGTGTATTGATTCGCTCTCAGCTTTATAAAAACGTAACCCTTTGAGTGCCAGAGGGGTATGCAACGCATTGCTCTTCGCAATGCGTTGCATTCCCCTCTGACATTCAAAGGGTTAAACCCTTCGGGTTCTAGAGAATTCTCCAACTGTCCAACTAGCTTTATATATGCATTATATACTGATTTAAATATAGTGAAACAATAGTATATGAAAAACCCCTTAAGTCTCCTGAGAAGGTAATTATAAGTGTTCTACTGTGTGATAGATTCCCTTGGCAAGTCTGCACCTCTGTGCATTGCGTGCCTCTTCTAATCAGAAAACTGACCCCTGTAGCTGCTTGGCTGATCCCGCAATGAACTTTAACTGCAAGACTCTGTGGTGTCACAGTTCAGTCTCTAGGGCTGTGCGCACAGATCCCATTAACTCCAAGGGCTATAGGTTCACAGAAACTGGAGCAATTCTGGGGTAAACCAACTGTATCACTAAGTAAAATGGGAAATGTTCCACTGATCTATTGGGGCATTTAACCCCTGGAATGCTAGAGATGCTCCCATGCACAGAGTGATATGGGGTTGCAGGGTCAGTTTTTGGTTTCCCAAAATTGGGTATAAACTGCCTATTACTACTGTACAATTAACCCCATGTTACTTCAACAAACATGCCCTGCTGCCTGATGCTAGTTCCCATTAAAGCTTTGAGTGATCCTAAAATAACCATTTCTTTTTGACAGAAGTGTTAATTTTAATCATATTTTGTTTTATAATATAAACTTTATAAGGTTATTTAGAGTGATTGTATAAAGAAAAGCTATGAAAAATACACTAGCATCAATGTAGTTAATCATCAACTGATGATAACTAAATTGATAAATACAATAAAACAACAATAATACAGTGTAACTGTCCTGCTCCTCAGAGACACATGAGGAGGGAAGGAAATGGAGAGCACCCCCCCCAGAGAGGTAAGTGAGTTTCTGGAGTGGGTAGTGTGATAGCCCGATGATAAGTGGAGCTGGTCAGTTTTATTCTGTTAAAAGGCACAGAGCCATTCCATCGGTAAATCTTGGTCTGTCAGACAGTTCTGACCACTTCACTTACCAAGGGCCCATCTTTCAGTGTCTGTGGTTGTTGAGACAGGTATTGCCCCATGAGATCTGAAATCTTAGTCATCAAAAGCAAGAAGGTGTCTTCATCTATCCTTTTAAGGCATATCTCTCTTAAACTATATCTTGTAGGAGGAAGCCCCCTCCCTAATCAGATGATATATATTTAATTTCACCGAGGAGGGTTGGAAAATGAAATTGGCTGTCGTAGTTTGAATGCCAGAATTTCACCATGGATCTGGTCAGTGGTCCGAACAATAACAGCTTAAGTTGAGATGGGAGGATCCAGAACCATCTGTCTCTCCAGATTCGGTTTAATATCATAACTTCCTTGATTTCCCACTTGAGAAGATTTGATACAGCAGTACCAGCATGCACCATATACTTTTACTAAAGAGAATTGTTGGGGCTGACATTTCCAGACTAGATCAGCTAGTGGCCCTCTGGATTCAGAATGACCAGATCCTCCTTCACACTCTTTGTGGAACAGAATAGAGATTCCTTTTTTCTTCCAACATCCCATTGATTGAATGGCTACATATAATGGTCAACATGTGTAGGTGTATGCTGTCTGGAGACGAATATAAGAATATAAACATGGTTATGTGTAGTATAACCATATTTATATGTATAGGCATAAGCATAGGTATATAGGAATAAGCATGATCAGTTCATATGTCCAGAAATCTATACATTAACAGTATTAACCAAATTGTGGCTAGGTAGGATAGTGTATACATGCATTAAAAGTGCAAGTTTAGGATTACATTTTAAGGATCTAGCATAAAATAACCTGATATTACAGAAACTATATGGGAGTACATGTATTTAAAACTTTATAACCCAATTTTATTTCTTGGTGTTGGTGTTCCTTTAACCCTTTCAGTGCCAGAGGGGTACACAACGCATTGCAAAGAAATGTGTTGCGTACCCCTCTGGCACTAAAAGGGTTAAAGCAAGACTGAACCCATCTGTCAAGGTTCTGGGAAATGACAGTGTCACATGTGACACATTCAGATGACTGCATATTGACTAGAACAAGCAAACATTGTGCTATTGATGAACAATTCTGGAGCAAACCAAGTGCATTATGGGGGTGGGATATAAAATTCCCCTGTGCTTTATATGGGATTTTTAATCTACTCAATATGAGAGAGGTCACCATTTTATTCATAGTACATAACTTAGAAAAATCTGATTCTGAATAGAGATATACTGGTCATATGCGAAGAATAAAAAGGAGCAATTCTGGAGCAAACCAGATTCACTTTAATAGATAAATAATCCCCATTTGTTCAAATGGAATTTAAAACCACTGGAATGGTGGCGATTTGCAGCATGTTCCAAAGCAGTGCTTTGGAGACCTCTCCAGCATTCAGGGGGTTATAAGCCCCATTTAAAACAATAGATGTTTTATTTTCCCTCTAGAGCAGTGGTTCTCAACCTGTGCCCTCAGGATCCTTTAACCCCTTTGAGTGCCAGAGGAGTACGCAATGCATTTGCTTTGCAATGAGTTGCGTACCCTTCTGTCTCTCAAAGGGTTAACAGGCCAGGTTTTGTGGGTTTCCCAGCTTGAGCACAGATGACTTAATCAGAGGCTCATTCATTTTGATTCACTTACCTGTGCACAGGCAGGGAAATCCTGATGTCCTGGCCTGTTAGTTGTCCCTAAGGGCATGGGTTGAGAAGCAATGCACTAGAGTACAGTTATGTGCTCCAGAACTAACACAAAGGTGAATTACATGAAAACTAAACTAGGATTCTTCGCTTTGGTCTTGGTTAAACCTTGTTAAATGATTATATTGTATGTCTTGGCACATCCTGTAATCAGCAGCATGCACGTTATAGTCATATTTATTTTATGTAGAGATTAAACTACACAGATTAATTTTCTTCATTACATTACAAAAAGCTAGGGCTGGTAAAGTAGAAATATCCTTGTTTAACTATTGCTTGTAACATAGCAAATTAGCTTGAAAAAAGACACAAGTCCATCAAGTTCAACCTTTGACTCATAACCCCGAGACATGAGAATTATATAGCTTTCCAGCTGCCATATAAGTCTTTACCAGACCTTATGTTTTGCCTACTAATACACATTATAACCCTGTATGTTCTGTTTTCAAAGAAATGTATCTAATCTTCTCTTAAAGGGATAGTAATGTTTCAAAATAAAAGCAGCTCCAACTAATCTTCATAGTATTTGGGCCATGGAGAGTGTTATTTCAATACTGTCAGTGTTGTAGTTCAAGAGTAGTCGAATGATAAAGTATCCCCCTCACACCCCTTTTACTGATGTAACAATGCTCACCTCAGAACAGAGGGTGTTGTCCAGATGGCTTACAGAGAAAGACAATCTTCAAGTAGTATAAGGGAAAAAACTGTCAATAGGGGCAGGGCTTTCTGTTCTCACAGTAAGAAGATTGATCCTTGCTGTGACCTGTCTGGTCTCAAAACCAGATTACTAGTGTTGAGCGAGCATGCTCGGCCGATGCTCGGATCGGCTCGAGCATCGCTCTGCTCGGCACATGGCGGTACTCGTACGAGTACCGCATGTGCTCGCCCGCCATGTTCGGGTCTCCTCCCCGCACGTTTTGCGGCTGCTGCGCAGCCAATAAACGTGCAGGGAGGCTCTGACATCGGTGTAATGCCAGCAGCCATGTTGGCTGCTGGCATTACACTGATTGGCTGGCCAGAACCCGTGGTCAGGTGCTGTATAGCACCTGACCATCGAGTTCGGCTCAGTCTGAGCCAGGGAGAGCTGAGGATAGGAAGGGAAAGGCAGTGTAGGGAGGAAAAAAAAAATTGTGACAAAAAAGAACCAAAAGTCCTTTTTAGGACTACTGTGTGTGGGGGCAGCAGGTTATATTGTGTGTGGGGGGAAAAAAACAAAAAACAAAAAAATATTCTGTTTAGTGTGAAAAGTTGCAGATTAGAGCACATTCTGTTTAGTGTGCACAGTTGCAGATTAGAGCACATTCTGTTTAGTGTGCAAAGTTGCAGATTAGAGCACATTCTGTTTAGTGTGCAAAGTTGCAGATTAGAGCACATTCTGTTTAGTGTGCAAAGTTGCAGATTAGAGCACATTCTGTTAAGTCTTCAAACTAAAATATCAAAGTCACGTATTCCATTCAGTGTGCGTCGCCGCAGTTTAGCAGCACATTCTGAGTACTGTGCAGAGTTGCAGAATAGGAAGAAATACTGTTAAGTCTTCAAACTAAAATATCAAAGTCACATATTCCATTCAGTGTGCTTCGCCGCAGTTTAGCAGCACATTCTGTGTACTGTGCAGAGTTGCAGAATAGGAAGAAATACTGTTAAGTCTTCAAACTAAAATATCAAAGTCACATATTCCATTCAGTGTGCTTCGCCGCAGTTTAGCAGCCTATTCTGTGTACTGTGCAGAGTTGCAGAATAGGAAGAAATACTGTTAAGTCTTCAAACTAAAATATCAAAGTCACATATTCCATTCAGTGTGTTTCACCGCCGTTTAGCAGCCTATTCTGTGTACTGTGCAGAGTTGCAGAATAATAAGAAATACTGTTAAGTCTTCAAACTAAAATATCAAAGTCACATATTCCATTCAGTGTGTTTCACCGCCGTTTAGCAGCCTATTCTGTGTACTGTGCAGAGTTGCAGAATAATAAGAAATACTGTTAAGTCTTCAAACTAAAATATCAAAGTCACATATTCCATTCAGTGTGCTTCGCCGCAGTTTAGCAGCCTATTCTGTGTACTGTGCAGAGTTGCAGAATAGGAAGAAATACTGTTAAGTCTTCAAACTAAAATATCAAAGTCACATATTCCATTCAGTGTGTTTCACCGCCGTTTAGCAGCCTATTCTGTGTACTGTGCAGAGTTGCAGAATAATAAGAAATACTGTTAAGTTTTCAAACTCAAATATTAAAGTCACATATTCCATTCAGTGTGTTTCACCGCAGTTTAGCAGCCTTTTCTGTGTACTCTGTACAGTTGCAGAATAATAAGAAATACTGTTAAGTTTTCAAACTCAAATATTAAAGTCACATATTCCATTCAGTGTGTTTCACCGCAGTTTAGCAGCCTTTTTCTGTGTACTCTGCAGAGTTGCAGAATAATAAGAAATACTGTTAAGTTTTCAAACTCAAATATTAAAGTCACATATTCCATTCAGTGTGTTTCACCGCAGTTTAGCAGCCTTTTCTGTGTACTCTGTACAGTTGCAGAATAATAAGAAATACTGTTAAGTTTTCAAACTCAAATATTAAAGTCACATATTCCATTCAGTGTGTTTCACCGCAGTTTAGCAGCCTTTTCTGTGTACTCTGCAGAGTTGCAGAATAATAAGAAATACTGTTAAGTTTTCAAACTCAAATATTAAAGTCACATATTCCATTCAGTGTGTTTCACCGCCGTTTAACAGCCTATTCTGTGTACTCTGTACAGTTGCAGAATAATAAGAAATACTGTTAAGTTTTCAAACTCAAATATTAAAGTCACATATTCCATTCAGTGTGTTTCACCGCCGTTTAACAGCCTATTCTGTGTACTCTGTACAGTTGCAGAATAATAAGAAATACTGTTAAGTTTTCAAACTCAAATATTAAAGTCACATATTCCATTCAGTGTGTTTCACCGCCGTTTAACAGCCTATTCTGTGTACTCTGTACAGTTGCAGAATAATAAGAAATACTGTTAAGTTTTCAAACTCAAATATTAAAGTCACATATTCCATTCAGTGTGTTTCACCGCCGTTTAACAGCCTATTCTGTGTACTCTGTACAGTTGCAGAATAATAAGAAATACTGTTAAGTTTTCAAACTCAAATATTAAAGTCACATATTCCATTCAGTGTGTTTCACCGCCGTTTAACAGCCTATTCTGTGTACTCTGTACAGTTGCAGAATAATAAGAAATACTGTTAAGTTTTCAAACTCAAATATTAAAGTCACATATTCCATTCAGTGTGTTTCACCGCCGTTTAACAGCCTATTCTGTGTACTCTGTACAGTTGCAGAATAATAAGAAATACTGTTAAGTTTTCAAACTCAAATATTAAAGTCACATATTCCATTCAGTGTGTTTCACCGCCGTTTAACAGCCTATTCTGTGTACTCTGTACAGTTGCAGAATAATAAGAAATACTGTTAAGTTTTCAAACTCAAATATTAAAGTCACATATTCCATTCAGTGTGTTTCACCGCAGTTTAGCAGCCTATTCTGTGTACTCTGCAGAGTTGCAGAATAATAAGAAATACTGTTAAGTTTTCAAACTCAAATATTAAAGTCACATATTCTGTGTAAGATGAAGAAGGCGGGTAAAAAGGGACGGGGAAGTGGACGTGATCCTGAAAGTTCAGGGCGCGGGTCAGGACGCGGAGAAACTGTGCCTGGTGCCAGAGCACAAGAAAGAAAGACATCCACCATACCTAGCTTCATGTGTAATTTTACAGGGCGTCGCAGGACATCACTCTCGAGGTCCGACCACTGCGAACAGGTGGTCGGTTGGATGACAGCTGATACTGCTTCCAGTCGGTTAAGCACCACCCTGTCTTCCACCAAGTCCACTCTCAGTAGCCAAGAGTCTGGTCAACATAATCCTCACTCTGATCATCCTTCCTCCCACCATACACGGTCTGGTCAAAGAAGTGATCCCACACTGGGATATAGTGAGGAGCTCGTCTCATCACCAATCCTTCATTTGACCCTCTCTCCAAGCACGCTTGCAGAGGAACATGACATCTTGTGCCCTGATTCACAACCTCTAGAGGCTACCCAATCACAAGAAGATGACAGATGTGAACGGCATTTAAGGTCAAAGGAAGTAGTGGATGATGATGATGATGATGATGAGACACAGTTGCCATTAAATCAACCACTATTTCCGTCTCAAGACCTTGTTGAGGAGAATGTTATACAGTTGTCAATGACTGAGTATGTGGTGGGATCAAGACTTGAGGAGGATGATCAGAGTGAGGAAGTGGAGGAGGACTTGGTGGACGATGAGGTGACTGACCCCACCTGGGAAGGTGTAGAGCCGAGCGATGACAGCAGTCCTGAGGGTGAGCCATCTGCAGCACCGCAACAGGCTGGAAGAGGCAGTGGTGTGGCTACAGAAAGAAGGCGGACCGCACCAAACCGGCCCGCAAATGTTCCACGGAGCACCCCCTTGCGTAAATCTACCTTGCCAAGGGGTAGGTGTTCCGCGGTATGGCGTTTTTTTAAGGAAAGTGCGGACGACAAAAGAATTGTAGTTTGCAACCTGTGCCACACCAGAATGAGCCGAGGCATGAACACTAGAAACCTCACCACCACCAGCATGATCCGACACATGGCATCCAAGCACCGTAGTAAGTGGGAGGAACGCCTGGATCGCCCATCTGTGTCTGCAGGCCACACCACTGCCTCCTCTTCCCCTGTTTTCGGTGCCGGCCAATCGCCTGTCGAAGGCGCAGGCCCGCATACCTCCCGCCCTGCACCTGTAGCATCTGAAGCACCATCAGCGACCACATCCACTTCCCTGTCCCAGCACAGCGTCCAAATGTCGTTACCCCAGGCATTTGAGCGCAAGAGAAAGTACCCAGCCACCCACCCACAGGCCATAGCACTAACCTCACACCTTTCCAAATTACTGGCCATCGAAATGCTGCCATTTAGGCTTGTGGACACTGAGTCCTTCCGCAGCCTGATGGCAGCAGCTGTCCCTCGGTACGCGGTCCCCAGCCGCCACTACTTTTCCCGGTGTGCCATCCCCGCATTACACCACCATGTGTCCCGTAACATCACCCGTGCCCTGACCAACGCAGTTACTGGGAAGGTCCACTTAACGACTGACACATGGACAAGTGCTTGTGGCCAGGGACGCTACATTTCCCTGACGGCACACTGGGTGAATGTCGTGGAGGCTGGGAGCGACTCGGACCCTGGGATGGCACGGGTGCTACCCACGCCGAGGATTGCGGGCCCTACCTCCATCAGGGTTTCCACCAGCACCTACGTTATTGGCTCCTCCTCCTCCGTTTCCACCTCCGAATTCTCTACACACACCGCCACTCCCCCATCAGCCAGTAGCTGGAAGCAGTGTAGCACTGCAGTGGGGAAGCGTCAACAGGCCGTGCTGAAGCTGATCTGCCTTGGGGGCAAACAGCACACGGCCTCAGAGCTGTTGCAGGGGATTAGTCACCAGACCGAGCAGTGGCTCTCGCCACTCAACCTGCAACCAGGCATGGTTGTGTGTGATAATGGGCGTAACTTGGTGGCGGCTTTGGAGCTCGGCAAGCTCACACACGTACCATGCCTAGCGCATGTATTTAATTTAGTGGTGCAGCGATTTCTAAAAACCTACCCCGATGTGCATGATCTCTTGACCAAGGTGCGCCGCGTGTGTGCACATTTCCGTAAGTCATCAACAGCTTCAGCCGGCCTGTTGAAGCTGCAGCAGCGCTTACAATTGCCAGCTCACCGGCTGCTGTGTGACGTGAGCACGCGCTGGAACTCCACCTTCCACATGTTGGCCCGGCTTTGTGAGCAGCAGAGGGCAGTAGTGGAGTACCAGCTGTTACACGGTCGTCGCCTCTCCGTTCAACTTCCTGTAATCAGAAGTGAGGAGTGGGAATGGATGTCAGACCTCTGTGAGGTTTTACGCAATTTTGAGGAATCGACACAGATGGTGAGCGGCGATAACGCTATTATCAGTGTAACCATCCCACTTCTGTGTCTACTGAAACGCTCGCTGCTCACAATTAAAACCGACGCTTTGCATGTGGAAGAGGTGGAAATGGGGGAGGAAGAGCTTACACAAGGTGATAGCCAGAGCACCCTCACTTCGTCTTCTCAGCGACAATTGGAGGAGGAGGAGGAGGAGGAAGACACGGTTGCCTCCGCTACAGAGGGTAGCCATGGAACTTTAGTTCCATCTCTTCAGCGTGGGTGGGCAGAAGAGGAGGAAGAGGATGAGGAGATTGAGAGTCATCCTCCTGGTGAGGACAGCGAAATCTTGACTGTTGGTACTCTGGCACACATGGCTGACTTTATGTTAGGCTGCCTTTCCCGTGACCCACGCGTTGTACGCATTTTAGACAACACGGATTACTGGGTGTTCACCCTTCTGGACCCCCGCTACAAAGAGAATTTCTCATCTCTCATTCCTCCGGTGGAGAGGACAAGCAAAATGTTGCAATACCAGAAGGTTCTTGTCGAAAAATTGCTCCAAAATTTTCCATCTGACAACGCTGGCGGCAGAGTACGTGCTACCTTGGCCAACCGAGAAGGGGAGAAAAGGGGAGCACACAGCAGTTCCGAGAAAGGCAGGGCAACACTCTCCAAGGCGTGGGACACCTTCATGACACCCCGCCAGCACCCTCACCCTGATGCGCAGCCTAGTGTCACAAGGAGGGAAAAGTTTTGGAAGATGGTGAAGGAGTACGTAGCAGACCGTGTCAGCGTCCTCAATGATCCCTCTGTGCCTTACAACTACTGGGTGTCCAAGCTGGACACGTGGTATGAACTGGCACTCTACGCCTTGGAGGTGCTGGCCTGCCCTGCCGCCAGCGTTCTGTCTGAGCGGGTATTTAGTGCTGCTGGTGGCATCATAACAGATAAGCGTATCCGCCTTTCCACCGACAATGCTGATAGGTTGACACTTATAAAAATGAACAAGGCCTGGATTTCCCCTGACTTCTCCACTCCACTGGAGGAAAGCCCCGGGGGAACATAAACTCACTTTATATATGTTATTTACAATGATGGGAATACTCTGTATTCCCATTCACCCCTTCCACCCAAAAAACGGGTATATGGTTGACTCTTAATCTTCTCATCCTCCTCCTCCTCTTCCATATGCCCTGTGCTATAATTTTTATATAGGGCCAGCTCACCAGCGGGCCCTGTGATATAATTTTTATATAGGGCCAGCTCACCAGCGGGCCCTGTTTGACAATTTTTATATAGGTCAGCTCACCAGCGGGCCTTCTCATATAATGTTTTATTGGGTCAGCTCTCTAGCGGGCCCTCTCATATAATGTTTTATAGCGTCAGCTCACTAGCGGGCCTTCGCATATAATGTTTAGGATGGTCAGCTCTGCAGCAGACCCTCACCCATAATGTTTTAGATGGTCGGCTCAGCGCACGTTTCCCTCTTAATCATGGCCTCAGTTCAATAAAATCAAGGAAATTTTTGGGAGAATTTGCCTCTGTGCACGTTTCCCTCTTAATCATGGCCTCAGTTCTGAAAATCAAGGAAATTTTTGGGAGAATTTGCCTCTGCGCACGTTTCCCTCTTAATCATGGCCTCACTTCCGAAAATCAAGGAAATTTTTGGGATAATTTGCAGATGATATACAAGTAAATATACAGCAAATATTGTTTGGTAACAATTTTTCGCCTAAAGTCGTTTTTATTTTCCTTTTTGTGTGTTTTATGGTCAGTCTGTAAAAATGGCGTACTACGGGCGAAAGATCGTTCCCAGCAGCGATGTTGGAGTCCAAGATGCATCCAGACATCCTCCCTATGCTGTCCCTGAACCATTTCTGTGGTGTTTCCATCATTTTCTGCCCTTTTCCTATGGACCAGGCACCCTCCCCTCATCAGAGCAGGGGGTGTCTGGTGTAATGCTCGAGTCCTCCCATTGACTTCAATGGGGCTCGGGTGTTCGGCCGAGCACTCGAGCCTCAGGGGGTGCTCGGTCAGAGCACCCGAACACCCGAGCATTGGGGTGCTCGCTCATCACTACAGATTACACATCTGAGGAGAGGTGGCTTTCACTAGGTAAAAGAGGTGGGAGGGGATGCTTTATCTTTCAGTTACTCTTGAACTACAACTCTGACAATATTGAAATAACACTATCCATGGTATAAATACTATGACGCTTAATTGGAGCTGCTTTTATTTTGAAACATTACTGTCCCTTTAAATGTATCCATTGTATATGCCATAACCACATCTTTGGCCAAGGAATTCAGTTATTTAACAGACCTTACTGTAAAAAAACCCTTTCCTCTGCTGAAGTTGAAACCTTTCCTAAGGATATGCTAAGGATGTTTGATGCATTCATGCTAGATTGTGCTACCAATAGTCACTTGAGATTGTGCAATAGGAGACCCTAGACCTTATTTAATACACTAATATTTGTGCACATCAGAAACATTTTTGAAGTTTGATTAACCTGTTAAGTGCCAGAGGGTTCTGCATCACATTCTTTTGCTATGCTTTGCACATCTATCACAATGCTTTGAATACCCCTCTAGCATTGAAAGCATTAATAATGATTACTGAAAATAGCCTTTCACCTTTCCCATTGACATACCTCCCATCATTTCAAAAGAGATAAAGAGGGGCACTTTTGTTTTAGGTGAAGTTTCTGGGGGCGGGACTGGTGGGAGGGGCATTACAGCTAAATTAGGTTATTTCATGACCTATTGACTTTTTTTTGTAACTGAATACATGATTTAGTACAATATATACGTATTTACCCAGAAAATTTGTAAATACATAAACTGAAGTGTAAACAAGCTTTAATGTGACTGTCAAGCTCTTACTGAAAAGCTGGGTTCTAAAGCAGAAGGGAGTGAAGGCAACAACTGGATCCTAATGCTGGAGGTAAGAGGAGAGAGAGAGAGAGAGAGTTCAGTTCTGCGACCAAGTCTTTGGAAAATAGTCGAGAAGTAAGATCAGGAGGCAGTCGTAGAATTAGAATCTAGCCTCAGAGATGAAGTCGGAAATATAGCAGTCGACTCTCCAGGCTAGAAGATGAAGTCTGAGATAATGAATTCGACTCCCGTGGCTCGGAGGTGAAGTTGGATGTTTAGTATTCGACTCCTGGGCTGGGAGGTGAAGTCGGATGATTAAGTATTTGACTCCCGTAGCTTGGAGGGGAAGTCGGATGTTTAGTATTTGACTCCCGGCCTGGGAGATGAAGTTGGATGATTAAGTATTCGACTCCTGTGGCTCAGAGGTGAAGTCGGATGTTTAGTGTTCGACTTCCGGGCTTGGAGGTGAAGTCTTCAACTCCAAATCCTCGACTTGTCAGGAAGCCTGGAGGTGGCGGTCTTAGAAGCTACGACCTACAACGCCCTTGACATGTCGGTCAGGCAGGAGGAAAGGAGTCAAGCACAGCCTAATCACACCCTCGACTAGTCAGGGGTACAAGGCGGATGTCGGAGAACCGACAACACTGACCTCAACCAGTCAGAAGACCAGAGGTGTGAAGACGGTAAAGTTGATTCAACAGACAGGACTCACAGAAAGAAGGCTGCTGGAGGGAAGCTAGTTGCGAGCTGGAACCTGCTGCTGACAAAGAAGGTCAGAACCACAAAGGCAGAGATCCTAACGGAATAGACACAAGTAAGGTCGGAAGACAAGCCGGGTTGAAGTCAGTGGGAAAATAAACGCAAGTTGGCAGACGAGGAGCAAGGTCAAGACATGTCAAGATTCGGTACACAGGAGACTGGAAACGCTGAAGAACAGAAGGTGCAACTCAGAAGCACGAAGATCGAGCACAGGTAAGATGGCAGAGCAGGTAGATAAAGGTGTGCAGACCAATGAGGAGAAGGGGTCACAGGTGAATGGGAGTGACAGTGACTTTTATTGCCGAGGAGCAATGTGATACATTTATATATACATCACGCATAAGGACACCAGGGTAGGGGCAGAGGAATTTGGGGCTCTAATAGGGACTGTCCCCCACCTATAGAGGGAGACTTAGGAAGTATACATTAGTCATTTGCCCCTGAACTGGCACCTTGTGTGTATCTTCTTCCCTGGCTTGAGAAGTAAGGGTTACTCTCTAAATCTAGCTCCAATTATGCCTGATAGTTACAATACTTGATTTTATGTATAATCTTAATCTTTTGGGCTCAACCCTATTTCTAAATAACTTTCCATTTACACATTGTTCTACAGAGTCTCTTGGTTGAATGTACTACTGTGAGTTTATGTTATCTGATCTGCACTATGGGTGCATTCCCCTTCTCCCCTACTTGTGTTTACTTAGGTATATGTCATAGGTATTTTCATGCTGAGTAAAACAAGGGGAATTCCACTGTTGATAGTGGCTTTAATCAAACATTATAACAGTTCAAACAGTTAGAAAGTGAGTAATAGCTTAATTACTTAATGAATGTTCAGACTGTCAGGAAGTAAGTCTTTTACAATAATAAAATCATTTTCTGAAATCTGCCCACTAGATGGCAGTGTTAATATAAAAAAAAAAACATTTTAGGCTATAATAACTCTGTAAAGATGCATTTCCAAGTGTATGCATTTTTTACTCAACAGGAAAAGCCTTGAAATATACTGTACATTTAAAAAAAAAAAAAAAAAAATGTTTATTGCTCATTTGAAATATGTGGTGTTGTGTGCTGATTTTCCAAGTGCTGGGAAGGTAGTTTTCATTAGCAATCTTCACTTCCACGTCATGGGAGCAGTATTAATAATAATCCTTTATTTATATATAGCGCACACAGATTCTGCGGTGCTTTACACTCATATTGGTTCCTGTCCCCATTGGGGCTCACAATCTAAATTCACCTATCAGTATGTTTTTTGGAGTGTGGGAGGAAACTGGAGTACCCGGAGAAAACCCACGCAAACACAGTGAGAACATACAAACTCATTGCAGATGTTGTGCTTGGTGGGAATTGAACCCAGGACCCCAGCGCTGCAAGGCAACAGTGCTAACCACTGAGCCACTATTCTACAGTGTAAGGTACAACAGGTAGTGAAGAGTGCAAAGGAAAATAGCTCTCCACCAGTCTACTTAAAGCGGAACTACCACCACAAAACAACTTTAGTTTAAATAACTCTCCATCTGGCAACTAGCGCCTGCCCTGTCAGTCCCAACCGTCCCTCGTAGGTGTTGCTAGGAGCTGTTAGGCTCTGGAAGGGACTGACAGGGCAGGCGCGTGGATGTCACAATGGCAAGATGTCCGTGATCTGTCCTGCCTGTCAGCCATGGAAGAAAGGATAAATCTATTGAATAAGGTAATAATTCTGGTGACTAGCGCTACTAAGCAGCTAGTCGCCAGATGGGGAGTTATTTAAGCTAAAGTTAATTTTGTGGTGGTAGTTCCGCTTTAAATTTTAGTAACCCTTTATTATGACTATATTTTCTGCAAGTACATAATATGTAAAGTCAAATTGCCAATACTTTTAATTAATACACTTTTATGTCCTATAAGCTGCCTGAATATCTATTTTTAGACAATTTTCTGGACAGTTCACCATCAGAACAAGACAGTGAAATAATATAACACTGTCCTTGCAGCACCGGGTGCTCTGTATATTGTATGATATTGTTTTTGCATTGTATCTCTCCCTCTGCTTTTTATAGTCGCTGACAGAAAACTCACTGCAGTCAGACCCAGGGGGTTCATTGTCTTGTACACAAAGCATTTATAAAATACATTACATGAAGACTAAAAAATATATAAAAAAAGAATAGGCAATTTGACTTTACACTTTACATACTTGCGTATTATGCATAGCCTGTGTAATATCAAAATCTTAATTTCTATCATGATATGGAGACTTGTACATGTATATGTGTGAATGTAGCAAAATGTACTATTATATGATCGCAGGTTTTATGTTAGTATGAATGTTCATTTGGGTACCTCCTGTCACTCAAAGGGTTAAGGATTATAGGGGATGCAACGTGTTGCTTTGCAATGCAATTCTCATGCCTTGGGTCCTTAAATGGTTAACTGTAAGACCTAATCGTCTGTATTGGTGCAGAATACAAGTGGAAAATTACATGTTTAATTTCCAAATGACATTTGGCCATTCCAAATTAAAATTACTTGCTTAACCTTGTATTCCCAGAACAACAGAGGTCGAGACTTTAGCAGTAATCCCACCGCTGAAGAGCCCAGTTGGAGACACAGTGCCAGCTTAACTAAACTCTTCCGCTGCTTTTTTAATAGTTTTTTTGGCTGTTTGAAGCCAGTGGTTATTTTATGCACGTCTGCTATCTAAATTAAAATTCTTAATTTGGATGGACTTGCTTATGTTAATATTAGTTCTGAGTGTCTCGAGTGCCAGCGTTAAACTTCTTAAAATTATTCCAGATTCAGCTAAATGAACATGAAAAAAAAACTTGGCTTTTATCTTGTTTCCGGTATTCTGTTTTACGTATACAAGCTTGCTTGCCTTTAAAGGGATAGTAGCCCTTTCCTTGCCTCTGGTATTTGGGATGACCCCATAAATAATGCACTGGACAAGGAATTTGGGTTTAAAAAGGCTACAGCTTTATTTATAAACATGTTTTCTTGTAAAGTAAAACCTGCAGGGTAATGAACTAATAAATACCTTTGTCCATGCCTAGACCCCAACCTTAAAGGTTACCACACTCTCAGTACCCAGTCGACCAGCTAAAACCAAGCCCAGTGGATATGGCCAAGTTGACCCGTGGCTGAAGCTGGGGAGAAACATCCCATTAGGCCGTTGGCCTAAGCTCTTGCCTCCAGTCTATCAATCACTCAGTTTACCTTACTTTCTTGGCAAGGACCTACTGCATAGCTTTTACAGAACAACAAAACAAAAATCACAAACACAAGCAAATAATGGGATAGGTTGGTATAACTCTGTGTTCGGCTTGTGCTCTGAGCTGCAACTAAGGGGGGAAAAATGGCTGACACACTTCATCCTCACATAGGCCCCCTCCCCTTCCTAAACCCCAACCAATAGCTGCACACCCTAGCGGTTGCTAGGCTCCTGAACCCCTTCTCCCAGGACTTGATTCTCTTGTGCTACACCCGCTATGCTCCACTTAATCATTTATTTTGATCTTACATATTCTGCAAATGCATAATAAGCAAAGTCAAATTGTCAATACTTTTTTTCCCATCATCACCTATTTGGTTTTTTTACAGTTTAATGTCTCTGGCATTGAGCTCCCTGAATCTGGGGACACTGATACAATATACTTATGAGATTAAATGGTTCTTAATTTTTTAATAGATGGGTGTAATTGAGTTCCCATGCAGCATCCATCCTTTGGTTCTCCAACTGAGAGGCAACATCTCCTATCATCCCTAACCAGCCAATAGCTAGTCTCCCTGGGCTAGCAACAGTGGACTTTTTTCTATTTTCTCTCATATAGCAGTCAGTTTTATGTATGTATACAGTATTTGTTTTGCATTTTATCTGTAGTTGCGTGTATTTGCTGTGCAATATTTAAGTCTGTATTAACTATCATCTCCACACAATAAACAGTAGACGTTATCAGTCTGAATAAGATTAGCCATGGAGCCCCAACCATGATTCTAATGGGCTGTGAAAACCTGTTCATGTCCATAACTGGGAACTCCCCAGGTATTTTATATTATTGTAAAACAAGAAGACAAACAAGGGGAGTGTCTTATAGTGTAGTATATTAGTAGAATCACAACCACAATATTTAGAGACGAATGTGTAGTCACATTATAGAATGACTACCACAAGTCTCTGGTAGCTCATGAGCATGTGTGGGATATTTCAACTGCCCTCACGCAGATAATATGATCCACTCGGCTCGATCCTTCACATTAACCGACTCCATGGAATAGCTCAATATTTAGCAAAAACAAAAGGTCACTCAAATGTACACTTCAGCATACCAGAAATGTATATGAATTTAATGAATAAAGTATCTCGGTACTCACATTTTATAATCAGACCAGCTGAACTATCCCACTTGCCGCTCTGAATCACATACGGGGAATGTGTGGTGTTGATCCTCCCCATTTGTGGACCGAAAAGCTGGACGCCAATTGGACAATCCTCCATAAGAGCAGATATTGTAAAAATCAGTGTGTAATGTCCCCTGATGAAATGGTTTGTGTGACCAAGACACATGTTGGGATCTGTTAATGTTTTTAGTATTGTTTTTTTAATAAAATAGTTTGTTTTTTTAAAGATCTGCTCTTATACTCCTTCATGACAATCAGTGGAGGATTGTGAAGTTGGCGTCCAGCTTTTCGGTCCACAAAAGGGGAGAACCAACACCATACATTCTCCTTGTGAGATTCATACCGGCAAGTGGGATAGTTCAGCTGGTCTGATTCAAAAATATGAATAGTGATATACATTTATTTATCCCATTTGATTCCATTCATATACATTTCTAGTATACTGCAGTGTACATTTGAGTGCTCTTCTTCTGGCTTTTGCCTTACCTTTTTTTGTTTCATTTTATATTATTGTTAACCCCTTGAGGTCCAGAGGGGCAAGCAACACATTCTCCATTGTGCATAGAATCCTTTGTTTGTTGTGCAACAAGCTATACTTATTTTTAATCTTAATTTTTCTGGAAATCAAAATATGATCCCAGCGGCAGAAGCTCCTTATTGCTGTGAAAAAGTAAGAAGTAACGCTGGTATACAGCTGCATAGAAGTCCAGTCTTTAATCTGAAATCCAAAATCAATACAGACACTTTTTTATAAATTGTTCAAGACTGCGGGTGCTGCGGCTGATTTGATTTTGATCTCTGTTTCATGTAACAGTTAGCAGGGAGTGGTAGCGTTGGGTAGCCGAATCTCTCTTTCTTAGTCAGGTGTTTCTCTTGTGATGAAAGCAACTGACATTTTGTTCGACTACCTTTTGCTAACAGTACAGTCCCTTTCCATTGGGGTTTTAAGAATATTTAATCCTTTAACGCTGACACATACAACATGCAGTCATGTCAGCTACAGCTGTTTCCAAACATCACTAACAAAATTATGGACAGGTTTTGAAGCTTCTGAGCTGAAAATGAATACATTGGAGGATTCAACTTGCTGACTGTGTTTATGTAATTTAATTTTACCATCTGGAATAAAGTAAACACTTTTTAGGGATATAAAGTTTTAAAAGTAAAACCACCTCCCCCCCCCTCATAACACTTTCATAGTTAAAAGTGTATTAACCCTTTGAGGGCCAGAGGGGTATCCAACACATTGCAACACATTTTTTAAATTCTACAAAGACTTAAAATACTGCACTTCCGCGTTGTGCAGCACCCTGTATGTGTGGCACAGTGCTGCAGGACTTCCCATCTCCCTCCCAGCTGCCCCAGGTAGCACGGTCACTCTTCCCTTCGTGGTGGCATTTATGTGGACCATAGCTGGGAACTCTCCAGTTTTGCCCCACAGACTCCGTTTTTGACAATGAATTACCGGGTGTCCGGGGCAGAGTCTGATTCTCTGGATGTGGGGCATTTCTGATGAAACTCTGCCCACTTGTGCTCAATCCCACCCTGTTCATCCCACTCCCCGCCCTCTTCTCCTCCTTCCCCAGTCTCTTCAAGCTATTTTTTTGTTTGTTTTAGAAGTCCCATCCCCCACTTACAATTAAGCCCCGCCCATATATGATGCAAATTGTGTTATTTTTATCCCCTCATTGGCACCAGAGGGCTCTTCCCCGGGTAGCCCCAACAAAGAAGTTCCCAGGTATGATGTGGGCTATCGTTACAACAAGCTCCGTTTACCATGCTACTGAGCCTGCGCACATACCGGGTGCCACAGAACGTGGAAGTGCTGGATTTTTAGTCTTGATATCTCCACTAGTAGGGATCTAAATAAAAAAAAATAGCACTAATTTAGTTTTACACATTAAAGCCCATGCACAAAAGTTTTTATTATGTGGATGTTCCCCTTTAAACAAGGGGACTCTATAGATGGTATGCACAAAGACAAGAGGAATACTTATGGAGCAAATTGACTGCTTTATAGATGAAAAATAACGTTTTCTGGGATTCTTCTTGATAGATATGGGGCGTTTAACTTCTTATAGCAATTGTGGAGCAAACTAACATCATCTTAAATAATAAATAAAACATTACCAAATTCCTATTGCGTTAAATGCGTCTGTTAACCCCTTGAATGCTAGAAGGGACTCCACGCATAGCGTTACAATCAGATGGACACCTCTCTGCATTCAAGGCGTTAAAAATTCACTTTACATCAATGAGGATTTTCATGTGTCATCCATGGTGCTTTCGGTTTACTCCAGAATTGCTCTTCAATTCATTTAGTATATTGCCCTTACACCGGAGAACATCTGAACATCTTATATTTACTACTTGTTAAAGCAGAACTTTCATAAGATGAACATAATTACATTAGCGATATGCCTAGACATAGTTGTCTTTTCAAGTATAATCACTGCATTAAAGAAAAATAGAACCTTTTCTGCAGGCAGGCACCGGGGGATCTTGCACTAGGTGTTCTCTGCCTGCGCTGTCAGTCCCTTCCGATGCCTTTCGGCACAAAGGCTTTCAACTCACTAATCGTGGAGTTGAAGGGGACAGACAGCACAGACGCAGAGATGCTGGCTCTGCAAGATATCTGCACTGTTCCCCGCTGCCTGGCTGCAAAAAAGGTTCTATTTTTCTTTAATGCAGAGATTATTCTTGAAAAGACAACTATGTCTAGGCATATCACTAATGTAATTATGATTTTAGCCTCTATGTTCTTCTTATGAAAGTTCTGCTTTAAGGGTTTTGTTTGATACCTTGGGGGTTATGTACTAAGAAGTGATGACTTCTCCAGTGATATGTTCCTATGTTATTCTATGAAGCCTATGCACTAACGTCTCCAAAGTTGGTTCTATAGAATAACATAGGGACTGGAGAAGCGCTATCACTGGAGAAGCCATCTCCGCTTTATCACCTCTTTATCACACCTTAGTGCATCTCCCCCCCTTGAATGCTAGAGAGGACTCCAACAGATTGGAAAGCAATGCATTACTAGAGACCTTCCTAGGATCCAAGAGGTAAAAGAAGAAAAAAAAAATAGTAAATCTTCCATCTTGGCATTTTTGTAGAGATGTTTAAAATCTGTATTGTTTTTTAACCCTTGGGGTGCCAGAGTGGTATGCAATGCATTATGAAGCAATGCGTTGAATACCCCTATGGCACTCAAAGGGTTAAAGTGTTAGTAATGTCCACGAAAAAGTTTTTTGCATTTAGAAGAGCTTAAAAAGCTGAGCTAAATGCAAAAAAAAAAATATCTCTCAAACCGCTATGGTTTAAGAGATACGGGTGTTTAAAATTTGATCTGTCAGCAGGAGATTCATGTAGGCCAACACAAGGCGCTTGAGCAGAGCTGCGATCTCGTTATTTACCACTAATCCCTTCATTGGAATGGTCTAAAAAAGTGCTTGAAAACCAGGCACACGTTTTAGACCATTCCAATGAAGGGATTCATTTTAAATAACGAGATCGTGGCACACCTTGACGACCGACACAAATCTCCTGCTGACAGCTTTACAGCAGTCAGTAGGAAACAGCAAACTTTAAACGCCTGTATCTCTTAAACCATAGCGGTTTGAGAGATACATTTTTTTGCATTTAACTCAGCTTTTTAAGCTCTTCTAAATGCAAAAAAAACTTTTTTTGTGGACATTACTAACATTTTAAAGATTATAAAGTCAGAGAGGTGTCCACGGAATGCATTGGACACAAATCTGGTCATCAAAGTTTAACTCTTTGAGTGCCAGAAGGGTACGCAATGCATTGCAGAGTAATTTGTTGCTCACCCCTTTGGTCTTCAAGGAGTAACGCATTAGAATCCCTTAAATGTCACTGCCTTTCCTGTACTTGACCTTTGATCAGGTGACCTAAACCATTATTGCGTTTATCTTGCTCGGCAACAATTTGGTTTTGCTAAAAAAGCTGTCCACCTTAGTTAATAAATCTGCTTGTGAAACAGGCCTCTGTGCCTGGCATTCAGTGAAGGTTACTTGGTACTTGCGGTTTTCTGGAAATATTCGTCCGTCTTGACCAATACATAATAATTGATTGCATGCTCTGTGTGTGCTTTTTTGAACTTGATGAGAATTATTCTATATGAATTAAACAATTATTTTCCAGGAAAAGCCAATATTTTTTTGTCTTGACAACATCTGTAAATTAATTTATACAGGTGTTACTAGTAGTTACTAGCATCTGTAGGAATGTGCAGTATATATTATTTTCAATTAAGGTTAATAATAATTAAAAGTACAGTAGGCCTGCCCATTTAACCCTTTGAGTACCAGAGGGGTACAGTTACGTACCCGTCTGGCACTTAAAGGGTTAACTTTTGAGTGCCAGGGAGGTGTCCAACACATTGCAATGCAATGCTTTGGATACCTCCCCGGCACCCAAAGGGTTAAATTATGGAGACTGGCAGAATAAAAGTGATACCTTTATTGGTGTAAGATTTCAAGACAAAGATCTCTTCATTAGGGATGCATGACAAAGAGACCTAAGTTGTCTTGAAAACTTACAGTCTAAAGCTTCTCAGTCAATAAAGGTATAATTTTCACTCTACCAGTCTCCCCTCTGTTTACATGGCTAACAAGGTATCTCCTTTTATATACATTTAAATTACAGCACAGAGTTCATACATTGCCTTAGACATAATCTGAGGTGACTAGTTGTTTTTAAAAATACAGTGTAAACGTGCTGTAAAGGCTACTACCAATACTAAAAGACTTCAGCAGAGGAAGGGTTTTTTTTACATTAGATCTGTTAAATTGTGGAATTCCTTGCCCAAGGAGGTGGTTATGGCAGATACAATGGATACATTTAAGAGAAGATTAGATACATTTCTTTCAAAGGGAACATACAGGATTATACTGTATATTAGTAGGCAAATCAGGAAGGTCTGATAAAGACTAACTTATTTGGTAGCAGGAAAGCTATACAGTTCTCGTGTCACTAGGGTATAAGGCAATGGTTGAACTTGATGGACTTGTGATTTTATTCAACCTAATTTACTATGTTACTATGTTGCATCTTCAAGTAGCCAAAACAATGCACTTATAGGGCAAACCAGCTACACCATAGGGGACAAATGAAAATACCCCAATTCATGTTGATTAAAATGGGGCTTTTAACTCATTGCATGCTGGAGATGTCTTCAAAGCATTGATAAGCAATGTCTTAGAGAACTCTAGATTTCAATAGGTTAAAAACTGTTTAAAGTGATAGTAATACTTAAAATTAATTTTATTTTATATTGTAGCCATGGAAAAACATTAAAAACTATATAAATATTATCTCTCAAACCGTTATGGTATGAGAGATAGTCGCAATAAAGTTTCCCCCTGAGTGACGTCAGCACTCTAGCTGACAGATCTGGGATCCGGTCCACAGCCCGGCTGCGGCTCTTCAGCAGAGCCGAGATCACAAGATATAAAAATAACTACTTAATTGTAATAGTCTACAAAGTGTGACTGTTTGCAAGCACACATTGTAGACCCTTCCAGTGAATTAGTTGTTTTTATATCTTGCGATCTCGGCTCTGCTGAAGCTCCGCCGGCTGATCTGTGGACCAGGTTCCAAGTCTGTCAGCAAGATGGCAGACTTGGCTGAAACAGCAAATGAGGTGGAAACTTTACTTGCCAATATCTCTCAAACCATAACTAACAGTTTAAACCAGTTGGAACTTTTATTTGTTCCCTATATTTCAGTTGGTTTCTCTCTTTCATAGTAAAAGTACAAGTGCTAACAACTATATATATTAAAAGCATTTTTATACTTTAATATACTCTGGCTAAGTTAGCATGAGTAACATTTATTTCTTTTGTACAGGATGGCTAACATAAAATCTAAGATAAACTGAAGATAAAATATTAAGATAAAATATAAGGTAAATGTAAGATAAAATCCTAAGTACACTAGCAGTCAAAAGTTTGAGAACACCTACATTTTTGCTACTTTTAGTTATTACCAGATATCTTGACAAAAACATTAGAAAAACATGTCAACATTGGGTATTTCTAAAATCAAGACAAGTATTATAACCCTTTGAGTGCCAGAAGGGTATGCAACGCATTGCTTTTGAATGCATTGCGTACCCCTCTGGCACTCAAAGGGTTAATCTATTTAGCAGGGGGGGTTTTTTAAGCGTTTGTGGATGTGTAAAAGATTTTAGGTGACAAAGTTTAAAAAAAGTGCATTTGTTATATTTGTTTCATCATATTTTATCAATTGTTTTACAGGAAATTTGATGAAAATATTGGTATCTTTAGAAAGCCCATCTTATGGCAAGAAAATCCGTGTATAATATATGTGGGTACATTAAATGAGTAAGAGGAACACAAACACAGTACAAGTGTTAAAACAGCCATGGTCCTTCTGGACCATGGCTGTTTTAACACTTCTACTGTGTTTGTCCTTCTGGACCATGGCTGTTTTAACACTTCTACTGTGTTTGTCCTTCTGGACCATGGCTGTTTTAACACTTCTACTGTGTTTGTCCTTCTGGACCATGGCTGTTTTAACACTTCTGGACAATGGCTGTTTTAACACTTCTACTGTGTTTGTGTTTAGCTTTAATTTTCCTCTTACTCATTTAAGGCGGAACTTCCATGGTCCTACAACTAAAACTTGTATGTTAAATACTCCCCCAGGTAACAAGAAAACGTTAGGCAATCGTCTTATAAGTATGTCCACTGTTGTTCGTGTCAATCAAGAAGGATGTCCCTGCCCACAGCCGTCTTTTTTTTTTTGTTGTTGAGCACGTACTAGCGTTGTGCATGCGCATTAGAAACAGTGACCTCACATTCCCATCCATGCACACGCATTACAGTCTGCCCTCTGGTTGGGAGGGTAAGAGGTTAAGAAAGTTAATTGCTGATACACTGCCTATAAATAGAGAAGTGAAAACATACTAAAAACAAAAGTTGTTTAAAAGGAATTGGCAAATAAAACTTTATTATAATAAAATATGGGAATATTGTAAATAAAATGTATTATTATAAATTATTGGAAAATCGTACTTTTGCTACAGTTGTATTCTGCTTATTTATACAGTGCGAGTGCTGTACATGAACGTGTTCGCACCTCACTGACATGACCTGGACGCGCAGGATGTTAGGAACGTGCCAGGTCACATGGTGTAGCAGGGACTGATGTAGGATTCAGGGGCAGGACGGACGCTTCACACACAAGCCCTGTGGGAGAGTCTTCTGCGCCATAAGGTGCATAGCGGTAGAGCTCTGTCTGCAGCATACGTCGTCAGGTAAAGATTTCATGTCTGTGTTGCTGAATTTATACACATTTAAAAGTGAAAAGACACACAACAATATAAAAAAGGGAAACAAAAGAAGGTATGAAGCCACGATGGTACAGAGGTGAAAGTTCCACTTTTATGTACCCACATATTGTATATACTGTTTTTCTTGCCATAAAATGGGCTTTCTAAAGATACCATTACTTTCATCAAATTTCCTGTAAAACAATTTATAAAATATGATGAAACAAATGTAACAAATGCACTTTTTTTTTAACTTTGGCACTAAAAATATTTTACACATCTACAAACGCTAAAAAAAGCCTTCTAAATAGAATATGATATTTGTCTTGATTTTTGAAACACCTAATATTGACATGTTTTTCTAATGTTTTTGTCAAGTTATATGGCAATAACTAAAAGTAGCAAAAACCGAGGTGTCCCAAAACTTTGACTGCTAGTGTATGCCTTGTTCTGACATGGTCCTTGCTTGTTTAAAGGAATACTAAAACATGAAAAATGAGTTTATGTAATTTCATTATTCTGTATGCCAAGCTATGATCTGTAATAAATCAGTCATTGCCTTAACTCCTTGAGAAGACACCGGAGTAGGTGCTACAACGGAACCGCCATGCTTCCCCAGCCAAAAAAATTAAACCCGTATTCAATAAAACTCAATTTTATTCTTCCATGTTAAGAACATCATTCCATAAATCAGCGGGTTGTTGATGGACTACAAATAATAGATGTGCAAGGAAACGAAGAGCCTAACACGTTTCGTCAACTCCTTGAGGATTAGAGAGGTTTGCAGCCTTAAATATGACCTATGGAAGTATCCATCCATGTTTTGTGCAGTATCCTAGGAGCCAATTAGCACAGAATTCTTTATAGTTGTCTCAGAAATAATAGATCAGCGTTATCTGTAAACTGTAAGAGATATTAAGGTTGAGAGTACTTCAGGGTTCACTGCCTGGCCCACTGCTTGTTTTTAACATGTTTATAAATGACCTGGAAATAGAAATGGAAAGTAAAATTCTGATATTTGCAGATGACACTAAATTATGTAGGGTAATAAATTCAGAGCAGTATGTTTGTTCTCTGCTGAATGATTTAGATAAAATGGCAGATTGGATAAACAAATGGAATATGAGATTTAATGTAGGAAAGTGTAAATGTATTTGGGAAATACAAATAAGCATGTTGCTTATGAAATCAGAGGGAAAATTCTAGGAGACTTGTTGCACAAGAAAGATCTTAGATCACTGCAGACTTGCCAGTAGTATTCAGTGTCAAACAGCAGAAGGTAAGGTAAACAAAATATTATGCTAAATAAAAAGTGGTATTGAAGCAAGCAGGGTTCCATAACTTTGCCACTGCACAAATCGTTGGTAAGACCTCACTAGTAATATGAAATGCAGTTTTGGCCACCCATTCTGTAAAAGCAAGAAGAACAACAAATTTAATTAAGGGGATTGAAGAACTGAAGTATGAAGAACGTCTAGTTAAACTAGTGAAAAGACACTTAAAGGGTTAGTAATGCCTGAATTTAAGTTGATGCAATATGGAAGATTTAAAAAAAATAAAGTATCTGGAGAAAGTTCTATCTCTCATACCTTTATGGTTTGAGAGATATTCACCGTTAAAGTTCCCCCTCCCTCCCCTTCTCCCGACGTCAGCACTCTACTGACAGAAGGAGATCCTAGTCCTGGCGCCAGCCGGCTCATCAGTAGAGCCGAAATAGCGATCTTTACAAAGAATTATTTCATTGGAACAGTCTACAAAGTGTGCCTGGTTTGCAAGCACACTTTGAAGGCCGTTCCACTTTGTAGACCATTCCAATGAAGTAGTTATTTTTAAATATCACAATTCTGGCTCTGCTGAAGAGCCTCCTAGAGTCCGCCGACACAGATCTCCTTCTGTCAGCTTTACAGCTGGCATGAGGGAGGGAGGAACTTTCATGCCGAATGTCTCTCAAACCATAAAGGTTTTAGAAATAGGACTTTCTCCAGATACTTTATTTTTTTTAAATCTACCATACTGCATCAACTTAAATTAAGGCATTACTAACCCTTTAAGAAGGGATCTAGGTACATTGTATAACTGTATACAAGGTCAATCCTAGGATCTCTCTAGTAAGATTTTTATTCAGTATCTAATCAAATAACTAAGGGCTACCATTTAAGATCAGAGGAAAGCATGTTTCAACTTCAGAAGAGGAAGGGGTTCTTTACAGTAAGGTCTGTTAAAGCAGAACTTTCACATATTAATAAGTCGCCCTTCAGTCATTAAATATATGGCGACTTGCTTGATAATACGTGGATTACATATAAAAAGTGGCAGATTCTAAAGAAATCTGTAATCTTCGGAGACTTACGGCCAGGTTAGTTCAGTCTGCACACCTGCTCCGTCAATCCCTTCCGGTTACAGTGTGGCACACTGCAGTGCTTCTTACAGAGACCGGGACTGACAGGGCAGGCGTGCAGACAAGATGTCTGCGCTGATGCCTGACTTCCGGTCTCTGAAGATTAAAGATTTCTTTAGAATCTGCCACTTTTTATAGGTAATACACGTTTTATCAAGCTAGTCGCCAAATGTTTAATGATTGTAGGGCAACATTAATATGTGAAAGGTCTGCTTTAAATGGATTAATTTTTTACCCAGGGATGTGGCAATAGCAGATACAATGGATACATTTAAGAGAAGATTAGATACATTTATCTCAGAAGGGAGCATACAGAGTTATGCTGTGTATTAGTTGGTTAAACAGGAAGTTCTGGTAAATAGACTAGCTCAGGAAGGATTGTGTAATTCTCATTTTCAGGGTCCTACTGTGGCAGATGGTGAACATGATTAACTTTTGTCTTTTTCTGCCTAATTTATACTTAACAGGAAAATATTTCTGAAATGTGGCTGTTTTTCTCAATATATCAACTGCCTTACTTCTTGTCGCACATTCTGATCTTGCATACAAACAAGTAAACTATTAATGATTGCGTAGAGTAATTTACACATCCATTAGAAAAAGCAAGCTTGGTTTTAGGAATGTAGAATAATGGTTTCTCTTTTTTTCTATACTTTTATGTCTCTGACAGTGAGCTACCTGGATCTCAGCTTCCTGTGTGTTTTCTGGTCAATAGACCACTTTCCCTGAAGCATTGAATGCTCTGTGTGTTGCCTTGTTTATATTGTACTTTTTATCTCTAGACTTGTGTAAACAGATCAAGGTAGCTTATTGTCAAGAAAACAAAAATGAAAATTAGGTGAAGATTAAATAAATATAATAATAAAAGTATATGAAGTTTGGGTGTGCATATTATGTTCTTGCAGAATATGTAGAGTGAAAATAAAGGGTTACCCTTCCTTTAAAGCGGAACTATCTCCTTCATAATTTTGCCCCCCCAATCCTTTCCTAATGTAGCGATATGTTAAGCTATACTGTTATTATGATGAAAGAGTCTGCGTTATTAAAGAAAGTAAACTTCTTCTGTAGGCATCCAGGGCACTGAGCTTACAAGAGAAGCTCTGTGCGCCTGCACATTCAGCAACTTCTGTTACTTTAAAGGGATAGTAATACTTCAGTATATATATATATATATATATATATATATATATATATATGTTTTTAAATATTAAGTTTTACAATAAATGTACAACTTTTTACACACTAGAATTGTAGGGATCTGGACAAGGTCATCTTAAAGCACTGCTGAGCCCCAGTCAAAGAATAACATGGGCCACCTTAAACTCTTGTACATTAAAAATGTCTTAAATGTTTTAAATAAAAACTACCAATTTTACCACTTTATTAAATTTAGAGTACCTTCTCTGTTCTTAACCCTAGACTGACATCAACAGTTTGAAAAGATAATGAAAGTTCACACCCATCTTCACACAATGTTTAGTTTTCACTCTTGGCTTTGCTCATAGAGCAGACTGTATTGTGTACTCAGATTGTCAGGCAGAGGGAGTCCTGGGGAGTTCCATACTGTGCAGTATGTCAGAGAGTTTTTTCTTGACTGTATGAGATACTCCTTCCACCAGTGGATCCTGGCTAGTTGCCTACTTATCCCATTTGTTAATATGGCCCTGGATCTATAATCAATCAGGAATTTTCAGTTTCCTGCATGCAGCCATGTTTTGTAGCATCATCTGTGACAAAGAGCTCTAAAATGCTGAGTTAAATATCTACAGTATTTTGAAAAAAAATGCTGCTTTTGTGTTGGACGATTTTTAATGAAAATGTTCCTTTTTTACACTGGCAAAGTTATTCATTTCATGATTCTTCAACATTCACTATGGTAATCTGATGAAACTGAATGCAGCATATGAGCTGTTGAACAGTGTTGCAGTTATGTGAAGAGATGCACATAGTTTAGATAGCAGGAATTGAATTAAAACTATTACTGACTGACAAACAATAAAGCACTCAGCTTCCTTAAAGGAACAGTAATACTTAAAATGTAAAAAAAAATATGTTGTAGGGTTTATACTCCTGAGTAAATCAAGGGAACTCCCACTGTTGAAAGTTGTTTACATCAATAGTTATTACATCTAAAACATACACAGTGACCTGAAATTGTACAGTGGCGCTGTTGCTACACCATCCTATGGAGATTTATGGTCAACTGACCAGAGCTGTCCATAGGCTGGTGTAGCAACAGTGCCACTGTACAATTTCAGGCCACTGTGATACTGCACATAAAATTTCAAGTCTGAGCTGTAATAACTATTGAAAAAAAAAACCTTTCAGCACTGGGAGTACTCTTGTTCTACTCAGGGGGATAAACCCTGTAACATATATTTTTTTCTTAAAGGGACAGTAATGCTTCACAAAAACAGCAACTCCAATTAATCTTCATAGTATTTGGGCCATGGAGAGTATTATTTCAATACTGTCAGAGCTGTTGTTCAAGAGTAATTGAATGATAAAATATACCCCTCCCTCTCCTTTTACCTAGTGTAAGCCTCCTCCCCTCAGATGTGGAATCTGGTCTTGAGACCAGACAGCTCACAGCAAGGGACAGTCTTCTTACTGTGAATATAAGGAAAACCATACCCCCCTTGACAGGTTTTTTAGGTTTTCCCCTTATGCTAATTGAAGATTGTCCCTCTCTTTGATCCACCTGGACACCACTTTGCTGCTCTGAGGTGAGCAGTGTTACATCAGTAAAAGGGGCAGGAGGTGGATACCTTATCATTCAATTACTCTTATACTACAACTCTGACACTATGAAGATTAATTGGAGCTGCTTTTATTGTGAAACATTACTATCCCTTTAACTAGAATTCAGCATCCATTATATTAAACTAGTTTTAAAGCCCGTATACACGGGCCAACACTGGCGGAGCTGCAGTCATGCACAGTACTGACTGCCCGAATGTACCGCGGCTGATACAGAGCAGGGCGCTCCGAATTCAGACCGTAGTCCTCTCTGCACACTGAGGACTCTGGTCTGAATTCGGAGCACCCGCTCCGTATCAGCCGCAGTGGGGCAGTCTGTACTTCTCATGACTGCAGCGTGCTCAGCCGTCTCTACTGCACACAACGGCTTCTGACAAACATAGTGAATTATAATATAGGGTGAACTACAAGAGCTCTGCTGGTCAACTGGTGGAAAACCCTCCCCCACAGTCAAAGAGAAACTCTGATTGTAATACAGAACACTAGATTCTACTGGATCTCTCTCTTTCTCTCTCTCTCTCTCTCTCCCCCCTAAACCTATATATCACATAATACTTACTGGGGAAATGTACAACTCTGCCATTTCAGCTCCACTATATTAGCCACATTAGTAACGTCAGCAGCTGCACCTTCCGGTATGGACTAGAGCATATGATCACTCTAGTGCATATATGTGGACATACGTTGCTGTCGATAAGACTTTAAGGTCCAGTAAATGGTCAATAAAAATCATTTTAAACAAATGGCAGTAACTTTATGGATATGGGAATGGAGTTCCAATAGATTAGAACTCACTTATTATCACACTCTTTGTCCTGCAAATTATAGAAATCTGCAGGGCTGAGTGATGTCAGCACCTCCCTCGGCATCTATGGGAGATTTCTGTCCACTCCATAGAAATGTATTATTATTATGGAGAGGATAGCAATCTTGCTTTAGTCAGGTGTGAAGCTTAGAAATCGGTTTCAGTTCAGAATTACGTTAGATCCCTTGTGCTGTCTTTCCAATATGTGAAGTCATATGTGAAAACTTAGCATTATGTGACGACAAATGTGGAAACTCAACAGGAGTCTGTGCTAAAATACTCACAGGAATAATTTTTGTGCTGCGGCTGCCAAATGCCAATGTACTGAGTTTTCTATGCCAAAATATTATCTCTTTGTGATGCTTGTACCAAGGAAAGGGCATTGTGGGAAGGTGTGGTGGCGTTTTGGGGCATTCCATTCATCTGTGCCTAGTTTTTTGCTCAGTGCTAAGAGGTGCAGAGGAAATAGATGTAACATTCTTCCATTTCCTCTGCAATTTACAGGGATGGTATTATGGGCCTGCGGATAGTAACACTTTATATGCAAATAAAGATATACTGTAGGGCAGGGTTTATAATTTTAAGTCCTTTGCTACTAGCCAGACCTGAAAAGTTACTCACCACTGCAAGCCATAACATACCAACCAGGGCTGAATTTCTACTCGCCAGGGCTAAATTTTCACTCACCATTGGCTAGTGGCGAGTGGAAATTTTGAGCCCTGCTGTAGGGTGTATACTCTTGAGTAAAACACGGGTACTCCCAGCTTTGAGTGGTGTTTTATTCAAAAGCTATTGCAGCTCAAACTTTTTCGGTGCAATATCTCATCAGATTGAAACTGTACAGTGGTGCTATTGTTACACCATCCTATGGACAGCTCTGATCAGCTGACCATACACCTCCATAGATTGGTGTAGCAACAGAGCCAGTGTAGAATTTCAGGTCTTTGAGATATCGTACCTAAAACTGGACTGGAATAACTTTTGAAGAAACACCTTTCAGCACTGGGAGTAACCTGTTTTACTTAGGAGTGTAAACAGTACAATATATATTTTTTTGACTATTAAATGTTACAGTCACTGTAATGATGGAGCAGTGTGTGCATTAGTTTGCAGTAAAGTCATCATACACACTATTAAAAACCCTAAATTCCTGCTGCATGATTACTATTCTGATAGTGAACTGCTCTGTGGGTCCGTACTATACCCAGTATTTTGCCAAGGTTATGAAGGTACAAGCATTTAGTATTATGTGAATCTAGGTATGAGCACACAATGTTCTATGATACATTTCCAATGCATTGCTTTGCAATAGATGAAAATGAGTTTAGCATCCAAAGGGTAAATGTAGTTTGTGTGAGTGTACTATAGGCTTAAGCACTCACTTTAAGAAAGAGTGGAAAACTAGTGCGCTAGGTATTTAACCCCTTGGATACGAAAGAGGTCTCTGATGCCAGAGAGACGGTTCAGTTTCTTAATACACCACCTGCAGACTTTGTCCAGATCTCAGGGTCATAAGTTCTAGTTCCAGAAAGGTCAATTCAGTCTTTAATTCTTCTGAGGGAGATAAATGAGTACCCAGGACATACTTGAAAAATGACAAACATTTGCAGTATATCCTTCCTGGTAAAATACTTTAATAAAAAAACATAAGTGTATTGTGAAGGATTTAAGTGGGCCCGCTTCTTTATACTTTACCCTGGCCCAGCAGTGACTTAAGATGGCCCTGAAACGTCGTTTTGGAATAGAACTCATCTGACAATGCTTTTATTATGGTTTTGTTTCCCACGATGGGAAATAGAGAAATCTATTGTGTTCTGAAGACTTTTGCCAATGCAGATATTCTTTACTGACAGAAGTTCAACTCTGAATTCATCTCTTGTTTTCCATTCTGATGTTTTATTGCCAGTAGCAGACTCTCAAAGTCTCCATTTTCATGCCTACTTAACCATTTAGATGTCAGTGATGTGTCTTGGACATCTATTTCTCATCCAAATGGAGCTCGAGTGGTTAATTGTCATGGGAATTGAGAATTTCATATTGAAAGAACACTAACATCTAAAAAGGGAAATTATGTTATATGCATTTAACTGTCATATGCTCGAAGCTAGCATTTATAATAATATAAAAGTTCTAAAATAAAGTCTTAAATATGTCTTTTGCAGTAACTCAAGGTCCTGGTTTGTATACACAAGCATATCACATACATTATATTGTAGTAATATATGTAGAATTAAGTGTGTTTGTGACCACTGAAGAATTCTGTGTATGTGAATCTGTGTGTGATTATATTACCTGTGAACTCTACGTATCTGCCCCAGAGACTCTGGTTTTTATAGTTAATTACCAGGTCTCAGGGGACAGAGCCTGATTATCCAGATATGAACTTCCTCTGAAACTCTGCATACTTCTCTTCCCTCTTCCTTCCCAACCTATTCTGTCTACTTTATGATAATAAGCCCTGCCCACCTGATTAAGCCACACCCCCTATATGACAGGATTCACTTCATTTACATCCCCCTGGTCACAGCACATGAACACTCTCCAGGGGCTCAAGAGGACAACGTTCCCTGGTATGGTGATTATCTGCTGTAGAATTCCAGTTGATATAATTTGTCAGTTTGTAACAAAGTGAAGTGCATTATATTGTTTTACTTTTGATATTTGTGATCACATCAGTGACTGTGAAAAACACTTCATGTTGCAGATTTTTCAATATGATTTCCTATTTAATGGAGCATCTGAATTGCCATTGCACTTTTCCTTCTTGTAATAATTGCCCTACAATTCACAGTTCCCATTTGCCCCAGAAACTTCCCTTGAATTCTATAGCCCCTGTAAAATCAGAGAGAGATTTAAAATGTTGCCACCCATTGTTTGGTTGAGGATGATGGGCATTATAGTCCAACAATAGCTGAAGGGATGAACGTTTCCCACCCCTGGTCTTTTTGTTGGATATTGTGAACTAGTGTAAAAGCCAGTGTACACAGGCCAAGGTCTGGGTGATGTTAACCCTTTGATTGCCAGAGGGGTATGCAATGCATTGCTTTGCAATGCGTTGTGTACCCCTCTGGCACTCAAAGGGTTAAGAAGCCGGTCCTGCTCTGCCTCCTGCCGCCAACGCAGTCATGCACTGTAGAGACTGCCCGAAAGCACAGAATGCTCCCAGTGCAGAACTCCCAGCATTCTGTGCATTCGGCAGTCTCTACTGAGCATGACGGCTTTTGACAAACATCCTAGTTAATTATTATATAGGATTGCTTTTGAATTCAAAATTACAATAAACCCACATTTCAGATATTGTTTTTGCCTTTTTATTAACTCCTCTCTGGAAAATCTGATTTTGCCATTGCCGACTAAATTAGCAGTAGAGATACCTTTGCTCAAGAAGGTACTTTCTTAACTCTTTGTGTGCCAGAGAGGTAGCCAATGCTTACCTGACTGTTAGTGTCATTCAAGGACAGGAATCCCCACATCATTGCTCTAGCCTGGAGTACATAATCTTTGGATCATTGGCTGATGGGAACTAAAATTCCCATCAGCAGCAGCCAGGCTGAGGAGATTTGTAGTCCCCAGCAGCTGGAAGTCCCAAGCCTGACTGCCCTGTTCTAGACTGTACCTAATTCAAGGGATACTATTGCTAGATTTTTACAAAAATTAATATTGTAGACATTAAAACCATGAATAGAAAGAGCTATCTCCCATCTCTCACACTTTTATAGTTTAAGAGAAGTCTTCTATCTAGCTGAGAAAATCACCGTTCGGTCCTGGGACCGTCCTGCGGCTCTTCAGAAGAGTCGAAATAGCACAATATAGGAAGAAATACTTCATTGGAACAGTCTATAAAGTGTGCTTGGTCTACAAGCACACTTTGTAGACTGTTCCGATGAAGTATTTCAATGTAAATAGCTCAATCTCGGCTCTGCTGAAGAGCCCCCTGCCGGTCAAATAACCAGGACCCGCTTCTGTCCCGTAGAGCACTAATGTCTCTGAAAGGGGCAGGAGGGGGGTCTTTAAATGCTATGAACTCGTAAACTATAACGTTTGGAGAGATGGGAGGTAGATTATTCTACTAATATCTACAATATTAGAATTTTTTAAACCAAATTATTACTATCCCTTTAACTTTATATTTCCTGTAAGTGTATAATAGGTAAAGTCAAATTGACCATGTTTTTTAAATGAATTCCCACTTATATTTTAACACTTTTATGTCCTTATCAATAACCTCCCTGGATCTACGTTTCCAGAGAGTTTTTGGGGTCAGTCACATCAAAGCAGTATAGTAATACAATATAATCTTCTTACATTGTATCTTTTCTACATTGTATCAATATAACTTGTTTCACAATCTCTCGAAACAGTCAATGTGACATTTTGAACTTGCAGAATGTGTCAAAATAAACAGTTACTATCCTCTTAAAAGACCCATTTAAATCAATGGGAATTTACGGAAAGTGTAATCGCTCCTCTACGGTGCAGTTGCTTTACTCCAGAATTACTCCTGTATTTTTTTGTGCTTAATGCCCTGTGCTTTTTGTATGTTTCTCGAAAACCTCTTCACTTCCAGACAAGTGTAAGTTTGATTTACTGGTTACAGCATGTCAGAAATATTTGTATTTCTTTTAGAGAAATGAGTACACTTTCAGTATATCATGCAACATCTATTCTGTAGCTGGTACAAAACAAACAAATTGGGCTTTCACAGATTTCATCAACAGCAGTGAATCACACTGGATCTTTGACATAAAGAAAACAAGGTCACACTTTTAAGGCAGAAATTCAGATAGAGAAAAAAACATTTCCTATTCGTATCTACACAATAGCTTTCTGATCATTACTATCCAGTTAGTCTTTTCAGGCAATTTTGACAAGACAGAGTGCTTGTCAGTTATAATTTCATCCTTGCCCTTCATTGAAGCCCTTTAGCCTTCTAACAAATGACACCGTGACATTATGCATTGCTCTGTGTCTGCAATTGCACAAGAAGAGGAAGCAGAGCTCTCTAGTCTTGGACTCCACTAATGTCTGATGTGCCATATCCCATGATGTAGTCATAGGAGGTTTACCGGGTCATTATTTAACAATTTGCCTGCCAGAGGGGAGTGTATCACATCGTAGAACAATGCATTGTGCACCCCTCTAGTATTCAAAGGGTTAAGTGTAGTATCACTTTACATTCCTTCAGATAGTATTAACCCCTTAACAACCCTTGTCGGTCATGGTACGTCATGGGTAAAAAGTGCTTGAACGACCCATGACGTACTATGACCGTCATGGATTTCAGGGCTCCCTGCACAGCTGCACGCCGTTTGGGGAGCCCTGAGTCCGATCATCAAAAAAAAATGCTCCGTCATGCCTTAAGTGACCGCCGCGTGCCTGCGCGGCCGGTCGTTAAGGGGTTAAAGGAGAAGTAGCACCTCCTAATGATAACCCAAACATATTAATGTCGGAAAATCGTAATGGCCCCTATGAATATCGTCCTTGCCCCTTGGTTCAAGAGATAAGATCAGGAATCAGTCCTATATGTCATGTCCCTGGAGGCAGACATGACAGTTGCTAACAGGACCCCTGGACCTCAAACTTCCCCAAGTCACACAATAATTTAACCCTTTCAGCACCAGAGGGGAGTTCAGTGGATTGTTTAGCAATATGTTACATGACCCTCTGATCCTTAAGTAGCACACAAACTCTGCCTGCTTCAGTTAAAAAAACTGCCAGCAACTGTCTGCCCCCATGCACCTGAGAAACTGTTATGTCCACCCCCATGGACCTGAGAAACTGTTATGTCTGCTCCCATGGACCCGAGAAACTGTTATGTCCACCCCCATGGACCTGAGAAACTGTTATGTCCACCCCCATGGACCTGAGAAACTGTTATGTCTGTTGCATGGACCTGAGAAACTGTTATGTCCGCCCCCATGGACCTGAGAAACTGTTATATCTGCTCCCATGAACCTAAGAAACTGTTATGTCTGTTCCATGGACCAGATAAACTGTTATGTCCAACCACATGGACTTGAGAAACTGTTATATTTGCTCCCATGGACCTAAGAAACTGTTATGTTTGTTCCATGGGCCGGATAAACTGTTATGTCTGACCCCATGGACCTGAGAAACTGTTATATCTGCTCCCATGGACCTGAGAAACTGTTATATCTGCTCCCATGGACCTGAGAAACTGTTATATCTGCTCCCATGGACCTAAGAAACTGTTATGTCTGTTCCATGGACCGGATAAACTGTTATGTCCACCCCCATGGACCTGAGAAACTGTTATGTCTGTTCCATGGACCGGATAAACTGTTATGTCCACCCCCATGGACCTGAGAAACTGTTATGTCTGTTCCATGGACCGGATAAACTGTTATGTCCACCCCCATGGACCTGAGAAACTGTTATGTCTGTTCCATGGACCGGATAAACTGTTATGTCCACCCCCATGGACCTGAGAAACTGTTATGTCTGTTCCATGGACCGGATAAACTGTTATGTCCACCCCCATGGACCTGAGAAACTGTTATGTCTGTTCCATGGACCGGATAAACTGTTATGTCCACCCCCATGGACCTGATAAACTGTTATGTCTGACCCATGGACCTGAGAAACTGTTATGTCCACCCCCATGGACCTGAGAAACTGTTATATCTGCTCCCATAGACCTAAGAAACTGTTATGTCCACCCCCATGGACCTGAGAAACTGTTATGTCTGCTCCCATGGACCTGAGAAACTGTTATGTCTGTTGCATGGACCTGAGAAACTGTTATGTCCACCCATGGGTATGTCCACCCCCATGGACCTGAGAAACCGGTGTGTCCACTCATGGGTATGTCCACCCCCATGGACCTGAGAAACTATTATGTCCGCCCAGGGCTGATTGAAGACACAAGTACAGAATTCATAGGAGCATTAGGAGTTTCTTATCATGGTACCATGTGTTCGGGTTATTACTAGGAAATTTTATTTTCCCTTTAACCTCTTTGGTACTAGAGAAGTCGCAAACAAACACACTGGGGGGGTCCATAGGTTATTACGGTCAGCAAGAAAATCTTCAGCTCACACAATAGAACACTCGCATTTGACTGTGGCTGCCTTGAAATCTGGTGCAAATCACATATGGGGGATATTGTTTGGCCTGCACACTGATACCACTGGCAAATTGCTTCTCTCTTGTCCTCTCATCTCAGGACTGAAACTCAGAAACATAATGAAAACCAAACACACATATACTCATACGAGATGAAAATACTGGTGTTGAGGCGACCAGCACAATGATATACAGGAATATTAGCATGGCCGTGTGTCTCTTGTCTCACTCACTCACTAGCATTTGAATTGATGCTTCCCTTCTAACCCTTCGAGTGCCAGAGAGGTATCCAACACATTGGGTTGCAATGCTATGGATAACTCTCTGGCACTCAAAGGGATAATTTGTCTCAGTACATCAGCATTTTGATCTCATTTGAGTACATGACATCTTTCCTGATTATATCGTGTTTGTTCAGGTCTAATCTATTGCTTCTCCAGTGTTTTTTTTTAGGAGGTGATCAGCTTCTGAGAGAAGGACCATAGAACATCATGATAAGTACTGAGTTTAACAGTTTGCATTAAAGTTGACCTAGATGTTTCAATCTTCAGGAACACAATCCTGAGCTGACCAGCTTCATAAAAATGACACACAGTAGTGTCCAAGTTTTTTCAGTTGTGCTCTACATTATCAGAAAGACAATGGTGTGAGGACCACATTATTATTTTATTGATAACAGTGAAGACTATAGCCTGTCAGTTATTCAAAAATATGTATATATTTATTTCATATCAACATACCTGGGAACTTTGTCTTCTTGATCCCCTGGAGAAGGCTCATGTGATGTGACTGGGGGATAAAAATGATTCGATTCACATCACAAGGGGTAGGGCTTAATCATGGATAGGTGGGGCTTAACAATATTGTGTCATAAAGTGGATGGGAAGTGAGAGGAACAGTGTGGGAAGGAGGAGAAGTGGGTGGGATGTGAGAAGAACAGGGTGGGAAGGAAAAGAAGTGGGTGGGAATTGGGAGGAACAGGGTGGGAAGGAGAAGAAGTGGGTGGAAAGTGGGAGGGACAAGGTGGGAAGGAGTATAAGTAAGTGGAAAGTGGTGGGAACAGGGTGGGAAGGAGGAAAAGCGGGTGGGAAGTGGGAGGGACATGGTGGGAAGGAGGAGGAGTTGGAGGGAAGTGGGTGGAACAGGGTGCGAAGGAGAAGTGGATGGGAAGTGGGAGGAACAGGGTGGGAAAAAGAAGTGGGCAGAGTTTCAAAAGAAACACAGCACTACAGGAGAATCAGCATTTGTCCCCAGAGATCCAGTAATTCACTGCAAATAACGGAGTCTCTGGGGAGTCCCCAGGTACGTATATCAAAGACAATACTGCTATGTAACAGAAAACTGTTCTTGAATTATAAAGTACTGGAAGTCTTGGTGTACTAGTTCATGTGTGCTAGTTAATTAGATTTTTGTTAAAAATCTCTTGCAGGACACACCCTGGGGTCAGGTTGGCCATATTTGGCCCACTGGCCATACTTTGGATACCTGTGCAATACAACGTTATCAGAAATGGCCAGTTCTTGTGATTGCCTTGAAGCCGGCCCAAATTTTCTGTTTGTTACTTTGATTCCCAATCAGACAGTTTTTGCATCAGCAACTTTAGGGGCTGTATTTAACCACTTGGGAGCTGAATTTTGCCTTTAGTTGTTTCAGTGAGCAGGCTTTAAATAAATGTCCATATCCAAGTCTTGATTTCAAATGTAAATTATGCCCCATATCAAACCTGTTTTGATTTTAAATATCTTTCAGCCCCTTCAGTGGAATATTGAACAGCTTACAGTGATTTACCAATGTACTGACCTTGTTTCCAACAGCTGTTTTATGGTCAGAAAAGACATCCCCCTTGGCAGACTATGAGGTTGAGCTAAAGCATGTGAAATGAAGGGTCATACAGAAACAAGTTGAGCAATTCTGTGGCAAAGCAACTGCATCATTGGCTACAAATAAGAATTCTTATTAATTTCAATTAGGCTTTTAACCCTTTGAGTGCATTGTGTTGCAATGCGTTGGATAACTCTCTGGCACTCAAAGGGTCAACTTGAGTATGGTTAAGAAATCTAGCACTCTTTTAAAACACGTGTTGCTCTGAAATTTTTTGGCAATAGCCTGCTTATTATAAACTAGTGTAAAAGCCCGTGTACACGGGTCAAGGTCTGGATAATGTTAACCCTTTGAGTGCCAGAGGGGTACGCAACGCATTGCTTTGCATTGCGCTGCGTACCCATCTACCACTCTAAGGGTTAGGGCCGCTACCTCACTGCTGCATGCGATGCAGTCTTGCGTAGCCTCACTCACGCAGTGCAATCATGAGCAGTAGAGAGTGCCCAAACGCGGGCAGTCTCTACTGCGCATGACTGCATCGTGTCAAACATCCTAGCAAATTATTATATAGGATATGATGTTCTTCAACGAATATTATAACTAACTCCTGCTAGTGTGGACTGTATGTACTTGGATGCTTTTTTTCATATATTTTTTGTTTTTCTTTTTTGATTTTTTGTTTCCAAATATACCGGTATATTAGACGAGGGTCAGGTAAGAGTTAAAGGAGAAGGGTTAGTGTAGATTATTTGGTGTTTCTTTTTTTTTCATATTTTTATTTTAACTCAGTTGGTAATCACATTTTCCATTTTAGGATATATTGTATGCATTTGGAGAATATTGAATATTGTCAAGTACAGGTTGAGTATCCCTTATCTGAAATGCTTGGGACCAGAAGAATTTCAGATATTGGATTTTTTTTGGATTTTGGAATATTTGCATATACGTAATGAGATATCTTTGGGATGGGACCCAAGTCTTAACATAAAACTCATTTTTGTTTCATATACACCTTATACACACAGGTAATTTTATACCATATTTTTAATAATATTGTGCATGAAAGTTTGTGTACATTGAACCATCAGAAAGCAGAGGTGTCACTATGTGGACAAAAATTTAAGTTTTTGGAATATTTCAGATTTCGGATTTCCGGGTAAGGGATGCTCAACCTGGATCTGGATATGTAATGCATTCTGTTGCCTAAACGGATTTATACCGTATATTAGCATTGTCTGTATAGAGTACACCAGGTATAAATATGTCTTCTCCTGACGGATGGAAATGACACTGCCTGCAGAAATCCCGTCATTTTTTATTTTATTGATATACGGATTTGTATTGCTTGATCCGTTATTTTAAATATGCATGTGAATGGATAATAAGTGAGTTTTTATTAAAATGTAATATTTTTGATACTTTGGAGTCTACTGCCATTTATGGTTATTTTCTTTACTGCATATTTCATCCCAATTAGCCACCAGAGCAGTAGACTTTGTAGTATACATTATGAATCAGTGTTATGTGGATTTACTCTCTTAGAAGAAGTAGTTAATGAGTATTTGGTATCCTATTCTGGAGGCAGACATGATTCTGTGTTACAAGGCTCTGGAACTTCAAACTCCTCCCAGTGAAAGTTTCCCAAGAAGACATCAGTGGGAGAAGTTTGAGAATCCCAAAGTCCTGTAAAGAATCATTTCCACCTCCATGTATATTCCATCCAGTAATAATTAAACTATCCATTTTGGAGAACCAATCCAAGCAGAAATTATTTATAGTGGCCATTAAGATTTTCTGCCCATATTAAATTTCCACTGACTCCACTTGTCAGAACCAGGGACCCTACTTAGGAAGCAGGAGATGAGCAATTCTGAAGGAAATCCCTCCATCGAGCAAATAAAAATTCCCAATGATTTAATTTAAAAGGGCAGTTTAACCCTTTCAATTGTGGAGATGATTAAAAGGGTTAAACTCCTTAAAGGAACAGTAATGTCCACTAAACATTTTTTCTTGTTTTGTAGATTTAAAAAAAAAAATGTTGCACAAATCCCATCTCTCAAACCTTTACGGTTTGAGAGATAATCACATCTAAAGTTCCCTCTCTCCTGATGTCAGCTGCAAAGGTAATGAAAGGGTTAATACATTTTTCACTTGCATATTTTAATTCACAATATGTAGGATCTAAAAGCATACAATCACTGAGCGTATTCTGTTTAAACTGACCCAGGGCGAAAGTAACTGTTAGTCAACAACTCTAACAGACGCTTTCTTATTACAGCAAACACATTTGCGTTGTGTGCCTTGATCATTTAGACGGGGAAGAACAATATAAAGTCGGAGAAGGCCATTTTATGCCTCGCTACAGTGTACTGCTAATGCACAGAAAAATGAGGTGCAAAATTGCCCTGTTAATTAAGTATGAAGATACAGGCTCTTAACAATACATTTGCTATGAGTAATTTTGTAATTTTGCATTGGATGTATTGTATAAAACTTCTACCAATGCATTAGCAAATCATTTCTACATCAGTTCTTGTGTCGTTTAACATGCTAAGAGATCAGTGTGGAGGAAGTTGACCCTTTTAAATCTCAGTGTATTTGCAGGGCCTTTGAAGAAGAGGACAATGCAGAGCATAGCACAATTTTTTTTTTTTGTGGGGGACACAATGTGTCTGATGTATTAAAGGGATAGTAATGTTTCACAAAAACAGCAGTTCCAATTAATCTTCATAGTATTTGAGCCATAGAGAGTGTTATTTCAATATTGTCAGTGTTGTAGTTCAAGAGTAAATGAATGATAAAATATACCCCTCCCTCTCCTTTTATCATAGTAAGCCACCTCCCCTCGGATGTGGAATCTGGTCCAGAGACCAGACACCTCACAGCAAGGAACAGTCTTCTTACTGTGAGAACAATGAAAGCCCTAGAACAATGAAAGCCCTGCCCCCCTTGACAGGTTTTTCAGGTTTTTCCCTTATGTTAATTGAAGATTGTCGCTCTCTGCAATCCACTTGGACACCACCCTTCTGCTCTGAGCTGAGCAGTGTTACATCAGTAAAGGGGTGGGAGGGGGATACTTTATCATTCGATTACTCTTGAACTTCAACTCTGACAGTATTGAAATAACACTCTCCATGGCCCAAATACTATGGAGTTTAATTGGAGCTGCTTTTATTATGAAAAATGACTATCCCTTTAAGAAATACATGATGGGAATAGATAAATATATCACAAATTGCCATTGATTTATATGGAGATAGAGATGTGGATACTGTACTATAAAGCAATGTTTTGAACACCACCCTGGAATTCAAGGAGTAAAATCCCAATTTAAATCCATGACAATTTTTATTTGTCCCATAAGGTACAGTGGGTTTGACTCAAAATTGCATAAAAAATGAAACCTAACAGTGACTTGCTCTGTCTGCACTTAAAGGGAAAAAATTGCACAGGTCCTCCTATTGACAAAACCAAGAGATACTCTCTCCTGGAGGAAACGTCATTAAAAAATGACATGTTTGTGAGAGCGCTATAGCAGTGCAGTTTATGGTGATGGTGTTACTTAGTCCATGGAGAGCTCTGGTCATTGGTAAAATCATCCCAACAGTCCCACCATAATATGGAAAGGCTACATCATTTATATTATTTACAGCAGTGTCACAAAATTATTATCCCTACTAGTTACAAAGCCCATATACACAGGCTGATCCGGAGCGGGGAGCTCCGGATGGCTCACAGCCTGTCTGTGCTCCTGGCTCCGGGGCAACAGCGGAGGAGCTGGGTGACAGTTTGTCCGTACTGCTCATGTGCGTACTGCGCATGTGCGGTTACGCACGCAGTGAGCGACACATTCTTTGACTTAATGTTATAGGATTAAAATGTGGCAACATTTTTTTTAACCCTTCAAGTGCCAGAGAGAGATCCAGTGCAGAAACCTATTTGGCACTCGAAGGGTTAAAGTGGACTTGAATTTAAGTTTGCATATTTTACAATTTCATTTGAAACTGCCCATGTGTTATGTTAGCCAAATGCCCAGCAGATGCATAGTTTAGAAAATAATGATATGTTTATTTCTGAAAAAGTGAAAGTCTGTCAGTGCAGCACATAGCCTAATTAGTATGAAACAACACCAAATAACTTCATTAGCATATGTTATTATATGGTACAGCACTCAGAGACTTCACATACAAAGTGTGATTATCTTCTACAGGGTGTATCTGCTGGGCATTTGGCTAATATGATACACAGGCAGTTTTTAATGACATTTTCAGTTATTCAAACTTGAAAGTTTACTTTAAAGAAATATATTTTTTAAATAAATGGGTTGCTGTCCTTATTCTTCTCCCACGTGCAGATAAATCTTCCAGGCAAGAACATTTACATTGGGATATTATGTTGCCCCATATGTGATGTTTAAAGTGATAGTAATACCTGTATTAAAGTTAATCTTTGAGCCTTCTTTATCTTTTTACAACACATAGAGCATTATTTCATTCCTTACAGTTTTGTAGTTCAAGAGCTATTGAAGCCAAAAGGATCCCACTCCCACCCCTTTCCCTGTTTCACTGATTCTCTTATACTGATCCGGTTGGAGCGAGGTGAGGGAAAATCTTCAGAAAGCAAAAGGAAAATCCTGCTCCCCTTCATCAAGGGGAGCAGGGTTTTCCTTATACTTAACTGTGTGAAGATTGTCCCTCGCTGCATCCATCATATCCCAGGACCAGATTCCACATCGAAGGGGAGGCAGCCAGAAGTGGGGAAGGGGGATCGTTTTGGCTTCAAAAGATCTTGAACTACAAACGTAAGTAATGAAATATAGTGCTATGTATTAAAAAAAAAATTAAAGAAGACTCGAAGATTAATTTTAATACAGGTAGTACTATCACTTTAAGGTTTCCTGCAGTGATTGGAGAAAGACACTTGAGCAATTTTATTATTATATTTATTTTATTTACGTGTAAAAGGTTACAGACCTTCTTTCTATTTATCCTCGACTTCCATATTTGACCTGCTAGTTTTCTCCACAGTAACCTCTCTTTGTGCCCCTGCTAAATTATTGCCAAATAACTGGGATTGGTTTTGCATATTAGGCCAATCTGGTGTCACAGGGCATTCCCCAGTGGGTGGCTGTAAGAGCCCCATCGGAAGTGCTAACTAATATGATCTGCGCAGGAATTGGAGCGGAGTGGTGCAGAGAGCAGTAACGGAAGAAATAATGTCAAGCCTGAGGTGTAGACCAGAGAAGAACCTGGATTTTCCTCTATTATATGTGACTGCTGTTCTAATGGTCCATGTGGGTGCTTCTGGTTTGCAGCTGATGTCCACGAAACATTGTACACGTAGATGAATTGTTTCAGAAGCATTCTTCTTGTTTATCTATCACCGGTAATCTGTGAATAGGACAGTGATAATGGCCACATTTGTGGGAATGTTCTTCTTTGGCAGCTAGAGTACCTGAGAAGTGAACTCCAAGTAAATTAAAAGACAATTATAATAAAGCTTGAACTATTTGACATTCAATAGCGTGTTCAAGACTTTCCTTCGCAATTCATGGTGCACCCTTCTGACACACAAATAAGAATACAAAGTGTGTGCTGCATTTCCTACAGGCACATATTATGACACGCAAGGTGCATGTTCAGTGCCCTGGCTTTCGGGCATACAGGCACCTTCAGTGTTTGTCACCCCTAAAGCAGGCATTTGTAAACCTAGGGTCATATCCAATAACCTGAAGAGGTGCAGTTCTGGAGCAAACCAACTGCGCTGTAAGAGAAAAATAAAAATGCTCAAAATGGGTTTGAACCTCCTTCAATGAAAGAAATGTCTCCATGGAATTGTGAAATATTGAGTTGAAGACCTCTTTAGCATTCACTGGATTAAAGTCCGCATCAAATTATTTGGAGTTTTAATTTTTCAACATTGGTGCATATTGATTGCCCGAAACTTGCTCCTCTTTAGCTAACTGAATACGTCCCCTAGTTCATCTGAGTCCAAGGAGGAGATGCACTAAGGCATGATAAAGAGGTGATAAAGTGGAGATGTCTTCTCCAGTGATATCACTTTTCCAGTTCCTATGTTATTTGTCCAACTTTGGCTCTATAGAATAACATGGGAATTGGAGAAGTGATGTCACTCCACTTTATGCAGAGAAAACAAGAAAAACAAAGGGGGGCCATAGTGCCTTAACTGATTTAAAGGGATAGTAATACATAGTTTTTTATGAAATGTAATAATGTAGACAGTAAAAAAATAAATTAATTGCGCCCAATCCGATCTCTTAAACCTTTATGGTTTGAGAGATTTAGGATTACAAAGTTCTCCCTTCCATCCCCTTGCATTGACGTCACTGTCTAGCTTACATCAGGAAATCACGGTACGCAGACCGTCCTGTGTCTCTTCAGCAGAGCCAAAATAAGGCTCTACAATGTGTGCCTGGTTTGCAAGCACATGTTGTAGACCGTTCAAATGAAGTATTTCTTTCTAACTAGTGCAATTTGGGCTCTGCAGAAGAGCCACAGGACGGTCTGAATAACAGGATCTCCTGCTGTAAGCTAGACAGAGACATCAGTGCAAGGGGAGGAAAGGGGGAGCTTTGTAATCTTAGATCTCTCAAACCATAAAGGTTTAAGAGATTGGATTGGGATCAATTAATTTATTTTTTACTATCTACATTATTACATTTCATTAAAACTATCTATTACTATCCCTTTAAATAAACCAGTTTCTAAGTATGTAAAATGCACTACAACAACTACTGTTGATTGACAGATATATACATGTAATCAACAAGCAAAGCATGCAGGGGTACTTTACCCATCCCTGCTTGGGTGTTTTTGCTATGTACTACAGGCTAGATTTAATTTTATTTGATAAAGCGGCAAGTATAGCCGCAAAACACTTAATGATACTAAGCAGGACCCTAGAATCTAGAAATAGCCCTCTGTTCAGAAATAGCCTCTACAGAACTTTTTGCAGTTGAATTCCTAGATACACATATGCACATACACATACTTTAACCCGTATTATGGAAATTGTATATTTCCACTGGGTATCCATATTCAGTGTGCTTCATATCCCACAATTAATTACTACCATGTCTTTTCTCACCAGGAATAGAGATGCTGGAAGACATCAAGTATGCAATAAAATGATAAACAAAAATATTTTAGTCAATTGCCTAGAGGTCCAAATCAAGAGGGTCACCTCAGCCTTACTTAGCACTTCCTACCTGCTGCTATATTGGTGTGGCCATTACGCAACACTCTGAACAAGACAACTACCACCATATTGTGGTGGCCCTTTTGTTTACCAGTTAATATAATGTCCAGTTTATGTAGTAATACAGAATATGCTGGATTTTTATTATTATTATTATTATTAGTTGTAGTAGTAGTATTAGTAGTAGTAGTAGTATTAATACAACCTGAGCCCCTCCAGCTGTTGATAAGCTACAATTCTGATCATCTTCTGCATCCAAGCTGGAGGATGATGGGAGTTCTAGTCCAGCAATAATTGGAGGGCCTCATGTTACAAACCCCTAACCTATTGTTTATGATTATTTTCTGTCCCAACAGCAGATGGGTCTCGAGGTGGTGTCATGTGAGAAGTGGGGCTGTGGCCATTGGTGGGACAGGGGGCACCTTGAGTATCTTGCCTAGGTTTGCCTGCAGAAAAATACTTACATAAATCCTTATGTGTTTGTTATCTCTGGCAGTTCTGATGCTGAATTCCTCCAGACGTCTCATTCCCCTATAGTTACAATGAGCAAAACTTCATCTTAGCCTTCCAGGTTTATTTACTTAACCCTGAATTTGTGAAGAAGTTGAAGGATGACCATTAGCACCTGTTTAGGAATGCAGTTTGTATTAGGGAGGCTTTTCTTTGATAACTAAAGCATTAAAGAACATTTTGGAATGTTAAGTATCTAGAGGGTTGAAAGGGCGAGAAAACTGTTACATTATCATTAGTTCTGCTTTGTTTTTCTCATTCTTTTTATCAACTTCAGTGACAATTAATTTTCACATCTATAAATATTGGTTCTCAAAAGGAGAATATTTGTACGTGTGGTATGCAGTTTTCTTCACTTTTTTGCATAAAATAATTATTAGTATTCAATGTTTTATAGTGTGTTGGGGACAAATAATCTTAAATAAGGATATGCAGAATATCCACAGCAGGAGGCAGTCAAAGGAAAACATGGCCTTCTGGCTCCTGCGGGATTTCCACCAGGAAGCCCCTATCTGCTGACTACTTCCACGCAGTGGCATGATATATCTGTGTTTGTGCTTGCTTGCTTGTTTGCTTGATGAAACGTGTGTCGTGCATGAGCATAGTATCATCAAGCCTGAAGCAAGGAGCAAGAACTCCGCATGGAAACATGGAAATCATCTCAATAATAGCGCAACAGAACATTTCACACTTTTTGGAGGTAAGGCTGGAAATGCTACTTACCATATATGCTTAAATATAAGGTGAGTTTTGTCACTTATTTTAGTCTCACCTTATATATGAGGTTGACTTTTCCCCAATACAAAATTAATTCCAAAAGAGAAGTATGGTAGAAGATCCAATCTGACGTGGCATCATGTTTGAATTTGCTGACCTTCTGCTTCTGTGGTTAAGTGTCCCATCATTCAATTCACTGAGACTCACAGGGCTACAACCGGATGTGGGGTGTCAATTCAGTGCTTATGACTGGTTGTTGCTACATTGTATAATGGGAAGCTTAACTGGAGAAGCTAGAAGGCAGTAAATTCAAACTTGCCGCCTTTTCTCTTCAATCGGTACCAGTACATACCCAGAAGCATGGAAGCAGGGACTGACATGGGAAAAAATACTGAATACGAACCATTTTATATTCAGGACTTTTTTTTTTGAATGCACAGGGGAAGAGACAGAGAATACCAAATATGAATATTTTTTTTTTTAAGATTAAAAGTTTGGGGGCGACCCAGTACTCAGCCAAATAAAGTAATACATTTAGGGTTATAAAAATAAATGTGACCATTTCTATAATAGCCCCCAACGTAATATAATGACTTTTACTGTGTCAGTTATTGTGTATCTCCTCCTTAGAGAACTGCTCGCTATGCAGACACTGCTATGTAAGAGCATTATTAGGTAGAGTTATGTAAAGCAGTAATCAGCTCCCATTTTTTTCTGTTCCAAAACAGCTGTGATTAAAAAATATATGAATAATTATCGAACTGGAAATCTCCTGGAGATTAGAAAGAGGCAATTATAATTCACAATACCTGTTCGTCCAGATACAATAGAAAAATAAGCTGTTAAGCTCTTCTGCAATATATTGCTATATAATGCAAACCTCATGGGCTATATAGGGTTAATGATTTTCTTTCCATAAAGGAGCATTAAACTTTATTATGTAATGTGAATTTTATTGTGCAATAAAAGCAATAACAAAAGACAATGGAAATTAGCAAGTACATAAGACTTGCAAAATACAGGTAAGCATCTTAATACGAAGGTAGTTAAAAATGTCTAACTCTCCCTTAGTTAAGGATGACCTTGTGGTGGAAAAAAAGAGGGAAGGTATTATTTAAAGTGAAAAAATAGTAGGAAGGGAAGGGAAGGACCAGGTCTGATTCCCCTGCATACACATATAAGGTGATAAAGAAAGACATTTTCTTGTAAATAAAGTTTATTTTACTATAATTGAGGATATTTTACTATGTTGGGATATTGGGTGATTTTAATTGTCTAGCTATATAAATTTTGATACTTTTTAGGATATTTGGCAATAAACTGTTGAATAGGATATCAAATACTTAATCAGGCTTAATAAAACATCTGGTTAGGGTCAATAGTGAATTTAGTAATTGAATAGATGTTAGAAAAGCATGCATGCCAAAGTGACAGCACTGAGGTACAATCTCACAGATACAAAGCAGTGCCTCCACACCCTATCCAACATCCACTACCAGAACCTGGGACAAAATGGTCAATGTGGCCAAAGTATTGTACCATCTAGCTTTGATGTGGTTTGTACATTTGGAAAATGTATTAGATAGTTCAAATGTTTCAATCCATTCATGAACTTCAAACATTGGTCCTATGTTTGTTTCCTGGTTTCTGATACATTGATGTTTGAAATTGTTGTGAGTGGGCTGAGTCAGGACCATAAATGAAAGAGATAGTTCTATATTTAAAGTGGAGATTGTGACGCAAAAAGTATAGGGAGTATAGTGCAGTATTTGGTCTACTGGAAATGTGAGATTTTAATGAGATAATTGCATGAATGTAAATCTATCAGAATCAGGGAGCTAGTAATTATCTTGAAGTTTCTGGAAAGTACTGGGTATATCACTAAGTTGATCATGTTTTACTCAGCAATGCTTTTTTTGATTGAGAGAGCTAGAGAGAGATGTTGGGTAAGACAGAGGAAGGAAGGTTAAGTCATTGTTTCTTGGATAATTAATACCATCATTTTAAGGACTGAATCGTAAAATGATCTATGCTGTGAATGTTGGGCTTTTGTTGAGATTGTAACCATAAAGCTGTGTCAAGGGACCCTGAGAACAGTAGATAGGACTCTGTATCCACCTCTTGCTTGAGAAATTGAGTGTCCATATTAGTAATTGGTCTACGACTGGCATTATAATAAAATGTAACATTTGGTACCACTAAGCCACTTGTGTTTCTAGTTCTCTGTAAAATAGAGAGGGACAATCTAGGCCTTTTGTTTTTCCAGTTGAAGCTAGAAATTAATTTATGCAACTTATGGAAGAAAAGTGATGGTGGGGTTACTGGAAGAGGGCCATTATTCAGCAAGAAAATATCTAACAAAATATGCAAGTATGAGCTACAATAACATTTGTATATAACATCTCTCTGCAGTTGAAGTACACTTGTTTTACTTAGCAGGATAAGCCCTGCAATATACATTTGTTCCTTACTGTTACTATGTCATTAAAAGTGTAGTAATGTTTCAAAATAAAAGCAGCTCCAATTAATCTTCAAAGTATTTGGGTCATGGAGAGTGTTACTTCAATGCTGTCAGAGTTGTAGTTCAAGAGTAATTGAATGATATCCCCCTCCTGCCCCTTTTACCTAGTGTAAGGCACCTTCCCTCAGATGTGGAATCTGGTCTTAAGACCAGACAGCTCACAGCAAGGGGCAGTCTTCTTACTGTGAGAACAATGAAAACCCTGCCCACCTTGACAGATTTTTCAGGGTTTTCCCCTATGCTGATTGAAGATTGTACCTCTTTGCAAGCCATCTGGGCACCACATTTCTGTTCTAACATGAGCAGTAAAAGGGTGGGAGGGGGAAACGTTGTCATTCAATTATTCTTGAACTAGAACTCTGACAGTATTGAAATAACACTCTCCATGGCCCAAATACTATGAAGATTAATTGGAGCTTTTTTTTTTATTTTGAAACATTACTATCCCTTTAAAAATGCATTTGAATCCCCACAAACCTCTATCATTAAAGTTTTTTGTTTTTGAGATTAATTGTAATTGGGGAAGAGTCCCACCATGTGATTATACCTATGTCACCACTGAGGACAATTTTTAAGAGTCACGTATCTATAAAAAATATATCAGTGAGTGAATGGGTGGTAAGCACATGACGAAAGAATGTGGATACTTTTTGCAGCGAGTGCAATATTCTCCAGGTGTATAGAAGCTGGAAGGATACAAAGAGGCTATATGCTTTCTTGGCTAGTTTAAAATTGTGTTTATCTTAACACGGTTGTCCAACCTGCTGCCCACCTGACCTCAGGGTTTGTCACACCAGAGATTTGTAACAAAAACATAATTCACTATAACACATGAACTAGTAGTCCAGTAAGCCCTACCAGACTGCAGTACCTTACATTTCAAAAATAGTTGTATGTTACCTTGCAGTATTGTCATCAAGATTAAATAAATATATCCATATTTTTAATAGCTTTTTTATTGTTATCAATAAAAAAACGAATGTGGCTCTCACCAGTATGGCTTTCTGATTATATGGTCCATTATATGGTCCCTGGTCTAAAACAAGCTTGAAATCTTCCCCCACCAACAGCAAGCCTCTTAGGGCTCGATCCAAATGTTGGCGTTAAAACCAACGTGAAGAAAAAAACTGCCTTCGCTCCTTAAGCAAGACCAGGTAACGTGAGATTCAAATCTTCCTTACCCAGAAAGCCTAAGGAGCGATAACCAACAAAATACACGTTAACCTTAAACCTGCGTCGCATAGAAAATCTTACCTAAAAACACACGATAAAAATGTTACCTAGCACCACAGCCAATCACAGCACTGCAAACTATCAAGTTCAGTCAGAAAATCCAAAACCCACGTCTCCAGTTCTGAATAGCTTTCTCTGTGCTTCCCTACCCAGCCACTAGGGGAACACAGAGAAGGCTTTCAGCACCATGGACAGCTTTGAATGCCATAGGGATGTGCACTGCTCACCCCTGTGGCATTCAAAGGGTTAAAATCAATAAAACTAGTACACCAAGCACTACACAATGCCCCCTTCCACATCCCCCCCCTTAGTATGTCACATATATTGCATATATGGGACATACTAACCCCATCCACATCCACCTCATGGACTTCCATGTAGTGGACAAATCTGCCTTTTATTCCACAATTAACCCTTTGAGTATCAGAGAGGTAGGAAAGCATTGCTTAGCATGTTTCCTACCCCTCTGGTACCCAAAGGGTTAATAGGCAACGTATGGACTACATACCTTGCCTATATATATATGTGTGTGTTTGTGTGTGTTTTAAACTTTTTTTTAATTAAAATAGTATTATTAGACAGTTTAACTTAGATCTCATTTATTGTTAACCCCCTACCTCCTGTGTCCCATTGCTATTAGTACTTTTGCTCCACTCTTCTTCAAACTGAGAGTGGAGCAAAAGTACTAAAAGCAAAGGGACACAGTAAGTATGGCATCATTAATGGTTGAGATCTAAGTTAACCCTTTGGGTGCCAGAGTGGTTCGCAACGCATTGCAAAGCAATGCGTTGAGTACCACTCTGGCACTCAAAGGGTTAACATACAACTGAGGGAGCAGCCTGCACTGTGAATGCAGGGCTTCCCTCAGTTTTAATTATACATCGTTAAGTTTTAATACTGTATTTATTGTTCTTATTTCTTAAAGATGAATTATTTATTCTATTTATTTTATTAATCTTCTATTTATTTCCTTGCTGCGGGCGGCTGTGAAGCCCGCAGCATAATACACCGTTGTGCAGAGAGGCATTGGCGACAGCGGGAGGAGGGGACAGAGACATTGGAGGAAGCGGGTGGTAGGCTTGTACTTGCTGCCCGCTTCCTCCAATACCTCTCCTCTAGCGGTGGCATTGTGCCAGGCTGCCTGATCGCCTTGTGCAATTCGTCCCTTTGCACAAGGCGTTGTACAACGTTGTACAACGCCTTGTGCAAAGGGACGAATTGCACAAGGCGATCAGCCAGCCTGGCACAATGCCACCGCTAGAGGAGAGGTATTGGAGGAAGCGGGCAGCAAGTACAAGCCTACCACCCGCTTCCTCCAATGTCTCTGTCCCCTCCTCCCGCTGTCGCCAATGCCTCTCTGCACAACGGTGTATTATGCTGCGGGCTTCACAGCCGCCCGCAGCAAGGAAATAAATAGAAGATTAATAAAATAAATAGAATAAATAATTCATCTTTAAGAAATAAGAACAATAAATACAGTATTAAAACTTAACGATGTATAATTAAAACTGAGGGAAGCCCTGCATTCACAGTGCAGGCTGCTCCCTCAGTTGTATGTTAACCCTTTGAGTGCCAGAGTGGTACTCAACGCATTGCTTTGCAATGCGTTGCGAACCACTCTGGCACCCAAAGGGTTAACTTAGATCTCAACCATTAATGATGCCATACTTACTGTGTCCCTTTGCTTTTAGTACTTTTGCTCCACTCTCAGTTTGAAGAAGAGTGGAGCAAAAGTACTAATAGCAATGGGACACAGGAGGTAGGGGGTTAACAATAAATGAGATCTAAGTTAAACTGTCTAATAATACTATTTTAATTAAAAAAAAGTTTAAAACACACACAAACACACACATATATATATAGGCAAGGTATGTAGTCCATACGTTGCCTATTAACCCTTTGGGTACCAGAGGGGTAGGAAACATGCTAAGCAATGCTTTCCTACCTCTCTGATACTCAAAGGGTTAATTGTGGAATAAAAGGCAGATTTGTCCACTACATGGAAGTCCATGAGGTGGATGTGGATGGGGTTAGTATGTCCCATATATGCAATATATGTGACATACTAAGGGGGGGATGTGGAAGGGGGCATTGTGTAGTGCTTGGTGTACTAGTTTTATTGATTTTAACCCTTTGAATGCCACAGGGGTGAGCAGTGCACATCCCTATGGCATTCAAAGCTGTCCATGGTGCTGAAAGCCTTCTCTGTGTTCCCCTAGTGGCTGGGTAGGGAAAAGCACAGAGAATGCTGTTCAGAACTGGAGACGTGGGTTTTCTACTCTTACTTGTGGACTGTACTCCAAAAAAAATAGGCGTTAGATTTCTGGAGAGAAATGTTGCAATTTAACGCGAGTTAGCCCTAACTCCAACATTTGAATAGCTTTTGGCGTCGTTTGTACATTATCCTCTATGGGTGAGATCTTGCTGTTCTGGCGACAGGCGATGTCTGTTTCAGAACTGGTGTCGCTTGTTTCTAGTAGAACATTTGCATTGCTCAATTGACGTTAAAACCAGCGTCTCCAGTTTTTTCTGGCGACGCCAACATTTGGATCGAGCCCTTAATCTGAAATACCTTTTCCAAGACTCATCTAAAGAGGTATAGTTTGGGCAGTAAATGCGTAGAATTTCACCTCTTTAGTTTATTGAATTGCACCTCTTATTAAAAAAAAATAAAGTAAACAAGTCTTTTTTAAATTAAAACTTTTTACCTGTTCATTTAAAATAAATTACTTGTTTCAAACAGGCAAGAAACAATAAACATGTACGCATCACCTTTACAAGCTCTGGCTCTGCCCTGCCAATTTGGTAGAGACAAATCTAATGGGCAAGTGTCCTAGATTTTGAGTAGAATGTTGAATAGACTAGAACATCTGTTGTCTTTATTTTAGTGAAAACTGCTTCATGTCTCTTGTATTTCACTTCCAGATCAGACATTGTAATAAGTGCTGCAGCTCTGAAACGTCTTCATTCTTTTTATGGCAAAGAAAATACCGGGAGAGCATTTTACTGGCTTTGTATTGTACTCTATTAACTCAGTGGTAAATCAGTCATTCTTTTTTTTTGGTCCATTTATGCTTGACCACTGATAAATCAGTTGTTGAATACGATAAGATTCTGAAAGTACTTAGGACAGTAGACACATTTAACAGGATATGTCTAGGTTTCAGGCAGCTAAAAGCAAATTGCATTCACTTCTCAGATGCCCAAGAATGATTTTTCAGTTTTTGTATCTTGCTCTTTCTTATAACAACATTACTGCTGTTATCGGCATTGCAGCTGTTTGAGTCATTCTTTCTGTTTTGTCAAGACTGGTTCTTTCTTTGTTTGCATTCAAAACTCCGAGGGAGCTTACAATGTTCTGTCAATGGAAAGAGTACACAGCATATGCAACTTGTAAATCTAAAGGTATTGAAGTGGTTGATTATTCAGCAAATGTAGTGTATAAATGTTTTTCATCTGTCATTCAGTGTTTTTTTTAATCCCATTTTAACACATTGCTTGCCTCTCTGGCATTCAAAGGGTTAACCAATTGAGGAACTGAAGCAATGTGTTGCACACCCCTCTGATCCTCTACAACTTAACCCTTTGAATGCCCCCCTGGCACTCAAAAGGTTAAAGCACCTGTTATTTCTCTCAGTTAAAGGGATAGTAATGTTTCACAAAAACAGCAGCTCCAATTAATCTTCATAGTATTTGGGCCATGGAGAGGGTTATTTCAATACTGTCAGAGTTGTAGTTCAAGAGTAATTGAATGATAAAGTATCCCCCTTCTGGCCCTTTTACCTAGTGTAAGCCACCTTCCCTCAGATGTGAAATCTGGTCCCTTGACCAGACAGGTCGCAGCAAGGGACAATCTTCTTACTGTCAACCCCCCCTTGACAGGTCTTGCCTTATGCTCATTGAACATTGTCCTTCTCTGAGCCTCATCTAGACAGTCTTGCAGTGTTACATCAGTAAAATGGGTGGGAGGGAGATACTTTATCATTCAATTACTCTTGAACTACAACTCTAACAGTACTGAAATATCACTCTTCATGGCCTACATACTATGAAGATTCATTGGAGCTGCTTTTATTGTGAACCATTACTATCCCTTTAAATCTCCTGTACATAAATAATCCTTTGGATGGCTTAAATGTCTCCAGTTTCAACTAAGAGGTTAAAGTGGGATGATTTAATATGGCCCTTGGGTCTGACTTGTTGTACAGATAAATAAGTGCTACTGTGCAGAGAAAACATCACTACTGGCCTTCTCTGCAGAGGAAGTTTAATACATTTTACCACAAAGCACAACAATGATACAGTGTGTCACTAACACAACACTGATTGCAATGTATGATTAATAAGGATATAGACAGAGAGCCAGAATCATTGTGCAATAGCCCAGATGTTAAAGGAATACTAATACTTAAAAACAGTCTGAGGTTATGTACACTTAACACTTTTAGTGCCAGGGAAGTATCCAATGCATTTGCGTTGGATACCTCCTGGCACTCAAAGGGTTAAATATTCTTTACTTCATGCTAATATCTGTAAAGCTTCTCTTTTTGTTTTCTGAGGCCTAAAATCTTGTCACTCCCTAAATCCCCTTACTACAGCAATCCTGATAGGCTGCCTTAGAAGTGATAATGTTTTATTATCTGTAAATGGGTTGGATATGTTTACAGCCTAGGGTATAAGTAAAGCCTTCTGAGCCCTGCAGTGAAATCTTGAGTTTGGAGCACCCTCCTCACTAGGGGAGCTCATAAGATCTTTGTGTGACAGGGAAAGACTGCAGCACCAGGAACCTGATGAATCCTGAGTCATGACCCACATTTTAACAGTTAACCCTTTTTCTGCCATAGAGTGTTCAACACATTGCTTTACAATCTTTTTCATACCTCCCTGGTGCTCAAGGGGTTAATGAAGAAAAGAGGAAGGTCTACGGACACTATTTTATCTCATTGGCTGGCAGCAGCCATGCACTGTGATGTAGGAAGCTGTTAGCCATTATAGGAAACTGGTCTGATGCTTTGCAAACTAAAGTCCTCTAAAACATTTTGAACAGATATGGGACTCTCAGGCCAAAATAACTGTCCACCCCAGCATTAAAGGAGCACCAATACTAAAATATAATTTGCTCTTGTATGAAGGGACATGCTAACATTAAAGGGATAGTAATGTTTCTAAACACATCAGTTTCGATTACTCTTCATAGTATGTGGGCCATTTAGCGCTGTATTTCAATAATGTCCGTGTAGTAGTTCAAGAGCAATTCAATTCTAAAGTATCTTGCTCCAACCTCTTTCCCCTACGTCAATTTGCCTCTCTAAGCTGGCTGGACAGCACGCAGCAAGGGACAATCTTCACAGAACATAAGGAAAATCCTGCCCTCCTTCCACAACTGAGTGGCTAGAGAGAGAGGTAAAAGGGGTGGGAGGGGGATCCTTTAGAATGGAATTAGTCTTGAACTACTACACGGACATAATCAGTAATCAGAGCTGATATGTTTAGAAAAGAGTACTATCCCTTTAACAGATATTTCTATGTAAAAGTTTCAAAAAAATGTATAGTGTGTGGGAAGTAGTGTTCTGTTGTGCTGTTCACTTTCTGGTCAGGAGACTGCTCTGATTAGTAAGCACACAAGGAAATGGGGAAGAAAAGAAAATGTCTACCCACAACTTCTTGGAAAATAGCAAATGCAATATGCGTTATAGGGGTAGTAATGTTTAAAAATAAGTTTCTTTTATGTAAAATTACATGTTTTAACTATCATAGAAATTAATGAGTTCATACCTTGATATAATTTAAAGAGATAGTAACATTTAATATGTAAAAAATATATATATTTTAGGTTTTATCCCCCTGAGTAAAACAAGGGTACATTAACTTCTGAGAGGTGTTTTATTCAAATGTTACTGCATCTCAAATGTGAAATTTTTTAGATGCAGTATGTCAGTGGCCTAAGATTGTATAATGTCTCATTTGACCATAAATCTCCATAGGATGGTGTAGCAACAGTGCCACTCTACAGTTTCAGGCCACTGTGATACTGCACCTAAAAAAATTCAAGTATGAGCTGTAATAACTTTTGAATAAAACAGCTTTCAGCAGTGTGAGTACCCTTGTTTTTCTCAGGAGGATAAACACTGCAATATACATATTTTCACATATTAAAGTGGAACTTTCAGTTTATACTTAGTCGCCATGCATTCATTAAACGCGTGGCGACTAGCTTTGAAATAGAGGTTTTACTTTTAAAAAATAGCAGAGTGTAAAGTAATCCTTCCTGTTTGGAGACCTGAAACCAGGCTACAGAGCAGACATCTTGTCCACATGCCTGCGCTGTCAGTCCTGGTCTCCATTGAGTAGCACTGCAGTGCACCATATGGTTACCGGAAGGGACTGACGGCACAGGCACGCAGACCGCACTAACCTGCCTGTCCATCCCCAAACGGGAAGGATTCCTTTACACTGGGCTATTTTTTAAAGGTAAAGCATCTATTTCAAAGCTAGTTGCCATGCGTTTAATGAATTCATGGCGACTAAGTACGAACTGAAAGTTCTGCTTTAAGCATTACTATCCCTTTAAGATACATGGCTAATATATATATATATATATATGGCTAGGGAAATCATCAGATTAGATGGACCAGTTTTTTTAGTCTGGGGGAACAGTTCTACTTGAGAATCTTTTATTTTACATGGTAAGTGTCCATGCACTATTACAGATTGTGACTGTAACAACAATATGCCCTTAATCCTTTGTTTTGCTCTTAACCCTTTGTTTGCCAGAGGGGTAACAAACACATTGAAATGCATGGAGGAGATTCACTAAGGTATAATAAAGCGGTAATAAAGTAGCGATAACTTCTCCAGTGATATCATGTTTCCAATTCTTATGTTATTCTATGATACCTATTCACTAAGATCCCTAAAGCATGAGAAATCTTAGTGCATTGGTTCCATAGAATAACATAGGAATTAGAGTAGTGATATAACTAGAGAAGTTATCTCTACTTTATCACCACTTATCATGGCTTAGTGCATCTCCCCCAATGTGTTTGCTACCTATCCAGTGTTAAAAAGGAGCGACTTAACGTTTTAAATGGAGAGAAGAAAAAAAAGGAGAAAGGGGCACCTCATAGGATGGTATGTCAATCACCACGAACCAACCCACTCATACAATCCCTTATCAAGGGAGTACTCACATTTACAAACGGTCTAGCACACACATACGTGTGAATTAGACTGGAATCGCAGGTGGAAGAAATGATTGAGCCCCACTTCCACTTGGGTATTTCACTTGAAATTCAGTAGTTCAGCTGCTCATCTGGGTCCAATTAGTGCTCCACAATGTATCCCACCAAAGCGTACCGGAACGTAGAAGAAAAGGAAACAAGTGCCAGGGCAATCACTGAAGATTTACAGCGCTAGAACTACAATATTATACAAAATGTGATATTCACAGAATATATAACACCGGTTGCTTTTCATCAGATTGCACACATATAACCTCTGCCTGCTTTTAAAGCGGAAATTTCACCTTAATTCAAGTCTACATATTTGAAAACTGCATTAACCCTTTCAGTGCCAGAGGGATATGCAACTCATTACTTTGCAATGAGTTACATACCCCTCTGGAAGTCAAAGGGTTAAAAACTGCCTATGTGTCATGTTAACAGAAAGGCCAGCAGATATACAGTTCAGGAGATATTCACATCTTTTCCATATGCTAATGTATGTAATTGTGATACCCGTGCAGTATCAGTGACATTTTCATATGATAATTTAAGGGGAACTACCACCCCGCAATAACTTAACCTGAAATCAGTCTTCATCTGGCAACTAGCTGCTTAGTAGCGCTAGTCGCCAGAAATATTACCTGGCTCCAAAAGGGACTGACAGCGCAGGCGCACGGACGTCACTGTGACGAGATGTCCGTGCTTCCTGCTCCTGTGACCATCGGAAAAACGCAAAAATCTTTGGAACAGGTTAAGTTATTGCGGGGTGGTAGTTCCCCTTTAGCAAGTCAATGATGTTTCATATGCTAATTACGTCTTTTCTGTGACATTTCATATGCTAACGAAGGTTTCAATGACGTTTCACATGCTAATGCAGCTTTGTGGATCAGGAAATATTTCGTTTCACTTTGCCCAGAAATAAAAGTGTAAATATCTCCTAAACTCTACATCTGATTGACTTTTGTTTAACATAGCAAATAGTCAGTTTTTAATGCAGTTTTCAAATATGCAAACTTTAAATCTCTCAACAGCATGCTTAATATGTGTAAAAAGTTACAAAAATGTGTTGGCCTCGGACCTGCAGGAGGGGCTTCTTGAGGTTGCCTGGGGAGGTGTTGGGTGGGTGACTCTATGTCTATTGAGCTTTCTTGTATTATGACATCTTATGACCTCATTTTGTTTGGATAGTCAGTTTTGGAGGGAAAATATGTTAGATTTTGCTAGCTAGATTTACATTGCAACATGACTGGCTACGGTCTCAATGCTAACTTTCCATTTATTTCTGTTAATATTACATTGTTATCGTTTATATGATAGCAAGCTGTATTTAAGCATTAGTGCTCTTTTATCTCAAGCTTACATGAAGATGAATTGTATCCCCTTTTCCTCATTGAGACTTGTATTCAGACTTTAACATTAATAATTTGCGGTTAGGATTCAGCGGCAAAATTGCTGGCACAAATGAAGCATGATTGCAAAATGCTTTAGATAAATAAGTCATTGTTAGAAGCAGTTTGAAAGTTTGTCTTGGCTGTGCATGCAGCATTCATTAAATTGTTTGTTAAATAATGTATTCAGATTAAGTAGTGTTTCCCAGCTTCTCCGTCACCCATTATGTGTTCTAGTAAATTAAAGCGAGAGAACCTTTGTCAGAGTTATAATACTCAAACTGACATCTAATTCCCCCAGACAATAATTCTTTCCCCTAATTCTTTCCAGTCGCTCCATTTATTGATTATTTTGCAGACCTGCTTCATTCAATTGTTTCTAACTATTTACCAGTTAAAAGTGTGAAGTTTACCACATGTGACCCATGACGCATTAAAAGGGAAAGCTTTCTAGCAACCTTACAGTGTATGCAGAACGGGGCCCTGATGTTTAATTAAAACTAAATTTAAACATTGTGCCTGAAGAAGTTCTATATATTCCACATATCAAAGCTAACTAATGGCAGACCAGGTTACAAGGCCAGAGTGACACACTATGCTAGTCTGGCTCTGTGACTGTCAGTGGGCATTTGAAAGACTGAAACATCCAATTGTACAGCGCTGCGGCCAGTTGTACAGCGCTGTGGAATTAGTTGGTGCTATATAAATAAAGAATAATAATAATAATTGTACACAGTGCAAGACTGTTTTCTGTTCACGTTTCATGTATTAAACAGTATAGTATAGACAGAGATGTCCATAGAAATGTTTCCAGGGCGGGCAAAGCCATAACATGACCCCCAGGCCAGCTCATCCAGCCCCTTTGTGTATATAGAGGGGGTAATTGTAGGGGCGGGGCAAGTGCCCCCTCTCCGGACGCCCATAAATGTAGATTTCTCTTTTCTTGTAAAACCTTTACTTTAGAAATTTAGTGCGCTGTATTTGACTAACATAATACGAAAACGTTTTCTTGGATTTTATAGAGGTGATGACATCAGGAGTGTTGAAATTTGGTTTTCAAGGGCTCTAAACAGGTCAGGCTTTAAGGATTTCCCTGATTGAGTCAGTCCCCCGTGTTAAATACTGCCCATTTTGCAGCCCTTGAAAGTGGAACTTCAACACTGTCATTAATTGGTTTTTTTTTTTAACATAGTAACATAGTTGACGAAGCTGAAAAAAAACATGCGTCCATCAAGTCCAGCCCATGCCAAAAACACCCCTGTTGATCCAGAGGAAGGCAAAAAATACCCCTGAAGCCATTTCCAATGAATCCCCAAGTGAGTAAAAAAATTCCTTCCTGACTCCAAATGGCAGTTAGATAGTTCCCTGGATCAACAACATATCTGCATTGAAGCCATCTCTCATCATTTTCAAAATTGTTCTGTGCTAGATAGGCATCCATTGCTTTTTTGAAACAGTTACAGTATCTGCAAGTACAACATCCCGAGGCAAAGAATTCCATACCTTTTTGTTTTTTAATAAAGATTCCTTGTTATTTTAATGATCTAGATTTCAGTCTTAATGTATGTAAGTGCCTGTGAATTTTACAGACAATCTGACAACCTTATAGTTTATCAGGATTTAGTCATCTGAAGTAGTTTGGTAAGCTATGCATTTTATGTTAACCCTTTCAGTGCCAGAGGGGTACGCAACACATTGCAAAGCAATGTGTTGCGTTCCCCTCTGCCACTGAAAGGGTTAACCCCCTGGATGCTTGTGGGGATTTTTATAGCATCCAGTAGGTTAACGAAAAAGTTAACCAAGAAGATAGACTAAAAAATGACTGTAATGATGTCTGCTTTACTATTTTGTTTTTATTACAAATAGATTCAGTTATCATCCTTTATACACATGTTGTTACATGCATATGTTATATATTTGTCCTTGTTATTCAATATGATAACCTCTGCTCGTTTTTAAACAGAGGTTCATGAGTGTTGTGCTTTAAAGGGATAGTAATACTTAAAATGTAAAAAAAAGAATATGTTGTAGGGTTTATCCCCCTGCTGAAATCTGTTTTATTCAAAAGTTATTACAGCTCAAAGTTGAATTTTTAGGTGTAATATCACAGTGGCCTGAAATTGTACAGTGGCACTGTTGCTACACCATCCTATGGAGATTTATGGTCCCGGGACCAGACCTGTCCATAAGATGGTGTAGCAACAGCACCATTGTTCAATTTCAGGCCACTGTGATATTGCACCTAAAAATTCAGCTTTGAGCTGTAATAACTTTTGAATAAAACACCTTTCAGCAGTGGGAGTTCCCTTGTTTTACTCAGGGGAATAAACACTACAACATATTTTTTTTACATTTTAAGTATTACTATCCCTTTAAAATACAATAATATAAGGTTTATTTTGACTACAGACTTGTTGCAACTCTTTATTTCCTTTAGAAAAAAAATACATTTTAAAAGTAAGAAAAATTTAGGACTGTTAACCATTTGAGTGCCAGGGGGCATGCAACACAATGCATTGCATGCCCCCTGGCACTCAAAGGGTTAACCCCTTCCCGACAATGGACGTACATATACGCCCCGCAAAAACTGTCACTTAGTGACAGAGGACGTACATGTACGTCCCGGAAGTCTGGGCCCCCATGCGGCTGCACGCCGTTCGGGGACTTTGGAATAATTAAAAAAATAAAAAAAATTTGGCCCAGAATTGCTCCACTTCCACTTAGTGCATCAGCCCCAGTGTCTGCCTATATCATGGGTGCCCAAACGATTTTCCTCAAGGGCAGACTGCGAAACCAACAGGAAATCGAGGACCCAGATACAAGTAGATAATGTGATAGCTTTAAAGGGATAGTAATGCCAGAAGTGGGCAGGCTGAGCCTGCATTTGTGGGAGGGGCGAGAGGGCTTAAAACTGCGTCCTCTCACCTCCTGTTCGAGGCATCAAGCAGTTCCCACCATCACCCTCCCTCAGGTTAACTACTCATCTTCAGTCAAGACCTGGCCTCAAATCAGCCAGGTGGCTCGATTCTAGGTCTAGATCTTAGTTTTAGATTACGCCACAGTCATTTAGTCATAGCTTCGAGGTTAGCCCCTACCACAAATAAAGTTTATTCAGTGTGGTAGATTTTACAAAAATAAAGTATTTGGAGAAATAAAGTTCCCTCTCTCCTGATGTCAGCTGTAAAGCTGACAGCAGTAGATTCAAGTAGTGCGACTCGAGGCGGCTCTTCAGCAGAGGCAAAGTAGCAATCTTTAAGAAGAAATACTTCATTGTAACGGTATACAAAGTGCGCTTACAAACCAGGCACACTTTGTAGACCATTCCAATGTCTGTGAAAGGGGAGGGAGGGGGGAACTTTAGCACCGAATATCTCTCAAACCATAAAGGTTTGAGAGAGAGGAATTTCTCCAAATACTTTATTTTTGTAAAATCTACAATACTGAATATACTTTATTTCTGGCATTACTAACTCTTTAAAAGCAGATGTGAGGAATGAGAGATTATACCATCTATTATATACAATTCACTGCTAAATGAATAAGCTACCTTACATTTTGCTAAAAACATAATAAGCATTAGGGCAATCATTCATTACTCTAAGGAAGTGCAAACAACTGCCCCATGGGAGGAATGAGGCTTTTAATCCCTTGAACTCTAAAGTGGTCATTAAAAGACCCGTTTCAATCAGCGAGGATGTTTTGTTCCCTCCTATAATGCAGTTGTTTTGACCCAGAATTGCACCTAAGGTTCATATCTGTAAAAGCAAACTGTAATTATTGTGGAGTAAACCAACTGCACCATAGGGGCAAATAACAATTCCTGTTAAATTAAGTTGAGTTTTTAATCCATTGTATGCTAGAGAGGTCTCCAATACATTGCTAAGCAAAGACCTGTCTAGCATACAGGGAGTTAAAATGCTCTATTCAAGGGTAAGGGAATTTAGGAATTTTTATTTGGCCCCTGTGATGCAGTTGGTTTAGTCCAGAATAACTCCAGTTTGCTTTTATAAATATGGGTCTAAACTCTAAAGGGGAATTTTATAAACCTGACATTATGACAAATGTGAAGTAAAAGTGCCTAAAACTGAATTCCTTTTTAGTATACCTCCCAACATTTCCAATGGCCAAAGAAGGACACTTGTGTTTTAGGGAGTGTGGCTGGGGCCTGGTTAAGGCATTACCGAGAATTTGTAGGTTATTTCATGACATACTGACACCTCTTTTAGTAACTGAACAAATGATTTACAGCAAGACTTAAGTAACATAGTAACATAGTAATTTAGGTTTAAAAAAATGCTTGCGTCCATCTAGTTCAACCCTTTTCCTATTCCTGTTTACCATTGTTGATCCAAAAGAAGGCAATAAAAACACCCTCAATATAGCAATTTCAAATTCTGCCTTGAATGGGGGGGGGGAATTCCCTCTTGATTCCAAATGGCAATCAGATTTCTCCTTGGCTCAACAAGCCCTAAGTAAATATTAATCCAAATACTAACGTACATAGCCCTCTATGTTCTGCTCTTTTAAATAAGTATCCAGGCCCTTTTTAAAGGCGCCTAATCTATTCGATACCACCACCTCCTCAGGCACTGAATTCCATACCTTTATTGTCCTTACAGTAAAGAAACCCTTCCGCTGTTGTAGATTAAATCTCCTTTCCTCAAGTCTAAGCAGGTGGCCCCTTGTCCTATGCACTGTTCTGTTAATGAACAGGTCTTTGGAGAGCCCTTTGTATGGGCCCTGAACATATTTATATAGTGTTATCATATCCCCTCTAAGACGCCATTTCTCTAGTGTGTACAAGTTTAACTTTTCTAGCCTTTCTTCATAACTAAAACTTTCCATTCCCCTTACTAGTTTTGTAGCCCTCCTCTGCACTTTCTCTAGTTCCATAATGTCCTTTTTCAGAAAGGGCGCCCAGAATTGAATATCTTATTGGCCTTTGCAGCTGCCAGCTGGCACTGCACGCTACTGCTAAGTCTATTGTCTACCATTACTCCCAAATCCTTTTCATTTGTAGATTTCCCCAGAGAAACACCATTTAAACTATATGTTGCATTTTTATTATTATAGCCAAAATGCATAACTTTACACTTGTCTATATTGAATCTCATTTGCCATTTGCCTGCCCAGTTACTCAATTTGTCCAAATCCTCTTGTAATGAAGACACATCCAGTTCAGACTTTATTACCCTACTTAATTTTGTGTCATCGGCAAACACTGATACATGGCTCCCTATGCCCTCTGGGAGATCATTAATAAACAAATTAAAAAGAAGAGGACCCAGGACAGATCCCTGAGGTACTCCACTTATCACGTTTATCTAATTGGAGAACTTGCCATTTACTTCCACTCTTTGCATTCTATCTTTCAGCCAATTTCCAATCCAAGTACTTTATGTATACAGGCTATTTTATAAACACACATTCTGAAGTTTATAGAAATATTAATGTGAGTTTTATTGCTGTGAATCAATGTGATCATAGTTGGGAACTCTCCGGATTTGCCCCAGAGACTCCGGTTTTGACTTTGCATTACCTGGTCTCCGGGGCAGAGTCTGATTCTCCAGGGTGTGGGCAGTTGCTTAAGAAACTGTTTCCATTGGTGCTCCTTCCCTGTCAGTTACACCCACTCCCTGCCCACTTCTCCTCCTTCTCCAGCCTATTGCCTATATTTTTAACAAGTTTCTAAAGCCCCAGTCATGATTAAGCCCCTTTTGATACAAATTGCATCATTTGTCTCAAAGAGGCACTGTCCCTTCTAAAGAGGGACACTTGGGAGATATGTCCTTTGATTGCCAGGGGGGTATTTAACACATTGAAAAGCAATGCATTGCATACCCCTTTGGCACTCAAAGGGTTAAAAAGAAAATTGAGCCAGTTTTGGAAGCCTTAACACCACATAGTTGTGTTTTGAGAAAAGTGACAGTTCATTGGCGCAATTAAAAAAATGTTGCTAACTGTGACAATTTTGCGACAGAATTTTTGGCAGAGTCTTAACACGAGCTGTAGTCTGTCCTTAACCATTCCAGCCGTTAACATCGACGTGCTAACGCCACATTTATAAAGTTACCCATATTCATTTATAAATCCGAGATGCCATAATCGCCGGTTGCCATGACTGAATGACATTCCTTTAAGAAGTATTAAGAAAGTTTTTTTATAAATCCCCACCTAAGTTCCTAAATGTGTGCCTGAATGTTAAAAATCAGTATGATTTGCAGAGGATCAAATTTTAATTATTTATTAGTGTTGCATGGAGGGTCAAATCTCCTATGCACAAGGGTAGCAGAATGACTCCCCTTGGGCCTTACTGTGGACACCCCTTCTATTTTTTTTCCTGGTAATATCTGGAAAATGTTGCCTTTTTTCCCCATAGCAATCTCCCCCCATCCCACCCCATGCTCAGAGGAACCTATTCAGAACAAGGTGTGAAGGGAGAAGCTTTTATCTTTTCCTGTAGGCTATAATCTCTATACAGTGTGTCTCTTGAGCACTGCCAAGGACGGCTGATAAGCAGTTTTTAACAGATCCATTGCAGATTGATTCAACGTATACATTTAAAATGCAGAATTAAATCAACCTTTGTTGTAAAAAGAAATGTTTTAAGAGAAAGTGAGATAAATGCTGTTGTGTGTATTTAGCCCTTTCATACACTTGAAAAGAAAGAGTTATGCAAGGATGATGATTATGTTCAGAGACACATTGAAATACACTTTCTTCCACATAGAAGTATTGGGAGTTCAGAGCTGAATGACAGACTATAGCTAGAATCATCTTAAGTGGTGCAAGACCATCTGTACATGTTATCAGTGTAGGAATTCCTAACACTATAGTGACAGATGAGCTGCCAGTGACTGTGTAGGTCAAGGATGGATGAACTGGCAGATATTTAGACATTTTCCTACGTGGATTGTAACATCAGTCTTCATCCTAATGGACATGTAAATGAGGTTGCAGATGTACTTGATTTGTGCCTGAAGGGGGGCACTTGTCAATTTCCCCACAAATTAGCATCTGCTAATTTGCTTTTATCGGTATTCCACTGATCATCAGTGTGTGGCTGTTCCTTTTGCTTATTTACACCTCCTAATAATAATCTCACACACTATGGCCAGAAAATCCTTATGGCCACTATGAATTGTTCCCTTGAGTTTTTATGTGAGAAATAACAGCTTAATTCTGTCCTGGATGTTATGTCCATGGAGGCGGACATGACAGCAGTTGTCAGTTTTTTCAAACCCACACTGCCAGAGTGCATGATATTATTTAACCATTTCAAAGACTAGAAGGGTGTGCAATGCATTGCAAAGCAATGTCCTTAAGCATTATGCTTACCATGCACAGTGCACAGAGTCTGGGGTCTATTGCTCCTGATAGCAACTGTCATGTCCGCCTCTACGGACCTGTTATACATGCCCATAGAGGCGGACATGACAGTTGCTATCAGGAGCACAAGACCCCAAACTCTGTTCATTGCGTATGGTATACATAATAACCAAAATTCATATATTATATTAGGATTTTCTTGCCATAGTAATGTAAGTCTGTGTTTATTTGTGTGTGTGGTGGTGGTGGGGGGTTATTAGCAGTTGTAAGTGTTCTGTTTAAGTGGAATTTTCAGACAGTAGTAATCTGGATTTAGTCCAGCTAGAACAAACCTACTACATTTGTGAGTTGTTTTTTCTCCTAGATCTATAAATCCAAATGAATAATGTATCCACACTAGTATTGATCAACCAATAAAATTGCCAGATTTCTTAAGTTAAAAACGTTGTTGACCTGTCTTTTATCCTTTTAATCTTGTTTCTGCCTAAGGGCATGCAGTGTACGGTTGACAACTGCTGTCAGTAAAAGTGTTAGACAGTTGTCTTTCCCTTTTTCTCTCTTCTGCCCAGTGCTGGAATGTCATCTCAGACCTACCTCCTTCTGTTCATTCTTGTTAATCTATTTATGCCTTTCACTTACAAGTGGTGCTTATATTCTTCCAGTGTTTATTCCTTCTCACCCAGGTAGGATTTCATATTGTGCAGATGAATGGGATCTGCATATTTTTTATACTTGTCCTTGACCTGGTTGATGTTGAAGCAGTTTGTATGATATGTCTAAGAAAGAAGTAACTACCTATCTTTCTTCCAGCATTTTTTCTTCAGCTGGTGGCCAGCAAAGGATGATGGGAACTGTAGTCATCCACAAAAGCTAATAGATAGCAGGTTGTAGATGTCATTCACCATGCTGTACTTTGATTTAGTAACAGAGTTGAAAAAAAGATATGCACACCTCAAGTTCAGCCCATGCCATATCACCCCTGTTGATCCAGAGGAAGGCAAAAAAGCAATTGAAACCATTTACAATTCAGCCCCAACTCCAGATGGCAGTCAGATATTTCATAGTTCTCATTTTTGTCATGAGCTAGAAAGATATCAATTACTTTTTAAAAAAACAACAGCTTCTGCAAGTACACAATTCAAGGCAAAGAATTACATAACTTTACTGCCCCATCTGTAAAAAAATACTTGCCTTTGATTTAGTTGAAAGCACCTTTCCTCTAGGCTTAATAGATGACCTCTTGTTTTCTGAACAGCTATTTGAGTAAATAGTTCTTCAGAGAGTTCTTTGTATTGAATATATTTACAAATGGTAATCATATCATCCCTTAGATGTTTCCTCTAATGTAATCAAGCCCATTTTACTAGTCTCTCTTTATAACTCAGATCCTCCAATCCCTTTATTTATTTATTTTGCATACCTCTGCATTGTTCCAGTTTTTCAACATTTTTTAAGAGCTGGTTCCCAAATCTGTACTCCATATTCAACATGAAGCCTTACCAAGGATTTATATAGAGGTAGATTTATATTCCCATCTGGTACATATATACTCCTTTCTATATAGGTTAGTACCCTGATGTATTTTGCAGCAGCTGACTGACACTGAACACTGCTGTGAAGCCTATTGTATATCAGAATGTTTAACTCTTTCTATAATGAGGATTCTCCAAGGTTTTTATCCCCTGATATTAGTGAATCAATACATGTTAAGTATAAGGGTCTTAGTATTACTGAACTAAGTTCATTCAGGGACCTGTCACCTAAATTATACAGCCCCTCCAATAAATGTGATGCATAGTGCAAAACCCCCCATTTAAGATTAAATAAATGTTTTCCTATCCTTACGATTTACCTCATTGTCTCATTGCATGGATGAGAGAGAGCGTGGCCATATTGCTTACATATTAGAAGAGTGGCAGTTCTCTCCCTCCTAATAATTTTCCTAAAAGCCAGTCCCTTCTGGGGGTAGGCGCACTACTTGTTTATGCATATTTCAAGTGTAGCATGCAAGTATAGCCCCGTTCATGACTCTATCAGAGTCAGGGTCACATGATTCTGAAGATTTCAGATTATCGGATGTTGGTGTAAAATGTCGCTCGGTAAGCAGAACAGGGAGCACTGTCATCGGGGACAGCAGAGGAGGTGGTGGAAGAAGAGTCCATTGCATTTACCTGCCTCCAGTACAGCTTATACTGTAGGCAACATCACCACTTATGTCAAGGGAAAATCGTATAGCTTATATCTAGAAAACTAAAGCAATTAAAAAAACATTGTACAGGCAGTTTTAACAGCAGAATTAAATGGGTCCTAGTTTGTTGGAGGTGAAAGGTCCACTGAGTGTTTGCCATCAGGTCCAGGTTCGATATTCATCATAGCCTTTTTTCCAGTCTCTTTTGGACTTTGCCCTCAGTAAGACATGTACATGATGGAGGAAATTCTGTGATTCCTTTCATTTTAACATCTCATTTTTTCAATTTACCAATACCTGCATAGAAAAACTTATTAAGATTTTGGCAAATAATATATTTTATATATGTAAATACTATATTTTTATGCTCTTATTTATGCAGCAAGAGCCTCACAGCTGATTTCTCAGCTAATTGAATATCCCAGCTGCTCTACCACACACACACACACACACACATAAAAAACACACACACAAACACACACACAAATAAAAAAACACACGCACACACACTTTTTAGGGTCCACTTCACTTTGGACATACATAATGAAATTCTGCAGGGCTGCACTTTTCAACAATACTCTGTGTTCCCTTACGTAGAAGAAAATATTAAAAGGCGAAACCATTGAAAAAATGTACAGATTTAGAAATTTAGAGTTATTGTTATTTTTTTCTGAGTTATAACCTAAGATATCACAATATGATGCTCAACTTACATTGTCTTGAATGGGACTTGAATTAATCAAGTTCAGTCAAGTTGCTTGTCACATTGTGGTATCATAAAGCAGTGGTTTTCAAACCACACCTTGGTGGTGCCTAACAGACCATTTGGTTAGGATTTCACTTCTTGAGCACAGGTGAGTTAATCAGAAGCTCAATAATTTTATTCACATTTCCACAAGCAAAATCCTAAACACAATGCTTGTTAGTTTCCCTGAGGAGAGAGTTGAGAACCACTGTTATAAGAGAACTACACCAGAATCATTATTACAGAGGGTGCAGTCGTAATGGGGCCTACCATCCAAAGCATCTCTTCAGCTCTGCTTTATCCATCATGGGAAGTTCTCAGGGATCATCCGATGTTGAACTGACCCTTGAATCTCTGTCAGCGCATGATTCAAAATTGCCACTGACCATGGGGTGGGGGGCAGTCTCTTTTTTTGCACCAGGTCTTAGTAGATTCTAGCTACTTCCCTGAAATACGCCTATAAGAATTCTTAACAGAATGGATTACCTTAGTCTGTATATATATATATATATATATATATATTCTGTATGGGAAACAAAATGCCATACAGCTGTTGGAGACTACACTCTACTGGCTGGTTGGGGATGAAGGGAATTTTAATCTCCACAGGTAGAAGTCAAAATATTAACAACTCCTGCTGTACTTGTTACAGCAGGGTCATAGAGTTTAAATGCAAATAAAAGAATGTAGATTTACCAGTCTGTATATAAAACCAATACCATATCTACCTAGCTAATTCCTCCTGCTAAATACATTTAGAATAACATCGTTCTCTAGAAAGCATTGTCCCTTAACACATTTAATGCTTGAAGTATTTCTTAGCAATGCTATGAAGATGTCTCTAGAATCCAAGGTTAACTGTTTATAACTCTGGAAAAGGTAGAATAACTCTTGTCTCGTGCACATTTTAAAGGTGCAATTAACTTTTCTTATGAAAAAATATATATTGTATGGTTTTCCTCCAAGAAAAACAAGGGTACTCCCAGTGGTAGAGCTATTTCTGTCCAAAGTAATTAAAGATGAGACTGTTTTTTATATTAAACTATTAGCCACACCGCCATCTGGTGTTCATGCAGTTATGTTATCCCTTTCTATGGAAGTGTCAGCCTGAGGCTATTGTTCTCTATAGACTATCAGATCCACCACTACTGGGTGACAGTATGAACTTTACTAACTTTTGAAATAGACATCACCCAGCAGATTTTTACTCCCCAAGAAAAGCCAGTGAATATATATGTGTTTACGTGTGCATCTTATCATACTTTGGGTTGGATTCCATTTCCCATGAGTTTTTTCTCAAAATTCCCTCATAGACTTCAAGTAGGAATCTTTGATGAAATCAAACTTAAATACATCTCTTGCATGGAATCCATCCCATTATCTGTGCCCACATAAAACTTCAGTACAATATGCATTGGTCTTATAAAATGCACTGTGTTACATTAATTGCCTTTTTTAATCTCCATTCTACCCTTGTGTCCATACAGGTCAGCATACCCAGCATTTCCCGGACATTGGAGGTGCGTGGTCTGAAGAGGTCCCATTGACACATTACTTCATCGGTGATTATTTTATTATATTTTCTCTTTGTCGTACATGAATTTGTCCTGCCAATGTTTGGTTCTGTTTCAAGTCTCTAATTTACGAAAGCACAATGGTGTAATTCTGGAGCAAGCCAACATTACCATAGGGAGGAAATTAAAAGAAATATTGATTTAATTGGTTTTTTGAACCCCATGAGTGCACCAGAAGTCTGCAAAGCATTCCTATACAATGTTTTATAGACTTCTGTAGCATTCTGCATAAGGGATTTTATTATCTATCTTGCCTTCACTCTGAGCCATATGCACATAGGAAACACTATTTTGAAGCAAACCACCTGCACCATAGGGTAGAAATAAATATTCCTACCTAAACATACCTGCGAACCTTCTTGTCCCAAGCCTGCAGATATCCACTAAGGACTGTGGGTGAGAGTATCCAAATTACACAATATGCTCTATAATGTGGGTGGGGCTTGATTTGGTAGGCAGGATTAGGAGGCAAAGTTTGCCCTTAAAATGTGTAGAGAGTGAGAATAATAGGGAGGAGAGTAAAGTGGGCAAAGTTACAAGGTAATCAGCCTCTGTCCCTGGAGATCTGGTAATTAAGTTTAAACTCTGGAGTTTTCAGGTCAAATCCGAAGAGTTCCCAGTCATGGCACCTACATGATGCATTTAGTTCATATGGCAATGGTGCATTTAGTTTGCCCCAAACTGTTCCACCCTTTCTATGTCTTCTATTTACACTTTCATCCTATATTTATTGGCCTCAGTTCACATCATAGATATTTGCTGTTCTTGAATGTGTACTTAGAAACCGTATGTATCTATGGTACGCTGTTTGCACCAAATTCTGCAGAGCACAGGTCTAAAGAAGAGAGGGTAAACTTAGGCCCTTCAGCTTTTGAAGGCTCCAATTCTCATGATTTCCATCCATCCAGCAGCTGGCCAAGGATGATGGGAATTATAGTCCTCAACAAATGGAAGACCTTAGGTTACTTAACCCTAGTCTAAAGTCAGTAAGGGAGCAATTCTGGTGCAAAACCCCTTCAGCTCCCTGTTGTTCCACTGTAGCTTCATCCGCTGGTCTGCTGCCAGTCGGGTACTATCTAACGGACAGGTGTAATCATTAGGGATGTTTTATCCTATGGTAACAGACTTAGTAAAAGTCCAGGCTTAACTGTGCAGCCCCATAGATGCTCCTATCAGCCGTTTGTAGATCAGAGAACTGGCCTCCTTGGCAGGAAAGCAACCTGTTACTTTATGTCTCCCTCCATTGACTCTCTGTGTTGGGCTTTCAAGTCAACAGCATAGGGTATATGGGGACTGCACTGTGCAGGACAAGAGACTGAACTGTGAGACTTCAGTGTTGCAGTTCAGTCTATTCTTGAGGGATCAATGTGGGACCCCCTGTACTGCATCCCCAGCTTTATAAACAGGGTGCAGATCTGCAGACTGAGCATCAGCCATGTGATAACTGTCCTTTAAAGTGATGATTGTTTTTATTTGTTCCCTATGGTGCAGTTATTTTGCCCCCAGAATTGCTCCACTTTTTTATGCATATGCCTGTTTTAACCCTTTCAATGCTAGAATGGTGTGCAACATATTATACACCCATCTGTCCTTTAGAATTTTAAAGGAACACAGTGACACCTCTTAATAATAACCTTCTACTTGCCTTCAATAAATCCTAATGGCCACCATTAATCAGTTCTGCATGGACTGGTTCTCAAGAATTAATATTTAATTCATACTGCATATCATGTTCATGGAGGAAGACATTATACTTTGTTGCAGAACACCAGATTCACAAACTTCTCCTATTGCAAGCTTCCTGATAACACTGTAGTGAGAGGTCCTGGAGTCCTTCACGAAGAATCATGTCTTGCTGCATGGAGATTTAATTTTTGGGAAACAGTCCAGGCAGATGTGATTCAAAATGGCCACTGGGATTTTCTGCAAAAATTGACACAAGTGGGGCTTCATTATTATGAAGTGTTAGTGATACATTAACATACCTCCCAACATTTCAAATTGCCAAAAAGGGACACTTGTGTTTTAGGGGGTGTTGCTGGTGGATGTGGCATTACTGGGAATTTTTAGGCTATTTCATGACTTTGTGATACTTCGTTGTAGACCCTAATAAATGACTTATAACAAGACCAAAGTATTTTATTTACTTAGACTAATTTATAAACACACATACTGATGTTTAAATAAACATTATTGTGATCTTTATTGCTGTGGAGCAATGTGATACACCTATATGCACACCTAGTAATCTGATCTCCTAAAAGAGGGACATCAGGGTGGGAAAAAGGGACAGAGGGATTTGGGTCTAAAAGAGGGTCTGTCCCTCCTAAAGAGGGACACTTAGGAGGTGTGCATTAACTTAATTTATTTTCCAAGATCTAAAATAGACTGAATTGAAAACAAGTTATCTGGCCAAACAGATATGTGCTTTTAGATAATATATGATTTAGGGCAGAGAAATACAAAATGAATAATGGACCAATGGAAAGGCACAGATTTGACTGATCTCTGATTGGGAGTTAAATTCAATGTCTCTAGAGTGGCAGAGGCTTGTCTTTTTAGATTACAGTAAATTCTCACTTGTCTGCTCAGTGAAGGCAATAGTTCACAAACAGTTCAAACAGTGCATCTCACAAAAGAAACCATGTTTTACTTTGGCACATTTTAGAAAGAAAACATCAAATATCCGTTTTTACTTTTTGAAGAATAAGGATAAACAGGGTAATTACATTTCACAGAGCTTTAAGGATTTTGACTGCACAAGAGTTTCATTTTCTAATGTATACTGCTATTTCAAGCTACATGTATATATGAAATGGGAAAAAACTTTCATTTTTTAAAATATGTTTTTGTTATTTCTTAGTAAAGTGCCAACATATTTTGCAATAAAGAATCTGAAAGATGATAAATGTTTATTGTACCCAAAATGCTTCAAAGCTTGAATCCAAAACATTTTAAACCACTGCATACTCTGCCCCCTCCAAGCTGACAATTGCCCTTCAAAACAGTCCTGATGATTACACCCATCAGGTAGATCCGTAGCCACCAACAGGCCCAGATGTAAGGATTTCCCTGCTTAAACACAGGTGAGTCAGTCAAAATGAATGAGGCACTGATTAACTCACTTGTGCTTAATCAGGGAAATCCTTTCATCTTGGCCTGTTGGTGGCCCTTGAGGACTGACCTTGGACAGCCCTGAGCTAGATAGTGACCTACTGGCAGCAGAACGGTTGATGAAGCCCACAGTGGACCAATGGAGGTGCAGAAAGGGGTCCTCCAGCTTTGTGTATGTGTCCCCTACCGTGCAGTTGGTTTACCCCACATTTAGTACACATTTGTTGTCTTAATACAGTCCTTACAGCTTTCTCACTAAAGAGTGCAAGTGGTTAGTTTTTTGCCAAGTGAAAATGCCCCTTGCACCCTCTTGAGGAGGTTAATGCGAATGGGAAGGAACAAGCAGGCTGATGTACTAAGACAAACTAGAGTAATTAAAGAATTTGCACTCATTCCCATTACAGGGTCTGAAAGAGTGCAAGTGGTTGGTTTCTGGACAGCTGGAAGCCTCTTCTTGCCCCCTCTCCCTTCAGGAAATGAAAGGGGAACTATCACCCCAAATAAAGTCTCCCCCCAACAATTAGCCATCTAGCGATAAGCTTAACAATAGTGTTATAAGCCAGTAAAATTACCGCGTTACTCAGAAATCCTACTTGTGCCGAGGCTGACGGCCAGGAAACAGCACAGACATCTTTATTTACAGATATCTGCGCCTGCGCTGCCAGTCCCGGTTTCCTCTAAGAGGCATTGCATGGTACCTTTAGGTCTCAGCAAAAGTAAGATTTCTGAGTAACACGGTAATTTTGCTGGTTAATAGCACTATTGTTAAGCTTATTGTTAGATGGCTAATTGTTCAGGGGAGACTTTATTTGGGGTGATAGTTCCCCTTTAATATAAATGGGAAGGCTGGTGAGGTACTAAGAGAAACTGAAGTAATTTGGTGACAAACCAGCTGCATGACAGAAGACCAATACATATTCCACTGATTTAAATAGGGCTTTTAACTATTTGAATGCTAGAGATGTCTCCAATTCATTGGTAGTTGACTAAAAGATCTGGAGATGCAATTATCCACCTAAAATCTCAGCTTCATTTGTTCAGTACATGTTTAAGCACTTACCAACTACTGGCATCCTGTTAGCAAGATGGAGTGCTAGTTGCCTAGGAACAGAACTCCACACAAAGCAATGTTGTTATTGATGGGAGCAAGGGTGGACAACCTGTGCCTCTCCCACTGTTATTCGAGTACAATTCCAATCATACTTTTCAGTTTGCAGACTCACGAGGAAGAAAATGACTTGTTATTAACAACTAGACCTTGCCTTTGGCAGCATTATAAGACTTTGCCATTTTAACCCTGTGAGTGCCAGAGAGGTATGGTTGGATATCTCTCTGGCACTCAAAGGGTTAAGAGCTCTGCACCCTTCAGAATATTTGGTTTGTTATTTCCTTCAAGAAAGCCTGAGACCAATTTGTGACTGAATTAACTCTGAGGCTGAGGTATTAAGCAATGTGTTGCTCACCTCTCTGGCACTCAAAGTGTTAAGAAGAATTGGGCAATTCGGCAGCAAACTAGCTTCACCATAGGAGATAAACACACATTCTCTAAATCCCTGCTAATTTAAAACATGCTTTTAACCCATTCAGTACTAGAGAGATCTCTAAAGCATTGCTCTGCAGTGCCTTGGAGTCTTCTTTAGCATTCAAGGATTGGTTAGCCCTTTAATGCCCATAGGAGTGCACTGTGCATTTGCACACACCTGTGTCTCTTATAGGGTTAAAACAATGGGAATGTTTTTGTCCCCTATGGTGCAGTTGGTATGCCCCTGAATTGCATCATTTCTTCTTAGTACTCCACCTCTCTACCTCTACATGCTGCTGCCGTATCAATATACTGAATATATGACATGGGTAAAACATTTTGGAATTTGGAATCCAAGCAGCCTGATAAAACACTCATCCGGAAGGGAGCATGTTTATGTTTAAATTTGCCACTGATGCAGTTGCTCAGTTCTCCAGATTCTTTCTTATCCTGTCATTAAGTGTGTAGACTAACATAGTGCAACCTGGTTGTGAGTCTGCATATTGAATGAGAGGACCTATTGAATGAAGGACTTGGCAGAACCTGTGCATTGAATGACAGGATGAGAAGGGAACTGAAGATGTAAGCAATGGAGTGGGTAGCAAATTCAAACATGCTGCCTGCTGGATGAATTTTATATCGGGATGCCTGCCGGATTGGAACGTCTAACCTAAAGATCTAATGGTTAGCCTGATTAAAATGCAACCTTGAGTATAAGGCAAGGTCATTTTTTTAACACTAAAATGCGTGAAAAAACCTTACCTTATTCTCAAAAATAGGGTATTTGATCCATATGATGCATTTGGCTTGACCCAGAATTGCTCAGTTTATATTTTTATAAATAAGCCCATTGTCTGTAGAACTGTGTAACATCACTACGTGTCATTTGCAGACCTGTTTTTACTTTCAAAACAGAGATTAACAGCACATCCTTCCAGATCAATATGGCTTCAGGTCTGAGGCAAGACGCAATATCCCCAAAGGTTCATCCTATTAAATAAACAATTAGATATGTTCCTTTTTTATTTATTTTATACAGAAAAAAATAGAAAAACAGTACAGTAAAGAAACCTGCAATGATAAACTGCTTTAAACTGGAAGAATATTCTAATAAATAGTATAAAATAGTATATGTGCGACTGACACTACAGTGCTACTTTTTCTACTAAAACATTTTGTTTGTGTGGTGTGAAAACTAAGTATTACGGTATATGAAGAGAGGTGTTAAAATTAATTATTTTCACAAGCTATGGCAAGTGCTCAGAAATATGCAAGTCCAGGTGTGACCTCAACATTATATGAAACTGATGTAATGTAAATTCAGAATTGTGTTGTTGTGTGTCGACTTTTAGCAGAAGGGAGATATCATAGGAACAGGCTGGCAGGCATGACAGGAAGTGGGAAGGGGCTTAAAGGGATAGTAATGTTTCATAATAAAAGCAGCTCTAATTAATCATCATAGTATTTGGACTTTGGAGAGTGTTATTTCAATTCTGTCAGAGTTGTAGTTCAAGAGTAATTCAATTACAAAGTTTCCCCCTCCCGCCCCTTTTACTGATGTCACACTGTTCAGCCAGATCAGAAGGATGTGCCCGGGTAGACTGCAGAGAGGGACTATCTTCAATTAAGATAAGGGAAAAACCTGAAAAACTTGTCAAGGGGGGCAGGGCTTTCATTTTTCTCATAGGAAGAAGATTGTCCCCTACTGTTATCTGTCTGGTCTATGGACTGCATTCCACATCTGAGAAGAGATGGCTTACACTAGGTAAAAGGGGCGGGAGGGGGAAGCGTTATCCTTCAATTACTCTTGAACCACAACTTTGACAGTGTTGAAATACCACTCTCAATAGCCCAAATACTATGACGATTAATTGGAGGTGCTGTTTTTGTGAAACATTACTATCCCTTTAAAAAATCTAGGCTTGTCAATTGGGATTGATGCACCGGTGGAGACACCACCAGCTCAGAGTGTGTTCCAGTATTCTTTGGCAATAAAGCAACTGCTACTTTACCCACTAGTGTGCCTTATTCGTGACAGGAGAAACAGTTGTAGTTAATACTTAACCACTTGTATGCTAAAGTGGTCTCTAATACATTGTTAGCCAAGGGGTTAAACAGTCAGCCTACCTTTTTACTTTATATACACTGCAAGTAGAAACCTGTAAGGTCAAACAGCCTAGATTTTTATTTATTTTTTTTTCTTTTTACACTTATGCGCCTGACATCGTGCTTCCTGGATCTCTATTTGTAGGGAGGTTTCTGTCAGGGACTATAAATTCAGGGATAGTGATACAATGCAATCTCTCAAGCATTAATTGATCTGTATAAAGTAGATGCAGGTTGTTCTACATTGTTTAACTATCTTTCTTACATGTTTGCATTCCCTCTCTGGTTTTCTCTGCCACTGATAGCAAGTTATATGTATACAAATTCAGATAGCTCCCTATCAAGAAATAAAGTGAGAAAAAAATTGGTGAATGTGAAAAAAGTATAGGCAAATTGACTTAACATATTATGTATGTGCAGAATACATTACATTAAAATGACTTTGGCTGCCACTTTAAGAGGGTCCCAGGGCTAACCAGTAACAACAATCAGCCAGGGTAAATGGGGATAGTTAAGCAGAATTCCAGTCCTGGAAGCTGCAGTTCTATTTTCAATTAACATCTTCTCCCCAGTGCTCCTGCATTTCATTTTTACCCCATGGATGTAAAGTTAAAGCTTCCTCGAAATGGCTTCTCTAAGCGAAGTGTTAAATGGCCTTGTTGATGTTTGCTGAGTTGCTCAGTGGCCATCGTTATTAAATACTTATGGTCAGTATCCAACAGAGCAAATTAAGAAAATGTCTACATGCTATTATTTTGGGACTTTAATGTACTGTCTTTTAGGATAATAAAACAATAAATCCTAAAACAGAGAAATTAGGTAACCCTTTGAGTACCAGGTGTGTATGAAACACACTGTAGAACAACACATTAAATGCTTTTTCATATTACACGAAAGAGCATATGTTAATAATTATAGATCTATGGCAGTTCGGGAGCAAACCATTTGCACAGTAGGGAATAAATAAAAAAATCCTTTTCATTTATATTGAATTTTCCTTGCATGCTAAAGAGATCTCTAGTGCATAGTGCTGCAATGCATTGGAGATTTCATTAGCATTCAAGGGGTTAAAAGACCCATTTATTTCAGTGGGAATTTGAGGATTTTTTATGTATTCCCTATATGTATTGTAGATGGTTTGCCCCAGAAATCCTCATATTTTGCATCAGTAGTTTATTAATAGCTGTTTATTAGTGATTTCAGAAAAATAGTCTTCTTTAAAGGAGCAGTAAGCTTTTTATATGAACAAAACATGTGCTATAAGGCTTTTTCTACTGAGAAAAAATAAGGCACTTTGTTAAAAAAATGAATTATGAAATAGGGAAATAATGTAACCCTTTGAGTGCCGTTCTATAATACATCTTCTGTTATATGAAAGAGCATATGGTAATAATTATGGATATTGGGCTGTATGCAGCAAGCAGAAGAGTATCAATTCAGGAGCAAATCAATTACAATATATGGTAGAAAAAAATCCTGTTGTTTTAACCTTTTGAGTGCCAGAGGGTTAAATTGAGTTTAGAGAGGTCTCCAATGTATTGCTTTCTTCAGTAGGATAAAAGCTCCATTTAAATCACTAGGAATGGTATATCTTCCATATGGTGCAGCTGGATTGCCGCATGATGACTTCTGTACAAATTGCATTTAGTTTATTAGCATCTGTGAGAAAAATATAACCCTTAAAGGAGCAATAAGCTTTTTTTAATGGGGAAAAATATATATATTATCGTGCTTTCCCACTGAGTAAATAAAATTACACTTCCATTGCTGGGACAATTCTCGTTCAAAAGTTATTAAAGCTCAAACTTGTTATATTTTCATTCATCTACATATAGTATGTAAGCATAGGTATGATGGGGAAGGAACCCCCTAAACAGTCTCTCTGACACCGTCTTTTCTCAGATAAATATATGGATGCCCTTTTTTAAAAGAGGTATGGTGCCTTCTTTCATTCAGTGGTACTGTTTACCCTTTGAGCACCAGAGGGGTGTACATTGCATTGATTTACAGTTCATTGCTTCACAATACAATTCTTAGCTCTCTGGTACACGGAGGGTTAATGGTGTGCATGGTGGGTGGTCTTGAAAAAGGACAAGTGTGGGGGGTAAAGATACTTGATCACACAGGTATGCATGTATGCGTGCATACCCTCTCACAGACACACATACACAAAGACTTCATGCATGCACACTCACGCACATACACACTCATACACATATACACACACACAAACACATGCATACACACACAAACACACTCATGCATGCACACTCTCGCTCATATACATATACACACACAAACACATGCAAACACACACTCATGCATACACACTCACGCACATACACACTCATACACATACACACACACACATGCGCACACACACACACACACACACACATGCATACACACTCAATCACATAAACACTCATACACATACACACACACGCATGCACATGCAAACTACAGGGTCAGTTGTACCTCCATCTGAAAGAAGGAGGGCCCCATTTCAGATGAGTGTACTTTTTAGAATATACTCATGATGGATGATCAATTAAAAAAAAAAAATGTTGTATACATGGCTTTGTGCTTCTTGCACCTCCAACAGTATGTCATTTCATAGTGATGTGGTACCATTTTTTGGGGACTGGCAGTAGCAATGAGTACAGTAAGAAATGCCATGATTTTCAAGGCTATCAGAGAATCACTGACATAGGGGATTTTGAACACTCGTTCACAATCCGTTTGTTACAAATTATCAGTCTTAAATTATTTCTTATTAGGTTCCTCACCTTTATTGTTTTAACCCCTTACACGTAAAGTTATCTTCAACACATTCCAAAGCAATGCAATGGAATCGTCTCTATCATCCAAAAGTTTAAACATTTCTGTCAAACTTTTCAAAGGCTTGAGATTTCTTAGAGCTTACCATTTATATTCATTCAATATACTTAATAGCTTTCAAGGCTGCCCTGAGAAACTGTTATTCAATTCCCTTTGCTTGTCTTTGTCCTGCTAGGAACCTTGGTGTGAAGTGGATGTATGAACTTCTGTGCAGTAGGAGATGGGGGACGATTTTTCTTCTGAACCTTCATAATAATGGATACTTTCTGGTCATGAGACAATATAAGTTATGTTCACTATTAGGGAGATCATCTAGCTTGTAATGTGGTCATTATTCCTGGTAATCTGCTCATGAATAGGAGAGTTGTAAAGGAACAAGCGATCTTATTAGGGAGAGATGTAAACATGTAATTATTCACCTATATTATTGAAAAGGACAATTATTTGCATAGTGCATTGTTCACTCGGTAAAGGCAATGCAAGAAAATGACACTGTTCTGTCTTGAAGAAACCAGGAATGATGAATGTATCAACTTGTTGTGACCTTAGGCCTGTGATTCAGGCAAACTCATGACTGGTGCTATATGCAAAGAGATAAACATTGATCAATTCCAATGGCCCATTTGTTTACTTTGGTTTTTTAACGATAAATGATGCACTATTGACATGAGTTAGCATACCATAGGGGTTAATTACTAAACTGCACCTACCACAATCTTTCTGTTTATATTCATATTTTTAAATGTGACATGCCTACATGAAAATGTTTGTACCAACTGCAAGCATGAAGTAAAGGTAGACTACAAAAGTAGTCAAACAGATGCTTCAAATGAGGGGACCATTTGCATTTATACCCTGAGGCTAGAGTATATTAACGTTATTGGCACTATTTAAAGGGATAGTAATGTTTCACAAAAACAGCAGCTCCAATTAATCTTCATAGTATTTGAGCCATAAAGAGAGTTATTTCAATACTGTCAGAGTTGTAGTTCATGAATAATTGAATGATAAAGTATCCCCCGCCTGCCACTTTTACCTAGTGTAACCCTGCTCACCTCAGATGTGGAATTTGGTTGCTTGACCAGACAGATAACAGCAAGGGACAATCTTCTTACTGTGAGAACAATGAAAACCCTGCTCCCCTTTACAGGTTTTTAAGCTTCTACCCTTATCTTAATTGAAGATTGTCCCTCTCTGCAATCTACCTGGGCACCTCCCTGCTGCTCTGAGCTGAGCAGTGTTATATCAGTAAAAGGGGTGGGAGGGGGATATGTTATCATTCATTTACTCCTGAACTACAAGACTGACAGAATTGAAATAACACTCTCCAAGGCCCAAATACTATGATGATTAATTACAGCTGCTTTTATTATGAAACATTACTATTCCTTTAAAGGATATGAAAGGATTTTTATTCAAGCAATGCTTCCATTATACCAAACTTTTTCGGTCTTCTTAAGGACCTTCATCAGGGACATTAATAGGACCGAAAGTGTTTGGTATAATGGAAGCATTGCCACTGCCAACTCTTTCTGTTTATATAATATAATTTGCTGGGATACGTCACTTCCTGTGTGTTTAACATGCACATGCGCAGTAGAGACTGCTGGAACAATGCAGTAATGCGCAGTAGAGACTGGCTGAATGCGCCAGCCTCTAGTCCGAGTGGTGGGACGGCTGATCTGGTGTGGGGCGCTCCGAACGGCCCACCACCTGTCTCCGCTCCCGGCTCTAGGGCAGCAGCCGAGGCTGCTGGGTGGCACTTTGGCCAGTGCACACGGGCCTTCAATACTAGTATACTAGTATATATATATAGTTTTATATTTCCACCACTTCAATGGTACTAAAACCTTTGAAAACCATGGAATTTGTACTGTATTCAGTATATACTAAATTGTCATGGAAATGGTACCCGATTGGTATGGTTTGATATACCTCATGGTGTTTCAAAAGCACTAGTGTGACTGCATGACATCAAGGGTGACTCATGTTCAGATCTTAAAGGATACACATACAAAGGGTTAACATTACCCTCACTTGAAAGAAGAGACTTCTCTATCAGTTGAGGTTGTTTTGTGACTGGAAGGGGAAATGAAAGGGGGTGAATTGAAGGTGCAACCTCCTCCTCTTTATTTAGGAAGCAGTAGCTTATGATATTATTGCTCACTCATCCCAGGATTGTCCAGCAAGGATACTATCATGGGTGCCATTGCTAAGAAGAAGAGAGACTCCTATTTTCAGCAAGGGTACTCTTGTAACCCAAGGGCCAAGTGTATGTGGGAGAAAAGCCCTCCATTAGAGCAATCCCTCCAAGTTATTAAAATATAGTCATTATGTTAAACTTGCCAGGTGATCATGGGATCAGGTTTACTTTTAAAGTGCCACTGCCTGAAAGAAGAGACTCTTCTCTTTCGGTCAACTGCCATATTTTATTATCAGGAGCAAGTTTTATAGTAGTTTAGGTTGAAAAAAGACTTTGGTCCATCAAGTTCAACCCTTTTCCTATTCCTGTTTACCGTCGTTGATCCAAAAGAAGGCAAAAAACAAAACAAAACAAAACAAAAAAAACTCTCATTACAGGAATTGCAAATTCTGCTTTGAAAGGGGGGGAAATTCCTTCTTGATTCCAAATGGCAATCAGATTTATCCTTGGATCAACAAGCACTAAATAAATATTAATCCCAATAACATACATAGCCCTCTATGTTCTGCTCTTTTTAAAAAGTATCCTGGCCATTTTTGATAGCACCACCTCCTCAGTCAGTGAATTCCATACATTTATTGTCCTTACTGTAAAGAATCCCTTCCGTTGTTGTAGACAAAATCTCCTTTTGTCTAAGTCTAAGCTGCTGACCCATTGTCCTTTGTACTGTTCTGTTAAAGAACAGGTCTTTGGATAGCTCTTTGTATGGGTCCTGAACATATATAATGTAATACATGCCAATATCTTTTTGGCCTTTGCAGCTGCCAGCTGGCACTGCACACTACTGCTAAGTCTATTGTCTTCCATTTCTCCCATTAGTAGATTTCCCCAAACACCATTTAAATTATATGTTGCATTTTTATTATTATACCCAAAATGCATAACTTTGTACTTGTCTATATTGAATCTCATTTGCCATTTGCCTGCCCAGTTACCAATTTGTCCAAATCCTCTTGTAATGAAGACATATCCAGTTCAGACTTTATTACCCTACTTAATTTTGTGTCATCGGCAAACACTGATACAACACTCCTTATGCCCACTCAAAGATCATTAATAAAGAAATTAAAAAGAAGAGGTCTCAGGACAGATGCCTGAGTTACACTTATCACGTTTATCCAATTGGAGAACTTGCCATTTGCCACCACCCTTTGCATTCTGTCTTTCAGCCAATTTCCAATCCATGCACAGATACCGTAAAATCTCGGGTATAATACGCACAATTTTACCCCTCTTGACCTTATGTGAAGTGGGGGGTGCGTATTACACCCGAGAGTTTTTTTTCCAGACTTTAAAAAAAAAAAAAAAAAAGTTAGCACTTTCTGCTCCCTCTCTCTCCCTGCACGATCCGATGATAAAGAAAGACTTACTTTTTGAAGCTGTAATTCAATATTTGTATGGTGTACCGGTATCTGAAAAAAAATCCCTCTCTCCCATCTTCCCTGCGGGCGGCACGCTTGCATCTGCCGCCCGCTTCCTTCAAATCGGCTTTCAGGACCTTGAGATCCTCACAGGGCAATACCATGGGAGGAAGGTCCTGAAAACCGATTGAAGGAAGCGAGCGGCATATGCAAGCGTGCCGCCCGCAGGGAAGATGGGAGAGAGGGATATTTTTTCAGATACTGGTACACCGTACAAATATTGAATTACAGCTTCAAAAAGTAAGTCTTTCTTTATCACCGGATCGCGCAGGGAGAGAGAGGGAGCAGAAAGTGCTAACTTTTTTTTTTTTTTAGGAAGGGGAAAACAAGGGTGCGTATTATACATAGGCACTCTTGTTTTCCCTTAAATCTTGGGCATAATAAACACCTGCGTATTATACCTGAGATTTTACGGTATTTGCCCCAAGCCTGTTTCATTCAATTTGTGCATTAACCTTTTGTGTGGAACAGTATCAAATGCTTTGGCTAAGTCTAAATAGATCACATCAACCACCGCACCCAAATCTATATTTTTACTCATTTTTCATAAAATGCAATCAAGTAAGTTTGACAAGACCTGTCTTTCACAAACCCATGTAGGCTCATGCTAATGGTATTCCTGTTCAAGATGAATTCTTGAATATATTCCATTAGCAACCTTTCAAATGTTTTCCCCACCACAGATGTCAAGCTTACAGGTTCATAATTTCCTGTCTGGGATTTTGATCCCTTTTTAAATATGGGCACCACATTTGCTTTACTCCAATCCGTGGGCACCATACTGGAAATAAAAAAATCCCTGAAAATCAAAAAATAATGGTCTGGCCAGTGCCTGTCTTAGCTCTTGAAGTGCCCATGGGTGTATGTCATCCAGCCCCGGGGCTTTGTCTATGTTACCACCATTTAAATGTTTTAACACTTTTTCTTGTGTTAGCCAATCCGTGCTTTTTGTGACTGTTCTTTAAAAGTAGTTTACGCACAAAACAGACAATTATTACAAATGTTAAAAGGAGCAGGGCAAGAGTAATTATCAATCAGAGCGTTTGCCTGCTCCCAGAGGTTCAGTGGGGAAGTTGCTCTGTGTGATGTTATCACACATGAATGTGGTTATATCAGTATACAGTACTGCATCCTCCAGTGCAGGACAATGGAGAAACAACAATCTTCTACCAGTCCCAAAGTACCCTTACCTGAAAGAGGAGAGTCTCCTCTTTCAAGTGAGGGTAATTTAATCCTCCATTGACTGGAGGGTAAGTTAACCCCAAAATCTTCTATATTGCAACTAACAGCCAATGGGAAATGTCTTTGGAAATGTCAGGCACACTCAGGACAAAACAGGCATGCAGCACTCAAGGGGTTAATATGAACCTATCATCTTGAATTTTCTTTTGGATATTTGTAGACTTAATTCAAAACTACCTATGTGTTTTATTAGCACCATCATAACATAAATTAGCATATGGTACAGCAAACTTGAATTCAAGGTGACAAGTCCACTTTAATAACTTTTAGCTGTGCTCATTTGAAACAGGGAAGGCTGATTGCTGCCCCAGTTACAAAATACTGCAGCCTCTTGATAACTAGTCATTGCATCAGAATGATCCAGTCTCTGACTAGCCAATGTGAGTATCAGTCTGCCTCTACGAATGACATCCGTGTGAGCCCGGTCCTCACCTCTTTGGTTCGGCTTCCACTTGCCATTGATTCACAGCTAAGGAGCAATGCACTTACAGAAAGGGGCACAGGTAATGTGTAGATGTTAGTGTTGCTGCTATGTTCTAACTGAGAATCCCTGAGCTTTTCTGGGCTTCTTAAAGTGGAACTACCACCTCGTAAACAATTTAACTTCAATAACTCCTCATCTGGCGACTAGCAGCTTAGTAGTGCTAGTCGCCAGAATTATTACCTTATTCAAAAGAAATATGCATTCTTACCAGGCTGACAGCAGCCTGGAGCGTGGACATCTTGCTATAGTGACGTCCGCACGCCTGTGCTGTCAGTTCCTTTTGGAGCCGGCCGACTCCTAGCAACGCCTCCTAGACCCAGCTGTGACTGACAGTGCAGGCGCACGGACATCACTATGGCAAGATATCCGCGCTGTCAGCCCGGTAAGCATGCATATTTCTTTTGAATAAGGTAATAATTCTGGTGACTAGCGCTACTAAGCTGCTAGTCGCCAGATGGGGAGTTATTGAAGTTAAATTGTTTACAAGGTGGTAGTTCCACTTTAAGAAGCCCAGAAAAGCTGAGGGATTCTCAGTTATTGAAGTTAAATTGTTTAAGAGATGGTGTCACAAGCGAAGGCTATAGGCCCTGCTAAGACAGTGGGGAGAGTATGGGAGGGAATGGGTTAACAATACCAGACCCCTGGTTACCTGTTACTATTTCTACCAACCACCACATTAACCCCTGGAATCCCTCCTGCACTATCTCCCCAGTAGTACAATTTGCTGCCACCACCAAGACTTTATATCTGGGCATCTTAGGTTACCCCAAACACAACAGAATTACAGTATAAAATCACCTTAATAATCAGACATATATAATTAACCCTTTAGTAGCGTGTTCTACCTGAGCTTCCTTCAGAGTAGTGAACATATTAGAGAACAGAGACAAGAGCTGATTAATTGAACATTTAATCTGAAAAAAGGCTTCACAGTGCTGGTTACAAAAATACAGAAATAAAGGACATACAGAAATAAAGATTTCTCATTGGCAAAACAGTCCATAAAATAAAATGGAAGAAACACATGAAATCCTTAAATACAATTACCGATATTTTAAGAGTCCTTGCGGGAACTTCATATGGTATTCCCCTTCAGTTGTTACAAAGAAATTCGCTGTTTTATAAAAAAAAACAAAAAAAACATATTAAATACTTTCCAAAGTTCCTTCTAAGAGGTCAAACCCCCTGGGTGTTACCTGTGAGGGTCAGGGGTTTGGCCTGACCGTTTATGGCCCATTCAGTCAGACTTGTCAGGGATGTTACTGCAGAGTTCTACCTGAAAAATCATAAGGCTTCCCAAAACAGGCAACCCACAGCACCCCTGTATATTGTGATATAATAATCATATTCCTCATATCTGAGTGAATATCTGGACACCAAACATGCTGGGTCTAACTGTTTGCAAATTGGCTATTCGTGTAACTCATAGCAGGAACACCTCCCCCTGACAAGTTTAGTACCCACCACAAGGGTAAAACCTGGGCATTCTGAATATATATTTGTATTGAACCATTTTAAACTATATATACATGTTCTCGCTATTTCATAATATTTGACTGTCCCCTGGATGAACCCCATCAGAGCAGAAGGTTCAATATAGTTTATGTCACTCTGCTCCGGTGATCTACTCATTCAGTTTCTGGTGAAGTTATCTACTCAGCTAATTTTATGGCCTAGGACTGGTGCACTTTGAATAACATACAGGTCAGCAAACAATTTATACAACCCAGAGGGCCAACTCATGCCTTGGCATGACAGGTGGTAGTTCCACTTTAACTATTTCAATGGCTGTCTGAGCAATTTTCACATTTGAAGGATATTATGTAGGTACTTCAATCTGACGTCTGTTCTGTCTATCTATGCCAGACTTGTAAAATGAAAATGTGAATAAACTTTTTGAAGCTCTAGTGTTCATCATAAGACATAATGTACTGTTGTTGTTATGTCACATTGATTAATTCCTCATTACAAACTCTTACTTTGATAACAATACCTGTAGCTGCATTCTGAACCAATTAGCCATGTTATGTTCTTGTTTTTGTAAAGGAACATTTTAGCATAGATTTATACATGTGCTTTTTGTGTTTTTGGTGCTCTCCTTAATGGCATTGTCCATTCTCAGCAATTCAAAATTGCTTCCATTGATTTATCTGTGAACCAGTGCATAGGGCATTGCCTGGTGCTCAGAGGGTTAAACAAGACTTTTTAATTCCTTGAACATTAGCATGATTTCCAATTCACTACAAAGTCCTTATCTGCATCCTACAATGCAGTTTATTTGCCCCAGTTTGCCTATCTATCTATCTATCTATCTATCTATCTATCTATCTATCTTTCTTTCTTTCTTTCTTTTTTCTTTCTATCTATGTCTATCTATCTGTCTGTCTGTCTAACTATCTATAACAAGGGAAGAGGTGGAATTACAGTTGATGTTGCCCAGGTGTACTATTGCAAACGTACATTTTGGACCGAAACATTGACCCTTAATAAATGGTCTTCTTTTGCCATTTAAAAGTCCCACTAGTGCTGCCCTTTTCTATCTATCTATCTATCTATCTATCTATCTATCTATCTATCTATCTATCTATCTATCTCTGTATCTAAATGGTGCAAAGGATTAAAAAGGAGGTAGACATTTGGCTCATGAATCCATAAATTTCTGTTACCAGCAGCAAATGTGTCTACTTTCAACCCCCTGGAGAGACTCCTGGAATAATTTTTACATTCTAAAAATAGCTTTTAAATACTCAAAAATCAAATTTTTAACCCACTGTATGGTAGCAATGCCTGTGTGCTGGAGACATCTCTATAATCCAAGTGTAAAGTGACCAGATTTTCTGAGGGTCAGTGCAAGGCAAAAATTTCAGGAATGTTAACTTGCCCTGTACAAAGCAAGCCATTATAATATCAACATTATTTTACTGCCTGGAGGGTGAAAACATTAAAACTGTCTTCTGACTCAAACATTCACTGTCTACTTCCCCAGCCTTCTTCCATACACTACACTATCTGCCTCACCAGCCTTGTTCTAGTGGTAGCCACAGAACCAAACGTACACTGTCTGACACCCCAGACTTGTATCGCTGTCAACTCTTAACAAAACGTTAGTCAGCACTCAGGATGCAATCCAGTCACTCAGTACCACTGTGCATTATTTGAAAGCATCATTTGTTCCAGCAACAGTTCTGAAGCACACACAACGTTTTCTCAATGAGCCACCTGGTGCATTGAGAAAGGATCATGTATGCCCCAAAATAACTATTTCTTGAACTAGCACACTTAAATAAAGCACAGGGTCACTATTGCATTACTACCGCTACTACTGAGTGCTGAGTAAGTTTTGGTGTGAGTATTTAGCATTGGAATCCTCCTTTAGAATGGTGGAGGTCAGAACTGAAATATTTTTTTGTGATTCTATGAATTATGAGTTACAGAGCACACAACCTATATACTGATTGTCCCACTGTCCTCTGATACCCAAAAAACCATACACTGCTTCCCCAGCCTTGTTGCACCATCCATAGGTAGCCATAGAACTACACATACAAAATCTTCTTCCAAAGCCTTGTGTGACTGTCCTGCTGGTAGACCCTCACATTAATTGCAAGATCTCAACATTCAAGGAGGGATTGGTCCAGACAAGGAAGAATTGTTGGGACAAGGAGTTTTGGAACGAAAAGGCACAGATACCTACACTGGGGGTGATCCAGTGAAGGCTTACATACTGGGAGGCTGTTTTTTTGCCTCCGAAAAAGGTGAGTACTCACAGTGAAAGAAAAGAAAAAGAAAAAAACGGAACAGAGACACTTGGTGGAGGATTACAATATTGTACATAGAAACAGTCTAAACTCAGATTGTTTGTGCTTCTTTTCTGTATTTTTGCATGTTTCAAGAGGACTTTCTTACCGGAGGCCTTAAAAGTTAAGCAGCAGCAAGGGGTGAAGAACTGTGAAAAATGTACTCCTTTAAAACTAGGTCATTGTTTAAGTATTACTATTGATTATTAATTATTGATTTATGTATTATTGTTGTGGCTGTTTGGTATATACTGCTGTTACACAGATCTGTAGTATTAGCTCTGAATGATTTGTGTTTGTTTTGTTTTCCTCACACTAACTGTCTGCTTCCCCAGCTTTGTTGCACTGTCCACTGGTAGCCATAGAACTACACAAACATGGTCTGCTTCCCCTGGCTTGTGCCACTGTCACAATGGTAAACCTAAACATACAATGTCTTCTTCCCCAGTCTTGTTTTGTTGATAGCCACAGAACCACATATAATCTGTCTGATACCTCAACCTTGTTCCAATGTCCAGTAGTAGCAACAGAACCACTCATATACTGTCTGACACCCAGACTTGCCGCTGTCAGTCCAAAAGATCCTTCTGATCAGATTTCCCTGGCTGGACCAAACAAAGCTGAGAAGCAATGCTGGTGAGCAATGCTAAATAGCATTGTCAATGGTAGATGTGGTGTTGATGCAGCTGCAGGCCATATTAAAGGTTGAATAACCAGAACAGTTGAGCCATAATGGGATCAAGATGACTGCACCGCAACTGATTGGTAGCAGGATCCAACTGGCACTTGCAGAGGATCAAGAAGGTCACAGTGTAAATCCATAATGCAAGGTTAGAGGCAGAAACAAGGTTGAGGACAGGCAAGGGTCACGTACACAGGAATCAAGATCATAGTCTGCAAAAAGTCGGGGTCAGGAACCAAGAGTCAGAATCATTGTCAGGAACAAGCCGATGACTGGTACATGGGAGTGATGGATCACTCTGCACTGTATGTAAGTTAACTCAGCACAGATCACAGACCCTGAACTTCATGGCCTCCAGTCTCGCAGTTCAGTCATGTGACATTTGACCTGGCACTCCCCCTAGACAGCTAGGGACTGGAATTTTGTCGTAATCCCATCAAACTTTGAGCTTGTGAGTGGAACTTAGCAACGTTTATGGCTGTGGGCCATGAACTTACCAGTTGCATTCAGCCCCCTATGCCAATCCAGAGGGGTCAGTTTTCTGGCCCCTTCCTTCCCCAAACAAGTTACAGGAGCCATTATGAGGCTGCTAGGTGTAATCCTGGGATTTTTATTTTGTCCTCTTCCATAGGTACAGATTTAACAAAACATACTTGCCCTTTAAACCTTTAATGATATGTTCACAATGCATTGCACACGCCTCTGGTCCTAAAGGGTTAAACAATAAATTTAATAGAAGAATATCAGGTGGGTTATGTACTAAAGTGTGATAACTGGGTGCTAAGTGGAGGTGACTTCTGTGATATAACATTTCCAGTTCCTATGGTATTCAATAGAGCCTATACACTCAGATCTCCAAATGTGGAGAGTAACATAGGGACTGGAGGAGTGATATCACTGGAAAGTCATCTCCTTTTTATCACCTATTTATCACACCTTAATGGATCTCCCTAGAAATCAAGGATATAAATTTGAACTAATCAATTTCCTTACTGTTCAGGTCTTTAGAATATGCTATAGATATATAAATAATAATGATCCTATTAGTACCCAGTTAGTAATTGCCAGCAGAGTGTTCAATGTACACCCCACGTGTTAAAATAGTTCTGAATCAGCCATGGTTAAAAAGGAGTAGGGTGGCATTATAAAAAGTTTGACAGTCTACAAAATATCCTGATGTTAGAACTTCTACAGTTGTCCTTTAATTCTAAAATAGTTTTATAAGACAAATGCATGTGGAATCACTTTTATTCTTCCTAACTAAAGTGCACTTAACACTTAATTTAACTTTTATTTAATGGATTCTCCATTGTAAGTGATGTAAAATAAATAGTAAAGATCTGAATTAAATCAGCAGAAAACATTATGTATTGTTAGCATTAGCAACAGATACACAAGTCATTTTATCGTCAGGGTGGCTTCAGTTCATTCAGTTCAAAAGCAGGTCAGCTTTCTCTATTTATATTAAGAATCCAAAAAGTATTCAAAAGCCAACTTTATTAAAGGTACACTAACACCAAGAAAGAAATAGTCTAAAGGGGAACTATCACCCCAGCTAAAGTCCACCCTAGGGTGACCACATTTCCATTCTGCCATTCTGGACATGTGGTCACCGTAGTCCCGTGGCTGAGGCTCCCACCGGCGCTGACCATCTTTCTGATGCTGACACAGAGTAAGAGTTCCCAGTGGGTCAGCCTCAGAAAGATGATCAGCACCAGCGGGAGCCTCAGCAGAGGGTCTCACTTGCAGCACCAGCATACCTGCTCTATCCCAGCTGTCTTGCCAGCCAGTGAAGACCATATAGCAAATACATTTCATTGGTTGGCTGGACTGGTGCATGTTGCTGCATTCGGGACTCTTTGTTGTCCCATGGGGGGTGACCTGGGACGCAGGACACAGACCCCCAATAAGGGACAGTCCCAGGCATTCCAGGACGTGTGGTCACCTTAGTCCACCCCACCTAATTAGGCATCTAGCTATAAGCTTAACAATAAGCTATGTAGAATAAAGACAGCATTAGTCAAAAATCCTACCTCAACCGACACTGATGGCCAAGCAACAGCGCAGACATCTTTGCTTACAGAAGTCTACATGCCTGTGTCTTCAGTCCCGGTCTCCTCTAGGAGGCGTTGCATGGTATTTTAAGGTACCGGAAGGGACTGACAGCGCAGGCATGAAGATGCCTCTGGGGTGCTGTTGCCTGGTCGTCAGTGTCGGCTGAGTAAGGATTTAGACATCTTTATTCTGCATAACAGTTTGATTGTTAAGCTTATTGTTAGATGCCTAATTAGATGGGTTGGACTTTAGTTGGGGTGATAGTTCCCCTTTAACTTATTTCATTTCTTGGTGTAAGTTCCCCTTTAATATAATTTCAAATATTACACCTTTATGTACTGTGTAGCATCCCTAAATTATAATCTTAAACTTCCCTAAATTATAATCTTAAACTTCATCTTGCCTGTATAAATTGTCCTATTCAGAAAGCATTTATGTGATGTTGTTTGTGCTGTCTGTATTGAGAAATAAGTGCTAATGTCAGTTAATCGATGATGATTAGTGTAGGTTGATCAGACCTCATCTTCGGCTGGGCACACATGAAATATGAATCCTGCAGTGCTGGACTGATTTCAGTGCAGTTCTGAAATATTAATTTCTCTGTCGTCTAATATAGGTTCCTGGTAACTTTGGGTAGGCGACCTGCCCCTTTAAGTAAGACAGGAAACTTTCTTGAATAAGAAGTGCTGGGTGGAGCCTACCTTCCCTCTCAGCCTGCAGTAGCCAGTACTCTCCAGTTAGATCGTTTCCTTTGAAGAGGAAAGACAGAGAAGCTGTTCTACTTTAGATTTAGTGTTTTATTGTTTTATGTTAGACTAGTTTAACAGCCCGTTACACGGGCCACAGTGCCACTGCCACCCGGTCGTGGGGCAGTCACGCGCAGTAGAGACTGCCCGCGCCGCGGCTGATCAGCCGCAGTGCAGGCAGTCTCTACTGCACATGACTGCAGCACGTGCAGCAGTGTGTACTGCGCATGTTGCGGCGTTACACACGATTTAGCAAATTATTATATAGGATATGGAATACAACCATTAGGCGGATTACCATAACTGACATTGCCCTTAGATGTGGATAGCTCAGTTTCCAGGTGCTATGGTGGACCTTTTAGCCCTGAGGGGAAAATCTTGCTGGACAAGATCTTTCCCAGGAGTGGCCCACGGAGGCTTCTCCTTAAATACATGCTAATCTGAACACAGAAGACCTGCTAAAAACATGAGTAACCCCTTGAGTGCTGAGGTCCATTTGTCCCACGCTTACTCGCCGCACAGAGTTCTCCATTGGAGTTCCTATTACATACTCCTGCACTCATTGGGTTTGTCTGCATGTCTCTTGGAGCAGTGTTTCTGTGGTAATTTAACCTTTTATATGCTATTTTGACATGTTTTGGGTACTTTTCAACACTTTCCCGGTTTGGGGGCAGTGTTTATTTCACTTTTACTATGTTTTCTGGTGTATTTGCTAATGTTTTTACCTCAGTGTAAATTTTGTAAAATTTGTTTTTTACTGCATAGACGCCATGCTCCATTCACCTCTATGAGACTATACTGTTTGGGACATATCTCTGCAACCGCTCATCGTAGCGACTTCAGAGATGGCTCATTTTGTTTGTCTACCTTTGTTCTATGATCCGGTTCATGCTCTGAGTGTTTTGGGGGGCTCGGGGATCTTCGGGCACTGTTTGGGATACTTGTACAGGGAAATTACATTTCCCATGAGCGCTTGCTTCTCGTGCTTGTTACTGATTGGCTCCCATTGTGGTTGCCATTTTCTTTTATCCCTTCTCGAGTATCCTACGCAGGGCTGGAGCTTTCCTACTATCCTTAGCTGATTAACCCTACACCCGCCAGATAAGTGCATTTTAGTGATTTCTGGGGGTGAAATTTTACTGTTTAGCGTATACCAGATATATTGAGACATTTGTGACACTGTGAGAATGTCTAATCCGTCTGAACTTGGGGCTAGGCCTAAGACTAAGGACCCTGGGACGTCTGTGACCCCCATTGCTCATTGTTCCTTATGTCAATCAGGGTTACCTAGAGAATACTCAGGTCATTTATGCCCTACATGCACTGCTGCCCCTGAGTCACCTCCAGGGACCTCCAGCCATGTATTAGAGCCAACTTGGTTACAGGAGTTTAAGGCTACTACTAAAGATTTCAAGTCTACCTTACAACTGTTACCATTTCAGTTGAGTGGGGTCTTCCAGGCTTGGCAACCAGGGGATACCTGATGCATTTGATTCATCTGAAGAGGAACTCTTAATGGATTCAGATGATGAGGGTAATTCTGTGGAGGTGTCTTCCCAGTTTTTTTGGGGACCCATTTGAGGCTGACCCTGACCCCTCTTCTGAAGGCCTGTTCAGGGCCATCCTCACTACTTTGAATATTCCCTTGGCATCTGAAGATCCCAAGGACCCTTCTGATGTGTTTCAGGAGCCTAAGACGCAGTCTACCTGCTTTCCTCCCAATCCCACTCTTGATCGTCTTGTCTTTGATGAGTGGAAGCTTCCTGACAAGAAGCTTGCTGTGTCAAGAAAATTTGCTAAATTGTATCCCTTCTCTGAAGCGGCTTTGGTACAGTGGGCTCAACCTCCTAAGGTGGATGACCCGGTTTCTAGTGGCGGATGCATCTGTTCTAAAGGATTCGACAGATAGGAAGATTAAGGCCTTGTTGAAGTCAGTACTTCCTTGCGTCCTGCTTTTGCAGCCGCTTGGGTGAATAGAGCCATTGCCGTTTGGACTGAGCATCTAACAGTGACTGTCCGTCAAGGCTCTCCAACTTCTGACTTGTTGTGGCTCTTAGATAATATTTCTGAAGCCCAGTATTATGTGTCTGCAGGGATTTTTGATTACATATGTTTGGTAGGAAGCGTTTCCACCATGTCTGTGGTGGCCAGAAGTGTTCTTTGGCTTAATATCTCGTCTGCTGACACTACCTCCAAGAAGACGCTTCTTTCCTTGCCTTACTTGGGAACCTCTCTGTTTGGGCCTGAGCTGAAAGACATTATCAGTGAGGCTACTGGGGGGAAGAGCACCCTGTTGCCTTTCCTCCCAAAAAAGAATCCACAGTCCAGACGGAATTGGCTTTTTCGTCCCTTTCAGACTGAGGAGCGCTCAGCGACTCAGGCAGCTCCCCAGGCACCTAGTGCCTCCTCCAAGCCTAAACAGCAGTGGAGACTCAAGCAGTCCTCGGCTAAGCCCAAGACTGCCAAACCTTCTTCGGCATGACTCGTTGAACCCCGGTTCCCATGAATCAGTGGGTGGCCGCCTGTGCTTTTACCACTCTGTCTGGACAGACTCTGTGGTGGATCTGTGGGTTCCTCAAGTCATGACAGAGGGGTACAGGATCCCCTTTACCTCTTTTCCTCCGCCCAGGTTTCATCTTTCATACACTCCTCAGGCAGCAGACAAGCTTCGGCTTTTCACTGGGGCAGTTCAGACCCTTTTGGACAAAGAGGTTTTGGAGCCAGTTCCCGAACCAGAACAGGGTTTCGGTTTCTATTCCAGCTGGTTTGTGGTCAACAAGAAGAACGGCGGATGTTGTCCTATCCTGGACCTCAAGAATCTCAATTCCGCTGTGGTCAAGTCTCATTATCATCAGGAATCTCTGTGGATGGTGATCGCCACCATGCCTCATGGAGAGTTTCTCACCTCCCTGGATCTTCAGGATGCATACATGCACATTGCCATTCATCCAGAGAGCCGGCAATACCTCCGGTCTGCCTGCGACCAAAGGCACTTTGTTTTCTGCTCTTCCCTTTGGTCTGTCTACTGCTCCACAGGTCCTAGGTGCCTTGATATCGCTCTTGCACAGGACCAGGGTCCGAGTTACTCCTTACATGGACAATCTCGTGCTGAAGGCCTCATCTTTGGGGCTTCTGCATCACCAGGTTCAGGAATGCATTCACGTTCTCTCCCATCATGGGTAGATCTTGAACATGGACAAGTCGGATCTGGTTCCATCGAAGCGTCTCGTTTACCTGGGACTTCTCTTCAACACAGTGAAGGGGATGGTGTTCCTCAAGGACGAGGTAGCTCACGAGATCACATGCAAAGTATCCACTGTCTTAGAGTTGGATCCATTGCCAGCCCGGAAGTTGACGTCTCTGGTGGGGAAGTTCATTTCCATCATGGAAGCAGTCCCGTTTGCCATGGCTCATGCGAGGGAACTTCAACGGTTTGTGATCCAGGCCTGCAAGGGTCAGACGGATCTCATGAAGATATTAGTCTCTCTCCCCCTACATGTGGAACTGAATCTGTCATGGTGGCTCGCATCTCCTGAAAGGCAGGGCCTTCCTGATTCCCTTCTGGATGACAGTAACCACATATGCCAGTCTGTCAGGATGGGGTGCGGTCTTGGGTCACCTGAATGTCCAGGGCTGGTGGTCTCCGGAGGAGAGTCTCCTTCCCATCAACGTATTGGAGCTTCGAGCAAACTTCCATGCTCTCCGGTTTAATGGACGGTCCACTTGGAGAGTTGTCCTGTTCAAGTCCAATCAGACAACACCACTTCTGTGGCTTACATCAACAAGCAGGGCGACACAAGAAGTTCCGCAGCTTGGTTGGAGGTTTAGGCTATTTTGGCCTGGGCAGAAGATCATGTTCCTGCTATTTCCGTAGTTCACATTCCAGGCATGGACAACGTCCTGGCAGACTTCTTAAATTGACACACCATCGACAGCGGAGAATGGGAACTGAATCAGGAGGTGTTCCGTCTCATTGTCCAGAAGTGGGGTCTTCCTCAGATCGACCTGATGGTGACGAGACACAATAGGAAGGTTCCGCTGTTTTGCTCCCGTTGGAATGACCCTCAGGCTATAGGAGTGGATGCCATGTCCAGTCCATGGAGATTTCTTCTGGCATACATATTTTCCCCTCTTCCCATGTTGCACAGGGTATTGAGGAAGCTTTGCCTGGAGCGATCTCCAGTCATTCTGATTGCTCCATAATGGCCTCGCCAGTCTTGGTTTCCGGAGCTTCTGGATCTGTCGGTGGCGGAACCGTTTAGACTTCCCCACTGTCCGGATCTTCTTCTACAGGGATACCTGTGGAAGGAAGACGTTGAACGTTTTGGTTTGACGACTTGGAGGTTGAATCCTCAATTTTAAAGAAGAGGGGCTTTTCTTCTGAGGTCATTGCTACTATGCTTTGTGCTTGGAAGCCTGTTTCTTCTAAGGCATACCATCGGGTTTGGTCTACCTTTCTCTCTTGGTGTGCTGAGAGGGATATTTCCCATGACTTTGATCTCCCTACGGTCCTGTCTTTTTTGCAGGATGGGGTTGATAAGGGTCTCAGTTTGAGTTCCTTGAAAGTTCAGACTTCTGCGCTCTCTGTTTTATTTCAGAGACGTCTTGCCATTATCCCTGATGTCACGGTTTTCTTCCAGGGTGTTGCTCATGCTTTTAAGAGTCCCACTCCTCAGTGGGATCTCAATTTGGTATTAGGTGTTCTCCATTGTTCACCTTTAGAGTCCTTGGCAACCATTCCATTACGTCTCCTGACTTGGAAGATGACTTTTCTCATGGCGATTGTGTCTGTTCACCGTGTCGCGGAGTTACATGCTTTGTCCTGTAAACCCCCCTTTTTGGTTTTTCATAAGATCAAGGCGGTTCTTCACACTTCTCAGGAATTTCTCCCGAAGGTGGTTTCTGAGTTCCACATTAACCAGAAAATAATGGTGCCTTCTTTTTGTCCTGACCCTATATCTGACAAGGAAAGGGATCTTCAATTGTTGGATGTTGTGCGCTGCCTTAAGCTTTATGTGCATCATACTGAGTACATCTGCCAGTCTGACGCATTGTTCATCATTCATGAGGGTGCTAGGGCTGGTAAGCCGGCTTCTAAGGTTATCATTGCTTCCTGGATTAAGTCGTAAGGCTTACGAATTGAGGAAGAAACCTGTGCCCTTTCGGGTTATGGCTCATTCTACCAGGTCTGTTGGAGCCTCTTGGGCTTACAAGAATCAGGCCTCGGCTGGTCAGTTGTGCAAAGCGGCTGCTTGGTCATCAGTGCACACCTTTTCCAAACATTACTGTGTTGATGTGCTGGCATTGGCTGATGCCAGTTTTGGCAGGAAGATCCTAGAGGCTGTATTGCCTGTCTAGGGACTTTCTAGGTACCTTTAATACTCCTTAAATATTGAGCCGTGTTGGCTCTAGTTCAGTGTGCTGTGTTACAGTTTCTGTTGTGTTTACACCAGTTTTCGTGTCCGTTGACACTTTATTTTTAGAGGGCTGTGTATGATCTGTTTAGCTCATGTATGCTTTGGTGACTTTGGGGTCACCGCTCCTGGTCGTTGCCTTACTTCTCACCTCAGGGAACTGAATGGTTGGACATCCCAAAGTTACCAGTAACCTATACTGGACGACAGAGAAAATAGGATTTTTAGTCTTACCTGTTAAATCCTTTTCTCTTAGTTCATATAGGTTACTGGTCTCCCGCCCTATCAAGGGACCATGCTTGACTCTCCTGTGGCAGAATGTGGGAGTCCTTTCAGGTTCATGCTTTGGCTATCTAGTCAATAGTTAGTGTCATCGATCTAACTGGAGAGTATTGGTTACTGCAGGCTGAGAGGGAAGGTAGGCTCCACCCAGCACTTCTTATTCAAGGAAGTTTCCTGTCTTACTTAAAGGGGCAGGTCGTCTACCCAAAGTTACCAGTAACCTATATGGACTAAGAGAAAAGGATTTAACAGGTAAGACTAAAATCCTATTATTTCCTACAACCCCAGTCAAAGGTGAGGTTTAGTCACGTTAAAGTAGGGTTCACTGCTCTTGTATTCTTAAAGGTTAGTATCTTATCTCAGCCCATTTAAATATAATCTTGGACAAACAAATGGGATCCCTGAACAAGGAGGACTATATGCTCACTCAGTTTATAAATTATGCTAGATTTTTGACATCAGAAGACAAATAGAGTATTTGTACAGATGCTAACATGAAGTACAGGGTAATTAAGTATATATGACCCCAGTTAACTTTAACAAGCTAAAGAGATGCAGTTTTGTAGTGTATAAATGGCACCATATGGGACAAATACAAATTCCAAGAATTCCTATTGAATTCTGACCCACTGAATGCTTGAGAGGTTTTCTATACATTGCACAGCAATACATTGGATACCTTTCTAGAATTCAAGGGATTAAAAGCCCCATGTAAATCATTGGGAATTCTCATTTCTCCCCTGTGGTCCAGTTGGTTTGCACCAAGATTGCATCTCATTAACTTATTGAATATGGCAATGAGTGTATAATGTACAAACACGTAGAAATTTGTATTAACTTAATACACAGACCACATCCACATCTCAGTATTGTATGTGTGATCAGCATGCATGGGCGTAGAGCAGATTGTATATCTGGGGAGGCTAATAAAATCCCTCATTCCCTGGACATATTTGACCTTTGAATGTTTATTTCTCTATTGTCATTGAGGGATCCAGGGACCATGGGGTATTATTATTCTTTATTTATATAGCACAAACTTATTCCGCAACACTGTTTTGTGAGAAAAACATCAGAAAGATGCACATTTCAGTACTGATGTCATGCAGTATGCTTTTTCTCATGCAGCACCTTCTTTGAAAATCTGATTATTAACTATTAATTATTTTTAACATTTAACCTATTTGGAGCTATCACAGAGCTTACAATTGAAATGGAGTTATGCAGCTAACACACATAGCTTTCATTTGAAATGCATCAGAACTAGTGATTCTCTGAGCTTACAGTTGAACTGGAGTTACAAAAGTTATACCACAGTGTATACAACTGAAATGGATCTACACAAATTATGTCACTGAGCTTATAATTATATTTGAACCACACTAATGATACCACAGAGTTTACAGCTGAAATGTAGATATACTAGTGATACCACGTAGCTTACAACTGAAATTGAGCTACACTAGTGATACCACAGAGCTTACAACTGAAATTGAGCTACACTAGTGATACCACAGAGCTTACAACTGAAATTGAGCTACACTAGTGATACCACAGAGCTTACAACTGAAATTGAGCTACACAAATGACACCACAGAGCTTACAATCAAGTTTTGTGCTAGAATTAGATTAGATGATGACTAGTTGGATGAATGGTTGTATTAACAGATTGATGTGCATGCTTGTACCGTGTTGTTTAGAAGGGGTTGCACAGCACGTGGCATGTCACTCAAGTCTCACGTCAAATCTTCCATTGTCAGCTCACTGTGAGATTGCTGGGTAAACTCAAGCAATTACATTTCTTGCAATGTGCCATAAGGATGGACAGGGACCCCAGATTATGAAAAAATGTAACTGAGCTCTGATGTTATGAATATAATTCCTGAGCCAATTGCATTACCACTTGAAATTATTTGATAGTCTGCGTCCCTGTGCATCCTTATGGCATATTTCAAGCAATGTAATTGCTTACATTCATTTTAAAGCCTCACTCTGAGCCGGCAGCTGGCTATGGGAGACTTGATGTGAGACACATGATGGGGAAAGGGTTTCTATAAATGCATTTAAAAACTATCCTTTGGTGTTCCCAATCTCCTGTCACTAAAGACAACAGCAGAGAGATGGCCCAATGTCTTCTTGTGTATGCTGTGCATTCAGGATCTTTGTATTGAGTCTGATTTCTGTGTGCTAAATTCAGGCATGCGGAGTATCTTCTGACAAGCAGCATGCTTGGACTTCGCACACAGACAGTGGACTCAGATAAAGCTTCAGAATGTACCACATTCACACAAGGACACTGATCCCCACGGAACCTCCAAGTCTCAGTTGTTGTATGCGCACTTTGACACCAAATCTAGCAAGTTTCCCTACAATTCCGATGCCCATGCTGTCTTCAATGATTTCTAATGGATAAGCAGTCTCCTAATGCCTTCATTATTCTCCGCCCATTCCAGCATGCCTACGGTGACCTTGAAGTGCTTTCCTCACTTTCACAGATCTCTTAATTTTGTATTATGCAATGTACCCTTTTCATTTAGCATGATAATTTCAGATACTGTTCAACTCTGTAAATATATTACTCATCACAGATCTGTTACCCAGGAGTGATTGGGGGGGGGGCAAACAGGCAAATACACCAATCAGGGACTTGAGTTCTTTTACTGCTGTCATGACCAGTACTAAAACAAATAAACAGACCATCAGCTTACTAGAGAGCTAACATTACAAGTACAGTCATCAAGTATATTATAAATGGGATATTTCTACAGGTCACAGCAGTCATGGATTAAGTGTGATAAGCACTATTTTGGTGATTGATCATGCTTTCTGGACTGCAACAAATCTGCCCACATCCATCCTATAGGGTGATGTTTCTGCTAATATGTCACGCTGAAATAGGTCTCGGTCAGTGTTACTCGAGCGCTTGTGTCCTGAACATTATGGTCCAGCTCTTAAAGTGCTCCCCCACTGTCTCCGATTTCTTCCAAATAACTTTTACATTCCCTGTCTCTTTTCCTTGCATAAGCCAATCAGACAAAGTGATTCACAATTTGATAACATTACTAGAGCTTGCCACAGACATTTGAACAGAAGGAACACTGGCCTTCAGTTCTTGCCACCAAAAAGTCAATTGTTTTCTTCTCCTGTAATGCTGCTGTGCTCTCATCAACTCCCTTTATAATAAAGTATCTGTATTGTAGTTGCATTTATAGATAGATACCTAGATATATAATCTGTCTGCACAAATAAATGGCATTGTGTTTTCTTGGAGCTAGGTGGCCATTTTCTCCTAGTCCAAGCAAGGAGGGGTATTACCACTTTGAGTGCCAGAGGAGTGACCATCTCACTGGACACACATCTGGCACTCAGACTTAGAGAACACAGTATCTGTATGATTATGGTATGTACACATTTAGTCAAATATTTTTGTAAGGGGCACTTCCATAGAGTGTTAAAGCATGTTCAGCTAAAATATTATATTTTATGTACAAATTGCTAAAACAAATACTCCAGTTAATAATACCGTATTCTAGCAATATACATATGCAAGTTTAACCCTTTAGATTAGGAGTAGTCAATTGTCAGACCTCCAGTTGTTGGGGGCTAAATCTCCCAGCATTCCCAACCAGCCTTTGGCTGAAGGTTCAACAAATGACTACCCCGCTGTAGATGCTAGAGACGTCTCCAGTTAATTTCTTCAAAAACCAAGGGTTTATTTATATGCAAGGTTCCTCAGTTTGAGCTGTTCTTTCTGGCAAGCTGGGGTTACACAGTTCAAATCTACATATTTAATTATGAAAATACTAGTGTAAAATCCCGTGAACACGGGCCAAAGTCCGGGTGATGTTAACCCTTTGAGTGCCAGAGGGGTACGCAAAGCATTGCGTACTGCCACCGCCTCACTGGCAGCACACGCGATGCAGTCATGCCCCAGCTTTCTGTGCATTCGGGCAGTCTCTACTGCACATGACTGCATCGGACAAACATCTTAACATTTTATTATATAGTATGGGGCAGCTGTTTAATTTTCAGCAAGAGTTCTGCACCATTGCATATGTGCACTATAGAGGTTAACTAATTGTATTTGCCGCACACTCCTTGTGATGGTAGCTTGGCACACAGACTATAAAGGGAACGCACATGGTAATTGAATTTCCTTGTGCTATGGGAGGCCATGACCCTTTGATGGCCCCTTTCTATTGGGAGACTCCATTATCCAAGCATAGGAGGATAAGCACAATGTTGCAGGAAGAACCTTTTAAAAATCATCACACTTATGTTTGAAGTTCTACATCAAATTTCTCAACCACTGAAGAGCACTCTTCACAAATGGCAAATAACATGTATAGCTTTTATTTTTTTCCCTTTATGCAGCTTAATCTTTCAGTGCTTCTAAGAACAGCAGCATTTAGCTTCTGTTGATGTGGAAATTAAAGCAGTTGTCTGCCATGCTTTATTTGTCTAGAATCAGGGGTTTATTCATCAAAGGGATAATGGCTAAACACACTGAAAATTCCTCTGGTCTTTGTGTGTGTATATGTGTTTGTGTGTTAGCCAAAATCATATTCTACATGTGTCCTTACCCTAGTAAAGAGGCAGTGTCACAATTTAGGTACAAAATACTATTGTCCAAAGCAACTTACTCTAAGTCATGACTTCTTTTCAGTCAGCAAGGAGAAGTCAAATATAGATGATGTAGTTTTCCCTGCATTTTGCTTGGCTGGCGAAACATACATTTGATTGGTCATCAGCCAGATAATTAGAGGCAATGCCCCAGAACCAGTAATATTACAAAATGTATCCACCAGCAGACATCTTGCTCTCTTCCTGCCTAGCCAGTCTAACCCTCTGTGGCAACTCTCATCTGTTATCGACTTTGTTCACTCACTCTCCACCTATTTATTTACCTCTATTGCGGTTCTTCTGTTTACCCTTTATTCTCCCTTCCCACATTCTAGTCTAGATCCACTCTTTTCGATCTGTACTGTTTTCAGTTTTTTGTTTCTTTCTTTGCCTTTCTGGAAGCTTAGCTCTTTGCAGTCTCTCTCTTAACCTGAATGTGGAGTCTTTCTAGAGCTTTCTTGTACGGCTCATTTTCCCCATCTTGGCTCCTTCCATCCTATTTTGCTAGGGTACCTAGTTTCCTTGTCTTTTTAGCCCTTCCACTGGTCTTCTTCTGCATTCCTTCCATTCCTTGGTTTCTGCTGTGCGCTACTGCCCTACTGAGGGATTTTTATTCACAAATTTGACTCCTATATTGCCACTTTGAACAGCCACAGTAGCAATTAACCTGTCTATAAACTGGCTTCCATGGTGAATGGTATCCAGCCTTTCAGTCAGCACCTGTATCCCTGTACAGCCCAGCACAACTGCTGATTGTCACCACACCTATACTTCATACTGAAGCTACGCTCCCTAGGCACTGAGGATTCTACAAGGGATCCTATATTATGGCAGATCCTTCCATCCATTCTCCAGTATGTTGACATTTGGAATGCACCATGGCTGCAGGTCCTTTGGAGGATATGTAAAACAAAGAGAAGAAAGGGGAAGGGAGCACAAACAAAATAATCTAAGTGTAGTATTAGAGTTGCAAACAAGCCATAAAAAATATATAATAATAAGGAATAAAAATGTATTGAAAAAATAAAAATATAAAACAAATGGGCAAAAAATTAAGGAAAAGAAATATAAAAATAAAATCATATTTAAATAGGATAACTTAAAAACTGAACTAACATTTGTGAGCAAGGAAACAAAGTCACTTGTTGAATGAAGCATGAAAGGGACAATTAAAATGAATTGTGAATAAAATCATCACAATCCATTAATAATAAATAATCCAATGTTAACAGCAGCAAAAAATATACTGATGATAGTCAATATACAAATACAGAGAGTAAGTTCGAATGCCAGTAATGATAATGGATGGCCCCTTACTTTATATCCAAAGAAACGGACGCCTATAGGAGTGTATATTTCAATCCCCTATCTGCAGTCCCGATGTCTGTTTCCCGCCGGTTGACCTCCTGGTTACGGTGTTCAGGCTCCAGCTGCTCTGGGATCGAGAAAGTGTCCTCTTTACGTCGGACGTTCTCTGGGCTCTTGGGATATAGCGTTCTCTGTGTATAGATGATGTGGGTAACGTGCTCCTCAATCAAAATGTAGCTAAGCTAAAGTTGCGCCTTCATCTGGAGCATAGGGAAAAATTTCAAGGGATACAACAACAATAAAAAACATCAACAACGGAGAAAAAGAACACAAGATCAAAACGAGGAAGAAGGGGAGGTAGAAAGACAAAGCAAAAGACAACATTAAGAGCAATCTCAAACACCATCTTAGGCATATATAAATTATCACCTTATACTCTTACTGAACAAGAAATGACACTATTATCCAAAGGACTCAAATTTGCACCCTCTCAAGGACCGAATCATTTTGAAATATTTATTGATACTCACAAGTTTATTCGGAAACTAACTTTACGCAGACATTTTGCACTAATCAGAATTCAGAGTCTCAACACTGTAACCGGGAGGTCAACCGGCGGGGAACAGACATCGGGACTGCAGATCGGGTATTTAAAGATACACTCCTACAGGCGTCTGTTTCTTTAGATATCAAGTAAGTGGCCATCCATTATCATTACTGACATTTTAACTTACTCTCTATATTTGTAAATTGACTATCATCAGTGTATTTTTTGCTGCTGTTAACATCGGATTATTTATTATTAATGGATTGTGATGATTTTATTCACAATTCATTTTAATTGTCCCTTTCATGCTTCATTCAACATGTGACTTTATTTCCTTACTCGCAAATTTTAGTTCATTTTTCAAGTTATCCTATTTAAGCATTTTTTTATTTTTTATAAATTCTTTTCCTTAATTTTTTGCCCATTTGTTTTATATTTTTATTTTTTCAATACAATTTTATTCCTTATTATATATTTTGTATGGCTTGTTTGCAACTCTAATACTACACTTAGAGGGCATTATTTTGTTTGTGCTCCCTTCCCCTTTCTTCTTTTTGTTTTACATTTATTGCCACTGGGATCTGAGGCACTACAGGTTCAGCTGTATCAAAATACCCAAAGGAGACTTTAATAGAGGCATCAAGCCATCGACTACTATTTCTCAATGACAATTTAATACTATATTTTCTTTTTTGATTTTTTTATCCACTTAGTTAGCCACTTGTTATTTTATACATTTAGATCAAGCTCAATAGGATCAATCTTATTTTTATTGCACATTTATTATACTTCACTCATAATTTTGTTTTTCTTTTCATCTCTCCTATATTTTTCTATTACTATTCATTTATTTCTCACCATTTCATTCCCTCCATTTTTGTCATGAGTTAACACTACTAGTAATTTACCAGGTGCCGGCACTTTCTTTTTGTTTTTTCCCTTTGGAGGATTTGAAAGCAAATTTCCAGCAGGGCATTCCCTTACAACAGCATTCAAGTAAGATCAAAAAGTTGGATCCAACATTGGATTCAATCACTGGTCTCCTTCCCTCATGTAGCAACATTTTAAGTCTACCATACCTCCTTTTCACAATATTCAAGTAGCCACTACTTCTGCAGCCTTGTCATTGTCCAACCCTTCTCACAAACTCCCTTTCCTGGAAAGCTTTGCCAATAATCCCAAGGAGTTGAGAGGCTTTCTCAGTCAATTTTCCCTTTACTTCATCAATCAACTCAAACAGTTTGCATCTAACAAAGCAGGAATCATCTTCACGATCTCACTTGCCTAAGGAGGCAAGCTCTAACTTGGGTTTCTATACTTTTGGACCTCCAGTCCTCTCTCTTGAGTGACACAAAACTCATTGATTCAGCTCTAAGATCAGTCTTCTATGTTCCAGATCACCAGGCATCATCTGAAGTGGCACTTTTGGATCTCCACCCAGGGCAGAAGTCTCTGGCTCTATGATATTCACTGGGCACATAACACCCTGAAGGCAACTTTCAAAAGGGGAGTTACAGTATGAATGAATGAAAGATGAATGAACCACCAGGATGATTCCAGAAACACTAGAAGACATAATTTGTATGCTTCCATAGAAAATAGTATCCAAGATAGAAGAATTAAACAAGAAAGGGCTTGGGTACTCTGGCCTCCTACTCACCTCTTGTATGAATCTAATCATATTATTAGGCACCTAATCCTACTCCTACAGAGTTTGCTACTGAGCCTATTGTGTTAGGTCACCTTGTAAGCCTCTCAGATGAGAAGAAGAACAGATACTACAGGAATCTTGGCTATTTGGCACATCTTAGTCCTAATAAGCTGGGAGACTTCAGGACTTAGAGTCAGTTGGGGGAGCTACTCTACATCTGACTACTATCCTCATTAATTCTAATAGTGCACTCCTATTATCTGTAACCATTTCCTGTTCTTGACTTTATTGAGTCAGGAGCTGCTGGGCTTTTTATTGATTTCGGCTTTGTCTCCAAACTTGGGATATCACTGATGAATGATAAAACAAGATTTCCCATTACAAATTATTTCTGTAGATTCTGTAACCTTGGTTGCAAGGATAATTAATCCAACTAGGTGTGTTATCTCCACTAGTCCTGAGAGCCTTCACATGATGAGGATATTGTCTTTGAAGTTATCTATTTGCCTAATTACCCTTTTATTTGTTTTATCCCTCGCTCCAGAAAAATTACCCGTTAATTGACTGGTCTTCTGGACACATCTTGAAAATCTTCTAGTCTTATTAGAACTGTTTCTACTGTCACTTTTACTTCATTTGAGTGTCATGCAAAGGCCCCCATTCCAGAACTTTACCATGATTTTGAAGACTCCTTCAGCAAGGCGAGAGCCGCAGTACTACCACCTCATAAGCCTTAATACCATTTCATCAACCTTTTTCCAAGATCAGCTCCTCCTAAAGATTGAACCTATTCTTTTTCTATTCTGGAGACCAAGGCCTTAGAGTCAGAACTCTCATAGCTAGCTGATTATGAGGACTTTGATATGTGCCACAAAATGACACTGAACTGCAAGATTAGAAATTTCACACAGTGTGCTGTCTATCGTGGGAGCAAGAGCACTGGATGCCACCATTCAGATTGTCATTCTGTTCTGTTTGTTCACTGGGGATTACAATTCAGTATCAACTTCATTATCAGGTCAGCTCCCAGAGGTCATGGTAAAATGATGCATACGTACAGTATATACCAATATTAGAACTTGCTCTGTTATATTAGATCAGCATTTATTTTAGCATTAGTGTGCATTTCACATGCTGATCTTTTAAGGGTTAATAAGCCTTTTGTTTCCAGGGCAATGTATTTAGCCATTACAGTAATGGGGTTTGGACAGTGGTCCATTATAGAGGTCATGTGTATTTTCTGACACTGAAAGGGTATGGCAGATGTATATTTGGAATCTCATTAAACCACAAACATGCTTTTAGGAACTAATGTCACCATTAAGGAAGTGTCACCATTTAAGTCTTTCAAGTGCATTACCTACCCATTATCTACCCTTTAGTATAACACAGTGCATTCTTATGAAGGAATATTATAATCAGTAAGATACATGTCTATTTATGTAATTGCATGCTTGTGTGTGTTAGGTGCATACTTCTTTTAACATATTGCTTTATTTTAGTGGATTATGCAAATATAGGGTTCTAGAACTTTGACTTCATAGATGTTCCAGTTGTGTGTATCTAGTTCTTGATGTTTTAGATCAAGGGTAGGCAATTATTTTGGCTTTAAGTTCTACATATCTATATCCAGAGGGATGCACGCATTGCATGTTTGAGAGTGTATGTTATAACAGAGGGCTTTGTCTTGTTGTTCCCTGTGCTTCTGATCATACATCACTTTGACAACTGTACAACTGCACAGAGAATGCATCAATTATGTATTTCTGCACTGGTAGAATGATACATTGTGTCAGTATTGTGCTTTGTAATAATATGTATAATTATTCCTCTGCAGAGAGCCACAAGTGATATTTGTCTGTGTAGCAGAACAGCTATGTGTGTACAGCCAGCAAAACCCAAGAGCCAGATTAAACCATCCTATGGGCTATATTTTGCCAATTTTTTTCTAGATCAGTAATTTGCAGCATTGGTGGTTTGAAAACAGAAATACTCCAGACTTTCCCCATATGGGAAGCTAATATTATCCTACCTCTGTATAAAACCTTGGTTAGACCACATCTAGAATATGGAGTACAGTTTTGGGCACCGGTTCTTAAAATAGACTGGAAAAGGTGCAGAGACATGCACCAAAACTGATAAAGGGATTGGAGGATCTGAGTTATAAAGAGAGACTAGCCAAACTGGGTTTGTTTGCATTAGAGAAGAGACGTCTAAGGGGTGATATGATTATCGTGTACAAATACATTCAAGGTCAATACAAAGAACTAGCCAATGAATTATTTAAGCAAAGATCAGAGCTAAGAACAAGAGGTCATCCATTAAGACTACAGGAAAGGCTCTTTCAACTAAAACAAAGGTAGGAGTTCTATGCAGTAAGGGTGGTAAAGCTATAGAATTCTTTGCTTCGGGACATTGTACTTGCAGATAATGCAACTGCTTTAAGAAAAGCAATGGATGCCTGTTCTAGCACAGAACAATATTGAAAATTATGACAGATGGCTTCATAGCAGATAGGATGTTGATCCAGGGAACTATGTGACTGCCATTTGGAGTCAGGAAGGAATTTTTTTTACCCACTTGGGACTAAATTTGAAATTGCTCCAGAGGGCCTTCTTCTGGATCATCAGGGGTGTTTTTGGCATGGGCTGGATTTGTTGGACGCATGTCTTTTTTCAGCATCATCAACTATGTTACTATGTATCCCTGCCTGGGTATCTCATTATTAAGTACTAGCTGAAGAGCCCGTTACACGGACCACAGTGCCACTGCCAGCTGGTCGCAGGGCAGTCATGCACAGTAGAGACTGCCCGCGCCGCAGCTGATTCGGAGCGTCCAGCTCTGTATCAGCCACGGAGCGGGCAGTCTCTACTGCGCATGACTGCAGCACGCGCAGCAGTCTCTACTGCGCAAACTGCGTAGTTACACACGTTTTAGCGAATTATTATATAGGATGTAGTTGTTCTTAAGTACTGATGTCCTTAACCCTTTAAAAACCAGTACAGGTGAGTTTATTTATAAATATTGCACCAGAAAGAAGACATTAAGATTTCTCTTGTTTTCAAGTTTGTGCTGGAGACCTTTTACAGTAAGAAAATGCAAGAGAAGGAAAGAATGTGCCAGTAGGTGCTCTACCAGAATAGCATTTGGGTACCTATATTAATTTTTAAAATAAATGTATTTTTGATATTCCTCAACTCGCTGGATTGTTTATCTATACACTACCTAAATATCCACTGGAGAGTTATCTGGCTGCTTGATCAGGGACAAGCCGTTATCCCTGCAAGTTCTTTGAAATTAACTGTGGAGGAAGTACACCGGTAATATTTATACTGTATTAATATCTTCCTGCATAAAATATATGTACCCAAGCTCTATTCTGGTAGAGTACCTACTGGCACATTCCTTTCTTGCATTTTCTGGTCCATCGGTGTCCCTGTGAAGGGGAACACTGTGGATAATTTGAGAGCAGCTGGAGTACATTGAAGGGAAAGAGCCTGAGTGGAAGTGGGTGTGAACATTTTCTCTACAAAGCTTATACTGTCTGTGTTACACATAAGTGTTTGACAGACAAATTATAAATGTGAGTAAGGGTTTGTTTTTTTAAAGGATGCTCTGTGTTTGTTTTTTTAAAGGATGCTCTCTCATTTGTTTGTTCACAGTAAGAAGTTAATATTTTCACAAAATAGGAATAATATAAAAAAAAATTATATACATTTACATATTGTTTTTAAATAAAAAAACAGTTATTTTAGGGGTTATAGACTGGGAGAAGGTCTGATTTTTTTCAGGTAGGTTATTCCAGGCTTTCGGAGAAGGCAGATCAACTGGCTTCTTTCATGTAGTGTGGGATACTCAGTGAGTTGTTAGCAGTGGAGCGGAGGTTATTGTTAGTATGGAAAGACGGTGTGAGCATACAACTCAGGTAGTCTGGTAGCTGTCTAAGGAAGTAGTTATAAACTAGGCAAGAATGGTGAAGGGTACTCCTTGATTTGAGTGTTAGCCACTTTAGTTCTTAAAACATATTACAATGAGGGGTAGTGTAATTATATTGGAGAGCACAGTGACTTAGTGAATTATACAGCTTGCCAAGTTTACCAAGATGGATTTGTGGCACAGAAGCATATAATACATCCTCATACTCTATGACTGACATTAGCATCTGTTGAACAATATGTTTTCTTACCAGGGGATTTAGACCGGATTTTTTTCTAAACAAAACACCTATTTTCGGAGAAAGTTTGGATGTTAATTTATTAATATGAAGACCAAAAGTGAAGTTTGGGGTCAAGCCACATACCAATATATTTGTAGGAGTCGTCTGGGGCCAAGTTACGATTAGACTTTGTTACAATGGTTAAATGGGTATTGCTGAGTTTAAATAGTTTACCTTTGCTTGTATGTTTGAATCTTAAGGTCATTTCTGTGCCACTGAATGGGACTGTGATGGAGTTTTTTCATTTATTAGAGTGTGGCCATGGGAGTAAGAGCACCTACGACTCATTGCCTAGAGAAACTTGAAATGTCAGTCCATAGTACATTAGGTTGAATAAAGACACAAGTCCATCAAGTTCAACCATAGCCTCATACCCTAGTGACATGAGAATTGTATAGTTATCCTGCTACCAAATATGTTACTCATTTATCAGACCTTCCTGATTTGCCTACTAATATTCATTATAACCCTGTATGTTCCCTTTTGAAAGAAATATATCTAATCTTCTCTTAAATGTATCCATTGTATCTGCCATAACCATCTCCTTGTGCAAGGAATGACACAATTTAACAGACCTTATTGTACAAAAACCCTTGCTCTGCTGAAGTCTAAACCTCCTTTCCGCTAATCTCAAGGGGTGTCCCCTGGTCACCTGATCAGGCCTTGGAATGAATAGCTCACCACAGAGATCCTTGTATTGACCTCTCATATACTTGTACAATGTAATAAGATCCCCTCTTAGTCGTCTTTTCTCCAGAGTAAATAAACCAAGTTTATCTAGTCATTCCACATACGTCAAGTCCTTTGTTCCCTTAATTAATTTTGTTGCTCTAAGCTGTACCCTCTCCAATTCTAATATATCCTTTTTCAGAACTCATGCCCAAAACTGTACTACATATTTGAGGTGAGGTCTTACCAATGATTTGTACAACGGCAAAATGATGTTATCACTCTTGCTTCAATAACTCTTTTTGCTTTTGCTTTTGCTACTGCTATTTGACACTGGTCACTGTTCCCAAGTTTGTAGTTTACAAGGATACCCAAGTCTTTCTCTAGCAATGAGTCCCCTAAAGTGATTCCATTAAGTTCATAAGTAGCCTTGGGATTTTTTCTTCCCAAATGCATGACATTACACTTCCCCACATTAAACTTCATATTCCATTTGTTTGTCCAATCTTCTATTTTATGTAAATCCCTCTGTAGAGAACAAATATCCTATTCTGAATTAATTACCCTGCATAATTTAGTGTCATCTGCAAATATTGATATTTTGCTTTCTATATCTACTTTCAGGTCATTTATAAACATGTTAAAAGCAGTGGACCTAGTACTGAACTCTGAGGTACTCAACTTTAACTGTACTGGAGAATTGTCCATTTACAACCACACACTGTTCCCTATCCTTCTACCAGTTTTGTATCCAATTCCAAAGGTTATCTCCTAGCCCCGATTTCCTTATTTTATATCCCATCCTTCTGTGTGGCACTGTATCAAATGCCTTTGGTCTAGATCAGAAGTTCCCAAATTTGTAATCATGGATCACTAACAGATTGAGACTAAAATGATAATACAAGACATCTTGACTTAAGGGTAGTAGGGGAAATTTTATTTTTTTATGAAGCACAGCATCAGAGAAATAGAAGTGAATGTATAGAAAAGCTTCCTGTACAGAATGGTTGAGGCCTTTTTGTAGTCAATTAAAAAAAATCTTGCAGCTAGGCCTTAAAGGATCAGTAAACTTTTGTTATGAACGTATATATGTTATAGTGCTTCTCAGCTAGGTAAAATAAGACTAATCATACTGTTGAGACATATTTAATTCTAACTTTATTATAGCTCAAACCAACTACTGTCCAAAAGACCTTTTTTAAAATAATGCACTCTAGAGAGTACTTAAGTCATAGACAGCAGATATCCTTAGTAAGGGACAGGAACAGCACTACTTGGTGACTGAAATATAAAATGCACATGTTCATTAACCTTCGAGTGCACTCAAAGGGTTAAACAAAAAAAGTTTGAGTTAAAATAACTTTTGAATGAGAAATCGCCCAACAGTTGGGAGTCTACCTGTTTTATATATATTAAAGTTTTCTATCTGATTGTTAACCCCTTGGTTCACTAGAGGTTTCCAGTATATTGTTTCACAAACTGTTGGGAACCTCTAGGCCTTAAAAGGATAGTATTACTTAAAAATGACTAATCCCTATGTTAACGCCCTTCAATAAAGATGAAAAATGCCCCCAGCAGCATCTCTTAAACCCTTATGGTTTGAGAGATAACCGCTTTCAAAGTTTGCCCCTGGCTGACGTCAGCATTCTAGTTGAGAGCAGGGAAATCATCTCCTGAGATCAGCCGGCGGCTCTGCAGCAGAGCCGAGATTGCGTTAATAAAGAAGAAATCCATCACTAAAAAGGTCTTATACATGTGCTTGGTTTGCAAGCACATGTAGAAGACCTTTTAAGTGAAGGATTTATTTTTTATTCATGTGATCTCAGCTCTGCTACAGAGCTGCAGGTGGTCCCAGGACCGGATTCCCAGACTGTCAGCTAGAATACTGACGTCAGCCAGGGGCGAACTTTGTAAGCCGTTATCTCTCAAACCATAAAGGTTTGAGAGATGCCGCTGGGGGCATTTCTCATCTTTATTGAAGGGCTTTAACATAGGGATTAGTCTTTTTTAAATAAATCTATCCCTTTAAATGTTGCTACAGTCCTGATTTATATTGAATTTGTAGGTAGTATTCCTAGCTTACATAATTAGGAGTAATTCATTTTAATTACTATATTTTGGTAATAGATTCCATTTTTGTCAATTATTTTATTTTGAGGCTTAATTAGGTTAATCAATTTGAGTTATTTATGAGCTGATTGAGGTGAATTACTACTCTTGAAGGCAATGTAAAAGAGGCCTCCAGTTTTAACATAGATAATGTGAGGTAAATTATATCCATTTTGTGTCTTAAAGTTGAGATATAACAAGAAGTTCATATCCAAAATAAATATCATTAACCACTTGGATGGAGGAGAGGTTGTCAATACATTAACCCCTTGGGAACCAGCAAGCAATGTGCTGCACACCTCTGTGGTCTCCCTTGTGTCAACTTAAGTGATTTATGCTACCTTGCAAAATTACTATTATTATTATTATATACTATTATTATATTACTAGTTGAACAGCCCCTTACACAGGCCACAGTGTCACAGCCACCCGGTCACGGGGCAGTCACGCGCAGTAGAGACTGCCCGTGCCGTGGCTGATAGAGAGCTGGACGCTCCTTCGGAGCGCCCAGCTCTGTATCAGCCGTGGGCGGGCAGTCTCTACTGTGCATGACTGCAGCACGCACAGCAGTGTCTACTGCGCATGTCACGGAGTTACACACGATTTAGCGAATTATTATGTAGGATTATTTATTGAGCCGTAGTGTATATATCATAGCTGTGCATTTCTGTGACAATTTCAAATAATAAACAGTTCCAGTCCAACTTTTGGTAAAATAAATGTAAGTAGCTGGAGTACAACCAATTTTAGCCAAAGTAGCTAAAAGCACAAACACAAGGAGGAAGATACACTAAGGAGTGATAAAGTGGTGATAAAGCAGAGATATCTTTAGTGTTATAAACCCTCCAGTTCCTATGTTATTCTATGGTTTGAGAGATATAGAAGGCTAAAGTTCCCTCCTCCTTCCACTTTCCCTGACGTCAGCTGTAAGCTTACGCCAGGATATCTTGTTCCCGGGACAAGCAAGCGGCTCTTCAGCAGAGCCGAAATAGCAAAATGTAAAAAGAAATACTTCATTGGAATGGTCTACAAAGTGTACCTGCGAACCAGGCACACTTTGTGGACCGTTCTGATGAAGCATTTCATTTTACACTGCGCTATTTCGGCTCTGCTGAAGAGCTGCCTTGAGTCGGCTGACTCAAGTCTCCTGCTTTCAGCTTTACAGCTGACTGCAGGGAAAGCAGAGGGAGTGGGGAACTTTAGCCTTCTATATCTCTCAAACCATAAAGGTTTGAGAGATGGGACTGGGGTTGTTTAGTTTCATTTCATAATAGCTGCAATATTAACTTTTGTTAAATATAGACATTACTAACACTTTAAGCCCATTTGATATTCCACACCGACAGATTAGTTCATTCTGACCGCAGCCACAAAAAATATGCGCAGCTGTTCGCTAATCTTGATTTTTCATGAGCAATTCAATAACATAATGCTCAAACCTATTCACTAGTGATTTTCCCACTGGAAATAGCAATTGCACATGTTTTTTACATCCCGCCATAAGATCCTTAAAGGGTTAGTAATGTTTAGTTAAAATATTTTCTCTGAGTCTTCTTTATATTAAAGTTAAGAGATTGCACTATATGGACAACCTTACTTTTGTGTAGTTAAAAAGTTATGAAGAGATAAAGATCCCGCGCCCGCCCCTTCAGAAGCTCAAATCAGGTTGTGCGACTGGACGGATGCAGCGAAGGACAAACTTCAGTAAGTAAGAGTAAGGGAAATCATTCCAACCTTGACGAAGTAGGGCAGGATTTCCTGTTGCTTACTGACATTTGTCCCTCGCTGCAGCTGTCCTGACCAGAGAGAGCTGCTGAGTGACGTGGACAGAAGGGGCGGGCGGGGGATATTTATCTCTTCATAACCTATAAACTACAAACAAGTAAGGACTTTTGAGAGATCGTAGTGCATAGTCCATACAATAACATAGGAATTGGAGAAGCAATATTACTGTAGAAATTATCTCCACATTATCACCTCTTTATCACATCTTAGTACATCACCCCCAGGTTATTAGTGCAAATCCATAGTAGGAACGCTTTATATAGCAGTATATTGCCTGCATATAATGCCTGTAATTGACCTTAGTCACATTGGACTAACAGGATCTTCACACTTCTATGTTAGCAACATACAATTTGACAGCAGATAAGAATCATTTGGCCAATCTATTCTACCCATTTTCCTACTGTAAAAACTTCAAACCTTATTTGGTTCTTGGTCCTGTCTTATGTTCAGGGCATCTTTATGCCTATCCCATGCATGCTTAAATTCTGTCACTGTATTAACTTCTACCACTTCTGCTGGTTGACTGTTCCACTTATCTATTACCCTCTCAGCGAAGTAAAACTTTCTTACATTACATCTAAACCTGTGTCCCTCTAGTTTTAGACTATGGCCTCTTGTCCTAAAATTTTTACTCCTTTGAAATGTACTTTCATCCTGCACTTTGCTGAATCCCTTCATGTATTTGAGTGTTTCTATCATATCCCCTCTCTCTTCTCTCCTCCAGGCTATACATGTTAATGAACATTTCCATGCTCCAAGGACTTTGCTCTAACCCTATGCATATAATTTTATATCTATGCAGACCGGAGGTTAATTAAATTAATTGTTACCCCCTTGTGTACTCATATAATTTGTGTCTTTTATCTGCTGCACTAAGTTTGTTAATAGTACTAGACCCAGAAGACGTGCAACTTTATACACGAAACGCGTTGGAAATTGAGTACAAATATTTTTGTATATTTATTATAGATAGATCCAATGCTATTTTATAACTTTATTGCCTGTACCAGCATTGTCCGTTATGGAGTTTGAGACTATATATGCAACAAAGACAATACCTGTACAGAGTCCAGAACTTTGATTTGGAGATCCAATAGTGGCTTATAAGAGGAATTTGGACTGGAGACTTCCAGATAGATAGATTCTGCCAGCAACACCTCTTTATCCTTACAGGGACCATTGGAGACCATCATCTTTTCAGCCAGATACTGGCAATAGAGAAAGAACGGCAGGCGAACGGGTCATATACCACCATCCCACTATATAGCGGGAGTCCATGGAGGAGAAGTGAGTAAATAGGATGGGAGACCTTTCTACATAATAGGCTCTGTCCGCTACATTCTGTCATTCCTACGGATACGGGAGGGAGCAACATTATAGTTCCACCTGTGAGTACACCTCAATTCAAGAGGGTGTTATATCGCCCATACTCCATCTCATAATTATACCGGACATAATTATACCGGACATTGGAGACTCCTTACAGACCATTGGGTAGAGTCCCATTTTGCCTTTGAACATTTATTCCTACCTCTGCTATATACCATCAGACACCGGACTCTATTTATAAAGGCTGTAAGACCAGTATTATACTGGTTATTGCATTGTCATCATTGTATTATATACTGACTTTTACATCATAGTCAGGGATCTATAAATGTGGTCTAGCTATCATATCTATAAGATTGTTTTATGCACTGTACATTATTGTATTTTATAAGGGTAATCTTTGCTATATTTCGCTACATTGTACATTTTTAATACATTTATACTGACAGTACTGACAAGCGCTCTTTCCCTTATCCACCTAGTTGGATTTTTTTTTTCTTTTTTGTCCAATAGCCCTAGACAGGTGGCACACTCCTGTCTTTTTAGGAAATAGTAGTGTTTGTTTGTACTAGTTTGAATATATATATATATATATATATATATATATATATATCTCCTATATAATAATTCGCTAAAACGTGTGTAACGCAACACCATGTGCAGTAGACACTGCTGTGCATGCTGCAGTCATGCGCAGTAGAGACTGCCCGTGCCACGGCTGATACAGAGCTGGATGCTCCTTTGGACTGCCCCGCGACCGGGAGGCAGTGGCACTGTGGCCTGTGTAACGGGCTCTTCAACTAGTATATATATATATATATATACTTTATACATTTATATTCTCATTTCTATCTCTGTCCCCAGTACTGGTATCCATTATCAGTGATGGCATAGGTATTTATTCTATAGCAATCAGTTAGCGCTTCCTTTGCCCTGTGAAATGCAACCAATTTGTACCTGATAAAAAGACTAAAGTAGTCTTGAAAGCCTGTACAGTACTACGATACTATATGTTCACATGAACAGTGCAGGAATTCTTGGACAAACCAAATGAGATATAGTGGAGAACAAACAATTCCCATTGATTTAAATTAGAATTCTAACCATTTGAATGCTGTAGAGGTCTCCACTGTGCTGCACTGCAATTTCCTGGAGAAGTCTCTAGCATTCACAGGGTTTAAATCCCCTTTGAAATCAATGAGAAGTTTTGGAATTCCCTCTCTGGTGCAAGTGGTTTGGCACAAAATTGTTCCACTTTCTATGGTCGCCTAATATATGACAAAAACCTCAACTTTAATACAAAGATAACATGCAGGCAATATGCAGTAGTATAAACAGTATACAGTAACACTAGAAATAATTATTTTAAGAGACAAAACACGAGGTAGGGAGGTTCTTGCCCAGAAAAGCTTATAATCTAGAGGTCTCAGTGTTATATCGATTGTTTTTATTGAACAAAATAGTTTTTAGCCTTATTTTGCCTGAAGCAGAGGGTCTATGTGAAGTAGAAACACAGCCCAAAGAGAGTGAACTACGAGACTTCAGTCTTGCAGTTCATTCTCTTTTTGAGGGACCAATGAGGAAGCCCCAGGGTTCAATCCCTTCTTCTCCTCCTCCATTGGTCCACCAGGGTGCACAGTGCAGCCCCGGCTTCATCCACATAAACAAGGTATTTAACCTCAAAGAGAAATCTAAAATGTTAACAAACATTGTCTAGGTGATGTAATTATTTAAACATAGTTTAACTTATAATTAAACCATTAATCAGTTCTGTGTTTTTCATTAATTTTGTTTGGACTAATGTTGGACTAGGTTTTGTGATAATGCGGAATGCAGTGTGATTTAAGTAAGCAAATATCCTTTAATCTTTGTAAGTTAAACACTGCTGCCAGACACTAGCCAATGTTTGATAACCTCTCTTGCACCTTTATCTGCTGCTTAGTTACATTATCTACAAGTAATGCATTGTTCATGTCTAAAATGACTTCATAGAGCAGAAGAAAGCAAAAAACAGGGTGCCCATTTTGTTCTATCAACAGGTAAAGAATATTAGATGCTTCTCCAAGTAGGCAACCCATGGCTCTCCAGCTGTTGTTGGACTTTCAGCTCCCATCAGCCTCAGATGGCAGGTTGTAGGCCAACAGTTATAAAGCTACATGTTGACTTTCCATACGGATTTTGTTTGAATATAACTGTACCATTATAACAACACTAGTGCTAAAATAAAAGTCATAAACAAATGTGTTAGCGTGTCTGGGGGTTATGGACTAAGAAATGATAAAGAGGTGAAAACACAGAGATAACTTCTCCAGTGATATCATTTATCCAATTCCCATGTTATTCTATAGAACCTATGCACTAAGATCTCCAAAGCTGGAAAAATCTTAGTTCATAATCTCCATACAATAACATATTAACTTAAGAAGTGATATCGCTGGAGAAGTCATCTCCACTTTTTCATCTCTTTATCACGGCTTACTGCATCTCCACCTAGGAATCTGGATGCACTGGCTCCACAGAATAACATAGGAACTGGAGAAGTGATATAACTGGAGCAGTCTTCTCCACTTTATCACCTCTTTATCACCATATGGAACTCTCCGGATTTGCATGGAGACTTCAGTTTTGACTCTGAATTACCGGGTCTCCGGGGCAGAGTCTGATTCTCCAGTTGGGGGGAGATTCTTATGAAACTCTGCCCACATCTGCTCCTTCCCTGTCAGTTCCACCCACTTCCTGCCCACTTCTCCTCCTTCCCCAGTCTATTCTAGGTATTTTTTTTTTTGTTTTTTGTGTCCCTCCCCCCACTCGCAATTAAGCCCCACCCCTTGTATGACTCGAATCGCATAATTTTGCTGCCCTCAGCAGCATCCCAGGGCTCCCCTTCAGGTGAAGCCAGGCAAAGAAGTTCCCAGGTATGTTTATCACACCTCAGTGCAAAACCTCCTACAGATATATATGGAATAGTGTCCTCGCCATGATAGAACATAAGCTGTAATAAGTCATATGCAGAAAGCAAAAGCTGAGCAATTCTGTTGCAAACTAACTGCACCACAGGAGACAAAGTGACAGTAAAATGTATTTAACCATTTGACTGCCAGAGGGGTATCCAGTGTATTGCTTTGTAATGCGCTGGATACCCCTCTGGAAATCAAAAGATGTTTAACCCTTTGAGTGAGAGCAATGCGCTGTGTACCTCTCTGGCACTCAGAGGGTTATAAGGATCTTTAACCTTATGAATGCTAAAGAGGTTGTTAACATATTATAAAGCATTATGTTGGAGATCTCGCCATAGTTAATCCCTTAAGGACCCATGATGTGCCAGGACTGTCATTGGTAAACTTGCCATAAGGACCAGCTCCCCGTGTGGCTGCACTCCATTCAGGGAAGCCCCCGAATCGAATAGAGAAAAAAAAATTGCATGTAACCCCTTAGTGACCAGCAGTGCGTGCACGTGGCCGGCACTTAACGCCCGCCAAACTTTTTTTTTTTTTTATTTTATTTTATTAAATTACTTCAGTGACGTACATGTACGTCCTCTGTCCACCTGGGACATCCGCTCAGGATGTGCATGTACGTCCTCGGGCGGTAAGGGGTTAAATCAATGAAAATTTTGGATTTTTTGCCCAGTGGAATTATTATTAGGAGGGGTTAGTTTTCCTTTAAGAAAAGCTTTTGTAGATACTGAATAAACTATTTTAAATTTTTTCTCCTAGAAAAAACATACATTTAGGTTTTGGTTTGGATAAAGATATAAGCTTGTTTCTTCATTTCCTCCTCCTTACCTTTCTGTGCCTTGATCAAAATTCTAGGAGAGTAAATCTGCTGATTCTGCTTCCTGCTTTCTGTAGAGAGAAAACTGATTTGAAATAAATCTCATAATGACTTGGAGCATTGCTGCTGAACCACAAACAGTATTGAATCTCAGTAGAAGATCTCAGTGAGTTTATACTATGCAGAACAATGGTGCGAATCTCCTGCCCTGAGAACTGCATGTGATCCGCTGAGTATATAACATTTTCCATATCCTTGTTTTTTCATTGTTCCTCCCCACCAACACCATAGCAATTTCAAGAAAAGAAATACATGTTTAACCCTTTGAGTGCCAGAGAGATATCCAATACATTGAAACTCAATGCACTGGATATCACTCTAGCACTCAAAGGGTTAACACCTTGGCTAATAGAGACATCTTCAGCTCATTACATGGTAATGCATTGGAGATGTGTGTAATATTCGAGGGATTAACCCTTTGAATGTCAGTGGGTAGGCAAAGCTGAAGAAGAAAGCTACTGACCACTTCCATGGTCTAAGCTCAACAAAGAAAACTTTTGAGTCAAACTGGTTAACCCCTTGCTTGCTTAACGGTTACCAGTCGGTTTAAAGAAGACTCAGGAAAAGCAAGCGATGAACACCCTCACTGTTCAGTGCATAGACATCAGTGAAATGGATTTTAAATATTTATGAAATATTACAAATCTGAATTATTAGGTTCTTCTAATAGTGCTATTTAATCTTTCTTTTGTTTCTCAGCATTTCCAATTTGCCAAGAAGGAAATATGAAACCACGGGTTCATTATTGGGGCATCTTGCAGAAATTAAAAGGCCAATGTATTTCATAAATTATAGGAGAAGCCAAGAAGGGCAGAAAGAAACATGTGATAGAATTGCTGAATCCAACCTCTCAACCTCTGTGTCCTGTATCACTCAAAAGAGCAGGACGGAACTCTCTAGAACTCCCATCTTCTCTACCAAAGCTAGTTCTCACATATCATCAGATGGTAACAATGTTGCTTTTCTGTGCCCATTGAATTTATACATTGGTTCCCTCCAAGGATAAGTACGAGACAGCCTACATAGGATTTGAATTGATGTATAATGGTATCGGATCATATGATACTTATAGGTTGTTTCAAATCCTTTGTGGACTGTTACATTTATCCTTGGAGTGAACCGAGGCTAAGGATAACATTTCTTGAATGGGACTCATACCTACAATTATTATATTATATTTATTCAGTTTATTTCAGGACAATGGCTAATGTTTGTGTTGTTTGTATATGTGTGTATCAACCACACACACACACAGAGCATCTTCCATTGGATATATTCTCCGCTGAAGGCATCAACACTCCAAATGAAGGATCCAACAGAAAAAAAAGCTGTTCCCATTTTTATTTTTCTTCTAAACACTGTAGGGTCTTATGGTCAAAGAAAATTACTGGAATTCTGGGGCAAACTAATTGCACGTTAGGAGATAACTAAATATTCTAAAAAAAAAAAAAATCCATTGATTTCTAGTTCTATAGCTATACCTGACTGCTGTAAGAAAGACACATACCTAGGTACAGGTTTGTCCTTCTGTTAAAGGGATAGTAATACTTAAAATGTATAAAAAAATACGTTGTAGGGTTTATCCCCCTGAGTAAAACAAGAGTACTCCCACTTCTGAAAGGTGCTTCATTCAAAAGTTATTAATTTTCAAAGTTGAATTTTTTAGTGCAGTATCACAGTGGCCTGAAATTGTACAGTGGCACTGTTGCTACACGATCCTATGGACAACTCTGGTCCCAGGACCATAAATCTCCATAGGATGGTGTAGCAACAGCGCCACTGTACAATTTCAGGCCACTGTGATATTGCACCTAAAACATTCAACTTTCAAAACTAATAACTTTTGAATAAAACACCTTTCAGCAGTGGGAGTACTCTTGTTTTACTCAGGGGGATAAACCCTACAGCATATTTTTTTTACATTTTAAGCATTACTATCCCTTTAAATTGAGATCCTCTTATTCCTATATCCATTGTTTGCCATTAATGGGATAGTAATGTTTCACAAAAACAGCAGTTCCAATTAATCTTCATAGTATTTGGGCCATGGATAGTATTATTTCAATACTGTCAGAGTTGTAGTTCAAGAGTAATTTATCTAGTGTAAGCCCCCTCTCCTCAGATGTGGAATATGGTCCCTTGACCAGACAGCTCACAGCAAGGAACAATCTTCTTACTGTGAACATAAGGAAAACCCTGCCCCTTTGACAGGTTTTTCAGGTTTGTCCTTTTGCTCACTGAAGATTGTTCCTCTTTGCTATCCATTTGGACAGTCTTGCCGCTCTGAGGTGAGCAGTGTTACATCAGTAAAAGAGTGGGAGGGGGATACTTTATCATTCAATTACTATTGAACTACAACTCTGACAGTATCATGCCCCAAATAATATGTAGATTAGTTGGAGCTGCTTCTATTGTGAAACATTACTCCCTCTTTAACCCCTTAACTACCCTTGACGGTCATAGTACATCATGGGACGATCTGAAATAACAATCCATGACGTACTATGACCGTCATAGAATTCCGGTCTCCTCCCGCGGCTGCACGCCGTTCGGGGAGTCCGGAACCGGAATATGAAAAAAAAAAATGCTCTGTGGTCTTTAAGTGACCGCACCAATCGGCTGGTCGTTAAGGGGTTAAAGCTCAGTTAAATCTATTCTGGAGCAATCCAACTGCATTAAGATTCACATTGCTTTGAAGACCTCTCCAACATTCAAGAGGTTAAAAGCTCAATTTAAATAAATGGGCATTTTGAGGGTTTGTTTTAGTTTACCTGCACTGCAGCTGGTTTGCTCCAGAATTGCACCACATGCTGTGAACAAGTCTGCTGTTCTTTTCTGTTGTTTCACTAAATTTGGGATGGGGCATTTATTGAAAGTGATACCTACCCCTTTTGATTATCAGAGCCCAGGGCCGGCTCCACCTATAGGCGAGGTAGGCGCCGGCCTAGGGCGCACATTCTCTGAGGGTGCATCGGCCCCTGCTGCCGCTCACCACTGCGGAAGCAAAAAAAAAAAAAAAAAACGTACGATTCGGTGCCCTCCCTCAGCTGGCTATTTTTTTTAGTGTAGCACAGTGATACCTGTTTCTCTCTCCCCCTCCGCTCCTTCAATCCTGGACCAGGATTGAAGAAGCGGAGGGGAAGAGAGAAACGGGCATCGCTGTGCTACATTAACCCTTTCAGTGCCAGAGGGGTAAGTAACGCATAGCTTTTCAATGCATTGTATACCCCTCTGGCACTGGAAAGGTTAAAAAAAATAGCCAGCCATACTACTCAGTCTCACTGGGGGAGAGAGATGTGCACCGGGAACAGTAAGTGGAACAGGGGTCAAGAGGGGATAAACAGTCAGAAGGGGAGAGAGAGAGTCAAGAGGGGGATCAGCAGTCAAGAGGGGGGATCAAGAGCCAGACAGGGAGAGAGAGAGTCAAAGGGGGGATCAGCAGTCAAGAGGGGGATCAAGAGTCAGATGGGGGAGAGAGAGAGTCAAAGGGGGGATCAGGAGTCAAGAGGGGGATCAAGAGTCAGACAGGGAGAGAGAGAGTTAAAGGAGGGTCAACAGTCAAAAGGGGGAGCAAGAGTCAGATGGGGAGAGAGAGAGAGTCAAAGGGGGGATCAAGAGTCAAGAGGGGGATCAAGAGTCAGACGGGGAGAGAGAGGGTCAAAGGAGGGTCAACAGTCAAAAGGGGGGGAGAGAGTCAATGGGGGGAGAGTCACATATAGAGAACATACACTGTCACACTGATACACATATAGAGAAGCACACACACATACTAACACACTGATATCCTTACAGAGACTCACACGCACTGACACACATATACATATAGGGAACACACACTGACACACTTATATCCATACAGGGAACACATCCTATATAATAATTCACTAAGTTGTGTGTAACGCCCGACATGCGCAGTAGACACCGCTGCGCGTGCGGAAGTCGCACAGTACAGACTGCCACGCCGCGGCTGATACAGAGCTGGCGCTCCGAAGGAGCATCCAGCTCTGTATCAGCAGTGGCGCGGGCAGTCTGTACTGCGCGTGACTGCCCCGCGACCGGCTGCCAGAGGCACTGTGGCCCGTGTAACGGGCTGTTCAACTAGTACACATATAAAGAACACATACACAAACTGACACATATAGGGAACACACTGACACTTAAAACACATACAGAGGCGGGCATAAATGGGTAGGGCACAAGGGTTGGAGCCAAGGGGCGGCAAAATTTGGTTTTGCCTAGGATGGCAAAAATCCATGCACCAGCCCTGTCAGAGCCCAAGTCTGTTCTGAGGCTTTTCAGTACTACAGAAGAACATTACTTTTCCCTATGGTTTTCTTGTCTAGTAGAACAAAGGTCAAAGGAGCCCTTGTTAGCTCTGGTAAACAAGAGGCCTCTTAATGGATGGTAATTAAGAGTCATTTTGTTTGCAAGTAATATTTTTTGCTAGCTTTGAGCAATATTATTTTTGTGAATGCCATCACATAGTTTAATAGGTAAAGTGTATATTCACTAGACCTTTCTCTTTAATACTTGTAAGATAATTATTTTCAGAAAATTTATTACGGAATGTGTGCGTGACAAGCCATTTTTTCACCTGGCTACACCTTGATAGGGTATGGACTTTTCTACCATTGAATTTTTGGTTTAACAAATGTCACCTAGATTTTTAATTTACTCATTAAAAGAGAAGTTGTGTAACTAATTTTTCCTCATATCCTCACCATGATGGGAACTGTGTGTGGTCTAGGAAAGAGTTCCGAATTCAGCAGGCGCATATGTCTTTTCTTTCAATTGACTCTGTAAGCACCACCTTGGATCACATATTTTCTTCCCATGCTGGGATACTTTTTGAGGTGGAAATGTGAACTGAGTTCTGTTTCTTTTCAAAATGGCTCCACTTGCCTTTATACATAAGACTCATTGGACGAGATTCTATGCACTGAGGTGTGATAAAGAGATGATATAGTAGAAATTAATTCTCCAGTGATATCACTTCTCCTATTACTATGTTATTCTATGGAGACTATGCACTAAGATTTCTCTAACTTTGGTGATCTTGGTGCAAAGGCTCTACTTAATACCATAGGAACTGGAGAAGTGAAATCACTGGAGAAGTCATCTCCACTTTATCACCTCGTGTCACTCTTTAGTGCATAACTCCTCTTGTGTCATAATGAGATGAATGTTTCCACAGGAGACAGTTGCAGTGTATGTTGCAGGCATGCTGCAACTTTCAATAGCCAGCTCTTGAAACCCATACTACAAATATGTATTGACGTTAAATAGAATCTCTAGGAAATGGAACATGTATGACAGGTGTTTTTTTTTGTTTAACCCATTGAGTGCCACAGGGGTATGCAACTCATTGCAAATCAATGTGTTGCATACCCCCTTGGCACACAAAGGGTTTAAGGGATAGTAATACTTGTATTAAAGCGGAGGTCCCAGTCTTCTTTATTTAAATTTTTTTTAAACATAGCATTATATTTCAGTACTTACAGTTTTGTAGTTAAAGTGCTATTCAATCTGAACGGATTCCCCTCCCGCCCCTTTCCCTTGCATCACTCTTTCTGTCAGTCTGGTCTGGATGGAGAGTGGCAAGGGACAATCTTCAGTAAGCAAAAGAAAAATCTTGCCCTCCTTCGTCAGGGTTTTCCTTATACTTACTGAGTGAAGATTGTCCCTCGCGGCATCTGTCTGGTGCCACCCCCAGATTCCAGATCTGATCTGAGGTGACTAGATTGGCGGGAGGGGGATACTTTTGGATTGTATAGTAGTTGAACTACATAACTGTAAGCAGGGCTCAAAATTTCTACTCGCCACTAGCCAACGGCGAGTGAAAATTTAGCCCTGGCGAGTAGAAATTCAGCCCTGGTGGTTATGTTATAGCTTGCAGTGGCGAGTAACTCTTCAGGTCTGGCTAGTAGCAATGGATTACCAGTTTTAAGCCCTGACTGTAAGTATTGAAATATAGCACTATGTTTAAAAAAAAAAAAAAAGACTTGGACCTCCACTGTAGTACAAATATTACTATCCCTTTAATGTTGTTGCTCCTGATTTGATTGATGCAAAGGGATTAGTACAAATGCAGTAAGAATGGAAGACTGTCACTGTTACAAGCAGCGGCATTTAAAGGGATAGTAATGTTTCATAATAAAAGCATCTGTAATTAATCATCATACTATTTGGGCCTTGGAGAGTGTTATTTAAATTCTGTCAGAGTTGTAGTACAAGAGTAGTTGAATTATAAAGTATCCCCCTCCCACCCCTTTTACTGATATAACACCACTCACCTTAGAGCAGCAGGGAGGTGCCCAGGTAGACTGCAGAGAGGGACAATCTTCAATTAAGCTAAGGGAAAAAGCTGAAAAACCTGTCAGTGGGGGCAGGGCTTTCATTGCTCTCACAGTAAGAAGACTGTTCCTTGCTGTGAGCTGTCTAGTCTATGGACCAGATTCCACATCTGAGGAGAGGGGGCTTACACTAGGTAAAAGTGAAAGGAGGGGGATACTTTATCATTCAATTACTCTTGAACTACAACTCTGACAGTACTTAAATTATACTCTGTATGGCTCAAATACTATGAAGATTAATTGGACCTGCTTTTATTGTGAAACATTACTATCCCTTTAAAGAACATTTTAGAATGCTGGCAAAATTGTGAATCGAGACCACTCCAATTATTGGAATACATAAAAGATCCCTTTAACCCTTTGAGTGCCAGAGGGGCATACAACACATTGCAAAACAATGCATTGTGTACCCCTCTGGCACTCAAAGGGTTAAGTCTATTGGTTGGTTTTCTAAACATTAATATGTATGGTCATTGAATTAAATTGTTTTTTGCCGAAAATCTGGCACCTTTTGAAACTGAAGGTGAGGCCCCCCTGCCCACACTGAGTGCACCCATGCATTAACCCTTTGAATAACAGCGGGGTACACAATGCATACCCCTCTGGCAGTCAAAGGATTAAAGTGCCAGTGATTATAAGAAAAGTGCTTGCACTAACTTAGCCTATGAATTTAGGGTAAGTTACAGAATACCATGTTATAAAGCAGAACTTATGCTTGCTAATAATCAGGGGCGGACTGACAGGACCCAGGGCCCCTGGTCCAAAAAGAGGTCTGGGCCCCCTGCAGAAATCTCCATAATGCCCCTTCCACCTCCACAATGCCCCTTCCACCTCCACAATGCCCCCATCATCTCATCGCCACAATGCCCCCTTCTCTCCACAATGCCCCCTTGATCTCATCGCCACAATGCCCCCTATCTCCACATTGCCCCCTTCATCTCATCGCCACAATGCCCCCTTCTCTCCACAATGCCCCCTTGATCTCATCGCCACAATGCCCCCTTCTCTCCACAATGCCCCCTTGATCTCATCGCCACAATGCCCCCTTCTCTCCACAATGCCCCCTTGATCTCATCGCCACAATGCCCCCTTCTCTCCACAATGCCCCCTTCATCTCATCGCCACAATGCCCCCTTCATCTCATCGCCACAATGCCCCCTATCTCTACATTGCCCCCTTCATCTCATCGCCACAATGCCCCCTATCTCCACATTGCCCCCTTCATCTCATCTCCACAATGCCCCCTATCTCCACATTGCCCCCTTCATCTCATCTCCACAATGCCCCCTTCTCTCCACAATGCCCCCTTGATCTCATCTCCACAATATTGCCCCCTTCATCTCCACAATGCCCCTTCTCTCCACATTGCCCCCTTCTCTCCACAATGCCCCCTTGATCTCATCTCCACAATGCCCCCTTGATCTCATCTCCACAATGCCCCCTTCTCTCCACATTGCCCCCTTCATCTCCATAATGCCCCCTTGATCTCATCTCCACAATATTGCCCCCTTCATCTCCACAATGCCCCTTCCACAATGCCCCCTTCATCTCCACAATGCCCCCTTCCACAATACCCCCTTCATCTCCAAAATGCCCCCTTCCACAATACCCCCTTCATCTCCACATTGCCCCTTCCTCAATGCCCCCATCTCCACAATGCACCCGTCTCCACATTGCTCCTTCATCTCCACAATACCCCCTTTCATCTCCACCATGCCCCTACCTGCAGTCCCTGGTGGTCTAGCGGCGTGGGGCGCGCCTCTAGTAATGCAGAGGCTGGGAGATGATGTCATCTCCCAGCGCTCTGTATTACTAGAACGGCCCGGCGGCCGTTGTAGGAGAGCTGCTGAGCAGCTCTGGAAGTAGTGGCGGAGGCGGCGGGCCCCCTTCGGTCACGGGCCCTCGGTCCGTGACCGAATGCCCGATGGTCAGTCCGCCCCTGCTAATAATGTTGCTACACTTACTTTCTATAGGTAGGAAATATTAATGGCCCCACTGAATGTTGCCCTCGTGCCATTGGTCAGTAGATAACATCTTCAGTCAGTCTTAGATGTCATGTCATGGAGGCAGACATGACAGTTTCTGGCAGTTTTTTCTAACTGAAGAAGGTAGAGCGCATAAGCCTACTTATCCCATTAAGGACAAGAGAGGTGTGCAATGCATTGTAAATTGTTGCTTTCAGTATCCCTCTGGCTTTTAAATAGCTAAGATTACAGTGCTCAGTGAGCTGAGTCTGAGATCCAGTAATCTTGAAAGCAACGGTCATGTCCGCCTCTATGGACATTACACTCAGGATGTCATCTCTTGCTATAAGGGGCAAGGATGCAATTTAAAGTAGCCTTTGGCTTTACTGGCCCTAAAAAAAGATAAATGGGGGTTACTTTAAGGATGTGTTAGTTTCCCTTTAATCTCAGATTTGACCTTTGCAATGTATTGCACTCAAATGGAAATTTCCCATTGCAGAGCCATATAAGAATAGGCCTCATCAATATGTAAGCTTATTTCTAGAATTCTGTTTAATTCCTCAAATGACTAGTTAAATTGTCATGAACTTTTAACTTGTAACAATGGTCCTTTTGTTAAGGCAAGATCATTTTTATTTGTAGTCACATACAAATGGGTATTTAGAAATTATCATACTTTTTTTCTTTTTTTTCACTCATTACAGTAATGAATTCTTTTTTGTTCCATTAAACAAAATCTCTTATATATGTGCATTTTAATGAGGGTATTTTCTGTTTTTTTCTTATTAGTTACTCATTGATCTGTTATTTGGCTGAAAGCCCACATATGATGTAGCAAATGAACAATTTTGATTTGAATCACAGTTTGGTAGCAAGCACAATATGCGTTTGATGAAAAGACAAGGAGAAGGCCTTCAAACACTTGTGGGTTGACCTGCTGAGGGCAGCCAAATTGTTCACTGACCACCCTTCTCTATGAAAAGTCTAGGCTAGGGTTACATAGCTGTAGTCAGTCAGATTTTTTGCAGATTACTGAATACGCACTGGTAATCTTTTACCAACGCTGAAAACAACTAATATAGTGAAAATAACTGGATAAATTCTGGGGCAAATCAACTGTAGGGGACAAATAAATATATATAATATAACGATCGGCCCAATCCAGGGAGAAGGGCATTAGGGACCACTGCACTTTTTTTTTTTCTAAAATTCTAGGATGGTAGAGCTTTGTGCAGACTTCCATGACATGTGGACTGGCGTGATGGTCCTAGCATGTCACTGGACATTAAGCTGTTAATTAGGATTGTGAACAAGGCTGGATTTACACTTCAGGCGCCTTTTGCTCCATCTATGACCACACCCTCAGTCATTACAAGACTCCACCCCTAGCTTCTCCCACTGTGGCCTGACACAAAATCGTATAAAATACAATAGAAAGAAAGCGCTTAGGCTCCGTCTGCTAAAGAAATTTCTAGTGCATTGATTAATGCTTTAATATCCAAAGTGTTAAATAATGCTCAGTCAAAGGGTATTTACACTGGTAAATAAACTAGCCCACCACAAATCAGACCAAAATTATGTGAAAGGTGACATGTTAAAATCATTAGTTGGCTTCTCCAGTTGACCAGAATGCCCTGGACGTTTATTTAAGTACTTCAATAATGGAGCACTAGAGATGGCCGTATAGTTTCCCTAAAAATTCTCATTGATTGAAAAGGGGATTTTAATCACTTGGTTTCTAAAGAGGTCTCCAATCCATTAAATCAATGGGAATTTGTAGTTCACCCCTATAGTGCAAATGGTTTGCTCCAGAATGCCTCCAGTTTTCTTTTGAACATATAGCCCAATTCAAGTGCACAGGTAAAACCTGTTTTTTAATCCATGATAAAATTCTGAAATTTCAGTCAGAGTTAGACATTCATCAGAACACAGGTACAAGCAAAGAAACAAAGATGGATGCACTGTTATACTAATACCCTCCCTTCCGGCCTTTTAAAGACACATTACAATAGTAATATTTATCTAGATGAACTGCAGCCATGACAATACATTTCCACCTGATGTCTTGTCATATTAGATGAAGGATTTTTTTGTAACATAGTAACATAGTAACATAGTAAATTAGGTTGAAAAAAGACACAAGTCCATCAAGTTCAACCTTCGCTTCATACCTCAGTAACTAAGAATTTTATAGCTTTCTTGCTACCAATTAAATTAGTCTTTATCAGACCTTCCTGATCTGCCTACTGATAAACAGTATAACTCTGTATGTTCCCTTTTGAAAGAAATGTATCTAATCTTCTCTTAAATGTGTCCATTGTATCTGCCATAACTACCTCCCTGGGCAATGAATTCCACAATTTGACAGACCTTACCGTAAAAAAACCCTTCCTCTGCTGAAGTTTAAACCTCCTTTCCTCTAATCTCAAGAGGTGTCCCCTGGTCACCTGAGCAGGCCTTGGAATAAATAGCTCACCGCAGAGATCCTTGTATTGACCTCTCATATACTTGTACAATGTGATAAGGTCTCCTCTTAGTCGTCTTTTCTCTAGAGTAAATAAACCAAGTTTGTTGTGAAACAGATTGTCTTGTAATTAATGGTGCAATGCAAGAAACGTTTGCATCGGATAAAGGCATTTTTGTGCGCAGATAGATTTTGCGCATGTTCTAATCCAGGAAGCTAAATACCGAACGTTTCTTGAATTGCGCATAAAAAATTCCATTTTACAACAACAGTACACAGAAGTATAAATTCATTCGCAACAGCAGTTCTTGCATTAGGCGCATTCGCTAGTCCACTCACACAGATTTGTTAATCTTAGCCACGTCCATAAAGAAAATAAATATACGCAGCAGTTATCTAATCATGAATTTTCATGCGCAATTCAACAAAATAATGCGCAATCTTATTCCCTAGTGGTTTTCTGAAAGGAAATAGCAATTGTGCACGTTTCCTGCATTGCGCCATAAGTTTCTTAGGGCTTCTTATTTGTAGTTTGTAAATCCTTATTAATGACTTCCGATAATTATAAGCATTGGTATTGCTGTGACACCCACAGCTCAGTATGTAGGTGTGGCCAGCATAGCTGATGCAGCACTAAAAACTTGGTGCTCAAGTAGCATTACAAGCACAGAATATTTATGCACATCAATATATACTCAATATTAACCCTTTGTACTGGGCATATTACCTGCCTATAACCACTGTATTAAAGTTGAAGTTTAAGTAGTTAAAATCATTTAATATGGCCATAGAATGCTAAGCTTGCCACTATGTCAAGATACCTCTTTCTAGGCAAGTCCAGTATAGGGTCTGGTAAACACATGATTAGAAAATAATACCTTTAAATAGCTGGAGTGCAACCGATTTTGAAATAATAATTAAAAAAAAAAAAACAGAATACTGATGCACGCATGCATGTGCATTAATATTCTGTGTTTTTACTTATAGCTATGTTGCTAAAAAATGGTGGTGCTCCAGTTATTTAACCCCGGTGACAGTCCTGACACATTACCAGTGTCCGTGCCTTAAAGGGATAGTAATGATTCAAAATAAAAGCAGCTCCAATTAATCTTCATAGTATTTGGGCCACAGAGAGTGTTATTTCAATACTATAAGAGTTGTAGTTCAAGAGTAATTGAATGATAAAGTATCCACCTCCCGCCCCTTTTACTAATGTAACACTGCTCACCTCAGACCAGCAAGACTGTCCGGATGGAATGTAGAGAGGGACAATCTTCAGAGAGCATAAGAGAAAAACCTGTCAAGGGGGCAAGGTTTCCCTTATGATCACTGTAAGAAGATTTTCCATTGCTGCGAGCTGTCTGGTCTCAAGACCAGATTCCACATCTGAGGGGAGGTGGCTTACATCTAGGTAAAAGGGTGGGAGGGGGAAACTTTATCGTTCAATTACTTTTGAACTATAACTCTGACTGTATTGAATTAATACTCTCCATGGCCCAAATACTATGAAGATTAATTGGAGCTGCTTTTATTTTGAAACATTCCTATCCCTTTAAGAACCAGTAATGGTCCTGGCATGTTCTGGGTTTTGTATTCATAGCACTCCCACATGGGGTCTGAAACGTCAAAGACCAAAAGAACTGAGACAGCATCAACTTTGTTACTATCATATTCCTTGTATCAATTGCTTTGGCCGAGAAGAGAGGGGATACCGCATCGCAATTAATCACCTACAAAAGAAGTGATCCTACATCCAATCATGCTTTATCAGCAGACGGGGTACCTAGAGTGGATCTGCACATCAGGATCGTTAACAATGAACTAATGGTGAATCATGGAATACAGATGCGCCTAGATCAAAGTGATGATCTGGTGAGCAGACTATATTGATTAAGCTGATACCTTTGGTGTCAAGACAAGATTCCTACCTGTGACTGATCTCCTTCTCAGAATATGACAGAACCTCAGAAGAGAATTTCCTGATATTCAGTGGGATTTGACACTCTGGTTACCTGCATATATATATATATATATATATATATATATATATATATATATATATATATATATATATATAGGGTTTTGTCATTTTTAGCCTTTTTTACTAATACATTGATTTTAGTTATTTTTATTCCTTATGAGTCAATATTCTGCACTTATAAGAATTACCAAGTGGATATATATTGCTTGAGCATACTCTGTTACTACACTTAGATCTCTTGTGCACTGTCCTCTCTTTTTCTTTTCTAGTCTGAAAATTACTGCTCCAAGACCGGAGAGGTCAGTTTCAGCCTCTTTTTCGGCAAACCGGTAAACGTAATCAGAATGCAGAATTACATCTATGAGGTCCATAAAGGGATAGTAATATATTGTTTTAAGTATATTTAATATCGTAGATAGTAAAAAAATAAAGTATTTGAGGCCAGTTTGATCTCCTAGACCTTTATGGTTTGAGAGATATACGATTACAAGGTGCAAACAAGGCGCACTTTGTAGACCCTTCCAACGAAGTATTTTTTTCTATATCGTGCTATTTGGCTCTGCTGAAGAGCCACAGGACGGTCTCAGGACCAGGATCTCCTGCTATAAGCTAGAACCTGACGTCAATGAAAGGGGAGGGAGGGGGGAACTTTGTAATCGTATATCTCTCAAACTATAAAGGTCTGAGAGATCGGACTGGCCTCAATTACTTTATTTTTTTACTATCTGCACTATTAAATATACTTATAATGATCTATTACTGCAGGAACCGCTGAGGAAAGGTGAAATATCTCTCCAATTCTGTGGACATTTTTGTGGGAAGGAAAATGAGCTGCTTACACATCCCTGCTTTAACCCCTTGAATGCTAGAGAGATCTCTAACAAATTGCTTAGAAAATCTTCTCTAAGTCCCCAAGAGTTATCTAATGCATTGAGTTTCTATGCATTAGATACCTCTCTGGTATGCAAAAGATTAACATTAAAGGGGTTAAAAACACAGTTTAAATAAATGGGAATTTTCATAATTGTCATTTCTACCCTATGGTGCAGTTGGTTTGTACCAGTGCATCACAGGGCATGAACTTTACAGGGTGCTGAAGGAAAGTAAGAATAACACAGGGCATGTAATTTTACACTATTGATGAATTTTACCTGCCCATTCCTCGCAACTAAAGCATTAACCATTTCAATTCTAGAGGGGGTGTTCAACTAAGTATTGCATAGCAGACCCCTCCAGGACTCAAAATATTAAGCATTACTGACATTTAAAGGAAATAAAACATTTCATTCTGTGATCCCAGTTCTATTTACCACAATCCTTAAGCTGTTTTGCTGCAAAGGACATGTGTGTGCATCAGACTGAATCCAACCTCCCACCCCCCATTCAGCACTCATATGGCTGACCCGCTCTGTTTCTTTAGAGATACAGTTCTGTGTGCTAATGGTCAGAGTGTCATAGGAAAAGACTTGTAATGTGCTTTATCACAGGAGTAGCTAATCCTCTTATAGATCCTGTGACAAAGCTAGACTAGAGTCCTATTCAGTAGGTTTTTGTGTTGAAAAAACACATTCATTAAAGAGGCAACATCTTTCTGTCTGTCTGTCTATCTATGTATCTATCTATGTATCTATCTATCTGTCTATCTATCTGTATCTACTTGTCTTTCTCTCTGTATGTCTATTTGAGGTTAACGTACTAAGTAGAACAGGGGGATATGGACTAAGTAGTGATAAAGATTTGAGGAGAGATACATTTTCCAGTTCACATTTTATTATATGGTGCTTCTGCACTAAGATCTCTCAAACGTGAGATATATTAGTGCATAGGCCCTACAGAATAGCATAGGAATTGGAGAGATAATCACATTGGAGTAGTTATCTCCTCGTTATCACCGCTTTATCATCACAGCTAATTTGAATGGGGGTTTTAACTCCATGAATACCAGAGAGGTCTCCCAAGCATTGCCACTAGCATTCAAAGGGTTAAAGGTTTCATTTAAATAAATCTGAATTTGAGGATTTTTTATTTGTTCAACCTGGCAAAGTAGGTTTGATCTAGAATTCCTCCATTTCATTGTAAGTACCTCAGCCTCTCTGATGTCTTTTTATGTAAATATCAATTGTCAGTTTGATTCCCTGTATTTATTAGTATCTTACATCTGCTGTGAAGCAGTGGAGATTAGAATGTAGTGTGTCTGATGTGCTGATATTTGATGAGATGATTGATAATCTTGTTGGGTATTTATCAGTCATCTAGTTCAATGGTTCTGAACATTCTTTTTTGCAAAGCACACCTAACATACAGGGTGGAATTTTCATGGAACCCATAACATTGTATAGGTCATTCACCAATTGTGCAATGTAGGGCACAGTGCATAAATATATGGGCACCCTAAACTGGTGCCCACTTCAAACTAAAATTCTATGGTACCCTGGCTGATAATTGCTGCTCTATTGTATTTACTTCACGTGTGTATATGTTTATATTGTAGACTGGGAAATTAGTTTTAGGAAGACCTTTCACTTGGAAAGTTCTCTGTCAACCTATGCATACTGCATATAGGTGTGTTTACCTAATTGACTAACATAGGATAATCCAGCAATACAGACGTTGTGTACTTTCACTGCATATTCTTATCAGGGCGGGAGTTCACATTAGGAAGAATAGACAATCATCGAGAGAACAAAGTTTTGAGGGGAGCCTCAGCTGTGCTAGACACTCCCACATTCTGTATTATTAGTGTGGCCAGCACAATCGCAGTACCAATGCACCAGACACTTACTCCTGGTTTTTGACTTCCAGTCATGTTATTTACCAATTTGCATAGCCTTAGGAGGTTCCAATACCTTGTGTCCCTATCATCCAAGGGGTTAAGAGGTTTTTTTGTATGTTTTAGGCTAAAGATGGGAATAGGATCAGGTGCATAATAGGGGGTGTGAACATGGGTGAGGTTAAAGGTGCCTACACACACATTATATCTTGTGAGCAGTGCCCTTGTTAACCATTAACATTTGTGTCATGCTGTTTCTTTAAAGGGATAGTAATGTTTTATAATAAAAGCAGCTCTAATTAATTATCATAGTATTTGGACTTTGGAGAGTGTTATTTCATTCCTGTCAGAGTTGTAGTTCAAGAGTAAATCAATGACAAAGTGTCCCCTCCCGCCCCTTTTACTGATGTAACACTGCTCAGCCGGAGCAGAAGGGAGGTGCCCAGGTAGACTGCAGAGAGGGACAATCTTTAATTAAGATAAGGGAAAAACCTGAAAAGCTTGTCAAGGGGGGCAGGGCTTTCATTGTTTTCACTGTAAGAAGATTGTCCCCTTCTGTTATCTGTCTGTTCTATGGACTGCATTCCACATCTGAGAAGAGAAGGCTTACACTAGGTAAAAGGGGCGGGAGGGGAAACTTTGCTTGTGAATATCTCTTAAACCATAAAGGTTTGAGAGATAAGACTTATATCATTCTTTATGTTTTTTTAATGCCTACAAAATAAAATAAAGTTAAAATGAAGTATTACTATCCCTTTAAATCAGTAAGGCTGATGTACTAAGATGAACTGGAGAGACTCTTTGGAAAACCAGCTGCACCATACTGAATAAATACCACAAACACCCATTGATTCAAATGGGGCTTTAACCTGAGGAATGCTAAAGGGAACTCTTTTATAACATAGCATGTTGATGAGACTGAAAAAAGGCGTGCATCCATCAAGTTCAGCACACGCCATATCACCTTTCACGATCCATTTCCAATTAATCCCTCATGTTTAAAAATATTCCTTCCCGACTCCAAAAGGCAGTCTGATATTTCCCTGGATCAGCTTTGAAACCAACTGTCATAATTATCTATATTGTTCAAAACTAGAAAGACATCCATTACTTGATTGAAAGCAAGAATCTATATATACCAAAACAAAAAAGAAGAACCAAAGATGATCACAAGCCAGCACTCATACATCTCCCGTTTTAATGAAACAAATATATACACATAGTGTCACTTCTGATGTTGAATTTGACATGTGCTCACCATATATAATAGCTTTTGCGCATATATAGTATCTGCAAGAACAGCATACTAAGGCAAATAATTCCATAACTTCACAGCCTTTACTGTATAAAATCCCATCCCAATCCTGTTTTAGTTGAAAACACCTTTCCTCTAGTCTTAGATCTTGGATGACCTCTCCTTTTTTTTTGCTCAGCTCTTTGAGTAAATAGTTCCTTTGGGAGTTCTTTGTAAATGGTAATCATATCTAGGGTTGCCACCAGGACGGTATTTTTCCGGCACAGCCATTAATTAGCACCTTTGAGCTGGTGCCAGTATATCTACTATACTGTCAATTGAAAAGCCGGTATTTGTGTGAGCGACACGTGTGGAGAGTCTCTTTCACTTAATCTTATCTGCTAGCTGCTCAGGTGGCTCACTCAAAGTCATCAGAGTCCAAGCACCATCACCAGCCAATGAGATGAGAGTAGTTGGACAACAATGGCCCTCATTGGCTGGCTGGTGCATGTTGTGTGACTTACAAGTTATGGCAGCGGTATGTGGGCGCTGTGACATTGAGCGCTCAGAGAGTGTCGTGCACAGGAGGCAGTCTGGTCAGATGTGGAGTTTGTGGACACAGTCCCACACGGAGCAGCACAATCTCGAGTCCAGCCTCCAACTTTGTGACTCTGGTACTTAAAGAGTGATTTAATGTGATTAAAGTTTACTTAGTGGGTTCTGAGAACTCAGGGCAAGTTACTATTAAATAAGCACTCCAGTGTCAACACTGTCCACCCATGGCTTCGATTTACAAAACCTGGCACATGGAGGGAACTTACTGAATATGGAGTAACCATAGGGAGCTGGGATAGTGTTTGTGTCTCTAGTCCAAGCAAAATGAAGGTGGTGTCATTTACCCCCATGTGGAGCTATTGTTTGCTCCAGAATTGCTCTTCAGCTGAATGAATAAGGACCTCTATTTTCACCAGCCAGCTTAAGTTATGAACATCTGTTTTCCCTTTTCCATGCAGGTAGTTTGTAAACCAGAGTGGACAAAAACGATAATTAGGTAGCCAGACAGAATTTTTAGGAGCCTGTGTAGGGGTGCATATATATATATAGATGTATACAAAACGTAGGAGTCATTATTCTAGTTGATATGCTCCTGTGATGTGTTTCTCACTTGGTTCACACTGTCTTTTTATACTTGGGAGATAAGCTGGTGTTCTGTTCTGATAGATTCTCTACTGGTCCTGTGTAATTATTTTTACCTGGGTCATTCAATTAATTTCTCAATTTTGGGTTTTTTCAAGTCAAATCACTCAACACTGAGTGGTTCTTCCCCTTTTGTGGCTCCTCTCTTTTACAGCTCCTCCCTTTGTGGCTCCGCCCTCACTGACCCACAACTATGGCCGGTATTTTTTTGAGGAAAAGGTGACAACCCTAATCATATCATCTCTTAGACATCTCTTCTGTAATGAAAATTAAAAAAAGTTTGGCTAGTCCCTCTTTATAATTGAGATATTATCAGTTTTGTTCCACATTTCTGCACTATTTTCAGTTCAGGAATGTCTTTTTTAGAATTGGTGCTTTGTATTGGTGACTTGTTACTCCATATGAGACAATACCAAGGATTTTTCTCTGTCATTTAGAAAGGAATACGGGAACCATGGGGTAAAGTCTCTTCCTCCGGGATGGCACAGCACTTCCAAAAAAGGCATCTGTGGCTGAGACTCCCTCCTCCATTCCACTTTACCACTTACTGCTAATTCAGATTGATGTGACCTTGCAAGGGTTGCATGGGCACAGCTCTCTTAATTAGTCTTCTATTTTATTTTTATTCTTAGGATATGAGGGTATATAATCCCCCTTTAGGAGGCCTTCCTAATTCATGGATTCTCCAGTTCACAGGTTCATTTTCAGGACCTCAACCCTGTGGAAGTTGACTTGATGTACTGTCTTTACCTTGCTTCTTTATTATAATGGAGGCCTGAAGACTAAAGCTGCAGGTGAGTTAACCTCTTGAGTGCTATGGTTCTATATGTGTGTCCCTATTCCATTGGCATCCACTTGTGGTGATATTTTGCCCTATATTCACTCTAATCTATTCTTTTGATATTCATTTTAACCATTTGACTGCCAGAGGGGTACACTACACATTGCAATGCAAAGTGTATATCCTGGTTACCTTAGGCACAGGGGTTTAGCCCTTCACTGCCTTGTTTATAGTGTACAACAGATTTTGAGCACATTTCACCTTGGGAGACAGTGTTTTTATTTTAGGGAGCTTTTCTTTTGAATTGCTCCCTTTCTAATATGATTTCCACCCTTATTACATGCTTTTTCTTAATTTACCAATATTACAATTCCTCCCCTTAAAAACCGGGAACCTGTGTGGTGGCCATTTTGGATTAGTACATCACTTTTATAGGACATATCTTGATGATCATAGGAGGCTGAAGGTTGTCTCATAGTACTTCTTGTGAAGTAATCTGCCAAGTGACCACCCGTGGGACCCTCTCCGAGTTTTTTTTTTTTTGTGGGGGGGCATTTTCAAAAGGGTGGAGAACCACAATGCCATTTTTCTAGCCATACTGCCATTTCTGTATGCAAATACTATTATCGCTATTATTCCAAGACTGACAGCAGGATGGAGCGTGGATATCTTGCCATAGTGACGTCCGCACACCTGCGGTGTCAGTCCCTTTTGGAGCCAGACTGCTCCTAGCAACGCCTCCTAGACCCGGCTGGGATTGACAGCACAGACGCGCGGACGTCACTAAGGCAAAATGTCCGCGCTCCGTCCTGCTGTCAGTCTTGGAAGAATAGCAATTTCTCTTTAATCAGGTAATAATTCTGGCGACTAGTGCTCCTGAGCAGCTAGTCACCAGATGGGCAATTATGTGGTGCAATGTTATTAATGGGTGGTAGTTCCGCTTTAAGAACTCATATATTGAGACATGTTAGTACTGTAACAATAAAAGTCTACACCATCACACTCCAACTATGCCCCTTTCGCATGTCTCTATTGTTCCCAAGATACCATTTAGATAGCACAGTCACTGGGTTTCCCATCGTGTATATTTAATTCTGTGATCCTACTATTCCTTTCCTTTCATTTTGCTGTGCTTGGAGAGAATATTGCATTGGCTGTTCGGATGGCATGCTGTATAAAAATGTAATAACAATGACGCCCTGAAGAGGATCACCCAAGGGAGGCCAATTCCAGACTGATGAATAGATAAACCCACGCTTAAGAAATAGCAACAGACACGGCTTGTAAAACTATACATTTCTTCTGTTATGTTTATCCCAAGCAACTGTCTAAAACCCCATGGCTTTCAAACACTGATACATATATAGCTGAGAGAATAAATACACGTTCATACTCACATCTTCTGCCTTTCTCCCTATGATATTTTTCTTCCTCTAGTTTAGCATTCACAGAACAATCAGCTTGCTGAAGTATCCACTTATTGAACATTGTTTTTCTTTATAAATGAGTATCCTCCAGGTCCAATTGTTTTTTTTTTTCTTCTTTCCATCGATTGATTATAAACCGTCTCTGTTATAAGAATACTGAGTGTGTTGCCGCTCATTGCTTTCATTTTCCCTGTGAAACGTAAGGGGTTAATGAACAGAAACCTATAAGTGACATAGTGGCATGACTATTTTACTGGGCTAAAAAGAAAGTGAATATTTTTATTCTGTAAGCAGATTTATTTTCACAAGATTGCAGCAAATTCCTAATAAATTATTAAAGTTTGATTTAAAATTATTGGTGCAGTAAGGCTTTGTGCCGCTGCATGCATATGATGGCATTTCCAGGTGTATTAATACTAGTAAGCAGATGTATGACAAGCTTAAAGGGATAGTAATGTTTCAAAATAAATGCAGCTCCGATTAGTCTTTATAGTTTTTGGCCATGTAGAGTGTTACTATCATTGTTTACGATGTGTAGTTCCAGAGTACTTGAATCATAAAGGGTCCCCCTTCGGCCTCTTTTACCTATGTAAAGCTGCACAGCAAGACTGTCAGGATGGATCACAGCAAGGGGCAATCTTCTGTTAGCATATGGAAAAACCTGACCTCTTCCTTCAAGGGGGTAAGATTTTCCTTATGCTCACAGTAAGAAGATTGTCCCTTGCTGTGAGCTGTCCGGTCTAGCGACCAGATTCCATATCTGAGTGGAGGCGGCTTACAATAGGTAAAAGGGGCGGGAGGCGGACACTTTATCATTCAGATACTCTGAAACTACACATCATACAGAATGGTAATAACACTCTACATGGCCCAAAAATATATAGAATAATTGGAGCTGCATTCAGTTTGAAACATTACAATGCATTAACTCCTCGGATGCTTGAGAAGTCTGAAACATATTGCAAAGCAGTGCATTGGAGACCTCTGTAGCACCCGAACCTTTAACCATTTGAGTGCCAGAGGAGAATAAATAAACAATAGCTTCTCTTCTGGCACTTAAAGGGTTACATTTTGGGGGTTAACCCATTTTAAGTACCAGTGGGATGCTCAATACATTGCTTTGTAACAAATTTATATTTTCCGCAATCTATGGCAAACAGCCTGTTTTGCCTTCAGAACGGATCCCCACAAAAAAGTCATTTCTGCTGACTGGTAACTAAATGTGTTTGTTCATGAGTGCTTGATTATACATATGTGTGCACATGCATGAAATGAAATATGGGTGCATGCATGATGAGCTATGCTTGTTTGTGGCATGACATGTGAGTATTGTGTTGCACTGGAACAGAGGGATTGTGGGTGCAGGAATTATTAGCCTAGTGAAGTCAACAGACATAACTTTCTATCAAGTGTTTTCACTAATTTTGCTTCTATGTGGGAATTGCCTCAGAAAGCCGAATCATTCCATGGAAGTTCCTGTGGGAAGCAAAATTAAAGGGAACATTCACCTGTGAGATTCCTGCTCTCAGGTGAAAGAGCAAGCCAAATGAAGTCTGAATTGTAGTTTTTTTTTTATTAAATTGTTGTGCTTAATGCAAAATTTAGTTGACTCTGAAGATTCTGATGTCGAAATGAAGTTGTCTGCGGTACAGTCACTGGACCACAGACCGCAATTTGCATTGCTATCCGTCCGTCCCACGATGCCCATCGGGGTGATTTCTCAAAAAGAACAGTACAAGGTCACCTTATTCGTGTAGGGCGAAGTGCCAAAAATGTACAGCCACCCACTGATAAAAAGGACTTGGCACACTGCCAAAAGGTACAGTGTCACTGTCCTGTCATGACTTGACTGAAAATCAGCTTTAGCCCTATCACCCTAATCTGGATAAACATTTTCATATAAATCAGTTCTGTGTGGATTGGTTCCCCACATAGACTTCAATGGGAAGAATATGAAGGTCTGAGTAACATCACCTGAGTGGACATGATTTCCAGCACTAAAAGTAACCCATTAAGTACCAGAAGGGTGTAAGGCATTGTGCAACCCTCTGGTTATTAAAGGGACAACAATTAATTCTGCAGAACAAATCCTGGCAGATTTCATTTTCCTTTTTCTTCTTCTTCTTATTATTATAATAATAATAATTATTATTATTATTACATTTTAGTTTAATAAATCCCTGGAGATGTCCCTAGTGCCCAAGTGGTTAAAAGAAGGAAAGATAATGAAACAAAACATTATTAAATCATTTTGCCTTTTCATGTGAAGAGATGTACATCACAATAGCTACACATACATTGTATATAATTTTCTTTTTTTAAATGACATATCTATTTTTTTTCTTACAAAAACTTTAAAATATGTTTGTTCAGTTTAGGATGAAACACTTCTTTCTCTTCGTACAGCTTATCTATCTTTTGATGTTATTCCAAGAAAATTAAATTGCCTTTGGCAATAACCAAGCAAGCTGAATTTGTATTACTGTTTTGCAGACATTGAGCCATCTCTCAGTGGTACTTGTTACCAATCACCAGACATTCGTAATAAGAACATGAAATCCTAAGAATTCCCAGAAAAGCTTTAACTCTTTACATGCAGAGGGCTATGCAATGCATTCTTCACCCCCTGGCACTCAAAGAGCTTGAGCAATAGGTTAGTCTATTACCAGATGAGGACAAAAGCCCTCAAGCTGTTGTTGTACTACAAATCCCATCATCCTGGCTGGCTGAGGATGATGGCAGTTGTGTTCCAATAACAATTGCTGAGTCTCTGTCATAGAAGTTTTTCTCCATGCTCTGTCTCCACTCACACATGAAAACGTTGATGATCCAGTGACCTTGGAGTACTCCATGTATTTAGCAGTATATAGAATAAGAGGGTGCTGTTTTTTAATTTAATCTGTCTGTGTTCTTTGAATCAATGGTGTCATTATACATAATGGTCCACATCAAACCTTAGCCACAGAACCTGCTCTCTGGGCCCTTAGAAAAGGAAGATGACCAGCTAAGCAGTATACCACCAAGATTCACCAGTGGACATCTGATACTTACTGAAATTTGCCGGCTCGTAAAGACCAGATTCATCTAGGACTCTCTTATGCGTTACAAGTTGAGATTACCAGAGTGGATATATGACTCCCTGGAAGATATAGTCTCGTTGGTAGTTCAAGTTGACTGACAACTAAGGAAATAGCACTGACTCTATCCCTTGTTTGGAAAACAAGCCAGTTTCTCTCAGCCTGATCCCAAACCTGTGCAAGAATGGTCTGGACAAAGCCACTCTCTCTGCTGAAGAAAAACTAAGATGCCAAACCACTGAGCTTTTACCTTTAATGAGGTGAAGAGGTTCATCTCCTTAGTTCCTACACTATCTATCCTCATCTCTGTACTCCAGAACATATTCCAGATTCTCATCCCATCACTCCTGGACCAGCAGTGCATTTCTCCTCCTTGTTTTCTCCTTTTTATCTTAATCACAGGGTACAAGAGTATTTCAAGTCTGGGTGCTCATTGATTCTGGAGCCACCAGCAACTTTGGTGGATGCTATGCTCTATTTCTCTTCCACTGATCCTCTGGACCATTCAATTACATATAATTACAGATACAGGTGTTTACTGAGTCCCCTGTGTTAGAATTGGTGTGAATAAACACATTGAAGCACTATTTCCCATTCATTTTGAGTCTACCCTGGCTTTGTCAACACAATTCCTGGATGAACTGGTGGTGGGTAGATCTGTTTTTCATGTATTCATTGTTGCCAAAACTGTTTCTTTAATATTAATCAAGGAACCTGATAGGCATCAGTGCTTCCAGAGAATGCAATTGTGCCTGAAGCTTACAGAAATTTCAATTATGTTTCCAGCAAGAAGTAGGCTGATCATTTGCCACCACGTCAGATCTGTAACTGTCCTGTGGATCTTCTCTCAGGATGCAATAGCCATTTCGCCACATCTTTGCCCTTTGTGAAGCAGAAATAAAATGCTTGAGAAACTATCTCCAGGGAAACTTGGACAAGGTTTCCAATCATCTTTGTATATCTCCAGCTGGAGCTACAATTTTCTTTGTTGGGAACACGGCTCATTGAGACCATCTGTGAACTACCGTGAACTGAACACCATGTGAAAATTGGTACCAACTTCTTCTCATCCCAGAACTCTTTGATCACCTCTGGGTGATTCACAATTTAGTACAGATCAAGGAAGGGGATGAGTAAAAAATGGCTTTAAAGACCCATTATGGCCACTTTGAATATCTTGTAATATCGTCTGGCCTTTTTTAATGCGTTGTCAGTTTCAAACTCCACATCATATGGAATAAGGATGCTCAAGCAGCTTTTGACTCTACAAACGCATTTTTCTGAATTCGCTGCTCTACAATTTTCTGATGCTTCCCTGCCTTATGTCATAGAGGTGATGTCTTAAAAACTGCTTGGTTTATATGTACCATCTGTACAGACCATCAGAACGTTGAATAGCTCTGCATTGCCAAAAAGCTCTTTTTTCCCTTACAGTTTTGTTTTCATATAACTTACTGTCCAGGGAGTAGAAATGAAAAGACTGATGCATGATTTTGCCAATACCTGTGACTGGTCCTACACCTTTAGACAATCTCATTTTGTGGCGACTTACTGTAATATGATGCAGATTCATTCATGTCCCCTTTCAGCTTCAGGAATTTAAAGGTACTTATTGACTGTCAGGAAGAATTTGAAGTGGAATCCACTGCAATACTTGGTTGGTGCTAAGACCTAGAATAACATATGGGGGGAACCCACATCCTTTCTTTCTGCAGTGGCCTTGCTTTGCTCTTTTCATTCTACTATTCCTGACCATCCAGCCCCTACCCACCAGAGGGTGTCATGGGGGTGCATTTTGTGATGTACCTGGGGGTTTGTTTCCTCACGTGCACAATTCCCCACCTTCACACTGTCTGCTTACATGCCTGCACAAGTGTCTCTCTCACTTTCTGTGTTTGAGGATGTGCTGGCATGTGCATGGTCAGTTATTCACAAGGCAATTATGTTCTCCTTGTGTCCTCTGAATCTGCTGGTATATAATTGCTGTATTGGCCTCAGTCCAGGGCTCAGTTTCTAGGCTTCATGCTGAAAACTTGGTTGCTGTACCTAGTGTTTTTTTTTGTTCCTAATCCTTTACTTGTACTCTGACTCTGCTTGATTTCAGCCTGCCGTGACTTTGTCCCATTATTTGACTATGCTCGAATTCAGCCTTCTCTGACACTTAGCTTCACTTCCGGCTTTCACTGAAAACTACCTTCCACAACCTGTTGCTCTTTGCTCACTTTGTTATTGACTTGTTCTTTGGCTTGGACATCTTGGTGTTTGGTAGCCCTGGCTCTGCCACCTATTCATCCTTGTCTGTCCCGACTTAATTGTATTCAGGCAGTCTACCATGTCATTTTCCCCTTTACCTTAAAGGGATAGTAATACTTCATTTTAATTTTATTTTATTTTGTAGGCATTAAAAAAACATGAAGAATGATATAAGTCTTATCTCTCAAACCCTTATGGTTTAAGAGATATTCACAAGCAAAGTTTCCCCTCCCGCCCCTTTTACCTAGTGTAAGCCATCTCTTCTCAGATGTGGAATGCAGTCCATAGACCAGACAGATAACAGCGTGGGACAGTCTTCTTTATATGAAAACAATGAAAGCCCTGCCCCCCTTGACAAGCTTTTCAGGTTTTTCCCTTATCTTAATTGAAGATTGTCCCTCTGTGTAGTCTACCTGGGCACCTCCCTTCTGCTTTGGCTGAGGAGTGTTACATCAGTAAAAGGGGCGGGAGGGGGATACTTTGTCATTGAATTACTCCTGAACTATAACTCTGACAGAATTGAAATAACACTCTCCAAAGTCCAAATACTATGATGATTATTATGAAACATTACTATCCCTTTAAGGCATTGAGCCTAAGCAAGAGTACACATGAGGCTGATTCCACTCCCAAGCATTGTTCTCAAGTGATCATTCTTCAGATGTCTACTCATCTTCTCCCTTCTCTCTCAGGGCTACTTCCCACTGGGGTTTGATTTCTTATCTGCAGTCTCATCCCTATCCATGTGCCCACTCGCTGTTCCTTCTGTCCTAATTTCAAAGGAAATGTAAAGCCCAATTGTTGCAGCATGGCTGTATTAAGACACTGGTGGGCCCTAGGCATAGTTCATGCTAGTCCTCCCCCACCCCCAACACCACTCATATGGGGAGAAATAGGAAAAGGAAAAGAGATGGGTAGAAAACAAACTAAAATGGTAAAGTGAAGTCACTCAATCACTGCCTAGTTCATTGCTTCTGTACTCATGGGAGTCCACAGAAACTTTTCCAGTGGGGCATACCCAATATATGCCCACAGTCCAACCTATCCAGCTCCCTGTGTATCCACAGGGGCATGTGCAACAATGTGGGTGCCCATACCTGTGCTGCCAAGTCAGGAAGCTAGAGAGGACAAACCTATCCAACTACAGGAGGGAAGGAGCAAGGCGCCACCTCACAGTATCGGGCATGCTCCCTGCTTTATGAGACTGATGTATTCAGGGTTGATTCATCCAATGGGCAGAGAGGCAGGGGTAAATTAAATATAACAAGGGCCTGCATCGGTGGGCCCCCTGTTGATGGTGGGTCCTGGACAAATGCCCATTTTACCCATTAGATAAAGTGGTTCTGTGCTACAGGTCATACCAGAGTTAAGTAGAAACTCTAATGAATCTATAGGTCATGTACTTGTCTATATAAAGGTTTCTTTCTTGAAAGCAACGCAAACCCTGTATGCCTGACCTCAAAGTGTTCCCCCATTTGCAGATTTTCTGGATGTCCTCAAATGAACGTGGGTAAGTGTCATTAACATAGGCTGAATACCTCAGGACGAGCTACTGACTGATCCGCCTGTATTCCGGTGAGAGATCCTGAGAAACTACACTGTTGGGAAATGGGCAGGTTTGAGTGCCTATGTTTTATCTCTTTAAGGACCCACTGATCCTTATAGGGTTATGGATTACACGTAAAACTACGGAGATTGACCTTAGTGAAATCATGGAACACGACAGATAATAGGTAACCTGTGCAAATGATTAAATCTAGTCTCATGCGTAAATGAAGGTTTGCTTTCTCTTTGATAGAAGGTATAATTGTTTAAACATGACAGTTAATTTGCGTTTTATATTGCTTTGTCAATGCCGTGGAAAACTGTTTAACTTTCTCTTCACTTTATGCTTTGTTAGATTGTATTTTCTCATTACAAACCAAGGAATACTGTTTAACCTTTTGATTGCCAGAGGGGTACGCAACACATTTTTAACTCTTTAACTGCCAAAGTGCTGAGCAGCAATGACTCTTTTGTTTTCAGAATGGTAATTGTCTACCATTGAAGTCTTTTTTGAACTCTTTAATTGCATTTCATTGCTTTTTATGGTTTAAACATGTCTGTGTCTGCCTGTGGCAGTAAACCCTTGTATGCTAAAGATATCCCCAATACATTGCTTTCCAATGCATAGCTAGCATCCAAGATTAAGGAGTTGGTAAAGTAAAAGGACAATCAGAGCAGGTTCAGATTTTCCATTAGGATTAAAAGGCAACTGCATTGGGATGTCAGATGAGAGATGCCTCAGATTTCCTGGCTACTCCTACTGTACCAAGTTGTGGACATGACCAGCACAAACCCAATGCACCTGCACTAGAAAAATCTCCATACTAATTTGACCAGATAACTTACCCCTGTCCCAGACAGTTTATTTAAAACATTGAATGCTAACCTATATGACTGAGCCACAGAGTTCACTGGTTGTGTCATATGCAGCCGTCATAGTCCCTGTGTGTTGAGCTTTCAAGCCAGACAGATAGGGTCTATTGAGGCCGCATCATGCAGGTCAATGAAACTGAACTGCAAGACTTCAGTGTTGTAGTTCAGTGTTTTCTCGTGGAACCAGTGAGAGAGCCTCAGAGGTCTCATATCAGACCACCATTTTTCTCCTTGTTGGTCTACCCTAGCTTAATCAGCAAATCTGCAAATGTGTTCTATCCACACTTTGGTTCCCCTTTAATCCTTTAACCCTTTGAGTGCCAGAGGAGTGCGCAATTCATTGAATGTGTTGGGAACTTCTCTGGCACTCTAAGGGTTAACCCATTGTGAAGCAGTGGTTGGATACCCCCCCAACACTCAAAGGGATAAGGACCAGTGAGACACACAGAACATTGCAAAGCAATGCACTGCACATACCTCTAGCCCTCAAGGGGTTAAAGAGTTCTGTAAGTGAGACAAGCTGTATCACATATGAGATTGGCTCAGAACATAATGGGGAGTTATCCACCAAGGAGACATAAAGAGGTGATAAGATCTTCAAAGGAAAAATCTTATTGCATTGGCTACATAGAACAACGTAGGTACTGGACAAGTGATATCCATACCTGGGAACTTTCAACTGTTGTCTCCCTGGAGGGAAGTCCTCTGGTGCTGTAGGGGATGAGAAAAATTATGCCAATCATGTACACAAGGGGCGGGGCTTGATGCGAGTTGGGGGGACAGGGCTTAAAAGTGTGGCACAGCTATTAAAAGAAGGCTGGAGAAGAACACAGGGGAAAGAGCAGAAGTGGGCAGAGTTTCAATATAAACTCCCCACATTCGGAGGAATCAACCTCTGCCCTGGAGACCCAGTAAAGCAGTGTCAAAACCAAAGTCTCCGGGGTAAATCCGGAGGGTCCCAGGTATGGTGATATCACTGAAGAAGTCCTCTCCGCTTTATTACCTTTCTATCACACCTCAATTCATCTCCTAAAATGTGACCTCTCTGCTTACGCTGAATCAGTGTAAAACAGGACCCTCCAATAGATGTTAGGCTGTAGCAGTTATCAGCAATTGTTGGATGACTTGAAGCCTACCACGAGCTGGAGAACCACAGGATAACTACTACTGTATCAGATCAGTAAGACTATTCAGACTTAATTAGTCCTTAGATGGTGACTAACATCAAAAATAAAAATAATAATATATGTTAAAACTCAGTGTTTTCCTAATTAATCACTGCCACTCTCACCGCTAGGAGTAGAAGTATTATAAACTTGCAATCATAATAGTACAGGTCCACCCCACATTTGATGGCCAAACTCCTACAGGTTTCATCAGTCAGCTTTATTTCTACTGGCTGTGCAGCTGGGTGTGAGATCACAGCAGCCAATAGTCATTATAGTTTCCTCTCTGGAGTTTATATAAATCAGTGTTTCTGGGTGGTAGGTTTATAATTCTGCTGACAGAGGTGAGAGCAGCAGTAACTAACTAGTAAAAGACCAAGATTTAATCTGTCTGTACATATATTTTTGTTCCTGCTAATTGCCTTTTAAACAGACTGAGACATCTGCTTGACCATTAAGTGTCTGCCTACTCTTCTGTGTCTCCCTGGGGGGTCAGTTTTTTATTATCTGCATGCAGCTATACAGAAATATGATTATGCTCCATAATGTCCACTATCAGGTGTGAAGAGGCTGATTAGGGGCTTTCACAGTGTCTTATGAAACCTTCAAGATCCATTTTGCCACTGTGAAGCAGGTGGTAAAAGCGCAGACTTTAACACAAAGCAAACAATTTCTGTATCAAATAAGAATGTGATAAATCAGCCAGTGCTTTCCTCTAACATTGACTGAGATCCCATCTGCTAATGCTTTCCAACTTCTATTTTAAATAGGACTTTGATTAATATTCGTTCTCTGATCCCATAGTACCCTGCATTAAATATGACATTTACCAAGTGCGCTAGAAGTGGGAGCTATGTAACAAGAGACTGCTGAGTCCCTTAACCATATCAGTGCCAGTGGAGAGTGCTTCTGCCTGACAGTAAAAGAGGCTGATGTACTGATTAAAAGTGGCTTAATTCTGGATCAAACCAACTGCATCATATAGTTGAAATGACAATGATATTCATTTATAATGCTTTAACCCTTTGAGTGCCAGAGAGATGTGCAATACATTGCTCTGCAATGAATTGCACACCCCCAGACACTCAAATGGTTAAATGAGGCTTTTACTTTATTGAATAATAGGCCTCCAACACATTGTGAAGGCTCTCTACCTTTGAATGCCAGAGAGGTAGGCAAGGCATTGTAGCGAAGGGTTAACATATAAAAAGCCCCTTTTTAAGAAATAGGTATTTTAGGCTTCTGAATTGCTACATTTTTTCTTAGTGCAAAAGCCTCTTGTGTTAAAGACTTCAAAATATATTTAGCCATGACATATAACCCCTTGGATGCTATAGACACCTCAGTCTCATTATGTTGCAGTGTTTTGGTAATGACTCTAGAACAGTAGTTCTCAACCTGTGCTCTCAGTGGCTACTAACAGGCCAGGATTTGAGAATTTCCTATTAAGAGCACAGGTGAGTTCATCAATATGACTGAGCCTCTGATCAACACACTTGTGTTCTAGCAGGGACATTCCTAAGTCCTGGCCTCTTAGTGGCCACTGAGGGCACAGGTTGAGAACCTCTGCTCTAGAAGCCAAGGGATTAACAAAAGGGACATGAAGAATTTCCCACAGCAAGATGAGATTAGGTGGAAAATAGGCATAGCTGGGAACTCTCCGGTTTTGCCCTAGAGATTCCGGATTTAACTGTTAAAGCGGAACTACCATGTCACAAAATGTTTAACTTAACTAAGTACCCTTCTGGCGACTAACTGCTTAGTAGTAGTGCTAGTCGCCAGAATTATTACCCGATTTAATAGATATATGCTTTATTCCCCAGCTGTCAGTAGCATGGAGCGCGGACATCTTGCCATAATGACGTCCGCGTACCTGCTCTGTCAGTCCCAGCAGGGTCTAGGAGGCATTGCTAGGAGCCATTCGGCTCCGGCTGGGACTGACAGCGCAGGCGTGCGGACATCATTCTGGCAAGATGTCCGTGCTCCGTGCTACTGACAGCTGGGGAATAAAGCATATATCTATTAAATCAGGTAATAATTCTGGCGACTAGCGCTACTAAGCAGCTAGTCACCAGAAGGGGACTTAGTTAAGCTAAACATTTTGTGACATGGTACTTCCGCTTTAATTACTTGGTCTCCGGGGCAGTGGCTGATTCTCTAGCTGCGAGGAGTTTTTAACTAAAACTCTGCCCACTTCTCCTCCTTCCCATTGTGCTCCTCCCACTCCCTGCCATCTTCACCTCCTTCCCCAGGATTTTCCTCCAAGATTTTAATATTTTTTAAGTCCTGCCCCACTCGAGATTAAGCCCCACCCCCTTTTGACATGCATTGTGTCATTTATCTACCCCAGTGGCAGCATAGGACTTCCCTGTCCGGGGAGTCTATATGGAAAGGTTCCTAGGTATGAAAATAGGGCCAATGCATCTAACTTCTTACACATTATGATCAGAATATATTTGTGATGGCATATGTGTGTGTGTGATAATGTGTGTGTGCTTGCTTGATGTCATATGTGTGCATCATGACATGTGCACAGTAATTACAGAATGTAGTGTGCAAACCCAGCACTGGAAGCTTTGCCTGTTGACATCAATTAGCATAACCTTCTGCAGGTAAGAAAACAGAAACACACAAAGGGTGCCCAGTAGTGCCTGTTAACTCAATAGACACCAATAAATAGAAATAAGAATATACTCACAATGGAAGATGCTGGTAACTAGTTTATACCAAAACCAGCTGTAGCGCTTGTAGGGAAATTAAAACCTGTCCCCACTCAGGTAACTCCAGTATAAAATCCACAAGATTGTAAAAATCAAATCTCCAAAGTATCTTCAAAAATGTAGCTGCTCCGATAAAGTCTTATAAAAAAATGTATGTAGAATATAAAATATATAAAAATAACCAACTGAAAAATCTCGTAACGTTTTGCGGCATATACACTGCTTTATCAAACCAACTGGTTATACAACATAACAAAGGTAAATTTCACCTGGTTTTCTTCCTGCAGGAGGAAAATGAACCTTTAACGCATCTTTTGTTCAGGGCCATATTAACAATTGGCAAGTAGCTTCCCAGAGCCCAATAAAGGTGACGACCTTCACAATCAGTGTCTCTTATGATTCTCATATATCACAGTTTGGAACCCTCTGTACCCCTCTGTCCTGTAATCTGGGGCACTCAATACATTCTGTGCAAGGTGTGAAGCCAGGTGTGAAAACTCAGCAATACATGCATGAAAACCCATTATTTCTTAACTCCTTAAGGACCAGCCACGCATGCACGGACTTAAGGACCTGGGATCTTTTTTTTTTTTCGCAATCTGAATCCGGACTCCCCGAACAGCGTGCAGCCGCGTGGGGAGCCCAGAATTCCATGACAGTCCAGGACCGTCATTGGTCCTTAAGGGTATAACAACTCATGATGGTCCAGTACCATCATGGGTCATTAAGGGGTAAGTTACTTTAGGTGTAAGTCAGTGGTTCTCAACTCCTGTCCTCGGGACCCACTAACAGGCCAGGACTTGGGGATTTCTCTGCTAGTGCACAGGTGTGGTGATCAGAGGCTCATTCACACTGATTAACTCACCTGTGCTCTAACAAGGAAATCATCAGATCCTGGCCTGTTAGTGGGTCCTGAGGACAGGAATGGAGAACCACTGGTGTAAGTGCTTAGCACCGTATGCACCTAGGTGTGACCTCTGCAATCTATGAAGATGAATTAAAGTAAGTTCAAAATTGTGTTAAGTTATTATAAGCTTGACTTCCCAATTTCAGCAAAAGGGTGAAACAGGTGTAATTATTATTATTTAACCCCTTGTGTGCTAGAGAGGTCTCCAATAGTATTCAAAGGGTTAAGAAGGCCAGCTACTTTGCTCAGGGTCCCAATGGCTTTAATTTACCATACCCTAGTTAACAGTTTACATATAATTAGAATTTAAATCAATGGGATTTAGAGAATGTTCATTTATTACCCCCCCCCCCCCAGTGTAATTGGTTTGCCTCTGAATTGTGTCCCTTTATATAGATGAATATTGCCCCTAAAAAACTGCAGTTATTCATCTTTACCAGCAGCAGTCAGCCTTAGGCACTCCATCTGTTGGAAACTACAACTCCCATCATCCCTAACCAACTACTGGCTGGTTGGGGGATACTGAGAGTTGTAATCTTCAACAGCTGAAGAGCCGAGGGTTGCCTAGCTTTAGTTTATACATGCCCCTTTAAAACCCATTTTCACAGAGGTCCATGACAGTTTCTAGAATAAACCCTGAAGTCCTCAGACCCTTCAGTGCTATTTCTATTTCTTTATGTTTCCAAGACTTTATAACAGATCATAAAGTCTGCCATTTCATTAAGTGTCCACCTTCGCTTTCAGAGCTCTGTCCCTCTACGTCTCTGCTTTTATTTCTCTTGCCATTTGCACTAGTAGTCTGTGATCTGCACTCGCAGGCCTCCTGCTGCTCCATTTGTCTGCACTCATTTTCTACCTCTCATAACTTTCCTCACTATTTTATGTGCCTGTCTCCTTTGCTTCAATCACCTTTAACTAATACTCTGTTTTGCATGAAACGGAATCCCTGCCATGTAGCTCTTGCAATCTGTCGGCTTGTTTTCCAGTATGAATAGAGTCAGCAAATTCAAGCACCACAGCGTTGTAAAGCCTTGAACTGTTTCCAGAATGTACAGCAGCTACATGGGGGAAGATGTATAAATAAAGCATTTAAGTCAATTGTAATACTGGGTTTACATGTGAGGTTTTACATCTGCGCTATGTACTATGGGCTGATTGTAAAAGTACCAGCCAAAGGGCACCAACTCTGGAACAAACCACCTACAGAAATAGGGGACAAATAAAACATTCCAAATAGCATCATTCATTTATATGGGGCTTTTAACTCCTTAAATGCTAGAGAGGTCTCTGGCACATTTCTGAACAATGCAGTGAAGATGTCTCTTGCATTCAAGGTGCTAAAAAGCCCATCTAAACCAAAGGGAATGTTTATTTGTGCCCCGTGATCTGTTGGTTTACACGAAATTGGTTCACATTGTACATTCATATTTTCCTGAGATGAACAGCTGTGTTATTAGTATGACACACCACTGTCAAAAATGCAGTGTCCTGTTTATCTAAATGGGGATTTTAACCCCTTGAATACCAGAAAGATCAACACCACGTTGCTTTGCATTGCATTGGAGACCTTTCTAGCATTCAAGGGATTAAAAGCCCCAGTGGGAAATGTAATTGTCCCCCATGGTGTTGTTACTTTGCACTTGAATTACTCTACTTCTCGGTGCATGTGTCTGACACACAATGGTGATACACACACTTGTACACACATACACACGTGTACAGACACACACGTACACATATATACATGCACGCACACACATGTACACACATGTACACACATACATTTATATATACACACACACACACACATATATGCACATGTCCACACACATACTTGCACATTTATGCACACACATGTCCACACACACATATACAGTACTGTGCAAAAGTTTTAGGCAGCAGTGAAAAAATGCTGTAAAGTAAGAATGTTTCAAAAATAGACATGATAATAGTTTAGTGATTGAACAGAAGAAAAATCTAAATCAAATCAATATTAGGTATGACCTCCCTTTGCCTTCAAAACAGCATAAATTCTTCTAGGTACACTTGCACAAATTCAAGGATTTTGTAGGCAGATAGTCAGTTGTGTGATTAAACAATTATACCAAACAGGTGCTAGTATGTAATATCTAGGTTGAAACACAGTCATTAACTGAAACAGAAACAGCTGTGTATGAGGAATAAAACTGGGTGAGGAACAGACAGACTCAGCTAACAAGGTGAGGTTGTTGACGACAGTTTAATGTCAAAAGTCATACACCATGGCAAGATGAGCACAGCAAGAAGATACAAGGTAGTTATACTGCATCAGCAGGTATCTCACAGGCAGACATTTCAAGGCAGAGAGGGGTTTCCAGATGTGATGTCCAAGCTCTTGAAGAAGCACAAAGAAACAGGTAACATTGAGGACAGTAGATGCAGTGGTCAGCCAAGGAAATTTAGTGGAGTAGATGAAAGACACATAATACTTCCCTTTGCAGTCGGAAGATGTCCAGCAGTGACATAATCTCAGAATTGGCAGAAAACAGTGGAATCCTAGTACACCCTTCTACTCAACTACTTAGACGTCTGGTCTTCATGGAAGACTTGCAGCCAAAAAGCCATACCTCCAATGTGGAAACAAGGCCAAATGACTCAACTATGCACAAAAACATAGGAACTGGGGTGCAGAATAATGGCAGCAGATGCTCTGGACTGATGAGTCAAAATTTGAAATATTTGGCTGTGGCAGAAGGCAGGTTGTTCGCCAAAGGCTGGAGGGTAGTACAAGAATGAGTGTCTGCAGTGAACAGTGAAGCATGGTGGAGGTTCCTTGCAAGATTGGGGCTGCATTTCAGCAAATGGAACTGGGGATTTGGTCAGAATTAATGGTATCCTCAATGTTGAGAAGTACAGACAGATATTTATCCATCATTCAATACCATAAGGGAGGCATCTGATTGGCCCCCAATATATTCTGCGGGATGACAACAACCCCAAACATACAGCCAAAGTCATTAAGAACTATCTTCAGCGTAAAGAAGAACAAGGAGTCCTTGAAGTGATGGTATGGCCCACAAAGAGTCCTGATCCCAACATCATCAAGTCATTCTGGGATTACATGAATAGAGAGAAGCTGCTGAGGCTGCCTAAATCCACAAAAGAACTGTGGTTAGTTCTCCCAAGATGTTTGTAACAACCTACCTGCCGATTTCTTTAAAAAACTGTGTGCAAGTGTAGCTAGAAAAATGTATTCTGTTTTGAAGGCAAAGGGTGATCACACCAAATATTGACTTGATGTAGATTATTCTTCTATTTACTCACTATGTATTTTGTTAACTGATAAAAATAAACTATTAGCATGTCTATTTTTGAAAGCATTCTTACTTTACAGAATGTTTACACACCTTCCTAAAATGTGTGCAGATTACTGTACATACACACACTCGTACACACACCTTCTACAAATCAGTCCCACCATAACACAGTACACCTATTATTCACAGTTTTAATGCTATGATCACATGAGGGGGTTTATAGCTCTGGGAATTAAATGGGAAAGTTGTCCATAACATATTCCCCCTTTATTCACTTCATGTCTTGGCTAAAAAGTGCATCTCTGGCACTCAAGGAGTTAATCTTTTGCCTTGCCCTGGTTAACACATGCATTGCTCCCCTCTGGCACTCAAAGGATTAATCATTAAGTGCATATTGGTTATGTTGTGCAGAAAAATGAACTAGTCAACTAGGATATTGAGCCGGGGAACTATTTGACACACACACACACCTACACTGGAAATTGCTCCAGAGGGCTTTTTTGTTGCCTTCCTCTGGATCAACAGGGGTGTTATTGGCATGGGCTGGACTTGATGGACGCATGTCTTTTTTCAGCCTTATCTACTATGTTATCTATGTTAGTCACATAGGCTGGAATGTACTAAGCAATGTAAAGAAGTAGGCAAAATGTGTGCAGCTCTTTGGTTGGCTGAGGCTGATGAGAGTTTTAGTTTACTCTTTGAAAAATAGAGTGATTTTAAGCACTTTTCAAAACAATGGTTTATGCTACCCACAAGTCATCAAGGGGTTAAACAATTGCTGGAGGGCAAAGGCTGTCCACACCTGTACTCAGCTCAATATGCTTTCTATTCGGCCCTGTAGTATAAATATTTCATAAGCAGGAGGTATTAAAGGCACGAGGTGGCAGCCCTACGCGTACTGCACTGCACAGGGTTAATAATTTTTTTTTTTAGTTCAGGACAGATATAAAAACACAAAATCTCCGTAAAATGTATCTATATTTACGTTCATTAGAACTGACTCAGTTCTGTTGATAAGAAATGACAGATTGTAATGTATCTGGTTAAAAAAAGACCATCTGCGTTTGCTGCAATGTTTTTACTTGTGCTTTTTACCATTTGTGAAATTCAGAACATCGTTCCTGAAATAATAAAGTCTTCCATTCTACTGAATTAAGGCGACAGCTGACTTATAAGGTGGCATTTGTTTTTCTTGGCGTACGATAAGGCTGATATACTATAAGTAAGTGCCTTCATTCTAGAGCAACCCAATTGCACCATAGGGGAGTACAAAATCCACAAATATCCATTTATTTAAATGAGTGAGGGTGAGAGGGTGAAGATGATGTACTATGAAAAGTGCCGTAATTCTGGAGGAACCCAACCGCACAATAGGAGAATACAAATTCCCCAAATGTATGTTTATTGAAGTGGGGCTGTCAACCCCTTGATTGCTAAAGAGGTCTCCAATGTATTGCTTCCCGACTACACTAACTTCTCACACTCCCACTGCTTCTCATGCTCCCTCCTTCTCATCTTCTCTTCTTCTCACGTGCACATCTCACGCCATCTCACATACACAACCTCTCTTACTCACTCAGACTCATGTAATAAGGAAACATGGTTCAGTTCTGGTGCAAACCAAGAACACCATTTTAATCAATGGGAATTTTGAGAGGTTTGTTTGTCCCCTATGGTACACTTGGTTTGCTCTAGAATTACACCATGTTTCCTTGCTACATCAGCCTCAGTGAGTAAGAGAAGTTGTGTATGCGAGGACGAGTGAGACTTGCATATGAGAAGATGAGTCAAGAAGCAATATGCTGGAAACCTCTCTACTAATCAAAGGGATGAAAACCCAATTTAAATCATTGGGAATTTAGGTAATTTGTATTCCTCTATGTTTGGGCTGCTCCAGAAATACTCCACTTTTGTTAGTACATCAGCTTCAGTCTTTCACCCTGTCATCGCCACTCGTCATATTTCTCTCACTTCCTCTCCTTCCTCTCCTTCATTTCCTCTTACCCGTTCACTCCAACTCTCCTACTCTCTCACTGTCCCTCCCTATCACACTCTCACTGTCCCTCCCTATCACATTCTCACTGTCCCTCCCTATCACATTCTCACTGTCCCTCATTATCACACTCACACAGTCCCTCCCTATCATACACTCACTGTCCCTCCCTATCACATTCTCACTGTCCCTCATTATCACACTCTCGTTTTACCTCCCTATCACATTCTCACTTTCTCTCCAAATCACACTCTGTCTCTCCGTATAACGTTCTCACTGTCCCTCCATATCACATTCTCACTTTCCCACCCTATCATACTCACACTTTCCCTCCCTATCACATTTTCACTTTCACTCCCAAGCACACTCTCACTGTCCCTCACTATCACATTCTCTAATCAAAGGGATGAAAACCCCACTTAAATCACTCGTCGTCTTTCTCTCACTACCTCTCCTTCAAATCCTTCATTTCCTCTTACCCTTTCACTCCAACTCTCCTACTCTCTCACTGTCCTTTCCTATCACACGCTCACTGTCCCTCTCTCTCTCACGCTCTCATTTTCCCTCCCAATCACACTCACTTTCCCTCCCCATCACACTCTCACTATGTCTCCGTATCACAGTCTCACTGTCCCTCCCTATCACTTTCTCACTGTCCCTACCTATCACACTCTCACTGTCTCTCCCAATCACATTCTCACTTTCACTCCCAATCACACTCTCACTATCTCTCCCTATCACACTCTCACTGTCCCTCCCTATCACATTCTTACTTTTCCTCCCTATCACACTCTCATTTTCCCTCCCAATCACACTCTCACTTTCCCTCCCTATCATACTCTCACTTTCACTCCCAATCACACTCTCACTTTCGCTCCCAATCACAATCTCACTTTCCTTCCTATCTGTCAGTACCTACCCAGTCCTGGGCACTGGGCCGGGAGTCTCTATGGTGCCAGCTCCAGCTTCTGCAGCACATCTGCGCATGCGCCGACGTCGGACGCTCAGACGCGTCACAACGTCAACTTCATGATGCATCTTTCCTATTTATACGAGCGCATGGCTCCAGACCGGCGCTCAGTAATCAGCGTTCTGCTGGAGGTGAGAGCTGTCCTTGCTCTACCTCCCCAGCAGCTTCTCTGTAGTAGCTCTACCGTCTGCCCCTATCGTTTGTTCGACAGTCTTCCTCCTGTGGGCCATAGCTTGCTCCAGACCTCTGGCTGATCCTCCTTCCTCCCTTGACCCCCAACCTGCACCAGACCTCTGTCTGTTCCTCCTTCCTCCCTTGACCACCAGCTTGCTCCAGACTTCTGGCTGCTCCTCCTTCCTCCCTTGGACCTCCAGCTTGCTCTAGGTCTCTAGCTGTGCATTCTTCCTTCGTCCTCTGGATTTCCGGCTGTCTCTGGTTCTCCAGCTGTTTGTCTGCCTACCTCTACCGGATTCTGCGGCCTGCCTCTGCACTTCCAGCTTCTCTGCCTGTCTACGTTTCCTGTACCTCAGCCAGTATCCCGCTTCCACTTCCTGGTGAGTTCTATCCTATGTGTAGACACTCCCTGGGGCCATTGGTGTTAGTCCTCTCTATAGTGTGTTCTCCGGGGCCGCCTTCAGCTCAACTGAAGGGGGTCATCTGGCTTCGCGGCCAGCATCTTTACCCGGCTCTGGCCGCAGCACAACACACTATAGGGGGCCTACGTCCGCTAGCAACGCACTCTAGCGTCGCTCCCCAGCTCCTCTCCACCTGCCCTTGTTGGAGGAGTCGCTTATACTCCTTCCTTTGGACCTAGGGCTTTCCTAGTCCTGCTCTTGGGTTCCTTGTCCAGGAAGTTTTCTGTCACTATCACACTCTCACTGTCCCTCCCTATTACATTCTAACTTTTCCTCTCTATCACACTCTCATTTTCCCTCCCAATCACACTCTCACTGTCCCTCCCAATCACACTCTCACTGTCCCTTCCTATCATACTGTCACTGTTCCTCGCTATCACACTCTCACTTTCCCTCTCTATCACATTCTCACTTTCACTCCCAATCACACTCTCACTTTCTCTCCATATCACACTCTCACTGTCCCTCCCTATTACATTCTTACTTTTCCTCCTTATCACACTCTCATTTTCCCTCCCAATCACACTTTCACTGTCCCTCCCAATCACACTCTCACTGTCCCTTCCTATCATACTGTCACTGTTCCTCGCTATCACACTCTCACTTTCCCTCTCTATCACATTCTCACTTTCACTCCCAATCACACTCTCACTTTCTCTCCACATCACACTCTCAATGTCCCTCCCTATCACATTCTTACTTTTCCTCCCTATCACACTCTCATTTTCCTTCCCAATCACTTTCTCTCCATATCACAGTCTCACTTTCTCTCCCTATCACAGTCTCACTGTCTCTCTGTATAACATTCTCACTGTTCCTCCTTATCTCATTCTCACTGTCCCCCCTATCACACTCTCATTTTCCTTCCCAATCACACTCTCACTTTACCTCTCTCTCATACTCTCACTTTTACTCCCAATCACACTCTCACTTTACCTCTCTCTCATACTCTCACTTTCACTCCCAATCACACTCTCACTTTCCCTTCCTATCATACTCTCACTTTCCCTTCCTATCACACTCTCACTGTCCCTCCCTATTATGTTCTCACTTTTCCTCTCTTTCACACTTTCATTTTTCCTCCTAATCACACTCTCACTCTCCCTCCCTATCATACTCTCACTGTCCCTCCCTATCACACTTTCGCTGTCACTCCCTATCACACTCTCAATTTCACCTCCCACTGATTCTCTCACAGTCCCTCCTTATCACATTCTCACTGTCCCTACCTATAGACTAGATAAGATACTGGACTTGGAGATGGGATGCTGGATTAGGAGACAGTTGATAGGATACTGCACTTGGAGATGGGATGCTGGATTTGGAGACAGTAGATAGGATACTGCACTTGGAGGTGGGATGGTGGATTTGGAGACAATAAATAGGATACTGGACTTGGAGATGGGATGCAGGATTTGGAGACAGTAGACAGGATACTGCACTTAGAGGTGGGATGCCGGATTTGGAGACATTAGATAGGATACTGAACTTGGAGATGGGATGCTGGATTTGGAGAAAGTAGATGGGACTAGGAATGGGCAAAAATTTCCTCCTCAAACTGAAATCGGCGAAAAATGGCACTTTCCGCTTGGCAAAAAAAGTTCCAGTGAAAAGTGCAGATTTTCCGCTTTTTTTCTGCTTTTTCCACTTAGCTCATTCCATTGAAATCAATGGAAACATTGAAGTCACACACATAAATTATATATTATTTATTTTCCCAAAGGCATAGTATAAAAGGGGCATGAGGGTGCCTGTGTTGGTGGGGTGTGGGGAAAGAATCAGCTGAACATGGGAGGATTTTTTGGGGGGGTTGTTTACTGGAATTGGGGGGCAGTTAATAAAAAAGGAATCCAAAATAAAATAAAATAAAAACCGTAAGACATGGTATAAAGGGGTCTGAATAAATCATTTGAACAGGGAATTTGTTTTGGGGGGGTTTCTTGACTGCTACCGGGGGGACAGTTAATAAAATAAAATAAGAAATTTGTATTTAAAGTTATAGAGACAGGAACCCCTTGACATAAGCTGCTACTGGGGTGGACTGACACTTGACTTGATTGAGTTTTTAGTAGAGGATGATTTGTTAGATTTGTTGTTAGAGGACCAAGTCCTGAGGAAATATTGATTTTTAGGACTTAAGCTTGTTTGGCACAAGCCTTAAGGAAACATTGATTTGTAGGCTTGTTAGAAACAAACCCCCCAAAAATTGTTTATTTTTTGGTAGGACTATGTTTTTTTTTTTATTTATTTATTTTTTTATTATTCAAAGCACAAGCCCTGAGAAAAAAATAAAAATACTCTATTGGCCTAGTGCCAGCAGGTCATGTCAAATGTCCAACTGAGTCCTGAGTTGCAACTGCTGTTCGTACTGCTGCTGCTGAGTTGTTTAACCCCTTAAGGACCATTGCCATGCCAGGACCATCACGGTGGTCCGGCACTTAAGGACCAATGACGGTCCTGGCACGGCATGGAGTTCAGGGCTCCCGGTGCGGCTGCATGCCTCTCCGGAAGCCCTGAACCAGAAGAGATAATTTTAAAAAAATGCCCCGTGGTCCGCAAGTGCCGGCCGCACAGGATCGCGCTGGTCTTTAAGGGGTTAAGCAGCAGGATGATTAGGCAGCTGAAAGGGAATGGGATCAACAATAGCAGTAACATGGAAGATGGATGATGAAGGTTCCACTTGCCACGACTGGCTCCAGTGATACGCCTGAGGCAGTAGCAGCAGAATAAGTAGACCCCAGTATGTGTGGGAAAAAGAAGAAGTGGTCCATTAAATCTTCTCCACCTGCCTCTCCTCCAAAATCATGGGTGTGTTGTTATTAGAATAGACATTTTTCCCTTTAGAGCAGGAATTGTGGCTCTCATCAGCAACTGCAAAGTGCACGGTGTGTGTGTGTGTGGTAAATAACATCTGGGGGCACAACTGTATCCAAACACCATGACACCCGAAACCAAGTACTGCCGCTGTCACTATACCCCTTGTCTAGACCCCGCTAAGGACACATGACAACTTGCTGACAGTTTAATAGTAATGATGTACCCTCCCTGACAGAATGTACCCTCCCTGACAGAATCCTAGCATATTCTGCAGGATGGAATCTCTTCAGATGCCACCTGATGACCTGGTATCGATTCTCCTCCACCACACTGGCATGAGTGGTCAGTGCACCACACAGTGTGCAATGGGTAGAGATGAAGTAGGTGATGTTGATGGCGAGCTAGTTGTTTCGCTCGTCATGGAATTTCCAGTGTCTGTCTGGGTTTATTTATTCTTCCTCTCTTTTGTCTCCACCTTTCTGAAGAGTCAGGGGGTACAGTAACAGCAGTGCTAGATTTCTGTAACGGTGTCTGGCTTTAACATGTTTGACATAAATGTCATGGTGTCTGTGTTTAATGTGTGCTATCAGAGAACTTGTGCCAAGGTGTGTGCCCTCCTTTCCCCTTCTCACTAACTTGTCACAAATTTTGCACTGTACCATTGTTGATGATGACTGCACTGTGCCTGCCGGAAGAGAATAATAGTCCCACACCCATGACTTCTGGGGGGAGGGACAGGAAATAGGTGGAGAAGAATGGCCTCTTTCTTCTTCTTTTCCACATTCCCCTTCACTTTTTGTGGCAGCAGATAATGCTGCTGTTATGATTTAGCACTGCAACTAGGACCAGGAGTATTGCTGGCGCTGGCAAGTGGAACCTGTCCTTGTCCCACATCACTTGTTGACCCCATTCCCACTGTGTCCACGGTGGTCTGTGGCTTACTAGCCTGCTCCTCAGCACCCTGCTGCCCTTTCATCTCAGAAGTAGCAGGAATTAGACCAGTTGCAATTTCCGCAAATTCCAAAAGCTGACTACTAGTGGTGGTGGTGATGCCCATCCTCATCCCTGTCTCCCAATCCTTCTCACATTCTGATAAAAAGACAATCAATTTCTCTTCCACCCCAGCTTCTCCAACACCATCACTAGTCCCTACATGATGCTGCTCTATTCCAGACATCTCAGTGCTGCTTTGAGGAGGTGACGAGCAATGTGATAGGGGGTCCCATGCTGTCACACTTGGCATCATTTTCTCCTTGAGTACTACAAGAAACACTAGCAGCAGGCAAAGTGGCAGCAGGTTCAGCACTGGCAGCAGGTACAACACTAGTGGCAGCACATCTGGAAGCAGGTACAACACTAGTGACTGCAGGTACAGCAATGGTGGCACTGGCAGCAGGGGCAGCACGTCTTGAACCAGGCACAGGCAGCTGACCTGTACTGCTCTCAATAGTACTACCCTTTTCTACCTCCTTTCCCATTCCCTTTTCTCCCTTCCTTCCCATTCCCTTTTCTTCCTTCCTTCCCATTCCCTTTTCTCCCTCCCTTCCCATTAAATTCCCCAAGATCTCTTGGGGTGATTTAGGGGGACTGGACAGCATTGGTTCAGTACTGCTAGTCACTTCCTCCTCCTCCTCAGACTCAGTGGACACATAAGGGTCCTTCCAGCTCCTCCATTGACTGCCTCAGTTTTTGCAAAATATCACAGCAGAACAGCACAGCACGTCTATCTCGCTCTGTAGCTTCTTCTATTGTGTGTGCCTTCAGCGAAAATGTCACCTTTTTATAGCGAAAGTGCGAAAACAACTTAAATCAATGGGCGGAAACTTTATAGCCATTGAAAAAAATGGCAAAAAATTTTGGCCAATGGGCAAAAGATGCGAAAATTTTAACCGCTAGTTTTAAAGAGGATTTTCCAATGAAAAAGTGGATAACAATGTAGTTTCCGTGAAATTTCCCGCGGGAACACGGAGACAGTGTCCAGACACTGGACTTGAAGAGCTATAAAGGACAAAATGTTTGCATCCTTAGCTTAGTAAATTGATATTAATCCTTCCCGACAATGGACGTACATGTACGTCCTGCAAAAACTGTCACTTAGTGACAGAGGACAGCTGCACGCGATTTGAGGACTCTGGAATAATGTAAAAAAAAAATTCTTACCCTGGCGTTAAGTGACGGCCACGTGTGCACAGTCACAGCGCACAGTCACTAAGGGGTTAAGAACCATCTCCCAACAGCAACAGTTGTACTCAACAGGAATGAACCTACAATATTTTCATTTAAAAAAAACAAAACACAAAAACCAAAATATTAGTTTAAGGTGTGCATATATTCGCATATTTATTTTTTATGTTACAACATCATCTTTCATATACAAACAACTTGCAGTTTACAATTTGTGATTGTTTAACACTTTGAATGCTATGGGTATACAATGCATAGCAAAACAATGCATTATGCACCCCTCTGGCACTCAAAGGCTTACCCTTGTTTTGGAGAAAATGAAAGCGAAACAATGCGTTGGGCACCCCTCTGGCACTCAAAGGGTTAATCAGCTCTGCATTATCCTGCGGCCTCCTAAAATCAGACCAGTTTCCTTCCTTGGCTGGCAGCTACTGCCATCTCCACATGTGGCTGTTTTCATCTAATAACATAAGAATAGGTTCTTTCCTTCCCATTTCTTCATTAACATCTGAGCACCAGAGAGGTGTACAATATATGGAAAACAATGTGTTGGACATCCCTCTGTCTCTAAAAGGCTTAACTGGCAGCATATGGATCATAAATCATAATGCAGCAGCTCTCCGTCAATGCAAGTTAATTGCTTTTCTTTCTTTGTCACTCAAATACCATCTGAGATCCTCTGGTGGTGAATTGGACCTATGGCCTGTGTTGGGCGTGATTCAGGCTTGTTCAAATAGTTTAAATAAGGTCTGTGTTGTGGTGCATGTCAAAGGGACAGGGTATGATCCTCAAAATAAACATGATTGCATGAGAAGGGGAGGACAGGCCACAGCTTTATTTTATATTCTTAATATAACGTGTACTTACACATAGTAGTTTATAATTATCACAACTGACAGTCCTTGCCAGCGAACAGTTGTTAAACCAAGCATGGCCAAATAGCCTGGGCTCATGCTAAAATACCAATATCCTTCCACTTCTTGTAACTGGCTATCCACTTTGGCATCAATGGGTAACGTCAAACTAGCAACCTTAATCTGGGACATAAATTCCAAAGGGCTTCAGCCCCAGGAATCTATCAATCCACAAAAAGTCTAACATATAACTTATCAATATCTTTAAGTACAGGCAAGGACAATCCACCAAGCCTTGACAAATCCACCCAGAGGGGGATGTTTCTCCTTTTGGCTTCCCCACATGAATAGCCGGTTACTTCCTGCTGTCAACACCTTCAGCGCTGTGTTCCTCCTACCTCTTAGCACCACATACCTACTTCTGGATCCACCCTCCCCTTGACATGCTTCCCCTTCATGTACCCTGCGTTTTCTGTCTGCTCCAGACCATGGTTGTGTGTGTGTGTGTGTGTGTGTGTGTGGGGGGGGGGGTAGTGCAGTTTAAGATTTCACACCAGGATCATACCTGTGAACCATGATATCCATGGTCCTCTGAGTAACAAACTGGAGCTGGGATGGGAGTGTTTAAATTATGTCATAATGTAGGTGTGGCTTAATGGGGGAGGATGGGATTGATTCTGATAGGTTTGGGAACAGGGCACTATGCCCATTCACCTGCCTGTTTGGCTTACTCTCCGCTCTGTTCCCAAGCTTTTTCTGAATCAATACTGCTCACTCCCATTAAACCCCTGATAAGCACTATCAGGGAACTTGCTTACTTGGACAATCAAACCCCTGTCCACAGAGCCCCAGTAATGAACTCTGAAAGATGGAGTCTCTGGGGTAGAGATGGAGAATTCCCAGATGTGCCCAGGACCCAGTAAGGTATAGCTACTCCTCTGAGATGAGCAATTCTGGGGCAAATCAACAAACTTCTCTAAATTCTAAATTATTTGAATGCGGCTTTTAACCTCTTGAATACTTTTCTAGCCCCATTTAATTTAATGGGGGTTTTTATTCCTACCCCTATGGTACATGCTCACCTTTAGCATCCTGAACGCGGCCCTGGGATCTGGATACCAGAGCTGTGAGGCAGGTTTTTGTCTTGTGCCATTCAGTCAGAGTAACATTTGCACTGCATCTTCTTGTCCCTGTGCAAAAAATGTGCATATCCGTATGAGATTATTGTAAAGACACATTTTTTGTTTTGTTTTATTTTAGATTGCAAACACTGGTTTCATTTCCGAGGCAGAGTAAATCTTCCAGATATAAACACGTTTCAAAGGTAAGAATCTTCCTAACAAGCTGCTTACATGTGACACAACTGAAAATACATAATAAAGGTATTATAAATTGCCATGCATTAAAGGCTAATTTTGCTGATAATATTGCAGTTCAAGTCGTTTCTTAGTGAGTAAGTCACATTGATTGTGTGTGAATCTCGATGATTTTCAGCTGTGGGAGTCATATGTATTTCACGGGGTGGATGTACTAAGAAAGTGGTGTAAACCAACTGAAACATGGGGGGAACAAAATACAATTTCCTAGAGATTTAAATTGATCTTTTAACCCCTTGAATGCTAGAGACAGGGCTTAAAATGTGAAATCCTTTGCTACTAGCCAGACCTGAAATGTTACTCGCCACTGCAAGCCATAACATACCCACCAGGGCTGAATTTCTACTTGCCAGGGCTAAATTTTCACTCACCATTGGCTAGTGGCGAGTGGAAATTTTGAGCCCTGCAAGAGAGATCTCCAATGAGACCTCGCTAGCACTCAAGAGGTTTTAATCAATGGGTATTTTTTGTAATGTTTCTTCACTCCTGTGATGCTATTGGTTTGCTCAGTATTGATCCACTTTTGTTTTGAACATACGGCCCGTTGTGTATTACGGGCCTATTCTTTTGGACGTCTGCATACTTGGTTGCCGCAGCATGAATAAAAATGTGGCAAGTTTAATAATGTAATGAAGAAATTGACAGGCAGATATTTTGTTCAATCCCCCAAAGCCCAAATTAGAAGGAGAGATATGTTTGGAGTGTGACACAATGTAAAACAAATTGATAAATCATTCCACAAAACATAAAGAAGACTTGTTAAAGAGAGTTCATTAACACAAAAGTGTGCATTTTAAAATGAAATTGGAAGGATTGATGCTGTAATAAAGCCAAAGACAGAAGATATGCTTCACAATTAACTAAATCATAAAGATTTTATTTAAGGTTTTAAAGGAACATTTTGAAAGACAAAGTATCCTTAAAATACTTTTTTTTTTGTCATAACTTTATTTTATTTGTTTGTTTCATGGAAACTATCTAACATGTAATGTTAAGGCAGAAAAAGTAACTTCTTAACCCTTTGAGTGCCACCAAATGTCCCTGTTTATGGTGAATATTTATTTAGAATTATTAAGATTGTAAATGCCACATGGGCTAGGACCGTCTCATACCTGTATAGAAAGACACACACTCAGGGGTAGTCTTACGGTTTCCTATAAGGCTGTTAGGGTCAATATTCAGTGAGCAATCCTGGCTCATTCCTACTGTACCATATGGGAGAAATGCATTGAAGACCCCTCTAGCATTCAATTTTACGTTACTTCATGACCTTTTGACACCTCTTTGTTTAAAGGATTTAGAACAAGACCAAAGGATTATACCTACACAGACTAAAACCTACACAAACAGTAATGTGAGTTTTATTGTTGTGGAGCAATATGATACACTTATAGACCACACAGTCTGATCTCCTAAAAAGAGGGACACCAGGGTGGGAAAAGAGACATAGGGATTTGAGTCTCAAAGAGGGACTTTTCCCCCAGAAATAGAGACACATGGAACAGCTGCCCCTGAGAAAAGGGGCAGACTTATATGGCAAAATTGAAGGTGATTAGGATGGAGACCTTTGCCAATCATTTAATACTATTTGAAGAGCCCGTTACACGGGCCACAGTGCCGGCCGGTCACGGTGCAGACTGCGACGCGCTTGCACCCTGCTCCATATCAGCCGCGGCTCAGGCAGTCTCTACTGAGCATGACTGCACCACACGCAGCCGTCTCTACTGCGCCTGACAGCTTCTGACAAACTTTAGCAAATTATTATATAGGATGTCAGCAAGATGGCCGTACTTTGTCACATGGAGGTAAGCTTAAAACATAAAAAAAATATATTTAATAATATGGTTTTTTTTGCATTAATAAATGTATTTAAAATTATTGGGGGTATATGGGTTAGGTGACAGTCCCACTTAAACGTCTTTCTGAAAATAGCTTGAAAACCCTGTAGCAATTACATGAGGCAAATGTAAAAATAAATCAAAGATTCTTGACATTATTGGGATTCTGAGGCTGATGTACTAAAAACATTCGGAGCAATTCTAGGGCAAAACAACTACCCCATAGGGGCTATAAAATTCCCCATGGGTTTAAATGGAACTTTTAGTCCCTTGAATGCTAGAGAGGTGAAATGCTTTAGAGACCTCTTTAGCACCAAGGAATTAAAACCCTTATTTAAATTAATGTCGTTTTTTTATTTCTACTCTATGGTACATTTCAGGGACATATTAAGAACCTTTGATGTTTGGTGAAATTGTGAATATAGGCCCTCAAACAGAGGAATGCTCTCAGCTGTCAGTGAACTAGAGATACTTCAGTTATACAAAGGGTTAAATTCAGTACAAGCAGAAACATATTGAAATAAATAAGTGGGTTAGGGAGAATTAGATGTCCCACAGTTCATGTTATCCTGCATTTGGTTTCTGGTGTGTGAAGTGTCTGTCCTCCTGTTGCCATAAATGTATTACAGGGAATCGGATGCACATGGCTGGTTAATCATTCCGCTGTAAAATTCTAGTTAAGCTGCTGATTTTACCCATTGGATAAAGATTGTGTCCTAATCTGATAAAACACAGGATTAGAAGGTATTTAAAATAAATAGATCATCAGCACGCCATGTGTTGGAGTAAACACATTATATATTATTTCAATTTATTCAATTATTATACAGAAGACCTTGGGTGATAATTATGCTAATTTAACAATATTATGAGTCTGTTTATTAATCCTTTAACCCTTTGAGTGACAGAGGGTTGTCCAATGCATTGCATAACAACTTAAGGGCCAAAGGGGTAAGCAGTAAGCTTTGGGTGCAGTACTTCCATGGACTGAGATTTTACAGTGGTGCCGTTGATGCATCAGTCTATGGACAGTAGTGTAAATTCCATATAAGTTGCTTCTGATGTTTCCCCCTCCCTCCCATTTTCAGCATTGTAAGCTCTGTCAGATCTGAAATACGGTCACTTGACCGGACGGATCTCACAGAGGGACAAAATACTGTGTCTAATATCAATGAACCCAGCCCTGTTTGATAATGATAGCATAAACACGTCAGCGCTAAGAACAGTGAGAACACATAGAGACACAAGGAGACAAAAAGGGGAAGGGCAGACAGAGGTTTCCCTATAGCAGGACTTGCTTCGAGAGCTGGCCATGAGCAGAGCACCCCCTCCCATCTGAAAAAGTATGTGGAACCAGCTAGGGTTTTGGGCAGTAAGTGATGACACAAACTGGAGGAAGAACAAAGATGAACGTTAAAAATGGGAAAACATCTAATTTCAAAAAAGGTAAATAGCTAAAGGCAACAGGTTAGATAAGAATCTAAGGGTGTGATAACAATCCATACACATTTGTAAATGTAATTTTGGAATATACAGGATGTCTTTAACCATTTGTTCTGCAATGCGTTGCGTACCACTCTGGCACTCAAAGGGTTAACATTACTATCTGTTTACGGACAAAGTGTGTTGCTCCTCATCTCTAATGCAGCGATGTGAGCGGTGTCACACGACAGAACTGGACATCAATTTGTAAGTTGTTCTCACTCCAGAACATAACAGTTTATTGCTTCACAATACATAGGAGACCTCTCTAGTATTCAAACAGTTAAAAGCCTCATATAAAGAATGTAATGTTTGTTTGTCCCTGTGGTCCAGTAGGTTTTTTCACAGAATTTCCCATTTTTGCCTTTATACATAATGCCATTTGTGTATTATGTAGAATTCAGGATGTTAATGGAGAGGTATAGCTTATTGTTGAAGAAAATGCTATAAGGTTTTCTCCTATAGAGAAAAACAAGGGTGCTATCAATACTGGAGATGTTACTTTCAAACCAAAAAGTATAAATTAGCATATTTCTGACAGTTTAAGCTCAAGAAGTTTTGCATACATTCATCTACATTGTCTTCTATCCTCACCTTTTCAAAGGCTGTTTTAGCAACAGCGCCACCTGTCTGCAAAACATCTTGGGCTGCATCACCAGGTATTGGGAGTATTGTTGTTTAATGTTACAGTATACAATGTATTTTTCTTAATTAGGATATGCTGCCTCTTTAATAATACACTAATGGATGTTCCAGTACAACTGTAGACTGACAGATTGCACAGTGCAGATCTATGATTTTTTTCCTTTCAGCCAACTCTGCCCTTGGGAGCTCTTTAAACAGATTGGGAAAGAAGATAACACTCAGGTGGCATTGATTTTACTCCCTTGCATGTAAATGGAAATGAATATATCATTAAGCATCTACCAATTAAGAGACATCTATAGCATTTAACACTTTGAGTGCCAGAGGGGTGCACATTGCATTGTGATATCCATTCCTCTGGCATTCAGAGGGTTAAGGTGTTAAAGGAGCACTTAAAGAATAAGTAAAATTATTATTATGATAAAACTTGTAGGGTGTGAAAAGAATATAGTCCTTTTCCTGCTATGTGATGCAGGAGTATTTCCACTACTGGGTAATTAACCATTATTTAATCTCAAACTGTCACATCATGGAGCAGCTGTCACAAGCACATTCTGTGGTGAATTGTAGCCTGAGACACTCCACTCCAATAGAATGCTGATGAACAAAGGGAAACACAAAGGTGGCACTGTTGCTAATTGTTTAAAATAAATGAAACAACATACTGAGCTGTGATAGCTTTGAAATAAAACATCTTCCAACACTCTTGCTGTAGTCTGTACAAAAATCCCTATAATTTATGTTTGTTTGTTTTTTTAATAAAAATATACTGCTTCTTTAATGTAGACTTACCTAGAGATGTATCCTTCATACATAGATTTATATAAATTAATTTTTTACATTTAATTTCAAATTCTGATAAAAATAATAATATCTGAAGAACCATGCTGGGACTTTTCTCTATAGGATTTCTAATTCCAAATGCTGAAACTTGTAATCTTGTGTTAGTTGGAAGAAGTGTGTGCGTGTGTGAGAGAGAGATACACACACAAGCGAACATATGTGCACACACAAAGAGGCACACAAACACACGTACACATGCACACACAAAGACACAAACACATAATAGTTGCCCTCTGGGAAATCCTGTGGGCTACATTACAAGGCCCCATGGGTCAATTCAAGAGTCAGTTGGGGGTCAGAAACTGACTTCCATGGCCCTTGGTCTGATCCCACAAGAGCTGTTGCAGTTCAGTCCCCTGAAGCTCAGCCCACGGTCCCCACAGACTGCTAGGGATGGGTTCTCAAACACAATCCTTGCGGAGTGAAGCTTATGGTATAGTCCATAGACCTCGTTGCTTAGCCCTGTCCCTGGCATCAATCCCCCCCAAGCAGCTGGCTTTGTGGCAGTTCAGGACAGACTTATGCTTTTTAAAAGTTTGTTCCAATAGTACTTAGTAGGATATGATAGTTGCACTTTAAAGAACATTTATAAAGGGATGGATGCTCATTAAGCAGGTCTGCTCCTAGAGTTTGCAAGCTATGATGGATTTGCTGGCGAGCAGATCAGAAACAGAAGAGGAACTACTAATGCTCTGCTCCTGTTCACTCAATAGACACTGAACTGAGAGATTTACAGTCATGGAGCAGGACAGTGCAACATCAGGCCCCATTGGAGGAGACTTACAAGTGTCTTTTAACACCTCAGACAGCCAATAGGCTTCAGTAGACTGAATGGGAAACCTTATATATATATATATATATATATATATATATATATATATCCTTGCAAAAGGTAACAAGCCATTATCCGTGTTTGGTTTCTGATCCAGGGGAACTGAGGCTTGTGGTGTCAGTCTTGAGTGCCAGAGGGTTACTTGCCAATGCACTGAGTACCCTCCAGCACTAAAAGGGCTAACTGTTAGAGTTGGATACCTCTATGGCACGTAATGGGTCGAAATACAATCCCGCATTTTTGGTAGTATCCCCCAAAAAAAACACAGATACACACACCGTTTCTGCACTTGCAATGAGATAAACGGGAGGATGGGAGATGTTGGCGATGATGCAAAATGGAGGGTGGGAGAAGAGAGCCAGTGAAGCCGTGTGCATGGGAGAACATGACTATGTGGCAAATTAAATGGAAGGAGGACATGATGAGGCAGCGAGTTTCAGAGGCAGTAGGAATGGTAGTGACGGCATGACGATGTGGCAAATGGAATAGAGGGAGGGAGGACATGATGATGGGGTGAATGTGAGGGATGAAGGACATGATGAGCAAGTGAATGGGAAGGAGGACATGATGATGCGGCAAATGGGAGGGAGGTATGACATGAGCAAACAGCAAATGGGAGGAAGGGAATACATGGTGAAAGGGTGGAGGAGGAGGCTAAAATGATGATGTGTCGAATGCGAAAGTCGAATGTGCCCCTCTCTCCACTCCTGTGAAAATCCTTCCTCCACGTGTATTGCAATCAGTGCTGTATAAAATGTCATTGAAATTTGGAGAAAGTTTCATTCCTTAAGAGATTTTGTCAGGAGTGTCAGGCTTTGCCCCCCGCCCCGCCTACTCCTCTCTAAATCATGTCCCCATATGTATTGGAGGCCCTGCAAGTCCCCTGTTCACACCCATCTGTCCACTCCTGTGAAAATACCTCCCCATGTGTATTGCAAGTAGTGCTATATAATATGCTGTTGAAATTTGAAGGATGTTCCAATTCCTGCAGAAATTTTGAAAGGAGGTGTCGGGGCTTTGCTCCCATGCTCACACCTGTCAAAATCACTCCCCATGATTGGACAATGGGACAGGAAGTATCAAGGAAATTTGCATTACTTCTTCTTACTTCCAGCCTTTAGTGTTTGTGGGTGTACATGGACAAAGGAATTTGGTCACACGACACTTCCTCTTTATTTATATAGATATGCTGTTTAATGCATACCACCTAGGTAAGAACTACTATTACATTAACCCTTTAAGGATCAGAAGGGTGTCCAGTGCTTTTCTGCACCTTGAATGATTAAGAACCTCTTGGTACAGTTCCCCTTTAATACAGAGGTTGATGCGTCTGTGCAAGGAGTTTAGCAGTCTGGGATCATCTCTCTTTATATTTGTCTCAAGCTTGTGCTTTATCAGATGGTATCATATCCTCTCAGACATTTGTTCACTCTCATTTGTGTGGGTTTCAGAATCTAATCCGACACACCAGAATGGGCTTGTAATGTTGCATAACCATGATTACCGTACTTCCAGGGTAAATGAAACATATGCGCAGAGCAGGCTCTGCTTGTCAACTCTAAGTAACCTCCGTTCATCTTCCTACAAGCACATCACCCACTGAAATCATTTTAGAACATTACAATGCCCTTTGGTAACACAATCCTTCCCAAATCGTATGAGTGTACTTCTTGTTTCATGACTTTTGCAAATCCCTCAGTATAATACAATGAGAATGCAAGATGTGACTTGGCAGTTTAAAAGCCTGCTCTTTTTTATGTTAACTTTAACCTTAAAATACTAGACATAGTTTCAAAATAAATAAAGGGGCTACATTGTGCCTGTCCTCAACCCTTTGAGTACCAGACGGGATACCCCTATGACATTCAAAGGGTTAAATATATATGTATCTTATGTATATTGATAAAGGAACAGTAACACTTAATTTTGACTTTACATATCCTGTAAGTTCATAATATGAAAAAGTCATTTTATAATATTTTTTTTCATCTTCACCTATTATTTTAAACTTTTATGTCCTTTACAGTAAGCTATATGGATTTGTTTACAATGAGCTTTCTGTCAGGGACAGGTATATTGGTAAAGTACAGAAAAGATACAATATAAAAATATGGAAAAGTGGCGGAGGAGGAGGGACCCATTTTATAAGGGCGGGATCTCTTTATATGTGTGCTGCCCTGGGACTTACAAGGAAAAAGGTTTTCCCTGGTAAGAAATTCACCCTTTACCAGCATCCCATTATTTCAGCATAAAAAGCAATGTCACAATTGCAGGGAAAAGCAATTATAATTTGTGTGATTTCAATGGGTTTCTGTCTCTACCCGTGCTACAAATTCGTAAATGTGTTAATGCATTGTCGAGAGAAAGGCTCTGCAAATATGCTGCAATTGCTGTCAGTGTGAAATGACCCATACAAAGCAATGAGTTTTATGTATGAAAACAAAGTGGTACAATTCTGGGACAAACCATCTGCCCTGTGCTAGGAAACAAACGCACATCCAACATTTAATGCAGTGGGAATTTTGTGACTTTTTAATTATTCTCTACAATATTCTGAACCTTTTTTTTCCTTATTAAAAAGTTTTATAGAAAGATCAATGGAATTACATAATTGGTGGACAAAAGCTTTGAATACACAATGGTAGTACATTGTCCAGTTAAACAGCACAAACCAAACACATAAAGAGCAAATGTCTTACTTGTCTTATCACCTACAGCAGTGATTCCCAACCCAGTCCTCAGGGAAACCTAACAGGCCATGTCTGTAGGATTTCTCTGCTTGAGTGACGGGGAGTTAATCAGTAGCTCATTCATGTAATGAACTCACCTGTGCACAAGCAGGGAAATCCTATGGCATACAGCATACAGAACACAGAATGTTTCAAGGATAGTGTTACTTTGTATCACTGTCCTGCTTTGATGATCTGACCAGAAAACTCACTGGAAAAAGATATCCAGGGAGCTTACTGTCAGGCAAATAAAAAAGGATGAAGATGAAAGAAAAAGAAAATAATAAATAAAGATATAGGCAATGTGTTTTTACGTACTATGCACTTGCAAAATACATAAAATCAGAATAAGGGGGCTACTATCCCTTTAATAGTAATATGCAGAATTTTCCACAGTGGGAAGAAACTGGAAAAAAACAGAGCCTTCTGCCTGCAGTGGGCGTTCACACGGGAAGGTCTTTTCCGATAACTTCTGGTACGGTGTGTGAGTCTGTATGAGTGAGTCTATGAGTGGTGATCTGACCTGTGAGTGTGTTAGGATTTCATCACAGTAATATCAGAACAGGAGCATCAGAACTCAATGTGGAAATGGGAACTCGGCACAGAAACACCACAAAAGAAAGTTACTTCCTCCCTATGTAGGGATATAGTCATATCTGGGAACTTTCTTTTCTTGAACCCCTGGAGATCACTGCCAACCAGGAGGATTTAAATGGAGCAATTTTGTCATAAAGGAGTCGGGCTTAACCGGGTGGGTGGGGCACAGTAGTATTTGTGTCATCAAGTGGGCAGGAAATGGGTGGGAAGTGGGTAGAACAGGGTGGGAAAGAGGAGAAGTGGATGAGATGTGGGAGGAACAGGGTGGGAAGGAGGAGAAGTGGATGAGATATGGGAGGAACAGGGTGGGAAGGAGGAGAAGTGGATGAGATATGGGAAGAACAGGGTGGAAGGAGGAGAATTGGGAGGAACAGGGTGGAAAGGAGGAGAATTGGGAGGAAGAGAGTGGGAAGGAAGAGAAGTAGAAGTGAAGTGGGAGGAACAGGGAGAAAAGTAGGAGAAGTTAGGAAGAACAGGATGGAAAGGGGGGAAGTGGGAGGAACCGGGTGAGAAGGAGGAGAAATGGGAAGGAAGTGGGAGGAACAGGGTGGGAAGGAGGAGAAGTGGGAGGAACCAGGGTGGTAAGGAGGAGAAGTGGGAGGAACCAGGGTGGGAAGGAGGAGAAGTGGATGAGGCTAGTAAGATTCACAGAAAAGAAAAAAAACGTGAAACAAAATTAGACAGCAAAAAGCCATTCTAAAGGAAAAAGGCATGCACCTATTCTTATGTAGAGAAACTCAACATTTTGCCTGCATAAACAACAGCATATGATAACCAACTAAGAACCCCAGCAGTGGTCAGAATAGACAACCCAATGGGGAAGACCTGGGTCCCTAAAACACCCCGATCAATAAATATATATCACCACCTCAATGTTAATGCAAGGCAATAGGACATCACAATAAACAGTGACGTGAGACAAAGTGCAAATTAGCGTGACTAGGCACATTGTCTTCCAATCATTATCCAGTGCTACAAGTCTGCACCCGATGTCCATTTCTCATCCTGTAGTATTGTTTTTCACCCATAATAAATGTTGTATTTCTGTGAATAAGAATAAGTGTGTGCCTTTTTCTAGCCTGTTTTTCCTTGAAAATAGCATTTTGCTGTCTAATTCCCTTCCCCATTTTTTCTCTGTTGTCAGTACATTGCTACTATTGAGAAACCTCTCAAGTATTTATCTCTATTTGCTATATAGAGGTTTATTGAGATTTAAATATGACTTTTAACCCCTTGAATGCTTGAGAGATCCCCAAATGATCTGGGGTCCTATCTAGCATTTAAGGGTTAAAAATACCCATTTAAATCAATGACATTATTTTTTTTCAGATGGTACATTTGGTGAGTGCCAGAATTGCTCCTGGGTGGAGATGCACTAAAGGGTGATAAAGATGACTTCTCCAGTGACATTGCTTCTCCAATTTATATGTTATTCTATAGAGCCAATGCACTAAGGTCTCTCCCACTTGACAAATCTTAGTGCATTGGCTCTATAGAATAACATAGGAATTGAAGAAATGATATCGCTTGAGAAGTCATCTCTACTTTATCACCACTTCACACTTAGTGTATCTCCCTCAAGAATTGCCCAACTTGAAAGATCTTAGGCCCCATACAATAACATAGGACTTGAAACGTTTATAACACCAGAGAAGTAATTTTCTCTTTATCATCTCTTTATCATACCTTAGTCAAGTGCATAAGGGGGGTTATGAACTAAGGAGTGATAAAGAGGTGATAAAGTGGAGATAACTTCTCCAGTGCGATCACTTCTCCAGTCAGTATATTATTCTATGGTGCCTATGTACTAAGATCTCTCCCACTTGAGAAATCTTAGTGCATATGCTTCATAGAATAACATAGGAACTGGAGAAGTGATATCAATGGAGGAGTTATCTGCTGTTATCACCTCTTTATCACAACTTAATGCACCTCCCCCAGGTGTTCTTAGCACATGAGCCACAATATTTTGTATAAAAAACTGGGCCTTACTTTAACCTCTTAGCATACCAGAGATGTCACCAAAGCATTGATTCATAAGGTGTTGGAGACATTGCTAGTTTACAAGAGGTTAATCAAGAAATTAAGTACAACTGACATTTTTACCAACTTAAAGGGATAGTAATACTTCGTTTTATCTTTATTTTATTTTGTAGGCATTAAAAAAACATGAAGAACGATATAAGTCTTATCTCTCAAGCCTTTATGGTTTAAGAGATATTCACAAGCAAAGTATCCCCCCCCCTGTTCAGCCAAAGCAGAAGGGAGGTGCCCAGGTAGACTGCAGAGAGGGACAATCTTCAATTAAGATAAGGGAAAAAGCTGAAAAACTTGTCAAGGCGGGCAGGGCTTTCATTGTTTTCATATAAAGAAGATTGTCCCCTGCCGTTATCTGTCTGATCTTACAACCAGATTCACATCTGAGAAGAGATGGCTTACACTAGGTAAAAGGGTGGGAGGAGGAAACTTTGCTTGTGAATATCTCTTAAACCATAAAGGTTTGAGAGATAAGACTTATATCATTCTTCATGTTTTTTTAATGCCTACAAAAATAAAGTTAAAACGAAGTATTACTATCCCTTTAATTCCCATTGCTGTCATTGACAGTTAATAGTATGAAATTGACGGGTTTGTATACCAATTCTATGAAAATAAAGCTTTCTGGTTAGGAAGTCTTATTTTTGAACAGCGATAGTCTGTGAATATAGGCTTTAAAGGGTGGATTTACTAAGAAAAATAATGTTAATTAATGGAACAAGATACAATGAAGCTGATGTACTAAGAGTAAATAAAGTAATTTTGAGGCAAAGCAATGGTACCTTTGGGGAACATTTCCAGTATGTATATACCCAGAGACACAGGTTATAAGAGTTAATTAATAGGTCTCTGTAGCAGGGGTGATTCTCCAGGTAAGTGAGTTCCTTGGTAAGTGAGCCCCCCCCCATCCATCCCACCCACACCCTGCCCCATCTGCCTATTTTCAGTACAAACCCTGCCTTCTCTCATTTCAGTCCCGTCCACTTCCTTTAAGCTCACACACCTTGTGACATAAATCACATCATTTGGACATACCCACCATTATCTCCTGTTGTTACTCCAGGGGGTGTGGACATCAAGGTTCCCAGGTATGGTATCACCCATTAAGTACCAGAGGGCTATGAAACACATTGCTTTAATATTTCAGTTCTGTTGGCCTTAGTAAATGTAAACTGGAGAAATTGTGGGGCAAACCATCAAATAAAAATGTCCAATATTGCCATGTATTTAATTATGTATTTTTAAAGGGATAGTAATATTTCTTTATGGGTTTTTTAACATATAGCACTTTATTTCATTACTTACAGTTTGGTAGTTCAAGCGCTATTCAATCAGAAATAATCGCCCTCCCCCCCTTCTGGCTGCCGCCTCTTAGATGAGGAACCCGTTCATTGGACCGGACGGATGCAGCGAGGGTCAATCTTCGCTCAGTAAGTATAAGGAAAACCCTGCCCCCACCTTGACGAAGGAGGGCAGGATTTTCATTTTGCTTACTGAAGATTGTCCCTTACTTCGCTCCATCTGGACCAGACAGAGAGGCTGAGTGATGCAGGGTAAGGGGTGGGAGGGGGATCTTTTCAGATTGAATAGCTCTTGAACTACAAAACTGTAACTATTCAAAAATAGTGCTATGTGTTAAAAAAACATAAACAAGACTTGGACCTCAAGTTTAATGCAAGTATTACTATGCCCTTAATCCCCTGAATTCTAGAGAGTTCTCCAATGCAATGCACATGCCAGGGAACTTTCAGAAACAGCTCACCCTTAGATTAAAATCAAAACAAACAAACATATTTATCACCTGTGCAACCAAAGAGAATGGACCAAAAGTTCTGATAACTGATGATGAATGAACAGTTATTTTCAGTACTTTTGGTCCATTTTCTTTAGTTGCACAAGAGATAAATTATATTTATAGTGTTGAGTGTATGTGGCTGTGACCCTCAATTTTTTGCATTTGAAATGTATGTCTTAAAGGAACAGACTGAATGTTGAAGTTGATCCCACACCATAGTGAAAGCCTCCACTTCCCCCACCTCTGCTCTGCCAATTAATTAAGGCATGGGAGTGGGTCTTGACTGGGGTGGGTAGAACTGGGAAGAGAGGAGGGGGAGTTTGCCCTTAAAATGGGTGGAGATTGGGAAGAACAGGTCAGAGATTGGTTTAGCTAGAAGTGAAGTGGGCGGAGTTACACGGGAGCTGACTGAGCCCTGAGATTCATCCTCTGTCCCCAGAAAACCAGTAATTAAATATAAAAACCAGAGTCTCTGAGAGTTCCCAGGTATGCCAATTTCACCATCAGGAACCAAAAAAAATACAAAGTGATTTAAGTTTTGCTTTAACCCCTTGAATGCTAGAGTGGTGTCTGTCATATTGTGCAGAGTGCCTTTTGTAGTAAATGCGATGTGTGTGCTCTATGGTTCAAGTCGTTTTGCCCCAGAATTGTCCCACCTGCGTAGGCTATATTTATTGTAAAAGTGGTGATCTGTTAAAATAATAAAACTAATGATATTAACAGTTTGAGTGCTAGCCACGTATTCAACATATTGCTGTGCAGTGCACTTCCCACACATTTGGCACACAACGAGTTAAAACACTTTCTTTCCTCCCACTGCAATCTACTGAAATGAAGATAGGAAGGAATCTTCTTCCTCACAGCCAATAGGAAGGGTTTGTATGTCAGCTGGGGGCCATTCTCATCATGTGTCTACAATACACTGGTTTTTAGCTGAACCTGATAGAAAATACTTGCAATAGTAGCAATTGCCTATTTATACTTTTATATATCCTTGTTTATGGATTGTTACAGTTACAAATCCTTACTGGTTTCAGGCTTCTGTGTGATCTGTATTTGGAAGTTTCTTGATATATTCTCCATAATATAATATATTAGCTTGGGTCATATTACCCTAACTAGGCTATCAATATTTAATGAGGGCAGTAACAACGCCGTCATATATAGCAGTGCATTCCGGCTTTCAGTTTTATTCCACTGCATATGCAGACAGATACAACTTGACAAATGGCCACAGCACTCGGAATCCATTACAATTATGCGAGTTGCACTAGCGAGATTTTGTTCTCTTTCACTGTGCATGATAAATAGGCCCCTATGAGACTAACCAAGGGTTTCTATGTTCTAGAACGCCATTATATGTGTTCTGTTATAGTTCAGCTGAGACAACGTTATGGAATTTTTAACCACGTAAGGGCAAAGGAGTCAGCAATTCAATTTGAATCTACCCTCATTGTCACCGTAATGGGGTTAAGGGTCATATTTTGATTCTGTTCCGTTTACACATAGGACTGGTATATATAATTAAAAGGAAGCTTACACCTACAAATGAAGAGGGGTTATGCACTATACAAAATCCCACTAATCCTCTACAGCCTTTATTTAATGTATATATGGATGTTTCTGTTTTTGTGATACAGTGTCATGGGTGTAATTCCATTCCAGGTGGTAAGTATTATCACTGGTTTTATCTCACAGATTCCTAGTGAGGTCTTTGGGGTGGAGAGGGAGATAAAAGTAGTTATCACTTGAAGTGGAATCTAGGCCAATGTATGTAGCACCTCAGAGAAAATGGCAATACAGTAAATACAGGGTTACAGTGAGCGCCAAGTGTAAATAAAACACAAACTTACAGTCTGGGTAATTTTAAAATGTTAACCCCTTGATAGCTAGATTAGTCTCCACATTCAGTCATTATAGGGTCCTACCTTAACTGATTTAGGACCCATGACGTGCCATGGGTAAATTTGCCATAAGGACCTATTGCGGTCCTGGCAATCATGGAATTCAGGGCTCAGTGCTTGGCTGCACGCTGTTTGGTGAGCCCTGAATCAATTTGCAAAAAAAAATTAAAAATGTCCCGTGGTCCTTAACAGCTGATTGCGCCACCAGTCTTTAAGGCGTTAATAAAGAAAGGAAGAGCGATCTGCACCTAGGGCACAAATACAATTGACCACTGATTTAACCTTTTGTGCCATGCAATGCGTTGCACACCCCACCGACACTAAAAAGGTTAACCCTTTGAGTGCCAGAGGGGTACGCCACACATTGCAAAGCAATACGTGGCATACCCCTCTGGCACTCAAAAGGCTTTAGATAGGACTTAAAACTCATTGCTTGGAGACCTCCAGCGAGTTGCCTAACATGTAAAATATGCTTTCCATGCTTTACTTGCAAAATACAACCTCAGATGATGAAATGGTTATATAAATAGCAATGTTATGTAACCTCACATAGCAGGTAGTTTTTTTCCCCATAAATCTCCTTTATTATGACTTGGTGAAACCGTCAAGCTGCACTCATGTGATCATTCAATTTGTCCTCACATCTATCTCAAATGAGGTATCAGTGAGCTCGGGACATTTCATCATGTCTGCGGGGCTTGAAATTGTGATACCCCTTATTACTTCTCTCCATGGCTTAGAAAACACTGCAGTTTTACCTCCTGGTTTTGCCTAAATTATTCCCATTGATGTATATGGAGAAATTTGTAGAGCAAACTGCAGTAGAAACTAGGCCTAAATTACAAACTTTTCTGTGGCTTAGTTTAGCACAGTCACAGCTGCCTTAGGTCAGAGACCTTTAACCTCATAAGGACTGGCCGCATGGCTGGCCGTTATGGACCACTGGACATTTTTTTTTGCCCAGTGGATTTAGGGGTCCCCGAATGATACGCAGCCACACAAGGCCCCCTAAAATCCATGACATGCCAGGACCATCATGGGTCCTTAATGGAAGTTTTCCCATGATGGTCATAGCACATCATGGGTCCTTAAAGGTTTAAGGACCAAATGGATGTCCCCAGTACTGTAGATCTCATCATTTTATTCAATGAGAAATAAAGAAGAAGCAGTTTCTGTTGAAAAAAAATAATAATTTCCCGGAAGCAAAGCTGATGGAGGAAAAGCATGTCTGCACAGGGTAGGGGGAACCAATGGGTACGTTTTGGGTTGGCTAGGATTGGTGGAGTGGTTGGGACTGGGGCGGGATCTATCAGGTGGTAGACTGTAACCATTTTGTGTCAGTTTATTTTGACAAGCTACAGCCTCCTTTCTTCCCTCCCTTTGTTATATGAGTTTGTTTAGAATTGGGTTATGTAAGGTCAGGTCATAAAAGCACCTGTTATTCGTGTTGTGGAGGTAATTGTGGTCCTTACCAACATTTAAAAGATTGTTACTAATTGATGTTTACACTGTCTAAGCTAAGTGGTTAAACCAGCAGCCTAGGGAAAATAAAAGACACCCAGGCTGCTGTCGTGAGTAAATTGGAGGGACCAGCTAATGGGGTATGGGTTGTATTGGCTTAAAGTTATTGTTGGGACTGAGTTTAGGCTGAGGGGTGAAGCACATCATATTTGTACCTGCCAGTGTCATAAGGGAGTAAGGGTTAGCTGGGTGTTATAACTGTGTAACATTATAGCTAATAAAGCTGTGGCCGACCTTCAACCCAAGCAAGTGTGTCTTGCGTTTTACTATGACTATTATCCTATACAGCAAGACAACAGTATGTTTATACAACCTAAATTATAACACTAAGAAATTAACCCTGTCGTGATTTGACGGTGTAGTTTTCCTTAACTGTATTTCATACTTGGATGCCTTGCAACAAGGAGACTTGTACATGAGTGTATCCAACCCTGAAATATGACATTTTTAACTAGGTAAATGGAACTCTGAATTTAAACTGGATGCTTTTTTTTTTTTTTTTTTTTTTACAAATATTGTCATGCTCTGACGAGATCAAGTAATTTTTTAATGTAAACCTTGAAGTTACAAATGCCAGATAGATATACTTGCGAAGCCGCGCTGTGGCCTTTAAGAATCACAACATTGCATTATCACTTGATCCACTTTCTGAAGGAAAACTGCCAAGAACGCCAACCTACCACCTGTTATTAGCTTGAAATCAATACGTTCTTTGTAAAATACTATACTTCCTGGCAGTCAGTGCACACAAAGATGGATAATGGGGAGCTGTATTTTTCAAAGCAATTAGGAGTCATACCTGATAATGTAATGATTATATGTCAATTGTTAACGCTTAAATTATATGACTAAATTTATTTTAATGTATTTAACCCTTTAAATGTCAGAGAGGTTTTAGACATATTATAGAGCAATATGTTAGCCATTCCTATGGCACACAGTTTGGCGCCAGATGGGTGTCTAATGTTTTGCAGTGGATCGGGCATCTCTCTTGCTCTCAAAGAGTTAATTAACCACTGGAAGACAAGAGGGGTGACCCTCACATTGTGATAGAACTTTTAGTAGAGGACAAAGGAAATTCCCAAAACTTACATTAATTTAAATGGTACCCTTATCCCCTTGAATGCTCTTGAGGACCCTAATGCATTTCTTAGCAATATGTTGGTGACTTCTATAGCAATCAAAGGGTTAAATGCCCAATTTAATCCTTTTAGTACCTGTGTGTTACAATGAGTTGGATACCTTTCTTGCGCTCAAAGGGTTAAATATATGTGAATTTGGAAATTTGGATTTGTCATCTATTTGGCAGATGACTGCTTCCTCTGGAAATGATCCTATTACTTTTGTACATAAGGGCCCGAGTTGTTAAAACTAAACAACACTAGACTCAGCTTTTAGCCTCGGTGGTGTATTGTTCTTTCCATTAATAGAAGTTGTTTGTTTGAAAAATGTCAAGCGTGACATATGTAACATCTGGATGAAGTGTCTTCAAAAATCCATAAAGGATTTATGAATTTATATCATGGAAAATGGATGTAAAAAGCATATAGTACATTGATTAGCCATTTCACAGTCTGATTTATATATTTTAATTTAATGTGGCTTCACTTCAGGGTCATAAGATACTCTATTCTTCCTTAACACGAAGTTGAGGTAACATTTCATGTACAGGTGCTTTCACAATAGGAAGGCTCTGAGGCAGAAAGTACGGTTTTTAAGCAAACATCTGGAAATTCAATACTTTGTATTCTTGAGAGAAACAAATTGAAAAATAACAGAAATAGTGTGAATTAATGTCTGTTTTGAAAAACATGCATTTTGATTATTAATAATTATGCACTGAGTTTCAGTTATGGAATAAATGTGATAATGCCTCTTTTTATTGCTGCCTTTATCTTCTTAATGTAGTGATCATAGAAGCAAAACTCCATTGGATGTAAAACATAACGCTCAACCATGAAGACTGCATGTTGTCATCAGTGCATATCAGGCAAACATTCACATCTCTATTCAGTATACATGCATTTTTTAGTGACATAACAAAGCACATTCTGAATCTCTAGAGGTCATTCTGAAGTGTGCTTGACATTGTGAAACGTTTGCACAAAGCTATTCTGCTCATGAGCTATGGTCTGATGTCCATTGATGCCTAATGATTTGGGGTTCTCACTCAACGGGACCAACATTTTTCGACAGTTCCTTCATCACAGCCAGCCTATGCTGCAATGGATTATTTGGATAAGCAAGAAAGTCTGGAGTCTTATAATCTTGTCTCTCCCTCTCTGTTTTTCAGCTGATAATAGTTTTGAAGCTGTTATACCCTAAACTTAGCATTAAACATCCCACCACCGAAAGCCCAGTGATAAATGACTTGCCAAATAACATCCAGTTATTTATACCCATGTAATCCACTACTGTGTAACCCATCACCTCAGAAGTGTACTCATTTAGTTATTATTCAGCCCATTACTTTGTGTAATATACATAGCGCTGTGTCTTGGAAAATCAATTTTTCTGTTGATATTTTGGTCTGGTAGTCCGATAAACTAATCATCTGGGCATTAAGTGTTTATTTGCACGGAAAAACGCTATATAAAATTATAATTTATACAAATAAATATCAGTACAATAAAAAGTTACATACATTTCTGGTGTTTTCCCAAAAAGATGTTGATATATTTTGAGAATGCTTAGAAGTACATAGGTTTCATCTCCAGTCACTTCATGCTCAGTTTCATTCCATGTATTGTATTTGTCAAATTTCACCACCAGCACATCTGATTCTGCTTAATGAGGTATTGATTAGCTGAACCAAGTATGCTAGTGGTGAAATTTAACAAATACAGTGTATTGAATGTCTGGGGTGCCACTAGGAGAGGTTTTGAAATGGCTACACAAACTCAGTTTGTCAGACATAAAATCATAGTTTTCCATCAAGAAGGTAATTCTCATTGAGCAAATGCTTGCCTAACCAGGTTTTCAAGATGTAGTGGTAAAGCTGTCATAAAGAAACCCGAAAAAACTGTTGAATTAGCTGAAGATGGAAAATTCAGGGAAAGACCCAAAAAGCTGTTTGCATCTGATGAACTATACTTAAAGTTCTCTTGTTACCTTGAAGGACATAAAAAGCTCAGTATCTGGCAGTCATGTGGCACAAAAGTACACTCTTTGAGCATGAGAAGAAGTCTTACAAGAAATGGTGTTGTAGAGCAGCTAAGAAACGCTTCTTGCGGAAAAGCGACAAGAATAAGAGATTGCAGTATGCAAAAGTTCATGAAGCATGTAGGGACAATCAGTGGTATAAAGTCTTAAGAAGTAATGAGTCCAAATTTGAAATCATTGGTACTCAAGGGCACCAATATGTCAGAAGAGTTTTCAAGAAGTACATTGATGCCAATCTGCAGCCTACTGTGAAACAAGATGGTGGCATTTTTATAGTCTGGGTTCTAGTCAGAATCAATGGAATTATGAATCCTAAGAAAAATAAACAGATCTTGATTCATTATGCTGTACCTTCTTCAAATTGACTGATTGAAATATTATCTTTCAGTACAATAAGGACCCCAAACTCTTAACAAACATGAGTAAGGCCTAATTATAGCAGATTAAGCACTCACAGTATCAGATTGGTCACCTCAAAGTCCCGACCTCAGCATAATTGAAACTGTGTGGGATCACATGGAAGTGGAAAAGAACAAAAAGCAGTCACAGTCAAAAGAAAATTTATGGCAAATCCTGCAAGAAGCTTGGAAGTATTTACCGAGAAGTACTAGAAAAAGTTAAACACTGTATCAGAGCGAAATGTTCCATATATTAAGGGAGGCTGCACAAAATACTAACATGTTAAAAGAGATGGTGCTTTTGTTACTTTTAATTGTATTAATGTTTCTTTGTGCTTACTTCAATTATATATGGTGATTTTTCCATGAAGACTTAACTGCTTTATTATATATTTATTTAAAACTAGCAACAGAAGCATGGTGTTGCCCGTGTCAGAAGTGGCAGGGTGGAGGGATTAGTTATTCAACTATCCACTAATCTAACACATAAGTGGCCATGAGGAGGGACTGATTATTGCACTGTCCACTAACCTAACACATATACTGTCTGACATCCCACTTTCTTTCCACTATCTACTGGTAGTCATAGAGCCACACATAAACTGTTTGACGCTCCAACCTTGTTCCACTGTCCAGTAGTAATCATAGAACCACACAAAGACTATATGACGCCACTAACTTGTTCCATTGGTAGTTTCAGAACCACTCATACACTATCTGCTTCCCCAACTTTGTTTCAGTGTAAACTGGTAACAACAGAACCACACGTTAATTGTCTTATTCCACTCCCTGGGCCGCCTTATTGTCATTTACTGCCCGACCTGATGAAATAGCAGGAAAATTGGTTACCTAGTACCCAGGACAGTAGAACTTCACATGTGCTATCTAATTACTGTAACTCTCCACTCTGTGATTAGGCAGCACTAGTGAATTTCATCTGTGGTCAGATACTAGGTACTACATAGCCACGTTTCCTAAATTATCTCCCATTTGTCACAATACTAGATCAGGCCAGGCACTAAATTACAATGAGACAGTCCAGAAAGATACAAGAAGAGTGACCTCTTCATCCTCTAGCTGAACTTCCTGGTAATCATACTGGATATAGGCAGATGTAAGGAAGATGTGTCTTTATAATGTTATGGGGAGACAAAGATGTGCTGGTGAGGATTGTGAGTGGAGAAAGTTGTAGTGAAGGGAAAGACCTAAGAGGAGGGTAAATGTGTTATGAGGGCTGTGTTTTACCTCCACATGCATTACTCTGTCTATCTCCAGTCCAGAGGTCAGGCCAGCATGGATCCAGAAATACAGCATGTTACGTTCATATTCACGTATACATAGAACATAAATACTTGTGTTTACTCTCTAAGCTCAGTACAAAAGTGTGTACTGCATTTCGTTTTGAGGGGATGGAACATGTGGGCATAAGTTCAAAAGAAGGTACACACAGATTTGACTCCCTCCCCAGCAGTCATGGTCTAGGCGTGACACAGTGCATTAATTAACAGTAGGTAATAAGAACTCACTCATAGACACCTCTCACTAAATATTGCAAAATATGCATCTTCAGAAAAGTACCCTTTTGTCTTTGTTTTAAGGATTATATGGTATGTTTTTACAAAAGCACTGCATGTGCATTGATGTGAGAGATCAGAGTCAGAAGGCAGGGAGAGAATAAGGAGAAAAACGAGAAGAACAGCAAAAAAGAGCACAACCAATTGTTCCAGTTTCTTCCTTCACATCCTCCAATGGTCTGGATTGGTGATGAGAGTTATGAGGCCCATATAGCTGATAATTTATGCGGTGTCTACTCTTTGTTTGCAGAACCTCCTCAGTGGCAAAATAATTTCTCCTATTTAACTCAGTGGGGAATGTAGCTCTGATGACTGGCTTTAGGACAGTAGTAGGTAACTTTTTTGCCTCATAGATGCTGGCGACCACAACTCCCATCATCCTCAACTGGCTAATAGACGGGAGTTGTAGTCTCAAACAGCTAGAGAACCAGAGGTTGCCTACCACTGTTCTAGGAGGTATAGGGGTGTCTGTCCACTAATGGCAGAATTAATTTGAATATTTGATTTATTATTATTAACCTTTTGAGTGCCAGTGGGTTATGCAACTCATGTTATGCAACCATAAAAAAAATCATAGACTAGCATACATTTATTTGTTAATTAGACTACTGTAGAACTTAAAAATGTAAAAATGAAAATGAATAGATCCAAATCTCTGTCCCTCACTTGCAGCTGTATTATTTAACTGTGCAGGCAGCCATTTTTTTTCATGTGCCTCCTTTGACAGAAGAACAAAAAACAAAAACAAGATGTAAATTGCTGAGGTAAGTATGTAATGCTTTGTGTAAGAACCCATGCATTAGGCTACTAAAAGTTGTCAACAGTACTCAACATTATCATGGTTATTTTAGGTATGGACTATGGCTTAATGTGAGAAGGTCTGGTGCTTTACAAAGATGGTGTCTTTTTTATTGTGCTACTGGGCAGGTAAAATAAATGTTTTTAGGTGCATAGCATTTATTTTTGTTTCAAACTTTAAAGGAGATGCATTTCAACGAGGTGTTATGTCGTCTTTAAAGGGATAGTAATGTTTCATAATAAAAGCAGCTCTAATTAATCTTCATAGTATTTGGACCTTGGAGACTGTTATTTCAATTCTGTCAGAGTTGTAGTTCAAGAGTAATTGAATGATAAAGTATCCCCCTCCCAGCCCTTTTACTGATGTAACACTACTCAGCCAGAGCAGAAGGGAGGTGCCCAGGTAGATTGCAGAGAGGGACAATCTTCAATTAAGATAAGGGAAAAACCTGAAAAACTTGTCCAGGGGGACAGGGTTTTCATTGTTCTCATAGGAAGAAGATTGTCCCCTGCTGTTATCTGTCTGGTCTAGCAACCAGATTCCAGATCTGAGAAGAGATGACTTACACTAGATAAAATGGGGGAAACTTTATCATTCAATTACTCTTGAACCACAACTCTGACAGTATTGAAATAGCCCTCTCTATGGCTCAAATATTATGGAGATTAATTGGAGCTGCTGTTTTTGTGAAACATTACTATCCTTTTAAGTAGAAATAATGTTCCTGCAAATCTTTATCACTTTAAATCCCCTGTTTTGACTATACTTGTTAGATGATAAAGACTTTTTTTGTCAGAAGAACAGCACAACAAGTGGTCCATAACCATTCAGTGCCAGAGGGGTATGCAACACTTTGAATCTGGCACTCAATTGGTTAAGGCATCTCTGCTCTGTGATCCCAGTAAGCACATTTGTTCTCATGGGAATGCAAAACAGGAAAATGTTAACCCTTTGAGGGTTAAAATCAACTGATTTAGGCCATTTTATTTTGCATTTTTTTATTTTATTTATTTTTTTTTTTTAAAGATACATGATTCTGGATGGAAGGTAAATTATAGATGGATATCACATTGACATTTTCTGTTTAGTACATTATTCCTAATGAAACATTAGTGCAGTATCCTAAATTACAGCCTGACATTCAGAGTTGCTGAAAAGCAGACACTATGATTTTATTGCCTCATATTTGCAAGGGCACTTTAATAATCCTGTGGTTATATCAAGGAAGCTCATAATGGTCTAAGTACTATAGCTTCAACATCCTTTTTATTAACTGATCTATTAACTATTTTAATATTAGGGGTACATAAGAGAACATGTAATCGTAAATATCAACTTATCTGTGCGCTAAGCAAGTCTGCTGGCCTGAAATAAAATATAATTGAAAACTATAAGGAGGATGTGTGGAATACTCTGCAGTGGAGAAAAAATGGCAGAAAACAGGACTTTCAGTCTCAACTGGACTTTTCACAGGGATGCCCCTTTCTGGTATTCTCATGTACGAGACGGCAAGTTGTGAGTGTTCGTATTAATGCATGATTTCACGACAGTGCATGTGTTGAGCAGGCATTGTGACATCATCGTGTGAACATCAGAAATGCGCACAGGTATGTTGGAACGCCTCAACTGATGGTTTTGTGCCTTCCAGGCATTAGTTTCTCTTGCGTTTTCTCCCTGAAGGAATATCTGTGTAAAGAAGGAATATGGGGGGGGGAGATTTATAGACCTGGCATTATAAAAAAATATGGAGTGAAAGTTGCCTAAAACTGAATTCCACATTTAATAATAAGCCTGCGGCAGTTTGGGAAAACAAACCGCTACGTAGTTGTGTTTCTGTAAAAGTAACTGTAAAGTTGGAAAGAATTGTTGAGCAGCAAATTTATAAAGAAATGTCACTAACTACGACAATTTACCAACATCATTTTCGCCAGAATATTAAGGACAGGTATAAGGTGTTCTTAACTGTTTCAGGCATTAACATCACATTGTTAATGCTATATTTATAACGCTGCACTTACTGGAGTTATCTGCAGTTGCCCTGACTGAAGGACAATTCCCTCTTTATTTCTTCCCAATGGTGCAAATGCATTGCCTGCGAATTACTACAGTTCTTTAGAGTTCATCAGCCTTATAGTGTATTGCTTGGTTTAGATATAGTCCTATAGTACACTTTACAGGAACAGCTATGTAGTTGTATTTTTCAGCCTTTGTAATCTCACATAGGATGGCTATCCACAAGGGCCAGATTCTCACATAATGACCACAGCAGGCCATTACTTAGTTATATAGCCCTGGCTTATGTTGCACTGAGATTTGCCTTGTCACCATCAATCTTAAGTAGCAGAACTTCATTGTCACAGAGATGTATCACTGCACATTCCAAGTAAAACATTAAAAAGTAACTCTGAAAGCATATTTTTGCTGCATGGGATATAGTGGGATTGATTCACTAACCATGCAGTAAATAGATTTCAAGCAACAGAGAAGCCTATAAATAAAATTATTTAAACTAAAGGTTATGTTGTCCTGAACATAGTGAGACTGATGTAATAAAGGGGCAGTGCATCCTAATTGTGAAAAAATATATTGTAGGGCTTTTCCTGTACAAAAAAACAAGGCTACTTCCTGGAGATATATGAGTGCCAGAAAGGTTTCTAGCACATTACAATGCAATGTGTTGGAGACCTAGCTGGCACTCAAAGGGTTAAAAGTTGTTGCAATGATAACGTGCCATTTTACTGACAGTTTGAGTTCAAGACATTGTGCTGTTCCTATTATAGCCTGAGATAAGTTGTATGTCACAGACACAGAACTACAATGAGCTCTATGGGATATCCCATGAACGCCAAAACAATTTGTAACATCACCTTGCTTGAAGAACAACAGTGACTTTGAAAGAGCTGCTAACTCCCACATCTTGCTTATTTGTTCCACCCTAGTTTTACTAATGGTCCAATTAATCAATTCTTTATCATAAGGTGACCAGATTTTTAAAAGATTTTTAAAAAGACTTTTTTTTCTCCACACCCTGTCCACACCCTATCCACCTCCACACACTGCCCACACTTGGGCTGCATCCACACCCTGTCCACACACTGCCCACACTCTGGCTACCTCCACACCCTGTCCACGCTTGGACTACCGCCACACCCTGTCCACAAACTGCCCACACTGTGTCCACCCTCACACCCTGTCCACCCACTGTCCACCCTCACCACACCCTGCCCACAATGTCCACCACTGCCCACCTTTTCCTGCTCTCCACAAACTGCGCATCCTATCCTCCCCACCCTGTCCACTTCCACACTGCCCATCTCCACAAACTATCCAGCCTGTCCTCCCCCACACACTGCTCATCCTGTCCTCCTCCACATACTGTCCACCCTGTCCTCCTCCACACACTGCCCTGCCCACTTCCACATTGCCCACCTCAGCACTGTCCACCCCTACATTACCCACAATGTCCGACTCCACATTGTACACCTCCACACTACCCTTCTCCTCAAACTGTCCACCTTGTCCTCCTCCACACACTGCCGTTGCTGTCCTCCTCTACACACTGCCCTGCCTACTTCCACACTGCCCACCTCAGCATTGTCCATCCCTACATTACCCACACTGTCCAACTTCACATTGTACACCTCCACACTACCTTTCTCCTCAAACTCTCCACCCTGTTCTCCTCCCCACCCTGTTCCTCCTCCACACACTGCCCACCCTGTCCTCTTCCACACACTGCCCACCCTGTCCTCCTCCACACACTGCCCTGACCACTTCCACACTGTCCACCTCAGCAATGTCCATCTCTACATTACACACACTATCCAACTTCACATTGTACACCTCCACACTGCCCTTCTCCACAAACTTTCCACCCCGTCCTCCTCCACACACTGCCCACCATGTCCTCCTTCACACACTGCCCACTTCCACACTGTTCAGCTCAGCACTGTCCAACCCACATTGCCCACCCTCTCCAACTTCACATTGTACACCTCCACGCTGCCCACCCTGTCCTTTTCCCCACATTGCCCACTTCCACACTGTCTACCCCCACATTGCCCACCCTGTCCAACTTCACATTGTCCACCTCCACACTGCCCACACTGTCCTTTTCCACACATTGCCCACTTCCACATTGTCCACCCCCACATTGCCTACCCTTTATAACTTCACATTGTCCACCTCCACACTACACACCCTGTCCTCCTCCACACATTGCCCACTTCCATAATGCCCACATTGTCCACCTCCACACTGCCTGCCCTGTCCAACTTCACAATGTCTACCGCCAAACTGCCCACCCTGCCCTCCTCCACACGTTGCTCACTTCCACACTGCCCACCCCCACATTGTCCACCTCCACACTGTCCACCCTATCCTCATCCACACACTGTCCACTTCAACACTGCCCTACCTTAGTTTAGACCCCTGGCATTATGGCGTGGAGGCCATGGTGAGGTGAGTCCTGCAGTCTGTCACGCTCTGCTTGCACACTGAAGCAATTTATATGTGTCCTTCCGCCCTTAGTTCATCATCCCGTGTCCCTGCGGCCTGTGATTACATAATTGCGCATGGTAGACATGAGCAGTATTCAACTAGCTCCACTTCACTGAGTCTAATAGACTCAATGAAAAGAAGCAGAATGCAAGTGCCAGACACTGAGATCCAGGGACGTTTCCAGGGACAGATTCTCTCAAGGGACAGTGACCTGAATCCTGGGACTGTCCCCGGAAACTGGGGACGTATGGTCACCCTGCTTTATCACATCTTAGTGTGTCTCATTCCACTTCTTCTTATTGAATCTGCCTTAGACCAGGTCCTCACTGATTACTTAACAGCACTACAGTTCAGCACCATTTAAGCCCCCTGTGTACTCACCTCTGATCTCCTGTAAACCCCCACAGGGAGTGTGGAGGAGGTATGACTGGATCTGATCCACATGACCGTCAACCGGATGTTATTGGCTGACGCCAACATGAGTCAGCCATCTATTGGAGGTTGCAAAAGGCATCCCAATCTCCAATATCGCCTGTGTGAACAATCTGCATCACAGTCCTTAAGTTGCCATGCAGATCAGGCCTGCTACATCTTGGATGTGTTCTATTCTGGATTCCAAAAAGTTGCAGCATGCTGTGTTCCAGTGCGTTGCACAGGGATAATCAACCATGTGAACAGCATCATAGAGATCATTGTTAAAAAAATGTGCATTTTTTTATGAAACAATATTGTGGCCCATCTGAACCCAGCCATAATGTCCAATAGCCAATGGAGAGCCCTACTACTGTGATTATTGTACAATGATAATAATAAAACCTAGAGCTGTATATATATATTTTCAAGAACATCTCTGTGTTGATGTACAAATGCTGATGTTAATGGACTCAGCCAGGTTAACACCTTGCTCACTACTGTGATAAGCTGGTTCTTAATTTAACCTACTTGACAGCTTTACTCCTGGCTGCCCAAAGAACAAAAACAAATCTAACAAGATCCATACTGCTTTTGTTAGCAGCCAATTAACTGACTAACTGAATAAAAGATGAAGCTCTCATTCTAATATTTCATAGATCGGGAGAGCTTTCAGTAGGCCTCAAACAGAAAATATCTTAGCATTTACAGTTTGTTTCTTGAGAGGAGACTTAATTCAAAAGGATTTGTTCCATATACAGGGAACGTTTGCTCATTAGGTAGAAGTGAAGGTGGTACTGTGTTAGCAGTAACTAAAGCAGACGACAAGTAAAGCAAAGGAGAAGAGCTTCTGAGTAGTGATGGAAAACCAAAGGCCTTACAGTTGTTAAGGACTAGAGCTTACTCATCCCTTGTGGTCAGTGGTTATGATGGTAATTTGGTCCTCAAAAACTGGAGGGCCCATCCGTGATTTAGACCACAATCTTTCAAGATCATTTAGCATACCTAGGAGCCTTCTATTTTCCAGCCCCAAGAAGAGATGGGATTGTACAAATAATACAATTCCCATCATAATGTGGGTGGGGTTTAATTGGATTGGGGTGACTTTGCGGAGGGAAGGCAGGGTAGGTTCTGAAAATGAGCAGGTAGTGGGAAAAATGGGCAGGGAGTGGACAGAATGTGTCATGAAGTAGGAGGGTTAATGGGGAACTCAACAAGCCAGAGAATCAATCTCAGTTCTCGGAAACCCAGTAATTGACCCTGAAGACCGGAGTCTTCTGGGCAAATGCAGAGCATTCTTCTGTATGCCATTTAGGTCCCTTCAAGCATTTTATGAAACAGGAACTAAAATTATCTAATATATCCACAAAACACAATACATTGCAGGTCAGTAACGAGCAGTCAGATTCATCCTAAAGGCCATATTTGTGTCCCTCAATTCCACCAAAGTGGCACCAATGAAGACTAGGGCCATAGGAGAATCGTCTCATGGGTATGTGATGCCCAAGGCCAGATCTCCTAATAGGCATAGCAGACAACTGCCTAGAGCTCCAAATTCTGAGGCATGCCTCAGATGTTCTGGCCACACCCACATTCTGAATTGTGGGTGTGGCCAGATCAATCTAAATGTCCCTGCACCAGTGTTATACCTCTTTACAGGCTATTCTAGCAATGCGTTGGAGATCTCGCTAGCAACCAAGTGGTTAAAGCTTTTTTTTTTTTCTTATAGGCCAATAAAGCAGTGGATGGGACTGGGGAGTGTGTCATGTGAAGAGTGGAGGTGTGGCCATAGGCAGAGCTAATAGTGCCTAGAGTGCCTTGGGCACCTGGGATGCAAATCTGGTCTTCATGATGCCCCATGGCCACCTGATGCCCCTCCCCTCAGTATGTTAGCTAACTCTCTGGCACTCAAATGGTTACTTTGGAGTGCATGAGCTGAATTCCATTGCAGGGGATAATCTCATCAACAACCTAATCTATAAATCACTTAACAGATTTTAACAGGAATCTGTGACTCAAAGTCAGTGATAACCTTTAACACCTGCATTGAACAGAATTGTTTTATGGAAATGTATGCATTTCATAAGTAGCTAATATTTATTGTGTGAAATAATATGATAGGTTCCCTGTCAAAATTCTGACCACATTTCAGTGCCAAACTTTAGCATCAGTTTGTATTCCCAAATCTCTCGTTATCGCTGTTTCTGAAAGTTTCCAATCTGTACAGTCACCCAAATATATTTGATCTTTTATTCCTGTGTAAAAATGTTTACCTGTTCTCATATTAACAATTACCCTGTGTGAATTAATCCTTTTCCTCTGTCCTGTTTCACCTACATAAAATCCCATGGTGGGATGCTTTACGCAAATGATGAGGCAGACAATGTTAACTAGACAGCACGAGAATGTGGGCTTGACATTGTGGGAATGGGCATGAGCCCCTTATCTGTGCTTTATGGGTATCTCTTTTGGATTGACAGAAAAATGTACCATTTTCTGTTGCACTGTTTAAGGAGCCATTTACTATCAGTTGTTTCAGCTAGTTGGGAGTTTATAAGAGTGCAGAGGAGGTTTGGGAAATGTTTTTTCTTTTTCAGTCTTTCATCTGTACAGTATTTTATGAAGTATTTTTATATTTTGAATGGAACTTGAAGCAAAGGATTTTATAGGCGACTGCTAATGGCACCCTGTTCTCTTCTTGTGCCTGTTTGTATTCCAGGAGATTTCTTCTAGGTACATTCAGAGCACAACCAATGCATAAAACTACATGCGCTCTATGACTACCAACCAGGATGAACAACTTAAATATCTCAGGTAAGGGTATAGAGACTCCGATTCAGAGAGCCACAAATGTACCCAAAAGAAATCTCCTGGAATACAAACCGCTACTTTGTCATTGATGAGGGAAGTCTGGTGAGAAAAAGCATCTGTCATTAAGAGCCTGCTTTCCTTCTTATTGCTGAGAACTGAGTGAATTGTTTCCCAGCAGGAAGATTTAGAGTATAGGTATAACTATGACTGCTGTGTCTTAAAACAGCATGACCACATTTTGATAAGTCGGTGCATTCTCCTGTGTGCCCAGATTAAGCAGGTAGGCTGGGGCTGAAATAATATATATATATATATATATATATATATATATATATATATATATATATATATATATTTATATGAAAATAATAAAAACATACATTTGTACTTTTTAGGTAATGTGATATGGATCTTGTACTAACAACCCAGCAATTGCCAAAATATGCAGATATACTGTATTTATATGTATATACTCTATATGGTACCAATTTTTAAAATAGTATACAGGAACATATATATTTAAATATGTACCACTAACCACCAATGCAGATACCTGAGGAGTTAAAAAAGCTGTGAGAAAAAGTAATTTTGGCTACATCTGTAGGATCTAATCAGGTCCTTGATATATATTTTGGGTCCCCTTGTTCTAATCAATGTCACACCCCATCTACCCCATGACCATACCTGAGAACTTTATTTTCTGAAGTCCCCAGTGCTGCTGGGGGGTATAATTGCTCTGAATCATGGCAAAAAGGGGTATGGGTTACCCAAAGTGGGGGCTTGGCTTTCTGGGGGCATCACAAAAGTGGGAGGAACTAGGTGGGGAAGGAGCAGAAGTTGGCAGTGTTTTAAAGGAAACTCACCACATCCAGAGAAGCAGCCTCTACCCAGAAGCCCTGGTAATGCAGTCTCCAGAGCAAATCCGGAGAGTTCCCAGTTATGCCCATGACTCTGCCCCCAACCTGATTAACAAAACACAGACATGCATAGACACAGGAGAAGGTGAAATGTTGGCTAAAAAATGGTCATATATACAAAGAAATGGGAGTAATTCTGTAGTACAATGATGACACTACAAGGAGAAAATAGAAAATCCCATGAATTTAAAGGGGAACTACCACCCCGCAATAAGTTCACATTATTCAGTTCTTCATCTGGCGACTAGCTGCTTAGTAGCGCTAGTCGCCAGAAATATTACCCGGTTTACAAGATATTCCACTTTTTCGGAGTGCTTCCTGCTACTGGCGACTAGCGTTACTAAGCAGCTAGTCGCCAGATGAAGAATTGAATAATGTGAACTTATTGCGGGGTGGTAGTTCCCCTTTAAATGGGGTGTTTAACCATTTGAATGCTAGAGCTGTCTTCTGCTCATTGTGAAGCAATGCATTGGAGACCTCTTTAGCATCCAAGGTGTTAAAAGCCCCATTTAAATCAATGGTAATGCTTATTTTTCCTCATAGTTCAGTTAGTTTGTACCAGAATTGCTCCATTTAGTACATTAGCCTGAGTGGTTTTATCTGAGAAAGCAAGTAGAATTGGAACCGAATGGGTTAATTAATTAATATTCTTTTTCTCTAAGTTCTAGTACCGTGAAGGATGGATGAAAAAATGATTTAGAAATGTGTTTTTTTACGAGCAGGATTTTAAAGGGATGACAAGTATTAAAGTGTCAAGGATTTATGCTGTCCCATCTTTGATGTGAAGTATATGCATTTGTTTGTATAATCTAGTTTTATTAGTTTACAGTATTTTTTCATACAGCAGTGGTGGTCAGTAAGCGGCCCTGGGGCCTCATCTGGCCCTCAGAGACTTCTTCTACGGCTCCAGTCTGTTCTCTGGTATAGTGGGAAGAGGAGATAATTGTTCTTTATCACATCATACACACCCCATTTCATCCCAAAAAGCTCCCATCCTCTTTCTTTTGCCTCAGACCATAGCTGACACTGTTCCACCTTAACTGTTTAGGTACCAGACAGATCAACACACAATGATTTAAAGATTTTGCTAGCATCCAAAAGGTTAATCAGCTTCTTCAACCTTTCTTAGAATTCATAAGCATAACATGTAGTCCTCAGATTAACCTTTCAGTGACAGAGGCTTGGGGATTCGTTATACCCTTCAGGCCAGACACATTTTCTGCAATTTGTTCTATACATCTATTTAGGCATTTCTGGTAACTTTCTAGTTATATATGAAACTCTATATATCATTTTTGTCAGAACAAATCCATCTTTTTATGGTACCTCACAAAAATTAAATTTTATGTCATGTGACAAGGTATGATGTCATAAGTACAAAAAAATCTTAAAGGGGATATATCATCTCTATATGTTTGCCTAAAAAGTTTGTTTATATAGTGACCAGATGAAATAATGTTTTTAATTAAAAAAATTGTTATTTTGCAGAAATTAAGCTTGTAAAGATGATCCAGTGTCTTCCTTCCGGACAGACTGTGGGTACAGCTCTGTACCACAGTCTGTCACTCTTCCTCTGCTTCACTCCCTCTATACAGCCTCCTCCGATGACGGAGGCTTTCTGCATGTAAGCTGGAGTGGTCTCTGGTCAACGAGCGTGCTCCAGCTTACACCCAGAAAGCCTCTGTCATTGGAGGAGGCTCGATAGAGGGAGTGGAGCAGAGGCAGAGTGACAGACTGTGGTACAGAGCTGGTAACTGCAGTCTATCTGGAAGAAAGATATGGGATCATCTTTACAAGCTTAATTTCAGCAAAATAATGATTTTTCTTTTCAATTATTTTAAAAGCCCTGAACCCCCTGAGTACAAAGATACCACATATGTATAATTTTACTTACATGTATTCCCTGCACAGACCCCTAATTATCAGAACCCCAAAATGGTATATATGGTAAAACAGCTCAATAACTATATAAAAGCATATTTCCTGAAAGTAGATATCCCACTACATCAAATGTAGAGATCAATTGTTTTTCTACCCTTAGCCTGATGTGCATATTGTTTCCAGAAGGTGGCTAAAGGAAAAATATAGGCATTATTTTGAATTTCCACCAATTCAAATGGACTGAAATCCTTGAAAACTATGGAATTTCCTAATGTAATAATTAGCTACTTCTCTTATGAGAAAAAGAGAATCCTATTGATATGAGTTGACTTATTGTATGGAGTACCAGAAGCGGAAAACTACACAGACTACAAGCTCTCATTTTTCACACATTTTTTCAAACATGACTTGGTATGACTTGACATACCATTGGGGTGCCAGAAGCACAAAATTATACCTACCTGTTTCTTTTTTAAATAGGCTCCCTGCACTAAATTGGTCCTAACTATTAGAGATATGAAGGGAAGGTCTGCAAGTTATACCACCATGGAAAGTAGGCATTCACGCACCTCAAGTGAGGGGTTATTTGCCTTTCTACCCCGAGGCTGGTGTGGAAATTATTTCCATAAGTTGGTGCTATAGGGAAGATATTTTTGTGGGTTTGAATACAGTAAGGGGTGCCTGAAGCACAAACTACACCTGCAACATTTCTTTTGTGAAATGATCTGCCTGCACTAAAATGGTTATAACCATTACAAATATAAAGAAATAGTCAGTAAGGCATACCATTTTGAAAAGTAAATATTTACCCACATCTAATGAGGGGGGACTTGCCTTTTTACCCCTAGGCTAGTGAAAAAAACTCTTTCCAGACCTGGTGCTATAGGACAAACACATAGTTTTTATGCTTCATCTACCTCAAATACACTAAACTCTTTCCACACCATGGGATTTCCTAGTCTAGCCAGTCTCTAGACTTCTAAGAGATAAATTCTTCTTTGTTATAAATGCTTCAAATCATATTTTATACTATACAACCTATGCACTAAGATCGCTAACATTTGAGACATTTTTGTGCTTTGACTATGGAGAAGTTATCTTCACTTTATCACTTCATCACACCTTAATGCTTCTCTCTCTCTCCAGTTCTTCTAGTTGAATCTGCTTTAGACCAGGTTCACACTGGCTACTTAACAGAACTATAATTCAGCACCATTTAAGCTGCCCGTGTACTGCCTGTATGCCCGATTGACACACATCATGAATTATTTCCCCTTTCTAGTTTCATCTTTCGGGATGCGCTGTGTGTGGCTGCAGACAACTCAGGCAGATGCAGGCAATTATTTTTATTTGGGGAATACTGTGACTGCAATTTCCTCTGGGCGACTTTGGGGGCGACATTTAGATGACTCTCTTTTTATGCGGCAGCATTCTGATGTCACCCTTTTGACTTATGTCGCCCTTCTGGGGGTTGCCATATAGATATCCCCCAGTGACTGAATGCCCAGGCAATTCTGCTGGGAGATCAATAATTGCGACAGAGGGGAATATCATAGCTCCCCTGGTTCCATCGTGCCTGAAGTACAGGGTAGGAGTGGGCGGGATTGGGGAAAGCATTCATCTTCACCAGTGACATAACGTGGAAGACTTTTTTCAGTCATGCCCACTCCTACCCAGATGTTCGGTTTGGATGTAAGTAGGGGAGCCATAATGCTTTTCTGCATCACGTTTACTGATCTCCCAGATGAATCAACTGGGAAATCACAAAGCCCCCCCACAAGTTTTTTTTTTCTTTTAAAGCAGCCACTGCATGCCTGTTGTACCTGCTCACACAGTGGCTGCATTTTGCCAGTACAACTTACAGGCTTAACACAGCAAGTACAGCTGTCCACTCTCATACATTGTATAAGCTTAGCATTCTTCTGGTAAAGCAAAATTGTCAGATAACCATCGGGCACTCAAAGGGTTAAAGGTGGGGAACTTGTGGCCCTCTTGCAGTGGAGGCTACAACACCCATCATCCCCAGCCAACTGCTAGCTGGCTAGGAACGATGGGTATTGTAGTCCTGCACAATCTGGAGGGCTTCAGTTTGCTGACTCCTGCCTTGCTAGGAGTTGAGGGCCACATATGTTGCTCTTGGGGTACATCTGGCTGCCTGCCACTGCCATACATGGTGCATATAAAAGTCAGCTGGAAAAGACTCCAATTTCACCACATTAATCACACAGAATTACTTTAGCATTTTTTAAGATGAGCATTGATGTATATTTTTAATTTTGTTTTACTCAGAACTTGCACAATTATTATGCAGCTACTCTAGAAAGTATGAAATATAAGCCCTGGCAATGTCAGAATATAATAACGGACTGTTTAATTATGGCAGGGATAAGTACATATAACAAACACTGCTCAGACGTGGCTGTTGTTCAGAATTGTATTTGTCACTCCTATTATTTGTCTTGCCTAAGCAAATAGACTAATGGCTGCTTAAGAAGGTGTCTGGGGATGCTTGTCAAGCACTAGGTGTATCATGCATTTAGACTGGTGTTGGGGTGGAAAAGTCACTGGTTAGGGGGATGGGAGCAGTGACCTTGTTCTCTCAACATTCTGTCTTTACACTGAAAGGAACAGATGAGGTCCTGAATTATTCACATCTCTGAAAGCTTATAATTGTTAACAGTGGTGGCAACAGCAGCATGTAGAGACAGTGGGGCATATGTAGAAAGGCTCAGGTGGAACAACTCTGGGGCAAAGCAACTGCTCAGTAGGGAACTCATATAAACAGATTCAATTCCTGTCGATTTAAATGAGGCTTTTAAAGAAACACTAGCACCTACAAGTAGCTTAGGTGATTTTGAAAGAGCTTTCAAAATCCCCTGTATGTTCCACTAGTTACTTTTTTTATTGAGGAAAGTTGTTTTTGCGTTATTTAGATCTATAGATTATGTTAATTAGGGCATGCCATGCAGGCACTTCCTGTCTAAGCCTTACATTACCTCTCCTACTCACTGACACTTAACCCTTTAAGGAAGGCCATCTCCCCTGGTCTTAAGTGACAGTGAGTGAGAAAGGTAATGTAGGTCTCAGACAGGTGTCTGAACGGCATGCTTAATTAGTATAATCTAATGTAAAAATCAAAATAATTCAGAAATTAGTTTTATAAATAAAAAAGTACTTATATGACATATAGGTCATTTTCAAAGCATGTTCAGATTCACTTAAGTTATTTTTAGGTGATAGTGTCCCTTTAACCCCTTGAATGCTAGAGAGGTCGCCAACACAATGCATTATCTCGGAGGCCTCTCTAGCATTCGTGGGGTTAAAACAGTCGCGGAAAACATGGCTGGGACTGATGCGAATTTTAGTCCTGTGTGGCTGGAAGGCCTCAGGTTGCCTAGTCCTCAGTTAAGAGCCCCATTTAACCCTTTGAGTGCCAGTGGGGTAAGCAATGCATTGCTTACCTCTCTAGCACTCAATGTATTGCTTACCTCTCTGGCACTCAAAGGGTTAAATCAATTTACATTTTTTTTTTTTTTTTTTTTTTTTTTAAATGTATTCCCTGTGGTGCAGTTGGTTTGCCCCAGAATTGCACATTTTTGCACTTTTTGTTTGTTTGTTTTCTTCAGAATGTCTACAATAATAAAAACTAATGAGTTCCCTTTAACCCCTTCAGTGCCAGAGGCTTAGGGAATTTTTTGTACCCTGCTGGTCTGTAATATTTTCCGCATTTTTGTTATCCATCTGTTGTGGTATGAATACCATAACATTCTAGTTATATATGGAAAACTATATATAACAAATTCACCCTTTTTATGGCTCTTCAAAAAACTAAATTTTACATAGTCCAACAAGCAATGATGTCATAAATACAAAAAAAGTAAAAAAAAATATTTATTTTGTCAATATCATAATATATATATATATATATCTAAAACAGCAGTATAACTATAAAACCATATATTCCTGAAAGTAGATATTCCACTGCATCAGATGAGGGGTCATTTGCATTACTACCCCTAGCCTTGTGTGCACAAATGTTTCCAGGAGATGGCATTTCCACCACTTCAGGTGTACTGAAATCCTTGGAAACTATGGAATTTATTACTGTATTCATTAACTACTGCTGTTATCAGAAAAATGGCTCCCTACTGGTATGAGTAACAATATGGTAACAATATTGATGCAATAAGGACGCAATATGGTTGCAATATGGGTGCAATACTGACGCAATTTGGGTTCAATACTGGTTTTGGTGGGCTTTGGGTTGGGTTTTGGGTATGTTTTGGTGGGTTTTGGGTTGCTTTTTGGGTATGTTTCAGTGGGTTTTAGATTTGGTTTTGTGGGGTTTGGGTTGGTTTTGGGTTGGGTTTTGTGGGTTTTGGGTTGGTTTTGGTTTGGGTTTTGGGTTGGTTTGGGGTAGCGTTGTGGGTTGGTTTTGGGTTGGGTTTTGGGTTGGTTTTGGTGGGTTTTGTGGATTTTCGGTTGATTTTGGGTTGGTTTTTTGGGTATGTTTTGTTGGGTTTTGGGTTGCTTTTTGGGTATGTTTCAGAATGGGTCTTGAGTTGGTTTTAGGTTGGTTTCGGTGGGGTTTGGGTTGGTTTTGGTGGGTTTTTGGGTTTGGTTTTAGTGGGTTTTGGGTTGCTTTTTGGGTATGTTTCGGTGGGTTTTGGATTTGGTTTTGTGGGTTTTGGGTTGGGTTTTGGGTTGGTTTTGGTGGGTTTTGTGGGTTTTTTGGTTGGTTTTCTGGGTATGTTTTGTTGTGTTTTGGGTATGTTTTGGTGGGTTTTGGGTTGCTTTTTGGGTATGTTTCGGTGGGTTTTGGATTGGGTCTTGGTTTGGTTTTGGGCAGGGTTTTGGGTTGGTTTTGGTGGGTTTTGGGTTTGGTTTTCTGTGTTTTGGTTTGGTATTGGATTGCGTTTTGGGTTGGTTTTCTTGGTATGTTTTGCTGGGTTTTGGGTATGTTTTGGGGGTTTTTGGATTACTTTTTGGGTATGTTTCGGTGGGTTTTGGATTGGGTTTTGGGTTGGTTTTGGTGTGTTTTGGGATACCGATTTGACCCATATTGTATCAGTATTGAACCCAGATTCTGTCAGTAGTGCACCCATATTGCATCCTTAATGCACCCATATTGTTCCCATATTGCACCCATATTGCGTCAGTACTGCACACATATTGCGTCAGTACTGCACACATATTACGTCCTTAATGCACCCAAATTGAGTCAGTATTGCACCTATATTGCGTCCTTAATGCACCCATGTTGCACCCAAATTGCGTCAGTATTGCACCTATATTGCGTCCTTAATGCACCCATATTGCACCAATATTGTTCCCATATGGCACCCATATTGCGTCAGTATTGAACCCAAATTGCGTCAGTATTGCACCCATATTGCACCAATATTGTTCCCATATTGCACCCATATTGCATCAGTATTAAACCGAAATTGCGTCAGTATTGAACGCAAATTGCGTCCTTAATGCACCCAAATTGCTGCAGTATTGCACCCAAATTGCGGCAGTATTGCACCCATATTGCATCCTTAATGTACCCATATTGTTCCCATATTGCTCCCATATTGCATCAGTATTGAACCTAAATTGCATCAGTATTGCACCCATATTGCGTCCTTAATGCACCCATATTGCACCAATATTGTTCCCATATTGCACACATATTGTATCAGTATTGCACCCATATTGCGTCGTTAATGTGTCCTTATTGCACCAATATTGCACCCAAATTGCATCATTAATGCACCCAAACTGCGTTATTAATGCTGCGACATGTTAATGCGCTATATGGTGAATGCGCCATTCGGAACAACGCAAAATGTAGAATTTGCCACACTTTATGAAGCAAAACTGTAATTGCGACACTTTAAATGACACGGCCGAATAAATGCGTCATTTTATGAAGCAAAACCTTACATGGGACAGTAAACCGAAAAAAAGATACTTCAGTTACTTTAAAGATACTAAAATTTTCAACACAATGGAATGTTGTATTGTATTCAGTTTTTAATGCTGGCCTGTGAAAAATGGTACCTCATTGGTATTGATTACCATACAGTAGTGGGTACCAGGAGCATGGCTACCAGTGGAAAAAGGATGAGGTGGATGTATGGTTTCATATCTATGAGTGGACCAAGGCTTGGGTGGGTGGGTGGGGGTAAGATAGGATATGTGGAGGAAGGAGGCAGTAGAACCAGGCAGAGAGGGATTGGACAGTATATGTGAGGATTCTTTGACTTCCAGTAGGCAATGGAACCAGCCTAGGGGGTCTGACAGTGTAGGGATCTGTGACTTCCAGCCAGCAGTTGAACAAGGCTGGAGGGTCAGATAGAGTATATGAGGACATGTGAATACCAGTGGGCAGGAACCATGCTGGGGTTCAGAAACAATGTATCTGATGGATAATGGAGATGAGTCACAGAGGTGTCTAATGCATTGCAAAGCACCCCTCTTGTACACATTTTATTTGATTTATTTTTAGTATTATTTTTTTTATACTAACACCTCATGGGTGGGCATCAGGACCCCTCTTGAGGCCCCTCCCCACAGCTGTTAATCTTCCAGTCAACAGTAGAGGGATGCCATCATGCATGTCCCTGGAGAAGAGGAGACTTTCCTCGATCCCTTCAATTTCTACCAGGACATTCGGGTAGGAGTGGAAGCAGGGGAGCCATGTTACTCCCATGTGTTGTGACTATTGATCTCCCAGGGTTATTGGCTGAGAAAGGAATAGATGGGGGGGGGGGCATTAGGAGCGGTCCTGATGTTCTTGCAAAAGGTCTGAGATATTTCTTTTTTAATTGTGGCCACCTCATGCTGGTAATACAGGCTTATGCAGCAACCATTGGGAGTATGGCGTACGGGCTTGGCACAGCGAGAATAGCTGGCCAAGCCCATACACTGTATCACTATGGCACTCTACAGGTTAAAGATTATCCTTTCAGGTTTGTTTTGGATATATTATTATTATGATTAATTTGGAGGGTTGATATTGAGAATAAGGATTTTGTTTTCTATAGCATTCAAGGGGTTAAAATCTCCATTTAAATCAAGGGATTTGTATTTGTCCCCTTTGGTGCAGTTGATGTGTTCCAGAATTGTTTTTACTTTGTTTTTATACCTGTTGGTCTATATGCTCTAACCCACCAAACCCCCACCCCCCAAAAAAAAGTTAATGAATAAAATAATCGTTAACATACAGAACTGAATATTCATGACTTGCAGAATCTTCAATTATCCCTCTGCCTTGTGAACATTCCACCCAGCAAATTCCACTTGTTTAATTAAAGAGTATTGTCACCTAAAAATTAATAGGGTTCATACCCTTTTAAATACGAGGTACCCCATATCCTGCATTTATAACAATTATTTGTGCATAAGCCCCCAAACTATATTATAAATGTGCTTTTCCTATTAATGTGACCACTCTTTGTCTATACAAGTTATAAGAGCAATGTCTGGCATGTTTTAGCTAAACAAATGAATAAGAGTTGGGTTTCAGTGCTATGAACTGGATAGTCCTAATATCAAAACAATTATCAATGAACGGAAAAGTGATGGAAAGTGGCTAATTTTACCTTTTATTTTGAAAGTTTTAAGAACTTTTCAACCAAAGATAAATGTATAAAGCCCATTTGTTTAAGATTTGTTGGTAATTAAAGGGTCATATTTAAAAGAAGTAAAATTAAGTTTATAAATATATCTATATGAGAATAATTCACAGAAAATTTGAAAATGAGAATATTTATTCATATACATAGCTGTCACTATATACTTTCATTAAGAACAGGTCATAACTGGAGCTAAGATTTAATCACTAAAACTGCCTTTATTTTTAATGTAGGGTGACCAGATTTACATTCTGCCATTCCGGGATATGTGGTCACCCTAGTCCCGCGGCTGAGGCTCCCGCCGGCGCTGACCATCTTTCTGAGGCTGACATAGTAAGAGTTCCCAGTGGGAACTCTTACTCTGTGTCAACCTCAGAAAGATGGTCAGCAGCGGCGGGAGCCTCAGCCGCGGGTCTCACTTACAGCACCAGCATACCTGCTCCACCCCAACTGTCTCGCACGTACCAGGCCAGCCATCCAATGAAATGTACTTGCTATATGGTCTTCACTGGCAGGCTCAGCCAGCCAATGAGGACCATATAGCAAATACATTTCATTGGCTGGCTGGAGTGGCGCATGTTGCTCTATTCCGGGACTCTTTGTTGTCCCGGTGGGGGGTCGACCCGGGACGCGGGACACAGACCCTCAACAAGGGACAGTCCCTGGCATTCTGGGACGTGGGGTCACCCTATTTTAAGGCAATTAGTGAATTTCTTTATACATACGTGGTGACACAGTTCATATTTGGACAATACCATTTCTACTCCACCTTTCCAAAAAGTCAGCTGACTGGAGTTAGTACTTTCCGAAAATGTTGCTAAGCATTTATACTTACCTGTGCTTTGTTTTTACAGACACACTCTTTATTCCTCCACTTTTATAAAACTCCACCGATTTATGACACGTGACAGTATTTTATTTACAGCTATAATACTGTTATGATATATTTATTCTAACTATATATATCTATATATATATCTATATATATACTCCTTTCCTAATACAACATACAGTTGCCTTTGCATGTACAATTGCCACTAAACTTAATCATAAAGGCCTTGTTATAGGTTATTTGGATCTTCAGTCATGCATCATTAGATTAATGGCTACACAGCTTTCTGTAACATGATGAAGCCCCACTCTGCAGTGGTAATGTAGCCTGTATCTGAATTATGGTCTGACTGTGAACGTGGCAGTCTATATAAGTACGTGTTACTTGTGACAGTGTGCATGAGTGTATGTGAATGTCAGTCTGTCAAAGCAACCTTGTGGCACATTTATCAAAAATTCTGTGGGCATTAGAAGGGTTCTTTTTTACTTTGTGATTGCAGCACCAGTTCCATTGAGTCTAACAACACCTGGATGATGGCAGGTTGCTCACCCATTTACGTTAGTACAGCTCTGACACTTGAAATCAAATATATTCCAGTGTTGGGAGGTATATTAGCTTAAAGGAGCAGTAAACTTTTTTATGAAAAAAAAATGTTACAGGATTTTTCCTACTGAGTGAAACAAGTATTCCCTTCTGGGAGATTTTAAATCCAAACGTTATTACAGTGTGAACTTATTTTTTTATTTGTTCTTTTAACCTTTTACATGCCAGAGATACGCATTGTTAAGCAATATACTGGACTCCTCTCACCTACTAAAAGGGCTAAATCAAACTGGTAACAACAATTCCAACTCGTGTCCAAAAGGAAAATTTGATTATAGTGCACTTTTTGGGAAATCTTGACTCACTTGACTACATCTCTATAAAGTAAGTGATAAAAAGACCAACTGTGGGCCACAATGGAAAATTCTTGTGTGTTGTTTACTAATGAAAAAAAGCTTGAACTGCAATAATTGTTAAATAAAAAATATCTCCCATCAGCAGGTGTTTTCTTGCTTTGCCAAGTAGGAAAAGCCCTAGAAGAGAAATATTGGTCATAAAAAATGGCTCCTTTAAGACTGAAGACTGCTTCTAAATTGGACCTAAATCTAGTTACTATTATTTCAGTTTTGGTCAGTTTTGAGCTGTTACATCAGGTATCACATTTTTCTGTTAACTTCATAGGAATGTAGGTCAAAAAGGTCCAAGTTAATATTTCACGTGGATTCCCTAACCTGTTCTCTCAGAACAAAGGAGTGTCTGTGCAGTGGCCTCGCTGTTTCAGCAGGTAATCTTCAAGGGAGTCAGTTACAATTTGTGTAACAAAGCGGGGCCTTCACAGTCCTATTTTCACCACCTATATCTAGTGTGTATATACAGCTTCACTACAAGGTGTTTTTTTATGAGATATGTTTTTAGCTTACAAATCCCTAGAAAAGCAAGAGTGACATAAATCCTTGTAATATAACCTTATCATGTTTTATAATATATTTCTGTGAAACCTGACAAATCCGGTAGGTAAATAGCCCTTTTCACTACCTATACAGGCTGATGTGACTCAGAAAAACTAGAGTAATTCTAGGGCAAGCCAAATGCTCCATAGGGGTAAATAAAACTCCAATTTATTTATTTATTTATTTTAAGGTCTCTGAAACATTGGTTTGCATTGTGTTGGACATCTCTAGTATTCAAGGGGTTAAAATCCTCATTTTTTTTTTAAATTTGTCTCCCTCTGATGCAATTGGTTTGCCCCAGAATGACTTCAGTTAATCTTAGTACATCGGTCTCATACTGTTTAACCCTTTGAGTACCAGAGGGGTATGCAGAACAATGCATTGCATGCCCCTCTGGCACTCAAAGGGTTAACTTCATCAACTTCCTAAGGGTGCTGTAGAAATCTGTAACAGGTTGCTTTGTAAGGAATAGCATACCTTTGTAGTCTATAGACTGTTAAGATGTCATTCTTTCTGAAAGCATTTTTAAATTACAGATTCCTTTTTTCCAGAAATCCATATATATCCTGTCCTGTTGAAATATTTTCTGCATATTGCATCAAACACCATACAGCGCACATATCAAAAATAACATCAGTGTCTCAGTGATCCCACACCATCGTGCTTTGTAACAAGTGCAAAATAACACAAACGTGTATCTCAGTCTAGGTCTGTAGGCATAACATTAACCCTTTGAATGCCAAAGGTTTCACAATGAGTTGCACATGCTTCTGGCACTTAGGCTTAATGTACACTTATGATATTCTCACAACCTTGTTCCTGTAGGAACATGTTTTGTAAAAAGCCTGGTGTTGCAATGCACACCCCCAAAATGGCTTCTGTCAGCCATTTTGAATGTCATAAAACTGGCCATTCAGCTGGCTGAAGGATTGAACTCAACTTATACCCCAGAAGTTTGCAGTTTTCAAAGCAAAATATGTCTATGGAAATGAGAGGTCAGATCCCACTTAACTGCATAACTGGATATTTCAGAGTCCAGCAGGGGAGCACACGGGGTCTCTGTTCAGTCCTCTGTCCAGCTTCTCCTCGGTTCAGAAGGGGCTCACATCTCAACTACAGCTACCTCAGCCATTCACAGGGGAGAAGACCTTCCAACAGTTCCATAGCTGTGTGATAAAAAGCCACTCATTCTTTTGATTTTCCCTAGAGAATGTCTTATACTATAAAGTACTGGGTCTTCTGGGACTGAGCCTCAGAGAGGCAGGTGTATTGAACTATTTCTGTGCAATAATGAGTGCAAAGAGCTGTATTTTTACTGCTGAATATTCCTGTGTCTGCTTAAATGAACAATAACCTTTATTTTTACTTTTTGTATTCTGCAAATACATGATATATGTATAGTCAAATTGTCTAACCACTTATATTATTTTTATTTTCATAGCTTATTTTTTACACTTTTATGTCCTTGACAGTGAGTTACCTTGATCTCAGTTTCCAGTATGTTTGTTGGTAGAAAGCAGGATATAATGCCATGTTATAGTCTCCTTTACATTTTTATCATTTTTATATTGTATCAGTAAACCATGGTCCCTCACAGGAAGCTCCCTGCAAACCCATCCATGAAGCTCACTGTCAAGGACATAAGTGTAAAAATATTGGTGAAGGTGAGAAAAAAAACTATAGACAATTTGATTTATACATATTAACCCCTTAACGACAATTGACTTACCAGGTACGTCCCGCAGAAACTGTCACTTAGTGACAGAGGACATACCTGGTAAGTCCCGGAATTCTGGGACTCCGGACTCGTTTAAAAAAAAAAAAAAAAAAAAAAAAGTACCACGGACATTAAGGTGACAGCCACGAACGCATGCGGCTGTCACTAAGGGGTTAAGAATTTGAAATATATGTAGTCATAATAAACAGTTAGTATTACATTAATTCCTGTGTGCAAAGTTCTCTGAGTGAGTAAATAACCACTTTGAAATGTGTGAACCAAAGGGGAGTTGTTTGTGTTTCACGGCATACCATTCCTCTGCTGGTTAGGCTATACACAGAGATAATTGGAACAGGCATTTTACATTTCCTTACTCCTGCTATAAGAGTATCCTTAAAGCACTGGAGGCAGATTTAGAAAATTGGAGCAATATGGACATATGTGTTAAAATGGCTGTAACAAAGAGTCCGTTAGTTATAAACATAAGAACACCAGGGGACTGAAAGCTGTGTAGTAAGTTTTATCTACAATAGAGTAACAACGTTTGTAAAAAAGTTGCTCAGCGAATGTATAAAGAAATGTCACTATTTGCAACAATTTTTTGACATAATTATCGCCAGAATTGTAACGCCAGGTACGTGCTGTCCTTAAGCATTCCAGGTGTTAAAGTATGCATAATAACACCATATTTATAAAAATGCCTTTAATCATGTCATAAGGGCTGTTCTTTTAAGGGATAGTAATACTTTGTTTTAACTTTATTTTATTTTATAGGCATTAAAAAAACATGAAGAATGATATAAGTCTTATCTCTCAAACCTTTATGGTTTGAGAGATATTCACAAGCAAAGTTTCCCCTCCCGCCCCTTTTACCTAGTGTAAGCCATCTCTTCTCAGATGTGGAATACAGTCCATAGACCAGACAGATAACAGAAGGGGACACTCTTATACCTATGAAAACAATGAAATCCCTGCCCCCCTTGACAAGCTTTTCAGGTTTTTCCCTTATCTTAATTGAAGATTGTCCCTCTCTGCAGTCTACCTGGGCACCTCCCTTCTGCTTTGGCTGAACATTGTGACATCAGTAAAAGGGGCGGGAGGAGGACACTTTGTCATTGAATTACTCTTGAACAACAACTCTGACAGAATTGAAATAACACTCTCCAAAGTCCAAATACTATGATGATTAATTAGAGCTGTTTTTATTATGAAACATTACTATCCCTTTAAAAGGTAAGAAGAACTTTTTTTTATAAATCTCACTCTTGGTTCTCTAAGGGCGAGAGTTAAAAATGTTATGGTAACAGAACTTGTCTGTAATCAGAATAACAATGTTCTTATACCATGGTCTGTCATTTTTTTACATTCTATTCCGCCATCTCTGTCAAAGGGAAGCAGTAGTCTTAAAAATTGGCATGGTTTAATCTACAGTCATATTGTAAGGTATTTTGAGAAAAAAATATTATTTTAGCCATCACTTTTTCAAAGACAAAATTAAAGACATTTTTAACATCAGAATTTTTAAGGACATTGCTCATCAAGATATTCTTACCATCATTTTTAACGCTTTACAATACCATTTTCATATGTGATGGATTTACTTCTGAAAATATTGTCCTTTTACCACCAACTCACGATCTGACAATTTTTTCATTATGACGACTTTTTGAACATCTCACCCTTAGACATGAGCTAGAGATGTTGTGTGCAGAAATATACCAAGGCATCTATAATTGAACTTGTGCAAGTTTAACAAAATGGTGCTGCTCATGTTCCCGTACCCTAGTTTCATACATTCTCCTCAGGGAATTCCCAAATGACTGCAACTTTGTACTGCTTACTTCTGCCTTGCCAGTCCTCCTTCCCATTCAATCCTTCTTACTCTTCTCCTATCCCTCATCTTATCCATTCCTCCTACAAAGATAACCACATATGTGTTTAACCCAGGAGTTCTTATAAAAAACACACACTACAGGATTGCAGTGATTCCTATGCCTTCTTTCAAAATGAAAGATAGGTGGCGTCCTTAATACAGTTAATGTAATACTGATCCATTGTTCACCTCAAGTACAGCCTACTGAGGGACTGAGGCATAATTGTTCCTATGTATACCCAATATAGTTTTGTGAGGTTTTTTAGTAAACTCATAGTAAATCTTTATTTTGTACACTGGTGGATTATAAAATTTCCTTGTGGTGCCTGGACAAGAACTATTGATTGAAGGGTTTATATCACATCACAAAATTCTTGGATTTTCAGATCACTTATTGATTGTTGGTTAATTTCCTTCCATTGTAACTAGATCTGCCATGTAGCATCACCTTAATCTAGTGATTAAGGAGGAAGGACTTTTTAAACAATGTTTTATTTGCAGTTAAATTAGTTGTTACAACAAATAACAATGGGATAACTTTTAAAGGGTTAGTAATGCCTTATATAAATAAAAAGTAAGATTGTAGATAATCAAAAAATAAATCCATTGATGCCAGTCCGATCTCTCAGAGCTTTATAGTTTGAGATATATAAGGTTTTAAAGCCCCCTCCCTTGCACTGACATCAGCCTCTAGCTAACAGAAGAAAATTGTGGCCCTGGGACCGGCCGGCGACTCTTCAGCAGAGCCGAAATACCGCAATCTAAAAAGAAATACTTCACTGGAACAGTCTACAAAGTGTGCTTGCATAACAGGCACATTTTGTAGACAGTTCCAATGAAGCTCTGCTGAATAGGCACCTCGAGTTGGCCAACACAAAATTCCTGCTGTCAGCTTTACAGCTGACATCAGTGAGGGGGGAACTTTATCTCTGTATATCTATCAAACCATAAAGGTTTGAGAGATCAGACTGGTATCGATGGATTTATTTTTGATTATCTACAATATTACTTTTTATTTATATAAGACATTACTAACCCATTAAATAGTAGGTAATAGGTCAGTTCTCCTATCTAAAATTATGTTACCTGTGCTTTTGTGTACTAACCCTTTAAATGTCAGATAGGTATCTATACCTCTCTGGCACACAAAGGGTGAAATTAAAAAAAAAATCTGGATTATAGCGTTTTGCTGTTAGCTTGCTGAAGATGATATTTCTAGTCCGTCAACAGCTGGAGGTCCTCGCATTGCCATACCCTGCTCTTAGTGCTCAAATATGGTCACTTCATAATTGTAAGAGTTTTCCTTTTGATATCGTTTGTAAAAGATCTTTTATCTCTTGGGTGGTAGAGAGATCTGCAAAACCTGGAAAAGCAAGGGGATGGAGACCTCAGTTCATTGGAGACATCTATAATATTCTAGGGTTTAAAGTGTACTTGGCATACAATCGTTTTTGGATCCTCACAGCAGCACTGTTGCTTTCAATATTGTGCCTTCATCTATATCTATTACCTGTATGCCTTATTATAATAGTATCACACTTGGATGCCAATTTAGAGTTGGTTAAGGCTTGTGAAACTGTAGTTTTTGCCTACGCGCTTTGCGTGGGCACAAATGGGAGATAAAATGAATAAGAAGGTCTTATTAAAAAAATATAAGTCATTTTGCATAATATTCAGTAAAGTAATGAAGAAGCAGGCATAGTGTAGGTGTGTGTAATCCTAATATATTTAAATTGGTTTAGCACTTTTTATGCCAGTCAAATAGCACCTTCCTTGCATATGTCCAATCTGTGATCCATGAAAGAAATGTTATTTTATTGTTTATCTTTTATCTATTTTTTTTAACCCTCAATGTTCTTCTTTATCTTCTCTCATGTACAGTGTATTTCTGAAATTAAACCGTTTGAATGTTTGTAATATGATATATTATGTTTTATTTCTCATAAAGTGGACCTTCATGGAAAATAGCCAATTTGCCATGTTAACTAAATGTCCAGCAAATTTTGAATTTAGGAAGTATTTACACTTTTATTTCTTGGAATGTGAAAGGGAAAGTTTCCTGATGCAGTAAAGCACTTCATTAGCATATAGAATGTCATTGAATACCTTAATTAGCATATGTAATGCAACTGAGCAAGCTTTGTTAGCATATGAAACTGCAAGGGTACTGCAATTAGCATTCATTAGTATACATTAACATCCAGTACTAAAAATTAAAATCTCATTAACTTTACATTTGCTGGTCTTTTGGTTAAAAAGACAAATGTAGCATTTGAAGGGTTAATGATGTTTTTTGAGATATGCAAACTTGAATCAAGGTGACAAGTCCACTTTAAAATATTGAGCATAAATGTAATTGCATAAGGCACCTAATTTGCAGGCTTGTATCAATAATGCTGTTACGTTTTGGGTGTGACGAGCACAATCCCAGTCCCCTTGCACTAGACCCTTGCATTCAGTTTATGGTGGACCTCAAATTCTGCTCACTACATGTGGTAATCTTAATGGTGTAAGAACCAGAGGGAGTGAGTGGCGCATTGCCGAGCCATGTCCTACACGTTAGTCTGGTCCTTGATGTGTTAAGCAAGCTCTTGCATTTGAAACAAATATCAGCAACTGTGATGTCCGCCTCCATGGATATGACTTCCAGTACAGACTAAAGATGTTCTCTCTTGAATAACGGTACAAGGATAAAATTCACAGGGGCCATTAAGATTCTCTCTACATAGTATTGTGCATTGAGGTGTTAGGTCTCATTTAATTACTCCCAAATGTCCTAGTTTGTATAATGTCTTACATGTTAGAGACCTCTCTAAAGTATTGCTTCATATTGTGTTCGATATGTCCCTAACACCTAAAATGACATGAGTTAATACTCACCCTACCCTGCACTCCACGATAGCATGTGTAAAAGCTCTCAATTTATTTTGTGAGGCGTAAAATCTATGTACCAAAATGTGAGAGGATCCGAGGACGAATAAGAACACAAAGGCTTGTTCTACAGCTAGTCACTGCTAAGAAGTGTGACATTTCAGCTCTCTAGTGACATTAAAGTGGAGAAGGCTCCATGTACATATTAGATTAATCTCATCCAAAATAATCTCATCCAAAATGACAGTCCAGTTCCAAAATTATGGGCAAGTCCTCTCTGCACGGGAACACCGCTAAACCCAGGCATCATTTTTGGCATTGTTAGGCCTCCTCAGTGAGATACAGCTGGCATTCATAGGTACTGAGAAAGTCCATGTCTCAATTACCCTTCAACCTACTAAGATTGTTAACAAAAAACTTGCCAAAATATAATAAGCTCTGAGGATGAACGAAAGCACAATGACTTGTTTTAAGACAAGTCGCTGCTCAAAAACGTCACATTTTAGCTTTCTAGTGCTATTATAGAGGAGAAATGTCTACATTAGTGTTGAGCGAGCATGCTCGGCCGATGCTCGGATCGGCTCGAGCATCGCTCTGCTCGGCACATGGCGGTACTCGTACGAGTACCGCATGTGCTCGCCCGCCATGTTCGGGTCTCCTCCCCGCACGTTTTGCGGCTGCTGCGCAGCCAATAAACGTGCAGGGAGGCTCTGACATCGGTGTAATGCCAGCAGCCATGTTGGCTGCTGGCATTACACTGATTGGCTGGCCAGAACCCGTGGTCGGGTGCTGTATAGCACCTGACCATCGAGTTCGGCTCAGTCTGAGCCAGGGAGAGCTGAGGATAGGAAGGGAAAGGCAGTGTAGGGAGGAAAAAAACAAAAATTGTGCAAAAAAAGAACCAAAAGTCCTTTTTAGGACTACTGTGTGTGGGGGCAGCAGGTTATTTTGTGTGGGGGGAAAAAAACAAAAAAAAAAAAAAAAAAATATTCTGTTTAGTGTGAAAAGTTGCAGATTAGAGCACATTCTGTTTAGTGTGCACAGTTGCAGATTAGAGCACATTCTGTTTAGTGTGCAAAGTTGCAGATTAGAGCACATTCTGTTTAGTGTGCAAAGTTGCAGATTAGAGCACATTCTGTTAAGTCTTCAAACTAAAATATCAAAGTCACATATTCCATTCAGTGTGCGTCGCCGCAGTTTAGCAGCACATTCTGTGTACTGTGCAGAGTTGCAGAATAGGAAGAAATACTGTTAAGTCTTCAAACTAAAATATCAAAGTCACATATTCCATTCAGTGTGCTTCGCCGCAGTTTAGCAGCACATTCTGTGTACTGTGCAGAGTTGCAGAATAGGAAGAAATACTGTTAAGTCTTCAAACTAAAATATCAAAGTCACATATTCCATTCAGTGTGCTTCGCCGCAGTTTAGCAGCACATTCTGTGTACTGTGCAGAGTTGCAGAATAGTAAGAAATACTGTTAAGTTTTCAAACTCAAATATTAAAGTCACATATTCCATTCAGTGTGTATCACCGCCGTTTACCAGCCTATTCTGTGTACTCTGCAGAGTTGCAGAATAGTAAGAAATACTGTTAAGTTTTCAAACTCAAATATTAAAGTCACATATTCCATTCAGTGTGTTTCACCGCCGTTTAGCAGCCTATTCTGTGTACTCTGCACAGTTGCAGAATAGTAAGAAATAGTGTTAAGTTTTCAAACTCAAATATCAAAGTCACATATTCCATTCAGTGTGTATCACCGCCGTTTAGCAGCCTATTCTGTGTACTCTGCAGAGTTGCAGAATAGTAAGAAATACTGTTAAGTTTTCAAACTCAAATATTAAAGTCACATATTCCATTCAGTGTGTTTCACCGCCGTTTACCAGCCTATTCTGTGTACTCTGCAGAGTTGCAGAATAGTAAGAAATACTGTTAAGTTTTCAAACTCAAATATTAAAGTCACATATTCCATTCAGTGTGTTTCACCGCCGTTTAGCAGCCTATTCTGTGTACTCTGCAGAGTTGCAGAATAGTAAGAAATAGTGTTAAGTTTTCAAACTCAAATATCAAAGTCACATATTCCATTCAGTGTGTATCACCGCCGTTTAGCAGCCTATTCTGTGTACTCTGCACAGTTGCAGAATAGTAAGAAATACTGTTAAGTTTTCAAACTCAAATATTAAAGTCACATATTCCATTCAGTGTGTTTCACCGCCGTTTAGCAGCCTATTCTGTGTACTCTGCAGAGTTGCAGAATAGTAAGAAATAGTGTTAAGTTTTCAAACTCAAATATTAAAGTCACATATTCTGTGTAAGATGAAGAAGGCGTGTAAAAAGGGACGGGGAAGTGGACGTGATCCTGAAAGTTCAGGGCGCGGGTCAGGACGCGGAGAAACTGTGCCTGGTGCCAGAGCACAAGAAAGAAAGACATCCACCATACCTAGCTTCATGTGTAATTTTACAGGGCGTCGCAGGACATCACTCTCGAGGTCCGACCACTGCGAACAGGTGGTCGGTTGGATGACAGCTGATACTGCTTCCAGTCGGTTAAGCACCACCCTGTCTTCCACCAAGTCCACTCTCAGTAGCCAAGAGTCTGGTCAACATAATCCTCACTCTGATCATCCTTCCTCCCACCATACACGGTCTGGTCAAAGAAGTGATCCCACACTGGGATATAGTGAGGAGCTCGTCTCATCACCAATCCTTCATTTGACCCTCTCTCCAAGCACGCTTGCAGAGGAACATGACATCTTGTGCCCTGATTCACAACCTCTAGAGGCTACCCAATCACAAGAAGATGACAGATGTGAACGGCATTTAAGGTCAAAGGAAGTAGTGGATGATGATGATGATGATGAGACACAGTTGCCATTAAATCAACCACTATTTCCGTCTCAAGACCTTGTTCAGGAGAATGTTATACAGTTGTCAATGACTGAGTATGTGGTGGGATCAAGACTTGAGGAGGATGATCAGAGTGAGGAAGTGGAGGAGGACTTGGTGGACGATGAGGTGACTGACCCCACCTGGGAAGGTGTAGAGCCGAGCGATGTCAGCAGTCCTGAGGGTGAGCCATCTGCAGCACCGCAACAGGCTGGAAGAGGCAGTGGTGTGGCTACAGAAAGAAGGAGGACCGCACCAAACCGGCCCGCAAATGTTCCACGGAGCACCCCCTTGCGTAAATCTACCTTGCCAAAGGGTAGGTGTTCCGCGGTATGGCGTTTTTTTAAGGAAAGTGCGGACGACAAAAGAATTGTAGTTTGCAACCTGTGCCACACCAGAATGAGCCGAGGCATGAACACTAGAAACCTCACCACCACCAGCATGATCCGACACATGGCATCCAAGCACCGTAGTAAGTGGGAGGAACGCCTGGATCGCCCATCTGTGTCTGCAGGCCACACCACTGCCTCCTCTTCCCCTGTTTTCGGTGCCGGCCAATCGCCTGTCGAAGGCGCAGGCCCGCATACCTCCCGCCCTGCACCTGTACCATCTGAAGCACCATCAGCGACCACATCCACTTCCCTGTCCCAGCACAGCGTCCAAATGTCGTTACCCCAGGCATTTGAGCGCAAGAGAAAGTACCCAGCCACCCACCCACAGGCCATAGCACTAACCTCACACCTTTCCAAATTACTGGCCATCGAAATGCTGCCATTTAGGCTTGTGGACACTGAGTCCTTCCGCAGCCTGATGGCAGCAGCTGTCCCTCGGTACGCGGTCCCCAGCCGCCACTACTTTTCCCGGTGTGCCATCCCCGCATTACACCACCATGTGTCCCGTAACATCACCCGTGCCCTGACCAACGCAGTTACTGGGAAGGTCCACTTAACGACTGACACATGGACAAGTGCTTGTGGCCAGGGACGCTACATTTCCCTGACGGCACACTGGGTGAATGTCGTGGAGGCTGGGAGCGACTCGGACCCTGGGATGGCACGGTTGCTACCCACGCCGAGGATTGCGGGCCCTACCTCCATCAGGGTTTCCACCAGCACCTACGTTATTGGCTCCTCCTCCTCCGTTTCCACCTCCGAATTATCTACACGCAGCGCCACTCCCCCATCAGCCAGTAGCTGGAAGCAGTGTAGCACTGCAGTGGGGAAGCGTCAACAGGCCGTGCTGAAGCTGATCTGCCTTGGGGACAAACAGCACACGGCCTCAGAGCTGTTGCAGGGGATTAGTCACCAGACCGAGCAGTGGCTCTCGCCACTCAACCTGCAACCAGGCATGGTTGTGTGTGATAATGGGCGTAACTTGGTGGCGGCTTTGGAGCTCGGCAAGCTCACACACGTACCATGCCTAGCGCATGTATTTAATTTAGTGGTGCAGCGATTTCTAAAAACCTACCCCAATGTGCATGATCTCTTGACCAAGGTGCGCCGCGTGTGTGCACATTTCCGTAAGTCATCTACAGCTTCGGCCGGCCTGTTGAAGCTGCAGCAGCGCTTACAATTGCCAGCTCACCGGCTGCTGTGTGACGTGAGCACGCACTGGAACTCCACCTTCCACATGTTGGCCCGGCTTTGTGAGCAGCAGAGGGCAGTAGTGGAGTACCAGCTGTTACACGGTCGTCGCCTCTCCGTTCAACTTCCTGTAATCAGAAGTGAGGAGTGGGAATGGATGTCAGACCTCTGCGAGGTTTTACGCAATTTTGAGGAATCGACACAGATGGTGAGCGGCGATAACGCTATTATCAGTGTAACCATCCCACTTCTGTGTCTACTGAAACGCTCGCTGCTCACAATTAAAACCGACGCTTTGCATGTGGAAGAGGTGGAAATGGGGGAGGAAGAGCTTACACAAGGTGATAGCCAGAGCACCCTCACTTCGTCTTCTCAGCGACAATTGGAGGAGGCGGAGGAGGAGGAGGAGGAGGAGGAGGAGGAGGAAGACACGGTTGCCTCCGCTACAGAGGGTAGCCATGGAACTTTAGTTCCATCTCTTCAGCGTGGGTGGGCAGAAGAGGAGGAAGAGGATGAGGAGATTGAGAGTCATCCTCCTGGTGAGGACAGCGAAATCTTGACTGTTGGTACTCTGGCACACATGGCTGACTTTATGTTAGGCTGCCTTTCCCGTGACCCACGCGTTATACGCATTTTAAACAACACGGATTACTGGGTGTTCACCCTTCTGGACCCCCGCTACAAAGAGAATTTCTCATCTCTCATTCCTCCGGTGGAGAGGACAAGCAAAATGGTGCAATACCAGAAGGTTCTTGTCGAAAAATTGCTCCAAAATTTTCCATCTGACAACGCTGGCGGCAGAGTACGTGCTACCTTGGCCAACCGAGAAGGGGAGAAAAGGGGAGCACACAGCAGTTCCGAGAAAGGCAGGGCAACACTCTCCAAGGCGTGGGACACCTTCATGACACCCCGCCAGCACCCTCACCCTGATGCGCAGCCTAGTGTCACAAGGAGGGAAAAGTTTTGGAAGATGGTGAAGGAGTACGTAGCAGACCGTGTCAGCGTCCTCAATGATCCCTCTGTGCCTTACAACTACTGGGTGTCCAAGCTGGACACGTGGTATGAACTGGCACTCTACGCCTTGGAGGTGCTGGCCTGCCCTGCCGCCAGCGTTCTGTCTGAGCGGGTATTTAGTGCTGCTGGTGGCATCATAACAGATAAGCGTATCCGCCTTTCCACCGACAATGCTGATAGGTTGACACTTATAAAAATGAACAAGGCCTGGATTTCCCCTGACTTCTCCACTCCACTGGAGGAAAGCCCCGGGGGAACATAAACTCACTTTACATATATTATTTACAATGATGGGAATACTCTGTATTCCCATTCACCCCTTCCACCCAAAAAACAGGTATATGGTTGACTCTTAATCTTCTCATCCTCCTCCTCCTCTTCCATATGCCCTGTGCTATAATTTTTATATAGGGCCAGCTCACCAGCGGGCCCTGTGATATAATTTTTATATAGGGTCAGCTCACCAGCGGGCCCTGTTTGCCAATTTTTATATAGGTCAGCTCACCAGCGGGCCTTCTCATATAATGTTTTATTGGGTCAGCTCTCTAGCGGGCCCTCTCATATAATGTTTTATAGCGTCAGCTCACTAGCGGGCCTTCGCATATAATGTTTAGGATGGTCAGCTCTGCAGCAGACCCTCACCCATAATGTTTTAGATGGTCAGCTCAGCGCACGTTTCCCTCTTAATCATGGCCTCAGTTCAATAAAATCAAGGAAATTTTTGGGAGAATTTGCCTCTGTGCACGTTTCCCTCTTAATCATGGCCTCAGTTCTGAAAATCAAGGAAATTTTTGGGAGAATTTGCCTCTGTGCACGTTTCCCTCTTAATCATGGCCTCAGTTCTGAAAATCAAGGAAATTTTTGGGAGAATTTGCCTCTGTGCACGTTTCCCTCTTAATCATGGCCTCAGTTCTGAAAATCAAGGAAATTTTTGGGAGAATTTGCCTCTGCGCACGTTTCCCTCTTAATCATGGCCTCAGTTCTGAAAATCAAGGAAATTTTTGGGAGAATTTGCCTCTGCGCACGTTTCCCTCTTAATCATGGCCTCAGTTCTGAAAATCAAGGAAATTTTTGGGAGAATTTGCAGATGATATACAAGTAAATATACAGCAAATATTGTTTGGTAACAATTTTTCGCCTAAAGTCGTTTTTATTTTCCTTTTTGTGTGTTTTATGGTCAGTCTGTAAAAATGGCGTACTACGGGCGAAAGATCGTTCCCAGCAGCGATGTTGGAGTCCAAGATGCATCCAGACATCCTCCCTATGCTGTCCCTGAACCATTTCTGTAGTGTTTCCATCTTTTTCTGCCCTTTTCCTATGGACCAGGCACCCTCCCCTCATCAGAGCAGGGGGTGCCTGGTGTAATGCTCGAGTCCTCCCATTGACTTCAATGGGGCTCGGGTGCTCGGCCGAGCACTCGAGCCTCAGGGGGTGCTCGGTCAGAGCACCCGAACACCCGAGCATTGGGGTGCTCGCTCATCACTAGTCTACATGTATATTAGACTAATCCCACCGAAAAGGGTGGTCCAATACAAAAATGACAGATTCCCTCTGTTTCAATGTGCTTCTTCTATATGAAATGAGTCCAAAGCTTATGGCAGGTAAACATAATAAAACTTTAATAACAGTGCTGTAACATGGCTGCACTCATTGCCTGTGCCACTTACTTTCACTTTCCTTATCTGCAGCCTGCCACTTCCTAATAGTTCCAGTGTCCCACTATAAGTGCTACCACTGGAAACTACAGCTAACATTTATAGTTCCACACATATTGTTACATCTTTTTCCTTTTGAAAGTTTTTTATGGATGAGTGGATGCTCAAAGTTCAAATATAACTGCTCCCCCTTTACTAATACATAACACATCCCTGTAAAAGAAACCTTTGCTGACACTTAACAGTTAGGTTTTAAGGTTCAACATAATCACGTAAATAACCAGGTTTTTTAACTAGACGACCTCTTCTTGTGTGTAGTGCTCCAGGTGCTTGTGGTTGCTCTGTAGGAGCTGCACTGTCCCCTGTTGGCTGGTGAGCCTCAGTTGCCTCTGTACTTGCTTCTTCTTGTTCCTGGCTTTGGCTGATGTCTGTTGGTATTTGTGGTGTATTTGCAATTTTATCTGTGTCTTGTGTACTTCACTGATATCTTTAATACTGTTTTGCTAAGACCGCTGCCACCATGTTTCAATGTGCTTCTTCTATATGAAATGAGTCCAAAGCTTATGGCAGGTAAACATAATAAAACTTTAATAACAGTGCTGTAACATGGCTGCACTCATTGCCTGTGCCACTTACTTTCACTTTCCTTATCTGCAGCCTGCCACTTCCTAATAGTTCCAGTGTCCCACTATAAGTGCTACCACTGGAAACTACAGCTAACATTTATTGTTCCACACATATTGATACACCCTCTGCACGGGAAATACCAGCTGTCCCTAGATGTATATTTCAGCCTTGTTATGCTTTTTAGCTGTGACTAGCCATAGAAGAGGCAGCATTGCTTTTGTTCATCCTCAGAGTCTCTCACACACCTTTGCTTCAGGCCTAAAATATAACCTTATATGTGCTCCTTGGGTCCTTACATTTCTACGTTTTCCTGGGCTCTTGGGTTTCCATGAAAGCCGAACTACCACCATAGGTAAAGTCGCCCTGCAATAATTAGGCAGGTGGCGACTAGCTTATTAATAGTTATATTACCTCTCACAACAACACGATTCTACAGAAATCCTTAATCTTCCAAGACCGGAAGCCAGGCATCTGCGCAGACATCTTGTCTGTGCACCTAAGCTGTCAGTCCAGGTCTCCGTTAAGAAACATTGCCTGTGCCGAAATGCACCGGAAGGGGCTGGGACTGCATGCGAGCAGACTGCACTAACCTGGCTGGCAGTCTCGGCAGATTAAGGATTTCTGTAGAATCGTGTAGTTGTGAGAGGTAATATAACTCTTATTAAGCTAGTCACCCCCTGCCTAATTATTGCAGGGAGACTTTACCTATGGTGGTAGTCCCGCTTTAAAATAACAATCTTTATATTTTTCTGGGAAGTATTAGTGTTTTATTGTCTGTAAAAAGTAACGTAGCATAGGCTTTATGAATAGAAGAGCAATGGGTATTAACATCAATAAAGTAAATTAATTAGTTCTTCTCATTTCAAACAGAACAAGCACAATTAGTGAAATTGTATCCATATAGGAAGGTGTGTACATGCATTAAAAATACAAGTTTAGGAATATATTTTATCTTAAAAAATAACAAATGTTTATAAACTCTAGCTTTACAATATGTAAAATTATATAATTGAATTTTTAGATATTAGTGTTTCCTCTCGTGTTCCTTTGTAATTGACTGTGGGTATTTCTGGACAAGCCATGGAGAATGGAGATAGGGGTGAGGTCATGTAAAGAGTATGTGTTTGGCCATAAGCTGGAAGGGTGCCTTGCTTATGGGCACCTAACATGTATTTCTGTCTCTGCATGTTGGTAATGTAAGACCTTAAAGGGGATGTATAACCCCTATACAAGTTAGCATGAATCATTAGTTTATACAGCGAATATAAGTAAATGTGTATTCATTTTTTTTTTTAAAGCTCCTGTTCATCTAAACTGAAGTTATACTATCTGCTGTGCAGCAAATTCCGCATAGACTGCTGTTACCTGCTCTGTACCACAGTCCGTCACTCTGTCTCTGCTCCCCTCCCTCAATCCAGTCTCCTCCAATGACGGAGGCTTTCTGCCTGTAAACTGGAGCAGTCTCATTGGCTAGATATTGATCTCTGCCAATGAGACCACTAAAGCTTACAGGCAGAATGCCTCCGTCAATCGAGGAGGCTGGATATAGGGGGGGGGAGCAGAGGCAGAGTTACCAGCTCTGTACCGCAGTCTATGTGGAAGTAGCAGGGCAGATATTACACATTTACTTATATTTGCTGTATAAGCTAACAATTCATGCTAACTTGTATAGGGGTGATACATCCCATTTAAAATAATATTTATTTATTTAATTTTATTCAAAGTTAATGCTTTTACCCCAATAAATAACGTTTACTCTAGTAGTAAATGGCTCTTATTTTGTTTTATAAAATGATTTATGTAGGTAGGTGTTCTTCACACAGAAGTCAAATACATTTGCTTAGGTAATTTTTGAGCATTTGATTTCTCTTGTAGTCACTGCTGATTATTTGTGTTTTAGAACACAAAGTTACCTAATAATTTGGATGAAACTAATTTTTGCTGTTCACAGATCTATTCTATTTACAATCTATTAAAAGACTGAGAAAAGTATTGTCCGTTTTTTATCCATTCAGGTCTATTGAAGTCTGTTGTTTGTTGTGAGTAGGCATGACCGAGAGACAGGTTTGATTGGACACCACTGTAAACAGGAATGCAAAAATATAAACAGGGCACTGTTGTATAAAGGACACTTATCTAGATAAACTGATATGTTAAACACTTATTCCTAGTGTATATTTCATCTTCTAGTGCTGACAATCAAATGATACCTAAATTATGAAAATACACTAATTTTATCAATTTGCACAATACTTCCATTAAACATAGTAAATACAATTGGCTGATACATGTATGAATGGTGTATAGGTAATTGTATTGCACCACAGATGCAACATGGCACAATATAGCAACTGAATTATGTTTGGGTAAACAAAAAATCGGACTATGTGTGTTTATGATTATATACTACCGTCTAATGGCTCAGGTCACATCTGTACAATTCAATTCATGTTAAAAATTCATGGCAGACACAGATGGATACAAATTAAGTGATCTCTTGGAACACAATAATTCCATACAAATTTCAATCATACATACATAAATGTATTTGTTAATTTCACATATCCTTCATAATAAAATTACTGCAGACTTATTATTATTATTCTATCCCAAATTAGTCAAAAAATAACATAAACAATTAAGAAATCAAGCACTGTTATTACTACAGCTTCGTCTTCCAACAATCTCATTTTTCAGCAGTATCACAATATCTCACCTACACTCAAATACATTACTATTTTAAGTGAATTTACTGTGTTATTGTCCATTAAGAAAACAGGTTACTGTTAAACTCTTTGAGTGTGCCATACTTTGACACCCCACCACCACCAGCCTTGTTCCCTTGCCCACTTTCAGACAGTTCCCCACATACACTCGGTGACCACACCAGCCTTGTTCCCTGTCCACTGGTAGCCACAGATCCCCCACATACATTGTCTCACCCCCCCCAGCCTTGTCCCCTTTCCCCACTGGTAGCCATAGATCGCTATATACATTGAGGGACCCCACCAGCTTTGTTCCTGCCCACTGGTAGCCACAGATCCCCAAATATTTTTTGCCCCCCCATCCTTCATCTTTTGCCCACTGGTAGTCCCAGATCCCCATGTACACTGTATAACCCCCCAAGCCATGTTCTCTTACTCACTGGTAGCCCCATATACCCATTTACACTGTTTACCCCCCCTCCAGCCTTGTTCCCTTGCCCATTGGTAGCCCCAGATCCCCATGTACACTGCTTAACCCCCCCTAACCTTGTTCCCTTGCCCACTGGTAGCCACATATCCCCACGGGGACTGTATGACCCCTCCAGCTGTGTTCCCTTGCCCACTGGTAGCCACAGATCCTCTTGGAGACTGTCTGACTCCTCCAGCCTTGTTCAGTTGTCCACTGTTAGCCACAGATTCCCACATACTGTACACTGAGTGAATCCCTTGCATGGCTCCATTGTCCTGGTAGCCACAGATCCTCCATATACACTGTCTGACTCCCCCCCCCCAGTCTGTTTCCACTGGTAGCCACAAAACAACACTTTACTCTGATGGTCCAGCCATGTTCCATTGGTAATCAAAGAAAAAACCACACACACACATACAAACACACACACACTGTCTGCTTCCGCCTTGTTCCACTAGTACATGAGAGAAGGTTCTTCCCTGATGCAGTGTCTGGCTCCTAAATTTTTGGTCTTACTCCTAGAGTCAAATCAAATTTCTCAAGCCTGAGCTAAGGGCACCTAGATTGCCCTGTCTAGGGGCACTGTTGATGTAAATCCAGCCCTGTACATATAACAGTTGATTATCTTTTATATTTTCTCATGCCTTTTTCCACTGATTTTGCCTAAGATCTTCTTTTAAATCAGCTGTATCTTTCTATTTTTAAATAAGATGTATTTATCAATCACTGATTAGGCATTTTTTTATCTTCACACCTGGATGATTATGAATGAAGCAGAACTGAAGATATTAAAAATTATTGAAAAATAAACATTGAAAGCCTTAATTCACCAATACGACTGAATTCATTAGTTAGAAAAGTAACTAGGTCAAAGATTCAAAACAAGTATATATGCCTTCACAGTGTAACATTATTTTTAAATTAGGAAAAAAGAATTTATCTATTCAAACAATGTTAATATAAAAAGTAACGTACTTTTACATACATCTGATGATCTGTAGAGATAATTATTTGAGAGGTTCAATTTTGGCTTGCATTATCACCAATTTCTAACCAGCTATAATACTTTGCTCTCAGTTATTTTAATTATCTCACAGTTTATTATTTTTTTCATAAGTAATTCCATAATGAAAAAGCAGTTTATTCACCATCTTGTTCCTAACTCCGTCATTTCTAATGCCTAAGTGAAGGTTGACAAAAAAGGAGTGTTTATTTATAGAAACTATAACACATCAAAATTCAGCTTTATAAATACTATAATCCTTGTGATCTGTCAGGCTAACTGATGCCCACAGAGACAGATTCTTCAAAAAATTAAACCTCGCAACTGAAATAGAAAAATAAATTTAAAATACTCTGAAATATCTTGTATAAAAAGTTGTAGTGGACATGCAAGTCACTTTTCTATCTGATATGAATATGATATAAGCAAAGAAATGACAGATCAATCCCAGATATATATATATGTATATATATATATATATAGCGATAGAGAGAGGTGATTTATACAGATGTCAATAAAAATTTAGGTGATCTTTTTCAATTTCTATATAGCCTGGTCCATCAAATGAGATAACCGGGATTTCAACTGCCTTCAGTTCTTCAAAAGATCTTGGTCAAGAGCCTTGGACCTTCAGTAATATAGAGATCTGAAAGAAAAAGCATAAGAACACAAAATAAAAATACACTAATTATTAGAAAATTGTTCCCTGACCTGCTAGCCTCGAGCTGTGTGCCCTTTTCTACCTGGTAATGCTCAGTGTCTGCATTCTCCAGTACTTACATAAATCCAGTATCCATTTAATTTCTAGAGACTTCCAGTTGTTTCAAGAGTTATTCTCACTAAGTCTCTGAGCAGTTCCAGCAAATCTCTTCAAGATGGTGTGTGAATAGGGACATGTCCAGTGTTACCAGGGTGTAGGCAGACTCCCCTGGGGCTTGGTAGGAGGGATACATTATAGAGGTAAATCTAGTGCTGAACTACCCAATGTGTTCTGTGGCTGAATAATGATTCCTCAAGGAAACTGTGTATTTGATTAATCACATACACATATTTTGCTTAGTTAATGCATAGTCATCTTTTTCATAACAGAGCCCCTTTACTGTTCATTGTAGCAGTATTTATTATGAGTTTGTTTAACCACTTGGGTCCTTGAACGGCCATCAGTGTATTGAGAAGCTATGCACTGTAGCACGCTAACATCCAAGGTTTAAACAATAACCCTTTGAGTGCCAGAGAGGTATGCAACGCATTGAAGAGCAATAGGTTGCATAGCCCTCTGACATTCAAAGTTTTAATGCTATCTCAGTTCTGCAACCAAAATTAAACGTTATGTGCCGACAAGAAAAGGATTTACCGTTCTTATAATTTTATCACTGCTACATGACAATTAATATTATTATCGTTAATACATTAATGTTGTTAATATTCATTGATGTCTCATATGAATAAAAACGGTCACCTTAGAGTTTGGGCCTCTAAATGTTTGTTGATGCAAGCCAAGCTTTAGGCAGCTGTTTCTCCTGCTGAGAAGCATTTAGCAATGAAATAGGGCTCAAGGCTGAGATAAGTGCTTTTTAAGCAAGTTTTAGAGTGATTTATTTTCTGTTAATTGGACGTGATTGTTATCACAGCTATCATCAGTCAAATTATATCACAAGAACATTTAGCTGTTGCCATCAAAAGTATAGAAGCTTGTGAAATGAATATCCTCCGGTCAGGACCACTTACAGATACATTAATTTCTTCTGTGTAGACATAAATAAGTTTCTCTGAAAACAATCACAAATCAATTAAAGCATCCTTCTTGAGACTTAGTTTCCAGCAGTTTACTCTTCTTGGACCATTGTTTTTGCATAATGAGAGAGCAGATGAAAGTGGGGGAGGTCACGGTATTATAAAGATTTTTATTTTAGAAACATTATGTACCTCATTGGTGTTCTTGGTTCCAGTTAATTTATTTGTTGGATATGTTTATATTTTTACAGTTTTACTGAATCACTAACTAAACCGAGGTTATCTGGAAAACAAAACTGAGTTAATGCACCTTCATATATATTATTAAGGGAGCAGGTCATTAAAGTGCTGGAATGTCAGAACAGATTATGTGTTGTATACAAACCTTTTGTCCTACCAAATTTTCAGTCTATCCTTGAAAATTTTCAAAGCTAATGAGATGCAAAAAGTATGATACAAATTAGCATATTTAAATGTTAAATGTTACCTTCTTGGATGCTAGAGATATGTCAGACATCCATCTCTGTGAAGGTAAAGTATTAGCAGCACTCCTTGCCTGCTATAGAACAGTAACTTGCTGCATAGAATTAATTTTTAAAATATGCATGTTAATATTTAAATTTAAAAAAATGAAATATAGGTATAAAGTATACATGTTTATAAGGATATCTACAAACTTTCTACTTGATAATGAAATTGTTTTGACCTTGTAGTTTGTAGTTTTGCTGTAACAAAGTTAAAGGGATAGTAATACCTCATTTTAACTTTATTTTATTTTGTAGGCATTAAAAAAACATGAAGAACGATATAAGTCTTATCTCTCAAACCTTTATGGTTTAAGAGCTATTCACAAGCAAAGTTTCCCCCTCCCGCCCCTTTTTCCTAGTGTAAGCCATCTCTTCTCAGATGTGAATCTGGTTGTAAGACCAGACAGATAACAGAAGGGGACATTCTTCTTACAATGAAAACAATGAAAGCCCTGCCCCCCTTGACAAGTTTTTCAGCTTTTTCCCTTATGTTAATTGAAGATTGTCCCTCTCTGCAGTCTACCTGGGCACCTCCCTTCTGATCTGACTGAATGGGGGGCAATACTTTGCTCGTGAATATCTCTTAAACCATAAAGGTTTGAGAGATAAGACTTATATCGTTCTTCATGTTTTTTTAATGCCACTCCACTTTCTGTATTCATCCAAGAAGAGCAGCGTGAAGTGGTATGATTTTTTTGGGGACTGAAGGTATACTATGGGTAGAAATCCATCTCAAACTTTTAGCATAATAGTGAAACAGTGTTTTACAGCAGTGCAGTGTGTACAAATGGATACCTATGTTCTACAATAGTTACACAAGTGTAACTGATGAACAATGAGCCAGACACCCATCCACATCTATAGAAGAGAACATTGAACAAGTCCGTTCTGTGGTTCTGGATAATTAACAAGTGATTATCTATGTGGACCATCATCTGACCATCTCATGACCAAGATGTGATTATAGTGACTTTCTAAGTATGTGTTTATGTCTTAAAATATATGTAAAATATGTTTTGCTGAAATTTTAAATGTCTTTATAGCATGTATTTTATTAAGTGATAGAACTCGGATGCATATGAGTTTAAGCTACCTTTTGTGCTTACAATGTTTTTAGATTCAAAACTCTGTTTCAATTGGAAGATAGAAAACTGGATTAACATATGATTTTTGTTTACTTAAATAGTATTTGTATGCCATTGATTAATTAGGGCAAATTTAATAAAATGTCCCTTTAATAATGCAGCACAAATTAAAAATCAATTATGAATGCATATTTTATATTTAAAAATATGCATTGCTTATATCTGAAGCTTTGTATTGTTATAAATAATGTATATTGCTTCTAAACCTTTTGGGGGATGCAATGCAAGGCAAATTTTATAACAAACTTATGACTTATTGAGTGCATCAACAGAAATGTAGTAGGGGCAAAATAATTAATAAAGTGCAGAGCCACTACATGTTTTCCATCGGATTTTTAGGACATTTTTATTAAATTCATCCATTATAGCTTATGAGCAGAATCATTTCTGTTTCTAGTCATATGGAGTAATTCAGTAAGCAAAAGGAGTGCAATTCTGAATCAACCCAGCTGCACCATAGGGAAGAAATGACAATTGCTAGTGATTTAAAGGAGTAGTAATACTTCAATGTAAAAAAAAAAATGTGGAAGGTTTATCCTCCTGAGTAAAACAAGGGTACTCCCACTGCTGAAAGGTGTTTTATTCAAAAGTTATTACATCTCAAAATTAAATTTTTTAGGTGCAATATCACAGTGGCCTGAAATTGTACAGTGGTGCTGTTGTTACACCATCATATGGAGATATATGATCCGCGGACCAGAGCTGTCCATAGGATGGTATAGCAACAGCTCCACTGTACAATTTCAGGTCACTGTGATATTGCACTTAAAAATTTAAAATTTGAGCTGTAATACCGTTTGAATAAAATACCTTTCAGCAGTGAGAGTACCCTTCTTTTACGCAGGGGGATAAACCCTACAAAATATATTTTTTTTACATTTTAAGTATTATTATGCCTTTAACTCCTTGATCACAGGGGCTTTTTTACACCGCAGTAGGGGTGTCCAAGGTTTTTCAATTTTGGCTGCATGATCAGAAATCTCTATGTGCAAGTTCCACATTAATTTGTTTATTGTTAACAATATGATTTTTATATATATATATTCAAAATATATATATTTATTTAGCAGTAATACAAAAGCAGTACTGAAAATGTTCATAAAATGTATTCATCTAAAAGTGCAGTTATAGGCCTAGTGGTAGTAATTGATCAAGTCATTGGGAATACTGATATATACAAAATTGTTCTGTAGCTTACAGGCCTACTAGTTCGTGTGTGCTTAATAAACATGCTAAAAAAATGATTTGCTAAAAATATCAAGGGGGCTACACCTTGGGGTCCGGCAGGCTTCATTATGTCCACGAACTGCATGTTGGATGCCCTTAAAATAGAGGACCAGAGTCATTTAGGCCTTTCTGCATGTCTTCAATATTTCCCTCTAATTCATTTAGTACACCTAAACAAATTATATACCGCATAAGTAGGGCTTTATTTTGATGCATTATTTATATATATAAGCCATCAATTAGTTTGATAATAATGTATAAAGCTGGGAAAAATACAACTTTAATTTATAGGTGTTCCTGTGATAATTAGTGTATCTTTTTAACAGGCACTGAAGACAAAGTATGAACATTTGTTCAGACCTCCCAAGTGTACCTCTTTAGGAGGGACAGTCCCTCTGAGATGCAAATCCCTATATCCCTCTTTCCCACCCTGGTGACTGTGTACTATGTATATAAATATATCACATTGCTCCACAGCAAAAAAAAAAAAAAACTCACATTAATATTTGTTTAAACTTAAGTAGCTGTTTATAAATTATTCTGTGTAAATAAAATACTTTGATCTTGTTCTAAATAATTTATTCAACTACACAAAGATGTTTAATGTTGTACCACCAGTCCTTCCACCAGCAACATCGCCTATAAAAAAATTGCCTCCCACTTTGACCACTTGCACTGTTGGGATGTTTGCTCTCTGTCTCTCTCTGCTTCACAATCAGAAAGAGGAGAGAGTGAAAAACAGTGACAAAGACAATGTTAATTTACGTTATCTTTGTCATGTGGCTCCACTTGAACATGTGATTGCTATAGCAGCATGTGGGGGACGGCTGAAACTGACTGCTCTGGTACCGGAGCAGTCCGCTACAGCCTCTCTGCCAGTGCGGCCTGAGGCTGTCTGTGATCATTAACCCATGACATACAGGACCATCATCCGTCCTCAGAGAATGGATTTCTGCAACGGCCCTGTCACGTCACCCAGCTTTAATTTATAAACTCTCCAGCTTATAAGAGGGGCTAGAACCAGACGCTGCGTGGAAGGGGAGCAGAAGAAGAGTGACAGACTGTGGTGCAGAGCTGTACCTGTCTGTCCAGAAGGAAGAAACAGGATCAGCTTTAAACATGTCATTTCTGCCAAACATTTTTTTTAAATGACACTAGTATGCCAGTTAGTCGCTATATAAAGTTACTTTTTAGCCAAAGTTGTATAGTGGTGATAGTTCCCCTTTAACTGAAGTTTTCCAATTATAGTTCTGGCACATCATGGGTCCATAAGGTGTTAAATGGCTGCAGGCACTGCATATGAATATTTGTACGAAATCAGACTGGATATGTTATTTGCTTCACATAAGACTATGACATCTCACTGAGACTGTTAAAGTATGTATATGAGAACAACTCACACCAAACACTACTTTATAAACATGTCAAAATATGTAAATGGCCCAGTTTGTAGGCCATATGAAAACCATTTGTTGACAACCTATAGCTATCTGTGCATTGTGTGGTTTCTTGTATGTTCTTTATCCTGTCTTCAGGCAAGACCTTCCTACCCCTCTTACAATCACAGAACACATCTAATCTGTATGATGCAAGTCCCTTGCCTCTAGCATTTAAAGCAAGACAGCTGGCATTTCATATGTTGCGCTCTACTGACCTTGACAAGCCACCAAAGCTCCCCTTGGGACATGATGTGCTAGATATCGCACATAGTTGAAGTGTTCCCTTGATTTCAGGTGTCCAATAAAGCAATCATGAACTTTAAAGAGAAGACCTAAAAGTGTATTCCATGTTTTCCTTATTCATTGGGGTTTAGTGGTCATTTGTTTGTTATTCTCTAGCAGAAAAGTCTGCATTAGAGCTTGATTAATTCAGTGATATGGGCGAAGGGAAGAGCTATCCTTGTATGTTATTTTAATAGAGCTGCTTTAACCAGTTGTCTATCCATTTTCTCCTTTGCTACATTAAATAAAAAAAGGTTTGAACAATGGTAATAAGCCACATTTTAAAGGGATTCTGTCACCTAAAAACAAGTTTAGTAATTGTGAAAGACCTTGCAAAATATGTTTTATTAACCATTTCTTATTTTGGGAACATTTTTTTTATTTATTTAGATGTTTAGATTATGCTAATTAAGGTGTCAGTGAGTAAGAGGTAATGGAAGGCTAAACTAGAAAGTGCTGGCTCATTAATTAGCACAATCTATGCATCTAAATAACATGAACACTAGTTTTCTAAATTACAAAAATGACTACTATAATGTACAAGTGGTTTTCAAAGCTCTTTCAAAATCACCAAAGTTGTTTTTAAAGGGATAGTAATACTTCGTTTTATCTTTATTTTATTTTGTAGGCATTAAAAAAACATGAAGCATGATATGTCTTATATCTCAAACCTTTATGGTTTGGGAGATATTCACAAGCAAAAGTTTCCCCTCCCGCCCCTTTTACCTAGCATAAGCCATCTCTTCTCAGATGTGGAATCTGGTTATAAAACCAGACAGATAACAGAAAGGGACAATCTTCTTCCTATGAGAACAATGAAAACCCTGCCCCCATTGACAAGTTTTTCAGGTTTTTCCCTTATCTTAAAGTGGAACTAACACCGCTAACAAACCTTGTCTTTAATAATTCCCTATCTGGCAACTAGCTGCTTAGTAGTGCTAGTCGCCAGAATTATTACCTCTTCATGAAGAAATTTGAAGTGATCCTCGGCTGACAGGCAGGACGGAGCGCGGACATCTTGCCCTAGTGAAGTCCGCACGCCTGCTCTGTCAATCCCTTCCGGAGCCGAATGGCTCATAGCAATGCCTCCTACAGCTGTCTGGGACTGACAGAGCAGGCGCGCGGACGTCACTAGGGCAAGATGTCCGCGCTCCGTCCTGCCTGTCAGCCGAGGATCACTTCAAATTTCTTCATGAAGAGGTAATAATTCTGGCGACTAGCACTACTAAGCAGCTAGTTGCCAGATAGGGAATTATTAAAGACAAGGTTTGTTAGCGGTGTTAGTTCCGCTTTAATTGAAGATTGTCCCTCTCTGCAGTCTACCTGGGCACCTCCCTTCTGATCTGGCTGAGCAGTGTTATATCAGTAAAAGGGGCGGGAGGGGGACACTTTGTCATTGAATTACTCTTGAACTATAACTCTGACAGTATTGAAATAACACTCTCCAAAGTCCAAATACTATGATGATTAATTAGAGCTGCTTTTATTATGAAACATTACTATTCCTTTATGTGATAGGGTGCCTTTATATAAATTAAAGGGGATCTATCACCCCTATATAAGTTAGTCTTATTAGTTAGATTATTTAGCGAATATGTTTAAAATGGTATTAATTTGTTTTTTTAAAACGCTATTTGGCAAAAATTAATGTTTAAAGATTTCCCTGCACCCTTCATCAGTGCATTCTTAGAAATAAATAACAGCATTTTTCTGATTTTAACAGACGTTCTAAAAGATTAGATTTGTTATTGCACATTTCATGCAATCAACCATCTCATAGTTTTTAATTCACAATGTGTTAGGCATCCCTGTGGTATTAAAAGTGTTAAACTACAATTTTACCTGTATATACATAAACATACATTATTCACTGATTAAAGAGGGTCTGTCACCCCTATACAAGTTAGTCTTATTAGTTAGATTATTTAGAGAATATGTTTAAAACTGACTTCATTTGTTTTTCTAAAATGTTATTTGGTCAAAAATTAATGTTTAAAGGGATAGTAATACTTAAAATGTAAAAAAAATATATGTTGTAGGGTTTATCCCCCTGAGTAAAACAAGAGCACTCCCACTGCTGAAAGGTGTTTCATTCAAAAGTTATTAATTTTCAAAGTTTAATTTTTTAGGTGCAATATCACAGTGGCCTGAAATTGTGCAGTGGCGCTGCTGCTACACCATTCTATGGAGATTTATGGTCCTGGGACCAGAGCTGTCCATAGGATCGTGTAGCAACAGTGCCACAGTACAATTTCAGGCCACTGTGATATTGCACCTAAAAAATTCAACTTGGAAAATTAATAACTTTTGACTGAAACACCTTTCAGCAATGGGAGTTCCCTTGTTTTACTCAGGGGGATAAACCCTACAACATTTTTTTTTTTACATTTTAAGTATTACTATCCCTTTAAAGATTTCCCTGCATCCTACTTCCGGACAGTCTGTGGTTACCTGCTCTGTACCGCAGTCCATCACTCTGCCTCTGCTCCCCTCCCTCTATCCAGCCTCCTCTGATGACGGATGCTTTCTGTCGGTAAGCGATCTCATTGGCTAGATATTAATCTCTGCCAATGAGACCGCTCCAACTTATAGACAGAAAGCCTCTGTCATCGGAGGAGGCTGGTTAGAGGTAGAGGAGCAGAGGCAGAGAGACGGACTGTGGTACAGAGCAGGTAACCACAGACTGTCCGGAAGTAGGATGCAGGAAAATCTTTAAACATTAATTTTCAGCCAAATAAAGTTTTAGAAAAACAAATAAAGACAGTTTTAAACATATTCGCTAAATAATCTAACTAATAAGATTAACTTGTATAGGGGTGATAGATCCCCTTTAATCAGTGAATAATGTATGTTTATGTATATACAGGTAAAATTGTAGTTTAACACTTTTAATATCACAGGGGTGTCTAACACATTGTGAATTAAACACTACGAGATGGTAAATTGCATTAACAAATCTAATCTTTTAGAACTTCTGTTAAAATTAGAAAAATGCTGTTATTTATTTCTAAGAATGCACTGATGTTTCCCTTCCCTTTAAATAATAAGAAAGCTTTTTTTTTTTTTTTTTTAAACAACAAGTACATAATTTTGTTTTTGCATTCTCAGTCCTCCATCACTATGCGAGTTCAACTTTAAGGTCAAGGAGATCTTCAGCATTTGCTATTCATAAAAAGATACCCTTGACCTCATCAATAAGAAAAGCTCTGGAAAGCAGAATAAAAGCTTGTGAAAGGAAAATGTTATATAAAAAAATGTTTGTTTTAGATTTGAGTTTAAGAAGCTGATGCACAAAAAGTATCTATGTTGGCCCTTTAGTTTTTCTTACTGGAAATTAATTTGGACAAACTAATCTCCTACTTGTAAATATTTATGCAGCACATATGTCCAGGTTTATACAGATGTAGCCTGAGTTCTGTACTTTTGTGAACTTAATTAACGTCTGGAATAGTATTAAACAAAATCCTGACAATAGAGAATTATGTGACAGTCCATTATCAGTTTTAATCTAATAATTAAGCCGAATGAGCAATGGAATCCAGATACGTGTAACATAGTAACATAGGCTGAAAAAAAGACATGCATCCATTAAGTCCAGTCCATGCCAAAAACACCTCTGTTGATCCAGAGGAAGGCAAAAAAAAACAACAACCCTGAAGCCATTTCCAGTTTAGATCCAAGTGGGTAAAAAAAAATTTTTCTGACTCCAAATGGAAGTAAAATAATTCCCTGGATCAACTACCTATCTGATTGAAGCCATCTGTTATAATTTTCAATATTGTTCTGTGCTGTGTAGGCATCCATTGCATTTTTGAAAGCAGTTACATTATCTGCAAGTACAGCATCCCGAGGCAAAGAATTCCATAGCTTTACCGCCCTTATTATAAAAAAAATCCCTGCCTTTGTTTTAACCGAAAGTGTCTTTCCTCTTGTCTTAATGGATGACCTCTCGTTCTTAGCTCAGCTCTTTGCGTGATATTGTAATTTGAAATCCTCACAATTTTGGTATGAACAATGGTGTAGAAACTTTTGATATGAATAATGGTGTAGGAACCTAGACTAACTATGTAATTGATTTTGTAGAATAAAACCTAGAGGTGAATAACCTGTTGTTGGATTCCATCTTCCATCATCACCAGCCAACCAATGATGATAATTATAGTCCATCCACAGCTCTTTTGAGGTAGAGATTGCTTACAGCAGATCAACCAAGAACAATTAAATTTAAATATTATGAAAAAATATGTATTTGTAAAATATACACAAAGAAATGCAGTAGAAAAAAAAACTGTCCTTGACCATGAACAATATTGTTTTCTACAAATACTGTTTATTATTTGTCCTTAAAACAAGACAGAAAGCAGTGTTGTTGGAGAGGTTATTTTCTGCTTCCAGTACACCAGTTCATGAACTCTGTACAGATTTACATTACATTTTTAATGTGACATTGTAGTGTTTTTATTTCCTAGTGGATAGGGTCAAAAGTTTATGTCAGTATCATGGAACATTTTCTGTTTCTAAAACCTTATCACAGGTATATATGTAGATACAATGCTTTTCCTTTAGATAGAATGGGGACAAATTTATTCAAAGTGACAACAACTCAGTTTACATATTTAAAGGGCCAATAGTTACAGCTTACATATATGCATATTAAAGTGTATATTGTAGTTGTGTGTATTACGGCTTAAAAAAAACTCGTCATCATTCATTAACCCTTTGAGTGCCAGAGGAGTACGCAACACATTAGTACTCAAAGGGTGAAGGACCAAGGCAAGACATTCCACACCCATATGGTTAACGATACATAAAAATAAGAACAGGTTATAACTTTAAATCAAATAACCCACCCCATGGTCCCATGCCACATAATACAAATCAACTGTTTTTTTATTTTTGTTAGTGTTGCAAAAATCGGTAATTAGCTTTTAAAGATTCTAGAGTGGAAATTAAGCACACTATTAACCCTTTGAGTCCAAGAGCAAAGCAATTTGTTACGTACCCCTCTGGCACTCAAAGGGTTAAAAAAAAAAAAAAAAAGACTCCTTAATTTTACCAGATGTGCATCTCTTGTGCTTTCAAAAAAAAAAAAAAATAACCCTTTGAGGAACAGGGTTTGGTCTCCTCGTCCACAATAAGTTAACCTTTTGAGTGCCAGAGAGGTATTGCACACCTCCCTGGCACTCAAAGGGTTAACTTCCATTTAGTATTTGAGCCTCCTGATTTGTAGATTCTAACAATGAAGTCAAGTATGTTCTATGAAAGGCACATACCTAGATAGGTCATGGCTATTTTGTATAACCCTTCTATATTCATTACAGATTTCTAATTGTAGAATGAATGGATGTCACATGTTTAAAGTGGCTTCCATCTCATCTGATCAAAGCTGTAATTTCTTATTTAATAAGTGTCAAACTAAAAGTAATTTTATTAATATTGTATGATTTATAACTAAATCCAGAGTTGTTTTTCAACATTTTTTGTGTAATGATGTTTGCATGATATTACTGATTCTTGAAGTATTGATAAAGCTTTCGTCCACTGAACATCTTCCTTTCATATATATAAATCTCCATAGGATATTCTCACCCAATAATTTTTATGTGTATTTTATAGAATATTGTCAATCTTCTTTTTGTATTATGTAACCTTGGTATTGACCTGGCTCCTGTGTAAAGGGGCAGTGAGTCTTAAAGGGATAGTATAGTCCCATAAAAAGTCTGTCCTAAATCGTAGCTGCACTAAAAAAAACATTCAATGTGCTTAATCCTTTCTCTCAAACCATTATGGTTTGAGAGATGTAAGAAAAGAAAGACCTCCGCTCCCTCCCCCTTCTCATTTGTCCGCTGTACAGCAGACGTCATGAAATCCTGCTTCCAGGACCAGACGGCGGCTCTTCAGGAGTGCTGTCATCTAGATGTCTAAGTATAATTACTTCATCGGAATGGTCCACAACGTGTGCTTGCAAGCCAAGCACATGTTGTAGACCATTCCGATGAAGTAATTATGCTTAGATATCTAGATGACAGCGCTTCTGAAGAGCCGCCTACAGTTGGGCGACTGGATTCTGCCTCTGACAGCTTTACAGCTCGTCAGGCAGAAAGGGGATTGAACGGAGGACTTTATTTTCTTGTTTCTCTCAAACCATAACGGTTTGAGAGAAAGGATTAAGCATATTGAATGTTTTTTTAGTGCAGCTACGATTTAGAAAATACTTTTTATGGGACTTTACTATCCCTTTAAAGCAAAATTGAGATAAGTACAATAGCATGTTAAGGGCAAAAACCAGATCTGTTTTTATTTTTGTTCTAAAATATTATATTCACATAAGATATTTAAAATGGTTAATGAAATTGTGTTGCTATGGTTACAGGGAATGTCTTTACTCTTTCTTCTATTCTGGTGATGTCAGTTGTTCAAATGTTGCCCAACCCTCTCACCTCATGCTGGTCCTTTAAATTGCATCACTGAGGCTGAAGTTTAATTATTAGCGAACGGGTTAAAGGAGAACGAAAACAACTGAATGTCCTAGATAATATGAAGATATCAAAAGTCTAACTATATATATTTAATATTTGTTAGGCTGCTTGGAAGTGTCAGGAATAGGTTACCCTATTCTTTACAAAACATATTTATTTTTCCATCTAGGAGGCACTGCTCCTTCAACAGATGGCAGTGTAGCAAGAGTTATGGGATGAAAAAGGAGAATCTTATTGCTGGTCCCTTCTTCCTGGCAGGGATATCTGTCCAGGAGTGCTAAGCAATTTGCAAGCTGCAGATCATATTTGGACAGATGTGCAAGTGCTTCTTGGTGACCATTCTATAGGACGGGAATTTAGATTCCCCATTTATCCTTTTCCTTTCCTCCCAAGACACACCAGAGGGTTTTAAAAACAGCTTACAGAGGCACAGTCATTTTAAGAAAGGGGAACAATTCACTATTAATAAAGGTACCCAAACACAGAGTGATTTTGGTTGGAAAAAAACAAATCCCACACACACCCCAAATTAAGTAAGTCTGCCTGTTTATCTGTGTAGGGAGGGGAAGATGTGCGACTGACATCATAGCCCCATTCACGATCGCTGTGGTTTGGTCTGTTGAGGTTAGACACACAGAGATCTGATTACCAGGCAAGCAAACTTTTCAAGTCAGGTCGACTGGCCAAAATCACCACTTTTGTCAGCCCAACTTGATTGATTTATTCCATACATAGTCAATAACTGGGCAATATGGTTGATTTAGACCAGATTAATCAGAATCAGCTGATGGAATAGTACTGTGTATGGGACCCTTAATTGCATTTTAGTTTCTTTAATGCAGTGGCTCTCATATTTCTTGCAGTAGCTGAACCCTAATTGAAATACATGTGGAACCTTAACTATCAATCACTTTAATCCCTTGGATGCCTTTTCTGACAGTGATTCTCAACCAGGGTGGACATTGTTATACAAAAGACTTTTGCTTCATGTAATTTTGATTGTGAGACCTAAAATGAGTATAAGCATTTGCATTATTGATTACAGTCATGGCATATCTCCTATAAAATGTGTCCTGAAATTTCCCAACTCCATGATCGGAGTGCCTAGAACACTTTTCTAGGAGCAGCGGCATTATAAACTTACAACCATAGATGTATATTCCCATGTCAAGCTTCTTGTCCTCAAGTGCTGCAGCTAGCAGTGGCAACCAATGGCTGCTGCAGCACTCAAAGCACTGACTCTACAAAGGAGAAGCTCATGGCGGACCTGTATACTGATGACAGTTAGTTTATAACCCTTTCTCACAGAAGACACTACCAAAATTCTAATCCAAATGCTCATCATGTCCCGTCTTGACTACTGTAACTCTTTACTAATTGGCCTTCCTCTCACCCGACTAACCCCACTACAGTACATAATGAACTCTGCTGCAAGACTAATCTACCTCACTCACCGGTTCTCTAACACCACACCCCTCTGTCAGTCCCTACACTGGCTCCCATTAGCATACAGAGTCAAATTCAAAATTCTGGTGCTAACTTATAGAGCCCTCACTAACACCGCACCCCCCTATATTTCATCTCTCATTTCCAAATATACTCCCACCCACCATCTTCATTCTGCACATGACCTTCTGCTCTCCACAGCTCTTATTACATCCTTCCACTCCCACCTACAGGACTTCTCCCGTGCTGCACCTCAACTCTGTATCTCCCTACCCCGCCTAATCAGGCTCTCATCCAGCCTTCAAATCTTCAGACTATCCCTGAAGACTCACCTCTTCAGGGAAGCCTATCAACTGCCACCATAAACATTATCACCAAGAATCACCCCTTGCCTGGACCACTGCACTCAACAGCACTTCTCACTCCCACCCACTGACTGACAGTTCATGTGTCAGGAGGCACTTAAACCTAATAGCACTTACTCCCTCTGTGTCAAACCTTCCTTCCTCTAGACTGTAAGCTCTCACGAGCAGGGCCCTCTGATCCTTCTGTTCTCCACATTTGATTGTACTATTTAATACCTCTGTATATCTATTCCCTACTGTAAAGCGCTGCGGAATTAGTTGGCGCTATATAAATAAAGAATAATAATAATAATATAATGCTGGTACCCTCAGAATTTGTAGTAGTAGTTACACATTAGTAAAAATTGTAGCTTTTGCATGTACTTTTTTATTTTTTGCGTTAATTACCCCTTAAAATTATATTGCCCCAAAACTGTCCAAAACTGTGGAAGTTTTCATTGACTTGGAAGTGGAGTATAGATCGATGTTTGACTTAGCAGTGGTGTAAAGGACAATAAGATGAATTTAGGGGAAGTGGAAAAAGTGTTGAAATGTTATAGTTAGTGAACAAGGAGATCATTTTAAAGATAATTATGCCATCGAAGCACTAATCATGCCTCTGCTACAAAAACTACCGTGCATGCATTTTACAGCAGACTGTTGCTTAGCCTTGCAACTTTTAAATGACTTCCTGTGTCTGTAATGTTAGAATAGATGTGTTTTTTTATTTCTCCAATAGTTTATTAATATTATTTTTAGCAGACAAACATCTACCCTTAATTGTTTAACCTTTTAAGGACCAGAGTTGTGTTTAATACAATCAGTTGCATACCCCTCTTAACCTTAAATTGTTCAGTGCCAGAGGGATGTCCAGCTTCTGTAAATCAAAGGGTTAAAACATAAGCTGTTTGGCCCCTTGGCTGCTAGAGATGTCAAAAGACCACTCCAGCATTGAATTTGATGGATCTCATGCTTTACTTGCAACATTCCATAAATTCTTATTCCTAAATGTAAATCCCCAGCGACATTATGCTTGCAACAAAGTGATCTTCACTGTAACAGTTGACAGCTCAGTACTCTGTCACAACAGGGGTTCGACTATTAGTGTGAAAGAGCATTACGGGTGACCTGAAGGGCAGTGCAGAACAGCTGTTATCATTAGTGGAGAACACCGATAATATTTTTGTGCCTACTTAAAAGCAAACTACCTTGCTGAAAATGCATGCTGCTATATAAAGCCTAAAACTAGTAATGCACTTGTATGAATAGCCTCAGTGGTGAGAGATTGTACTGGGTGCTATACACAAATACAACACGCAGTAGATCTGTCTATTCCAGACTTGGCTACCATGTAATCTGGTGCTAAAGAAACACTAACACCATAAAATTAAATAGTTCAATATAACTTTTTATATCATGTACTTACAGCTAACATGTAAAATTATTCATATGTTACATCCCTCAAATATAATCCTAAACTTCCCTTTTAATGAATGTGTCAATTGTCCTGTTCAGAGAGTATGTATTTAATGTTGTTTGTACTGTATGACATTCATGTCCGCTGTGTTTTCACAAAGTTGTTGTATTGTCTCAGCACAATCAGAGAGAGCCTTGGAGCCCTAGAAAAGGCAGGAACGTCTGCTCCCTCAGATAATAATAATAAAACATAATATGTTATTATCCTTTATTTATATAGTGCCAACTTATACTGCAGCTCTGTACAATAGGGAATAGACATACAGAGACATTAAACAGTACAAATGTAACAAAAGTCTAGAGGAAGGTAGGAGGGGCAGGGAAGGAGTAAGAGCTATGGAGTGTAAGGAAGATCATTTATACAGATGCTAGCATGAAGTTCTGTGTGATTAAGTGTATATAACCCCAGTTCACTGTTAGGTATTACTGGTCCATTGACCTGCTATAGTTGGAAAGTATAACATTCAAAAACAACAAATTCCTTCCCACCCGATGTTTGTTGTGTAACTCAGTTATTTTTACCCAGGTGTAGAGTAAAGCTAGTTACCACCTCTGGACTTCACTGTATACAAGTGTAGTAGTATTGGGATCCCTCCAAATAATTATCTTTAATGTGAGGGTTGTGCTTCCCAAATCTTTCAGTCTTTTAAAAGGTGATAGCTAGGTGGCAGCCTTTATCACCTTAGATTTCTCAGCATTACGTACTGGGCTGGACAAACTGAGGCTCTCCAGCTGCTCACGTCTATAATTCCCATCATCTCCAGCCATTTCTTCCTTCCCACCCTACTTCAACTACTTTTCGTCCACTTCCCAGCACAGTACTGGTTAAGTCCTGTTCACCAGATTAAGCCCCACCCACTTTATGCTGTTAATGATGCAATTAGCATAAGCCTGATTGCAGCCCATAAGCCCTCTCCAGAGGCTCCAAAGTAGGAAGTTCCAAGGTATGTCTCTCACCTAAGATAGCTCAGTGCTACCTATAGCAGGGCAGATGAGTCTTTTTACCTTTCCAGGAGTAAAGTGGCTGTCTAGGGATGATGGGAATTGTAGTCCTGAACAGCTGCAAAGTCTCAGGATTCCCACAACTAACCTAAAGTCTTTTTGTACCCTTCCTTCCTTGTATTGTATCTCCAAATGGAACAAAGCAGAAATGTGTATTAATACAAATAACATGAGGCGTTGCTGGGTACTGTGTGTGTGTGTGTGGGGGGGGAGTTAAAGCCCCAGGTCTCATTCTGAGAACACAGGGTCTTTTTGTTAACTCCAGTCATAGAATGGTGTCGGTCACCTGGCAAAAGTGTCAATGGCACCACACAAGGGAAATGTAAATGCTCTATACGAGCTCAGATGCACAATAAGCACTCACCACGCAAACTTCAAGCCACAGTGCAGGTAAGGAGTCCGAATCCTATGTTATAATGTTGCAAGAAGAAGTACCGCACTCGTTGTAAAGATGTTAAAACCAGCTTTTATTGGGAAAGATCAAAACAGGCACCACATGGAACTGAATGTCTCACGCGTTTCACAAATATGTGCTTAATCATATGCACATATGTGCAAAACGCATGAGATGTTCTTTGGTTTTAATATCTTTACGACAAGTGCAGTACTTCTTCTTCTTGCAACATTATAACAATGGTGTCGGTCACCTTCATAGTTATGGTGAATTGAGTGGTAAAGTTAATTAGTAATGAGTTAGGTTGACTTAAGCCCTGTTTTTTTTTTTAAGCCCCATGTTTTTGGGAACCTTTATACAACTCTTGTCTAATACCCATGTACCATTTGCAATACCCTTACTGGCTGGTCACAGAAACATAGATGTGTATGTGAGAGGCAGGTATAAGTGACAATAAAAAGGTTATGTCTGGCTGATCACAGACTGCTACACAGTGAAAGAATGAATTCTGTCTTTCTGCCCTGGAGTGGGGGAAATAATGATTCATTGTGCTTATAAAATATCTCACTCTTTCATTGCAGAGAAAGTGGGTAGTGATATATTTATTATATCTAGCAACACTGTGTATGAGTAGTCCCAGACAGCCCTGAGGGCCAGGGTATATATGCTAGTGAGCCATATTTTGCACACCTCTGTTTTAATAAGTTTGCCTTCAGCCTTCCTGATCTTAGTCCACACCAAATTGCCAGTACAGTTCTGAAAAATCTCGCCTATTTGCTTCTGTGCCTGAAGCCTGGAAAATGACAGCTGCCATACAGTGGAATAGCCAACCCTTCAGTTATTTCACCCCAGGGATCCCAGCGAAGTCTGCAGTAGCAGTATACCCTGCTGGCTTACGTTTTTATTCATACACATGTTACTACACTTTATGTGTCTCTCCCTAAACAATGTGAATGGGGTGGGAGTGCCTCACTTGTTTAATTGACTGATTGAAACCAAGACACTGCTGCACTAAGCAGAACAGGAGCAAATCTGGGGCTAAGCTGCATCACAAAAAATGGACAAATAAAAATTCCTATTAATATATGGGTCTCTGCAATGCACTAGAAATGTTTCTAACACTCAAGGAAATAATTCATAATTAGTGCAAAATCTCCCTTTTCCTTGTGCCTGTTATAAAGGTGGCATTAAGGGCATGTTCACATTGAAGCCATTCAGTAGTAGAGTCTTGAGCCCAGTCGTAGTAAACAAGCACAGGTGCAGGCTCTCCGTTACTGAGATTGTACATTCCACTTTCTGTGTTTTACTCTTCATAAAATGTAGCAGGACTGTGTTTGTAAAAAAAATAAATAAACAAATAAAAAAAATATATATATATATCCTTATAAAGGCTGATGTACTAATGGGCAAATCAACTACACCATAGGGTGTAGATATAAAGTCCCTAATGAAAACTATAATTAGCATATGAAAAGTCACTGAAAAGCCCATTTAGCATATGAAACGTCACCGATACCGCTCATGTAATACAATTCGCTTACATTAGCATATGGTACCAATTATGAATATCTCCTTAACCCTGTAAATGCCAGAGAGGTATTCAATGCTTTGTAATACATTAAATACCTCTGTGGTACTCAGTGGGTGAACTGTACATTTGCTGGTCTTTTGGCCAGCATAACACACACAAGTAGGTTTTAATGAAGCTTTCAAATATGCAAACTTGAATCAAGGTGAAATGTTGACGTTAACCCTTTGAGTGCCAGAGGGGTAATGCAACACATTGCAAAACAATGAGTTGCATACCCCTCTCGCACTCAAAGGTTAAAGGGATAGTAATACTTCGTTTTAACTTTATTTTATTTTGTAGGCATTAAAAAAACATGAAGAATGATATAAGTCTTATCTCTCAAACCTTTATGGTTTAAGAGATATTCACAAGCAAAGTGTCCCCCTCCCGCCCCTTTTACTGATGTAACACTTCTCAGCCAGGGCAGAAGGGAGGTGCCCAGGTAGACTGCAGAGAGGGACAATCTTCAATTAAGATAAGGGAAAAACCTGAAAAGATTGTCAAGGGGGGTGGGGATTTCATTGTTTTCATAGGAATAAGAGTGTTCCCTTCTGTTATCTGTCTGGTCTATGGACTGCATTCCACATCTGAGGAGATTGCTTACACTAGGTAAAAGGAGTGGGAGGGGGAAACTTTGCTTGTGAATATCTCTTAAACCATAAAGGTTTGAGAGATAAGACATATCATTCTTCATGTTTTTTTAATGCCTACAAAATAAAATAAAGTTGAAACGAAGTATTACTATCCCTTTAAGGAGGGAATGTTAGAGAGCTCTTGATTTGGTTAATTGCTTGAGAGATATTTCACTTTTCCTTAATACATCTCCTTAACCTCTTAACGGCAGATGGAAGTTAAGGACCACGGGGTGCCCAAGGAGCATGCAGCCACGAAGGGACCCCTGAATTTCATGATGTGCCAGGACCTTAAAGGGATATTAATGTTTCAAAATAAAAGCAGCTCCAATTAATCTTCAAAGGATTTGGGCCATAGAGAGTGTTATTTCAATACTGTCAAAGTTGTAGTTGAAGAGTAATTGAATGATAAAGTATCACCCTCCTGCCCCTTTTATCTAGTGTAAGCCCCCTCCCCTCAGATGTGGAATCTGGTCTTGATACCAGACAGCTCACAGCAAGGGACAATCTTCTTACTGTGAGCATAAGGAAAACCCTGCCCCCCTGACAGGTTTTTCAGGTTTTTCCCTAATTGAAGATTGTCTCTCTGCAATCTACCTGGACACCACCTTGCTGCACAGAGGTGAGCAGTATTACATCAGTAAAATGGACTGGAGAGGGATACTTTATCATTCAATCACTCTTGAACTACAACGCTGACAGTATTGAAATAACACTCTCTGTGGCCCCAATACTATGAAGATTAATTGGAGCTGATTTTATTTTGAAACATTACTATCCCTTTAGGTTCAGAACTGCCGTGACGGTCCTGGCACGTCATGGGTCCTTAAGGGGTTAATAATAATAATACTATTCATTATTATTGTTATTATTACACAAAATTCCCACTGTAGTGATTTGTTTGATGTTCAGTTATCAGTGTTCCGTTGACTTTTGTGATCTCAGTGCTGATGATCGCTCACCTTCATATTGCTAGACTTACCATGCCATAGAACCTACTCAGCACACTATTTAAATCGAAGTCTCCTGCTTTTTAGTACAACATAGAATAGAGTCATATGAACTACATCTGTATTCACACCATACATAAGCTATAAGCAAGAGGCATCCTGCTATGCAGAGTATATCTATAAAAGATATTTTGCTTGTGATGATGGGAATACTTGGCCTGAAATTTTAACAGGCATTACCTATGCTCATAGCGCTCCCCTTTCATCTGCCTTCTGCATCAAAGTAGTATTTTTATTTCATCTTTAATAATGGATTGACGGACGGCCAGCAGTTATTTTGTAGTAAAAAAAAAAAATCTATTCATTGAGTGCCAGGGGGTGCTTAAAGGGATAGTAATACTTCGTTTTATCTTTATTTCATTTTGTAGGCATTAAAAAAAATGAAGAACGATATAAGTCTTATCTCTCAAACCTTCATGGTTTAAGAGATATTCACAAGCAAAGTTTCCCCTTCCCGCCCCTTTTACCTAGTGTAAGCCATCTCTTCTCAGATGTGGAATGCAGTCCATAGACCAGACAGATAACAGTCGGGGACAATCTTCTTGCTTTTAGAACAATGAAGGCCCTGCCCCCCTTGACAAGTTTTTCAGGTTTTTCCCTTATCTTAAGTGAAGATTGTCCCTCTCTGCAGTCTACCTGGGCACCTCCCTTCTGATCTGGCTGAACAGTGTTACATCAGTAAAAGGGGCGGGAGGGGGATATTTTGTCATTGAATTACTCTTGAACTACAACTCTGACAGAATTAAAATAACACTCTCCAAAGTGCAAATACTATAATGATTAATTAGAGCTGCTTTTATTATGAAACATTACTATCCCTTTAAAGTATTATAAAGTAATGTGGGGGACAAAAGGTTAACTCTTTGAATGCCAGAGACATATCCAACGCCTTGCATTGCAACGCGTTGGATACCTTTCTGGCATTCAAAGGTAGGAATAAACATTTTTTTTCTTAAATATGTATTTTATGGCTTTTCCTGCAAAGAAAAACAAGAGAACTCCCAAATTTGGTTGATTTTCCATTATAAACTTATTATATTTCTATCTGTTAGCAGCAGAACCAAGTGGTGTCAAAAAGGTAATTATTTCATAATGAATTCTATGGGACACCTTGAGTCACTGACTGCAGTTCTCAGTATTGTGTTAAGAACATGGTGATCAAGATAGAAAATTGCAGTTTAATGTAAAAAACAAGTCTGAGATGTAATCATTTTATAATTAAAAATATCCCAGCAGTGGAAATCCCCTTGTTTCATTCAACAGAAAAAAAACTATAATTTGTAGTTTTCATTAACAAAATTTTATGCGATTTAACTCTTTAAGGACCAGTGGGGCACACAATGAATCAAGAAGCAATTCACTGCAGACCCCTCTGTCCTTAAAGGATTAATTTCACTATCAAACATGATATATTATCTTTTCAAGAAAAAAAATGTGTTTTAATCACAGGTCAGAAAAAATATCAGTGTAAACCATAAACCCTCCCTTTGGGTTGTTTAATCCATCATATGACTGGCCTGTAATTCCTCAGTTATATTGTGATTTAATCTTACCATTTGAATTATACATAGACATACGAGGAATGGAAAACACCTGTCAGGAAGAAAGATTTGTTCTTTTACAGATTTAAAGCAAGAGCTCTTAAACAGGGAATTTAATTTATTTTCTTTTTTTCTTTCCGGATAAAAAACAGAATAACCTGGGACAGGGTCAAATCAATTAGAAGCGCATTTGTCAAGCTATGTTCAGATTCTGTGTGTTGTATTTTTATTCTATACATCATTGTTCAGTTGAAAGCTTAACGGGACCAAATGTCCTGCTTCATCCGCTAGTACTGCTTTAAGCCACACCAGCATTCAGTTCAGTATCTCAGGAGCACACCTGAGAAATCTCAGGGTTTGACCTTGAGACTCAGGGTTGTGACACAAATCTCAGGATCTCTGGGCTAAGGGTCATAGAGTGATATAATCTGGTCCTTCCTAGTATTTGCTCTACATGAATTAACTGTTTAGTGTCTGAATTCGTTCCACATGTACCAGAATGGTAGAAGGAGAAGTCCTTCTTGGATTGTGTGTGATGAAGCAGTGCTGTCTCTAAACTGCTGCATGTTAACTGCACCCTAAAGCTTATTTTGAAAGTTCCCAGATATTTAGAGGATGAGAAGCCATTCCAGGGCATACCAACTTCACCGTAAAGGACAGATAAAAAGTTATAAAATTATTATTGATTTAAATTAGTCTTTTAACTCTTTGAAGGCTAAAGAGGTCTCCAACACAATGTGAAGCAATGATGAGTTGGAGACACTTCTCATGCTCAAGGGGTTACAGGCCCAGTTAAAATCAATGGGAATTTTATCATGAAAACCAAAGAGGTCCCCATCACATTGTTTGACAACCTATTGGAAATCTTGTTAGCATTCAACAGGTTGAACTGAAAATAACTGCTTCTAACATAAACCCTGTGGCCCCTATGAATTCTGCATTTGTGCCTTTGTTCAAGCGATAACATCTTCTCCAGTCAATCAGTTCGGGATGTCATGTCCATGGAGTCGGACATGAATGAGCCTGCTTAACCCTTTAAGGACTACAGAGGTCTGTAACTCATTGCAAACCAATGTGTTGCACACCCCTCTGGTCCTTAAAGGGTTAATAGTACATGTCATGCCAGGCATGATTTGGCCTTTGCAGGCCAGTGGTATGTATAATTTGTTTATTTTGTGTATTTTATTGTATCTTTTAAAGTGTTAGCTAAATGAGATAAGCAGATAACATCGCCAGAACAGGACATAGGACTACCATAAAATGCACTGGAAGATCTGCTCTGATGGAGGTCATCCAGGGGTCAGCCAAATAATGTGAACTAGGGAGAACACGTGTATATGGTAAACTGTCGGACCAAACCTCCCCCCAGGTAACACCCAGGAGGTTTGGCCTCTTAGAAGCAACTGTGGACTCCTATTTAACATGGGTCTTGGATAAAAAAAAACGTGAATTTCTTTGTAACAACTGGAAGGGGAACATTTACCTTCTGAAGTTCCCACAAGGACTCTCATATATATCTGTAATTGTACGCAGGGATTTTTTGTGTTGCTCCCCTTTTATTTTATGGATTGATTTGCCTATGAGTAATCTTTATTTGTGTATGTCCTATATTTCTGTATTTTTGTAACCAGCATTGTGAAGCCTTTTTTTCAGATTAAATGTTCAATTAATCAGCTCTTGTCTCTGTTCTCTAATATGAACTCACTACTCTGAAGGAAGCTCAGGTAGAACACGCTACTAAAGGGTTAATTCTATATGTCTGATTATTAAGTTGATTTTATACTGTAATTCTGTTGTGTTTGGAGTAACCTAAGATGCCCAGATATAAAGTCTTGGTGGTGGCAGCGAACTGTAGTACTGGGGTGATAGTGCAGGAGGGATTTCAGGGGTTAATTTGGTGGTTGCTAGGAACAGATACAGTGAACCAGGGATCTGTTATTGTTAACCCTTTCACTCCCACACTCTCCCCACTGTCATCAGGGCCTATAGCCCTCGCTTGTGACATTACCTTATGCAGTGAGTATGTCTATTGCCCCCTGTTTATCATGTCTGCCTCCTTGACACAACATTGTTATCTCTTGAATCAAGAAGCAAGGAAAAAATCAGAGGGCCATTAGGTTTTTCTAGCCATAGATGGTAAATGGAGTGTTATTATTGGAAAGTGATACTTCCCCTTCAAGAAATATCTAGATCTTTTTCATTTCCTTCCAAAACGGAATACACTTTTATAATAGCTTCACACAATTTTAAGACTACATTAAGTTCATAGAATGTTAAGTGCTCACATCTGTATTTACACAATGCTAAGTTTTTATAAAACGTTTGTTAGCAAAATACTCATTTGGCAAAATAAACACCTGGCTTCACATACTCTATTGGTCTTTCAAGGGTTAAGATTACCATGTGCAATGAGCATAGTTTGTGCCTTGCGCACCTCTTGGGACATGAAATAGGAATGACTGAAAAAGTTATATCTTGATTCATGGGCATACCTCCCAAGTGTCCCTCTTTAGGAGGGACAGTCCCTCTTTGAGACCCAAATCCCTCTGTCCCTCTTTCCCACCCTGGATTCCCTCTTTGTAGGAGATCAGACTGTGTGGTGTGTATATACGTGTATAACATTTCTCTACAGCAATTAAATTCACGTTAATGTTTGTTTAAACTACAGTATATGTGTTTATAAATTAGTCTGTGCAAATAAAATACTTTGGTCTTGTTCTAAATCATTTATTCAGTTACACAAATAGGTATCAATAGGTCATAAAATAGCCTAGAAATTCTCAGTAATGCCCCACTCACCAGTTTTACCCCCAGCAACACCACTGGAAACACAAGTGTCCCTCTTTTGCCATCTGGAATGTTGGTAGGTATGCAAGGGGCAAGGAAAAAATTCAAAGGACCACTGGGATTTTCTGTCCTTAGTAAGGTCAGTGGATGGTTATTATTATGAGGTGTTACTTCCCCTTTAATTAATCACTACAGCTTTTTTAATTTCCTTCCAAAAGTGAGTACTCAGCTTCCAGTAGCCTGACAAAATGTTAAGTTTCCATTAAATTCATAAAATGTTATGTGTGCACAGCTAGGTTTACACAATTCTAGGTGTGTTAGCAGAATGCTCAGTTTATCAAAATAAACACCCGGCTTCACACATTGAACAATCTGCATTGTTTGCCCTAGATTCTCTGGGAGAGGGAGTTCATGATGGTTCCCAACTGGAGGCCTTATGCACAAAAGAAAAGAGGAGGAATTATGGAACAAACCAACTACCCCATTCATTAAAGTGGTCTGAATGCATTGTGTTTCAGTAGGAGATTTAGGAATTTTTATTTATCCTCTCCAGTGTAGTTGGTTTGGTCCAGAATTTTTCTCTGTTTATTTTTTTACTGTAAGTCCCCAGAGGCCTTGTGTGGCATCCCACTCAGATTTTATACTTGAGTTTGTGGGGCCTCTTCCACCAGTTCGACAGTTTCCCTTTGCCCTATTTTTAGACTGGACCAGTCCACAGTTGTTCCTTTTTTAGTTTGCTGATCATAGGTCAAATCCCATGTACAATATTCAACAATGCTTTCCCAATACTAGTAAAAATGTCAGACAATATCAAATCTAGGCCAAAAAAGTTCTTCCAGATTTCATGAAAGTGAAGTGAGACAGATAATATACAAGGAGAGCATCCTAGCTTAGCAGTGTATCAGAGCTTCCATTTCCCAACAGGCATTGTCATGTTACCTTCACAGACTGGATAGTGAAGGATTAGACATAATTTATGACTATTGCCAGCATGGGGTATATCAATTGAAGAAGGCTAATTATGGGTTTCCTCATTAGATCCTTACATTAAACTGCCTTTCTATCCTATAAAACCCAAAACAAGGATTTATTATTAGTCTCAGAACTGCAGGTGGCATGGACTTTATCATCATATTTAGGTTACTAGATATTCACTAGGCATTTCAACGCTATATTAATTAGGAATTATAAAATATTTCTCTGTACAGAGCTCAATGCCATGCCTACACATAACTGCACAGTACTCACATGGCTTGATACTTTGAAAAAACTAGTTCAATGATAATATACTGTCCTTTATTTCAGTAGATAACATCCTTGAAGCATTAAAGAAACAGTAGCCCAAAAAAATAAATTGGGTTATATAAAGTCAGCCGAATTGGGCCTGTGTTACATTACGGTTAATATTTTATTTTAGCTTATGGATAAGATTTTAGATAAAATCCTTGATAAAGTTATCAACTGTAATGAAGGTCAGGCCTTGTTTTGATAGCAAAAATAAAGGGGCTCATAGTTTGAATATGAATGATAATCCTCCAAATGGCAGCGACAACTTGGTAGTTTGTGACTGTGAAAACCAAATCCAGTCACCTTGAACTTCATCTTTGGACACAGTTTATATATTGATTTAATTGGAGCAACTGAATACCCTCTCTGTTGTCATAAGCTTGTTTGGCCATTCACGAGGCTTACTAAAGCTGATGTACTAAGGCAGAGCAATTCTGGGGCAAACCATAGAGAACTATCAAAAATCAACAAAATTCCCATTAATTTAAATTGGGGGTTTTAACTTTTTGAGTGCCGGAGGGGTACGCAACACATTGCGTTGTAATGCAATGCGTACCCCTCTGGCATTCAAAGGGTTTATCCCTTTAACACTAGATATGTCCCCAACACAGTGCTTCACAATATGCTGGAGTCCCCTTTCGAGATCAAAGAGACAAAATCCCAATTTACATTAATGAGAATTTTTTATTTCAATTTTTTCCAAATGCTGCAACTGGTGTTCACCAGAACGGCTCTAATTATAATGGCACATCAGCTGTTTTGGTGCCATACTGATTTAAAAAAAAAAAAAGTAATTATCACCAGTAGCAGGGTGGTACTTAGTAGCAGAGGAAGAGAAGAAAGTGAGTCATGTAACCCACAAAATCAGTGTCTGGGAAGTAACAGTTATATGCTCCCAGAAATTGCGCATATGTGAACTTTATACTGCCCCAAAGACACAGTAAAGCTGTCACGAATACACAGGTCTGTCAGCTCATCTCAATACATCCGAAGGATGCCAACGCATACAAAAAAGAAAAGGGAAGGGAACCAAAATAGTGTAATACCATTCAAATAAATTCAAAATAATAAATTGGTTTATTGTACTCACATATTAGGTTGTTTCATGGTGATACTGGTTGCTCGCCAACAGAATCAGCCTGCAGAGATTAATGCATCATCTCTGCTCCAGGAGACTTCCAAGAAACAGCACTGCTTCTCCAATAGTGTTGTGAATCCAATAAATATTTTATTAAAATAGGATTATATGAAAAATGTATTTACAAAACAATTCAATGCATTTCACAGCATTCATCTGCTTACTCAAGAATCAGTTGCCTGTATCAACTACAAAGGGGGTGGTGCTTAATGCATGACTGCAAATATATCTGCATTGCAAAGGGGGTGGAGCAACATGGATTCCTCCTATTAATGCAGTATTCCCAATTAATGCTACTCATTTTCCACATGCAGTGAAATACTGAGCTAGTTTTTCAGGGCAATTTAGGAAAGACACTAAATAAATAATCATAAATCTTTCTGCAAAATGGAAACCGTTCTGGTCTTCTAAATTTTTCTACTGGATGTCATGTCGATGGAGGTGGATATGATGCTTTGTTGCTGGGCGCCGGGATTCTGAGTTCCTCCCGCTGGGGCTTTCTTTGCCCATTTGGTGGCAGATGGGTGGCCGGCGCATTGCAACAAATGCATTGGCTTCCTCTCTGGCACTTGGGGGGGTGGGGGCGGGCTTTGGGGTCTTGGGGTCCTGCAACGGAGTGTTGTGTCCACCTCCATGGATATATCCTATTAACTAATTAAAGACCTGTTTGGGGAACCGGTTACTCAGAATTGTTTCATAGTAGCAATTAAGAGTTTCTGCCCTGATTAAGGTAAATGCAGGTTTACTATAAGGAATTGTTGGTGTTTATGGCGAGCATCTTGTAGCCTTTCAGCTTTTGTTCTGATGATAGAACGGTTGTCCACGAAACAGCTGGAGTGCTACTGGTTGCCCTTCACTGAGTGAGAGACCTAAACTGAGGCAGACCTGTAGAGGAAGGGTTTTTCTTACAGTAAGGCCTGTAAAATTGTGGAATTCCTTGCCCAAGGATATAGTAATGACAGATACAATCAATACATTTAAGAGAAGATTAGATACATTTCTTTCAAGAGGGAACATACAGGGTTGTATAGTTGTGGCCAAAAGTTTTGAGAATAAACAAATTGGTGAAGGGCTCAAATGATATAAAGAGCCAGATGAGCCCCACACAAGGACCCAAATAAAATGAGGTACACTGAATTTACCCCAAAAAATACTTGTTTGAAACAAATAAGTCTACATAAGCAAACATAAAAATAATTAAAAAACAAGTCTGGAGAGTCCAGGAAAAATAAATGATAAAAAATTCTGGGAAATCACATAATTAAGTGGATAAGTATAGCAACAAAGGGTACCAAGAAAATAAATTGTACAGACAATGGAACAAATGTGCACTGAACCAATATGATGCAAAACTACTTATATAAAAGAGATATAATAGGCGAAGACCCAGGGGCAAGAATTAGAAGCCAGACTCTCCAGAACTCCAGGACCCAATGCGTATCGCCACCAACTGTGGTTTCATAAGGGGTAAAGTGGAGCCATCAGAGAGCTGCTTAAGTTTTGCCATCTTCCCAATCAAAGTTATCGAGTTAAAATAAGACCGGAAGCTTTAAAAGGAGGGTGGTGCTTGAAATCATTGTTCTTCCTCTATTAACCATGGTTATCTGCAAGGAAATATGTGCTGTCATCATTGCTTTGCCCAAAAAGGGCTTCACATGCAAGGATATTGCTGCTAGTAAGATTGCACCTAAATCAACCATTTATCAGATCATCAAGAACTTCAAGGAGAGAGGTTCAATTGTTGTGAAGAATGCTTCCGGGCGCCCATGAAAGTCCAGCAAGCGCCAGGACCGTCACCTAAAGTTCATTCAGCAGCGGGATCGGGTTGCCACCAGTGCAGAGCTTGCTCAGGAATGGCAGCAGGCAGGTGTGAAGCGAAGACTTTTGGAGGATGGCCTGGTGTCAAGAAGGGCAGCAAACAAGCCACTTCTCTCCAGGAAAAACATCAGCGACAGACTGATATTCTGCAAAAGGTACAGGGATTGCACTGTTGAGGACTGGGGTAAAGTCGTTTTCTCTGAACACCCTTTCTGATTGTTTGGGACACCTGGAAAAAGGATTATCCGGAAAAGACAATGTGAACACTACCATCAGTCCTGTGTCATGCCTACCTAATTTTCTGTGTTGTGATCAGTGATCACACATACACTGTCTGACATTCCAGCCATGTTCCACTGCCATTTGGTAGCCAAAGGACTAAATATTCACTTCACCAGCCTTATTCAGTTGTCCCAGTGGTAGCCGCAAAACCCCACATACACACTGCTTCCTCAGCCTTATTCCACTGATAACAGCGGAATAACACATGCAGTGGCTGCTTTCCCAGTCTTGTCCCACTGATACCCACAGATCCACATATGTACTTTCCAACACACCAGCCTTGTCCCACTGTCCACTTTTAGCCATAGACCCACAACTATACTGCCTGACACCACTGTCCCACTGGTAGCCACAGAACCAAACATACACTGATATCTCAGGCTTCTTTCAGTGCATTCTGGTAGCCACAGAAACACTCATACACTATCTGACACCAAGTCTTGTTCCACTGTCAGCTTGTTTCATTGGAAGCAATATCCCTAAAAAATACAAATTTTTTCTGTTTATGAATATCAGAAATATTGTATATATCATAAATTAATTCCCAATATGATCCATGTATAATCTGTGGAAAATATGTTGATAACATGTTTTTAAGATCTGTCGCTAAAATAAATAAATAAAAATGTCACCAGATTTCATTAAATAGTCAGTCTAGTCATCTTAACTTGTAACAACATTTTGTTCATGAATATGTGTATATGTTTTGTACTGAGCTGTTTAGCTGATTACTTTTAATTAGTACTATACAATTCTATTTACACCATGTTTTTACCTACAAAGTTTATATGATCAAAACTGCAGGTTTATTTATTTGTGGACATTTGAAAATATTAATACACAAAAAGTAATTAATTTGTATGCCATATGCATATCATTATACCTTTCAGTCAATGCAGCTTGTGGAAATTATCCATGAAAAATGTAGTATTTGCATTACTGCCACAAAAACTACAATTAAGTGAAAAAGATCTCTAAAGTTTTGGGTTCTCTGATAATCACTCACACACACAATGCAATAATCCTTTTCAGACAGTTGAGTCACAGACTCTTTTTGCCAACTTCAGACAGAGGGTGCTCAGTTCAGTGAAAGCAGAAGGAAGAGAACTAATATAGCTAAATATCTGATTCACAGATTTAAAGCAAAAGAAAACTAGATTATAAAATAAATTAGTATAGACTTCAAAGATAATAAAAGTTAAAATAAGGAATTTTAATTACTTTAACTCCTAATAATTGCTTTCATCTCTATATCATTATGAAACGCTTTAAATATTCTTAGTAAAAGATCCAACCTTTTGTATATCTCACACTTACAAAAATACTAGTACAAACCGAATGCAGCATATAACTTGCAATCACTGAAGCACGATTGATACACTCTGACATTGTATTGTCGACTTTCTTTTAAAAAATTAATTTTGGATCACATAATGCACAGGATACTCCAGACATATTAAATACTTTCAGTGACATAGTGAATGTTGCACTGTTTAATTATTTAGTCATATTTAATTATATATGTGTGTTGTGCAGCCACCTTTGAACTCTTTAGCAAGATACTTTAGTAATATATGCACGCATATCATTTATGTGTGGAAGTGTCCTGATTGCACTTGTTTTCACAGATCACAGAGATCCTTGTCCAGAAAACTGTATTGGTGTCATTTTATGAATGCATTTTACAAATATATTATCTTGGCCCAGTTATGTTTTTTTTCTCTTTATATTTTTTTGTAGAGGTGAATGATAGATTTCTTAAAAAGAGTAATTCCTTTTTTGCCTGGATAACCCTCCAGGTCTGCAATATTCAATATGAAGCTGTCATCTGTTTACTTTTAAACGAAAGGTTTTAAATAGTTTAAGTATTTCTAGAAGATATATTATGGATAAAATCCTGTGCCTGATGCATGCTATGGGCAAATGCTGTAAAATTAAATTTCCTATTATGCAATGATCATAAAAAATTCAGCCTGATTCTCATTCCAACTGTAGTGCTGTATCTCCTAATACGAAAGACCAAGGAATGTATTTTTTATAGTTGGTAGAGCCAGATTAACCAAACTACCGCAGCACCAATATTTTTTTTTTATTCTTATACATATACAAATACTCCAGTTGATGGGTTATAGTTATATATACTAGACACTTGAGGGAATGAGAGGGAATCAATGTCTTAAACTCTTGATTCCCTTGCTTAGCATAGCCCTCCTGCCATCTTAAGTTATCTGACTCCAGAAAGCACTGACAGGAGCCATTTTAGAATCACTTTGCAGCCCATAGAAGCTTAATTAGTAAAATTTGACAGTTTATATCTTGTAAATTATGTAAAAAAAGTAATATCTATTAACATGCTTAGAATAGCTTACCAATGACAATTAAATTCATGAATGAATGTGTTTATTTATATAGCGCTATAAGTTTATGCCACACTTTATATTTTGGAGTAACATGAGTGTTTTATAGGAGGAAATAATGGGAAAGGGAGACATACAGATTACATAAGGATTAAGAGGCAATTAAATATTAGGAGTACAATTACACTGTTTAGTTATTTACAAAATGTTGCTTTGGAGCAAGTGCATTTTTAAGGTCCTTTTCAAATTGGCAAAACCAGCAGAGTGATGAAGTCCATTAAGAAAAGTGTATCTTGTGTAAACGCATCAACGTCCAACAAGCTGCATTTTTACTGCATTCACTGCAGCAACGCAGCAAGGAAGGTCTGCATGGCAGAATATGGGGCAGCCTACAGATATTACATAGAAGCCATGATGGAGAATGCAATGTGCAACCTTCAATGAATGATGACCCATAAGGGCAACTGCCATCATACACAACCCTCCTGTAGCCAGATAAGCAGTGGAACACAGGAGAAAGGTGAGTTTCCAACATGGGCAACAGACCTGTAGCAGAGGGCTGCTACAATTCCGTTTCCTGTTGGAAAGAGACCAAAATGAACAGTATTTATTGTCTGTGACATGTTGAAACATTTGAGGGGATTCATGTATGTTTGTTCAGGTATATATGTACTCTTGAGCATGTTGGCAGGTTTGAAAGTGCAAGTTCTACTGCTCAACTGAAATGATAGTGATACTATGGGCGAGATGTTCAAAAGAGTCATTTTAATGAAAAAAATGTCTGATCATGAGTTGGTGGTAAAAGGACAATATTTTCAAATGTAAAGCCATCACATTTGAAAATGTGTCTTAAAGAATTAAAATGATGGCAAAATGACCTTGATGAATATTGTCCTTAAAAATTCTGATGTTAAAAATGTCTTCCATTTTGTTTTGGAAATTAACACTTTCAAAGAAACAAAGACACTTTTTGTCTTTAAAATTACAAATTTACAAACCAAGATTTTTTTTTTCCTTTTAAATCTTTTTATTGACAAGTTTGTCCAAACATAGTACTATCACATGTGAAAATACAGCTATAAGCATTAGGTTTTGCAATGATTATGCATCAGAAGTAATACAACAGCAATCATTTCTTCGGATCAGACCGTCTTGTGCTTAACTTTTTCCTGAAACTAAAACAACCCCGCTAACCAACCTACATTAACTCCGGCCCCCACACCCTCTCTTTCCTTCACCACCCCAACAGCCATCCACAAACATAACACCCCACACATCAATTTGTTAATCTAGAATGGATTCTAGTCGCACCCATCACTCATCCACTCACCAAAAGGTCATCCTCCCCAGCATTCCCAAATCATATGGATATAGGTCCCCCTGACTCGCCAGAATTATTACCTCTTTATGGAGAAATATGAATTCATCCTTGGCTGACAGGCAGGACGGAGCGTGGACATCTTGCCCTAGTGACGTCCGCGCGCCTGCTCTGCCAATCCCAGACAGCTGTAGGAGGTGTTGCTAGGAGCCATTCGGCTCCGGAAGGGACTGACAGAGCAGGCACGTGGACATCACTAGGGCAAGATGTCCGTGCTCTGTCCTGCCTGTCAGACGAGGATGACTGCATATTTCTCCATAAAGAGGTAATAATTTTGATGACTTTCGCTACTAAGCAGCTAGTCGCCAGATAGTGAATTATTACAAACAAAGTTTCTTAGCAGTGTTAGTTCCACTTTAATAGATGAGGTGCCAGGATGTCCACAAATTCCCGATACCACTCGGCCGGGAGTCCGTACAAACCAAGATTTTTTTACCAGTTAACTCTACAGTACTTCAACTCACTCCTGCTAACTTATTTAATTTGTCTTCTCCAAGTCTAGACCAGTTTTATTTTGTTGGTAAAAATTGACATTAATCAGGCAAAAAAAGTGACTGATAAAATAATTTTTTTTTCCGAAAATACCTTACAATATGATGGTAGTTTAAGCCACGCCCACTTTCAATACTGCTTTTTCCCTTTGACGGAGATGGCGAAATTGGATATAAAATATACAGTAAAATGTCTGAGAATTGATGAACCATGCAACTGACAGTTTCACTTACTACCACTTTTTGAACATCTCGTCCTATATTGCACCAAAAGTGAATGTTATGGTGGCTATAGATGAAGAGAAATTGTGTTAAACCAAGTATTGATGAAACATGATAAAATAAATTGCTGCTAAACGCTTAATTATTTTGGTGCTATTAAGGTCTCTGTGGGGGTTATGCACTTAGGTGTGATAAAGAAGTTATAAAGAGGTGATCATTTCTCCAGTCATATCACTTCTCCAGTTCCTGTATTATTCTATGGAACCTATGCACTGAGATCCCTCCAACTTGAGGAGTCTTAGTACATAAGCTAGTGAAATGCCTGGCTTAGAGCATTATCCTTAAAATGTTTTAATGAAAATGAAAACTATTGACTTATTATAAATAACTAATGTAATCCCCTTGGATTCTTAGCCGAACGTGCATGCGGTCGGCACTTAACCCCTTAGTGTGCGGCTGTCACCTTAACGCCCGGCTAACATTTCTTATTTTTGACACTAAATGATTCCGGAGTCCCCGAACGGCGTGCAGCCACATGGAGACCCGGACTTCCGGGACTTACCAGGTACTTCCTCTGTCACTAAATGACAGTTTTTGTGGGACGTACGTGGTAAGTCCATTGTCGGAATGGGGTTAAGGACCATGGACCATTTTTTTTTCTTGTGCATCCATTTCAGGGCCCCCTGAACAGTGTACAGCCACGCGGGGAGCACTGAATTTCAAGATGGTCCTGGCACGTCATGGGCCTGTATGGCTCGCCAAACCATAATGTGCCAGGACCGGCAAGGGTCCTTAAGGGGTTAAGAAACCAAGATGTTAGACTCGCTAGCACAACCTGTTGGTTGAACTCCTGTACTGCGTATACTATTTCAATGTAAAAGTTCATTGAAATAGTATATGCATAACAGATGTTCAACCAACAGGATGTGCTAGATAGGAGTAAGAGAGAAAATTTCTGCTTTTTTCCACCTAGCTCATTGCATTGTCATCAATGTAATCACTGAATTTACACACAATATATAAAAAAAATGTATTTTATTTCTTACAGGAATGATATAAAAGGGGTCTGAGGGTACCTGTGTTGGTGGAGTCTTTAGAAAGAATAATTTGAACTGGGAATTTTTTGTAGGGGTTTTGGTGACTGTTGTTGGGAGGACAACTAATATAAAAAAATAAAATAAAATAAAAATTGGTATGTAACGTGGCAGACACAGCCCCCCCCCCCCGATGTAAGCTGTGACTGGGGCAGACTAATAGAGTATTTTGTAGATGATGATTTGTAGGACCTAGATTTATTGTTAGAGGCCCAAGCCCTGAGGAAACATTGAATTGTAGTACTTAGACGTGTGTTAGACACAAGCCTCGTGGACACATTGATTTGTAGAACTTAGACTTGTTAGGCACAAGCCCAGATGAAACATTGATTTGTAGGACTTAGACATGTTGTTAGAGGCCCAAGCCCTAGAGGCCCAAACCCTGAGGAAACTTTGATTTGTAGGACTTAGACTTGTGTTAGACACAAGCCCTGAGGAAACATTGATTTGCAGGACTTAGACTTGTTGCTAGAGGCACAAACCCCGAGGAAACATTGGTTTGTAGGACTTAGACTTGTGTTAGGCACAAGTCCTGAGGAAACATTGATTTTTAGGATTTAGAGTTGTTGTTAGAGGCCTAAGCCCTGAGGAATAATTGATTTGCAGGATGTAGACTTCTTAGGCATAAGCCACAAGGAAACATTGATTTGTAGGACTTACACATGTTTGGCACAAGCTCTGAAGAAACATTGATATGTAGGATTTAGTCTTGTTAGGCCCAGTCCCTGAGGAAACATTGATTTGTAGGACTTTGGCTTGTTAAAAGCACAAACCTGAGGAATCAGTTATGATTGGTTAGACTCAGGATTGTTAGAGGCACAATCCCTGAGGAATCAGTTATTTTTTTTTAGACTCAGGAATTTTAGAGGCACAAGCCCTGAATAATTAGTTTCAGGATTTCTAGAGGCACCAGCCCTGAGGAATCAGTGATGGTTTATGGACTCAGGCTTGTTAGAGGCACATACCATGCGCAATCAGTGATGACTGTTGGACTCAGGCTTGTTAGCGACACGAACCCTGAGGAATCGCTGATTTTTTGGGACTCAGGATTGTTAGAGGCACAGTCCCTGAAGAATCAGTGATTTTTGGGCTAAGGATTGTTAGAGGCACAAGACCTGAGGAATCAGTGAGTTTTTTTGTACTCAGTATTGTTAGAGGCACAAGCCCTAAGGAATCAGTGATGATTTTTTGGACTCAGGATTGCAGTCTTATTATAATGATGAATCCTCTTTTTTTCACTGATTTATCACGGCGTGCACAGTGCCAACGCTGATGACTGCAGTGTGCTTGCCCCAAGTGAAAAATAGTCCCACACCCTTGACCTCAGGGGGTAGGGAAAAAGTGAAGAAGAATGGCCTCTTTCATCTTCTCCACAATCCCCTTCACTGACTGGGACAATGGATGATGCTGCAGCTTCAGAATCAGCACTACAACTAGGACCATGAGTATTGCTGGCAAGTGGAACCTGTCTTAGTCCCACATCACAAATAATTCTGGACCCCATTCCCATAGTGGCCATGTTGGTCTGTGGCACACTAGCCTGCTCCTCATCAGCCTGCTGCCCTTGCAACTCAGCAGCAGCAGGAATTACAGCAGCAGCAAACACCACAAATTCTGAAATCTTACTGCTGGTAGTGGTGATGCCCATCCCCATTTGCATATCAGTCTCCCATTCCTTCTCTCTTTCTGTTAAAAAGGCCATTAATGTCTCTTCCACCCCAGCTACTCCACCAACACCCTCATCTCCACCATCACCAGTTCCTCCTTGCTGCTACTGCTGCTCAATTAGAGTCTCACTGGTTGGCAATGAAGACAAATATAACAGAGGGTCCCCTACTGTCACACTTGCCATCTCTGTAGGTGAAGAATTCAGACTGGCAGCACTAACAGCAGGCACAGGCAGCTAATCTGTGCTGATGCTAATACTGCTGCTAGCCAGTTGTGCCTTTGTCAGCATCAGGTCCCAGAGGCACAACGCTGGGGGAAGGGGAATCACAGGGTCATATGGATGTTGTGGGCTCCCTTGACCACTAGTCTGACTGCTCAGCTTCACTTTCCTTTCCACCTCAGCAGGAGAATCTACAGTGGTCACGCTAGTCCCACCACCAGCTGCATCGCTACCATCACCTTCACCATCACCCCCTCCTTCACAATCAACACTCTCTAGCTGTTGCGTGGTAGTAGTATTGGGACTGGTTGGGGATGACAAGTGTTACTTATGGTTGCCTGTTATCACACTTGCCATAGTCTCCTCCACCCGAATATCAGAAGGCACATTGGCCTCAGTAGCAGCAGGCACAGGTAGCTGACCTGTCCTGCTCACACTGCTACCCTCTTCTTCCCATGCATTTACTGAAGATGACACTATTTTCCCCCAGTTCCCAAGAGATGGTGTCAGGGAACTGGGACCCTTCTATACTAGTGGTGGTCACTTCCTCCCCCGGCTCACTAGATGCATGGTTCTTCCAGCTCCTCCTTTTTTTTTCCAGGTGGGTGCTCATCCTGTTAGCCAATAGTCATGTTTTTGGTGCAGAGATGCAATGTACAAGGAAGTTTGTAGCCATTGAAAACAAATAGCAAAAGCATTTTGGTAGTAGACGAAAATGACAAATATTTTAAGCTCTTTGTTTAAGGCGGACAACCATGTGTGGGAACCAAAGGGACCTTTCGACCACACCTTGTGCTATAGAGCCTGTCATCTTGGACACTTATGTACAGCCAGCAGAGAGGTCATCTAAAGTTTGATTTGTAAGGGTTAAACTTAATAAAATGGACTATCTTAGAAAACAGTATAAACATAATGAAAATGTATAAATCTGCCACTGCAGCTAATTTTCTGTTCTTATACCTTAGCATAAAAGTAAAGCTGCTTCACTCCAGGGTATGTATAAGCATGTTTGATTGCTTTAGTACACCGGTATGCAACCTTAGTCTCTTCCACTGTTGACTACAACTCCCACCATTCCCAACAGCTGGAAAGACAAAGGTTGCCTATGCCAATTCTAACTCTTTGAATGTCAGAGGGCTGCCCAGTGCATTGCTTTGCAATGAGTTGGACACACCCTGGCACTCACAGGTTTAACCCACACTCATAACTATGACTTAAAGTGGAACTTTAACCTTCCCTAAACTGCCCTCCCAATATCTTTATTGCTCTTGCAGATATTGTGTTGACAAGTAAAGAAATCTATCCCCATGCCAATATGATACCCTGTCCTCGGAGGGCATAGGGAGACAGGGCGTGGCCATGTTGCCAATTTTCTTGTTAATGGGCATTGCAAACTTGCAAATACTGGCCTATTTTGTTAGCTCTCCCTCTGAGAGCCGAGCTCTGCCTGGATTTCTTCTGTGGAGTTTGCTTCTGTATACTGAATAAATAATGATTTCTCTTTATAGGGTGCAATTAGGGAAAAAAACAAAAACAAGTTTATGTCATACGGCAACTGCGCATTGCAAGGATGCTAACTTTAATTATGGTGAAAGAACCCCTTTAAAGTGAACAAGTCCCTAACGTCTCCCCTGTAGCCTGAAGAGGATGGAAATATGACATCATGTTCTTCTGCACCTTGTTGGTACATAGAGAAGAAATGTACAAAGGAATGAATCTCCCTGAATCTCTGCTAACACTCCCACACTGCCTTACCGGTGACATAAAGATGAGAATATTCTGTGTAGTCAGCATAGTAAATAGTGATTAGGCAGATGCAGCCTACCAAAATGGATTCCAGTGACTATTGTAGAGCAGAATCCACTGTAATCTGTAATCGTGTCGTGTGACCCAATGGATGCAGCGAGGTACAAACTTCAGTAAGTATAAGGAAAATCCTGACTTCTCTGATGAAGTAGGGCAGGATTTCCCTTTGCTTACTGAAGTTTGTCCCTCGCTGCATCCGACCAGACCTGCATGAGCTGCAGCAGTGATATGGCCAGAAGGGGCTGGCTGGGAATCCTTCTACAGTTAATATGCTATGAACTACAAAAATGTCAGTGTTTTCAAACAGTGCAATGTGTTTCTTATATTATAAAGAAGACCTGGCAATCTGTTTTTTTTTACAACATTACAATCCCTTTAAATCAAATGTCAATGTATTATTAAGCCTTATTTGCCCTTGATAATTGCATAACGTGACTAAATGGTAGTACACCGTCTCCAAGGCTAGAATGCCAGCAGCAATGCCCCCCACCCCACTGCTCTGCATTCACCATTCTAGGTCATCTAAGTTATCACAGAATAAAGAAAAAAATGTTAACAGGTGTATTCAGTTATTCAGCCATCATCCGTTGTTTTTGACAGAACCATTGTAAACTTTTCACCCCTGATTAAAAAGTATCACATCTAGATCTCCTCTATGTGCACACATCACAAACATTGTCCTCACTTGTCTTTCCCAACCTTACTCACTTAACCTAATGTGTGTGTGTTTACCATATGCACTTGAACCGAGTTTTTCAGTTGAATAACTGATAGGACACTGTAAGTGCTGCTGTGCTTGTGGGAGCTAGCGGATAGGCTCTAAAATATTTTCTGTGGAACAAAAATAGTTTATCTTTAAAACTGCTTCAAAGCGAGCTTTATTTCAAATAATGATTTCAATAGGCATTAGTGGCTCTTAACCTTTTATGAACCTGAGGGCAATCCGCTACATACCACTCTGATCCTTAAAGGGTTAATTTAACAACAAGGCATACCTATCTGAGAGTTCTCCCTACAACAGTCATCCTGTATAATAATTCGCTTAGATGTTTGTCAGAAGCCGTCATGTGCAGTAGAGACTGCCCAAACGCACAGAATGCTGGGAGCTCTGTGCTGGGAGCATTATGTGCTTTCGGGTAGTCTCTACAGTGCATGACTGCATTGGCGGCAGGACGCAGAGCAGGACCGGCCTCTTAACATCACTCGGACCTTGGCCTGTGTACACGGGCTTTTACACTAGTATAACATATATTTAATTAATGTATTTGGTTTTTTTTGCAGGTGCACACCCCTCTGACTCTTAAAAGGTTAATTTGTGTAACTGAAAGACAGAGCTAGATAAGAGTCATTCCTACAACAGGCATATATCATTATTTTATTGCATATGCAGTTGCCTCTGTTTACTCCGTGGAAGGCTGTCAAAGTACACACTTCCTCACAATAGAAAATAGGCTTCAGAATTTTAAATGAGAAAACCCACAGAGAAAAGGAACAGAGACAAATGAAAAAGGATCAGATTGTGAAATGATAAAAGCCATCTATAGGCAATAACAGAGTTTTAATGCAAAAAGTATTTAGATATGCATAACTGATGTATAAAAACACATACCTAGGTGTGTCCTGTCAAACAGTGTATGATACATTTATTTATGTAGCATAAATCCTCTTTAATTAGAAACCTCATTTAGAAAATTAGAAAGAGTCTCTCCCATTGGTAACTCTGTGTGGCAGTCATACACAGTGTGGAACCTGTTTGTAAGAATGCTCTTTTCTCTAGATTAACCCTTTGAATGCCAGAGGGGTGCTGTGTTGCGCATCCGTCTGGCACGCAAAGGATTCAACTGACCATTTTAAAGATGTTGGTGTTATAGCTTATATATATTTTCTGGCCCCTGATGGGCAACATGCAGCCCTCCAGCTGCTGCTAGACTACAACGGCCATCATTCCCTGCCAGACTGGCAGCAACCTCAGAGCCTCACATTAGCCATCCCATTACTAAGTAGAACAGGAGTAAGCCTGAGGCAAACCATTTGCACTATAGGGGTCAAATAAAAATAAAAGCAAATACACAAAATATTGGTGTACATACAAATTTTATCATTATTAACCCTTTACTCTGCTGCATATTGCCTGCATATCACCACTGTGTTAAAGATGAGGTTTTAGTCACATAATATGGCCATAGTATGCTAAGCTTGCCACCACGTCAAGGCACCCCATTATAAGCAAGTACTAACCTTAATATGCTTTGTCTTATGCACTGAATCTCTCCTGCTTTAATCATTTACTAACCTTAATATACTTTATCCTGAGGGCTGGATCTATACCAGATTTACACATTGATGGAGAGAGAGACTCTCTGACAGGCATTGTATAGTGTCCTAAAGACAATGAACATTGCACTTGGGGGTGGGAGCGGTGCTTAAAGGAGCAGTAAACTTTTTTTATGAAAACACATATTTTACAGAGCTTTTCCTGCTGAATAAAACAAGGTCACTCCCATCGCTGTCAGATGTTTTATTCAACATTTATAGCAGTTCTTCCTCTCCATTAGAATCTAACAGGAAATCTAATTAGAATTTGACCACTAGAGGGCATTGCTAATGTTAACAAACATGCGTTTAAACTGTAATAACTCTGGAAATGTAAATCTCTCTGCAGTGGGAGTACCCTTATTTTACTCAATAGGAAAATCCCTACAATATATATTTTTTCATAAAAAAAAAGTTTACTACTCCTTTAAACTAATACTCAGAACTTCAAAAAGTACAATTCCAGTCCAGGTTTTGGTACGTATACCCAAAGAAAAAAAGAACACATTTAAAATTGCTGGAGTGCAAATAGTTTTGACCAAAATATCTAAAAGCAAATACACAAAGTATGGGTGTAGTCTTCATCAATGAGTAAAGCTGGCAAAGACTCAGCTCTCAGGATAAAGTAAATTAACCCCTTAACGACCCGTGTTGTGTCAGGACTGTAAACTTGCCTAAAGGACGGTCCTTGCACGTCACTTATTTTGTGCTTACAGTGCTCCTGCAGGAGCGCTGTAAGCACTATTGGGGTCTGAAATTGATCTCTCAAGACCCCTGTTTGGCGTCGTGCCAGTACACATCATCAGTCACATATGCCGGCAAGCTGATCAACTTCAAAGGGGTGCTTAAGGGAAATTCACTTCTTGTCGTCCTTAAGTGTTTAAGGTTAGTAATTGAATAAAGCAGGAGAGATTTAGCTCATAGGACAAAGCATATTAGGGTTAGAACTTGCCTATAATGGGGTACCTTGACGTTGTGACAAGCTTAACATACTATGGCCATATAATGTGACTAAAACCTCAAATTTAATATAGTGGTGATATGGGCAATATGCCACAGAGTAAACGGTTAATAATGATAAAATATGGATGTGTTTCAATATTTTTTGCATTTGTTTTTAGCTATTTTGGTCAACATTGGTTGTACTCCAGCAATTTAAATGTGTTTTTTCTTTGGTGTGAGTACCAGTTCCTAGACTGGAACTGTACGTTTGGGAGTCTTGAGAAGGATCTATTGGTTTAAGCACCTCTCCCACCCCCAGGTGCAATGTTCATTGTCTTTAGGACACTAGATAATGCATTGGTTTAAATCAGACTTTTAACCCCTTGAATGCTAAAGAGGTTACCAATGCATTGCTTCTCTACTGTGCCACTGTATCCACTGACTTATCTACTCAAGTGATGAGCAATGTGTTGGATATCTCCCTGGCACTCAAAGTATTAATGGAAATATGGGTCATTTAAATGTGTCCCCTATGATGCAGTTGGTTGCCCTAGAATTGTTCCATTTTCTCTTTGTTGTGTATATTCATGCTTGGAAACTCTCCTGATTGGCTCCTGAAACTCAAGGTTCTGACCCAAATCTCAGGGGCTCAAAATGAAGGACCAAGTTCTCAGGATGAGAGTTCACTGTTTATAACATGATCTACACCAATTTAACTGCTTCTTTAATCTATAAATCTGTGTCATTTGTACCAGAAAGGCCGCGGAAGAAGTCCTGCTTGTCTTTTTTGTGTTTAGGCACAAGCTGTGGCACATTAATTGTTCTTTGTTGGATGACTGGAACACCTCTGTGTTACAGCAGGCAGGGATATACTGCAAAAATCTACATTATGGGAAGCGTTAAGGGTTAATATTTCAAAGAGTTTAGGGTCAGCTCATTTTGAAAGTTCCTAGGAATGTGCGTATGGCTGTATACGTTCTTTCTTTGGATGGAGACATAATTCATTCACTTTTGAGTATTGGATTTTGACATTTGACCATTTCAAAGAAAAGCATAGAAATGTAAAATTTTACATGCAAGAGATGGTTTGAAACCAACCTTCTTAAAGTTTGGTTATGCAGCTCTTGAAATTGATGAGGTCCCCATTTTCTCGAGCCTACCTTTGAAAAGTTCCAGTAAATGATTGGACAAGCTGTCTGGAATTGTAAAATTCACAATGTTAGACAGCAACAAGAAAAATTGCTTTGACAAGTAGCATGGAGAAGATATACGACGGTGACTAACGTTAATTAAATTGAGCAGCAGCAATGTTTCAGAGTTTTTTTCCTTGTTTAGATTATTAAAAGATCAGTCTACATATATGTTTTTTAATGCATCCCTCATGTTCATGTTGATTAGATCAGTTTTAGGCAGCAGACCATCATATATGAGGCTGTGATTAAGGATACAGTTGCATAAAATTCCTTCTCACAATGCAGTGTTGTATCTAGGGTTTCTTATTTGGGGTGGCAGCTGAGACAGCACAGTTTATTGCCTGAGGGGAAAAATCCTTAAGAAATCAACATAATTTCATATTATGGTAGGCTTCCATGACATTTACTTGTCGATGTGGCCAGTGGATGCTAGAGACGTCTCTAACACATTGTAAAACAATGCGATGGAGGCTTCTGTAGCCTCCAGCGGCTTCAAATGTAAGCTAGTTCTTTTATTGCTCTTAACCCTTTGAGTGCCATAGGGGTACAATGTGTTGCATACCCCTTTGGCATTTAAATGCTTAAAGGGAATATATCACCTTAACCCTTTGAGTGTCAGAGAGGTATCCAACGCATTGCAATGCAATGCGTTGGATACCTCTCTGGCACTCAAAGGGTTAATTCAAGTTCAGTTTGTTCATTACGAATCTACCTATGTGTTGTACTCATACTTTTCTGTACAATAAATAATACCTATGCAATAGATAATTTTTGAGAGATTACCCTATATGTTAGTGACACAGGATGGCACTTTATGGAAATTCCATGCACAGTATGCAAATGTGTTCTTTTTGAGGGGAAACCTATTGCTCTTTAAGATATTAATATACCCCAGTATGTGATCTCGGTCTAGAGTCTTTCATCGTGCAATGTGTAACAATATTGATCCAGCACATAAACTAATTAGCCTAAATTGTTACATGGTGATACCAATAAAAGTTAAAGTAGTCCTGTCACTTTGAAAACAGTTTTACCTATTAAGTATAAATTACAGGTTCATCTTACATTATATTTTTTCTAAGATGTATGGCTTTCTTTTTTTTTTTTTAAAGTGGATCCATGTTGAAAGAAATTGCATGATTATTAATCCTGATCAATTTATTCTACCCCTTTTGTAGAAACTGACAGATTTTATCTGCAAAGGAAGGTGGGGAGATGAGTGTAATTAATGATACAGGCTATAGCTGTCCAAGTCAGAGAACAAAGCTCTGCTGAGTTTAGATTCTCTAACAACTAAATCAATATCTCTAAAACTATTAGGCCCCTTTCATACGAATGTCATCAATGCAGAGATACTTTGTTTGGATCTATCACTCATTGTGAAAAGTAATATTCTGGACTATGGTGCCATTCACTTGGGCAACTATCACATTGTGGTATTGAGCCAAAGTCCATCATATTACAACTATGCTGTTTTCCCTCAGGAACATAGTAAAGTTGCAGTAAGCAAGGTCTGTACGCAGGTCTGTGGGGCCACTGGCAGACCTTACACTGTCTTAAAGGATGTGGTGTTCTTTGCAGCCTCTATATGAAAGATTATGTCTGAGCAACAGCCAGTAATCATACCTGGGAACTTCTTCTCTTTGAGCCCCCGGAGAGGACTCATGTGCTGACAGGGTCAGATTTACATTCCAGGCTCCCCTAGGCAAGGCACTCTGGGCACCCTTAGCTCTGCCCATGGCCACACCCCATTCCTCACACGACCATGCCACCAGTCTCCTCCACTGGCACAGATTATACCTTAGGCCTGCAACAAGCAAGGACATAAAAGCTTTAACCCCTTGGTTGCTAGAGAGATCTCCAGTGCATTGCTCCACAATGCGCTGGAGATATCACTAGCATCCAAGGGGTTAAATAATAGCCTGTAAAGGGGTGTATATGCTACTGCATGGATACAGAGATTGCTCTGGCCCCACCCACAATTCAGAATCTGGGTGTGGCCAGCACAGCTGAGGCGCCACTCAAAATTTGGAGCTCTAGGCAGGTGCCTAGTCTGCCTATTGGGAAATCTGGCCCTGTGTGCTGAATTACAAGGACTGTCAATGACATGATTTGCATCAGAAAGGATGTGGGGCTTAATTGGGTGGGGCTTGCTCATCTGCATGTTATAAAGTGGGTGGGAAGTGGGTAGAACTGGTTAGTCTAGAGGAGAAGTGGGAGGGAAGGAGAAGAAGCTCACAGAGAAGACTCTGTCCCCAGACACCCAGTAATGCAGTCTGAAAAACTGAGTCTCTAGGGAAGATCTGGAGAGTTCCCAGGTACGTCAGTAATACTGGCAGTATCTTACATGGGCAGATCATCGGACACAAAAGAACTGTTGTAGCAAATTGCAACATTTTTGTTGTCTGTGCAAAAGAGGCCTTCATCTGTCTGGAAAACAAAAAGCTAGCATTAAAGACATTTTAAATAGATACACTGAATGAAACTAAAGACTGCGAAGGTAACAGGTCCATTGTGTAGTAATTTCTCACTTTAATTTATCAAAAACTCTATATTACAAATAAATGGCTAGTAAATATACAGAGAAGTTCTTAGTACCCTTTAAGATGAACTAAACTTATGTCATAGTGACTGTCAGGTTCTGAAAGCTCTGGACTTACATTGGTTAACTTATATTACTGGTAACTGCAAGAAACATAGGCCCATAAAAGGTGGAATTATTGTAGAGTAAACCAATTGCACTATAGGGGACAAATAGCAATTCTTAATTTCCCATGCACTTGAATAGAGCTTTTTAACCCGTTGAATGCCAGAGTGGTTGCTTTGCAATACATTGGAGATCTCACTAGCATGCAAGGGGTTGAAAGCCCAATTTCATTTAACAGGAATTTTTATTTGACCCCAAGTTGCAGTTGGTGTACTCCAGAACAAGTCCAGTTTGCTTTTATAAATATGGGCCATAGAGTGTTATTCAGCAAGCTATAGGGGTAATATCAATGCCCTGTACACATCCAGCAGGCAGTTAAACAGGTCTTACCAGCAAGTTTGAATGTTACAGACCTTTGCAATGTGTGGAACACCTCTCTGGTGCTTAGTGGTTTAATATAAAAAAGAGAGAAAATGCAAACCAATTTTATTCTTATCTTGCTATTGGGTAGCCACTAGCATGCTATCAATAATTTGTACTAAGTGTATTATCTGAAATGGTAATAAAGGTCAAGAGCAGGGCAGAATTAGAGTGGAACTAGGGATACTGCTAAATTGCAACCCATTAATCTGCAAGCCTGGGAATTCACACCCAAGTACAGTCGACTGAGTCCTGGATTTCCTATTAGGCAAAGTAGGCAGCCTCCTAGAACACACCGCTGTGCTGGCAGCATCCACATTCTGAATTTTGATGAGGCCAGAGCAATTACAGTAACCCTTCATGATGGAGCCATGGTCAGGACTAAGGATACTTAAGATGCCACATGTAGGAGAGCCTGAGATGTTAATGCAGCACTAGGGACACTCTTCCCCTCCCATTAACCTTGCTTCTATGAGGGTGTTGTATGCTGAGCACTTCTGTGTGCATGAAGAAGCTATGTTCTTTCCTGTCAGGGTTTGTAATATAAAAACCCATGCACCATTTAGTGAACAGGACATGAAAACCCCGCTGGATGACTGAGCTTTTGTCCAGACTGTATGGATTGTACATGAAGTTCTGCATATTTGTATGCATGTTTTTGTATTTAAATGGAAATAATCACTATTTGCAAAGTCGGTTTCTTTGGGAGTAGACATAGAAAAAAAACTAGGATCTGTACTGTGTTCAGAATGGCTTCTTTCAGCCATTTTGATGTAAGCAAACCTACCCACCCCTTCCCCCTTGTGCGCAGGGCCACAAAATTAACTATCTGTTATCATTGTGACTTGACTTGAACTACAGTTCTTGAATTCTCCCAGCTCAATCAATATCACAGGATTGGCACAGACACAATCACTTTTCAGACCCCTCTTTGCTCTCCCACCGATCCACAGGGGCTCACAATGGAGCCTCAGCTTATTGGCAGTTTTAATCCCAGAGAAGCACACTGTTAAAAGGGTAACATTCATGTAAAAGCAATGCATTCCACATTCTCTATGACCCTCACAAGGTTAAGGTGTGTGAAAGCTTGAATACAGTTTATACTTCAGTATGCACTGCAAGCAACATTCTAAGGAAAGTTGTCAATATTCATTGCCTTGCATTAAACAGAGGCAAGTCACTTTATCACGCAACACCATGGCCACAAAAATAGGGACTCTTTGCCTGAAACCCTGTGAGCACAGTTCTGTATACATTGGTTGTTCAGTATAGGAAAAAGTGAAAATTAGCATTACCTGGCACTGTATATTCCTTCATGAGCATAGCTATATTGATTAGTGATTAATTCTCTCAAAGTCTCAAATCGTTTTCTTGGCATAATTTGTTGGTTGAAATTGAAAATATTTCAACTTGATAAACAGACCCTACATACTATGGGGAGTATTTCCTCAATGTCTGATAAAACTAGGTTAATTAAAACGTACAGGTTTGCAAGTCAAGTTCATAGAATATACGACATCCATACCTAATACATCACACAACAGTCACAGCACATGTTGAATAAGTACAAACATTATGTATATATTGGTGTATTTATGTATATAGAGATGGCTGCAATGCATTGTACACCTGAAAAAAAACAGCATTTGTATATTATGAAATCTAGCAGCCGTTCTGTGATAGCATTGAGTGTGCTGATCGTTGAAAGCCTGGTTGGACTGGCAGTACATCCAAGGATGTTGTTACTAAGTCTATCCCTCAGGACACTGCAGAAGTGTAGCACGGAGATGGAAGCTTGAGGCCCTCGAGCTGTGGAGGACTACAACGCCTATCATCCCCAGCCATAACACCCTGGTTGAAAACCACTAGTTTAAAACCACACATACACAGAAATCCTAGTCTTTTTTTTTACTTATTCCACTTGTAGCCAAAGAACCAAACATATGTTAACACCCAAGCTTTGTCACAAAAAGTTAAAATATATATTAATATTGGGACCAGGGCTGCCATAAAAAATTTAAAAATACAAACCAAGGAAAGGAACTCTGGCACCCCTTTCACCCTACCATTTATGTGTGTTAAATGTTAAGCATCTACCTAGATGTTTGAGGTCCAGCTGTGTCACAAATGCCCTTATCCTCCACTCCAGTCACCTAAAGAAACAAATGTACAAAAACAACTTTGTTTCACATGCTGCTAAGGAGCTGCACAGCAAATTAGATATACATAGCTCAATTTTTTCATTATTCTTTCCAGACCAAATGTGAATCCTCATTGGCTAGGAAGATGTAAACAATGACACAAAATGACAGCTCCACAGAGAGATACACAGAACATACCTGCAAACTGGGATTACGTTAATTCACCAGAGATAAAGTGCAGTAGAACCCCCCTCTACATACACATATAACTCTGTACACTGAGTATGACACCAGATGCTAAGCCCACTCGGATCAGATTAGTGTTATTAAGTTTTACCTTGAGGCTTACAGTAACATTCCCATTAAAGTTTAAGTGTGTGTTAGTCATTTTTCCTATGATACAGTTTAATTTATTTTGTTATGAATATCAGTGGTGATCTTTATAAAAAGTATACTCTCTATCTCTATTTCATCTGTGGTTGCAGAAACTGTTTGCATTACTTTGCACGTGTTTAAAAACAACATTAATAGCTTATGTATATTGAATAAACTATTTCCATGGTATTTGTTTTGTCACAATAATATATATATTATAATGGCCTCTCATAAGTTTTTGCATGGAGGTGTGATTTTCATAAGAGAGGCCAGGGGGCTGAGCCCACCTGGCACCTACTGTGAAAATCACTGCAAGGAATTGTGGGACCTTCTATACATCTCGGGGTGTCATTTTGAAAGGAGTAGGTAAGGGGGTGAAGCCCCCTGCCCACTCCTTTGAATATCTTGACAGGAATTCTCTGCTCTCTTAATTCCCTTGTCCCTCTAAACATACACCTCCCACAAATTTCCTCTTAGCACTAACGGACTTCCTGGTCCTCTCTGGCCCATTTCCTTTCACGTTACCCAGTTCTCTTTTGTCCTCTTGCTGCCCCCACACTCCACTCTCTTACTCCCATCCTCTTTCCCTACAAATGCAAAGATGTACCCTTTGTCACCCTCCTGATCTCTTTCCACATCCACAAACTGCTACAATCCCCAAATTGCACACACATATGAAGCTTTTTTCCCTATACATTTTAATGAAAGAGGGATGTGCATTGCAAAAGGTTAAGTCCTGACACACAAAGAGTTGAATCCATCTCTCTTCTCAGTTCAGCAGCCATTGCACTGTGCTCACTTTTTAGGCCTTAACCTCCATAGACTCAAGCAGCGCATTAACAAGTCCTTGGCCCTGAACACAAACTGATATTTTTAATTGGTTAATTTTACTTCCTTGACGTCCAAAATACTTAACAGGTAGCTCATTTCTCAATATCCATGTAACTGACTGGCCAAAACCTTCACAGTATATCACAGAAGTGATTTTCTAGATCTGATGACTTGAATCGTTGTGCATTTTGAGTCATTCTTTCTGAATAATAGTAGGTCATGGCTACAGATCATCCCAAGCACCTTTTCCCAAACTGTCATTTTTCCAGCTCACTTGATTTCTGATATGTTTCACTTCATCAGTCAGTGGGTTGGAAATTCCATCACTCCTCTATGACTTTTTTTATTTATAATAAGTTTTATGGACGATTAGTTTTCTGGTTTGTGATTTCTTCCCCATGTATATTCATTTATGATTGGAAATAATGTTATTATTGCTATATTTCATAATTAAAAAAATATAATTGAAATGATTTTCCTTCTTCAGCACAGTGCTTTATAGCGTGATCAAATTATAGCTCTTGGGAGAATATTGTCAGGAAGGTGCATGTAGTCATGTAATGCAAAATGTAAATCCAATGAATATTTTTTTTTCAGAATTTCACATTCACTTAACACCTGGTGGGAGTACTCTGTTGCAAACCAATCACGCATCAATGCAGTTAACCCTTTCAGTGCTAGATAGGCCTGTAACTAGTTGCTTTGAAATGTGTTGGAGAACTCTCTAGCCTCTAGTAGGGTTAACAATCGCAAATGTGAATTTCCTTCTTTCAGGTTCAACAGCCAGACAATAAATCTACATTATTCATAATTAGCATTAGTTACATTTTGAATTATTGCATTAATTAATTTTTAATTAGAAGCAATAGGAGAATGTTGGAAAGCACGACAGGATTGCACTGCTGGTAAGGTCACTTTTATGACACAGAATTATTTGAAGTAGATTTAATGAACAACTCATCCATAAAAACAATAATAATAATTATAAATAATATTAATTTAGGGGTCTACTGTAAATATTGTGACAGGAAAAGGTATTTTTTTTGTCTGACAAATTTATAAACGGAATTATATCATTAATATATAAACAATTCTAACACATTAAAATTATATCTTTATTTTACAAATACATAAAATATCAGTGGCTTGCAGGAATACAAAAACTGTCATCTTTAACAGTAGGAAGAGAAACCGCTTTCAATAACTTTATTTGTAATATTGCATTTTATTTCTCTCCTAAGTCATAACCGCAATTTATCATCTGGTCAGAAGAAGCAGTAAGTGGATGGACTTAAATAATTGCCAACATGTTTATAACTGTACCATCATCATGATAATAAATTGACTTCTTTTTTCTTATTCACCTGAGTATGATAAAGAGGAATATCTTTTTTTCATCAGCATTTGCATGAGATCATTATTTGTTTTCACTACGTTTTCACACAGGCAGCAAAATAACAATGAAATAAGCCAAGGCTATGCTATGCAGGCTGCTGCATTATAAATTAGGCTGTCACTTGTCTGACTATGTTTGGCGCCATTTTGCCCTGATACTTAGCACTGTAAAAGCTTGAAAAATTGCATTGATGGGAGGAATCTCAATTGCAGTTGAGTAAGGAAAATGAAGATGGGAAAATATGTCTTATGCAGAGGTGGGCAATTTGTGATGATCCAGCTGTTGTTGGATTATAACTCCCATCATCCTCAGCCAAGGGTGTCTGCACAATTTTTTCCAGAGGGGGCAAAGCCAAAATGACCACCAGGCCAGTCTGCAAAGCTACTATGTTTATATGGAGGAGGAAAGGGCAAATTTTCCTTGAGAGCCAAAGAGGCCTGAAAATGCATTGCATAGGGTTAACCCTTTGAGTATCTCACATATAGCAACTCAACGCATTGGATAACTGGCACTCAAAGAGTAAAAACTCATGTAGTCGCAATCAACACCCATTTCTCTTGCAAAGGATTGCTTCTTCTTTCTGCTGTTCAATGAATTTTTATAATTTGTGATAAATAGTAATGTTTATTCTTGTTGTTCAGTAAAAATGCAATCAACCATATAGAAATGCCCTGATATTTAATTAATTAAGAGACATTAGGGACTAGACAGCAAAATTATATCTACAAATAGGAAACAGGATGCAGGTGTTAGTTTAATTAGCAAGAAGATTATAATTTACAGTATTTTATTTTTGTTTTTTTAGTAACGTTATATGTACAGCTTCAATTGCTTTCCTAATGCTTCCCCTAGGACCCTACTTGCAACTCCCTATAGTGCTTCTGTTTTGTGTGAATCTTTAATTTGATGTCCCTAGAGCAGGTGGTATCTAATGCCAGTCTTCGTGTGCTAAGAACACTGCATGATTTAAGGAACTGTCTTACAGAGGTAATCAGTTAAAGTTCTTGAGCTTCTGATGATAACCCTATGCCAAGATAGATATATGCTGTCTGGTAGCTCATAATGATCAGGGTTGGGTACCCCTGACATACTATCTCTAGGGCTGTTCATGGGGTATGACCACTTGAAAATGGAACACTTGAATTTTAGTGTTCTGGCATACCCTGAGGAGGAGGTTATAGCCTACTTAATGATGGGGCTAAATTCTAGGGTCTGCTGTGTGTACAGCTTTAAACATGTACTATAGCCACAAAGTTACAGTCATACATAGTCTTCTTTTAGGTCCCTGACCTGCATACATGACGAGTTATGGGGTGGACATTCCTCCCTCACACAGAATCAACCCATCTCCACAGCAAACAACACTATATGGAAAATGCCCACTGGCTGTATGGAAGTCAACTCCTCACTGGAATCATCTAGAGGAGCCTTCTCCAGCCAGCAAATAGCCCTCTGCATATAACAAGAGAAGGTAGTGAGGACAGAGCATCAAATAGCTTTGGGTTACTCATTTCCCCCATGTTTCTCTAATATATATGTATATGTATATTTTTTGCATCATGTAATTAATTAACCCTTTGAGTGCCAGAGGGGTACACAAGGCATTGCAGAACAGTGTGTTGTGTACCCATGTGGCACTCAAAGGGTTAAAGTGTATTTTACCATATTGCCGCTAAGTTATTATCAAATGTATATTTTGAGCTATACTCCTGGAGCACTGTTTTATTATATAGGTCTCATAGTCTGTTATGTAATTTTTTTATGTTTTCTTATATCTTCCAATATCTCTCTAAAGAGACTGTTGTCTTTGCTAGAGTTGTTGGTTCTTTAGTAAATTGCCTATATTTATATTAGCCATGTTTTATTTAAAACAAAAGTGTGTGAGATATTTAGCTTTATTTGTTAGTGTATGCAAATTATACAGTATTGGCTGGAATGCCAGCCAGATATTAACATTCTGCACTGCTCTCCCTCCCACCTGTCATTCCATGCCAGCCAGTTATTTTCATACACTGACAATCATGCAAACCCTGCCAAGATGGATGCTTTCATTGAGAGGAAAATGTGGACAAGTGACATTTTCATGTGAAGGTGGTCTTATTAGTAACTGGAGCGACTGAGCTTAATACCAATGGTTCTGCACCTCAAAAACCAGACAGATATCAGATCCTAGAAGAGATCAGATGAGAACCTCTGTGTATGCAGAGCCAGATCATCCATTATGGCAATCTAGGCTACTACCTAGGGCCCGTGACAATATGGCTGCAAGTGGTGGTTCACAGAGGCCTTACTGTTGCTGATACGAATATCTTGTGTCAGATGCCCGTTTTGTTGAAAGAGGCCAACACCATAGCATTGTTCCAACTTCCATTAGAACCACAATACATGTACCTGCTAGCAGCACTCTGTGTCAGAAGCACCAGATGTAGACATGTGGGGCCCCAAATTGGTAACTTTGTCTAGGGCCCTATGGAGCCTTAACCCATCTGTGTGAGTGTGTGTGTAAGCCAGGCACTGGTTATGTGTCTAGTTATCTGGAACTAAAGGTATGTATTCAGGAGATATTTATCAAAGTTCAGTTCCATGTTCGAGTCAAAACCATAGCCTAAGGAAGTAGAATGAAAAAAAAGAAGTAAAAAGGGTTTCCAAGGAAAGTAATACTTACTTTGATAAATCTATTTCATTGCTCAACCGGGTGCAAACATATAGTGCATATTTGATTAATAACTTCTAGAGTTAAATAATAATGTGTGTATTGTTCAATTATGTAAGAATGAACTCCCCCTGGACGACTGCAACAATCTATGTATCACAATGACTCTATTAAAGCTATGCTGCGTCTAAGTGATTTACTGTTTAGTCCATTAGCATCCACCTCTACAGAAATGTGTTTACTGAGTTTCATGCATTTTACAAACATCTCTCTAGACAGGTAGATATATGTCAGACAATAATAAATGCCAACTGCCATTGTTAAATATTAATCAAGTGACTCCTCCTACAGCTCTCTCTTAATGATCTGCATGACTGTTTTGTACATGATCTGTTGTTAGGAACATACCCATACATTTGATGTATAGTCTACTTTTTATAACATTGCAAATGGAGGAAAGAATTAACCATTTTAGTGCCAGAGAGTGTTCGGTTCATGTGGAGCAATGAATTTAGCATCCTGCTGGCACTCAGGGGATTAATGCCCTGTATGCTTTTTACTTCACAATTCTGAGGATATAAAAATATATTATTTTGCCTTTCTGCCCTTCTGTACACAACAGGTGTTTACCTGTTTAAGTGCAAGAGCCTGTATTAATCCTATATAATAATTCGCTAGGATGTTTGTCAGAAGCCGTCATGCTCAGTAGATACTGCCTGAATGCACAGAATGCTGGGAGTTCTGTGCTTGGAGTGTTCTGTGCCTTCGGGCAGTCTCTACAGTGCATGACTGTGTCAGCGGCAGGACACAGAGCAGGATCGGCCTTTTAACCCTTTGAGTGCCAGAGGGGTATGCAACGCATTGCAAAGTAATGCGTTGCATACCCCTCTGGCACTCAAAGGGTTAACGTAACACGGACCTTGGCCCATGTACACGGGCTTTTACACTAGTTTGTAATATTTCAAAATCTTCATCACAGAATGTTCTTAAAGGGATAGTAATACTTCGTTTTAACTTTATTTTATTTTGTAGGCATTAAAAAAACATGAAGAATGATATAAGTCTTATCTCTCAAACCTTTATGGTTTAAGAGATATTCACAAGCAAAGTATCCCCCCCCCCCGTTCAACCAGATCAGAAGGGAGGTGCCCAGGTAGACTGCAGAGAGGGACAATCTTCAATTAAGATAAGGGAAAAAGCTGAAAAACTTGTCAAGGGGGGAAGGGCTTTCATTGTTTTCAAACAAAGAAAATTGTCCCCTTCTGTTATCTGTCTGGTCATACAACCAGATTCACATCTGAGAAGAGATGGCTTACACTAGGTAAAAGGGGAGGGCGGGGAAATTTTGCTTGTGAATATCTCATAAACCATAAAGGTTTGAGAGATAAGACTTATATCGTTCTTCATGTTTTTTTAATGCCTACAAAATAAAATAACGTTAAAACGAAGTGTTACTATCCCTTTAACTTAGAGGCAGGGCTTTTCAGGTGTGCGGCTGGGAGACCTCAAGAGAATACAGCTGGGGGAGATTCACTAAGAGGTGATAAAGAGGTGATAAAGTGGAGATGACTTCTCCAGTTTATCACTTCTCCAATTCCTATGTTATTCTATGGACCTTATGCACTAAGATTTCAACTTTGGAGATCTTAGGGAATAGGCTCCATAGAATAACATAGGAACTGGAGAAGTGATAAAATGGAGAAGTAATCTCCACTTTATCACCTCTTTATCACAGCTTAGTGAATCTCCCCCCTTGTCTTCCCTCTATTCCACTTTTAGAGATGTGAGTGCCTTCTACCTGCAGTTTGTAAAAATAGTCTGGTCCTCAACTGTATCTACAACAGGTCATAATGACCCTGTGTCTGTGTGCATATATACGTAGTTGGGAAGCCAGTTTTAGCTTCTAATTACCGGGTCTCCGGGGCAGAGGCTGATTCTCCGGATGTGGGGAGTTTCTAATGAAACTCTTTCCACATCAGGTCTTCTCATTGTGTTCCTCCCACTGCCCGGCCTCTTCTCTTCCTTCCCCAGCCTATTCTTTTCCCAGGTATGGTAGAAAGAAGCATTCTCAGGACTTGATCATATGTAGAAAAGATAGCAAAAATATATTCACAGATCAACCTTTCGGCTGTCAAGCAGTAACCTTCATCAAGATGTCTTGATGAAGTTTATTGCTTGATCACCGAAATGTTGGCAAGAATTATAGCACCCAGGCAATCATCCCTGTTAAGTGTGAGTGTTTCCTACAAGCAAATATATATATATATATAATTTGCAAAGTTGATTTGTGAACGTTTTTTGCAATCCGCAGGTAGAAGGCGTTAACATCAATATAAGTAGAAACAAGTAAAGGATTGAAATAGGTAATTCTAGTACACAGAAATGAAAAAGATAGCCATAAGTTAAAATAAATGAATATTTACTTCTAATATATCATAACACAATAGAAGTTAAACTGAATCAATGCTAATGCATTAAGGCACATAATTAGATTGCCATAGCTCACATCTTGAATATCACCCACTGATTAGTCTCCCAAGACCTAAAAGAAAGAGATAAGCATTATTTAAATGGCAGTTTTTTCCTTTAGAGCTTGATCATAATGGCTGCATTAGTGAAGGATTATGATAGGACTAATGTTTTAAAAATAGAAGGAACACCTTCAGTCTGGCTGTTTACAAGAGAGCCTATTGCTTCTCATGAGTACAGCCTGTTGCAGCAAGCTGGAACTTTCATTCAGTGCACAATGTAAGAAAGTTTCAATGGGAACCATCTGCACAGTGACTAACATACCTGGGAACTTTGACTTTGGAGTCTTGTGGTGCCTCTGGGGAGGAGAAAAATAACGCAATTCTCATAAAAAAGGGGTTGGGATTAATTGTGAGTGGGGGCGGGTCTTAATAAATGTGAAAATAAGCAGGAGAAATAGGCTGGGGAAGGAGGAGAAGTGGGCAGGGAGTGGGAGGAACAGACTGGAAAGACACAGAAGTGGGCAGAGTTTGATTAAAAACTCACCACATCTGGAGAATCAGCCTCTGCCGTGGAGAACCAGAAACAAGCAGCAAAAATAAGGGCAAATCCTGAGAGTTCCCAGCTATGGTGACTAACGGGGTTACTATATGTATCAGTCACATGGACAATATTAGGGTTTTCAGTGCTCATCCAAATCTCCGATGACTGATCAGTCCATGTGGGATTCAACCTATCTTTATATTGTTGCAACCTTGGATCAGCTAGCAGGTAGGGGAATGCAGGAAATAAATATTGTGTTGTAGGAAAGTATCCACATGGGCATCTTTGAATTGAGCTACATCACATCCATAACTGTGAACTTTTTCTTCTTGAGTCCCTGGAGAGGGCTCTTGAGGTTCCTCTAGGGGATATAAATTACACCATCTGTGTCGCAAATGGGTGGGGATTGATCATGTGTGAGGCCGAGGTTAATAGCATTTGTCAGAAAGTGGGTGGGAAATTGGCAGAACAGTGTGGGAAGGAGAAGAAGTGAGCAGAAATTGGGAGGAACAGGGTGGGAAGGAGAAGTGTGCAGATTTTCATTAGAAACTCATCAGCACAGGAGAACCAGACCTGGAGAGTGTCCGGGGAAGATCTGGAGAGAGCCATAGTATGATCACAGCTCAATGCAAAATGTCCATGTGAACATAGCATAAGTGGTAATACAGTTCTATGAAAGTCAGAAGGTACATGAACAGGACTGGATTTGCTATTAGGAAGAGTGGGCAACTGCTTAAAGTGCCAGATTTGTAGGGGAACTTCCTCTATACTGGCCACACCCATATTCAGATTTACCAATAATTTTATTTACCAGTGTATCTGTCTCTTCACTGCCCGTCATTTAAACCCTTTGCTGCTAGAAACGAAGGGTTTAAGAGCTTTAATGCTTGTATGTTGTATGGTAAGAGAAGGGGCGTAACTACAGGGAGTGCAGAAGGCCACAGGGCCCAGTAGGTTCTAGTTACACCACTGGGGTAATATCCTATAAGGGGGTCCTAAAAATAATGTGCACCTGGGCCATTCACTGATTAGTTACATCAGTGACTAAGAGTATTTTCTGTGTAAAGCAATAGTGTATGTGGAGTCATGTGTGGAGAGGAGGTGGATCCGTGGGTGAGGTTAAGGGAGCCTTGGCTTGGGTTCTTGAGATGTAAATCCGGCCCTTAGCACAAGGCAGCAGTACATTTGTGTCCCATTTGTTGCCAATGTGTTAACGTATGTGAAAGTTTCAGAAGGAATAGCATTGCTGCCTTAACTACTTTTTAATTTCCCCAACTGATACTGTGGAAAAAATAAAGCTGTTCTCTTTCATATTTTTTTTTAAATAGTTTTCATAATATTACACACATTAGTTAAAATCGACATCAGATTGCCCAACTGTAATAACCCTTAGGGGATCTCGGTGTAAAAGCTACTGAATTGAGTGCAGCTATTTCCCATCACAATTTAAAGGGCCTGTAGGCATGCTAAAGTCATTTGTGGATGTCAGACTTAACACTCTACAACATGACCCTAAGTCCTCATTTGCATTGCTCTAAGGAAAATATTTTCATGATCCCATTCCACATAGCCATTTTAATGCAACATGTTCTGATAAAAAAAGGTAATTTGGCCTTGATATTATTATTTTCACTATTACTTATTAGCCTTTGCAGAGTGTCACAGAAATGCAGAGAGGAGACAAAACACACAAGCACTGACATTAAGCACTGCCTATCATTTTTAACCTTTTGAGTGCCAGAAGGGTAGGCAATGCATTGCAAAGCACTCAAAGGATTAACCTTTTCAAGTGCAAGAGGATTTAGCTCCACATTGCATAGCAATACTCTGTACAGTCCTCCAAAAGTAAACGTAATTCATTTTTTAAAGTGGAACTACCACATTTAATAAAGATGGCCCCAAATAACTCTTTATCTGACGACTAGCTGCTCAGTAGCACTAGTCACCAGAATTATTACCTTCTTAATGCAAATTATCCACTGCTCTGGGACTGACAGGCAGGACGGAGTGCAGACATCTTTCCGTAGTGACTCCTTCGCTGTCAGTCCCAGACGGTTCTAGGAAGCGTTGCTAGGAGCCGGTCTGCACCAAAAGGGACTGACAGCGCAGGCGCACAGGCGCCACTATGGAAAGATGTCTGCACTCCTTCCTGCCTGTCAGTCCCGGAGCTGTGGATAATTCGCTTTAACCAGGTAATAATTCTGGCGACTAGCGCTACTGAGCAGCTAGTCACCAGATGAGGAATTATTTGGGGTCATCTTTGTTAAATGTGGTAGTTCTGCTTTAAAAATGGATGCATATTAACCACTAGGCTAGGCTGTTTGTCAGAAGCCATCGTGCACAGTACTGACTGCACAGTTTCAAGCAGTCTGTACTGCGCAAGACTGCATCACATGCAGCAGTGAGGTAGCGGCCACTTAACATTACCTGGACCTTGGCCCATGTACACGGGCTTTTACACCAGTCCTATATAATAATCTGCTAAGGTTTGTCAGAAGCCGTCATGTGCAGTAGAGACAGCAGAGCACGCTTTAGTCATGCGACTTTAGTCTGTGCGACTCCTGAATTCGGAGAGCCCCTCTCCATAACAGCCACAGCACGGGGCTCTCCGAATTCAGGAGTCGCACAGAGAGGACTCCGGTCTGAATTCGGAGCACTTCGCTCCGTATAAGCCATGGCGCGGCCACTCTCTACTGCTCATGCCTACAGAGGTGGAACTGTGGCCCGTGTAAACGCGACTTTTAACTTGTATATAATTCACTAAGATGCTTTCCAGAAGCAGTCATGCGCAGCAGAGACTGCCCAAAAGCACAGAATGCTGGGAGGTGTAGGAATGCTGGGAGTTCTGTGCTGGGAGCATTCTGTGCTTTCGGGCAGTCTCTACAAAACATGACTGCGTCGGCGGCAGGACACAGAGCAGGACTGGCCTATTAACATCACCTGGACCTTTGGCACATGTACACAGGCTTTTACACTAGTATTGTAATGATTTTCCAACTGAATAACAAACGGGTGCGCCCACTGCTGGGAGATATTGATCCAACTGCTGTTTAGAGCAAACATGCATTTTTTTAAGAGTTCGGGTCTCAGATTTTTTTATTTATTGCTGTGTATGGTGAGCTGAATATCACAGACACAAGTTCATAGACCAAAACAAAAATGGATCCACTGGACCAAAAAATCAGAAACGCAAACTCACAAAATAAATTCAAGTTTGAGCTGTAATAACTTTTAAATGGATCATCTTCCAAAAGTTGAAGTACATTTATTTTACTCAATAGGAAATGCCCCAGAGCATATATTTTGCATCATTAAATTGTACTGCTCCTTTAATATTTAATCTAATTTATTTTAAGGAAACTATTATTTTTAATGACTTACAATTGACACATGTAGATTAAAATCAATATAGGCATAAAATGAGATAAATGAAAGGATCAATATATGTTTATTTGTAGTGAGAATAAACGGTGTTAAATAAATGGATCATTCACCTCTCATGCTTAGTTTCCTTGGCCTCTTTCATTTCAAAGAATTAATCTATGAACCATTTGATTGTGTGTAAACAACCCTCAGTTTATCCTCTTCATCTGTATGTTATAAAATATCCATTGAACCCTCTGGTCATTAAGGGGTCCAATCTATTTTACTTCTGGAGCAAACCAACTTCTCCACAGGGGACAAATCCATAGATGTAAATTGTGATTTAACCCTTTTGGATGCTAGGGAGGTACTCAGTGCAGTAGTGATTGAGACCAATGTAAAATTCATTGTGTTAAAAATGTCATATACTGCCCCCCCCCCCCCGCCTACTGTCTGGTTATCTGTGGCCATGGTACAGCCCATTTCACCGCAACCATGGTTAATGCTATGCTATCTGCCAATGCCGTTCTGCTATTTCGAGACCCTATTATTTATCCATAAGGGTTATAACTTGATATGCCCCTACCTCTGTAATGGAATGGTATTGTGCTTTGCTTTCCATGCTGCATGTTTCTCTGTTCCTTTTATGAAAACACTTCATTAAAAAGTTTATATAAAAAATGTCATATTCATCAATGGGAATTCTTATTAGTGGTGCAGTTGGTTTGCCCTGGAATTGCTACAGCTCATCCTAGTACATCAGCCTCTTTCTAGCCAAGTATTCTAGAATAGTGTTCCCCAGCATTAGTCATCAGGGCTCATCAACATGCAGGTTTTCAGGATCTCCCGCTTGTTAATATTTGGGTAATAAGTGGCCCAGTCACTGTGATTGCTCCTCCTGTACTTACTCAGAGATATTATTAAATCCTGACCTACTAGTGTGCCCAAGGACCAGAGAACCACTATTCTACAATTCCTTTGATATGGCATACCTTGTATCTGTCACAGATTTTGTGGAATTTCCCCAATTTTGGGGGCTATTTAATGCTTGAGTATTATCCATAATACTTGAATGGACTACTATATCAGCCTGCATAACAGCAGTGTTACAGTGTCACTATACAGTTCTTATACCACAGACCAGCATGTGGTACCTTCTCCCACTATCTCAGGAGCCCAGATAGGGTTCCCTGGCCTTCTACACAGAGCCCTTTCCCACTGTCTCCTCTGCATTCTGTGCCTGCCTAAATGGCAGCCAATCACAGTGGCCAGTGTCACATTCTCAGAGCTATCACCAGTCAGAGACACAATAAATCTACACAAAGGTATAGAATTATACCTTTTTCCTGACACCTAACTGGGAGTTGCTGTGTCCTTTCTTTTAGTATGAAGTTGCTGAGTATCATGAACTGTCACTATAGTAAAGTAAATGTATTCTAGGTTTCTTTTATATGTTCAGATAGTTTTATAAGACATATAATCTATCTGTTCATGTACATGGTATTATGTTTTTCTAAGGGCTTGGTGGTCATTTTCTATTTGTGCAGCATTTCATCATTTTTGTCTCAGCAGTGAAGGGCAGAGGGCCTTTTGAAATGTGTTGGCCACTCCCAAGGTATCCAAAGGGTTAAAGTTGTTCGGTGTGTGTTTATGTGTGTTCTTGTATATATATATATATATATGTGTGTGTGTGTGTGTGTTTGTATGTGTGTGTGTGTTTGTATATGTGTGTGTGTGTGTGTGTGTGTGTGTATGTGTATGTGTACAGTGAGGGAAAAAATTATTTGATCCCCTGCTGATGTACGTTTGCCCACTGACAAAGAAATGGTCAGTCTATAATTTCAATGGTAGGTTTATTTGAACAGTGAGAGACAGAATAACAACAAAAAAATCCAGAAAACCCCATTTCAAAAAAGTTATAAATTGATTTGCATTTTACTGAGTGAAATAAGTATTTGACCCCATATCAATCAGCAAGATTTCTGACTCCCAGGTGTCTTTTATACAGGTAACAAGCTGATATTAATAGCACTGCTTTAAAGGGAGTGCTACTAATCTCAGCTTGTTACCTGTATGAAAGACACCTGTCCACAGAAACAATCAATCAGATTCCAAACTCTCCACCATGGCCAAGACCAAAGAGCTGTCCGAGGATGTCAGGGACAAGATTGTAGACCTACAAAAGTCTGGAATGGGCTACAAGACCATCACCAAGCAGCTTGGTGAGAAGGTGATAACAGTTGGTGCGATTATTCGCAAATGGAAGAAACACAAAATAACTGTCAACCTCCCTCGGTCTGATCTCACCTTGTAGAGTTTCAATGATCATGAGAACGGTGAGGAAGCATCCCAGAACTGACCTGGAGGATCTTGTCAATGATCTCATGGCAGCTGGGACCATAGTCACCAAGAAAACAATTGGTAACACACTATGCTGTGAAGGACTGAAATCCTGCAGTGCCCGCAAGGTCCCCCTGCTCAAGAAAGCACATATACAGGCCCATCTGAAGCTTACAAATGAACATCTGAATGATTCAAAGGAGAACTGGGTGAAAGTGTTGTGGTCAGTTGAGACCAAAATCAAGCTCTTTGGCATAACTCAACTAGCCTTGTTTGGAGGAGGAGGAATGCTGCCTATGACCCCAAGAACACCTTCCCCACTGTCAAACATGGAGGTGGAAACATTATGCTCTTGGGGTGGTTTTCTGCTAAGGGGACAGGACAACTTCACCGCATCAAAGGGACGATGGACGGGACCATGTACCATCGGATCGTGGGTGAGAACCTCTTTCCCTCAGCCAGGGCATTGAAAATGGGTTGTGGATGGGTATTCCAGCATGACAATGACCCAAAACACACAGCCAAGGAAACAAAGGAGTGGCTCAAGAAGAAGCACATTAAGGTCCTGGAGTGGCCTAGCCAGTGTCCAGACCCTAATCCCATAGAAAATCTGTGGAGGGAGCCAAAGGTTCGAGTTGCCAAATCAGCCTCAAAATCTTAATGACTTGGAGAGGATCTGCAAAGAGGAGTGGGACAAAACCCCCCCTGAGATGTGTGCAAACCTGGTGGCCAACTACAAGAAACGTCTGACCTCTGTGATTGCAAACAAAAGTTTTGCCACCAAGTACTAAGTCATGTTTTGGGGAAATTGCTTTTCATTCTCTGGCCTGAATGCATCCTTTCAGCATCATCAGTTGCCTGTGCTGTGTTTGCACCCTCCACCCCCACACACACTTGGAGTCACATGACTGGACCAGGCCCATGGCAGTCAACAAAGGTGGCCTAGAGGTGCACATGACAGCAGTGCCCCGTGAGGCAACTAATTAAGTAGAATTGTCCTCTTTGGAAAATGTGAATGTTGGGAAAAATGCTAATACTTAGCTTCTGTTCTGCAAAAAAATATTTTTTTACCAGTAAAGGTCTTTTTTATAACCTTTTTTGTGACTCCAGACATTATTTTCCAGACTCTATATACCCTCAGTTGAGAAATTTGTGTTTCATAGCAAACTCAACTAAAAAATATAAATAAAAGCATTAAAAATGACAATGTCATCTGTTACAGTACTGCAGAATGACCTTTTCAGTGCTTCATTTTACTCAGGGCTGCCAAGGGTTGGAAAAATGCTGTCACAACCACAAATACTTCCCTGAGTTTGGCCGCTCACCTTTTAAGCCCACCCAATTCCTCATTAACTCTTCCAATGCAATACAAATTGCTGTCCACTACTGCACACGTGTTGCATGATTGCTGGCAAAGGAAGGTTTAACAAAATTACCAACTACTCTGACACCCCCACTAGCCTAACGGGACCCACCATTAACCCCTTCATTACTGGATTAGCTGGGAACATATCACAATCAATGAGTTCCAACCATCCAGGCAAGAGAGGGGTTAAACCTGTAAAAAAAAAAAAACCCAGCAAAAAAAACACACACAAAAATCACTTTGTTTAAAAGCTTATGGCCTTTACTGAGTTTGGCAGATTACATTAACTCCCCCCACCCCCAGATCCGATCAGGATGGAGAGTATGAAAAGATAACGTGGTCCCTCCTGAACGAATTAAACAAACAAAAAAAAATATGGCGGTACATTCACTCCATACTTTTTATCCATTTTAAAATTCAATTAATGAATATTGGGTACATACACCCCACATTAACTTATAAAAAACCAAAAAATAAATAAATCAGTATCAGGTCTATAGGCCCGGGACCCCTTTTTACTCAATGTATGTGTGTCCTTGTGCATTTACAAAATGCATACACCCTGGACATCAAGGACCACCAGTCTTAATAACACCCTGATCTTCATTTTCCTGTAAAAGAAATCAATAAATAAATGCATTCTCTATCAACTGCCACTTATGACACTGACAAAAATAACAAAAAAATTATACACAACCTCCCTCTAGACCTTCTTTGGCCAATGCACAGGTCATGAAATACAAGCAATTCCCATAAGCCATTATGTTTAGATATTTTCCCACAAAATGATTAACCTTCCCTTTTAGCCAATCAAAAAGAGAGCAGGAAAGGACCACTCCTGTTAAATACATGACTCCCTTCTTTAGCTGCTGTTATATAGTTTCCCCTGTCTGATACAGACCCAGGGAAGCGACTGATATCCAGCTACTTCTCTTGAGCCTTTTTATTATTATTGTTATCATTATTTTAACATGCCTAATTGTGACTGCACAACTTACATCAGAAAATATCTGACAATGTGGCAAATAGCTGCTTAGCCTCTAACTAACTCAGCTGTGTTCTAGCAAGGAAATCTTTAAAGGCATAGTAATGTTTCACAAAAAAGTAGCTTCAATTAGTCTTCATAGTATTTGGGCCATGGAGAGTGTTATTTCAATACTGTCAGAGTTGTAATTCAAGAGTAAGTGAATGATAAAGTATCACCATCCCTCCACTTTTATCTAGTGTAAGTCACCTCCCCTCAGATGTGGAATCTGATCACAGCAAAAGACTGTTTTTCCTTAAGCTCACTGAAGATTGTCCTTCTCTGCGATCCATACGGAGAGTTTTGCTGCTCTGAGGTGAGCAGTGTTACATCAGTAAAAGGGGCGGGAGGGAGATTCTTTATCATTCAATTACTCTTGAACACCAACTCTGACAGTATTGAAATAACACTCTGCATGGCCCAAATACTATGAAGATTAATTGGAACTGCTTTTATTGTGAAACATTACTATCCCTTTAAATCCTAGCCTGTTACTGAGCAATGAGGGCATGGGTTAGGAACCACTGTCCTCACAACATCAACTCAGTCTTTTACCTTTCTGAGGTAGATAAAATGAGTACTCAGGACAAACTTGAAAACGAGAGACAATGTCAGTGTATCCTTCCAGGTAAAATACCTTCATTAACAAAAAAATGGGTTAATTACTTCTGAATCCTTCTCATCCTCCAGTCTTAGCGTATGACCTTGTGGCTCCATATTTGAATTCAACTCATATATGCTTCCACTTTATTATATATTTCTGGGATTTATGTGTTCCCTATTGTGCAGTTGGTTGAGTATAGAGTGGCTTGATTTTGTTAGTGCATCAGCTTCACTATTGGAAAATTGGCACAAATTGTTCCTTTTAGATTTTGTCTCTCCATTATGCTATATAACTGTATCCAATGTTCAACTTCATTTTTCTCTCAGCTGGTAAAGTTAGAATCCTGAACATTTTTCTAGAGGAGATTTAAAGAAAGTGAAGTAGCAAAAAATGTGATGAGAATTATAGACAAATGGTGCTTATACATAGTGTTACAAATACTCCTTTGGATTCCAATGTAAGTAGAGAGACTATAGGTAAACACATATTTTATTAGCAATTAGCATATAATACTCAAAAAGCATGTAATAGCATGTACTACTTATCAGTCACTAATCGTAGCAAAAATTATGGAATACTTATCAGCCAATGATCTTCAGTGCGTACAGGAGAGCCTCTTTTTAGATCTGCTAACCGCCCATACGACTTTTTCACAATCACACAACAGGACCTGCAGAGTCACACAACAGAGACACGTCCCCTGCCTGCACGGACACACAATAGTGACAACAGTCACACACCAGGACCTACACGGTCACACAACCGTGTCAGGTCCCCTGCCTGCATGGACACACAACAGAGACAATGCTCACACACAAGGACCTGCACAGTCGCACAACAGGGACATGTCCCCTGCCTGCTCGGACACAGAAAAGGGACAACGGTCACACACCAGGACCTGCATGGTCAAACAACAGGGACACATCACACATTCCTGATGATGCTCTAACCCAGCCCCCCACATCACACAGATTTATACCCTTCTCACTCAATGCTCAGACTGCTTTGACCTATCAGATTACGCGATTAGTGCCGCACCCCTACATGGCTTGCTCTTGTCCTGAGGCTGCGAGGGTTAATGCAAAACTCAGCATTTCTATTAGTGTTGCATGGCCTTGAACATGTAACATAATCACAGAAAGCAGCTGATAAACTTGTTATGCACAAATCTGTAAGGAAAGCATTAACTCCTTATTCACCCCGATTAAGTAACAAAAACTCTAATTAACCCCTTCTTTCTTGGCTTGGGACCATATTCTCTACATCCTCATTCACACAGAATTTCATATCTTTTTTTTTTTTTGCACATAAAAAGATGCCAAATCTCAGATGTTAACAAAAACACTCCAAAATAAATAAATAAGTAAATAAATAATAATAATTATAATTCTTAACCCTTTAAGTGCCTGAGAGGCATGCAACACTCTGCAATGCGTTGCGTACCCCTCTGGCACTCAGAGGGTTAATACAGACATATACAAAAGAGAAAGCAGTTCCAGACTCTCAAGGGTTAAATAAGTTCCATTTATAGATCATTAAATTGAAAAGTTAACACACAATACTCTATCTGCTCTGTGGTGTCTTTCTTCATGAATGCAAACCAGGAACTCCTTTAATGTCCTCTTGTAATCCATGCCAACAGAACATTGGTTGCAACAAGCATATAATCGACAAAATGTATCTTGATAAAAACAACAATCTGTTTATTGTATCCAGTATAAAAAAAACACTTAGAGGGCTTGTAAATATAAATGTGAAAAGTTGAGAGTTACAGACCATGAGACGTCTTCATGAGCTAAGTATACACTGTCCATCAACGCGTTTCACAAATAATAATGCTTAGTCGTTATTGGATACAATAAACAGATTGAAATACATTGTGTTGATTATATGTTTTTGCAACCAATGTTTTGTTACTCAGAGGGTTTACCCTTTGAGTCCCAGAGTGGTATGCAACATATTGCTCCTATGGCACTCAAAGAGTTAAACACATGTATTGTAAAGAGAAGAGCTGGACTACTCCCAGGATTTCAGTGCAGTTGTTTATGAAATGGTTAGTGGTTTGCACCAAAACCTATTGTCATAAAGGAAAAAGAGGTTAATCTAGAGCAATTCACAGGCATACCAACTGTACCATAGGGGACAAATAAACATTTTCTTCTATGTCACTGGGATCTTTAATCCCTCAAATACTAGAGAGACTTCCAATGCATTGCATCCCCATGTAAATCAATTGGAATTTGGCTACTTTTTATTTCTACCCTGTGATGCAATTGGTTTGGTCCAGAATTTTTCCAGCTATTTAATACTACATCAGTCTACATGTGTAGGATTTTATCATCAGACCTTACATGTTATACATATTCCCCAAGGTTCCTTTAAATCTCACCTTATGAATTCTAGTATATATATGACACTGCAATGCTTTAGCTGGACATATCTATAATGTTTATTTATGTCTCTCTGAATGTCAAGTCTAGCACAGTGTTGTAAGGATGGTTTTACATGCAGTCTCTGAAGTGGAATCGCTTCCTCTCACCTCCTCCTCTCCTGCCTCTCAGTATACAACCTAGTATCCTGCTGGGCCTTCCCACAGCTTTGCTACATTGCTTGTTTACCTTTAAGTCAACTGAAATAATAACTCCCAGGTCCCTTTCCTCTGTGGTTGTCAACTGTATAGTGACATGAATCTTTTAATATTTTACCTTGCCTTTGGATTTCTGTATCAAAATGCATTCTTTATCAATTATTACTATTAAATTGTTGCATTTAAATACAGGTCTCTGTTTTATCAAAATAACTAAAGAGTATCTGTCATCAAAAATACAATCATATTTACCTAGAACACAAATGTAAGAGAATAATTCTCTTTCATGTGCATGTCGATTTGCATAAAATTCCATGACCTAGATTTCAACAGTTGGCAATTTGAAAATGCTCTTGAATATCTATCTATATAAAATCTAAGTATTTCTGGTTTACTGTCAGCCACACTCTATGGTGGCATAGGGACAAAGATAGCCCTAACTGCACCAAGTTGACAAGGGGCAGTCAAAATCAATGCAGCAAGTTTCAACAGAGCATTCATTTTGATAGAAATAGCCCCCCTGACCACTTCTGTCAAAATGAATGCACAGAATATCAAGAGCCCTGCTTGTCTCACCCTCCAAAGAACAAGGCATTTCACTGCATCCTTTCACTCCTCCCTCCCATTCGCTGCATCCTCTCAGAATTGCCTACCTCACATTCATCTCACCTCAGCCAAAATCCCTCTCAGTTACAGCATGTTTCAGCCCTACTTCCTTCCAATTCACATACTCTATGAGCCTTTCTTTCCCCCTGTTCACCCTCAATCCCTCCCCTTCACTTGATCCTATTCTCCCTCAATAACTCCCCTTTGTTTGATCCTGTTTGGCTTCAATTCCTCCCTTTGCCTCATCCTGTGTGCCCTTAATCCATCCACTTTGCCTCATTCTGTTCTGTCTTAATCCCTTCCTTCACCTTATCTTCTTCTCCCTTAATCCCTCACCTTTGTCTCATCATATTATTCATCAATCCCTCCACTTCTGCTCATTCAGTCCCTCTCCACCTCCGCCTAAAGCCTGGTGGCCTAATATTTCACCTCACTCTGACCCAACACAGCCGATTAACTAGCATCAGCCTACTTCTAGGAGGAGGAGAGTGGGTCTTTTATGATCTTGATTGCTAGAAAGCACATCATTGTTACACATTATAAATAGTGGTTGAAAAAGACCAAGGGTTTAAGATGCAATATTTTGAATGTAAAGTGAGGTGGCATCTAATTCAGGTGAAAGAAGTGATTTTTGGGTGGAAATTGTACGTGATTTATATGGTAGTTTAGGAATTGTTTCCTCTTCCTACTGTACCAGAGATTAGACTGGGGTCCAAAGGAGAAGCCTCTGAGAGTCATCTGTTGCCCTCCAATGATCTAAAACAACTCCACTGTTACTAGGAATATTTTTTTTATCAAGTAACCACCCATATACACTAACATTTCATTTCCTTTGCTCATTCCTCTGAAACATGTTTTGTCCTATTTTCTTTTTTTTTATTAAGATTTGTTTTTTAAAGTGGAAATTCAACTATTTTTTTTCATGCATTTCTTTTATTATAAATATATGCCTGAAAATGTGTGGAAACACAACGTGAGAAACCTGAACACGATGAACAGAAACTTCATACAATCAACCTTGCAAAACATCCTAGTTGCCTTTGTACTCATCACAAAATATAAAACAAACTCCTACGTGTATTTTGAGTCCTGTGATATTTTTTTTTACAGTTGTTGTTGAAGATCCCATCAAAGACTGAATTGATATAAAACTTAAAAACAGCCAATTATTTTTTATATCTGTTAAGGAGAAATATAGGTGGAAGTATTTCACATATTGTTTTATGGAGCAGATATCCTTGAATGGACATCAAAGCAGAGCTGATTTGTGACTTTAAGGCCTAGTACAAGAAAAGCAAGTTTGAGTGTGGGAGAAGGCTAATAAATTTGACATTGTCAAATTTTACATATTCTTCATAGAAATATATAAAACAATTGCTTAGAGCATCTTTCATATTTTATGTCATGGAATGGATTACTAATTTTATTTGTTATTTAAAGCCGACCGTTCACCTTATATAAAGTCGCCCTGCAATAATTAAGCAGTTGGCGACTAGCTTCATAATGCGTCTATTACCTCTCAGAACAAGCCAATTGTAAAGTAATCCTGACGGCCAGGTTAGTGCAGTCTGCGCGTCTGCACCGTCAGTTCCTTCCGGTTACCATGTGACACACTGCAAGGCTTCCTGACAGTGCAGGTGCGCAGACAAGATGTCTGCGCTGATGCCTGGCTTCCAGTCTCTGAAGATTAAGGATTTCCAATCAGCTGTTCTGAGAGGTAAGAGACATATTATAAAGTTAGTCACCATCTGCTTAATTATTGCAGGGCGACTTTACATACGGTGAAAGTTCCACTTTAAGCATAAAGGGGTTTATTTACTATGGCAATGGAACAGCAATTTTGGTTTACAATAGAGAAAATTCCTTTGTTTTCAATTTTGGCACATTTTTTAACCCCATGAGCATAGCTGGGAACTCTCTGGTTTACCCCAGAGACTCCGGATTTAACACTGTATTACCGGGTCTCCGGGGCAGAGTATAATTTGCTGGATGTTGGGAGTTTCTGTTGAAACTCTGCTCACTTGTGCTCCATCCCGCCCCTTTCCTCCCACTCCTTGTCCTATTCTCCTACTTTCCCAGGGCTCTTCTGTCTATTTTACCTTTTTGTATATTTTTTTCCCCATCCACCCCCGTTGCGATTAAGCCCCACCCCTTTTTAATGACTCGATTAGCATCATAGAGTTCACCCAGTAGCTACCCTCCAGGTAGTACATGTTGTAAAGTTCCCAGGTATGCCCATGAGGACCAGAGGGGTGTGGAACACATTGCACAGCATTGTGTTGCACACCCTCCTGGTCTTTAAGTGGTTAATGAATATGGACACTTAAAGGAGCAGTAAACTTATTTTATGAAAAAATATATACTGTAGGGCTTTTACTGTTGAGTAAAATAAGAGTAAACTCACTGTCGATAGATGCATATTTTGTAGAGTTATTGCAGTTTAAACCCATGTTTTTTTAAATTAGCAGTGCCCTCTAGCGGTCAAATTCCAATTAGTTATTCTGTTGCATTATATTTGAGAGAAAAGCAGTGACATACAGTTCTCCATAGAATGTAATAGAAACTGCCAAGTTATGCTCTCAGGACTATCAAGTAAATTTGGAGCAAATTCAAATTCCTGACAAAGGGAACAAATTAAAATTCTCAAAATTCCCATTGACATAAATGGGGCTTTTAACTCATTGAATGTTAAAGAGGTCACCAATGCATAACAGTTAAAAGCCCCATTTAAAGTAAACTTAGTTCTTGACTTTGCATATTTTGCAACTGCGTAGTACGTAAAGTCATTCTACCTATCCTTTTTATTATTTTACAACTTTAATATCCCTGACAATGAACTCTCTGTATCTATTGTTTCCAGATAGCTCACGTTCAGGGAGAGTGATAGCATGGATAGTGGTACAATTTAACACAGAAGAAAAGACTAGAGGAGGGAGATGTGACGCTGTTACCACCTTTAATAAAAGTTATATATCATACAGAGCACTGGGTTCTCTGTATGCTGAAAATAATAGACTAGACTGGAGGCAGACAGCTCCCTCCCTCCAGTCTTTCCTTCTGTAGCGATAGTGTTAAATTGTTAAATTACTTTCACTGTCACAGACATCTAGATGGAATCAAGAGCTACACTGCATAGCATAGGACAATGGATCTCAATCTTTTTTTGGTTCGGGGCACCTCTATCATTTGTCAAGAACATAATTAAGGATACTAATACAAAAGAGTTATTTTCAGAATTACAGCAATTAGCACATCATGTATAACAAATTCCAAAAAATGTAGATGTGAAAATCAGAATTCCCATTTTTGTAGCAGTTTTCATAGAAAAACGGTGGCACCTAAGCTAGTCCCCGGGGCATAGCAAAGTGCCACAGCACGCAGGATGAGAACCAAAGTGCCACAGCACCCAGGATGAGAACCATTAGCTTAAAACCTTCCTCAGAACCATACCTGGCAATTTGTAGGATCTGATCCTGAGACTGAGACTCGCTGTTTTGACCCAAGTCTCAGAGTGAAGATCCATATTCTCAGGGTGAAAGAGACTGGAGATGAGAATCACTGGTCTAGATCCAGCACTATTTAACCCTTTGAGTGCCAGAGGGGTATCTAATGCATTATATACTCCTCTGGCATGCAAAGGGTTAAGGCTGTTGGACTTAGGAGAATTTCAACCTGTACCAAATTAGTGGTGTACTGTAGAGGACCAATAAACATTACAATTGATCTGAATGGGACCTTCAATCCCATGAATGCTACAGAGGTCTCCAGAAAAGTTCTTCTCAGTGTACTGGAGACCTCTCTGGCATTTAGGGGTTAAAAGCCCCATTTAAATAATTGAAAAAGTATTTGCCCTATATAGTGCAGTTGGTTTGCCCCAGATTTTCTGCAGCTCAGAGGGAGTCATATACGAAGAAGAAATGTAGTATTTGATAGGTTAAAAGCCCCATTTAAATCAGTGGAAATTGGAGACATTTTTATTTCACCCCTATGGTGCACTCGGTTTGCTCCAGAACGACGCCATTCCTTTGTAGCATGCCAGCCTCAATATCTCACTGAAACCCATTGACCCCTCTGCTTCTAGAGGAGCAGTGAAAAGATTAAATCAAAATCTCTCTTGCAAAAAATTAATTCCATGGCCCATGTATATTATGTCTATTTGTTATATATTTTAACACATTCAGTTCGACATCTGAAGGTTTAATGTTGCGGAAGCACTTTTCAATAGAAATGTTTATGTAATATTGCATTAAAGGTCCTAATTCTATTATGTTTAAATGTTTTATGTGATTTGTCAGGGAGCCTACTCATGTGTCAAATGAGTCACTACTTTCCCTCTGGGTCTTTGTGTTGTACTTGTTATTTCGTGTGAGCTTTTACAAGGCGTAGTGGAAGGAAAAGGACACACTGTGTTCATCGGTGCCCTCTAGGAGCTCCCTCAGGGACTTTGCTCTCATGTTAAGGAAGAAAATTGGGGAAAATGTAAAACACTTTGGAGATTGAGTGACCGTGAGGTCACTTGGACGTGCTGAGGATTTCAAAAGTTGAAAGGAAGCATTTGCTGTGTAACATATAGCACAAGCAGGATTGAAGAGATGTGGTAAATTGTTTCTTTTTGTCATATAAACTGCTCTTACAATTCAATTTCTGCCTGCAACTGATTTAACCCTTTGAGTGCCAGAGAGGTAACCAACACATTGCAACACAATGCGTTGGCTACCTCTCTGGCACTCAGAGGGTTAAAGGATAAGTAACACCACTGAATAATAACCCCCGCTTTTCTTACTATGGCCAGAAAATCCTAATGCCCCCTATGAATTTTGTTTTTTTGCCTTTGTTCAAGCGATAACATGTTTAATCAGCACTGGATGTCATGTCCATGGAGGCAGACATGACTGTTGCTACCAGGACCATAGGAAACAAACTCCACTGCACTGCCTGCTTCAGTTTAAAGAAACTGCCAGCAACTGTCATGTCTGCTTCCATGGTCAGGACTTCCAGCAGAGATTGAATGTTATCTCTTGAACCAAGGCCCAAGGTCAGAATTTATAGGGGCCATTAGGATTTTCTGGGCATAGTAAGGTAAGTAGGGGGTTATTATGAGGCTATTTCTCTATTAACATATTTTAATTCTGCATGCTATGGTTCACCTGTTAATGGGAGACAACTAATCTTTCGGTACAGTTTGAGGCTGTGGCTGATTCAGTAAGGGTATAGATTCACCACACGGTGATAAAGAGGTGAGAAATTCTCCAGTTTATCACTTCTCCAATTCCTATGTTATTCTATGGAGCCTATGCTTAGGCTCCATAGAATAACATAGGAACTGAAGAAGTCATCACCACTTTATCACCACTGTATCACCGCTTAGTGAATCTCCCCCCTAGGACTCCAAACTATTCCTATTAAGCCCTTTCTAAGAGTCCAATTGCCCTGCAAGAAGAATCATGTTTATCACCATGGACATGTTTTCCAGTAGGGAGGAGGGTAAGGCAGGCAAAGAGATGGCAAGATGGGGCATCAAGAGCGGGTGGTGAAAGAGGCAGAGAGGGGGGTCAAGAGGGAGAAAAAGAGGCAAAAGGGACTAAAGGAGAAAACAAAAAGAGGCAAAAGGAGGAAGGATCAGGAGGGAGAGAGAGAGAGAGAGGCAAAAGGTTGGGATCAAGAGTCAAGGAGGGGGAGAAAGGGGGATCGGGGCTCAAGAGGGGGAGAATGAAGTAAAAGGTGGAAATCAAGAGGGGGAGAAAGAGGCAAAAGGGAAGAATCAAAAGTCAAGAGGTGGTATGTGTATGTATGTGTGTGTGTGTGTGTGTATATATATATATTTCAAGTACTCACCGATACCAATTAGCTATACTTTTTTTGCGGTCATTTGACAGTTTTTGCAAGTACCTAAAGCATATATATATATATACACATATATATATATATATATATATATATATATATATATATATATATATATATATATATATATATATATATATACACACATATATGCTTTAGGTATTTGGAAAACTGGCAAATGACTGCAAAAAAAGGTAATTGGTATCGGTGAGTACTTGAAAAGAGTATCGGTACTCGTACTCGGTCTTAAAAAATTGGTATCGGTGCATCTCTACTTTCCAGTACTAATTAAAGATTCATTTTCAGGTACCAGTCCACATAGAATTGATTTGTAGTTCTGGATTTTCTCCCTGATTCAGGTAATTGGGGGTTTATTATTAGGAGTTGTTTGTGTGCATTTAAACATTATGAGTGAGACTAAGTTAACCCTTTGTGTGCTAGGGTGATGTGCAAAATAAGTTATTCACAGTTTTCTTCATATTATCCATTTGAAGTTTCTGGACTACGCCTGCCAGTCTGCATTGCTCTGATGTTTCAGGGAGAAAGAACACCTCGTAATAAAAATTTCCCGTTTGCCATACTGCTAAAAAAAATTCTAATGGCCTCTATGAATTTTGCCCTTATGTTTTAGTTCAAGAGATAACCGCTTCAGTCCATTCATGATGTCCTGTCCATGGAGGTGGACATGACAGCTGCTGGCAGTTTTTTCAAACTGAAGAAGACATGATCCTAGTTGTCTATTTAAGGGCCAAAGTGTACAGTGCATTACAAAGCAATCTGTTGCACACTCCTCTGATCCTTAAAGGGATAGGATTACTGAAAGCAACTGTTATGCCTAAATTCATGGATATTTCATCTAGTACTCATGATGAAGATGTTTTCTCTTGCACCAACGTGCAAGGTACAATACAAAGGGGCTATTAGGAATTACTACAGAACACCTAGATGGGTGTGTGTGTGGGGATATCATTAGGAGTAAAGTGACCACGAATACTTATTAACAGGAACATATATAAAAAATACAAACTGAAGTGTTAACATGACTCCTGTGTAGTCTTACATTATTACATTTTCCTGAGTGTCCCAGATTTAAAGGGATACATGGTGACCTTAAAGGGATAGTAATGTTTTACAATAAAATCACCTCTGATTAATCTTCATGGTGTTTGGGCTGTGGAGATCATTATTTCAATACTTTCCAAGTTGTAGTTCAAAAGTAATTGAATGATAAACTGTCCCCTTCCCCTTTTACTGATGTAACACTGCTCATCTCAGAGCAGCAAGACTGTCCAGATGGATTGCAGAGAGGGGCAATCTTCAGTGAGCATAAGGGAAAAACCTGTCAAGGGGGCAGGGTTTTCCTTATGCTCACGGTAAGAAGATTATCCCTTTCTGCTACCTGTCTGGTCAAGAGACCACATTCCACATCTGAGGGGTGGCGGCTTACACTAGGTAAAAGGGGTGGGAGGGGATACTTTATCATTCAATTACTCTTGAACTACATCTCTGAAATAACACTCTCCATGGCCCAAATACTATGAAGATTAATTGGAACTGCTGTTTTTGTGAAACATTACTATCCCTTTAATTAGGAAGTGTTATTTCTCCTTTCAGTGTGACCATATCACAGATATCTCTATTTTACCTGTCTGATCTGGAATTACTGTGGTTTGTTCATCATCTGACACTTGGAAATGAATTAAAAGGCAGACAAAGAGAATACATTGCAAATTAATCAGCAGTTTCCGTATCTTTTCACTGTCAGGCAGCAGCTGGCGTTAAAAAGAGGGCAAAGCGCATATTTTATAATAATTCACTACATGGATGGTAATGAAGCATGGGGGAAAATGCATACTCAGCCAAAAAAAAGTGTTTTTTGGTACTGCATTTGTAAATCACCCCCTTTATTACTCATGGTACATTCTTATTGGATCTCTGCGCGATTGCTATTTACTGTATTTCCCAGGTGAATTAGATTGTGCTGACTGTGATAATATTGCTCCAGTACACCTGCTCCAAATAGTCATCAAATCAAGCAGTACAGGGGAACTGAAATGAACAATCTAATGTCACAATAGTGTTTAACCCTTTAAGTGCCAGAGAGGTATCCAACGCATTGCAACGCTTACCTTACTATGGCCAGAATACCCTATTGTCCCTTGTGCCTTTGTTTAAGAGAGGAAACCCTCAATCAGTCCATGTTCAGAAGCAGACATGACAGTTGCTAGCAGGTCCTTAAAGGGATAGTAATGTTTCACAAAAACAGCAACAACAACTCCAATTAATCTTCATAGTATTTGAGCCATAGGGAGTGTTATTTCAATACGGTCAGAGTTGTAGTTCGAGTAATTGAATGATAAAGTTTACCCCTCCTGCCCCTTTTACCTAGTGTAAGACACTTCCCCTCAGATGTGGAATCTGGTCCACAGACCAGACAGCTCACAGCAAGGGACAATCTTCTTACTGTGAGAACAATGAAAACCCTGTTCCCCTTGACAGGTTTAGCAGGTTTTTCCCTTATGCTAATTGAAGATTGTCCCTCTCAGCAAGCCATCTGGACACCACATTTCTGTTCTGAGGTGAGCAGTGTGACTTCAGTAAAAGGGGTGGGAGAGGGAAACTTTATCATTCAATTACTCTTGAACTGCAACTCTGACAGTATTGAAATAATACTCTCCATGACCCAAATACTGTGAAGATTAGTTGCTTTTATTGTGAAACATTACTATCCATTTAAAGGGTTAAGATTCCCAGTAAGCAGAGTTTGGTGTCTTTCTGTTCTGATGGCTACTGTCATGTCCACCACCATGGACATGACATCCAGGACTGATTGAAAATGCTGGGGGAGATGCACTAAGGTGTGATAAAGAGGTAATAATTCAGAGCAGACTTCTCCAGTGATATCACTTCTCCAGTTCCTATGTTATTCCATGGTGACAATGCAATAAGATTTTTCAATTGGGAAAGATTGGCTCTATAGAATAACATAAGAACTAGAGATGTGGGAGGTATGCACTATGGAGTGGTACAGAGGTGATAAAGTGGAGATGACTTCTCCAGCGATATCATTTCTCCAGTTCCTATGTTATTCTATAAAACCTGTGCACTAAGTTGGTGAAATCTTAGTGCATTGGCTCTATAGAATAACATAGGATATCACTCTCATCTCCATTTTATGCACTCTTTATCACACCTTAGTTCATGCCCCCTATTATACTATTGGGGGGGGCAAATAAACATTCCCCCAAATTCCCACTGATTTAGGTAGGGCTTTTAACCCCTTTGATTGCTAGAGAGATCTCAAATGCATTGCAAAACCTCAAGTATTGAAGGGGTTAAAATCTCAATCTAAACTAGCACATGTTATTCCAAAACCTAATTCTTTGCTTGAAAACAAATAACTGGATCAATTTTGGGGCAAATCGGCTGCAACTTAGAAAAACACATGAATCAAAAAAATTCTAATGCTAAAAGAAAAGTTGGTGTTATATGAAAGTATTCGAGAAAATGCCTGTTTTCTAAGATACCTTCATATAGAAACAATTTTTTTTAGCATTAGAGGTTTTTAGATTCATGGATCCAGTTATTTGTATTAAATCAGCCTCTTAGAATAGTGGAAAAACCCAACTCTTTGAGTTTCAATGTGATGTTTAATGCATTGCTTTAAACTCAGTGTTCTACAAACAAGTTTTTAAATATATGTTCCAGGAAAGCACATTATTATTATTGTTATTATTAATAATTATATTTTATTATATAACTATTGTAAAAGCCTGTGCACAAGGCCAGCATTCTGTGCGTTCGGGCAGTCTCTACTGAGCATGACTGCATCGGCTGTCTCTACTGCGCATGACTGAATCGGACAAACATACATCTGGCCTTTTATATTATAGGATATTGTACAATGAAGTAATATACGCTACATATATATTGATTTATATTCAATCAGACCAATGCATTAAATACCATAAGTCTTTAAAGGGGAACAGATTAATGTGCGTAGGTAGACGTCCTTCATACAGCAGTCGGATGTCTGTTTAGTTTTTCATTATATGTACAGTTTCCTATATATAGTCATATCTGGAAACTTTCAAAATGAGCTCATCCAGAGATCTTTAGAATATTAACCCTTACTGCTCTTCATAAAGTAGATTATAGTCAATATATGCCCCTTCTTGCTCTAAACCTGAAGTGCTTCAGTCATTTCTCAATTAACCTTTAAGATTCTATAACTTAGCAGTATTGGCTCAAGAAAAACAGGACTTCTCCCTTTGCTTTTCTGATATAAACTGAGCCAATTTAGAAACTAAAGTAGCTGTTAAGTTGTGCATATCATGCAGCAAGTAACACTGGGCTCTCTCGTCCTGAGATTTTGGCCTTTCACCCTGACACTGAGATTTTGGTCAAACCCTAAGTATGTATCTCTGCTAAGGTCTGTTGTCTCTAGGTCACAGCTCCTCACAGCAGAAATAGGTTTCAAAAGATCTTAATGATTTGTAAGCAGGGGGGATTTCCTAAATCTTAAGGTACCAGGTCATCTTATTCTTGGTGGAAAAAGTGCCAAAAATTGGTCACTGATAAAAGGTACCGGGTCACTAACCTGGCATGAAAATCAGTTCTGCTTGTAAGGGACTCAAGTTGTTATCAGATACATCAGTAGAGGATAAGAGAGTTTCAAATCAACCAAAGCATAGTATGTAGATATAACCTACCTAGGTAAATAGTTCTGTTAAATTAACCCTTTGAGTGCCAGAGCAATACGTTGCGTATCCTTCTGGCACTCGATGGGTCGAGGCACTTATTCCTAGGACATATTTCCCCTTTAAAATGATAATTTCTCTTTACACTCCTTGCAATAATCCATGACAATTTGGTAGAATAAAACAGATTAAACATTTATGAATAAACCTATTTGAAGAAACTCTGCATTTTTTTTTTATATTTCTTTGCAAAGCACTGGCAATGAATTAGGCCAACTACAATTAAATGTGTAATTGAGCTATAATTTTTCTATATGAATGAAATTTGTCTCTTCAGAGAAATGTATATGAAACCAATGAGCTTTAAGTGGTTCTCTTTAATAATAATAATAATACTGAATATAGGAATGGAAAAATTATAGGAAACAGATTTTAATGAAGAACTATCCATATTATTAAAAAAGGAGGGGGATGTCTTTTATTTAAAGTGGTAACTAACACTTATTTTAAAGTTGAGACTAAAGCAATTGTAGTGGTTTATTTTAACTATTTCTTTAATTGTGTCAAACTATTTTGTATTAGCTATTTAAATTTTTCTTTTTTGTACTTCTAATGCGGTGAGCTCCCTCTGCCTGCAGCTTGTAAAAAAAGGTCTGTGACTCAACAGAGTCATAACAGCTTTGTCAACCTTTTGCCTAAGAGCAATTCTGTGGTATGCCCTGAGGACCAGGGCTGACACTAATTAGTGTAGAAGATGGCAAAGTAGCACACCCTTGGCTTATGTAAATATTTATTAATATTATTAAAAGGATAGTAATGCTTAAATTTTACTATCCCCCATCTAGTAGCCCTTAAAAAACTGAGTTAACTCATTTAACACCTCTATGGTTTGAGAGATATCCGCTTTCAAAGTTTTGCTTTTTTTTCCTCTCCCTTGACGTCAGCGTTCTAGCTGACAGCAGGGGAATCCAGTCCTGGGACCGACAGAGGCTCTTCAGCAGAGAGGAGATTGCGTTATAGAAGAAGAAATCCTTCACTGAAATGGTCTTCTACGTGAGCTTCCAAACCAAGCACACATAGAAGACCATTTCAGTGAAGGATTTCTTCTTCCATAACGTGATCTCGGCTCTGCTGAAGAGCCTCCACTTGCTCAGGGACCGGATTCCCCTGCTGTCAGCTACAACCCTGATGTCAGGGGAGAGGGAAAAAAGCAAAACTTTGAAAGCGGATATCTCTCAAACCAGAAAGGTTTGAGAGATGCCTCTGGGCATTACTATCCCTTTAAAATCTTATTCAAAGTTTCAGTCAGTATTAAGTATTGAAGTTGCACCTTTCCATGTGGTCTAAATAGTGGCTCTTTGTGGCTCACTCATCACTGATGAGTATGAGTTGGAGCTGCAGCACTACCGAGCCCCTTATTAACAATCTGAGTGCCAGTGGGGTATGCACCTTTCTGGCGCTCAAAGAGTTAATCAGGCCCTGCTATCTGTTTGTTTGTAGCAGGTTTCAGCAGTACAGAAAATTACGAGTACCTTTTCAGCAGGATAAGAAAGGAAATAGATCATACAAAGCAAATAGTAAGACTTAACCCTTTGAGTGCCAGAGGGGCACGGAATGCATTGCTTATCAATGTGCGATGCACCCCTCTGGCACTCGAAGGGTTAAAACAAAGTCAGCAAGTAAAATGGATCAATAAACAGGACTAAAATAAAACATCGCTATTCCTTTAAAAAAACAAAGCAAAAGCTTTAAAGGGATAGTAATACTTAAAATGTAAAAACAAATATGTTGTAGGGTTTATCCCCCTGAGTAAAACAAGGGCACTCCCACTGCTGAGAGGTGTTTCATTCAAAAGTTATTAATTTTCAAAGTTGAATTTTTTAGGTGCAATATCACAGTGGCCTGAAATTGTACAGTGGCGCTGTTGCTACACCATCCTATGGAGATTTATGGTCAACTAACCAGAGCTGTCCAGCGCCACTGTAAAATTTCAGGCCACTGTGATATTGCACCTAAAAATTCAACTTTGAAAATTAATAACTTTTGAATGAAACACCATTCAGCAGTGGGAGTACTCTTGTTTTACTCAGGGGGATAAACCCTACAACATATTTTTTTTACATTTTAAGTATTACTATCCCTTTAACTTTAACCCTTTGAGGGCTAAACGTATGCAACGCATTGCAAAGCAATGCGTTGCATACCCCTCTGGCACTCAAAGGGTTAAATAAAAGTGCATTGAAGGGTTTATTGTCCGCTTCAAATCATCTGTTTAACCTCTGTTTAACCCTTTGAGTGCCAGAGGGGTATCCCTCTGACCCTCAAAGGGTTACAGGAAAAAGTATACCCCCTATACTTACCTTAGTACAGTAAGAAAATCCTAATTGCCCGTATAAATGTTGCTCTTGTGCCCGTGTTCTTAGATGGCATGTCCATGGATGTGGGCATGAAAAAAATCTAGCAGGACTTCTTACACGGTAATCTAAACCCTTTAAAGGGATAATGATACTTAATATGTAACACAATATATATATTAGTGTTTAATAACTTTTGAACACCATTCATCAATGGAAGTACCCTTATTTTATTTGGGGGATAAACCCTACAGCATATATATTTTTTTTACATTTTAAGTTTTACTATCCCTTTAAGAACCAGAAGAATTTCTAGGCATAATGAAGTAAGTGGGAGTTACTATAAGGAGGGCTTGGTTCTCCTAACCAAAGCAATGCATTACATACCCTTCTGGTCATCAATCAGACATTTTGTTTAATGTCTGCCTCTATCATATACATGTGTGTGTGTGTATCATGATTTCCTTCATTAACAAGGGTGTTACATTTGATGTAGCCACAAACAAATAAGGTAAAATAAAACTTCCACATGCCAATGAAAGCTTTTGCTGGATTTGATACATAGTTTCCTTTGGGACACATGAAGCTCTGAGCGAGGCTATTCCAGTTGAAATACTGCATGTTGTTCTTAACTAACATGGAATAATGGAGCCGTGCAGCTGAATTCCTTCAGTCACACACAGATGCGGAACACGTGCATCTACTGTGAGATATGGCAGATCGCACCAGCAATCAAGCAGTCTTTCACATAGCTTAATTGAGGCAGCATAGATTTTTATATTAATTGATGGATTGCGGCTCAGCAAATAACCTTTGGCATTGTGCCAATAGCCACAGTCTAATAATGGCTGATTTTTGTAGTGTTCAATTTTAATATGTGATTTTGCTTAGAAGTCATGAAACAAAAAAAAACATGATTAGTTCCAGTTTACCCTCATTAAAGAAAAGCAATATGGTCATTGTTTGTTAGGTAAACCTAAACATTGGTCTTGAATATTGGCATATGGAACACAATTCAGCCATGGTTTTATAATGTCAAAGCAGAGAGATGGAAGTAGAATTATATATTTTATTGCACCAATATATGGTAGGAATTACTAGCATTTTGATGGGCTTTGTTCCTGACGAAGAACCCTGTCAGATTTCTTCTTGGTATGCCAACCTTATGTTGAGTCAATAAAAGGTATCTGTCATAGGACTCTTAGGTAAATAAAGCGCACAACACAGGTACAGATGAATTTAACCAGTTTATTAAAATAATAAGCAAGAGCAAGCACTTCCACAACCAGGATAGGAACAGGCGTGAGGACAATGCCTAGTCCACTACCCAGGAACTGACACTGAGCTGTACCCGGTCCACTAGAAGAACTTGAATATAGAACCAGATGTGGTTCTAACCAGCAGAGAGAGTGGAAACCTGGGACGCCAGGAGTCCAGTCCGAGGGAGCGTAACCGGTGGATCTCTGAAGAGACTTGCAACAATACAAGGGAGGTAAATGTCACGTAGGCAGAGAGTAACGATAAGCCTAGCGAGAATAACAGCACCCAGTAGTACAGCGTATGCACAGAGCGTAGGCCACAGAGTGAAGGGTAACACCCAACAAGGTAAGGCAATTGCTGGAAAAGCACAGTGCAAAGGCAACAGAGCGAAAGGCAACCTACAACACTACCAGTGAGGTAACTGTTGCAACAGGTCGATGGAGAGAGCCCTCTGAGGCCAGCTGAGGCAAGTGATGGTCAGAAAGGAGTGGGAGTAGGCAAGGAGCGTAAGTCAGACAAGCCACAGTCAGGAGCCAAATCGGGTAGTCAGACACAGCCAAGGTCAGATCGGAGCACGTAGTCAGGCAAGCCAGAGTCATACACAGATCGGATAGTCAGACAGAGCCACTGGTCAAAACCGGAGTGGATAGTCAGACGAATCCAGGAATCGAGCCAGAGAATACATGGAAGCCAAAGCTAGGGTCAAACGAAAGCAACACTGGAATAACGCACAGAAACACCATGAAAGGGCAACTAAACTCAGTTTTAGTGCAGACTATAAGGCCGCCGCCAGAGGGTGGGACTCCATTGGCCAATCATGCCTAATGCTACAAAATAGTAAGCGCAACGTCACAGATGCTGCCCGCAGAATAGAGGCCAGCATGGAGGTGGCTAGGTCCTATCCACAGCAGAGACTACGAACCACCGGATTGAATCACAGGCAAATGGAATCACTGGTACCGTGATAGCATCATAATCAAGGGCACTAGGACCCCACCAATTATGGTTACCCATTGATTGTTAAAAATAGATAATGTTAACGCTTTGAATGCCAGAGGTTTAAAGGGACATTATCGACTCAATATGAATAATGTTCTTACCCTAATTATCATGTACTCATAGCCAGCATTTCTAAAAATTATTTCTTAGGTGGCCAAGCCACATTGTCAAAACCAATGCACCAATATATGGTAGGAATTACTAGCATTTTGATGGGCTTTGTTCCTGAAAAAGAACCCTGTCAGATTTTTTTCGTGGTATGCCAACCTTATGTTGAGTCAATAAAAGGTATCTGTCAAGGGACTCTTAGTTAAATAAAGCACACAACACAGGTACAGATTAATTTAACCAGTTTATTAAAATAATAAGCAAGAGCAAGCACTTCCACAACCAAGATAGGAACAGGAGTGAGGACAGTTCCTAGTCCACTACCCAGGAACTGACACTGAGCTGTACCCGGTCCTGTATGAGAACTTGAATATAGAACCAGATGTGGTTCTAACCAGCAGAGCGAGCGGAAACCTGGAACGCCAGGAGTCCAGTCCGAGAGAGCGTAACCAGTGGATCCCTGAAGAGACTTCTAGCCTCGGGCGGCTTGCAACAATACCAGGGAGGTAAATGTCGAGTAGGCAGAGAGTAACGATAACCCTAGCGAGAATAACAGTGCCCGGTAGTACAGAGTATGCACAGAGAATAGGCCACAGAGCGAAGGGTAAAACCCAGCAATACCGGTAAGGTAATTGCTGGAAAAGCACAGTGCAGAGGCAACAGAGCAAAAGGCAACCTGCAACATTACCAGTGAGGTAACTGTTGCAACGGGTCAATGGAGCGAGCCCCCTGAGGCCGACTGAGGCAAGTGATAGTCAGACAGGAGTGGGAGTAGGCACTGAGCGTAAGTCAGACAAGCCACAGTCAGGAGCCAAATCGGGTAGTCAGCCGCAGCCAAGGTCAGATCGGAGAGGGTAGTCAGACAAGCCAGGGTCACACACAGATTGGATAGTCAGATAGAGCCACTGGTCAAAACCGTAGTGGATAGTCAGACAAAGCCAGGGTTCGAGCCAGAGAATACATGGAAGCCAAAGCTAGAGCTAAATGAGAGCAACACTGGAATAACGTATAGAAACACCACGAAAGGGCAACTAAGCTCAGTTTGCGGGCAGACTATAAGGCCGCCACCGGAGGGCGGGACTCCATTGGCCAATCATGCCTAATGCTACAAAATAGAGAGCGCGACGTCACAGATGCTGCCCGCAGAATAGAGGCAAGCATGGAGGTGGGCGGGTCCTACCCACAGCAGAGACCACGAACCACCGGACAGAATCACAGGCAAGTGGAATCACGGGTAAATTGATAGTATCATAATCAAGGGCACTGAGACCCCACCAATTATGGTTACCCATTGATTGTTAAAAATAGATAATGTTAACCCTTTGAATGCCAGAGGGTTAAAGGGACATTATCGACTCAATATGAATAGTGTTCTTACCCTAATTATCATGTACTCCTAGCCAGCATTTTTGCCTCTCTGCCTCTTAATTTCCTCCTCCCATTCTCCCTTTCACTTATTAATTTCTCTTCACACTATCCATTTCTCATTTTCATCCCCCACTTGGAAGGGTGGGAGGGACTGTGGAGAGAAATGAAAAAAGAGGGGGGACAGTGGAGAGTGATGAATGGGGAGAGTGGGAGGGACATTGGAGCTCTATGAACAGGGAGGGTAGGAGAGACAGTGGAACAGGGACATGGAGAACATGGAGGGTGAGAAGGACAGTAGTGAGTGAATAGAGAATGGGGAGGGCAAGAAGAAGGCCAGGTGAGAAGGAAGTGAATGGCACACCGGAGCATGGCCGACTTGGACAGATAATTTCTGTCACATGACAGCCTTCTTCTTTTACATACATATATATATATATATATATATATATATATATATATATATATATATTAAAAAAACAAAAGTTTGGAGCACTCAGGATTTATAAAGTAAATCACATTTAATCAACGGACAAAGTCGATGCATCGGGTCTTGATAATCGGGTCTTGAGACTCTTTGTTTCTGGATTAAAGGGATAGTAATACTTCATTTTAACTTTATTTTATTTTGTAGGCATTAAAAAAACATGAAGAATGATATAAGTCTTATCTCTCAAACCTTTATGGTTTATGAGATATTCACAAGCAAAGTTTCCCCCTCCCGCCCATTTTACCTAGTGTAAGCAATCTCTTCTCAGAAGTGGAATACAGTCCATAGACCAGACAGATAACAGAAGGGAACACTCTTATTCCTATGAAAACAATGAAATCCCTGCCCCCCTTGACAAGATTTTCAGGTTTTTCCCTTATCTTAATTGAAGATTGTCCTTCTCTGCAGTCTACCTGGGCACCTCCCTTCTGGTCTGGCTGAAGAGTGTGATATCAGTAAAAGGGGTGGGAGGGGGACACTTTGTCATTGAATTACTCTGGAACTACAACTCTGACAGAATTGAAATAATGCTCTCCAAAGTCCAAATACTATGATGATTAATTAGAGCTGCTTTTATTATGAAACATTACTATCCCTTTAAATCTGATTTACTTTATAAAGTTCTCCAATCCTTTGTTTCTATATCATTAGATAGATAGATAGATAGATAGATAGATAGATAGATAGATAGATAGATAGATAGATAGATAGATAATATTTTAATGTATTTCGGCCCTTTTTTACTTTTGGGGAATGATGTCCCTTTAAGTATCCATCATTGATCTGCACAGGGATGTAACTCAAATATCTCTCACACACACATGATAATAGCAGTACATACAGTTCATAAAATAAAAATAAAGGCACCATTATAATTCTATTAATTTTGTAGTCATGTCAAGTTCATTATTATTATTACGGTATTATGTGGGTATTATTCATCCTTTACTTCAGGGGTAGTCAACCTTTGACTCTTCAGCTTTTGGGAGCTAAAACTTGAATCATCCCCAAGAAGCTGTTGTCTGGCTGTGGATGATAAAAGTTGTAGTCCCCAACAACTAAAGATGCCTTTGCGGTACTTGCCTAGATATTGTCTCATTCCAAAGCAAGAACAGAGGATAGAAAACGTAAATCATGTACTTCTTTTTAAGGTGAAAATGGGAATGCCTGTTAAACTTCATGTCACAGAAGTGTAATCAAAGTACGTGGGATTGCGAAGAGGAAAGGTGAGGTTTGCCTGTAAAATTGGTGGAAAGTATGCAGAATGGAGGGAAGTGGGAGGGGTTATCAGGTAACTTCACTAGAAAGAATCTACTCCTAACCCTAGATATCCAGCAATTCACTTTTGAAATTGCAGAGTCCAGGGCCAATCATGGAATTCCTTTGTATGGGTATGAGTGTAATTAGGGTTGAATAATTAATACAGAAGTGGCTTAAAGGAGCAGTAAACTTTTTTTTTTAGGAAAACATTTATGTTATAGAGCTTTTTCTGCTGAGTAAAACATGGGTACTCTAACTGCTGTCAACATGTATGACAGTTCAAATAATCAGGAAGTGAATTTACTGTGTTTGCTTCCTGATTGGTCTAGCTGGCAGGAAGTAACTCAGCAGTTTCTACCACATTCTGTGGAGAAATGTAAGTCACTGACTTTCCTCTCCATTAGAATCTAACAAGAATAACTCATTGCAATTTGACCACTAAAAGGCATTGCTAATGTAGAAAAACATGGGTTTAAACTGCAATAGCACTGGAAATATGTGTCACTCAGCAGCGTGAGTACCTTTATTTTTCTTAACAGAAAAAGCCATAGAATATATATTTTTTCATTAAAAAAAAGTTTACTGCTCCTTTAAACTGACTGGGAACCTCCTTTTAGATTTTACAAGTGTTAAGTCAGATTGTCTATACACTTTATTTTTACCCATCTCCACCTCTATTTTATACTTTCATGTCCCTGACAGTAAGCTCACAACATCAAAAAGAAAACCCTTTCATTTAAATACATAACATTTTCCTGCCATGACTGAAATAGAGTTGAGAAACAAAGCTTAGAAGAGGAAAGGACAACTGTGGTCTCCCAGAGACCACTAAAGACAGGGTGTTAGTAAGTGAGCACTGATTCAGCACGTCTCAGTCAAAATAGCTGTACTTAAAAAGGGATATAACTATACTGTTTTTACAGGCCTTGCAATCCAGATTCATACACCCCAGTCTTAAAATACACCTACTTCAAGAAAACGCCAAAAAATTATTTATTGACTAAAGCATTAAAGTGATGACAAGTTTAGTTAATATTAAAGAGACATTAAAAAACGAAGTATATGTTTGTAACTGGCTTACGGCTGTTACGGATTACAGGGTGTAAATACAGATAATCCACCTGGCCACCCTACTCCATGGCAGCCGGGTAGCTGAATTTCTCCATCCCACATTTTGAAAGGTAGGCAGCTCCCTGACTGGCAGTCTCCAGTCCCCTGTTTAAATGTACTGTGAATGTGCACTCAACAAGTAGGCAGCTCCCTGATTGACAGCCACTTGTCCAGCAATGTCATGCAGGTTGTGATGTTGCTTCAACAAGTAGACATCACATTGTTTGGTCGCCATTTATCCATCTTGTCACTCCAGTTCCCGTTCTCTGGCAGCCGGTGCAACAAGATTGAATTACGTCTGTCGGGCCTGGGTAGTTTAATCAAACACGTATACAATGGTGACCAGGCCCAGAATGGTTGCCACACTGTTGTCTCTTGTCACTCCAATTGTCATTGGTTGGAGATCGGAGCATCAAGATTGAATTATGTTCCCTTTGTCCCTTTGTGTTCTTATACTATAAATGTCCCTGTATCCCCAAAATAAATGTCCTCTTTTGGAACTTCAGCCTGTGGGGAATGGTTCAAGGATCCCCTCTGACTCCCATTCCCAAGAACTCTGCTTTTCAGGACCAGCTTGGCTACCCATCTGTAGCCGCATCAAGGAGCGAGAAACTTGGTATGATGGCCAAGGGCAGCACGGCACGCTTGGTTTCCATTACAATATTTTTGTTGCCTTTTGTATGACATATAAATAATTTTTGAGAAATTATGCTGTATTTGTTTCAGACACAGTAAGGCAGTTTGCTCTAATTATTATCTTTGTTGAGCCAATATTATCATGCAGTGCTTTGAACAAATCCAGACAGAGCTCACACTCTTGGGTCATTTCTAATATCACAGCAAGTAACACTTTTGGTCTCCAGGAAAATAAAATCACTTGCAGGAATTAGCATAAAGTCCTGCACTATGTAATCAAAATCTATAGATTTCTAAAAAAATATTTTGTATAAAAATGGCTGTTCCAACGTGTAGGCAGATTTTAATTCTCTGTAAAATAAACTGAACTTGTCTTAGGGTGACAGCTCCACCTTAACCCTGTGAGTACCAGAGGGGTAGTTGTGCACTTCTATAGCACTCAAAGGGTTTAGACAATTGACCCTAATTTCTTGTCATCTGCCCCTGTTTTCCTTCTTGATTTAAATTGTTTTGAACAGTGAGCTAATAGCAGATAGCATCATCAGGCATGGTATGGGTGTAATGTGATAGCTAAAATCATATGGAGTGTCTTGATTATAGCCACAGTCAAAAGATTACTGTTCCGCTCTGAAGACCCGCAGATTTCACACAGATGCTCTGAGTCACAACTGGAGAGAAGGAAGATTACCACGTCTAAAATATCAAAGCTGCAAGCTTGTTAATATGCATCTGAAAGAGTTAAGCACCTAGTCATTATTTTCTGATGTCATCAATGTAAAAATAGCATGCAACTGCATGTGATAAAAAGTTGGCATTTACTCATATTCATTAAGATTAATGATCCTCTAGTGAGCCAAAATAGGCCATTTGTTGGAAGTGTAGAGAGAGAGCTACTTAAATGGAGAGCAACGCTGAAAAATATTCCATACTTAACTAAATTGTTATCAATGCTGTGTATTTTAAAATTAAATTAAAGTTTTTACTTCTTTCAAATGTAAGTAACCCACTCGCATGGTGACATAATACTGAATCGTAAGCAATTTTAGTTGGCAACCTCCAGCTCTATCCTTATCTTCCTTCAGGTGCGGTGAGTGGTCCCATCTTCTAGATGACAGAGTTTAGATACCTAGAGGCACACTTCATCACAATGCTGGCAGGGTGGAGAAATATGTATATGAATTATCCATATAAACAAATTAAATGGTCTGCATTTCTTATAGTAATAAACGTGTTAAATTACACTGACGTGTACAGATTGTTCTATTCAGTAATTTGTACTCTGGAGCTATTCAATTAGAATGGAACCAGAATGGAACCAGTGTCTGAAGGAAAATATAGTCAAACTGATATCTTTATTGGCTAACTAAGCAGATTTAGGATGCAAGCTTTAAAGACTTCTCGGGTCTCTTCCTCAGGCATGTTATGCAGATAAATATGAAAACGTCTCTCACATTGCATTGTTTAGAATGGAAAGCAGATGCAATTAGCTCAGTCCAGACCCAGATTCTTTGATCAGTCAATGGTAAAAAAGTGTGATGTAAATTGCAGTTACCCTCTGGTAGTGTCAAAGGTATTTACACTTCCAGTTAGACTCTGACTCTGTCCGTGACACTGTATCCATTTTGGAAAAAATGCTCTTCCACTGGTGTCTCTGTCTTTTTGTTGTTTGCACTGGATCAGTGGGAATTAAACCTTTTATGTAGAGGTTGGACTGTTTCACCGACATAGAGAGCTGTTGGGCATTTTACACACATGATGAGCTATATTATATTGGATGATTTTTAGGTGAAGGTACCACTGATCTTATGATGTAACTACGAGTTTGGTATGGGTACCTTGTCTGTGGTGTGAATGTTTGCACAGGTTTCACACCTCCTTTTTAGGCAGGGAGATGTGCCATTTAAATAATGGCCTGGACAGGGACAGGGAATCTCTGTCACATGATAACATTGTGGATTAGCCTTTACAACAGAGTATCACTGGAAGTGTTAGTACCTTTGACAATTCCAGAGGATGAGTGCAATTTACATCACACTCCTTTACCACTGACTGAGCAAAGAATCTGGGTCTGGAGTTAGCTGATCTTATTTGCTTTCCATTGTAAACAATGCAATGTGTACTTGTATTTAAGAGAAATGTTTTCATCTGTATAACATGTCTGAGGAAGAGACAAGAAGAGGAAAGGAGAGGAAGAGGTCTTGAAAGATTTCATCCTAAATCTTCTATATTTGCCTCCTGTACCAACTCTCATCGTTAGTTAACTGAGCCGTTCCCTTTTATGCCTTAGTTAACTTTAGAACCATTAAGGATTGTGCCTTTAAAATGAATATTTAACTAAAACATTTGAAGACAACTAGATGAAGGAGGATGCTAAACAGACAAGACCCATACATAGAGAGCAATGTATAGGGCAGGGACTTCCAAGTTTTTTCAGTCATAGGCAACGTAATCAAAAAGCCATAATGGTGAGGGCCTCCCGTACAAAGTAAGGGGAAGAAGGAACCAAAGAAACCACCATGCAGGCAACATGCCCCAGCAAACCAATACCACCTGCAGCGGTAACCTCCTCTCAGTGGGAAGAAGATCTCGTCACTTCTGCAGCGTACTCAGAGTTCAATTCACCACCAGCTGGATTCCCCAGCAAATGCAGGGCAAACTTTGAGGAAGACTGTGTTCACTCTGGCTGCATCAGGAAGGCCCCTGGTACACCAGACAGGATAAGTCTCTCGCTTGCTGTATCTCAGTAATGGGAAGCCTGTACCTCGATGCAACCCAGCCCACTAAACCCGCAGAGCCATATGCTCTCAGGGAGAGGCCCAACCCATGGGGCGACTGATGACCATAAAGGCCAGCAATCCACTCACTTTTGCCTTGGCCCAATCACAGTCATCATCACCTGACCATTGGCAGTATACATCCTATGTCACTCATTGCTGTCTCCATTCCGGAATAGTTGAAATGCACATTAGACTAATGGTGCCAAGACTCAGGTTGGTGATGAGCCTAAACAGACAGTTGGCAGCAAGCTCATGGTCCCTTCATTTCTCGCTTCCTCATCCTTGTCCTCCAGATCTAAGAGAAACCTGCCTCCAAGGCCCTGACCCAAGCCCCATCCTACCCACACCATGATATCCACCCACTGATACAGATCCAGCCTCACAGCGGGCTCCAGGCTCTCCTGAAGAAGTAGCCCAGCCATGCGAGGAGAAAGGCCAACCGGAGCAGAACCAGACTATGGTCCATGGTGGGAAAAACAGGGCCCAGCTAAGGTGTCACAGCAGCCATCCCCGGGGTTACCTCAGTTCCCCATCCCTAATGTGCTCTCTGACCCATAAACCGCATACAGTGCTTTCATACATATGTCGCCAGACTCTTGGCATACATAACATACATCTTGATTCAGTAGACCAGCCCGCACAAACACCTCGCTGGGCTCAGATGGGCCTCCCTGTCTCCTTCTCATGTGACTAGCAGACTTCTTCCTGCCTAGCTCCCATCAACCCATGCGATTACTCCTCCCCTGACACCCAGCCTCTACATCCAGATCCACCCTCCCCATGACATGCTTCCCATCCCTGTACACTCCGTTTCTCTTCCGGGGAAGTCTATTCTTGCACTTTCCTACCAATGCTATAGGGCAGCGTTTATGCTTGCTCACGCCTCCTAACACTGGTGGAGGTGTGTGTGTGTGTCTGTATCCATTAAATCATTAATTCATAAAGACAGAGGCCGCTGCATAATTTTTAAGTTAAGACATAAGCTCAGCAAATAAGCTGGATGGATTTGTACATTATCCCCTGTTTCAGTATGCTATCTCTACCAGGGGTGGGAAACCTTTGGTTGTCTGGCTGCTGAAGACCACAACTCGCATCATCCTCAAGCAGACAAAGTCATAAAAAAAAACCATTTAACTTGATATGTTTTCATTTATTTGCTGTAGCCCCTTTCCGCACAGAATACAGTAGCTGCTAAATCATAATTCCAGGGGGGTATCCAACACATTGTGCTCAAAGGGTTAAGTTTGGTGTAAGTGAATGATATAATGTTAACCATATACACTGTTTGCGGATTGAACCAATAGAACCCCCACCCAGGAATAGTAAATTTCATGGAGACTTGGGTAATATGTAAGTTGTGATTCCATATAATGAACCAACACGAGTTATAGGTTTTCTTCTCTGTAAACTACAAAGGTCGATGAGAGAGTTATTCATGTGATTCAGAGAATGTCTCCTAGTCCACTGTTTCTCTGTTGTGTACTCCTGTCTAGGCCATTTTAACCCCATGAATTCTAGAGGGGTACCCAATACATTGAGAAGCAATGTGTGGGATATCTTTCTGGCACTCATAAGGTTAAAGAAGAACAATTATAACCATTTGCTCTCTCTTGTAGCACATGCTAGTTATTCCTGTTTCCAAGATGATAAAGACTGATAAAGTCTAGTGTCCTTTATGATCCATTCATTACTACTAAAAGCTGCCAATATAATGCCAAAAATAAATAGATAGATATACCCGACTGCGGTTTAAATGGCGCCTACCTAGGTAAATTAATTTATTGAACAAGGTACAAGCCAATATGCTTTCTGTACACTGTGCATATTTAAGACAGATGAAGACATCTTGCAAGGCTGCACTTACATTATATAAGTTTTACATTTTTTTCTTTCATTTCTTTTGCTGTCTTGTATTATTGGGTCTGGGTATTTTACCATCAGTCACTGTTTGTCTGGTTTCTTCTTCTTTAACTACGAGACACAATCGAGTGAGACTTTCAGTCTAAGGTTCTAACTCATATGCATTCTAATAGAATTCTAATAGAATAGAACTTTCTGTTAACCCTGTTGTTTTAACATCATAAAGTGTTCAGGTTAGAAAACTGCAAATATATAAATACAATAAAATTAAACTTCTGTTAAATGCTCTAAGCCAGCGATTCTGAACTTTTTTTTTCCTCAAAGCACCCCTAACACTCAGTTTGGAATATTCGGGGCACCCCTATAATTTTATGTCATTTGACAAGGGTGCAATGAAGGTTCCAAATACATAAATATTCTGTTATTCTTAGAACTAACACTTAGAATAAACATATTGTACATTGAAATGTCCATAAACATATAACTATAACTCTAAATTTAAATTTGTTGTCAAATTCTTCATAGCTAAAATGGGGCACCCCAAGTGGATGTCTGTGTGGCACCACTGCACTCCGGTTGAGAAACACTGCTCTAAGCAGGCCTGGATTGTGACAAAAAATAGGCCCGGGCATTGAAGGCTGAGCAGCCCATTTTTATTTTTTGAGCAGCCCATCGGCGGCGGCGGACGTTCTTTATTTTATTTATTTTTTTTAAACACCCGGACAGGCCCACCAGGCAAATGCCCGGTATTCCTGATGGCCAATCCAGGCCTTGCTCTAAGTCTATAAAATACAAACACAAATAAGCTCTGAACTCCATGGTTGCTTGAGAAGTCTACTGACCATTTGCTTTTCAGTGCTTTTGAGACCTCTTACTCATCTAAGGGTTAAATAGTGGTCACAAAAAGGGTATCAAAAATTAGTAAGTAACCCAGCTACCATAAACCAGGAGCAGGTGTCTGGTACAAAAGTATTGGGATTGCTTTGGCCACACCCACAACTCAGAATGTGTTTGTGGTCAGCACAACTGAGATACCCTTCAGAATATAATGCTAACTCATACCTCCCAACATTTCAAATGTACAAACGGGACACTTATGTTGTAGGTGGAAGGAGCATTACTGACAATTTGTAAATTATTTTATGACACCTCTTTTTGTAACTGAATAAATGATTTAGAGCAAGACCAAAGTGTTTTATTTACACAGTCTAATTCTAATATATTAGATACCTTTAAAAAGGGCGTGGATACTTTGTTTAAAAGGATAGTAATACTTAAAATGTAAAAAAAAATATGTTGTAGGGTTTATCCCCTTGAGTAAAACAAGAGTACTCCCGCTGCTGAAAGGTGTTTCATTCAAAAGTGATTAATTTTCAAAGCTGAATTTTTTAGGTGCAGTATCACAGTGGCCTGAAACTGTACAGTGGCGCTGTTGCTACACGATCCTATGGACAGCTCTGGTACCGGGACCATAAATCTCCATAGGATGGTGTAGCAACAGCGCCACTCTACAGTTTCAGGCCACTGTGATGTTGCACCTAAAAATTCAACTTTGAAAATTAATAACTTTTGAATGAAACACCTTTCAGCAGTGGGAGTACTCTTGTTTTACTCAGGGGGATAAACCCTACAACATATTTTTTTACATTTTAAGTATTACTATCCCTTTATATTAGCAGAATATAGAGGGCTATGTACTTTTGTATTGACATTAATATATATTTAGTGCATGTTGATCCAAGGAGAAATCTGATTGTTATTAGGAGTCAAGAAGGAATTTTCCCCCATTCAAAGCAGAATTAGAAATTGCTGAAATAAGGGTTTTTTGGGGGTTTTTTTGCATTCGTTTGCATCAACATTGGTAAACAAGAATAGGAAAAGGGTTGAACTTGATGGATGGTCTTTTTTCAACCTAATCTACTATATAAACTACTATATAAACCTGTACTGAAGTTTAAACAAGCATTAATGTGAGTTCTATTGCAGTGGATGAATGTGATACACTTACACACACACCACACAGTCTGATCTCCTAAAAAGAGGGACATCAGGGTAGGAAAGAGGGACAGAGGGATTTTGGTCTCAAAGAGGAACACTTGGGAGGTATGCTAATGCAATAGTTCTCAATCCTTTTTGCTCAAGATACCCCTTACAATGTTATTTGTCGAAGGCATAATGAAGACAAATATTTTTGCATAACAATTTCCGTAAATGTACATTTGAAACTCAGCATTCACATTTTTGTTAGACTTTATAGAAAATAAGGGTCACCTTAAGTGGATGTACGGCACCATGTTTGAGTACAGCTGCTGTAATGGGGAATCTGGCTTTGAGGACATCAAAGAAAGTGTAAATTTAACACAATGTGTTGCAGACCTCTATGGCACTCAAAGGGTTAAACAGGAAATTACTAGGAGTACAATTTACATGTATGTACAGTATATTTGTTATAAGGGAGTACATGCCCAACTTTACTTTCTTCCCAAACCTAAAAAACCTGACCTTGTTGAGTCAAGGCAAAGCATGTTAAACACACTCAATTACAACATCTTTACCTGGAGGATACAACAGAAACCTATTTGAAAATAGAGGTTACGGTTTATATAACTTACAAACCTATTTAAATACCCAGGACACCCCCTCCACCATTATTACTAATGCTGAGTAAAAGGTCTTCAAATATGGTTTTAGTGCCAAAGAGGCATCCTATATATTGGCAACGCAATGCGTTGGATCAGGGCCGGCACCACCTATAGGTGAGGTAGGCGCCGGCCTAGGGCGCACATTCTCTGGAGGCGCATCGGGCCCCCCCCCCCCCGCTCACCACTTACTGCCCAAGTCAGTGGCATAGTGGGGGGGGGAGACCAGAAAATGTTAGCCTGCCCATCTCAAGGAGCGGGAGAAAGAAACAGGCATCGCTGTGCTACATTAAAAAAATAGCCAGCCAAGGGAGAGCACTGAAATGTACTCACTGGGAGAGAGACGTGCACCGGGAAGCACTGGTCAATATTTATTCGAGAGAGAGAGGAGACGTGCACTGGGAAGAGTAAGTGGAAGGGGGGTCAAGAGGGGATAAAGAGTCAGACGGGGAAGAAGGTGTCAAAGGGGGGATCAACAGTCAAGAGGGGGATCAAGAATCAGATGGGGGAGAGCGAGAGTCAAAGGGGGGATAAACAGTCAAGAGGGGGAGAGAGTTAAAGGGGGAGAGAGTCACATATAGAGAACATACACTCTGACACACTGATACACATATAGATAAGCACACACACACACATACTTACACACTGATATCCTTACAGAGACTCACACACACTGACACACTTACATACATACAGGGAACACATACTGACACACACACACACATATAGAGAACACACACAGACTGACACTTATACACATATAGGGAACACACAAACACACACTGACACAAACACATACATGGCGGGCATAAAGGGGTAGCATTCATTACTGGCACGCAAAATGTTAATTTATCTTTTGTTAATACTTTACCATTCAGAGAGACAAAGAACATGACACTAGTAATTTCAGGTACTTCCAGCAGATAAATGGTTATTTTTCAATTGGTATTTGTTCAAAGAGCACCTGAGGCTATGTGTGCATTTGTATGCAATAAATTGAGCAATTAGCCTTCAATTGAATCCGGAGGAGGAGAAAACTAGCGATTAAAAGATTTAATATGTGTTAAGTGGTTTCTAAAGAACAGTCCAGCATATTTTGCAAATTAATGTAAATGAAATAAATACTAGTGAAATTGCATAACATAAATTTAAAAGAGTGTGGATATATTAAAAATGCATGGATAAAAAAAATCCTATGTTAATGACATAGCTATAAGATAATGTTTTAAAGTATTAATATAAGAATATGTGTAATATATGACACATCTCTGGCTAGAAAAATGCAGCTAGTTTTATGATCATATAAATATTTAGCCATTTCACAATTTATGTTGGTTATTAAATTCACTATTTATCCAACATTTATGTTTAATATTAATTTTGAAAGCAAAGTTAACCCTTTGAGTGCTAGAGGGGTATGGTTGCGTACCTCTCTGGGACTCAAAGGGTTAATTAAAAAAAAAGATCTTGTGCAACGGGCCCCATTTTTTAGGTACAGAGTAAACTTATAAAGATTTATTTGAATTTAAAAGCCATTGTTTATGTAGGGCAAACCCATTTTTACATCTTATTTTCTGTCAACAAATTCTGTCTCTAAAGATTTATAGATTTTCTATAAAAACCTAGAAAAATGGTTGGTTTTAGCAGATTGTTCCCGGTTCTAATACCTTTGATTTATGTTTCACTTCTGTTGTAAGGAATTTGTTCATCTAAATTTCTAATAAATATACTTTTTAAATTCTTAAAGTTAATATTTAAAAATAAACACATAAGTAAACTTGTATTAACTTACTAGTTGAAGAGCCCGTTACATGACCTCACGGTGCCACTGCCAGGAGGTCGCGGGGCAGTCACGCGCAGTAGAGACTGCCAGCGCCGCGACTGATACAGAGCGGTGCAGGCAGTCTCTACTGCGCATGACTGCGTCGTTACACACGTTTTAGCAAATTATTATATAGGCTACTTGATTATGATTGTTAGAGGCACAGTAATATGTACTTACTGAGGTGTCCCTATTATATTATTATTCCTGGAGCCTGTTATAATCTTCTGGGGGTCTCCATCTGCCTGGTGGAGATTCTGTTGAAACCCCCCAGTCCTAGAAGAGAGGCAGACATATGAAAAAACATCTCTTTCTTTTCTCAAGAGAAAAAAGTGGTATGATGATCCCATATGCACAGCTGCTTCTGAGAGCATGTCCACTATACTTCAGCAGGTCACACAGAAGACAACCATGTTTCATCATGCAGATGGAGAGCCCGAGAGCCTTTCGACCTAAGCAGGTGGCTGCTGTTTTAGGCAGGGTTCCAGTAGGGAGCTCCGTCTGGTGAACAGAACCCTCCAGAAAACTTCAGGAGGAGTCAGGATGTATGTCTACTTTTGAAAGGGACATCTTTGTATGTAGGTCTTAAAGTCCCTTTAAACCCTTACTGCATGGTTGGGCAACCAGAGGTCCTTCAGCTGTTGAAGACTACAATTAATATCATTTTTAGTAAACCTTTGGTTGTCTGGGTATTAAGGGAGTAGTAATCCTCAACAGCTGGGGGCCTCAGGTTACCCATTCCTACCTCACTGGTCTTGTCATCAGATTGCATTTGTCAGCACACAGCCGCATCATGACATGGTCAGTATCCTGGAACAACATCCAGGGATCTTGAAGTCCTCTCTCACCTCAGTTAAGATGAGTATTCATGACTACACCTTGAGAAAGACATTATACAAACATGACAATCATGGAAGAGTAGCAAGGCAGAAACCCTTGCTCACTAAGAAGACCATGAATGGCCAACTAGAATGCTAAAAAAACAGCTGAATGATCATCACATGTTCTGGAACAATGTTCTATGGACAGATGAGTCAAAATTTTAACTTTTTTGGCAACACGTGCCCCATTATATCTGTTAAAAACCCAAACACTGCATTCCACATGAAACACCTTATACCAATGGCAAGGCATGGTGGTAGAATGGTTTGAGGATGCTTTGATGTGTCAGGACTTGGACGACTTGCCATCATTGAAGAAACCACGAATTCTAGAGAATAATGTCAGGTCATCCGTCAGTGATCTGAAGCTGTAGCGTAGCTGGGTTATGCAACAAGACAGTGATCTGAAACACCACAAGTCTACATCAGAATGGTGATAAAACAAGAAATGTAATGTTCTGGAATGGCCTAATCAAAGTCCAGACCTAAACCTCATTGTAATGTTGTGGCAAGACTTCAAATGAGCAGTTCATGCTCGAAAACCCAAAAATGCCATAGAGGAGTGTGCCAGAATTTGACTCTGGCAAAAAGTTTGGTTGCAGTCATTGCTTCTAAGGTGTTTAACCCGGGCTTTTAAGTCTAGGGGGTGATAACTTTTTTACACTGGGGCAATAGGGGTTGCATAACTTTCTTTAATAGATAAGAGAAATAACTATAAACAGTCTATGTTGTTTGTTCACTCGGGTTCACTTTTATTTAACATTAGGTTTTGGTTTGAAGATCTGATAACTTTCAGTGGCAAAATTATGCTTGTATGCAGAAAATCAGACAGGAGGCAAATAATTTTTCATAGCCCTGTAAATGAATAAAGTCCCAATCCATCAATATGCATTCTGGTGCTGGAGAGCATCCAGATGCTAACTAAAACACCTCCTTAAAGATGTACATCAGTGATATATTGTTTCTTGTTGTTCTTTATTTCTCTCCTTTTATGTTCATCTGGATCTGGAGTATTGCATTTGTAATGGTCTTATGGAAGCATATTTGCTGTGACCAGTTGTTCAGTGCAAGTCTGCAACAGGCTTTTATGAACCAGTAACATGCTCCTTCTGCAACCCTTTGAGTGCCAGAGGCGTACACAACATATTGCAGAGCAAAGAGTTGCATACCCCTCTGGCACTCAAAGGGTTACAAAAATACACTCAAGGGATACAAAAATACATTTACTTCAGGCAGTGAGTCTCCACTCCAGGCCTCGGGCCACGCCAATTATTCAGATTTTAAGGCTATCCCTAATGAAACGAAGGTGAAGCAATTGCAATTACTGAGCCTGTTAAAGGGATAGTAATGTTTCGTAATTAAAGCAGCTCTAATTAATCATCATAGTATATGGACTTTGGAGAGTGTTATTTCAATTCTGTCAGACTTGTAGTTCAAGAGTAATTCAATGACAAAGTATCCCCCTCCTGCCCCTTTTGCTGAGGTAACACTGCTCAGCCAGAGCAGAAGGGAGGTGCCCATGTAGACTGCAGAGAGGGACAATCTTCAATTAAGATAAGGGAAAAACCTGAAAAACTTGTTGGGGGGGGGGGCAGGGCTTTCATTGTTATCATAGGAAGAAGAGTGTCCCCTGATGTTATCTGTCTGGTCTATGGACTGCATTCCACATCTGAGAAAAGATTGCTTATACTAGGTAAAAGGTGCGGGAGGGAGAAACTTTGCTTGTGAATATCTCTCAAACCATAAAGGTTTGATAGATAAGACTTATATAGTTCTTCATGTTTTTTTAATGCCTACAAAATAAAATAAAGATAAAATGAAGTATTACTATCCCTTTAACAAGCAGGGAGACCTTGAAAATCTGCACTGTTGTTGCGACCTGAAAACTTAAGTTGAGAAACACTGCCTCAGATCTACCTGATTCTGCTATTATATCGACTGCTATCTGCTGTGGCTGCTGTTTATATACCATAGATGTGCTAACAGCTGATCTGAGATGTGTTGCAATGCAACGGACTGATCATTGCTTGCTTCATGTCATCAGTTTTTGACAGCGCAATTGAGCAGCTGTTTCATTCCTTTTTATTTACTTCTACTACATATTAAGCAGTTCCTTGTGCATTTTTTTAGGAACAATGCAGCTGCTTTGTGATGCACTGCGATGTGCTGCTACTGCATCCCACTGCATATGCAGAATCCCACTGCCACCCAGACATCCCTATAACTACCTATAAATATATTCTGAGAATGCCCATATTTTACTATATTATTATTTCTCACCACTTTCTTTTGGATTATACTGTGCAGTTAATATGTTTATTGGATGTATGGTTTGCAGTGGGATGATGTCAGTACATAAGGGTTTTGTAGGATTTTTTTGTGATGTTGGGTTTTTCAGTATTGTATTACTCCATTTTCTCTTGAGCATGCTCCAGAACTGGACCAAACAGTGACCAATATATTTTGTGTGTCTGTGTATAAGCACACACAAATACATAACGCGTGTGTGGTACTCCAAATGCATTTTAAATAGAGACATGGTCCTCAGGCAAAAATAATTTCCCAACCCAGCTTTACAGGCTACAGAGGTCCACAAAGCATTGCAATGCTAGCGATGCCTCCAGCTGTATTTATTCTCATTTTAATAGCAGTATTGTTTTATTATATATTTGCAGTTCTCTAACCTGAGAACTTTATGATGTAAAAACATCAGGTCAACAGAAATTGTTATTCTCTTAGAATATCTATGTGTTTGACCCTGAGATCGAATATCTCACTCCATTGTATCTCATTATTGAAGAAAAAAAAGTAAACGACAGTAGAATAATCCATACCCAATAATATGACAGGAAAAGAAATAAAAAATGTCACATTTTTATTTGAGCGTTTATCAGTGAGGCCAATGCAAAGAAATGTTGATTTGAAAATGCGGAGATATGGAGAAAATGTGTAATATGCTTAATGTATTCATGCATTGTGAGATCGATTAATTTATTTTGCCCATTAAAACACAAACCAAATTGTGATTAAAATTGCATTTGTAAAATAGTTATACTTTTGATAGGAAAAGTGATTTTGCACCTACATACAATAAATCCAATTTCTACTAAAAAAAGTTAGAAATTCACGCATATTTAGATTTAAAATTATATTTTATTTTTATTAAATATTTCAAAGAGAAGCAGAATTGTGTGGTGTTTTACTTTGGGATGTTAAGATGTAGTTTTGATAAATGTATCCTTATGAGTGAAAAAAATAGAAGATGAATTATGGAAGGTATGAGAATTATTTCCCAAAACACATGGAGAGATATTGACCCATTTCAGGTGCTTCCCACATTTAGCTTTTGTTCTGAATCATTTCTGCTTTTATTTTATTTTGGACTGTTATTACTAGACATCGTTAGACATTCTCACCCTTGTTACCATAAAAAAGACTCCAAGCATTCTGTCACTTTCCATAGAACAACACAGTAAGGATATCGAGTAATCATGAATTTTCACTTTAAAAGAAAGCTGCCACTGTAAATAATTTAAACGTAGAGTTTGATTTCATGTTCATATTGTGTATGTGTTTATTAGTACATTTTTATTGATCTTGTAATATAAAGTTGATGAATGGCAGCTCACTATAAAAAAAAATTCACAGACAAATAGTTAGACCTATTTTATTTCTGAGTTGAATTGAATTACAGCTTGTTTTTATGTTTTCTGTGTAGGCAATTGAAGTGTGAGAAGTGATTTTCAAGTGAACTGGACTGTCTTGGACACAGAATGAACTTAGAATGGATGTAAAAGAACGTAGGCCTTATTGCTCCTTGACAAAGAGCCGGAGAGACAAAGAAAGGCGTTACACAAATTCCTCTGTGGACAATGATGAGTGTAGAGTGCCTACACAGAAATCCTACAGCTCGAGTGAAACCCTGAAAGCATTTGACCATGATTCCTCGAGGCTGCTTTATGGAAACCGCGTGAAAGACCTGGTTCACAGAGAAGCAGATGAATATACTAGGCAAGGTACGTCAGCTCTTTGAACTTATATAATACAGTTGCGCAGTACTGACAATATATCATTTGAATACACTACCTGAGAATGTTTTACATGTGATCTCGGACCTCTAAGTTCTACTTAAAGGTGAAGTAGCCCCTCCTAACAATAAGGGCAGAAAATCTTAATGGCCACTAAGAATTTTGCCCTTTTTTGTTCAAGAGAAAATAACATCTGTCACTCTTGAATGTTCTGGCCGTAGAGACAGACATGATGATTACTAGCAGGACCAAAGGACACAAACTGTGCTCAATGCATATGGTGAGCTTAACCCTATAAGGACCAGTGGGTTTTCAAGGCATTGCTTAAAGGGTTAAGTAGGATCTTGCACTCTCTCTCCTTCAGTTTGAGAAGAGTGCCAGCAACTGTCAGGTCAGTCTCCATGGTCCTGACATGCAGAACAGATTGAAAAGGTGATTTTTGAACAAAGGCTTAACCCTTTGAGTGCCAGAGGGGAATGGAACGCGTTGAAAAGCAATGCATTCCGTACCCCTCTGGCACTCAAAGGGTTAAGGGCAAATTTCATAGGGGCCATTAGAATATTCTGGTCATAGTAACATAAGTGTAGGGTTATTATAAGTTTGTGTTACTTCTCTTTTAACATTAGCAACCAGCCATTTAAAACATTTCAGTTGTTTGCAAGACATAAATCTGATTAACCCTTTGAGTGCCTGAGGGGTAAGCAACGTATTGCTTTGCAATGCATTGCATACTCATCTGACACTCAAAGTGTGCCAGAGCAGAGTGTAATATATTGCTGTTCAAAGAACTGTACACCCTTCTGGCACTCAAATGATTAAATGAACAGTAAACTTTGTTTTATGAAAATATATATATTGTAGGATGTTTCCTGTCGAGTAAAAGTATATTTCCAAAGTTATTAAAGTTTAAACCTGTGGTTTTTTACATTAGCAGTGCCCTCTAGTGGTCAAATTCCAATTAGTTATTCTGTTACACTCTAATAGAGTGGAAAGTAAGTGACATACAGTTCTCAATAGAATGTAATAGAAACTGCATAGTTACTTCCTGTCAGTTAAAACTATCAGGAAGTAAACGCACAGTAAATTCACTTCCTGATTGTCTGAACTTTTAGAACTTTTGAATAAAACAACTGACAGCAGTGGCAGTGCATTTGTTTTACTCAGCTTTATAACATATAGGTTTCCATTAAAAAAAAGTTTACTGCTGTAAATTAAATCATAGTAAACTGACATTTCATATTAAAAACAAAGTAAACTTGTAAGTTAAATGCAATAGTAATATTGAAGTCTGTATGTTGTAGACAACAATGTAGACAACCACGTTGGGTACTTTTTGTGAGGTTTGGATCAACTGTATTGGCTACTCCAACCCTAACACGCTGCGGATGCAGCTAGATAAATGCCAAACTCTTTAACCCTTCACAATGCCTTGGATACCCCTCTGGCACTCAACAACTTAAGTTCCAGAGAGATTTACAATGCACTGCTTCACTATTGTTACAACAGTCTATAGACAGCTCTGGTCAGTTGACCATAAACCTTCAAAAACCTCCATAGGATGGGGTAGGTACAGCTCCACTGTAAAACTTCAGGGCATAGAGGTATTGCACCTAAAAGTGTATGTCTGAGCTGTGATAATGTTTGAATAAAACACCTCTCAGCAGTGGGAGTACCCTTGTTTTATATATATATATATATATATATATATATATATATATATATATAATTTTTTTTTTCAGTATCAAGCATTACTATCCCTTTAAAGGAAAAAGAAAAAGGTTAAAAAAATAAATGTAAAAGCCATGTTGCCCAGAAATTAATGTTTAGAACTAAGTACGTAAAAGGAACGTGCCTCTTAAGACAAATCTGATTTTATTAATATTGTATATGAATAATAAATGAAAAGACAAAAATAAAAACATATTTGATATATTTCCCCTTTAAATTTTACCAAATATGTTTTTATTTTTGTCTTCTTACTTATTATTCATATAAAATATTAATAAAATCAGTTTCACTAGCTTTTTGTGTTGCAATAGCAATGGAGGAAGTATTTACTGTTCCTACTGTGGTGATGCCAGTTGCTTAACACCTTAATGATGTGTGATGTGCCAGGACCGACACGCCGGTTTGAACGTTAAGTATCGGTGATGGTCCTGGCACGTCATGAAATTCTGGGATTGTATCGAAGCTGCACTCCTCTCTGCCATTCCAGAATTCATCTTGTATAAACCCCTCCCCCCAAAAAAGCTGTGGTCCTTAACCCCTTGAGTGCCAGAGGGGTACACAACACAATATGTTGTGTAACCATCTGGCACTCAATGGGTTAATGGCCTCCCCCTGCCAGACTGAGCAATTATTAAGGGTTTAAATGCCAACAATCCCTCTTTTTTAAAGGAGCAGTAAACATTTTTTTATGAACACCTATATGTTATAGAGTTTCTCCTGCTGAGTAAAACAAGGTCACTCCAACAGCTGTCTGTTATTTTATTCTAACTTTATAAAAGTTCAAATAACCAGGAAGTGAATTTACTGTGTTTACTTCCTGATAGTTCTAACTGACAGGAAGTGGCTTGGCAGTTTCTATCACATTCTATGGAAAACTGTAAGGTGCTGACTTTGTTCTCCATTAGAATGTAACAGAATAACTAATTGGAATTTGACCACTAGAGGGCACTGCTAATGTAAAAATACACAGGTTTAAACAGTAATAATGCTGAAAATATGCATCTATCAGCAGTGGGAGTACTCCCTGCCCTACAATATATATTTTAATAGAAAAAAGTTTACTGCTCCTTTAAGCAGTCTCTCACCTGACGTCTTGTCACTTCCTGCAGGGTTTATCGTTATTAACATATATGTGTTATCCACTAGGGATGGGAAAAAATGTGTGTGCACATGGATATTCCTATATATGAGTGCTTGTGTGATGATGTTTGTGCGCGTGGTGATGTGTTTGTATGTGCATGATGACATACCAGAAGATTAAAGGGATAGTAATACTTAAAATGTAAAAAAAAATATGTTGTAGTGTTTATCCCCCTGAGTAAAACAAGAGTACTCCCACTGCTGAAAGGTGTTTCATTCAAAAGATATTAATTTTCAAAGTTGAATTTTTTAGGAGCAATATCACAGTGGCCTAAAATTGTACAGTGGCGCTGTTGCTACACCATCCTATGGAGATTTATGGTCCCGGGACCAGAGCTGTCCATAGGATCATGTAGCAACAGCGCCACTGTACAATTTCAGGCCACTGTGATATTGCTCCTAAAAAATTCAACTTTGAAAATTAATAACTTTTGAATGAAACACCTTTCAGCAGTGGGAGTACTCTTGTTTTACTCAGGGGGATAAACGCTACAACATATATTTTTTTACATTTTAAGTATTACTATCCCTTTAAGCCCCTTGTAATCAAAGGGCTTGACCTTCTACCAATAGACTGGATAGGTTTCGGATCATTTTTCTTTCCTCATTAGCTTCAGTGGAAAGGAGAAATGTGTTTCTTATTTTGCAGAAATTACTGCGAGAAGAAAAATATACTTTTTCCCATATTACAGAGCAACTGATAAATGGTGAGATGTATAGATACAAACCAAAGCTTTTATTGATATTGGCTTACTTAATAGACCTTACAAGCTTTGGGCAGTGGATTAAAAGGTATACTGTGTTGCCTTGAAAAGAGGCAATTTTCTTTACTTTTTATTGTATACAATTCCCAGTGTATTGATTTAGCCATATTCTAGTGCCTGGTTCCTTGAACCCAAAATCATATCTATCCAGTGATTAATGACATAATTGGAGATTGTTCTTAACCTATATTGCCAATAATGATGATTGTAGTCATATTTTTATAAAGAGTGTCTTCAGATTCTATCCAGGAAACTGTACAGTAAGTGCAGATTACATTGACCTCCTGAAGCATCAGTCCCACCTAGCAACATTTATTGGAACTGCAATTAAGTAAAATCTTTGTTGAGCCAACAGTTTCGCACAAAGCTAGGCAACCGTTTTGTTGTCCAGCTGTTGGGGACTGCAGCACCCATCATCTCCAACCTGCCCTTGGCTCATTAGGAATTATGAGAGTTGTAGTCCCCAACAACTAGAGAGACAAATGTTGCCTACACCTGGCTTTGGCATATCTGAGAACATCAAGATGTGAGATTTGGTAAATACAATTACTTACCTTCAACATATATAATGATGTAAATAGATGAAGGTATTCTTGATGACTGCCTTTGAGTGTTGTGAAAGTTATTTGCACGGGATGAGCAACAATATTTTGTAAACATTAGTGGGAAAGTGAAACGTTACGTATAGGAATTGACGGCTCTTAGTAAGTTTAACAAAATGATTTGTAGAAGGATTCCTACATCGTTTAGGTAGTAAATATAGTTTTTTTTCCCTTGGGGCATGCCAGCAGGTAAGGTTTTATGGCTATCCCTGCATGACAGTAGGTAGATCAAGCACAACAATCTGGCTAATAATGATCCACTTGTCATCAAGTTAAAATGTTCCCTGATAGTGTCTCTTGAAGTCTAACACTGAGAATCACTTGAGCTAAGTGATACATTTCTCTTTCTGGTAGTGCTTAAAAAGCAGTGTTTCTGAACCATGGTCTTACATTATCAGCAACAGTACAGGCTTTAAAGAAGCAGTACATTTTATTATGAAAAAAGCTATATTTTTATATTCCTGTTGAGTAAAAAACGGTATTTCCACTGCTGGGTCATTTTAAACAAAAAGTTAGTAAAACTCAAACTTATGTTTTTCTCAATCACAGCTCCATTTAGCGTTCAAAGGGCATTTTTTTTTATTATGCACTACATGGAAGAACCTGAATTAATGACTATGGTTTCCTATAATCAGTGACTGGAACAGCACCACACAGAAGCAGTGTACTAAGGAATCATATGTCAGGCTTTTTCTTACTAAATTGAGAAAATAGCAGTGCGGCAGACAAATTAATACAAATGAATCAAAAATGATATATATCAGCTGATGAAAGAAAAAATGAAAACATAATGTGGTGATGATTCTAATGTACATCTGTCACACACAGCTTTTTATGAAGGTATCAGTCTGAACTGCCAATAATTTGATTTGTTTATTTTTCACGCAATGTAATAGTTTTAGAGATTTTTGGTTTATTATTTAGGGACTTTTAGAATAACCTGCAAAATGAGTCACCTGTTTGGAAATCACCTTGTTCATCATTCCTCTGAGGGAGCCAGAACCAATCAGCTTCTATTAAAAGGATAGAATAAGGTAGATGCTTCCCCACTGACATGATGACTTGTAAAGGTGACAGTTCCTCTTTAAAGGCTTAGTATGGACAAAAAAGATGAAATAACCTGGAAAAGAAAGATATGGCAGTTAAGATTGAAAATTACAGGAATATGAAATAAAATTGTGGCTGAATCAGAGTTTTGGAAGGGTAATGAAAATCATAAAAATATAGCTGATTGATTAAAGACTGGAGATGAGTCTGAAAGAAAGTATATAAAGGAAAAAGCAAAGAATAGGGATCGACAACCTGAGGATGAACTATGTAGAAACACAGTAATATATATCAAAGTTCTTTCATGTTGGATACCCCACCAGCATACAGACATTTAAACTTGTTCTCCAAATGTGTCATGTGATGGAAATAAGGTTGCATTTCATCATTTTAAAACAGTACTTATGTTAAAGTGGATCTGTCAATCAAAGAAAAGCTTAAACCTTTGAGTGCCAGAGAGGTATTCAGCAAATTCTTTTACGTTGGATACCTCTCTGGCACTCAAAGTGTTAATTGTAAAGAAGGAAAAATTGTCTGTATGTTGTGCTAGCCATTTCTTTGTAATATAAATCACTTTAGAGAAATTAGTCATTATCATACCTGAGAACTTTGACTTCTGGACTCCCCAGAGGGGAGGGTTGCCTGCTGGGTGAGATAAATGAGGTCACTGGCGGCACAAAATAGGCGGGGCTTAATTGTTAGTGGGGGTGGGGCTTCATAGACATTCTAGGAAGTGCTAGAAGTGCTAGGAATATGCTGGGGAAGGAGAAGTGGGTGGGGAGTGGAGAGGAACAGTCTGAGAACGAGCAGAAGTGGGAAGAGTTTTGCTAAAAACTCCCAACATCCAGAGAATCAGTCTCTGCCTCAGAGACCCGGTAATCAAGATAAAGTGTCCCTTTATGCTAATTAGTTTAATTGCTGGGCCAATATCTAAGCAGAGCCCACACACTGGAGTCAGTTCTAATGGCACAAAGTGACATGTGTTTGGCATGGAATGTAACTAATTAGCGTGAAATGTTGCACTTTATCACTAAAACACAAAAGTTGTTTTCTCTCAAACTATATACTTTTCAGAAATATCACTAGCATAATATACAGGCAGATTTTAATTCTCTGGAAAACAAACTAAACATATCTTAAAGGGACATTAATGTCCCATAAAAAAATCTTTTAGTTTTGAACAGATTAAAATAATAAACTATCGCTATGGTTTGAGAAATGTTTGCATTGAAAGTTCCTCCCTCTCCTTCTCCTGACGTCAACGTCTATATGATAGTAGGAAATCCCGGTCCGGGGACCAGGCAGCAGCACTGCAGCAGAGCCGAAATCACATTATTTCAAAAGAATTACTTCATTGGAAAGGTCTATAAAGTGTGCCTGGTTTGCAAGCACACTTTGTAGACCATTCCAATGAAGTAATTATTTTGCAGTAACTCTATTTTGGCTCTGCTGAAGAGCCTCCTCAAGTCATATGACTCGAATCTCCTTCTGTCAGCTTTACAGCTGACATCAGGGAAAGGGAGGGAGGGGGCAACTTTGAATGCCTATATCTCTCAAACCATAGCGGTTTGAGAGAGAGGATTTGTCGCACGTAGTTTATTATTTTAATCTCTAAAAAACTAGAAAAAAATTTTCTTGGACATTACTGTCCCTTTAAGGCGACGGGTCAACTTTAAACATGCATGCTTTAGGACTGTTTGTATTGTAGCCCTGCAGCATGCATTTTTCATATGAGTTCATTAAGATGAGATGGCAAACACCGGGTAGATTACTTTTGTTTTAAATTAAATATGTGTTGAACCCTACCCCAGATCATTTAACCCACAGGATTCTACAATCCATGTGTTAATAGTAGGTGTGTTGGTGGAACTTTCCCCATGGTGATTTGGTGTAAAATATGGACTATGGTTTAACCCATTTGTTGCTAGATGGGTTTCCAAAGCAATGTGTTAGACACCCCACTGACCCTCAAAAGGTTAACAGAAAAAAAAGTGTAATAAACGAAAAAAAATCTTCAGAATGTCATCAGTGTACAGCTTTTTAACCCACTGAGTTAAAGAGAGTCATCTAAGGCACTCTGACACTGAAAGGGTTAATTGATCCCAACATGGCAGAGAAGACTGTCCTGGCATGTACAACACCAGAAACTATATGAGACAATCCATAAATCCTTCATCCTCCCAATAAAGTTGTGTGGGATATTTATACCTAATCTTTACTAAAGTGTGTCTAGGAAAAAAATGAATCATGGAAAATGGTGGCTCTGACAAGTGAATGGATACATTTGTAATGGTATGCTTCATATGTATTGCACTGTTTAGGAGCATTTTTTGAGTCTAGACCTCCACGGAAATGTATGGTGTTTACTCTAACTTGGGATGCTTACAAAACTCAGATATCCCTTTGCATGCCAGACAGGTACCTCTCTGGCACTCAAAGGATTAAAATGGTGGCAGTTATGCACAAGTTCCCAATACATCCGTGGTCTTACTTGGCACCCATTGAAAAGTGGTGTTTTCACCTGCATTAACCTTTTGAATGTCACTCAAAGGGTTAATAAATGGGACTCATAAAATAAAAAAACAACATTAAGTAACTAAATAATTTAATCTTTTGTAAAATTTTTCTACCTGTCCATTAACCCTTTGATCTACCGAAAGCTACTCAATGTATTGTTCTTTGATTCATTGCTAACCCATCTGGCAGTTAAAAGGTTAATCCCGATAGTTTTCAGAGTCTCAGTAAAAGGGCATTCAGCATCCGTTGTCTTGGTGGGTGCTCATTGATTGTCCTTTTGCATGTAATCTGGTTGCCTAGTGGTATAATAGCACTATATAAATAATTAATACACATAACGCATTGACATAACCTTTAAATGAGACACTTTTAAATGTGTTACATATCACATTAAAACTCAAAGGGTTAAAATAATTAGATGCTAAGAGAAAAATGAATAACTACAATCTGGCAGTCAAAACATTAAACACCTATAGCCATTAAGGAGAGTGTTGAAAGACGGCCTTTTTCTGCCTCTGACTGACACTTCATCAGACATAATTTGTTAAATTACAAAATGGGCATTGGCTGGGATGTCAATGGTTTCAATTTTGGCAAGTTTGACAATTAGGGTAGATTTTTTTACAAATGTCATGTACTTCCAGCTGGTGTATGAACAGAAATCTGTTTAGTAATAAAGCTCTAGCCTGTAAACGTAGAGTCGGTCATGTGCTCAGCTAACTGATAATTTACTAAGGTAAGTGAATCAATCTGGGTCATGCCAACTGCATCATAGGGAATAGATTAAATGCCATTAATTTACGTAGGGCTTTTAACCCTTTTAATTCTAGAGAAGCAATGATTTGGAGATCTCTCTAACATTCAAGGGGTTAAAAGCCCCACTTAAATTAATGGTCATTTTTATTTGAACCCAGTGGTGGAAGTGGTTTGACCCACAATTGATACAGTTCTTCTTAGTAGTCCTTATACTTAGAATATGAATACAACTTTATCATGAATGTTACAGCATTAATAAGCCTAATTCATGGAATCAATAATATAAACTGTCAGAGAGCAAATAAAAACGTCTATAAAATGAATATTTAATATTTTCATCTATGTGATAGTGGAGTGAGTGGACGAACCTGCCAGTGTAGTTCCAATGTCATTAGACTTCAACACTGGTGGTTGCACTCAGTATGCACTAGAGATTACGATCACTTTAGTGTATACTGGGGCGTAAGTTACGCTGTTGTTAAAACTTTATTTCCAGCAAGTCCCTCCTGACCCGTACCCATATCTGGGAACCTTCCTGAGGTCCACTATGGTCTGTGAGTGACATGATTTGCATCATAAAGTGGACAGGGCTCGACTGGGTTTGTTGGAAGAAGGCTGTTATTGCCTTTAACACCTTAACGAATGCCCGATCTGGTCGGGGGTTGGCGTTAAGGACCGCAAATATTTTTTTGTGCAATGACTTCTTGGATGGAAGATCTGTGTGCAGCCACACTGCCATCCTGGAATTGCATTATGTGCCAGGACCGTAACCGGCGTGACAGTCCTTCCACATCATGTGTCACTAAGGAGTTAAAATTGTCAAGAGTGGGAAGAACATGGCAGAACATGACAAGTACTGGCAGAAAAGTGGGCGTGGTTACAAGAGAGCTCACTGAGCCATAAGAATCAGCCTCTTTCCCTGGAGTCTCCTGCTCGTGACCCATTTCCAGGTCTGCTATGTTTAGCACAGAATCTTGTTGTACACAAACACACCCCCACTGACCGTGACTGCCTGCATACATACCGTGCACTAAAGAGATTGACTTACACACTGACAAATGTACTAGATATTTACTTTCAATGTGTAAATTGTATTTAATGGAGGCTTGAATTATGTTGCTGGTTATAAAACAGGGAAAAGTAAGGGTGGTATGTGCATCCACTTGATTTAGGAGCTAAAAGTCAGAAACTACAACTGTGGCATCTGGATGCGTATTTACATCCTCAGTTTCCTCTTCTGCTGTGCTGTTGATATTACACACAGTACATCCGCACCGCTAGGTACACTGCAGAAGCTACAAGTAAAATTGTAGGGTAGCAGAAATGTCAGCTACTTTTAAAGTGAAGGATAATTGTACTCCATGCCTGCACTTAGTACAAAGCAGTTGTAGCTGTAGCTGCTTTGTACGTACATTTTTTAAGCAGTGTTCTTTGAGGGGCACTGTGCCCTTATCTGTAGAATATGTCTGAACTTGTCTGGATCTGCAATGTGGCAGCTCCTGTCTGTTAAAGGGACATGATCATCTAAAATGAATAGGGCTCAGTCCCTTTTGCATATAATGTATTCTGAGCCAATATTTGTAAAATTGTTTCTTAGGTGCATAAGTCCCAACTTGCATTTCCTAATCACATGTAGACAGCTGTTCATCACTGTGTGACTCCTGTTTGTCTGTATAGGATCTTAAAATTGCTTTGGAAATGTGTGGCATAAATGAGTAAGACATAAATATTTCCATGAATGCACAGGCTGGGTTCTATTCTCTTGTTTTTATATATATATATATATATATATATATAGCTTTTCATATCCTTAGACTTCAATAACTGTCTCTGTGGCTGTAATTCTCTTCTGCCTAGGCTGTCATCTTGCTTTGTGGTAACCTTTAGCCAAGTAGAGTGACCTCTCTGTAGCCTGATGGTCGGGATGCAAGACAATGATTTGTCTAGTCAGTGATTTGGAGTCACTGAGTAACCTCTGCACTTGAATTATAACCTGAGGTCACAGACACAATCTTTATTTTGAAGTCATGCCCCCTTAACACCTTCTTTGTCATGATTACAAAAAAATAAACAGAGAGAGAGAACACAACCTATGAAGAGACAAGTTTATTTTATAATTTTTCATAGCTAATTTTATCTGCTTTGATGTAGCATGCTGGATAGATCTCAAGTATTCAACGCAAGGAGTTTAACCCCTTTAGGACTAGAAGGGTGAGAAAGGCATTGCAAAGCAAAGCAATGCATTGCTAACCCTTCTGGTTCTCAAGGCGTTAAAGAGACTGCTCTATAGTAGCTGTATATAAGATACTAAGAGCCATATACACACGAGAAAAATGTAGCTATCTGGGGGTAAACCAAATACACAATATGGAATACATACATACATAGAAATTCTGATTGGTTTAAATGGGGCCTTTATGTCTTTGAATGCTGGAGAGTTCTCTCTAGCATTCAAGGGGTAACAAGTGGCACTTAAATATTGGGTATGATAGGCAACTCTATATAATGCACAGGTGTAGATTATACCCAAGTAAAAACAAACAAACAAGAAAAGTGCATAATACCCCCCCTTCTCTCCCTATACTCAAATAAATCCTATATAATAATTTGCTAATGTATGTTTGTCAGAAACTGTCGTACGCAGTACAGACAGCTGCTCGCACTGCAGTCATGCTCAGTAGAGACTGCCCGCACAGCAGCTGATAACGGAGCGGGGCGCTGCAAATTCAGACTGTAGTCCTTTCTGTGCACTGAAGGTGCACAGAGAGGACTACGGTCTGAATTCAGAGCTCCCCACTCCGTTATCAGCCGCAGCGTGGGCAGTCTGTACTGAGCATGACTGTACCGCTGCAGTTGCTGCCTGACACTGTGGCCCGAGTACATGGGCTGTTCAACCAGTAAATAAATAAATAAATAAAGAAAATGCTAGTCTCCCCTCGATCTCTCCTCCCCACCTCAATACTGTTATCTTGAGCCCCTCCTCACCTCAGTACAGTTATCCTGAGCTCCTCCCCCTCCCCACCTCCATACTGTTATCTTGAGCTCCTCCCCCTCCCCACCTCAGTACTGTTATCTTGAGCTCCTCCCCCTCCCCACCTCAGTACTGTTATCTTGAGTTTCTCCCCCTCCCCACCTCAGTACTGTTATCTTGAGCTCCTCCACCTCCCTATCTCAGTACTATCTTGAGCTCCTCCCCCTCCCCACCTCAGTGCTGTTATCTTGAGCTCCTCCCCCTCCCCACCTCAGTACTGTTATCTTGAGCTCCTCCACCTCCCCACCTCAGTACTGTTATCTTGAGCTCCTCCACCTCCCCATCTCAGTACTGTTATCTTGAGCTCCTCCCCCTCCCCACCTCAGTACTGTTATCTTGAGCTCCTCCACCTCCCCACCTCAGTGCTGTTATCTTGAGCTCCTCCCCACCTCAGTACTGTTATCTTGAGCTCCTCCACCTCCCCACCTCAGTACTGTTATCTTGAGCTCCTCCCCCTCCCCACCTCAGTACTGTTATCTTGAGCTCCTCCACCTCCCCACCTCAGTGCTGTTAGCTTGAGCTCCTCCCCACCTCAGTACTGTTATCTTGAGCTCCTCCACCTCCCCACCTCAGTACTGTTATCTTGAGCTCCTCCACCTCCCCATCTCAGTGCTGTTATCTTGAGCTCCTCCCCCTCACCAACTCAGTACGGTTATCTTGAGCTCCTCCCCCTCCCCACCTCAGTACTGTTATCTTGAGCTCCTCCACCTCCCCACCTCAGTACTATCTTGAGCTACTCCCCCTCCCCACCTCAGTAATGTTATCTTGAACTCCTCCACTTTCCCTCTCTCTACCCACATCCATGCCTATGAGCCAGCCAGGATCACCATCCAGTTTGTGGCATGCTTCAGTTTGCTGCCTGCTTCCTCTGGTGCTGTGCTGTCCTATGTGCAGAGGTAGTAAACATTGAAATTACAGTAGTGTCATGTCAGGACCTTCAGGTTTTCCAACTGAGAGATTCACAAAAGGAAGAGCAGAAGCCGAGAGAGTGGGTGGAAAAAGAAAGATGCCACATGCTGGAAAGAGCTCACAGCTGCCTCCTTAGAGGCTCATAGGGATGGAGATGGGTAGAGTGAGGGCTAGTGGAGGGAATCGAGGTACAGTCCTGAGGTGGGGGGAGGAAAGGGATGGAGGGGAGACAAGCATTTTTTTCTGTGTCAATAGAATAACATAGGATCTGGAGAACTGGGGGTTATTCACTGAGGAGTGATAAAGAGATGATAATGCAGAGATGACTTCTCCACTGATGACTTCTCCAGTTCCTATGTTATTCTATGGAGCTTATGCACTAAGATGTCCACAATTGAAGAAATCTTAGTGCGTCGGCTCCATAGAATTACATAGGAACAGAGAACTGATATCACTGGAGAACTCATCTGCACTTTATCACCTCTTTATCACACCTTAGAGCATCTTCCCCCCCTGATCTCCCTAGAGAAATTATCTCCTCTTTTTTATCTGCTTTATCACACCTTAGTGCATCTTCCTCCAGTTGTACCTGGTACATCAGTCTCACAGTCTTAGATCATAGATTTGTAATACTCATTCATCAGTGTGGCAATCACTAATACTTCTATAAACATACATCCTTAACCCTTTAAGAAGCAGAGGGGAATGTATTGCTTTGCATTGTACACTTTTCTATCACTTATAGAGTTAAATGAACACTGACATTGTCTACTTACCTTAATCTTGGCAGAAAATCCTGATGGCCTCTATGAATCAATTCTGTGTGGATTAGTTGTCGAAAATAAACATTTAACCCTTTGAATGCCAAAGGGGTATGCAACATACTGTGAAGCAATGCATTGCGCACCCCTCTGGGACTCAAAGGGTTAGTTAAGGCACAACAGTAGACATGATTCATTGTCACAATTCCAGTACATCTAGGAAGCTTTCAGTTGAAGGAGTTTTGGGTCCTGGAATCCTGTAACAAAGAATCATGTCTGCCTAGGAACTGATTCATAGCAGCTATTTGGATTTTCTGTCCAGATTAAAAGGAATGTGTGTGTGTGTGTGTGGGGGGGTATCAAACTGCTTTACTTTAAACTTGTCATTACACTTCATTGGGCCTTATGTACAAAACCAAAAGGAGCAATTCTGGGACAAAGCAACTTTACCACAGAGGAGAAACAAAAATCCTTGTTACTTTAAATGAAGCTTTAACCCCTGGAATGCCCAGGAGGAGATGTCCATACCTGGGTACTCTCACTCAGAGTTTGACCCTGAGACTCAGTGTTTTGACCCAAATCTCAGGGTCTCATGGTCATACTTCCCAAAATGTCAAATTGACAAAGAGGGACAATTGTGTTTTAGGGGGTGTGGCTGGGGGTGTGACTGGTGGGTGGGGCATTAACAAGATTTTTTAGCCTATCTCATGACCTATTGACACCTCGTTGTGTTTCCTAATAAATTACTTCTAACAAGACCAAAGTATTTTATTTCAGCAGACTAATTTATAAACACATATACTGATGTTTAAAGAAACTATAATGTGAGTTTTATTGCTGTAGAGCAATGTGATACACTTATATGCACACCACACAATCTGATCTCCTAAAAAGAGGGACATTAGGGTGGGAAAGAGGGACAATGGGATTTGGGTCTAAAAAAGGGACTGTCCCTCCTAAAGACGGACACTTGGGAGGTATGCAGAGTCCAGTGTTACCTACTATCTTCTGTGCACCAATTAACTGCTTATTTAGTCCCTAAGTGGCTGCCATTTCTATCAGAAAGACAGAGGGATACATTCAGCTTCTCTTCTGTGTATTCACTTCTCAAGCTGCCAGCATGTTAAGGGTTCCTTAACCCTTTAACAAATCTTGACATGCCAGGACCGTCACAACGTTCAGAGCACTTAAGGACCGGTGACAGTCCCGCGTTATGGAATTCCAGGGTCCCCGCACAAATACATGCCGCTCTGGGACCCCGGAATACATTGGCAAAAAAAAAAAAAGCCCCATGGCCCTTAACCCTTTGAGTGCCAGAGAGTTATGCAACGCATTGCAGAGCGTACCCCTCTGGCACTCAGAGGGTTAAGTGCCAGCTACGCGCTGCCACTCATTAACCCTTTAACTGCCAGAGGGGTACGCAGTGCAATGCGTTGCGTACCCCTCTGGTACTCAAAGGGTTAACAACTGGTAAGAACACCTCCTGGTTAGAGTAAACAGGGACATATCTCCTGAAATGTATGTTCTGGCGAACTCTACGGTTTAATAATTCTAAGATCTCAGGGTCAGCTCATTTTGAAAGTTCACAGTTATGGAGATAACTCTGGGATTAAAGGGGTTAAATGTCCATTTCAATCCAAGTGGTTTGGGGGAATCTTCATTTGACTCCTATGCTGTAGTTGGTTTCTCCCAGAACTGTTTTTCTTACTCATGTGCATAAGACCTTTCTTCTCATACACAGTGCAGCCTGTTCTAAATACCAGACGCACCCCACTGATCATACCTGACAAGAAAGGCTAAAATGAACCCAATATCTGCACATGAAAGTAGCTTTTCTGGCACAAAAGGGGAACAGTCAGCTTTGCCCATTCCCACTGCTTGATGTATTACCCTGGTGCTCGCTGTATAAACAGCAATCTCTGGATTCCTCCACATGGCAGCCATTGGAACAATAATAAGAAAATGAGAGTTAACGCATTGTTTGTTTTCGTACATGTGTTTCACATTTCGTCTGAAGTATTTGTTTAATTTAATGAAGTTGTCAAGTTAAACAGGAATTCTAGAGATCCAATCAAACAGGACTAAAAGGAGCGGTACAGGAGTTACCTAATTGCGCCTGGTGGGAAACGTCTGGGAATTCGATTTTTTGACTATATCATATTATCAAAGTAGGGATTACTTTCAACACAGGATCATCCATTGGTTTGTAAAAGTCCGCATGTTGACATATACTGAAAGGGAAATCTTCACCCTCTTCTTTGGTGTAGCAAGTTTGTAGCAACAATAAGATTCACAGAATTGATATTGATTTCCATGGGGTAATTCATTCTTTTACTGTCACAATAATCTCCAGTGGTTTACTGTGCATTAAAGCACATTTCAGTCTAAATCAGCATTTTGCAACTTCTTCTTAGGCTGATATACTAAGAAGAATTTAAGCAATTCTGGGACAAACTAGTCGCACTATAAGGAACGAATAATAAAACAAAAAAATGATCTTTATTTTAACACTTTGAGTGCCAGATGGATGTGCCAGATATTGCGAAGCAATGCATTTCCCCCTTTTGGGCGGGACAACTTGAATTTTAATTTGTACATTTCAAACTGCCTATGTGTTATATTAGTGAAACATAACAGCAAATTCCCTGTTTTTGGAGCTATTCATACTATTATTTCTGAAAAGGCAAATCTCAGTGCAGTGTCATATTATTCTTTAGCTCTGTGCTGCACTGATAGGTTCCTTAGCATAAATTAGCATATAGCACAGCACTCAGAGAGCTCAACCTACAAAAATACAAGTACAAATATCTCCCATGTAGCACGTTAGCATATGGATCATACCTTTCTCTCTTTAGGAGGGACAGTCCCTCTTATAGATCCAAATCCCTCTGTCCCTCTTTCCCAACCTGATGTCCCTCTTCTTAGGAAATCAGATTGTGTGGTGTGTATATAAGTGTATCACATTGCTCTACACCAATAAAACGCACATCATTGTTTGTTTAACCCCTTATCATCCACTGCCGTGCCAGGACCGTCACAGCTGTCCGGCACTTAAGGACCAGTGATGGTCCTGGCACGTCATGGAATTTAGGGCTCCCTGCGTGACTGGACGCCACTCGGGGACCCCTGAATCGGATCATAAATTTAAAAAAAAATGCCCCGTGGTCCTTAAGTGCCGGCCGCACGCCTTAAGGGGTTAAATGTTAGTATATGGGTTCATAAATTAGTCTGTGTAAATAAAATACATTGGTCTTGTTATAAGTCATTTATTAGGTTATACAAGGAGGTGTCAATATATCATGAAATAGCCTAAAAAGTCTTACTAATGCCCCGCCCACCAGCCAACCCACAGCGACACCCACTAAAACACAAGTGTCCCTCTTTAGCAATTTGAAATGTTGGGAGGCATGTTTGGATAACAGGATTCCTAGGCAATTTTTAATGATGTTTTGAAATAGACAAACTTAAATTTAATGCAACTTCACAACATAAGTAAAGAAAAAAAATGGCACTCACCCATTAAAATATCTTTTAATATGTACTCAGCGTAACAGATGGGGTAGATAGGTGGTCTTATACAACCTGCAAGGCTTGTAGTTAGGTGTAAGACCACTTGTCTACCTCGTCTGTTATTCAGAGTACATATCCTATATAATAATTCGATAGGATGTTTGTCAGAAGCTGTCATGCTCAGTAGAGACTGCCTGGGAGCACAGAATGCTGGGAGTTCTGTGCTGGGAGCATTCTGTGCTTTCAAGCAGTCTCTACAGTGCATGACTGTGTCGGCGGCAGGACACAGAGCAGGACCGGCCTATTAACCCTTTGAGTGCCAGAGGGGTACGCAACGCATTGCAAAACAAAGCCTTGCATACCCCTCTGGCACTAAAAAGGGTTAACATCACCCGGACCTTGGTCCGTGTATACGGGCTTTTACACTAGTTAACAGATATTTTAATGGGTGAGTGCCGGCTTTTTTTTCTTTACTTATTTTGTGAAGTTCTGTTTGCTGTGATTTACTCAAGTCTTGAGCACTGGACTGACTGAATAAGTGAACTGTAAAAGGAAAAGGTAAAAGCTTTCTTTGAGACTAAGGCCTCTTTTATACGTCTAACATTGTTGCAGTGACAGAAAACTGTGGAAAAAAAATTGATCATTGTGTCCTATGGGGCATTTCACACAGGCAGCATGTGCTGAGATTGTGGCAAAGACAACTAGCATGCTTTAACTTCCCCCGACAGTGCAGTAATGCAGCTACTAATTATTACAGTTTTCAGTGGAATGTCACTGAAATTGCACAGGAATCTCAGGTAGTTGCATATTGCCTGTTTTGTTACAATGAGAGAACGGAATACTGGGAAATGTTTGCTACTAAAGGTACACCAACATCTTCATACAAAGCTGGTCAAGCTAGGTTTGTGTTGTGAGACATGGCAGGCCATCAGGGGAGCAGAACAGCTGTCTGAAAAGAAACTTCATGTGTACCAACTCTGGTACCATAAGCGAGAGACTCAACTGATAGATTTCGTGACTTGCAGTTCTGTTTCATTTGGCCAGTCATGCAGCTCCCATAGACACTAATGAAGGGTTTTCAAGCCCCACTCTAGGGGTCGATAAACATTACTGGAATATCTAAGGATCTGCCCTGAAAACTCTGGTAATCCAATCTGTGTCCTCTCCCATTCCATCTATTTTCCCACCTCATCCACCCACTTCCTGTTCTTCTTACTCCAGGGGCAGGGGACAAGAAAGTTTCCAGGTACATTTATGAAGTCTGCTCTTGATGTGAGCCACAGACTTCCAGGTTTCATTTCAGACTGTTGCCAGTCAAGTGGATGTTTTGGGGATGCACAGCCAAAGATTTTTTTCTCACAGGAGTAGACTTAGTAAAATATGAGTGTTACCCTTTAAGTTACATTATTATTATCCAGTAAAAAAAGGTATTAAAAAGAAAAGAGCATAGTTCTAGATTAAACCAACTGTACTATAAGGAACAAATAAATATTTGTACTGATTTAAATTGCTTGGTCTTGGCATGTAACATTGTATTACTTTTCTGGTGACGATTAGTGGTGCATTGCTCTTTTGGTGACATGTAATGGTATATCGCCTTGCTGGTGTCATGTGCTGGTGTCTTGTCATCCTGGTGGCATGTAATGGTCTACAGCTCTGCTGGTCTCATATTATACCAAGGAAGAAAGGTACCAGCTCATCAACTTGGAATGACCTGGCTAAAAATCAGAGCTGATAAGTGCCCACGAGCGATAATGATGTTGCCTAAACAACTGAATCATTGCTCATTACAATATCCAGTCATTGTGAACCAATTCTTGGCATAGATAGACAGTTACCTATCAAGCCAAAATATGTGTGAGGCTCTGAGTTCAGACAAATGCAAATCCTGTTTTTTTCTACTCACTACTCAGAGGTACATATTTTAGCTCTAGTGCCATTACAGAGAATACATTTTGATTAATTTATAAGACCAAAAAGGGGCTATCCAGTTCAGACATTACAGTCCCTTCTTCATAGGAATTCTATCTAACCCCAGATGTTTGTTTTAGCCGTGTTTGGGCCTTGTCAGTAAGTCACTATGATGCAGCTGGGCACCGAGAGGGTCCAAGTCAAGATTACACTTCACCCTTATGGACACCCTAAGGGTTTTCAAAATCAAGCCATAGTATATATGAGATTCCGAGGAGGCACAAAAGCAAATATTTCTTAGTTTACTGCTAGTCACTGATTAGAAGGGCCATTACAGAGGAAAACTTTTGTTTACATATCAGACTAATCTTCCCTAATCTGACTTTTCCCCTTGGAGCAGTCCCCGTGATCAGCTCTCAGAAGTAACATGGGTGAATATATTTGGTAGAATACAGGAGGTGACTGTGTTGCTACTAACATTAACCTGGCTGAGCACTGGCTAAGACAAAAAGCACAAGCTTCGCTGCAACCCTTCTATCTTATAAACATATATCCACCCATTATGGCTAAAATCAGATGCCTCACTACCACTCAGTCCACTCTGTCCCTGGTTTTTGTTTGCACAGGATAGATTGGTATAAAAGTGTTGGGGCAATGTAAATTAGGCATGAACCAAAACCATGATTTGGTGCATTTTTTTTTTGCTCATTCTTGGCTTTTTTCAGTCCTCTGTTTCCATTTACAGATTGAAGTAATGGCCCAACAAATGTAGCCAGTTAAGTCTGAACTGAAAATTGAACCTTAATTTCATAGAGGCAGCACGATGGCCTTGCAGCGCTGGGGTCCTGGGTTCTAATCCCACCAAGGACAACATCTGCAATGAGTTTGTATGTTCTCACCGTGTTTGCGTGGGTTTCCTCCGGGTACTCCGGTTTCCTCCCACACTCCAAAACCATACTGATAGGTGAATTTAGATTGTGAGCCCCAATGGGGACAGGGACCAATATGAGTGTAAAGCGCTGCGTAATCTGTGTGCACTATATAAATAAATAAAATAGAGGATGGGGGTTTGTGTTTTGGTGGGGAGAACTTTTGTCAGTTTGAATAGGATTTGGTTTAGTAGTCAGCCAAATATGTTCCAAGTATTCAGTATTTAAATAAAGCTGTAGGAAATGAATTTGGTGCATCCCGAATGTAAATCGCTAATTGGAATATTATTGCACATATTCCCTTTTCTTTATAATCTTGTGCAAAAGAGAAGCACATATGATGTTTATTACTGCTTCTCAGCAAATGCAGGCTCATTACATGATCATGTCAGAGTCAGACCAAGGCACAGTCACTGCTAAACAATACATATTTTTTTAAATTAAGGTTTTTATTGGGAGTTTGAGCACCTTCTCACTGAAAATTGCAGACTTTTAAATATATTGTCTCTTTCTAGACAAAAGAAACAAAAGGAGAAAAAAAAATCCACAGCCAGCCTTCAGGACATAAAAAAAATAAAGACTACGACTTAAAGATTTCATATCACTGCCGTCCAATAGATGAAGCTGTTTAAGGATAATTAAAGTAAGAAAGTGGTCTGCTTCATGAAGCAGAGACACTTTAATCAGTACAGTAGCAGTGAAGATTTTTTTTTCTGTAAATGTTTCACTTGCAGAGGAAATCCGCTATAATATGGGGTGTCAAGGTGACAATATGGTATATTGGGATAACTAGTTTTCAAATATATATAGATAAGCCCTTGTCCGAGATTTGCAATTATGATCATTTTGTATGTGACAAAACTGGGAACTCCTGATTTAAATAAAATGAATGTGTAGTGTAGCAGTCAAAATGATAACACATTATCTAATATCACCACATGTATATGACCACACACAAAAAAAACGATTGGGTGGGACTTGACTCGCCAATTGTGGACATAGGCACAGCTAGCCATCTGTATGTATCGTATACTTCAACTCATTGGATGCCAATATACATTTACAATATAATACTTCATTGTAAATTACTTGAAAATTAAAACGTCTATGTGTCATGCTGACCTATGTGAACATTAGGCCAGTCCAAAACATCATACTTGGCGTTACCACGGACAAAAATTTCAGGCAGACACTTTTTTTATGACTGGGGATATGTCAGGTTTCAAGATAATAAATAAAAAAGTGGCAGTTAGCTCTCTCTTTTTCCAGGAAGATTAGATGGACGGGTAATGTAGGGTTTCAAAGAAGAAAGTTCAACAGCTAAAGACAGTAAGATCTGTAGACCACAAGTTCATCAGTTTTTAAACCCTAACACAGTAGCATGAGGCCCATTTCACATGCCCAACACCAACAGAACAATACTGCATTGTAACTGTTGCCTTTGGTGAAAGGTAATGTGTTGGACTATAGAGCTATTCACACTCCTCATGTGATTGCAGCAAAATCTAGCATTCTGCAACCTCAGCAATACAGTAAAGTTACAGTAGGCAATGTCTCCCAGGTGGTCTATAAGGCAACAGTCAAACCATTCACATTTACTGAGATCAAGGATGCAATGCTAATTTCCACAGACAAACCTTTCACATTTACTGAGATCAAGGTTGCAATGCTAACTTCCCCCTCCAATGAATGGCCAAACTAATGTGGGTACCAGACAGTAATATTGTCCGGCACTTATGTAGGCTAACAAGACACTTCCTTCTTTATGGATCACATGTGGAATGCAAAAGAGAGGTGGGTGAACTGTTCAGGTTACAGAACTGTCAAAGGGGATTGCAAAAGTTCTGTCACTCACATGAAAGAGCCCTCAAATGACCACTTCTAAATAGGTCCATTATTATTTGTGGGAAAATCATCTTTTTAAACCATAGGGTTGAATTGCTTCCTTGTTGAAAATCTGTGACCTTTGAAAACTTTGAGACTCCGAAACTGGAGGCTTCAGGCCAATGTCAGGTATGTCCATTCTTTAAAATGTCCCTGTAGTTTAAACCCTCTATGGTGGACTGTTGAGTAACAAATTTTGTTTTGTGTGTTTTGCTTAAGTGTTATGTGTACAAGCAGACCTGGGAACTCTACAGATCTGCCCCAGAGACTCTGGTTTTCAGATTAAAATACCGGGCCTACGTGGACTAGGGTTACCACCCAGCCGGTATTTTACCGGCAGGCCGGTAAAAAATTGGCTTCTGTCCAATGTTAAGTCTATGGAAGGAATGCCATGGCCGGTATTTTTTGGAAGAAAAGGTGGCAACTCTAACATGGACAGAGGCTGATTCTCCAGAACAGAGAGCCACCCATGTTCCCACCCATTCTGTCTTCTGTCACCTGTTCCTCTCTATTTCCTTGCCATTTATAATCAAACCCTGCCCCTTATCCTTCCAATTTGGTAAAATTCCGGTACGCCCTGCCCACAAACCTGCCAAACAATCCCCACCCTGATTTAAAATAAAAAGCATCATTTGGATATGCCTATCCCTAGCACTATGTGTTTCCCAGGCATCTATTAATTAGAAGGTTCCCATGTATGTGTGCAAATCTCCAAGAAAAACACATAATTTCTTATAAAGAACTATTTATCAAAGTCATACAAAAGAAATGCATTGTGGGAGAATTTTTGTGTTGCTTACCAGCATTAGAACACATACAAACAATCCTGCTATCACTGGTTCACATAAAATGTTTAAAATTGGCCTTGTATGTCTGTGACAAGAGACTCATGCAGAACTCATTCTTTCAGTTGATACATATAAATCATTGGCACGGCCTAGTATCTGATAAATTTTGGGAACAAGGTTACTTAAAAATAAGATATGTTCAAAGGTGAACAACACAATGGAGGATTTCTCTAACTGACAAAGACTGCTCAACTATGATTTGTTTTTATTGGAAAACATGCATATGTGGAGATATGGTTAATGTAGAAATGTAAAGTAGGAATTAAAAAATGCATTTTAAGGTTTCAAACCCAGGAAAGAACAGCTAGGAGCAACAAATATTGAAAATATTAACTGACTTTCAGAAAATGAGCCTTTTTCATTGACATAAAGGGATATTTACTCTGTGTTTCAAGGACTTTATTCTGAGTCTGGTGTATAAAGAAAATGGAGTGATTCTGGAACAAGCCAACTGCACTGTACAGAATCAATAAAAGTTCCATAATTATTTATTGATTTGGACCACTAGGGCCGTATGTTTAAAAGAAAAGTGTAGGCGTTCTGGGGTAAGCCATTTGCACTATAGGGGAGAACTAAAAATTTCCATTGATTTAAATGGGGATTTTAACCCCTTGAATGCTAGAGAGGTCTCCAGCTCATTGCTTTGCAACTAGTTGGAGACGTCTCTAGCATCCAAGGGGTTAAAATTCCCATGTAAGTCAATGGGATGTTTTAGAATGTTTAGCTATCCCCTATAGTGCAAATGGTTTCCCCCAGAACCCCTCCACTTTTCTTTTGACCATACGGCCCTAGAATGCTACAGAGCTGAGATTCTTAACCATGGCCCTGTGGCACTTTGGAGGGCCACGGACATCGACTTAGAGTGCCCCTTGTTTTATATAAAGGATTCAACAAAAATATGAGTTTTGCGTTTCAAATGTATATTTACAGAAATATTTATGAACAATATGTTTGTTTTTATTATTCTGCTTATGAGATCTAAGAAGAACTAGATATTACTTATTTGTACCCTTCATACCATCTACATTGAGTATTAGGGGTTCTCTTAGCATTCATGGTGTTAAAGGGAACCTATAGATATAGAAATAAGGGAGGCTTCATGTTTTTAACATACAACAATTCAGTATATTTTTTTTCTATATATGTATTTTGTAGAGTGTTTACAGTTCTCTGTATTTGTTGTGAACCGTTTAGTTCTGTGTTTAGTTAAATTCTCCACTAAATAAACATTAGATTTTGTTAGTCTACATAAACTTAGAAACAGAGAAAAAATCCAGTCTAAAATAATGTAGAAATATGTTCATTTTCATTTCTTGGCTCTATTAGTGTTCAAATAACAAAAAAAATAGTAAATAGATAAATCTGACTGCTATATGAAAGAAATATTTCTGAATCAGCCCTTCTATTTCACTTTAAAATGTCCCCTTTATTTGTCCTCGATGATGTAGCTGGTTAACCCCTGGAATTATTGCTGTTCCTCTTAAAACATCATCTTCAGTGTAGGTACCAATTTTGGGAACCATCTATCAGCGTCACTCAAGGGGGGTTGTGCACTATGTCGTGATAAAGAGGAGATAACTTCTCCAGTGATAGCACTTATCCAGTTCCTATTTTATTCAATGGAGCCAATGCACTAAGATCCCTCCAACATTGGAGATCTTAGTGCGTAGACTCTATAGAATAACATAAGAAATGGAGAAATGATATCACTGGAGAAGTTATCTCCTCGCTATCACCTCTTTATCACACCTTTGTGCATAAAATTCAGGTTGCCAAAGGAAAAAAGCACTGTTGCAGTTTAAAAATTGTGTTTTCGTTATTGAGATAGATAGATAGATAGATAGATAGATAGATAGATAGATAGATAGATAGATAGATAGTAGATAGATAGATAGATAGATAGATAGATAGATAGATAGATAAAACATTTTTAAGTGGTTTACCTCTGGCAGGAGATAATATTATTCTAAAAAGCCTCATATGTACTACATGGTTTTCAAGGACTTTGTTATATAAAAAAGCAAATAAACATCCACATTCCATGTTATTTCAAATAATTGTTCTTTGAAAATGTGTATCCCAAATAACATCCAATATATGAAACACATATTTTCTAGGGTTAAATACTGTATCTAGATATGTTCCCTTCACATAAAAGGCTGGTATACCAATGTCTCTAAAAGCTAATTCATTTTGAAAAATAACCTTGAGCCCCTTTTCTACCGCATTCCATTTTCATATGTAAACCTATTTGTGTTTCCTGCAATCAACATTTCTGTTGATTTCTAATGCACAAATATGTGAAAATTGAGGGCTCTATTTGCCTTTATTAGATTTTAAAATAAACATTTTTGGTGATGCTTCCTATTTAACACATCTTTTAATGCTTTAAATAAGCAATAAGATGTGCTCTGATTTGTTTTCTCATTTTAAAGTAATTGGAGGATTTATTGATGCATGACTGTATATCTTTACCATCTCCAGAAATGTCTCCTTTGGAGATATTTGAAATAAATTGAACAGGAAAGTGCAAATATGGTTGTGGCTTCAGCATAGCTAGCGTGCTTGCACCGTTGCTGAAAGGGGATTGTAAATTATGTTACTGATCTATTGGATAATCTGCTGTAAATTTTGTTTTATTTGTTAGCTGCCCCAGAAAGTATTAGAATTTTAACCTTTTTAGTGCCAGAAAGCTACCCAACGCATTGCGTTGGACACCTCTCTGGGACTCAAAGGTTATGGCCCCTTTCAAACAGGAAATATAATGGAGTTACAGAAGTGTAATTGGTTGCCACTGAGTCCTACCACCCGTATTAAATAACTCTAAAGAAGCATTAGACTCTAGGAATAAGTGGAACTAAATTTGTTTAACTCATTATCTTACCTTGGTAACTATCTTTTATACAGCAGGCAGGTATATGTATCTATTTTTTATATATCTGGAGTTTACTTTTATATTGTTTTATTCAGCCTCTAAGTCACACTTCCTCACAACAAACAATGGGCATCAGTAGTCCTGAATCGATAGTAAGGAAGCGGAACACAAGTTTGTATCAGGTTTTCAGTAGTGCACAATGCAACAGATCAAATGCTCACAATACATACCTCCCAAGTGTCCCTCTTTAGGAGGGACAATCCCTCTTTGAGACCCAAACCCCTCTGTCCCTCTTTCCCACCCTGGTGTTGCTCTGTTTAGGAGATCAGCCTGAGTGGTGTGTCTATAAGTGTGTCATATAAGTGTATCACATTGCTCCACAACAAAAAAACTGTACATGTCAGTATCTGTGTTTATAAATTGGTCTGTGTAAATAAAATATTTGGCCTTGCACTAAATAATTTATTTGGTTACACAAATAGGTGTAAAAAAGTCATAAAATAACCTAAAAATTCTTGTAATGCCTGCCCACCAGCCCTGCCTTCAGCAACACCCCATAAAACAAAAGTGTCCCTCTTGGGCCATTTGAAAAGTTGGGAGGTATGCAAATACACGATTTAAATGTACCTGACTGATGTGTGATGATTAAACAAAATAAGAGCTGCTTATTAATATTGGCTAGTTCACACTAACACTACTGAATAATAACCATACCTGGGAACTTCCAGGTGAGGGCTACCCGGAGGGGAGTCCTCTGTTCAGCAGAGGGTGACAGAAATTATGCTAATCGTCTCAAAAAGGGGAGGGGCTTGACGCGAGTTGGGGTGGGTGCTTAACCCTTTGAGTGTCAGAGTGGTACAGAATGCATTGCAAAGCAATGCATTCAGTACCACTCTGGCACTCAAAGGGTTAAAAGGTGCCATACAGAAGGCTGGGGACGGAGGAACAGCGGGAGAAAGAGCAGATGTGGCGGAGTTTCAATAGAAACTCCCCACATCCGGAGGAATCAGCCTCTGCCCCGGAGACCCGGTAAAGATCTGACAGAACCGGAGTCTCCGGGGCAAATCCGGAGAGTTCCCAGGTATGATAATAACAACTCACTCACCTTACAATGGCCAGAAAATCCTAATTGCCGCCTTGAATTTTGCCCCTGTGTTTTTTTGGGTCTGCTGGACTAAAACTCTACCCACTATACCTGGTAATTGTCTGTAACTCATGTACTCTGCCTGCTTCCTATTGTATGGGGTAAAAGGAAAGTTCCAGTGGGCAGAATTTGAGTCCAGTAATCCTGCTAGCAACTATCATGTCTGCTTCCATCAACATAACATTCAAATAATAATTCATGGAATCCATTAGGATTTACTGGCTATGGTGAGGTAAGTTAGGAGTTATAATTAGGTGGATAGCAGTGTTCCTTTAACTCAGCGGTTCCCAATACCATCTTCTAGGACTGTTATCTTTTCCCAGTTCTCCTCATCCACCTTGTTTCATCCATTTCTCAGCCCAATCCCGATTAAGCCCCACCCACACATTTAAGACACACCCACATTATGATGCGAATCGCGGTATTTACACAAGCCTACTTTCAGCGCATGAGCCCTCTCACAGAAAGAAGTTCCCAGGCCTGTGTGCAGCAGTGCATTGCATACCCCTCTGGCACACAAAGGGTTAACTAGTAATCAGAAATGTTAAAACTCTTCCTTCTTCTGTTTCTGTCCACGTTCTTGATCTGTATTTGAATCATTTCCTAATATGGACATGTGTATGGATTCCAAGTAATAATTTTAAGAATCTGTTGTACAACAATTGTACAGGCTATATCACCGAAAGAACTACACTGTTGAGACAGGCAATGCCAGCATTATCTTTTTGTTGTTGTTAATACTAAGATGAAGTCTAAACATGTTTTTCTCCTGGATCACACAGCAGACACTTCTATTCACTCAGGAATGCTGAGTGCAGGCCCCGCCCTTGTTTCTCATTATTTGTCTTTTCTCCTTATATTCACCTTATTTGTTAACTGATAATATCTCCTTCTTGCACAACAGGAAATCTCTCACATACCGTGAGCTTTAGGCTTTCTTATTTGTAATACCTTTTACTTTTCAGCTTAAAGGCAAAGGGGTTTGATTCAATGACTCAGTAATAGGGTTGCCACCCAGCCGGTATTTTACCGGCAGGCCGGTAAAAAATTGGCTTCTGTCCAATGTTAAGTCTATGGAGGGAATGCCAAGGCCGGTATTTTTTTGAGGAAAAGGTGGCAACCCTACTCAGTAATGCCCAAATGACTGTGATTTTAGGGCCTTATACAGAAATGTATTAAAAACAAGGGTTTTATACCTCTCTGCCACTCAGAGGGTTAAAAAACAAGGGTTGTATACCTCTCTGGCACTCAAAGGCTGACCCCCAAGTAAGAGTCAAATAAAGTCTCATTGATTTAACCCTTTGAGTGCCAGAGGGGTATGCAACGTTTTGCAGAGCAAAAACGGAACCTTCTTACTTCCATACTCGTGCCCAGTTGATATCCTGCCTATTGTAACATACTGTACTAATGTTTCAGGGAACCATGAGACATTGCAAGTGTTTTTTAGAAACAACTGTCTCAAGCTGATGCTTTATGCTTTAAATCAGCAGTGGAAAAATGTAACTGTAATACTGTTGTTGGACTACAACTCCAATCACCCGCAACTGGCCAGCATTAAAGCAAAACTTTACTCACCCTGATTTAAACAATCGCAATTTTAAAGATATTTGTAGTGAAAGGGTTACAAGCGACTTTGTGCTGGTGCTTTCTGAAATATTACTTTTACAAGCAAGTATTGCTCTGCTAATTGTGTAAAACACTAATGGGTACCTTAGTTATACACTGGGGGCTAAAACAAAATGAAAGTAATGAAAAACTTACTTAGAAGTATGTCAGGAGCCAGACGCTTTGCCATATTAAAGCAGTGATTGCATTTTAGGGAAACTGGAGCATAATGTCTGCAAATGGAGGTTTATAATGTATCAGCTTGTTATTAATTTCCTCATTACAAAGTAGGATCAGCAAGCTGCAACCATTGTGGAGGAAATATATATACGTGGTAATGTTGCACTTTCATTTGGCACTCAAAGAGTTAAAGGGTAACTGTCATCCTATAGTTGCCTTATCAGCAGACCTGCTCCCTTGGGAGTAGATGTAATGTAACTGGGATTGGATTTAGAGCCCTGAAGGACCAACAAGTGAGTAAGAAGGGGAATGAAAAGAGATCCTCAATGCTCCCCCCCAGGCAGTCCTGCACTGAGAGGACATTTTCCTGTCTCGTGCACTGCATGTCTCTTTAGACCCATTGGATAGTGCTTTAAAGGGATAGTAATGTTTCACAGAAACAGCAGCTCCAGTTAATCTTCATAGTATTTGGGCCATGGAGAGTGTTATATTAATACTGTCAGAGTTGTGTTTCAAGAGTAATTGAAGGATAAAGTTTCCCAATCCTGCCCCTTTTACCTAGTGTAAGCCATCTCTTCTCAGATGTGGAATCTGGTTGTAAGAACAGACAGATAACAGCAGGGGACAATCTTCTTCCTATGAGAACAATGAAAGCCCTGCCCCCCACCTTGACAAGTTTTTCAGGTTTTTCCCTTATCTTAATTGAAGATTGTCCCTCTCTGCAATCTACCTGGGCACCTCCCTTCTTATCTGGCTGAACTGTTTTACATCAGTAAAAGGGGCAGGAGGGGGGTAATTTGTCATTGAATTACTCTTGAATTACAAATCTGACAGAACTGAAATAACACTCTCCAAAGCCCTAATACAATGATGATTAATTATAGCTGCTTTTATTATGAAACATTACTATCCCTTTAAAGCCAGACAAAACAGGTCTGTAGGGAATGCACAAGGAAATATATATATATATATATATATATATATATATATATATATATATTGTTTTTGAAACCCCCAGTAAAAATCCTAGGTTTTGACTCTATAAAAATAGATAACATTGAAAAAATACCTAGAGTTTCATAGGATACCTAAAATGATAAAAAAAAACAAGCAGGAGAGATAATCAGATCAGTGTATGAAGAATGTAAAACCAGTGGGGAGATAAACTAAGGCGTGATAAGGGTCCAGGTTAGCAATATCATGCTTTGATTACGTCTAAACATATGCATTGAATCTTCACTATCATATCCCTGTGAATTTGCCACAAATATGCCATCACCATGCTTTCACCATGTCTTTGCTAGGATTATAATTTTACATTGATTAGTGCGAGAATGGGTTATTTGCATATTGAAATGCATCTTAATGAACCATTGTCATATTCCTATTAGAGTGTTTGTATGTTAATGTGGCACTTCACTACATATACTAATATCCAATAGTTGTATATGCTATTGGAGCTGGTGATAAATATACAAGTTAAGTATATATATGAGGTCAATACAAATAACTCTCTGAGGAACTATTTACTAGACTAGACTAGAGGAAGATGATTTTGATTAAAACAAAAGCAGGAGTGTTTTACAGTAAGGGCAGCAAATTAGTTGAATTCTATGTCTTTGGATGTTGTGTTTGCAAATACTGCAGTTGCTTTCAAAGAGGTACTGGATGCATTTCTAGCTCAGAGAATTAAGACAGTTTTCTTCAATGCAGATAGGATGTTAAAGGGGAACTACCACCCCGCAATAACTTAACCTGCATTCATTCTTCATCTGGTGACTAGCTGCTTAGTAGCGCTAGTCGCCAGAAATATTACCTGGTTCCGAAGATTTCTCCGTTTTACCGATGCTCACAGAAGCAGGAAGCACGGATATCTCGTCCACTTGGCTCCAAAAGGGACTGACAGCGCAGGCGCACAGACGTCACTGTGACGAGATGTCTGTGCTTCCTGCTCCTGTGAGCATCGGTAAAACGGAGAAATCTTCTGAACCAGGTAATATTTCTGGCGACTAGCGCTACTAAGCAGCTAGTCGCCAGATGAAGAATGAATGCAGGTTAAGTTATTGCGGGGTGGTAGTTCCCCTTTAAGCCAGGGAAATATCTGACTGCCTTTTGGAGTCAGGCAAGATTATTTCTGTATACTTGGGGCATGGTTTGAATGGGGTATTTTTTCCTTCCTCTGACAAGGGTGAAATGGAAAAGGCTGAACTTGATGGACAGTGTCTTTTTTCAGCCTCATTAACAATGCAGTCCCAATGTTCCCAATCCGCCTTCCCTTAACCCTTTGAATGTCATAGGGATTGCACACCCCTGTGGCAATGGGAAGGTTGTAGCATTAAAGGGATAGTAATACTTTATTATTACTATCTCCCATATTGTAGATATTTGCAAAATAATTTAATAGCCCCCAGGTTCCTCTCTCAAACCTTTATGGTTTGAGAGATAACCGAAGGCAAAGTTTGGTTTGCAAGCACACGTAGAAGACCATTTCAGTGAAATAATTCTTTTTCACTAACGCGATCGCGGCTCTGCTGCAGATCCGCCTGATGAAAGTCAGACCGGATATCCCTGCAGTCAGTACAATGCTGACTTCATGGGAAGGGGGAGGGAGGGGGAACATTGCCTTCGGTTATCTCTCAAACCGTAAAGGTTTGAGAGATGAACCTGGGGGCTATTAAATTATTTTGCAAATATCTACAATATGGGGGATAGTAATAATAAAGTATTACTATCCCTTTAAGAATTCATTGTCCAGCTTCACAGTTCATTCAGCAACTGAGAAATCTGGCAAATGAGCTGCTACTTATAACAGATTCTCTATAGATTATTTCCTTATGTGAAGAAGATGATCAACAGTTTCTAGTCCACAGAGTATTATCTGCTGATTAAGTGAGTCATGATTCAACAGAAGGCCTGCAAGGCACTCAGCAAGGCAAACGTTTATACGAATCACCAGATCAGCTGTGGAATAGAAACATCTGATCTGATTAGCTGTTTCACATAAGCATATTACCAGCAGGGAAGCTGTTATATGTAACTGCTGTTTTGCTGGTACTCTTCCTTTCGCAATGCACTGTGAAGCTGGGTAATAGATTCTGAGTGCCACAGGTGTGTGCATTGTGCATCCCTATGGCACTCAAAACATAAAGGGAGTACTGGCGTGTTCTTCATGCTGAATTCTGAGCACATTATCTCAGCTCCCCCACTTTCCCTGTGTAACACATCACCAGCCCTACACGATAAAGATTAAAGTGTCTCTATGGGAGAGCATGAGTCATAGACTATGGCTCTGAATAGTAAGTTATAGAAACAGCACCATCTAGTGAACATAATGGAAAAGTGCAGTTTATTATGAGCTGGTATAAATTTCACATGGAGACTCTCCCTGTAGTGTGAGTCCCATTGTTTTACTCAATAGAAAAAACAATATTTCTGTTCTAGTCATTAAAATAAAGTTTCAACCCCAGTATATTGGATTCACGTTATAGTTTTGAAACATTTGTTTATGTAAGCTGTTAAGACAGTTAATTTTCCTTTCGGACGATCCTGTGCAAAGGGGTATGGTAGATTTTAAGCTTGAAACAGCTAATAAAAGGCCTTGGGGTCATATTATGTCTGCTTCATTACAATCTGCTGCTGTGGGTTTTTGTTTAGGGAAGTTAAACCTTCCAATTCTTAATTTTTTATCTTAATGTTTCTCTCTGTTAAGTTTGGCTTGCATTTTTATATATATGACAGCAATAATGGCACAGCACTGCCCATATGTTTAAAAAAAGAAAAAATGTTGACAGGAGTGGTCAGGGTGATTTTGCCTGTCAAAATCAATACCCCTAGCCAATTCTCTACAGTGGCAAGGGTGGAACACTCCTGCCAAAATCACTGCCCCCAGTTAACTCTCTTCAATTTGACCTAACTCTGCCCTACTGCTGCCCCAAAATGTGGCTACCACTGATTTTCTATATATATTTTAGAGAGAGAGATGTAGTTTTAATTGAACCAGAGATATTCTATGTCATATAAGCAGTGGTAGCCAGTAAAAAATGCTAAGAAAAAAAAATATGTCTGCAGACATTTCCCAAAACTTCTGTCAGATTTTGTTAGGAAGCAACTTTGAAGAATTAGTACATCCTGTTTAAAACTGTCTCTGTCTAAATGTAACAGTGATGTATGAAATAAAGTTTCAAACTGGATAATTTCTGAGTTGTTAACCCAATCCCCCCATCAAATGCTGAAGGGTCTGATAAAGGCTTTCCTCTCTTCAGGCCTAATCGATGACCAGGCTTATGGCACCTCAGCTGGAACAATATTCCTCTGACATAGGAGTATTGTCCTTGTTCAGAAATTGGTAACTATCCTACCAGTGTATAACCCTGCAATATGCATATTTCATATGTGTCACAAGGTAAAGGTAGGCCAGGTTAGCTTAAAGAGGAGCTATATTTTAGTAATAAGTTGTTATAATTATAACATTATGACATACCTAGCCAGGTGTCCTTCAAATAGCAGTCAGGAGTACATAGCTATGTATTTTGTTGTGCTAATGAATGATTTGTAATCTAGCCTGTTTGTTTTCAGTATGAAAATGAAACTAAAAAAGCAGAGATCTAATGCAAAATAAATAAAGAACTGCTGTTTGAAGGATACCTTTCTAAGTAAGTCCTTCTCATGAGCAAATTAAGAGCCATTTATTTTTATGGTAGAGCTCCTCTTTAACCTAAATGGAAAACTGTCTCTGAGAGGGTCACAGTGTGTGGGGCCATTCTGCTGCCAGTGGTATAAGCAATTTAATATAATATAACATTAACAAAAATGTTTTCTAAAATAGAATGGGGTCCTCTATTAGACATGGTCCTTTAGTAGAATCTTTACATTTTAAATTCAAAGATTGTCCTAACTTTGTGAAGGCAAGCCAGTATTTTATTATAAAACATGGAGGTAAATATTATGATTAAATCTCTCTTTACTCACAATCAGCAGCAATGAACACCCCCTTCCCTCCTGGCCTTTCTACTCTTTCCTTCTCCCTTTTCTACCTCCTCATTGCAAGAGACAGACAAGTAAGAAACAAAGATCTCTGGCTGTGTGAGGCAGCCTGACCAACACTATATTTTAGAACAACATGATTTCAGACTAAGCAAACGGTGTTGAACATTTTATTACAAGGCCGGAGGTTTCATATTATGCTTAAATCTCTCTTTACTGACTTTCAGCAGCAAAGTAAAAACTTGTATAACAGAGAAAATTTTACAGAGAACTTGATATTCTAAGCTCTGCCAGTCAGGGACTAGCCACCCTCTTAAGCTGTGGGACACCAACTGTCACTTTCTCTTTCTTTGATGATTCAATTCAGACCACGTAGGATGTAAATATCATGTAAGGTGATAACTCCAATTTCAAGGCAAATCCTAAACTCCAACCTTTTGGAAAGGTAAACCGTGAAGACAAAAATGCAGTGTATTATAGGGAGGGGAGAGGGAGATGAACTTGGTGTATATATGCTTGGCTGAGGAGGTGGGGGCGCCTCCTGAGGCAAATGTGCACAAACCTATGACACTGAAAGTGTATGGGCGTGTGTTGTGTGTATGTGTTCGTTGTGTGTCTGTGTGTTTTGTTAGGTATACAGGGAGGAGAATCCAGAAGTGCTCAGTGAGAGGAGAGTAGGTGAATGAGAAAGTCAGCAGTATTATTACTGAGAGCTCATGGGGCGAATACAATAAGCTCCATCCCCATACATCGGATTGGGTGACCAGTCACACTTATCACTCTCCGGTGTGTGGCTGCCACTGATCCAGAAACCTTTCTGAGGAAATCCAAAACAGAAAATATATAAAAAGAAAAATCTAAAGAGGAAATACAGAGTGACTCTTCCAGTATACTTCTGTGGAAGGAAGCAGCAAAAATGAGGAAGTCACAGTTGGAGTTCTACTGTTTAATTGGGTGCCTAGTCTCTTGCTGGCTGAGCTGCCTCACACATCTATTGATAGAGGAGGCAAATATAGTTTTTGATACCTTTTATTGGCTAACTAAGCAGATTTAAATGCAAGCTTTCAAGACCTTAGGTCTCTTCCTCAGGCATGTATAACATGCCTGAGGAAGAGACCTAAGGTCTTGAAAGCTTGCATTTAAATCTGCTTAGTTAGCCAATAAAAGGTATCAAAAACTATATTTGCCTCCTGTATTTATACGGCTAACACGGTACCAACTCTCATCTGTTATCTATTGATAGATACAGACTTGCATCCAGCCAATGAGAAAGAAGAGGGAGATCTTTATTTCTTACTTGTTTATTCCTTGTAGTGAGGGAGTTGAAAAGGGAGAGGGGAAGAGTAGACAGACAAGCAGGAGGGAGGGGGGAGTTGGAGTGGAAATAAATACACTGGAAACAATTAGAAAGGAAATATTCCATAAATATAGGAGTAAGAGATATGGGGATATGGAATTGTGGCAAACTAAAAGGGCATTAATTCAAAACATCTTATCCACAGGGAAGAGTGAATTTTACTAATACCAGAATAATATTGTATGAGCCATATAAGCTCGGGTGTAATGCAAATACATGAGTTCTTTATAATTTTGTGTTACTTTTTTTATTTGAACCAGCAAATCATTTTTTTAGGATAGGCATTTGAGAAATTAGCTGTCTTCCTGTAGTCAAGTTTGAGAATTTATCTTTCGAAAATCTGTCCTAGTTTATTAATGTTAGTATTTAAATAATTAGTTAATTAATTAAAAGAGGGATCAGAGGTATCCTCTTTTTAATGAAGAAAGGTAATAGGTTTCCCAGAGCCACCTTTAATTTTTGGACATTCTCCATGCTGATCTGATTTGTACTTGTTTAACAAATGTTTTCGTTTAGTCAGGTTTAACCCTGTCATTGCTAGATCAGCTGAAACACAGTGCTGCCAGCCAGCTGAAACACAATCTTGCCAGCCAATCTGGCAATGGAGTGGTTAATGGTGGGCAAGTGGGAGTGGGGTGGGGGGTTAAACTTTATTTTTTGACACTTAACCCCTCATTCACCAAAGAGTTTTCAACCAGTTGCACGGCAATGTATTTCATGCTGCCTGCCATCGGAGGGAATGAAGGGGACTTGGGTGCATGGGGTAAAGTGGTTGGGTGCACATAGGAACACTGGGGGCTGTGCTGGTCTCTGCCTTTTGTAGTCTAATTGGACTTTTTCCAGCCTTTTTCCTGACATGCCTGAAGGCCTGTCCAGCCACGAAAGGAAACACTGCAAGGGCCCTCCTGTTATACAGTAATAGTATAATGGCTGCGTGCAATGCTTTTTGTGGCCATTTTTGTATATATCCCAAATTACCAAATTCAGGATGTCTACTGGCCATAATGGAATGACAAGAATTGAACAGGTCTAAATAAAGTATTTTTCTCCATTTGGGTGTAATAGAATCCATCCCTTAGTTTTAACCCTACGAGTTCTAGAAGAGTAAGTAACACATTGCTACTCAATGGGTTGTGTACGCATCTGGCACTCAAAGGGTTATGCTGCTAGCATTTATATTGCTACTAAGGTAATCCTATAGATGTTTGAGAGGTTTCTGATGCATTGCATAGACGTCTCTGGCATCATACAGGTTAAATAGTGTGATTGGTAGGGTTCCACAAATATTTTTCATAAAACTAAAGGCTTCCACCCCAGCACAAATGTTTGAGAAGCAATTTCCTTTTATATCAGTGTCACTGACATAATTAACCCCTGGTTACCTCTAATAAGGCTGTATGTAAAAAAGAAAAGTGGGTGGGGCAAACTATTTGCACTATGGGGAGAACTAAAAATTCCCATTGTTTGAAATGGGGATTTTAACCCCTTGAATAGTAGCGAGATCTCCAAAGCATTGCATCACAATGTGTTGGAGGCCTCTCTATCATTCAAGGGGTTAAACTCCCAGCTTAAATCAATGGATATTTTGGGAATTTTTAGTTCTCCCCTATAATGCATATGTATTGCCCCAGAACTTCTCCATCTTTCATTTTGGCCTCCACATTTGGCCCTAAAGGTGCACATCACATACAAATGTACATATGGATGTTACATGCAGAAAGTAGTAGACAGTAGAATTGCCATACTCCTTTATGTAAGACTCAGCTTCTGTCCCCAAAGCTATAGCCACTAAATCCCGATCACCCTTCTAAATTGGAATCTGCACATTGCTTCCACTCCAGGCTGAAAATGAAAAGAATTTTAGCATACGCATGTTCGAGTTAAATTGCCAATTATATGTGTGGCTAATATTGCTTTTTTAACCTTTAAAAATCACGTATGACAAATTACCAACTTCTGAGTTTATCAAGGTTTAACTACATTTACACACTGATGCAGAAATGCCACTGAATTTATCTGTTTTAGCTGCTTTAATGGTAGAAAAATACAATGAAAAAATTAAAGGCATGGAAATGTTAAGTACATTAGCCCTTTAACGCTTTGAGTGCCAGAGAAGTATCCACCACATTGCAATACCTTTCTGACACGCACAGGGTTAACCCTTTGAGTGTCTGTGGGGCATCCAATTCTTTGTATTGGAGACCCCTCTGACACTTAAAGGGTTAACCAGTGGAGTGTCCAACACAGTCCTTAACCCCTTGGATGCTTGACAGGGCATCAATGTTTTGATTTGCAACGCATTGAAGTCCTCTAATGTATAAAGGATTAAAGTCATAATTTTGTTCTCCATTGGTGTTAGAAACACAAACAAATGCTTTTAAAGTGATAGTAACGTTCACAAAAAAGCAGCTTCTTCATAGTATTTGGGCTGTGAAGAGCATTATTTCAATACTGTCAGAGTTGTAGTTCAAGAGTAATTGAATGATAAAGTATTCCCCTCCCGCCCCTTTTACTGATGTAACACTGCTCACCTCAGAGCAACAAGACTTTCCAAATGGATCACAGAGAGAGACAGTATTCAGTGAGCATAAGGAAAAACCCAGGTTTCTGACTATCAGGGACATTAAAAAATGTAAAAAAAATAGGTGAAGATTAACAGAATAATAATAAAAAGTATAGGCAATTTGACTTTACATATTCTGTACTTACAGAATATGTAAAGACAAAGAAAAATGTTTACTATTTATTTTAACCCATTGAGGGTTCCAGAGGGGTAGGCAATGCATTGCAAAGGGTTAAAGGGTCAGTAATGCCTGTATTTAACTTTATTTAATAGTGTAGAGGTTACAAAAACAAAGTAGTTGAATTCTCTGCTAAAGTTCCTCCCTCCCCTTCTCCAGACGTCAGCGCTCTGGCTGACAGCAGGAGATCCCGGTCCTGGGACCTACCAGCAGCTCTGCAGCAGAGCCGAAATCTCATTATTTAAAGGGATAGTAATACTTAATTTTAACTTTATTTTATTTTGTAGGCAATAAAAAAAAACATGAAGAATGATGTGTCTTATCTCTCAAACCTTTATGGTTTATCAGATATTCACAAGCAAAGTTTCCCCCTCCCGCCCCTTTTACCTAGAGTAAGCCATCTCTTCTCAGATGTGGAATGCAGTCTATAGACCAGACAGATAACAGAAGGGGACAATCTTCTTCCTATGAGAACAATGAAAGCCCTGTCCCCCTTGACAAGTTTTTCATGTTTTTCCCTTATCTTAATTGAAGATTGTCCCACTCTGCAGTCTACCTGGGCACCTCCCTTCTGCTCTGGCTGAACAGTGTTACATCAGTAAAAGGGGCGGGAGGGGGATACTTTGTCATTGAATTACTCTTGAACTACAACTCTGCCAGTATTGAAATAACACTCTCCAAAGTCCAAATACTATGATGATTAATTAGAGCTGCTTTTATTATGAAACATTACTATCCCTTTAAAAAGAATTACTTCACTGGAACGGGTTACAAAGTGTGCCTGGTTTGCAAGCACACTTTGTAGACCATTCCAATGAAGTAGTTCTTTTTAAATAATGAGATTTTGGCTCTGCTGAAGAGCCTCCTCGAGTGGGCCGACTCAAATCTCCTGCTGCCAGCTTTACAGCTGACATCAAGAGAATGGAAACTTTAGTGATGAATATCTCTCAAACTGTAAGGGTTTGAGAGATGGCTTTTTCTCCAAATACTTTATTTTTGTAACCTCTACAATATTAAATAAAGTTATGAACGGGCATTACTGATCCTTTAACTCAAAGGGTTGAGTGTATATAACCTCAGTTAATTTTTAGATGTTAGCATTCCATCAGTAATAATCAGTTTCACAAAAATAAGTAAATAATGTTGACACACAGAATTCTCACTATCCCTTTGAATAACAGCAAGGACTGCATTTTATTGCTTATCATCAAAGGGGTTAATACTGTTCATCTGAAAAGCATAAAGATCACAGCATTTTACTAATCTCCACCAACTAATTCTATGTTAGCGAGAGGTGTGACCATAATCTAATAAAGCAATCACACATTCAGCTGAACTGAATAAAAAAGACACTTAGCACTTTGGCATTTGAATGCTCTTATACAACCTTTTTTCCTTAAAATGTTGTTTTTCTGTTGTGCTTATTTAGACTATTGTGATTAAGAATTCATATTTGGAAATTATACATTTATTTAGTGCTTCTAGCCCTTTGAGTGCCAAATGGGTATCTATATATCTAAGTGACCTTAGTTTATTTAACACAGGGGCTGGAAACTTTTGGGATGATGGGAGATATAGTATCTGGCAGCTGAAGAGCCAAATGTTACCTATCCCTAGAATTCCTTCTTGCATTTTCAAGGCATACATTTTGGGTTTTCGTATATGCAGTTACCTTTATTTAATGAGCTCTATTTATTCTTCCTTCTTCCTTATAATAGGAAACGGTCAACAATCCGAACACAAATGTTAACACAAAATCCTATAGAGAAAAGCCTCACCCGTGGTTCTTCAGAAGTAGAGTACTCAAACCTGTCCTCAGTCCCCCTCAACAATGAGTGTTTTCAGAATCTCCTCAGTTAAACACAACTGAATGTTATTAACTCAGAGCCTTCAGTACAGAATAACCACTGATTGTGAGCTCCACTGATTTAGCCCTTTCCAAGCGTTTTCAGGTAGAGACATTCCACTGTCCAACTAGAGACTATCAGACAACCAGAAGGGGCACTAACCACCGAATATGAAATAATACATGAAAGTATATATGTATATGTACTCACAATTGTGATGGCTAACCGGCTGATGGTAAACAACCGGTGAAGCAACCAGGGTATTAAAATTTTAAAATAGTATAAAATAAATTATACAAGTACTCCCAATTGCCTAATGCTCAATGCGTTTCAAAGCATGCTGCTTCTTCTTCAGGAGATCTTTAGGCAAAAAATATGATATATCATATTAGGCAATTAGGAGTACTTGTATAATTTATTTCATACTGTTTTTTAAATAAAATAAGATTTATCATTGCCGCTTCAGAGGATCCACATTTTTTTATTGTTCATCTATTACGGAGGGTGTATCTCCATAGCAGGGCTGATTTTAATACCCTGCTTGCTTTATCGGTTGTTTACCATTAGCCGGTTAGCCATCACAATTTTGAGTACATCTACATATATATATTTTCATATATTATTTCATATTCAGTGGTTTGTGCCACTTTTGTTTGTCTGTTTGTCTTTTTTTAAGGATCCAGGAGAGATCCTTGGCTGTGTTGTGGAGCAGCATCCATTTTCCATTTGAGGATAGACTGAGTGGGTGGGGGGCTGTCTTGAATCCCTCACCCGTTCAGCTGACCACTCCTAGTGGAATTTCATATTGTGAGTGCACTGGTGTATTGGTGGTGGTCCTATGATAAGGCAATACTACACTAGGAGCGCCCCTTTTTCTTCTTTCTTGTCAACTATGGACTAAATCTGTTTTACGGATCAAAAAAAACAGTAGCATGTCACTTTTCACATGGGTTACATTTACACAGAGGTGCTGAGTTGGATCTGTCACTCATGGTGATAGGCAACATGTTGAACTATGCAGGACTGCCATCAGAAATCTAGGGGTCCAGAACAAACATAAAACCAGTGCCCCAATCCAACACATTTCTACTTCAACTTGTACTATGAGATGAAAAGGAGGCGGCAGTGGTGCTTTCCAGCTCTCTGCTATGCAAGCTACAGCATATTCTTAAAAACAGGAACTACCAGAATCCATGGGCCCACAGCTCTCCCCTACATCATGGGGGCTGCAGGGACCTCCATGTCTGATTGGAAAGGCAGGTCCCTCTGCATGGCCTGTGCAGAATACATTGTACTCCCTGTAACCCCCAGATGGCAGCCTTGGAATTATGGTACCTTTCATATGGCCAACTAATGTAAGTTATGGGGTACTTTTAGTGTTAAATTCAGATATGAAAACTTGTTTTTTTGCTTAATGGTGTCACTTTATTGATCACTTATCTGCTATCTCATCACAGTTATATAAAAATATACATGTTTGGGATTATGGATTGATGGATTTAAATTTTCCTTTGTAGTAGGTTAATTCTGTTTACCCCAACTTTTCTGGTGAAGTCACTTCCTTTTCCTGCCTTCCACTGTGAGCAGCTTATTTACATACAGTGCCAATTACAAATGTGAAATGTTACCAGCACAAGATGGTGATAACTTTAAAACTTTTCTTTTTTAAAATTCAGTCAAATGTAAGACAGGGAGCATTTAACCTTTTGAGTGAATGAGAGCATCCAATGCATTGTGTTGCAATGCTTTGGATATCTTCCTGGCACTCAAAGGGTTAATATTGACTTTTTTAACCCCTATAGGACCAATGGCGTACATTTTACTTACAGCGCTCCTGCGGGAGAGATGTAAGTAAAAATGGGGTGTGAAACTGACCTCTCCAAAGCTGGAGCAGTCTCTCTCAGACCCTTAATCGATGCACAGGAATAAGAGGTCAGGTGTACCAGCCCGTCAGCAAGGACCAATCGATCCGTAAGGAAAGGTAATTTCCCTGGACCACTGGTCATTAAGGGATTAAGGACCTGGGAGTTGCAAAGCAATACCTTTCACATTCCCATGGTCTGTAAAGGTTTAAATTGAAAAATCCCCAATCTTGGGGTGATTTTATTGTCCCCGTATTGTTTATCTAATCACTTTTATTTAAATACACATGCTTTGGATTATGGAATGAAATGTTCACATTTTGATGTGTGTGTGTGTTTTTTTTTTTAACAAACAATTGCTAAAGTGTTGTTTTGTTTTTTCTTTGCAGTATCATTGCTAGGTTAAGTCTGTTGTTTAAAATGTAATTATGTTATTATGATCACAGTCAGGGACTTTCAATGTGATGGCTGATTCTTTACTCTTCTGTGTAAGTCACGTTCATGGCCAATACAACACAATAAGCACCGCTCGGTATAGTGTATAACTGCAAGTACTGAATGAGCTGTCCTTACATCTCGCAATATGAATGCATTATAATTAATTACAATAAAGGAGATCAAGACTATTTAGTATGCATCTCCGTTGTTCCAATGATTTTTAAATGAAAGAAAATAAATTAATTGGTGATGTTGTACTAATTACCATAATTCCCAAGTTTATTGCTTTATAAATATTAGCCACTCAAGTCATTTTAGAAGCTGAGCATTTAATCTGTCATAATAAAAATCTTTGCTAAGTGTAAAGGATTTCAGAAGATCAGGTTATTCACCCCAAATTCTTTTCTCAACAAAGCAAGTAAAAAGATTTGTTTTGACAGTGTTTCAAGTACGGTTTTGCTTTTCCTATCTGAATTGTTTTCTCTCGCTACTTACCGCAGCTTTCTTATCAATTTGTACTTAAACAATTCAGACAATTAGTTATTTATTTATTTATTTTGTGCTATTTTCTTTTTTGTTTCTTGAAACGTGTCAGCGGCCAGGATGGTTACAATTAAAAAGGAGTGGGTTTTTTTTAGGGGTGGGGTTTATATTATAGATTAGTGGTTCTCAGCCTTTTTTGTTCAAGGCACCCCTAACATTCAGTCTGAAAGATTCGGGGCACTATTAACATTTTATATGTTTTGTGTCAAGCACGTAATGGATGATACAAATGTATAAATATGTAGCTCTTTTTAAGTCTCGCAATCAGAATGCTATAAATAAGCACATCATGCAGAAAGATTGACAGAAATACATATTTGAAACTGAATATTAACATTTTATCAAAGTCTTCATAGGGATAGTAATGTTTCATAATAAAAGCAGCTCCAATAAATCGTCATAGTATTTGGACCATGGAGAGTGTTATTTCAATTCTGTCAGAGTTGTAGTTCAAGAGTAATTGAATGAAAAAGTATCCCCCTCCCTCCCCTTTTACTAATGTAACACTGCTCAGCTCAGAACAGAAGGGTGGTGTCCAAGTGGCTTGCAGAGAGGGACAATCTTCAATTAACATAAGGGAAAAACCTGTCAATAGGGGCAGGGCTTTCATTGTTCTCACAGTAAGAAGATTATCCCTTGCTGTGAGCTGTCTGGTCTGTGGACCAGATTCCACATCTGAGGGGAGGTGGCTTACACTAGGTAAAAGAGGCGGGAGGGGGAAACTTTATCATTCAATTACTCTTGAACTACAACTCTGACAGTATTGAAATGACACTCTCTGTGGCTCAAATACTATGAATATTAATTTAAGCTGCTGTTTTTGTGAAACACTACTATCCCTTTATATAAAAGATGGGGCACCCTGAGTGGATTGCCATGGCACCCTGGTTGAGAATCACTGCTATAGATGTATCATTGAATGCTGGAGGAAAGAAGAATGGATTGATAGGTAACTTAGTATTGTTTGGAAGTTTTCTTAAAATGCTACCCTAAACCTTTGGGGGAGATTCACTAAGCGGTGTTAAAGAGGTGATAAAGTGGAGATGACTTCTCCAGGTATCACTTCTCCAATTCCTATGTTATTCTATGGAGCCAATGCACTAAGATTTCTTCAACTTTGGTGATCTGAGTGAATAGGCTCTATAGAATAACCCTTTGGCCTTCCAGAGGTTAAAAAACATTCCCTTGTAACTCCACCCTCTTCACTGCCCATTCTAGTGTCTCTCCTCCCTGTTCTTCCCATCTCTCTACCCATTTTCAGGGCAAACCTTGCTTCCTCTGCCCCTAGTCCCCACCACTCAAATCAAGCCCCACCCACTAAATGCAAATAACTTCATTTGGACACTCCCACACCTAGACCATAGTGGACCTCCAAAGGCTTGAGCAAGAAGATTCCTAGGTATGCCAACACAGGAGCACCAGGGGTCTTTTTCCAGACCTCTCTTCTTCTCCACCAATTCTCTGGTGGTGGCTCACAAGGCAGTCCTGGTGTCACGGTTGGCTTAGGTGAATGAAACACACAACACAGGTACAGGTGAATTTTAACCAGTTTATTTAAAAACAATGTGCAAGAGCAAAACATTTCCCCAACCTTGTTAGGAACAGGTGTGAGGACAGTGCACAGTCCACTACCCAGGAGCTGACACTGAGCTGTCACCTGTGACCACCGATTGCCAAGGTAATAAGGAATATAGAACCAGACTCTGATTATATCAAGTGGAATGAGCGGAAACCTGGAGAGCCAGGAATCCAGGAAACAGTGGTGAAACCGGGTCACAGATAGGAAATAACCTTGGGATGATACAAGCCTGGGAATGCTAGGAGCATAGAGTGCTAGGCAGTCCCTGAGAAGAGACAGCTCTGATGCTGCTGAGCCTAAGGCAGCTGGCAACAATACCAGGGAGGTAAATGTCGCGCTAGGCTGTATGGAGCGAGAGGCCTCAGAGGCCGATAGTGACAGAGTCAGACAGTATCGGGGTAAGCACGGAGTAGAGGCAGTTGAGCGGAAGGCAGCTTGCAACAATACCAGAGAGGTAATGTCGCGCTAGGTTGTATGGAGCGAGAGGCCTCAGAAGCCGATAATGACAAATCGTAAACAGTAACGGGCGTAAGCATGGAGCGTATAGTCAGACAAAGCCACAGTGATATACCGGATCAGGTAGTCAGCCACAACCGGGGTCTGATCAGAATGGGTAGTCAGACAAGCCAGGGTCATACATGAATCAGGTAGTCAGACAGGGCCACTGGTCAGATACCGGAGAGGATAGACCGACAAAGCCAGAGATCGAACCAGAAGATACACAGAAGCCAAGCTTGGGTCAAACGAGAGCAACATAAGAGTAACGCACAGATACACCACGAAATGGCAACTAAGCCCGGTTCTCAGGCCATATATAAGGCCACAACAGGAGGCGGAACAAAATCGGCCAATTAGTGCTGAATGCTACAAAACAGCGAGCAGGACGTCAAAGACGCGCCAGCACCATAGAGGCCATGCAGAAGGCTGCAGCACTTGGCAATGCCTGCATCTTGTCAGCCAAAGGTGACAGGACCGGAAACATAACAAGCAGGTAATAATCATGGGCACCGTGATACCTGGCTACATCATCAATCAGTGGTTGGCCATTAAATAAGAAATAAATAATTTTCCATGTTTATAAAGTATGTGATAAGCTATTTATGTGTGTCTGCAAGAATGTTTAGCACTGCAGTGGCTTATAAATCAGATAAGATTGCCAGCTGATTTTATAGGGTAATTCAGATGCCTCTATATAGTACACAGTAGCAATAGAGGAATTTTATATCAGCATCAAAATAAGTTATAGAATAAAGATAAAACAACCCCTATGGATTATATGTGCATTGAATAGTCACAGATAATGATTAGCCTTTCAAGTACTGTAAAAAAAAAAAAAAAAAAAAAAGTTAATAGTCATCGTTGACTGTCAGGTTTCTGTTCAAGAAAATACATTCACTTTTTCTTTTATGTTCTTGCAATGAAACCCTTTTGGTAAATTATTAAATGCATGAATGCTAGAAAGATCTCCAATGTTTCGTAATCCGTTGGAGACCTCTCTGATATTCAGGGTTTTAACTCTTTGACTTCCAGAAGGGTACACAAGACATTGATTTGCAATGCTTTGCATACCCCTCTGGCACTCAGAAGATTTATATAGCTTGTTATATTTTGATTTAATTTGGTATGTGCTGTTTTATGTACAGTGAGTGTCTTTCATTTAATGTCCATAATTTCTGTAAATCTGCACTTTTTTTGTATGTTTTTCACAGCGGTATACTTCATTTAAAGGAACAGTGCCTCTTAGCTGGAAAAAAATGACATTTCTGAATAAATACAGCATTGGGGATCTTATCCCCAACACTTGACAAACTAGTAGTATAGTAGTTTTTCAAAATTAATGCAGCTCCAATTAAATCTTTAATTAAATATGTTCAGGGCCCATACAAAGGGCTCTCCAAAGACCTGTTCATTAACAGAACAGTACAAAGGACAACGGGCCACCCACTTAGACTTGAGGAAGGGAGATTTCATCTACAACAGCGGAAGAGTTTCTTTAAGGTAAGGACAATAAAGGTATGGAATTCACTGCCTGAGGAGGTGGTGCTATCGAATACATTAGATGCCTATAAAAAGGACCTGGATACTTATTTAAAAGAGAAGAACATAGAGGCCTATGTACGTTACTATTGGGATTAATATTTAGTTAGTTCTTGTTGCCATTTGGAATCAAGAAGGAATTTTTTTCCTCCCAGTCAAGGCAGAATTTGAAATTGCTGTATTGAGGTGGTTCTTTTGGATAAACAGGAACAGGAAAAGGGATGGACTAGATGAACACAAGTCTTTTTTCAACCTAAATTACTCTGTACTATGTATTATAGTTTTTGGGAAATGTATGCGGTATTATCATTCTCTATGATGTCTAGTTCCAGGGTAACTGAATAATAAAGTGTCCCCCTCCCACCCCTTTTATCTAGTGTAAGCTGCCTTCACTCAGATGTGGAATCTGGTCGCTTGACTGGACAGCTTGCAGCGAGGGACAATCTTCTGGCTGTGAGCATAAGGAAAACAATGCCCCCTTGGAGGAGGAGGGCATGTTTTTCCTTATACCAACAGAAGATTGTCCCTCGCTACGATCGATCTGAATGGTCTTGCTGTGCAGTTTTACATAGGTAAAAGGGTCAATAGGGGGACATTTTATGATTCAAGTACTCTAGAATTATACATCGTAGAATGATAATACAGTGGGGCAAAAAAGTATTTAGTCAGCCACCAATTGTGCAAGTTCAGAGCTGTAATTTTCATCATAGGTACACTTCAACTATGAGAGACAGAATGGGGGGAAAGAATACAGGAAATCACATTGTCTGATTTTTAAAGAATTTATTTGCAAATTATGGTGGAAAATAAGTATTTGGTAAATAACAAAAGTTCATATCAATACTTTGTTATATACCCTTTGTTGGCAATGACAGAGGTCAAACGTTTTCTGTAAGTCTTCACAAGGTTTTCACACACTGTTGCTGGTATTTTGGACCGTTCCTCCATGCAGATCTCCTCTAGAGCAGTGATGTTTTGGGGCTGTCGCTGGGCAACACAGACTTTCAACTCCCTCCAAAGGTTTTCTATGGGGTTGAGATCTGGAGACTGGCTAGGCCACTCCTGGGCCTTGAAATCCTTCTTACGAAGCTACTCCTTCTTTGCCCGGGCGGTGTGTTTGGGATCATTGTCATGCTGAAAGACCAAGCCACGTTTCATCTTCAATGCCCTTGCTGATGGAAGGTGGTTTTCACTCAAAATCTCACGATACATGGCCCCATTCATTCTTTCCTTTACACGGATCAGTCGTCCTGGTCCCTTTGCAGAAAAACAGCCCCAAAGCATGATGTTTCCACCCCCATGCTTCACCGTAGGTATGGTGTTCTTTGGATACAACTCAGCATTCTTTCTCCTCCAAACACGACGAGTTGAGTTTTTACCAAAAAGTTCTACTTTGGTTTCATCTGACCATATGACATTCGCCTAATCCTCTTCTGGATCATCCAAATGCTCTCTAGCAAAGTTCAGACGGGCCCGGACATGTACTGGCTTAAGCAGGGGGACACATCTGGCACTGCATGATTTGAGTCCCTGGCAGCGTAGTGTGTTACTGATGGTAGCCTTTGTTACTTTGGTCCCAGCTCTCTGCAGGTCATTCACTAGGTCCCCCCGTGTGGTTCTGGGATTTTTGCTCACCGTTCTTGTGATCATTTTGACACCACCGGGTGAGATCTTGCGTGGAGCCCCAGATCAAGGGAGATTATCAGCGGTCTTGTATGTCTTCCATTTACGAATAATTGCTCCCACAGTTGATTTCTTCACACCAAGTTGCTTGCCTATTGCAGATTCAGTCTTCCCAGCTTGGTGCAGGTCTACAATTTTGTTTCTGGTGTCCTTCGACAGCTCTTTGGTCTTGGCCATAGTGGAGTTTGGAGTGTGACTGTTTGAGATTGTGGACAGGTGTCTTTTATTCTGATAACAAGTTCAAACAGGTGCCATTAATACAGGTAACGAGTGGAGGACAGAGGAGACTCTTAAAGAAGAAGTTACAGGTCTGTGAGAGCCAGAAATCTTGCATGTTTGTAGGTGACCAAGTACTTATTTTACCGAGGCATTTACCAATGAATTCATTAGAAATCCTACAATGTGATTTCCTGTATTCTTTCCCCCATTCTGTCTCTCATAGTTGAAGTGTACCTATGATGAAAATTACCGGCCTCTCTCATCTTTTCAAGTGGGAGAGCTTGCACAATTGGTGGCTGACTAAATACTTTTTTGCCCCACTGTAATAATGATCTACATGGCCAAAGACTATAAAGAATAATCAGAGCTGCATTTATTTTGAAACATTACCATCCTGTTACGTTTGTATACTTAACTAGTTTTAAAGCCCGTGTACACGGGCTACAGTGCCACCCAGCAACCTCGGCTGGTGGTCGGAGCCTCTCTTCTCACTGGCGATGCTGCAGTCATGCGCATTACTGACTGCCCGAAACACGCCGTGGCTGATACGGAGTGGGGAGCTCCGAATTCAGACCATACTCCTCTCTCTGCACCTCCCAGGAAGGTGTGCAGAGAGGACTCCAGTCTGAATTTGGAGCACCCCGCTCCATATCAGCCATGGCGCATTTGGACAGTCAATATGGCACCTGCCTGTAGAGCGGGCAGTCTCTACTGTGCATGTTAGCTTCTGACAAACATCTTAACTAATTATAATATTGGATTACTGGGTCTCTGGGGACATAGGCTGATTCTCAGAGCTCAGTGAGTTCCCTTGTAGCTCTGGCTACTTCACTGCCAGTCCCATGTTCCAGTTCTATGAAGCCCTGCCCACACTCTCACCCCTAGAATTTAGTGGACCTTTTGGTGGCTTAGAACAAGAAAATTCCCAAGTATGCTTTAAGGGGCGTCTGCACTAAATATGAGCAATTCTGAAGCAAACCAACTGCAATGCAAATTCCTCAAGTTGCCATTGGTTTAAACAGAGCTTTTATCCTTCATGAATGTTACCTTGGTCTCCAATGCAAGGTGTTGATGACCTGTTTATGTATATAAGGAGTTATAAGCCTCTTTAAATCAATGAAAGCGAATTATCCCCTGTGGTGTAATTGGCTTATAGGACCAATTCCATAAAACAAATGAGAAGCCATTCTGGAACAAACCAACTACACTGTAGGGGGGGACAAATAAAACTCCCTGATAATTTAACAAGTTGAGTGACAGAAGGCTATGTAGTTTATTGCTGTGCAATGCGTTGAGTATCCCTGTAGTAGTCAAAGGGTTAAATGTGGCTTTTAACCCTTTGAACGTTAGAAAGCTTTCTGACGCGTTGCAAAGTAATGGAATGGAGACCTCTCTAGAATCCAAGGGGTTAAAAAACCCTTTTTCACCCTTTGAGTGCAAGAGGGCATATCGAACACATTTCAACACACTCAAAGGGTTAAGTTGTTGGGCATTTGGGGGGAGTTTTTCTCTCCCCTGAAGAGCACTAAATGGCTGGAAAACTAAGCCTTTGCAAGCACTGAGTTAGAGGCGAATTTTAACCCCTTAAGGACCGTGCAAGGCGCCAGGACTATCCCTGTATTTTTACAGTACGTCAGGTACTTTTTACTTACAGCAGGTTCTGAAACTGACCATTCCAAGACTGGATTGGTCTCCCTCATACCTTCGCTCGGAGCTCCGGTACACGTAACAGGTCACGTGTACTGGCACGTCAGCAAGGATCAAAGTAGTCCGTAAGGGAAGGTAACTTCCCTGGACCTCTGGTCCTTAAAGCGGAACTACCACCCAATAAGAACATTGCCCCACATAATTGCCCATCTGGCGACTAGCTGCTCAGTAGCGCTAGTCGGCAGAATTATTACCAGATTAAAGATAATTCGCTATTCTTCCTGGACTGACAGCAGGACGGAGCACCATCTTGCCATAGTGACATCTGCACGCCTGAGCTGTCAGTCCCTATGGAGCCGAACAGCTCCTAGCAGCGCCTCCTAGACCTGGCTGGTACTGACAGCGCAGGTGCGTGGACATCAATATCGCAAGATGTCCACACTCCATCCTGCTGTCAGTCCGGGAAGAATAGTGAATTCTCTTTAATCTGTTAATAATTCTGGCCTCTAGCGCTACTGAGCAGCTAGTCGCCAGATGGGCAATTATGTGGGGCAATTTTTTTATTGGGTGGTAGTTCCACTTTAAGGGGTTATGTAGATGAAAATTTGGGGGGATAATGGATCCATATAGAATGCTGTATAAATCATGAATAATAAGTACTGCAACCAATAAAAAAAAAAAAATCTGGATTCGGCAAAACTAATGCAGCCGTGAAAATTTTGCAACATAAAATAAAAATAAAAAAAACCCAAAAGAGCATGAACATAATGGGTACAAAAGAAGAAGAATGGTTATAAAACAAATAATATAAGATACACATTGGACTCCAGAGAGAAAAAGATGCCTATGAAAAAAAAGATGGAAACATGAATAGAAGATAAATGGATTATATTATAACTATAATGTACTCCCCAATCGACTATAATAAAAGATGTAAAAACACTGAGTACTTCTAGTGACATGTATATTGTATGGATCCCTGAACAATGAGCCTGGTAGGTGGTTATTTGCTGTTTAGAGGTATTTTATCATAGATTACATTTTTTATGGCTGTTAAGAGATGAATCCTCCTTCTGCAGATGGAGATGAATTTTGGAAATGCTTCTAGAGATTCCAGTATAATTCAATATGCCATTTCTTTTATCTGCTTGCGTCTCTATGCCAAGCGTTTGTCTTTTTTCCGAGGACTGAATCTTGTATGGTGTGGCTGCTGTGCTATGAAAGTAGTGCAGTTGTGGATCAGGAATCTAATCCAAATGAATATAGTTCACAATGATTTAAAGGAGCAGTAACCTTTTGTTGTGAAAAACTGTAGGGCTTTTCCTGCTGAGTAAGACAAGGATACTCCCAATGCTGGGTGATGTGTCCTTTGAAAGGTATTACTGTTTGTACTGTTGTTTTTTTTTACATTAGTAGTGTACTCTAGTGACCAAATTTCAGGTAATTTGCTGCATCTCTAGGACCCACTTAAAGATATACAAATGGAGAAATTAGTGTTGGTGGCCTAGCTGAATTCAGTATTTTACGTAAGAAGAATTTCTCTGATCCTGTCATGGCTACCATGCTAGCCAGTTTCCTCCAAGGCATATCACATGTATGTTGTACCAGTTCAATTCAATTGAAAAAGAAAAAAACACTGGTTCAAGTCCCGTGCAGGGGGGTCCCTCTTAGATTCTCTGTTCAGGGGATTCCCTGTCCTCTTTGTCTTCTGTTTCTTGGCTTTATCTTGGCTTTTCTATAAGTCAAATTGAGCATGTCTCGGTAGGGTGAAGTGGTGCAGGCTGGGAGACTCTGCCTCAGTTCTTTTTACAAGTTCCCTGCCCCTACAAGTGGGGACTTCACCCCATGGTTCCTAAGAGAAAATGATTCATAAGTAAATATACAGAAATCCCCTTTTACTTTGGACATCAACCTCAGTGCACTGCTAGACAAACCCTACAGACTAAAAGGCAAACTTCAGTTATGGTGTCCCAAGTGTTCAAAGGAAATCAATAACTGGAAAACAATGTGCTGAACACCCCACCCCTTGCACTCAAAAGATTAAGGTGCATAGAACTTTGCTACTCGAAAACTGCAAACAAAAATAATTATTAATTAGTAATAATAAGACTTTATGCTGCATCATTGAAAGTAAGTTAATTGGGTATGGGCTGTGGTGAATTATTGATATTATTTAGCTAGACTTTAATTAATTTTACAGTGTTGTACAATTTGCGGACTTTCTTGCTGATACTATGGTTGAAGCTTAAAATCTAGAATGAAATTTGTATCAGCAAATATGTTTGGAACAAACCAGGAAAATAAAACACGGTAACAATGGCTACATTTAAATGTTGTCACATGTTCTAAACCATTGACAGGTAACCAGAATCAGAGTAAGTTGTTCTGTAATGTAATTATTTATTTATTTACGCACAAAAACACACATGTACACACAAACACACACCCTCTCAAACATGCCTATATACCAATACACATACATATATGCACACAAACATATATACACATACACACTTACAAGCACACACACACAGCCATGCCTATATACAAATACACACACACACACATATATGCACACAAACATATATACATATACACACTTACAAGCACACACACAGATATGCCTATATACAAATACACACACACATATATGCACACAAACATATATACACATACACACTTACAAGCACACACACAGATCTGCCTATATACAAATACACACACACATATATGCACACAAACATATATACACATACACACTTACAAGCACACACACAGATCTGCCTATATACAAATACAAACACACATACATATATGCACACAAACATATATACACATACACACTTACAAGCACACACACAGACCTGCCTATATACAAATACACGCACACATATATGCACACAAACATACATACACATACACACTTACAAGAACACACACAGACATGCCTATATACAAAAACACGCACACATATATGCACACAAACATATATACACATACACAATTACAAGCACACACACAGACATGCCTATATACAAATACATGCACACATATATGCACACAAACATATATACACATACACACTTACAAGCACACACACACAAACATGCCTATATACAAATACACACACACATATATGCACACAAACATATATACACATACACACTTACAAGCACACACACAGACATGCCTATATACAAATACACACACACATATATGCACACAAACATATATACACATACACACTTACAAGCACACACAGACATGCCTATATACAAATACACACACACATATATGCACACAAACATATATACACATACACACTTACAAGCACACACAGACATGCAAATATACAAATACACACACACAAACATATATGCACACAGACATGTACACACATATACATGCACACACATGCATACACACATAATATCGGGCTTTTCTTTTTGAGTAAAACATTTATTTTGTAATGTCATTTGGAGTCCAGAACACATTTGTTTTTTTATAACACGCTCTATGAGACATTGACTACTGCTGTCCATATTACATGATAGGAACAGCACCAATTGGTGACTAGAATAGAAAAGTACAGCTTAAAGGTGGAACTATCCCTCCGAATAAAGTGCCCACCAAATAATTATTGATATAGCGATAAGCATAAAAATAATAGTATTACTGTATATAGAATAAGTCCAGAGTTCTTAAAGGGGTAGTAATGTTTCATAATAAAAGCATCTCTAATTAATCATCACAGTATTTGGACTTTGGAGAGTGCTATTTCAATTCTGTCAGACTTGTAGTTCAAGAGTAATTCAATGATAAAGTATCCCCCTCTCGCCCTGATGTAACACTGCTCAGCCAGAGCAGAAGGGAGGTGCCCTGGTAGACTGCAGAGAGGGACAATCTTCAATTAAGAAACTTGTCAAGGGGGGCAGGGCCTTCATTGTTCTCACAGGGAGAAGATTGTCCCCTGCTGTTATCTGTCTGGTCTATGGACTGGATTCCACATCTGAGAAGAGATGGCTTACACCAGGTAAAAGGGACTGGAGGGGAAACTTTGCTTGTGAATATCTCTCAAACCATAAAGGTTTGAGAGATAAGACTTATATCGTTCTTCATGTGTTTTTAATGCCTACAAAATAAAATAAAGATAAAACAAAGTATTACTATCCCTTTAAGAAATCCTTCTTGATCTGAGACTGACCGTCAGGCTTCTTGCTTTAGAGGCATCTGCGTGCCAGCGCCGTCAGTCACTTCCTGTACCTTAAGGTACAATGCTAGTCCTCCTCACCAATCCTGGAGGAGACCGGGACGGAAAGCACAGACGCACAGATGGCAGGATGTCTGAGCTGATACCTGCCCATCAGTCTCAGATCAAGTACGATTTCTTAATAACTCTGGACTTATTCTGTATAATACTATTATTTCTATGCTTATCGCTATATCAATAATTATTTGTGGGGCACTTTATTTTGAGGGATAGTTCTGCTTTAATATAAAATAAAGTCTGTAATAATGTTTGAATAAAAAACATTCCCATCAGCTGCAGTACCTTTGTTTTCCTCAATAGGAAAAGCCCTGTAACATACATAGCTTCCCCATACACATTTTAGTCATAGGATAGAAAAGTATCCTTAGAAATAAACATAACATATCCTACTTTTTCTTGTGTTAGATATTTAGATATCTCTATGTTAAATCTTCAGAAGGATGTTCATTTAAGAAGCAATGGACTGTAAAAGAGATCACACTGTGCAGTATGTAAATACATACTATATATGCAGTCAGTTTTACAGACAGTCTACATTCCTGAAAAACCAGAACCAACTGACAATGGTCTATCTTCACAGGGGAGAAGAGGAGCAATTCTGAGACAAGCCACCTGGACTATTGGGGACAAATAAACTTACACATTGAATGAAAATAAGTGTTAAATACTTGAATGCATTGGAGACATTTCTTACAATCAAGAGGGTCAAAGGTCCGGATTAAATCAATAGGAACATTCATGGGGCTAGAGGGGAATTTAGACCAGTTTCCACTCTAAAAAAAGACAAGTGATTCTTACAAGCCATGCTGGCTATTGAAGTACATTGCTTGTTGTCAGGACACTGAAGATATAACACAAGATAGATAGATAGACAGACAAGCAGACAGACAGACAGATAGATAGACAGACAAGCAGATAGATAGAGAGACAGATAGAGAGAGAGAGAGAGCGAGATAGATAGATAGATAGATAGATAGATAGATAGATAGATAGATAGATAGTTTAGATATACAGACAGACAGATATATATATATATATATATAGAGAGAGATAGAGAGATAGATAGATAGATAGATAGATAGATAGATAGATAGACAGACAGACAGACAGACAGACAGACAGACAGATAGATAGATAGATAGATAGATAGATAGATAGATAGACAGACCTATTAAAGACACCTAATGTAAAATCTGTTAAACCAGTGGTTCTCTGCCAGGGTGACAAAAATGTTTGGTGTACTGCAGACATCCACTTAACTCTTTCATGCCAGGCAGGTATACAACACATTGCCTTGAAATATCTTGGATACCTCTCTGACACTCAAATGGTTAAAGTGCCCCTCCCTTTCCATAAAGACTTTGACAAAAATGTGAATGATGAGCTTCAAATATATATTTATTGAAATTTTATGCAAAATATGTTTCTTTTTGTTATTCTGATTGTGACGCCTAAAAATAATGATATATGTATGGATGTGTACCTATCATGACTCCATGACAAATACCCCATAAAATATTAGGTATACCCCACTGTATGGACTCTCACTAGATGCATTAATAGCATAGTGTTTAGTGATATTGGTCCAGCACCCAAACTAATTAGCATAAAGTGCCACACTCTGACCCCAACAAATAGATCTTAATTTCTCAAACCATTTTATATTACAAGCAAATGATTAGTACAACATATAGGTGGTTTTAAATTCTCTTTTAATGTAAGTCATCGTATCTTACGGTGGCAAGTCCACTTTAAATTTAAAGGGATCTTTTAGTCTTTTTGTGTGGGTATGGCCAGCACAGTTGAGGCACCCCTAAAACTTTGGCGCTCAAGAAAGTTGCCTACTCTGCCTATTAGGAAATCTGGCCCTGACCCAAGGGGAGAAATAAAAATCCCCATCAATTTAAGTGGGACTTTTAAACCTCTTAAATGGTATAGGGGTCTCATGTATTGGACACCTCTAGCATTCATGGGATTGCAAGATCCTTTTATTCTCTGGGGATATGGGGAATTTTTGCCCTGAAGTCAGTCTCTTTCTTCCTTGTTCATCATAGTCTTCAGTGGGACTGTTCAAAATATGTGTGTATGTGTGTTTAGCCTAACACCCCTGCCCCATTGCTATGTTCCATTCCTAACAGGTGTGTAAGTGAAAATGACAGAAGGTCAAATGAATAGCAATTTTTTTTTTATGAAAACCTAAACATTATAGGGCTTTTTCCTGCAGATTAAAACAAATGTACTGCCACCGCTGTCTGTTGTTTTATTACAATGTTATAAACATTCAGGAAGCGAGTAAAAGTGCCATTACTTCCAGAAAAGTCAGACTGTCAGGGGTGACTCAGTAGTTTCTATCACGTTCTATGGAAAATTGTTTGTCAGTGACTCACCTCTCCTATTTAATAACTAATAGAAATCTGATTACTTGAAGGCAACGTTAATGTAAAAAGAAATAATTAAACTTTAATAACTCTGGAAAGATGATTTTCCCAGCAGTTGGAGTATCCATGTTTTACATAGCTGTAAAAACTGCAATATATGTTTGTTGGTTTTTTTCATTCAAAATGTACTGCTGTTTTTCCTTGTGCTTCTAATCACAGCTGCACAGACATTCCTTGGGTTTTTGATCACAGCTGCACAGGCAGTGTATCAATTCTGGCTCTCTCTGCACTGCTAGAGTGATACATTGTGTATATCAAATGCTTTGTAAAAAAAAATGTATCATTTTCACCTCATCAAAAAAAGCCAGAAGTGATATTTTTTCAGTATAGCAGGATTGCTGGTTGTTTAAATCGGCCTATGGGCCAGATACAGCCTGCTGGCCATATTTTGCCAATATCTGTCCTAGAACATATGACTGTAGTGCATATAGGTGCAAACATGTTGTCACTGATGCTTTAATGCCAGCAAACCCAGATGGTTACTGTATTAGAATGTATTAAAAAGTAAAACAAGGCACAGTGGGCCATTAAACTTCCCCAATGCCCTCTTCATGATGTAAGCGGTGTTCAGGGGAAAATTGTCTGCATATGTAGCTTAGTAAATTGGCATTAGTAAAGGTGTAGCACTAAGAACATGCTCCTAGCACCTATTATAGTATGGACTTGTAGTAGTACATCCCCCTAAGGTGTTTCAGCAAACCCAGGTAATCAAAAAAGAATATTTTTTTAGAGTTAGTTTACTCTTTATACAGAAGAGATCAGAATGTGTCCTTTATTGAGTAAAGGGTGAAATTGGTGAAATAAGTATTACATATCGATTTTAACTACATGCTCAAAGAAAATGCAAAAGCCAATATTTGTTTCACTTTATAACATAACATTTTCAATGAGCTCTATATTTCCTACATATCAGAGAAAGTTGCAGAAGAAGCTAAGAGATCAGAGATTACTAACACTGACTCTGGCAATTTGCAATTGATTTCATTCCTGCAGCATCTGTAAAAGTGGTTTGTTTATCACCTTTGGATATGTCTTTCTATGGCAACCTGCAGACATTTTTTGATTGAAGATACAGTATATATGTATTTGTGCGAGTGCGTTTGTTTGTGTGCACGCATTAGTTTGTGTGTGTGTGTGTGTGTGTGTGAGAGAGAGAGACATTCACATACATATTATTAAATTACACTGGTGCTGCAGAGATTTATTCAAAAGTTATTACAGTGTAAACAGTAGCAGAGCCAGAAGGTGTTCCAAAGGCATTTTTGTTACAGTGCCCCATGGGAGAGACATTGAGTCATAAACTATGGATCTCAATAGTTAGTAATAGAAACTGCACCATCTGTTGTCCATAATAAACATTCAACTGTAAAAAATAAAAAAAATATTTTGAGCTGAAATAACTTATGAATAAAAATATCCTAGCAGTGTGAGTTCCTCTGAGCAAGTTTATATTAATGAATGAATTAATTAATTAATTACATTGATATTATTTATATACAGCATTGAGAGACCACCTAAGATTCCCACAGTAGGGTGGATTATTGATCCCTGTACACAGAGCCGGATTAACACTCCACGGGGCCCTAGGCAAGGTACCAATTTGTGCCCCCCCTCCACCAAGATAGTAGGACAAAAATAAAACCTTTTAATATATACTTTATATATAAGTGGCAGCATCGGTGAGAGTAATTCATTATGGACAAGAGAAAGAGAATAGGATGCACTCATCAAGTGCTAGATTATGGTCATCCAAAACTGTTGAGCACCCAAATAGACCCGTTCAGTCACCAAGCCCTAAATGTACTAGTCAGAGAGCAAATTTAATACCTAACTTTCAATAGAAAGTTATTTTAAAAAGGTATACAGTAGTCTGCTGGATTTATTTACAACAGAGTTTTATTAACAGTAACAAGCTTTCGATTATCTGCCACATTGAAGGGGTTAAAATGTTTACTGTTAAGCCGCAACTCTATAATCACCTTCCTTACTAATTAAATGAAAATGGTAGCGATCTAAAGTGATTTCACACGCAGACACAAACCATCTCGCGTACACCATCTCACACACACACACCATCTCACCCACACACACACACCATCTCACACACACACACACACCATCTCACCCACACACACACACCATCTCACACACACACACCATCTCACACACACACACCATCTCACACACACACACACACACACACACACACACACCATCTCACCCACACACCATCTCACACACCTCACATACACCATTTCACACACACACACACACCATCTCACACACACACACACACCATCTCACACACACATACAGACACACACCATCTCACACACAGACAGTATGTACATTCAGTGAGACTTTGGGGAATTCTTGTGTTCTTGGTGCAGTTAGTTTTCCCCACAATTGCTCCACTATTGTTTTGTGCTTGTGGCCTTATGGGTAAGGCCTTTAGATGTGAAGTATTCATTAGCACACAAAGATATGTTCTCAGAAAACGCTAAGTGAAGATATCTGTCTCTATGTCACTGTTATTCATTTGGGATTTAATAATGTGAAAATTTTTCTCCTGTTTATCTTAATCCCCCCATATCTTCCCTAACTCTTCACTCACTCTGTCAACTCGTATAAACCGTGGGCTGGAAATTAGATTTTTTTTCTTACATTGTCTGAGAAAAGAAGAGTCTGGCCCCTACCCTGTGCGCGTGCGGCTGGCTGTATCAGTGGCGATCCATGACGCCAGTGTGGGTGCCAAACAGAAAAGTTGCCTCCAAATAGAGAAAGCAGGCGGGAGCTCTTCTATTTAATAGCTCCGCCGCCGCGTGACTAGTGCTGTGCATCCCTCCCCTATGCGCATGTGCCGGGAGAACAGGAAGTCCTGACACATGCGCACAATTTTGAGCCACATTGTAGGCGAGTGCGGCCGGAGTACAGTTGGGGGGGCAGGGAGGAGGTTTCCACCGGGCCCCCTCATTTGACCGGGCCCTAGGCAGGCGCCTTGTGCACCTTGCCTATAATCCGGCTCTGCCTGTACACTCTGAAACCACTCAGTAGGGTGTATATTCTAGTCAACAAGCTCACTTGCACTGCATACGTCTCTTCCATTGGATGATATAACTCTTGTCTTCTATGAACACGTAGTGGCCCCATCTCTTTTTCTGCTGTTCTTATATGTTATTCTATGGAGCTTATGCACTTCATGTCTCAAGTTGCAGTGCATAGCCTCATAGCATAACATAGGATTTGGAGAGTTCCTCTTTATCACACCTTAGTGCAGGGTTGGGTAACTTGAGGATTTCCAGCTGTTGTCAGACTATATATTCCGTCAGGTATAGATGCACTTGATGCAAATGTAATCCTACCTCTGTATAAATCCTTGGCAAGGCCTCAGCTAGAATATGGAGTGTGTTTACATTATAGAAGAGATGTCTAAGTGGTGATATGATTGCGCTTTGACTAAAGGCAGGGTTTTTTTTTTACAGTAAGGGTGGTAAAGCTATGGAATTCTTTGACTCAGCATGCTGTGCTTGTAGATACTGAAACTGTTTTCAGAAAAGTACAGCACAGAACAATATTAAGAATTATAACAGTTGGCTTCAAAGCAGATAGGTTGTTGATCCAGGTAACTATCTGACTGCCATTTGGAGTCAGGACGGAATTTGTTTACCCACTTGGGCTTAACTGGATCAGCAGGGTGGTTTGGCATGGGCTGGACTTGATGGATATCTTTTTTCAGCCTAATCAGCCGTTGGCTTCACATTGTCCATCTTTGCCTTAGTGCATCATCTCCCAGCTGCTGGGGATGCCATTGGCTGGAAATTATGGGAATTGTAGTGTCCTGTAGCTGGAGCTTTAAATGTTGACTACCCCTGTTCTAGATAACTGAAATAATGTATAAAATAATAGCAAAGGTAATGTTCCTTTCTGCTTCAGATTTTCAGTCCTTGAAAAATTTTACTGACTGGCAGTTTTCAGGATGCTCTTTTTGGAAGAGGCTCAGATTCACATGTTTTTGAGGCTCCAGACAGGACAGGTTTTCTCTATTATCCACAGAAATCTAGTCCAGAAGTTAAACATAAGAGGAAGCCTAAATAAGTGGGGTGAAGTGGGGTGAAGAAAAGTGGTATGAGTATGGGGCAAACCAGGTACGTCATAGGGAACACACAGACAGATACAAGGAAAAGAGTAGCATTTCTGGCTCAAACCAACTGCACCACAGGGAACAAATAAAACATCCCAAAATTCTCATTGAATTATTGGTGCTTTTAACCCCTTCAACGCTCAAAGGGCATAATATTGTGAAACAATGCATTCAGCAGTTTTCAAGTCCCATTTAAATCCATTGGAATTATGTCATAATTTAAAGGGTAAAAAATCCCATGTAAATTAGCTGATATTGTTATTTTTCCAGTGGCGCATTTGGTCTGTCCTAAAATTGCTCTTTTTGTAGTTTATACACATGGGGGTTATGTACTAAGGATTAATAAAGAGGTGATAACACATAGATAACTTCTCCAGTTCCTATGTTATTCTATGGAGCCTATGCAATAAGATCTCTGAAGCTGAAGAACTCATAGTGCATAGGCTCCATAGAATAACATAGGAATTGGGGAAGTGATATCACTGGGGAAGTCATCTCCACTTTATCATCTCTTTATTACACCTTAGTGTAAAACCCCCATTGACTTATGTGCTATCAAAATAACAATATGATTAGATGGGTGCCTGTAAGTGGGTGCAATGCATTGGATACCTCTCTGGCACTGTGAGAGTTAAAGGGTTAGTAATGGCATATATAAATATAAAAAAAATATTGTAGATATTAAAAAAAGAAATCCATTGATGGCAGTCCGAGTGAGAAATATAATGTTTTAATGTTCCCCCTGCCTCCCCTTTCCCTGATGTCTGCTGTAAAGCTGACAGAAGGAGATTCGTGCTGGTCGACTCAAGGCAGCTCTTTAGCAGAGCAGAGATAGTGCTATGTAGGAAGAAATACTTCACTGGAACCGCCTACAAAGTGTGCTTGGTTTGCAAGCACACTTTGTAGACCGTTCCAATGAAGTATTTCTTTTTACATAGCACTATCTCTGCTCTGCTGAAGAGCCGTTGGCCGGTCCCGGGACCAGGATCTTCTTCTGTCGGCTAGATGCTGATATCAGTGAAAGGGGCGGGAGGGGAAAACTTTATCACCTTATATCTCTCAAACCATAAAGGTTTGAGAGATCGGACTGTCATCAATGGATTTATTTTTTCAATATCTACAATAATACTTTTTTATTTATATATGCCATTACTAACCCTTTAAAGGGATAGTGATGTTTCATAATAAAAGCAGCTCTAATTAATCATCATAGTATTTGGGCCTTGGAGAGTGTTATTTCAATTCTGTCAGAGTTGTAGTTCAAGAGTAACTGAATGATAAAGTATCCCCAGTGATGTAACACAGCTCAGCTCAGAGCAGCAGGGTGGTGTCTAAGTGGATTACAGAGAGGGACAATCTTCAATTAAGATCAGGGAAAAAAGCTGAAAAACCTGTCAAGCGGGGCAGGGTTTCCATTGCTCTCACAGTAAGAAGATTGTCTCTTGCTGTTATCTGTCTGGTCAAGCAACCAGATTTCACATCTGAGGTGAGCAATTTTACACTAGGTAAAAGGGGCGGGAGGGGGATACTTTATCATTCAATTACTCTTGAACTACAACTCTGACAGTATTGGAGCTGCTTTTATTATGAAACATTACTATCTCTTTAAGCCAAGCCAGCTGGTACTATATGCCTGCATTTGACACAGTTTAAATTAACAGTAGTCGTTTGTTTTGGCTTTACATAATCTGCAAGTATGTAATACGTACACTTAAATTACTTTTCTATTTATTTATTCTTTTTCCATCATCACATATTTTGTGTTTTTAGACTTTTATGTCCCTGACAGCGAGCTACCTGGGTCTCCAGAGAGGGTTCTGCCCATGAAAGCAGGATGTGATACAAGGTTACAATCTCTCTGCAGCACTGAATGCTCTATGCGCTTTCAGTTGTGCAATGTTTTTATAAACTGTATTGCTAAACCTGCTTTCATGTTCCCTGACTGACAGCTCTTTGCGAAAAGATCCAGGTAGCTCATTGCCAAAGATGTAAAAGTGCAGAAAAAAGTATAGTCAATTTGACTGTAAATATTATGTACTTTTACAACATATAAAATTAGAATAAGGGGTTACTATTCCTTTAACCCCTGAGGGCAGTGCAGTGCATTGCTTCATAATGCACTGCATGTCCCTTGGTTCTCAAGGAGTTAACCCTTTGAGTGCCAGAGGGGTACAGAAAGCATTGCTTTGCAATGCATTCCATACCCCTCGGGCACTCAAAGGGTTAAGACAAATATATGCCTTCAAAAGGCGAAAATAAAATCTCAAAAAATGCCACTTATTGTAGACCTTAGAGATTTTCACACAAATGAGAATCTTGAGATTGATGTCATTAATCAACATGATAGTAAAATGGTCACAATAATAAATCAGGATTCTAGGGATTTAAATATCTCAGCCTTGCTAGAATTAAGAGCCATGATGCATCTGTCATGAAATGAAAACAATACCCTAGGTTGGTATAAGCAGCCAAATAGGTGTCCTCCAGGCAGCAGTCGGATATATCTATATACCATTTACTTATCTGTTTTTTATCGTTTTTATGCAGTCTGCTGTTTAACCATTTAAAGGGATAGTAATACGTAAAAATTACTAATTCCAATATTGCTACAATGCTGACTTCAGGGAAAGTGGAGGGAGGGGGGGACTTTGCAAGTACATATCTCTCAAACCATAAAGGTTTGAGAGATGTCACTGGGGGCAATTAATTTCTTTTTTTAGTGCTACAATATTGGGATTAGTAAATTTTAAGTATTACTATCCCTATAAAGCGGAACTTTTATCTACTATAAAGTCGCCCTGCTATAATTAAGCAGGTAGCAACTATCTTTAGAATATATATTTTACCTTTGTAAAGCAGCCCGTTCTAAAGAAGCCAGTGATTGCAGGAGACCGGAACGCAGGCTACAGAGCAGACATCTTGTCTGCATGCCTGCACTGTCGGTCCCGGTCTCCTGCAAGTAGCATTGCAGAGTACCATATGGTAAAAAGAAGGACTGACGGCGCAGGCATGCAGACTGCGCTATCCTGGCCGTCAGTCTACTACAATGACTGATTTCTTTAGATCGGGCTACTTTTCAAAGGTAAAATATATATTCAGAAGCTAGTCACTACCTGCTTAATTATAGCAGAGCGACTTTATAGCGGATGAAAGATCTGCTTTAAAGGGATAGTAATACTTCATTATTACTATCCCCCATGTTGTAGCCCTTAAAATTCTGAATTCAACGATACCAGCGGCATCTTTCAAACCTTTATGGTTTGAGAGATATCCACTTTCAAAGTTTCTATCTGTCAGCAGGGGAATCTGGTCCCGGGACCGACAGCGGCTCTGCAGCAGTTCTGAGATCTCATTATGGAAATCAAGCACACGTAGAAGACCATTTTAGTGAAGGATTTATGTTTCTATAACACAATCTCAGGACTCCTGCAGTGCCGCCTCTTGCTCACTGACCAGATTCCCCTGCTCTCAGCTAGAACGCTGACGTCAGGGGAAAAGCCAAAAAGAGGGAACTTTGAAAGCGGATATCTCTCAAACCATAAAGGTTTGAGAGATGCTGCTGGTGTCCTTGAATTCAGAATTTTAAGGGCTAAAACATGGAGGATAGTAATAATGAAGTATTACTATCCCTTTAAGGACCACAGTGGTGTGCAGCATACTGATCTCAATGAGTCTGAGATCTCTCTAACATCCAAGGGGTTAAACCCATATGAATCAGTGGAAATTTGGGGAACTTTGATTCTTATTAGGCAGTTTCTTTACCACAAACATGCTTGTAAATACGAGTTTTTAACTCACTGACTGCCAGAGGGGGTGTGCAACTCATTGCTTTAAAAAGCATTGAACACATACCCCCACTGGTGCTCAATGGGTTAACCACTAGTGCATGCTGTATTGTCTGTATATGAGCTCTGACCACCATTCGTTAAAGGTAGGGTGACCACATTTCCATTCTGCCATTCCGGGACATGTGGTCACCCTAGTCCTGCAGCTGAGGCTCCGTGTCAGCCTCAGAAAGATGGTCAGCGCCGGCGGGAGCCTCAGCCGCGGGTCTCACTTGCAGCACCAGCATACCCACTCCACCCCAGCTGTCTCACACACACCAGTACAGCCAGACAATGAAATGTATTTGCTATATGGTCCTCATTGGCTGGCTGGACTGGTGCATGTTGCTCCATTCTGGGACTCTATGTTGTCCCGGTGGGGGGCGACCCAGGATGCGGGACACAGTCCCCCAATAAGGGTCAGTCCTGGGAATTCCGGGACGTGTGGTCACCCTAGTTAAAGGAACACTAATGCCTTCTAATACAAGACATAAGGACAAGTATAAAAAGATCTGATTTCTTTTCTTCCCATAACAAAACCAAATGCTGGCACCATGGCACCAGCATTCAATGATTTTGGGACCACACCTGGCTTTTCTATATTGTGTCACTGTCATTTTACATTGTATCTTATTTATGGTTCATTGTTGCACTTTCTCTGCTTTCACAATCCGGGCCAGAAAGCTCTCTGGAAATATAGTCAGGTAGCTCCCAGTGACAAACATAAACGTAAAAAAAAAAAAAAAAAAAAAGGTGAAGATTAAAATAATAAATACAACATGAGGGCAATGTGACTTTACAGAGTATGCACTTTCAGAGTATGAAAGATCAAAAAAAGAGGTTGACTGTCATTTTAACCCCTTGAAACCTAGAGAGATCTTGCAGTGCGGTGAAGACCTTTTTACCTTCATGGGGTTAAAGGGATAGTAATGTCTTAGATATATAAAAAGTAATATTGTAGAAAATAAAAAAAGAAACCCATCAATGCCACTCCTATCTCTCAAACCTTTATGGTTTGAGAAATAGAACGTTTTAAAGTTCTCCCCTTTCCCTGACATCAGCTGTAAACTGACAGCAGGAGATCCTGGCCCCGGGACCAGCAGGCGGCTCTTTAGCAGTGCCGAAATAGTGTTATTTGAAAAAAAATGTCTTTGGTCCTCCAGAGCACCCCACCCCGAGACTTCGTGGATCACAAGGGGAGAATCTACATCCAGAATTCCTGTTCTTAAGTCACAGTCTATCTGTGGAATGGAATTTTCCACTGGGTTATGTCTTTCCTCAACTTCCTCTAATGACAAGGATCCTGAAAAACAATCATTGGGATAATTAATTTTTAGACATAACGAAGTTAGTTCCTTTTACTCCTGTCTGACTGATGAGATAAAATCGCTAGCTCTGCTTCATTTGTCCACTAAAGATGAATTGTCTTTCCTACTCCACAGAAGATGACTCTCATGACCTTGGGTGTTATGCATTAAAGTGTGATAAAGAGAAGAAAATATTTCCAGTGAGATAAACACTCCAAATTATATGTTATTCTGTATAACCTTATGCACTAAAATGTCTCCAGTTTGAGAAATGTACGTATATAGGTCCAACAGAATAACGTGAGATGTTATCTCTTCTTGCACCCCAGTATTTAAAGGCCGTATGCAAAAATTAAAATCAGAGAAACTGTGGAGCAAAACAATAGAGGGAACAAATGAAAGTTCACATTGATTTAATGTATTGAGTACCACTCTAGCATCCAAGTGTTTAACCCCATAAGGACCAGCGGTCACGGGGTATGTCGTCCTTTAAGGACCAGATAGGGAAGGTCAACGTGCCGCCCCACGTGACTGATCACGTGTGCTGGCACGCTGATCTAGGGACTGAAAAAGATTGCTCCGGTCTTGAAGCGATCAATTTCAGTCCCTGGTATTACTCACCGCACTCCTGCAGGAGCGCGGTGAGTAAAAGTACGCAATGTGCCGGGACCGTCACTGGTCCTTAAGTGCCGGACCAGCGTGATGGTCCGGGTACGTCATCAGACTCAAAGGGGTTAAATGAACTGCATACTCATTTTATATATATTGCCGGGCTTTTCCTTCCGTAAAGGGCTAGTAATGTCTAACTTTAACTAACCCTAATATTGAAGGTATTCAAAAGAGAATCTTACTGTGCCAAGTTGGATCTCTCAAACCTTTATGGTTTGAAAGATATAAGCGCTTAAAGTTCCCCCCTCCTGCTGATGAGCTGTAAACTGTCAGCAGTGGATCTGAGTCGTGCGACTCAGCGGCTTTTTAGCAGAGCTGAACAACAGATACTTCACTGGAACAGTCTACAAAGTGTGCTTGGTTTTCAAGCACACTTTGCAGACCATTCAACTGAAGTACTTGTTTTTCGATAGCACTCATTAACATACCTGGGAACTCTCTGGATTTGCCCCGGAGACTCCGGTTCTGACAGAGCTTTACCGGGTCTCCGGGGCAGAGGCTGATTCCTCCGGATGTGGAGAGTTTCTATTGAAACTCTGCCACATCTGCTTTTTCTCCCGTTGTGCCTCCGTCCCCAGCCTTCTGTGTGACACATTTAACCCTCTGAGTGCTAGAGTGGTATGCATACCTGGGAACTTAACAGGCAGGGCCGCCCGGAGGACAGCCCTGCCAGCGCCGACCGGGGAGTTAAATGACGCAATTCGCGTCATAAAGGGGCGGGGCTTAGTCGTGAGGGGGGGCGGGACTTTTTTTTTTTTTAAAAAGGGGTAAAATATATATGGAATGCGGGTAAGAGGGCGGGGAGTGGGAGGAGTTTTGCCCACCCGGAGATTGAGAGACTGCCCCGGAGACCCGGTAATTACCTGTGAAATCCGGAGTCTCCGGGGCAAAACCGGAGAGTTCCCAGGTATGGTGGTATGGAATTCATTGCTTTGCAATGCATTCCGTACCACTCTGGCACTCATAGGGTTAACTCCCCCCAACACTCGAGTTAAGCCCCGCCCCTTTTTGACGCGATTAGCGTCATTTTTGTTACCCCCTGCTGAACAGAGGACTCCCCTCCGGGTAGCCCTCAACTGAAAGTTCCCAGGTATGCTCATTAAGCTCCGCTGAAGAGCCGCCAGCTGGTCTGGGGCCGGGATCTCATGATGTCAACTACATGTTGACGTCTGGAAAAGGGGAGAGAGGGGGAACTTTAAGCGCTTATATCTCTCAAACCATAAAGGTTTGAGAGATCCAACTTGGCACAGTAATATTATCTTTTGAATATCTTCAATATTAGGGTTAGTTAATGTTAGACATTACTAACCCTTTAAATTCTTCCTCGACTTCCTAGGGTCCCTTTCACATGGGCAACACCCACACCACGATGCTGCTATGGCTATATCACCTATTGTTTAAAGTGCTAGACTGGGCCAACTGTCACCTCGCGTAAACACAGTAAAGATTCAGTAAGACAGGTACACATGTTGGCCTGTTGACCTATGTGTGCTAGCCAGTAGTATTGGCCAGCGTTTGTGTGTACCTTCTCTGCTGTGTCCAGATCAGAGGTGGAACGCAGGAGAGACAAGAGTGAAATAACAAGGAAGACTTCAGGGGGCTGCAACAGTTCTATCTCCCATGTGAAAGAGGCTTTAAACTACATACAATATTTGTATTTTTTTAAAACGATTGCAAATTGCATTTCTTAGAGTTTTCTGAATGGGGCAGTGTTTGCCAGTCAAGTTTTTATTTGCCTTCAGCTCTCTCTGTCTTTATCCAAGAGACAATAAAGATAAGAGCAGAGGAACAATACACAGCTCTGGCTATGCAAACGCTTGCTGATTACTCAGTGTCATTATATTTACAAAGCAAACTTTACCATGGGATTTATAATCCTTATAGTCTCCATATTCAGTTAAATGTGTCATCAAGTCTTCTAGTTCCACAAGAGTAGCTTTGCAATTACAGTGAGTGCCTTCTATGTAACGTCTTTCACATAGGAGACAAAACTATTGTAGCTCCCAAAGACAGTTCTGCCATCCCTGAGTCTGCATTCACCCCTCTCCTGCATTCCACTGCCAGGTGGAACTCATGGAAGGCATGTTTGGTGGCAAGTCCGTGCAAGTGCTAGCCAATAATACTGGCTGTCACCCACATGGGTCAGGCATTCAGTTGAGAGTGTGATGCGGATCATAGCTTTCAATTATGTTATTGTGAAAGATCTTATGGCTTCCTACATAGGCTGCTATGCTGAAATTCCTTACTTAAAGGGGATCTATCACCCCTATACAAGTTAGCCTTAACAGTTAGATTATATAGTGAATAAGTGTAAAACTGTATTCATTTCACTTTTAAAATCTCGATTTGGCTGAAATTGAAGTAATAAATGCTGCCCTGCGCCTACTTCAGCATAGACTGCATGTACCTGCTCTGTACCACAGTCTGTCACTCTGCCTCTGCTCCTCTCCCTCTATCCAGCTTCCTCTGATGACAGAGGCTTTCTGTCTGTAAGCTGGAGCGTTCTCATTGGCAGAGATCAATATCTAGCCAATGAGATTGCTCCAGCTTACATGCAGAAAGCCTCCGTCATTGGAGGAGGCTGGTTAGAGTGAGGGGAGCAGAGGCAGAGCAACAGACTGTGGTTACAGAGCTGGAAACCAGTCTATCCAGAAGTAGGTGCAGGGCAGCATTTATTACTTCAATTTCGGCCAAATAGAGATTTTAAAAATTAAATTAATACAGTTTTACACTTATTCTCTATATACTCTAACTACTAAGGCTAACTTGTATAGGGGTGATAGATCCCCTTTAAATTTTTCTGCCTTCCTGTAGGAGCATTGTTGGACTCCAGTTCCCATCTCCTCTAGATGGCCAGTGGTTGTTTGAGAATGATGGGAGTTGTAGTCCAGCAGCATCTGGAGAAGTGTTTGTTTGAACAACAGTAGCAAACATTTTTATAATTAGGTTGCTAAAGTTTTGTCTATCTGTAATTTGATGGAGAAGGAAACCCCACTCAGTTTGTCTGTCTGTCTGTCTGTCTGTCTATCTATCTATCTATCTATCTATCTATCTATCTATCTATCTGTCTGTCTGTCTATCTAGTCTAGATTCTTGTATGATGAACTCCTACCTTAAAGGGATAGTAATACTTCGTTTTATTTTTATTTTATTTTGTAGGCATTAAAAAACATGAAGAACGATATCAGTCTTATCTCTCAAACCTTTATGGTTTAAGAGATATTCACAAGCAAAGTTTCCCCTTCCCGCCCCTTTTACCTAGTGTAAGCCATCTCTTCTCAGATGTGGAATGCAGTCCATAGACCAGACAGATAACAGCAAGGGACAATATTCTTCCTATCAGAACAATGAAAGCCCTGCCCCCCTTGACAAGTTTTTCAGGTTTTTCCCTTATCTTAATTGAAGATTGTCCCTCTATGCAGTCTACCTGGCACCTCCCTTCTGATCTGGCTGAGCAGTGTTACATCAGAAAAAGGGGCGGGAGGGGGACACTTTGTCATTGAATTACTCTGGAACTACAACTCTGACAGTATTGAAATAACACTCTCCAAAGTCCAAATACTATGATGATTAATTAGAGCTGCTTTTATTATGAAACATTACTATCCCTTTAAGGGTAGGGTACCTTAAGTTAAAGGAATAGTGATATCGCAGTAAAACTTGAGCTCCGATTATTATTTATATTTTTTTTTATATTTTTTGTGCTATACATAGTTATTCACATTTCTGTAGTTCAACCGAAATTGAAGCTGAAAAGGTCCCCTTCCCGCTCCTTTTAGCCACCTCCCGGATGGAAGCAGCGAGGGACAAACTTCAGTCATTAAGTATAAGGAAAACCTTGCTCCCTTGACGAAGGAGGGCAGGATTTTCCTTATGCTTAACGAAGTTTGTCCCTCGACGAGCTCCGTCAGAACCTGCATGAGCGGATCAGTGAATTGACCAGAAGGGGTTGGAGGGGAATAATTTCAGCTTCAATAGCGATTTAACTACACGGGCCACAGTGCCACTGCCAGCCAATGGTGGGGCAGTCATGCACAGTAGAGACTGCCCACGCCGTGGCTGATACAGTGCCAGCCGGTCACGGTGCAGTCATGCTCAGTAGAGACTGCCCGCGCCGCAGTGATACAGAGCTGGACGCTCCTTCAGAGCTCCCTGCTCTGTATCAGCCTTGTCACTGTCAGTCTCTACTGAGCATGACTATGTTGTTACACACATTTTAGCGAATTATTATATAGGATTACTATACCTTTAATTTAAACAACTTGGTACGTTTTTCTGTTAAACAAAAAAATAGGCATGTTCCTATAAGTAAGAAATAAATGTGGTGTTCATTTTTTTGTACAAAATTTGAAACATCTAAAGAAAAGTTTCCTTAGTAAAGTCACGAAATTACCTAACATTATGAGTAGGGTTACTGCCTTATGTCTTTAATGCTGGTTCCTTATAAAAAATGCAGGGATGTTTACTAGATTGTCAGCCAAGAATGATGGCAGTTGTGATTCAATAACAGCTGGTAAGCAAAGGTTACCCACCTCTTCGCTAAGGCTAAAAATTTTTCCTGTTCAGCCCTGTAATATATCTCTTTCTTAACCCTTGCAGAGCAATGCGTTGCGTACCCCTCTAGCACCAGCAGTACATACCCCTCTTGCACTCAAAGGGTTAAACGTGTGCATGCTCAAGAAAATGAAATAAAAAATATATATAAGTGAACAGGCATGTAATTTGATTCATTCAGTGCTACAAATCCAGTCAAACCCAATGCAGCCACATTTTGAGCTCCCTTTACAGAAAATTGTGTGGTATTTGGTTGAAGAAGCTTTGAGGATCAGATAGCTTGAGAACTGCTCAGTAAGATTTTCTGGAATTCTGTGAATAACATTATACAAGGTATCAGCACAAAGATGCCAATGTTCTTTTGTGTCTGTGTTTCTTTGATAAATTATGAGCTGGAGAGAATAGGATTAAAATGTGAATACTGTAATGATGAACCATATGCTAAACACAAGAACAGTGACATAGTGTGCTGCGTGCGTAGACTGTTACTGTGACCACTCAGTATTCTGCTTGTCATATGCCACTCAACTGGAATATACAAATACATCTTATTATATATCTGCTTTTAATATAGGTGTTCTGCCTGTCTTCATCAGAGGATGCTATTACATTTGTCACAGGGGAGAGGAAACAACTCTTAATAATGACCCCCCATTTATCTTCCTATGCCCATAAATCCTAATGGCCCCTATGAGCTTTGCCCTTTTACCCTTGCTGAAGAGATAACATCTTCAACCTGGATGTCACGGCCATGTACGCAGGCATGACAGCTGCTGGCTGTTTTTTTTTTTTAAGCAAGCAGAGGGCATTAACTTACTTATTCCTTAACCCCTTAAGGACCAAGGACTTACAAGTACATTATGGGGTGAACGTGCTTAAAGGACACATGACGTACATGTAAGTCATGGAATTCAGGGGTCCCCGCGTGGCGGCCATTCCGGGACCTCTGTTTTCAATAAGACAAAAATAAAAAAAAATGCTCTGGGGTCCTTAAATGCCCTTAAGGGGTTAAAGGACTACTGGGATACAATTATCATGTGCAGTGGGTGGTGTTTGTGCCCTGTGGCCATCCAGCAATTGTCATGTCTGTCCCCATTGACACTGTATCTATAAGTGAACAAAGACGCTAGGCCAAAATATATAAAGAGCATTAGGATTTCTGGAGTAATGTAAGTGTGTGCATGTGTGTGGGGTTGTGTTTATTATTAGGTGTTACTTCTCCTTTAACCCTTTGAGTGCCAAACTGGTATGCAACGCATTGCAAAGCAATGCATTGCGTACCCATGTGGCACTCAGAGGGTTCATTAATGAATAAAACAGCCCAACATGTATTCATCTAGTCCAGAATACTCAGTTGTTGGACCTGCAGCTTTTTGGAACTACAGCTGTAATGTAATCCCAGACAGTTGAAGACTCATGAACAAGGCATGAGCCTTATGAACAAACCTCTTTTTTCCCAGCTGTATGTAAACATTGTAATACTTGTGTTGTTTAGATCATTCATAATTGTCACAAGCACTTTTATCATTATTGTTCTAGATTTAATTTTAAGCAGTCAATTAGTTTTACATTTATATTGATTAAGCAGTTGCTTTTTACATTGTACTCATTTAAGCAAGCATTAAATTGGCTCAGTGAAGAGGTAAGGCTTGGAGGATTCAGACCAGTGCTCCACTACACTTTTATAAATAGCAGATTTTCCTTTTCACAACTGAGCTATATGAGAGGCCATTTGCTATATGCACTGTAGTATACAGAGATGATTCCTTTGTCTTTTATACTGCATGGTTTATGGGGCACACACTCACACAGGCACATTTCTGGTGCAAACCAAATAATAATGAAAATTCCCATTGATTTCCCCTTTGAATGTCAGAGGGGTACACAACCAGTGTTTTTCAATACGTCTAACACTCATAGGGTGATACTGGTCTTTTAACCCTTTGAATGCTAGATATGTCTATTACACATTGTAAAGGAATGTGCTGGTGACCTCTCCAGCATCATGGGGGTTAAAAGCCACATTTAAATTGATGGACATCATTGGAAATTCCATGTCCTTTATAGTATGATTGGATTGTGCATCCTTTTGTCATTGTGCATATGGAACTATGTAATCATTCTAGTACTCACCTGCTATCTATAAGTAGCCAGGAGAGGCAACATGTAACTTCATTTCTTGTACATTCTTAAATCAAAACTACCACCGCACAACATCTTTAGCTTAATTAAGCCCCCATCGGGTGACTAGCTGCTTAGTAGCGCCAGTTGCCAGAATTATGACCTTATTTAATAGATTTAAGCTTTCTTTCATGGGTAACAGGCAGGAAGGAGCACGGACATCTTGCCATAGTGACGTCTGCGCTACTGCGCTGGCAGTCCCTTTTGGAGCCGGACGGCTCCTAGCAACGCCTCCTAGACCCTGCTGGGACTGACAGCGCAGGCTCGCGGACATCACTATGGCAAGATGTCCACGCTCCGTCGTGCCTGTCACCCATGGTAGAAAGCTTAAATCTATAAAATAAGGTCATAATTCTGGCGACTATCAGCTAGTCACCAGATGGGGACTTAATTAAGCAAAAGATGTTGTGCAGTGGTAGTTCCGCTTTAACCCTTTGGGGAAAAGTATGAATCTAACAGCGCACCTGGACTTCAGGGTAAGTACTTAAAGTAACAGTAATGTCAAATAAAAATGTCTTGTTTTGTAGATTTAAAATGATGTGGCACAAATCCCATCTCAAAAACCTTTACAGTTTGAGAGATATTCGCCGCTAAAGTCTCCTCTCACCTGCTGTCAGCTGTAAAGTTGACAGCAGGAGATCTGAGTCGGCCGACTCGAGGAGGCTCTTCAGCAGAGCTGAATAGCAATCTTTAAAAAGAACTACTTAATTGGAACGGTCTACAAAGTGTGCTTGCAAACCATGCACACTCTGTAGACCGTTCCAATTAAGAAATTCTTTTTAAAGATCTCATTTTGGAGCTGATGGGGTGGCGAAGTGGAGCTGGTGGGGGCAAGGTGGAGCTGGTGGGGGGCAAAGTGGAGCTGATGGAGGCAAGTTGGATCTGGTGGGGGCAAGGTGGAGCGGGTGGGGGGCAAGGAGGGCAAGTTGGAGCTGATGGGGGGCAAAGTGGAGCTGATGGGGGAAATATGAGGGCAATGTGGAGATGATGGGAGGCAAGTTGGAGCAGATGAGGGAAATGTGAGTGCAATGTGAAGATGATGGGGGGCAATGTGTGTGCATGCATACAACAGTGATAGAGACAAAGACATGTGCAACAGACATACACAGACACAGAAACTCCCACACACATACACTGACATACATAAAGTGAGATAGACACACTCACACATGCAATGACAGACACACGTATAGAGAGAGAAACACTTGACGTGAGCCATACGTATTGATTTTGGGTGTGGGGGGGAATCTTAGGTGAGCTCCCACATTTTTTTCCCAGGACTTGACCCCTGGTTCACACCTCTGGTGCTTAACCTTTTGAGTACCAGAGGGCTATGCGACACATTGCAGAGCAATGAGTTGGATACCCCTCTGACACTTAAAGGGTTAATATTTTAATGTAAGAAAGCACCAGATGTCCCCGAAAGGGACCACAGGGTACAGGAGGGGAAGCATGTCATGGGGAGGGTTGATGCATAAAGAAAGTGGGTGTGAAGGGGAGGAGTAAAAGGTAAGGGCTTAAAAGGGGTGGGTGACAGGAAGTAGAATGTCATCTGGAAGAAGGGAGGACATAGGAAGCATCCCTCCCTCCCTCCCTATTATGGTGTGGTTGTGTGTCTCAGCTGGGCAGATAGTCCTTGCAAGGTTTTCAGAGATAGGTAACAGATGGGGTAAAGTTAATTGATTTTATCCTTGGACGGAAGCCCTTTGGGAGTTTATCCCTCGTGGGAGGTGACGTTACCCTTTGAAGCTAAAATGGATGGCCAATGGGTTAATTCCTTGGGAATCAGCTGTAAGTGCTGAAAATGGTGGAATCAGACGTATGTGCTGAAAATGGTTGAATCAGCTGTATGTGCTGAAAAATGGTGGAGTCAGCTGGAAGTGCTGACGAACACTGGGACCAGCTGTAGTGCTGAAGAATGTTGGAATTTTAGCATGAGCCCGTACAATTTGGCCATGATTGGTTTTAAGTCAATTAATGATTGATTATCGGTTAATGATTAATTACTGTTGAGTATGAATAAGAACAATAATAATGTGAGTGAAATTATTTAAATAAAGCAGTGGTCTGTTATCCCCAAAAATAGTTTTGTCTTGTACTTATTTATGGATCATACCCTCTCCCTATGACATGAAAATGGAATAATGTTTTGCCAAATTTCTCTGTGCCTTGTTTAGGACATGATCCAATCAAGGCACAGAGGAGCAGAATACCCAGAATCCCACACTGCCTACCATTGGCTCAAGCAGTGTTAAGGGAAGATTTCCCTTTGTAAATACATCAGTTCATAGGCAATAGGAAGTGTTGGACTTTGACTTCTAGGGCAGGGTTGTCCAAGTTCAGTCCTCAAGGGCCACCAATAGGGATTTAACCCTTTTGAGTGCCAGAAGGGTACACAATGCATTGCAAAGCAACGCATTGTGTACCCCTCTGGCACTCAAAGGGTTAAGGGTAGGCTGACCTGACCTCACCTTTAACCGGGGACGCATAGGAGAAATGCATACTGCGGGACTGCGTTGATTTCAGTGAAGTACTGCAAAATGGCTGTTTCCTATGTGTCCCCAGTTAAAGGTGAGATCTGGTCAGCCTAGTTAAGGATTTCCCTAATTAAGCACAGGTGAGATAATCAAAATGAATGATCCACTGATTAACTCACCTGTGCTTAATCAGGGAAATCATTACATCCAGGCCTGTTGGCTAGGCTGACCAGACCTCACCTGTAACTGGGGACACAGGAAATAGGCATATTTCAGTACTTCACTGAAATCAAAGCAGTCCTGCAGTATGCATTTTTCCTATGTGTCTCTGGTTAAAGGTGAGGTCTGGTTAGCCTACTGTTGGCAGCCCTTGAGGACTGTACTTGGACAGCCCTGAGCTAGAGTAATGTGCATAGACATATACACTGATACAAGGTTATATACACTTGGATACTCTGAACTCCAAGCCATATCTCCCAACATTTCAAATTGCCAAAGAGGGACACTTGTGCTTTAGGGGGTGTTGCTGGGGGCGTGGCTGGGGTGGGGGCATTACCGGGAATTTTTAGGCTATTTTCATGACCTATTGACACCTCCTTGTGTAACTTAATAAATGACTTATAACAAAACCAAAGTATTGTATTTACACATACTAATTTATAAACATAGATACTGACATTTAAACAAACAATAATGTGAGTTTTATTGCTGCAGAGTAACATTATACTCTTATATACACACCGCACAATCTGGTCTCCTAAAAAGAGGGACATCAGGGTGGAAAAGAGGGACAGAGGGATTTGGGTCTAAAAGAGGGACTGTCCCTCCTAAAGAGGGACACTTGGGAAGTATGCCAAGCTAAATCTTTCAAATCATTTTATTATTATTACTAAATCATCCGGGTCCTATCTAGCATTCAAGGGGTTAAAAGCCCCATTTAAATCAGTGGGAATTTTCATATGCGTACTTAGAAACCTTTAGTGGGAGGAGTTTGGGGTCTTGGAGTCCTGCTTTGGCAGTTCACATTGGTCTGAATGGATCTTTTAACCCCTTGAATGCTAGAGGTCTCTTATTGCAGATCAATTCTTTGGAGACACTTTTAAATGGTCCCATTTAATTCAGTGGCAGTCTGAGACATTTTTATGTTTTCCCTGTGTTGCAGATGGTTTACCCCAGAATTGCACTGTCTAAGCTAACCGGAAATATTCTGGAATAAACCAACGTCACCATAGGGAACAACAAAAAAAAGTCCTAAATTCCCAGGCACTTGAAAAGATCTTTTTAACCCCTTGAATGCCAGAGAGGTCTCCAATGCATTGCTTTGCAATGCATTGGAGACCTCTCTAGCATTCAAGGGGTTAAAACCCCATTTTATTTTAACAGGACTTTTTATTTGTCCCCATGGTGCAGTTGGTTTTCTCCAGAATAACTCTGGTTTGCTTTTAGAAATCGGGCCCAATATTCCTGTACATCCCTATGGAATGGCATTTTCATAAGCTTCCTGCGGTAAAGAAAAATTCTGGTCACCTGATACTTAAAGGAAAAGTTCTAAGTGCTCAACATGTCACTGCAATGCTTCATTTTGCAAAGTAAAACAGTAGATTAAGCTGGAAAAACATCACCATCAAGTTCTATTTCATTACATTGTAAAGACTGTGTGTTACTGCATTCAAATCCAGTAATACTACTTTTAATGATGTTTTGACAAACCCCTAATAATTTGCTTAGTGGGACTTATAAAATGAGTGTTTCTTTCTTTTCCTTTTTACGATTCCAAAATCCTTTGAGCTCACAGATGACAGATTTTTGCGGCAGTGAAAATAAACAAGATGTCTGGTTGTTGGTTTTCTAAATGATAATTATCAAGGAAAATGTGCCTTAGGTCAGCTGTGCTAGGGCTCTTGGGAGATAAACCAACATTTTGTTGATTTAATGTTTGTGGTCAACTGTGCTGACTTTGCATCTAACATAAAGTAGGTGAGCTCATAAAAAGGAAATTGTGTCTACCTCCTTGCAGAGTGGAACAAGCCAATGTATTTTAGAAGCATAAAGTCCACTAAGTGAACCTTTGATGGATTGAGATTTCAGACACTAATGAGGGAAAGGCAAACAATTGTAATAGATAAATGGGTTCCAGTCCAAGAAACTTGTTGACAATCACAGTTTGAATCAATGTTAATCACATATTTTTTTAAAGGGCTGTTTAACAGTGGTGTCAAAACTTCAACAGCCCCCTGCCTTGTACTCACCTTTCTCCTGGTTGTTGCTCCTCACTGATACTCACAGAGGGTATACTTTTGAAATGTCCCCCAATATTGGGCCACCAACTAAATGGCGCATTAACCATGTCGCCGGGATAAAAAGGACGACATGAGAATCTTGCCCGCATCACTAAGACGAGATTCTCATGTTGCAGGCTTAAGAGTGCCCACATCTAAAGGTCAAGATTCTCATAAACATACCTTCCTGATATATAACATGTTGCCATCACTCCAGAAGAGATCTGTATGTACTCCTACTCTCCTTCCCCTCAGTGTCCGTGGGTCATATCACCATCTGCAAAGGCACAGGAGCGCAATTCATCCCTACAGTATGCACAGAATAGCGCAAGCTGGTGGTATGATTTTTTATATTATTATGAGTTGCAGACACTGAGGGTCAGGAGAGCGGGAATACACACAGAACTCTACTGGAGTGATGGTGACGTCATATATCAGCAAGGTATGTTTATGAGAATCTTTCCCTTTAGATGAGGGATCTCAAATGAGCGACACCTAAGCCTGTGACATGAGAATCTTGCCCTTTTGATGCAGGAGAGATCCTCATGTCACCCTTTTCATCCCAGTAACATGGTTAATGCTCAGTTTAGTTGGTCGCGCAATAGTTGGCGACATTTTGATAGGGAACCTTCACAGAGGGAAGCATGGTGCCTATGTAACCACCAAACAAATATTATTGGCTGAAACCTATTCATTGTTCATCACAATCTTCAGCTTTGCTAATGTGAAAAATCTGCCAGCGGACCCATACACCCTGAAGATCTGCACTGCTGCTCATATAGATAAGATACAGCATGCTGGGCTTTGGCTCAACCATGTGAAACAATAGTTGCCTGTGTGGGAGGTACCATAATCCATTAAAGGGATAGTAATACTTAACTTTATCTTTATTTTATTTTGTAGGCATTAAAAAAACATGAAGAACAATATAAGTCTTATCTCTCAAACCTTTATGGTTTGAGAGATATTCACAAGCAAAGTTTTCCCTCCCGCCCCTTTTACCTAGTGTAAGTCATCTCTTCTCAGATGTGGAATGCAGTCCATAGACCAGACAGATAACAGCAGGGGACGATCTTCTTCCTATGTGAACACTGAAAGCCCTGTCCCCCTTGACAAGTTTTTCAGGTTTTTCCCTTATCTTAATTGAAGATTGTCCCTCTCTGCAATCTACCTGGGAACCTCCCTTCTGCTCTGGCTGAGCATTGTTACATCAGCAAAAGGAGCGGGAGGGGGATATTTTGTCATTGAATTACTCTTGAACTACAACTCTGACAGAATTGAAATAACAGTCTCCAAAATCCAAATGCTATGATGATTAATTGAAGCTGCTTTTATTATGAAACATTACTATCCCTTTAATGCTCATGTTGCTCATGGGAAATGGGCTTTAATACTTGTTTCATAAATCAAAATTCCTCCACTGAAGATATTAAGCACTAAAGTAATTAACATGCAGCTTAAAGGGATAGTAATTGTTCGTTTTAAGAAAGACAAATACTGTAGATATTAAAAATAGAAATAACATAACGTACTTCCCGTCTCTCAAAAGTTTATATATCACGAGATGTAATCTTCTCAAGTCCCCCACCCCTTTCAGAGACATAAGCTCTCTAGCTGACAGACAGAGATTCCGGTTATTTGACCGGCGGCTCTTCAGCAGAGTCAAAATTTCTATATGTAGAAAGAAATACTTCAATGGAAGGATCTACAAAGTGTGCTTGGTTTGGGGGGTTGTGAAGGGAAGCTAAAGTAATGGCACTGAGGAGTAAATTAAAGGGATAGTAATACCTAAAATGTAAAAAAAAATATGTTGTAGGGTTTATCCCCCTGAGTAAAACAAGAGTACTCCCACTGCTGAAAGATGTTTCATTCAAAAGTTATTAATTTTCAAAGTTGAATTTTTTAGGTGCAATATCACAGTGGCCTGAAATTGTACAGTGGCGCTGTTGCTACACGATCCTATGGACAGCTCTGGTCTCAGGACCATAAATCTCCATAGGATGGTGTAGCAACAGCGCCACTCTACAATTTCAGGCCACTGTGATATTGCACCTAAAAAATTCAACTTTGAAAATTAATAACTTTTGAATGAAACATCTTTCAGCAGTGGGAGTACTCTTGTTTTACTCAGGGGGATAAACCCTACAACATATTTTTTTTTACATTTTAGGTATTACTATCCCTTTAACTCTGTAATACCAGCAGAAGTGTAATACATGGACCTCCAGCTGGCTCTGATTTAGTGCTATAAGAGAATGAGTAAAGGAGAACTAACATCTCTAATAATAGCCTCTCATTTACTTTACCAAGGCCAGAAAATCTCAATGACCCCTATGAATTCTGCCCTTCTGCTTTTCTTCAGGCGATATTATCGCCAATAAGTCCTGTATGTCATATCCATGGAGGAAGGCATGACAGCTACTGGCAGTTTTTTAAACTAAAGTAGGAAGAGTGCATACATCTACTTAACCATTTAAGGATTAGAGGGGTGTGCAATGCATTTCAAAGCAATGCGGTGCACACTCATCTGGTTCTTAACTCTTTGAGTGCCAGAAAGGCACTCTCTGGCATACCACTCTGGCATACCTCCCAACATTTCAAATTGCCAAAGAGGGACACTTGTGTTTTAGGGGGTGTTGCTGAGGGCGTGACAGGTGGGCGGTGCATTACAGAGAATTTGCAGGCTATTTCATGACCTATTGACATGCCCTTGTGTAACCTAATAAATGATTTAGGAACAAGTCCAAAGTATTTATTTACACAGACTAATTTATAAACATATACAGACTTTTAAACACACAATAATGTGAGTTGTATTGCTTTAGAGCAATATAATACACTTACATACACACCACACAGTCTGATTTCCAAAAAAGATGGATATCAGGGTGGGAAAGAAGGACAGAGGGATTTGGGTATAAAAGAGGGACTGTCCCTCCTAAAGAGGGACATTTTGGAGGTATGCTCTGGCACTTAAAAGGGTTAAAGTGCTAAGATTACCATGTGCAGTAAGCAGAGTTTGAGGTCCTGTTGTCCTGCCAGCAACTATCATGTCCGTCTCCATGGAGATTACATCCAGGACTGACTGAAGATGTTGGGGGAGATGCACTAAGGTCTGATAAAGAGGGGATAATGTGGAGATAACTTCTCCAGTGATATCACTTCTCCAGTTCCTATGTTATTCTATGGAGCATATTCCCTAAAATCTACAAAGTTGGGGAGTTTTAGTGCATTGAATTAATATAATAACATAGGAATTGGAGAAGTGATATCACTGGAGAAGTTATCTCCACTTTATCACCTCTGTATCACACTTTAGTGTATCTCCCCCTAAAGTCTGAGATATCTTAATGCATAGGCTCCATAGAATAACATAGGAATTGGAGAAGTGTTATCACTGGAGAAGTCATCTCCACTTTATCACCTCTTTATCACTCCTTAGTAAATCTCCTTTATCTCTTAACCCTTTGAGTGCCAGAGTGGTACGGAATGCATTGCGAAGCCACATGGGCAGCATTCTAAGGGGCTATTAGTATTTTTGGGCCATAGTATGTTAAGTGGGAAGTTATTGTAGGAGATGTTAAACAGCAATTCCTTTCCAGTCCAACTGCTTCCTCTGCTTCTCCTGCACTTTTTGTAAGTGATGGTGTTGGACTTGGTGCTTGTGTGCAGTCAGCAATGCTGTAGTCTTAGCATATGTAAGAGATTGTCATTTCTGCATCTGATATGGCCCTAGAGATACCTTTTAGGACCTGCTTATTAAAATGAAAAGTATTACAACTGATAGACATGCAATCTTAAAAATTACAATAAAAGTATATTGTGCAAATTTTAAGGTGCATAGAGCTTTAAAGTGCCAATTTTTAGCCAGAGTGTCTTTTCCAGTAAATGAATCTTAAGTTCATCCTTTATATCTCAGAAGAGACTTGGGTAGATTCACACATCTGATAAATTACTTTGTGACACTGGTTAAAACTGACAAGGCAGGAAAATTGATGGACGTCAGATACAGTGGATAATAAGTGCCATGAAATAGTGCATAGACAGGAGAGCTGTCAGTCAGTGCTGTCACCTGTCTTTTCATTTCCAGATTAATACATATGTAAGTTGTTTTGTAAAGGTGAGCAGAACTGCTGTATGGATATAGTTTGGTACAAAAAGGGACAGATTTCCCATTAGACAGAATAAGCATCTGCCTAAAGAGCCTAATTATGAGGAACGACTAGCTGGCCACACCCATCTCAGTGTATCATGGGAGTGGCCACTGAATTTAGACAACTGCTCTTATTTTACTGTAGATGGTTTGTTTACCCATTTATATGTTGCTGTAATGTCTACTTTATATAGTAGTGTTGAGAGCTTATTTATGATTTTATATAACCCTGTAATGACCAGTTTATTTAACCCTTTAAAGACCAACGGTCCAGGGAAGTTACCCTTAAAGGGATAGTAATACTTCGTTTTAACTTTATTTTATTTTATAGGCATTAAAAAAACATGAAGAATGATATAAGTCTTATATCTCAAACCTTTATGGTTTATGAGATATTCACAAGCAAAGTTTCCCCTCCCGCCCCTTTTACCTAGTGTAAGCCATCTCTTCTCAGATGTGAGTCTGGTTGTATGACAGTACAGATAACAGAAGGGGACAATTTTCTTTGTATGAAAACAATGAAAGCCCTGCGCCCCTTGACAAGTTTTTCACGTTTTTCCCTTATCTTAAATGAAGATTGTCCCTCTCTGCAGCCTACCTGGGCACCTCCCTTCTGATCTGGTTGAACCGGGGGGGTGATACTTTGTTTGTGAATATCTCTTAAACCATAAAGGTTTGAGAGAGAAGACTTATATCATTCTTCGTGTTTTTTTAATGCCTACAAAATAAAATAAAGTTAAAACGAAGTATTACTATCCCTTTAAGGTCCATTTTGATCCTTTACAATGAGCCGGTTCACGTGACATGTTATGCGTATAGGTGCGCCGCGTTGGGGCCTATGAGAGACCGCTCCAGTCTTGAATCTGTCAGTTTTAGACTCTATTTTTACTTACCAGGCTCCCTGTGGAGCGGTATAAGTATAATGTAAGTGACATGCTATGACCGTCACCTGTCCTTAAGAGTATAAGGACTGTGACAATCATAGCATGTCATCTGGTCCTTAAGGGGTTAAAGAAGCAGAAAACATATATTATAAAAAAATCCATGTAATCTTGCTTTTACTTCAGGATAAAATAATGGTACCCCCCCCCTTGGAGATGCTTCATTTAAAGGTTATACAAACTCAAACTTTTTCTATAAATCAGATTGTTTGTATAAGCTCCAACTATTGGCCAGAACAAAACTGTTTTTATATTATGCTCCATGGGAGAGATTGAGGCTTAGACTACAGCTCTCCTCCACAGTAGATGATAGACACAACATCACCTGGTCATTTTAACAGTTTTACCCTTTAAGTACCAGAGGGGTATGTGACAAATTTGTTGTATATCTCTTCTCACTCAAATGGCTAATATAATAATAATAATTTAAAATATAACAGGTTTTTAATGAAGTAGTGGAAGTATGCCATCTATTTTCTTATGTGAATCTTTAGTGCTGCTTTAAGACCTGTTTTGTGTATATTTAATGAGCGCTTGGCATTTTCTGTACCAGGCAAATGAAGAGTTGAGTGTGGGGATGGGTATGGCCATTATGCCTTAAATGTATATCTGGTCCTAGGATCAAATGCAGAATGGGAATCATAGTTAAACCCTTGCCTCCACAGCATTGCAAAGCATGCATTGGCGAAACCTCTCCAGTGTAAGGGGTTAAGGTGGTTTAGAATTCTGGAGGAAACTGTGTCTGGAAATTTTGTCTTGGAGCCATTCTGCACAATTAAAAATGAGAGTATAGAGGATTGAACATTCCGTGTTGCTTAGCTATGTAAAACAAATACAGCCATGTGAGATTTCCATTATAAAGCACTGTATGACAGAACACAGAGAAGATTGATTTCTCACCCAGTCTGATGTATTACTGTTTTGTCCCCAATACATTAACATGAAGTTTTCTTTGGTAAAATAGATAACGTCTGGTAGCGTTATGTTGTTGATTAAAAGAATACAAATGAAGAAGATGAATATCTGTTGAATCAACAGACTACTCTATTTATTTCCTCTATATATATTTTGCATGCAAGACACTTTGGAAATGGTTTAACGGATACTCTGTGCACTAAAGAAATTCACATTTATTTCTGTATTTTACAATTTATAATTGTGTGTTTCTTTTGGTCAGGACATACTGAGATGTATTTTCCTGTGTATGCTTTCTTATAAAATATATTTTTACTTAAAAAAGGGAAAAATCTGACAGACTGTAAGGAATGCCTTGTGAAGCATCAAATAAAACATATTAAGTGTTGTAAAAAGTGTTTCACCTTGATTCAAGTATGCATATTTGAAAACTGCATAAAAAATTGCCTATGAGTCATGTTAACTAAAAGACCAGTAAATGTACATTTAAAGAGATATTCATCCTTGTTGCCATATGCTAATGTATGCTCACTGTGGTACCCATGAGCACCTAGTGATATTTAGTATGCTAATTATGTTTTTCAGTGACATTTCAGTGACATTTTATATGCTAAGTAAATCGCTTCAGTGCCATGTCATATTCTAACGAGGGGTTCAGTTATGCTTCAAATGCTAATGAAGCTTTGTGCAGTACCAGGAAATGTTCACTTTCACTTTGCCCAGAAATAAAAGTGTGAATTTCTCCTAAACTATACATCTGCTGGACTTTTGGTTAACAGGATAAAAAGGCAGTTTTTAATGTGGTTTTCATATATGTAAACTTGAATTAAAGTGGTAGTAATGCCTACTTCGATGTATTTAGTCGAGTCTTCTTTATATTAAAATGAAGAGATTGTGCTATATTTAAGTATTTATTTTTGTGTAGTTCAAAAGTTGTGCAAAGATCTCCAGCCTGTCCCTTTCTAGCTGCCTCCCTCTGAATCTGTAATCGTGTTGTGCAACTCGACGGCTGCAGCAAGGGACAAACTTCAGTAAGTATAAGGGAAATCCTGCCCCCTTGACAAAGGAGGGCGGGATTTGCCTTTGCTTACTGAAGTCTGTCCCTTGTTGAAGCCGTCCGGACCAGACTGCAGATTCAGCAGTGATGTGGAAGAAAGAGGCAGGGGGATCTTTATCTATGCATAACTTTTAAACTACATAAAACTAAAGACGTAAATATAGTGCAGTCTCTTATTTTTTATATAAAGAAGACTCAACGCAATACTTTTAAGTAGGCATTACTAACTCTTTAAGGTGAAATTTCCACTTTAATTTTGCATATAACAGGAAACTCTCAAATTAACATCAGGCTCACTCTATCTCACTGTCAATACATACATATATATATATATATATATAGTAAATTGCTGGAATAGACAAACTGAACCATAAACACACTTGGGAACTGAAAAGGTTTGACTCTAAGGGTGTATTTTAAAGAGCAAAGTGGAGGAGTTCTTCGAAGGGGCAAACCATTTGCAACATAGGGGAGAACTAAAGATTCCAAAAATTCACCATTGATTTAAATGGGAATTTTAACCTCTTGAATGCGAGAGGGGTTAAAATCCACATTCAAAATAATTGGAATGTATAGTTCTCCACTGTAATACAAATGGTTTGGGCCAGAACTCTTCCACTTTTGAACATACAGCCCTTTGGGCCATATGTTCAAAGGGATAACAGCAAAAAAATGTTGTATGAACGACAAAAATAAGCAATTATATGCATGCACGACATATTTTCTATAGAGTATATGACAAAAAACTAGTAATGTTCGTTGTATACAACACAAGTCCAGTACTGCCGGTCAAAGCGGCGGGGAAAGGGCGTGGCTAAATGATTCTCCAATGTCATATAGAGGAAAAGAAAATTTGTAGTAACTAACGACAAAAAAAATGTCTTGAAAAAGACAAAATTTGTACATTAAGAAAAAAGTGGAGGGACTGTGAAGTTCTGAATATGAGAATTTTTTGTCTTTAGTTAAGACATTTTATAAGATATTTTTGTTGTTAGTTAAGATATTTTATAAGACATTTTTGTCGCTAGTTAAGACAATTTTGTTGTTAGTTAAGACATTATTTTGTCTTTACAACGACACTGTACTTTGAAAAGTCGCTACAAACAACAAAAGCTATTTCGCTACAGTGTCGTTGGGATCATTAATATTTTCAGAGAGTGTCAGTTGTGATCAGAATTATGTTGTTTGTCCTGACGGAAACTGTTGTGTGTAACGACAAAAAATGTCTTAACTAATGACAAAAATGTCTTTAAAAATGTCTTTACTAACGACAAAAATGTCTTAAATAAAGACAAAAATTCTTACTCCCTCCACCTTTTTCTTAACATACAAATTTTGGCTTTTGCAAGACATTTTTTTTGTTGTTAGTTACAACAAATTTTCTTTTACTCTATACAACACTGGAGAATAGTTTAGCCATCCCTTGCCACCCCCCTTTTCCCGTCAATTCTGGAGTTGTGTCATACACAACGGACATTACTAGTTTTTTGTCGTATACTCTATAGAAAATATATCGTTCATGCATAAAATGACTTATTTTTCTCTTTCATATGACATTTTTTGTCATATTTGAACATACGACCCTTAGACTCAGGTGTTTGACCAAGTCTGTGGGTCTCAGAGTGAATGGTCGTTTCTCTGGGTGTGAGCAAACATCTTACTACATCATTTGCACTAATTAACTGCTTCTTTATTGTCTAAATTGGTGCCATTTCTACCACAAAGACAGAGAAGCCCTGCTTGTCTTCTTTTGTGTGTTCAACCAGTGATATTTCTAAATTGCTGCTTGTTAAGGATTCTAAAGTTACTAATTAGAGCACCTCCGAGTTGGAGCAATTGGGGACATTTTGCATAGAATCTATGGTTTTTGGGAACTGTATGAGTTTTGTTTAATAAGCAACATTCCATCACCGATGAATCAGTCTCTGTCCTCTAGACTGTAAGCTCTCACGAGCAGAGCCCTCTGATCCTTCCGTTCTCCACATCTGATTGTACTATTTAATACCTCTGTATGTCTATTCCCAATTGTACAGTGCTGCGGAATTAGTTGGCGCTATATAAATAAAGAATAATAATAATAATAATAAATTTATATTTCCAAGTTCTGAGGTCGACTCATTTGAACATTCGGAGCTCTGACCATAAGCGACAAACACAAATGCACATCACTCATTGAATCCTACAGAGATTTCCAATGCATTGCCTTGCAATACATTAGAGACTTCCCTAGGATTCAGTGGGTTAAATTAACCTTTTAAATCTTTAACTTGCTAGATATAACAATCCTTTTCTCCAGACTCGTTTGCGATGACTTATCACCCAACCCAACTACATTCTACTATGCCCCACCCACATTACATCTAACCCCATCCACTCTCCTCCCATCTCTTAGAAAGATAAAGAAACGGAGCACTCTTGGTGCATTACCAAATATAGCCCTGTCAGACTGCTTCTCCCATATTACTTTGGCTGCAACAATATTCATTTTGAGCAGCTTAATCCTCTGAGTGCCAGAACGGTATCTAACTCATTGGGGGTTATGTACTAAGGTGTGATAGTAAGATAATAAAGTGGAGATAGCTTCTCCATTGATATCACTTCTTAAGTTCCTATGTTATTCTATGGAGGCTATGTACTAAGATCTCCTAAATTGGGGAAATCTTAATGCATAGTCTCCATAGAATAACATAGGAGTGACATAGGAATTGGAAAGGTGATTTCACTGGAGAAGTCATCTCCTCTTTATCGCCTTCCTATCACACCTCAGTGCATTTCCCCATTGCGTTGCAATGCATTTGATACCTCTGTGGCACTCAAAGGGTTAAAATGGAAGTGAAGAATATACAGCAATCACACAGATTGTTATCCAACATCTAAAGGAATATCCTGCTCTTGGGCACAGCTGCTCTTCCTCCACATCAGAAAATAATGGGATATGAAATAAAAAGAGAGAGATAGCAGGCTGTGCAAGAGGGGTTAATTCTGAGGCTTGCACCAGCTCAGGATATCTCCAAAGGTGCACCCGTCGGCTCCATGGTACTATCATACAGTTTGCTATCAGCCCACAACTCAAGAAGAAACTAGGAGACCAAAGACAAGTTTAAAATGTTTCATTTAAAATAATATACTAACTGACTATACATTTCAAAGCATCTGCTATTTCATCATGCGTATAAGGCACTATAAGCACATTCTAGTTCTCTCTTTCTTTCCCTCTCATGTCTTGCCAACCCCATCTAAATCCTCCCAGCCACATCTAATTCCTCCCATGTCTTGCCAATCCCATCTAAATCCAGCACCCTACGTAGCCACACAATGGAATTCTCCAGATGTGCCCTGCAGACTCTGATGTTCCCTATTCTGTAGCAGTCCCCTAGGGACTGAGCTTCTCTCTGTCTAGCCAGGAGAGTTCCCATGTGGCTACGTCCACTTCCCAGCCCATTCCACCAGTTTCTTACCCTCACCTGCCCACAATCAGGTAAAACACTTCAAGCTTCCCACCCTTGCCCCACCCATTACTCTCTGCCCTGTTAAAACTCAAATCACATCATTTGGGCACTCCCAAAATTAATGAACATAAACGTAACCCCTTTGAGTGCCAAAGGGTTGTACAGCGTATTATGAAGCTGCGTCTGGCATTCAAAGCTGGGTTAATTCAGATTTTAAATATCAGCTTCAGTTTCCTATAAAACATGCAGTATTTCATGCAAGAGTCCCTGTTCTGTATCCCTTTAAGGACAAGCGACATATTCAGTCCATTGATTCTCAATGCTTTGTACTCCTCTCTGGTCTTTAAAAGGTTAAGGAAGAGAGGGGATGTTGCCCACATTAGGAAAAAATGGATTGCACTCCCCTCTGATCCAGAGAGAGATAACCCTTTGGGTGCCAGAGGGTTACACAACGCATTGCAGAGCAATACGTTGTGCACCCTCTAGCACTCAAAGGGTTAATGATTATCTGCTTGTTGTAGTACTTTTTCTATACAAGATGTATATTTCCATTGTTATTAATAAAAAGGTAACTTGACATTTTTCTGATAGATTGAGTTGAAGATGTCTTGCAAGAAAACAACGGCTAGACAAAATAAAGGCACAGGCCCATCTAAGAGCAAACCTGTTACAACATATATAAAGTCTAAGAAAGCCCTCCCCCCCACAATAAATTATGCTCACCAGATGTGAGAAGCTGACTCGCTTTAAGACCACCGTTTATTAAACGAACCTCTCCGTTGTTCTCTGAAGGTAGTCAAACTTTCACGATAAATTGAAAGCAGAAGTGACCCGATAATTCAAAGTTTATTGGGCATAAACATATAACACAAGCTGTACAGAACAGCCCATACGGGTTTCATGTCATCAACACACTTCCTCAGGGGATCGTTATAAAGACATTTTTACAATTATAGTAATGTTTCACAAAAAAACAACTGCAATTAATTTTCATAGTATTTGGGCCATGGAGAGTGTTATTTCAATACTTTCTGAGCTGTAGTCCCGGACAGATGCAGCCAGGGACAAACTTCAGTGAGTAAGCATAATAAAAACTCTGCCCCCCTTGACGAAGAAGGCAGGATTTTCCTTTTGCATACTGAAGATTGTCCAGGGACGGATTTTCCATAAGTCAGAGTAGGCATCTGTCTACAGGCGCACCCTACAGAGGGGCACCTGCCATTGCAATCAACATATTTTTTTTATTTTTTAAAGTGGAGTGCCGCACTGTGCCGCCCACTGCATGGTAAGGTCTGTGCCTCACAGACCTGTATCTGCTGAGCTCCCCCGGCTCTTTAGTAATGCAGAGTGCTGGTAGATGATGGGGGGCAATGTGAGGGCAATGTGGAGCTGATGGGGGCAATGTTGAGATGAAAGGGCAATATGAGGGCAATGTGGAGCTGATGGGGCAATGTAAAGCTGATGGGGGCAATGTGAGGGCAATGTGGAGCTGATGGGGGCAATGTTGAGATGAAAGGGCAATATGAGGGCAATATGGAGCTGATGGGGGCAATGTAGAGCTGATGGGGGCAATGTGAGGGCAATTTGGAGCTGATGGGGGCAATATGGAGTTGATGGGGGCAATGTGGAGCTGATGAGGGCAATGTGGAGCTGATGGGGGGCAATGTGAGGGCAATATGGAGTTGATGGGGGCAATGTTGAGATAATGGGGCAATATGAGGGAAATATGGAGATTTGGAGCATTGTGGAGATGGCAAATGGGGGGGTGCTTCAGATTTCTGTTCTTACAGGCTCCTGAGATGTAAATCCAGCCCTGAGATTGTCCCTTGCTGCATCCGTCTGGACCAGACAGAGAGGCAGCGTGATGTGGCTAGAAGGGGCTGGAGGGGGATCCTTCTACATATAATATCTTGTGAACTACATACAATTAAACTGCTAAGCATGGCACAATGTGTTACATTTACTATAAAGAAGACTCGGCAATCTACTTTATTGCTAACATAACTATCCCTTTAAATCATGTCTCACATTTTAACAGAGACCCATAAATTGAACTATTCGTCATAAGCTGAATTGAACTTTCCTTGACTATGATATTGTGCTTGCTCATGACACCTGAGAGCACTTCTTCCATCCTTTGTGCATGTGACACAAGGTAAAATTCATCTTAGCCAACACAAAGTGCTCATCACAAAGGAACCTACTTGACCATAACATATACTTCTTACTCAAAATACCATTTGAGATGCTCAAAAAAGATACGCATTAAAGATTCTGACTGATGTCCTGAAAAGAACTGCAGGCATTGTGTGGCAAACCATCTGTGCGTTTTAACCCCCCCCCCCCCTTCAATGCAAGAGAAGTCTCCAAGGCATTGCGTCACATTCAAGGGGTTAAAGGGATAGTAATACCTTGTTTAAACTTTAACTTTGAGTATTATTTACAATTGTTTTTAACGTGTTGCTCTGTATATAGTTACTTGCAGATTTGTAGTTCAAATGCTATTGAAGCTGAAAGGATTCCCCCTCCCACCCCTTTCCCTGCGTCACACTGCCTGTCTGTCTGGTCCGGATGGAGAGCAGCGAGGGACAATCTTCAGTAAACAAAAGGAAAATTGACAAAGAAGGGCAGGGTTTTTCTTTATATTTACTGAATGAAGATTGTCCTTGCTGCACCCGCCCGGTCCTACGACCGGAATCCAAATCTAAGGGGAGGCAGCCAGAAGGGGCGGGAGGGGGATCTTTTCAGCTTCAATAGCATTTGAACTACATATCTGTAAGTAACTATATATAGCGCAACATGTTAAAAATATCATAAATAATACTCGGAGCTAAAGTTTAAATGAGGTATTACTATCCTTTTAAAAGCCCCATTTAAATTAGTGGGTTTTATATGTCCCCTCTGGTGCAGTTGTTTTGCCCCAGAAAGACTGCATTTTTTGTTTTGTACATATGGCCCAAAATGTCTGTGTAGAGCAATGGTGGGCAAAATGAGGCCCTCCATTTGCTGCCGGACTACAGCTCCCATCATTCCCTGCCAGCCGGGATGGGCATTATAGCCAGGCAGCAGCTGAAGATCCTCACGTTTCTGAGCCCTAGTATAGAGAATATTTTCTTCCAACACATTGTGGTGAGTAAAGGAAAGGTACTCTCACTGCAGGTAAATTGTTCATTCAAAAGTTATTACATCTCGAGTAGTTTTTTTAACTGCAATTTTCTTCTTTTGTCATCAGATGGGGCTATTTCTGTCAATTATTGTGGAAAGCCATAGTCTATGGCTAAACCTCTCCCACAGAATTCATTAGATACGAGTTAGATCCTGTTGCTAACAGTTTGATGTTTATATATACAGAATAAATGAAAAGTCTTACAGATCTTGCAGATCAATGCATTGGATATCTCTATGGCACTCAAAGGATTAACCCCTTTGAGTGTCAGAAGTGTACCCAACACATTTCTTTGTAATGAGTTGCATACCCATCTGTGTTAACTGACCAGGAATATGCCTATAAGTTTATTCACCTTTTAAATATTCTGAGGCAGATTTACAATGAAGAACTGAGGGGAAATTAACTGTGGTGAGAAAAAATGTGTGGTAAAGAGTAGATAACTTCTCCATTGTGATAAATGTTCCTATTCCTATGTGTATCGATGGAGCCCATTTACCAAAACAGGGTTTGTCAACGGTTAGACCTCCAGCAGTTGGAGACAATTAACATTAGCTTTAGTGAGGATGATGGGAGTTGTAGTTCCTAACAGCTGTAAGTCTTACAATTGACTAATCCTATAAGTATATCTCTCAAACTGGAGGGATTATAGGGCAGAATGCAAGAAACATGCGTATGCACCGAAGGTATTTTTCCTGCCCAGATAGATATTCAGCATGTTCTAATTCAGGAAGCCATATAACAAACACTTCTTGAATTGCGCATAAAAATTAGCCTTTGCAACAACACTACACAGACGTATAAAAATGTGCGTAATAGCATTTCCTGTATTAAGCATTCACTATTCCACTCAGACAGATTTGTTTATCCTGACCACGCCCACACAAAAAACAAATATGCGCAGCTGTTTGCTTATCTTAATTTTTCATAAGTAATTTAAAAAAATCATGTGCAAACCTATTTTCTAGTGATTTTCACACTGGAAATAGCTCATACGCACTTTTCTTGTATTCCCCCATAGTGCTTTGGTTCAAAAGAATAAGATAGGAATTGGAGAGTTTATGTCACTGTTATCGCACCTTTACCAGTTCTTAAACCCCCTGGAGTAATTTTAAGGCCAACCAAATGCACCAAAGTGGACAAATAACAATTCCAGTTGAGGTAAATAAGGCTTTTACCCCTTGAATGCTACAGAGATCTTCCTAGCATTCAAGTTATTAAAGTGATATTAGTATCTGGTTTTATTTAAAGGGATATTAATACTTTGTTTTATTTTTATTTTATTTTGTAGGCATTAAAAAACATGAAGAACGATATAAGTCTTATCTCTCAAACCTTTATGGTTTAAGAGATATTCACAAGTAAAGTTTCTCCTCCCGCCCCTTTTACCTAGTGTAAGCCATCTCTTCTCAGATGTGAATCTGGTTGTAAGACCAGACAGATAACAGAAGGGGACAATCTTCTTTGTATGAAAACAATGAAAGCCCTTCTCCCCTTGACAAGTTTTTCAGGTTTTTCCCTTATCTTAATTGAAGATTGTCCCTCTCTGCAATATACTTGGACACACCCTGCTGCTCTGAGCTGAACAGTGTTACATCAGTAAGAGGGGCGGGAGGGGGTTATTATAAAACATAACCCTTAAGTGTTATATTGTAGATATTAAAAAAATAAGTTAATTGATGCTAGTCTTGGCTCTTAAACCTCTGTAGTTTGAGAGGTATACGATTATAAGCTTCCCCCCTCCCTCCCCTTCCACAGACATCAGCTGTCAAGCTCTCAGCATGAGAATCGTGTTGGCCGACTTGAGGCAGCTCTTCAGCTGAGCCGAAATAGCACAATGTAAAAAGAAATACTTCAATGGAACGGTCTACAAAGTGTGCCTGGTTTTCAGTTTCGGCTCTGCTGAGGAGCCGCCAGCCAGTCCCGGGACCAGGATCACATTATATCAGCTAGAGGCTGACATATGTGGGAGGGGTGGGAGGGGGGGAGTTTATAATTGTATATCTCTCAAACTATAACAGTTTGAGAGACAAGACTAACATCAATGAACTTATTTTTTAATATCTACAATAAAACACTTACATAAAACCAGACATTACTATCACTTTAAATGCCCCATTTAAATCAAGGAGATTGCTGGGAATTGTTATTGGACCCCTGTGGTGCCGTTGGTTTCCTCCAGAATAACTACAGATCTTGACACATCAGTGGTGAATATACAACACAAATTCCGCACTAGTAGAATCTGTTCAAACCTCAGGGTCACAGGTTCTAGTCTTGGCAAGGTCAACTCTGCCTTTCACAATTCAGAGATAGATAAAATGAGTACCCAGGAGATACTTGAAAATGAGATACAATCTCAATGTATCCTTCCTGGAAAACTACTTTCATTAAAACAAAAAACAAATCAAATCTATGTTTACTACCTACACCTGATTAATGGCAATTTAATAAGCTATGAATGTCAAAAATGTATCCTTAAAGTGTGAGTAAACTTAACTTTTTACTTTGTATATTCCGCAATTGCTTAATATGTAAAGTCATTCTACCAATCCTTTTTTTCATCTTAACGTTTGTTTTACAGCTTTTATACACCAGATACTGAACTGCCTGTAGCTCTTCTTTACAGACATATCTCTGTCAGGAACAGTGAAAGCCAGAATAGTGATAACATTTACCTTTATCCCTGCAGCAGAAAAGACTGGCGGATCGGAGCTATTACGCTCACTGCCTCCCGTCTAGTCTATTATTTTCAGCATACAGATAATCCAGTGCTCTGTATAATGTATAATTTTTAAAAGGTGATAATAGCTTCATAGCTCCCTCCAGTCTTTTATGTTAAAGGGATAATGTTAAATTGTATCAATATCCCTACTCTGTAGTGCATACCCTTGAGGGCAGCCACTGGTTTTAGAGGCTATGACCATGCAACTGCATTTGTACAATCATCCACTGTTTCTCTGTTTACGGCTTTGGGTAAAAAATAATTCTCACCTTTATAATGTTTCTCTCTTCTTTTGTGTTTTTTCCCTAAACAGGACAAAATTTTACTCTAAGGCAGCTAGGTATTTGTGAACCAGCATCTCGTCGAGGACTGGCATTCTGTGCTGATATGGGCCTCCCACACAGAGGTTATTCCATCAGTGCAGGTTCAGATGCTGAAACTGAAAATGAAGGCGTGATGTCACCTGAACATGCCATGAGACTCTGGGGCCGGGGGGTGAAGTCCGGACGGAGTTCCTGCCTTTCAAGTCGCTCCAACTCAGCCCTGACACTGACCGACACAGAACACGAGAACAAATCTGACAGTGAGAGCGGTAAGTTCCTTATTATGTTTCTTTGGGCCTGAATATTTGGGAGTTGAAATGCTGGAGCAAACCAACTGTGACACAGGGCACAAATAACTATTCCACAGATCCTATATAATAATTCGCTAAATCGTGTGTAACGCCCGACATGCGCAGTACACACTGCTGCGCGTGCTGCAGTCATGAGCAGTCGGAGCGCCCAGCTCTATATCAGCCGCGGCTCGGGCAGTCTCCACTGCGCGTGACTGCCCCTTGATCGGGTGGCGGTGGCACTCTGGCCCGTGTAACGGGCTGTTCAGCTAGTACTTAAATATTTAACTGGGTCTTTTAAACCTATAAACACTAGCAAGGTCTCTAATGCATTGATTCATAATGCGTTTGTGAACTCTCTAGCATTCAAGGGGTTAAACAAGCCATCTTAGTAAATGGGGATTTTCGTTTGTCCCCTGTTGTGTAGTTGGTTTGCTCCGGAATTGGTCTTAGTATTGAAAATGACTCAGAGCTATAAAAGGAATAGTAAACTTGTATTATAGTAACAATATTGTAGGGATTTTCCAGCTGAGTAAGATAAGGGTACACCCACTACTGGGAGATGATGTATTCCAAAGTTCTAAGTGTTTAACCCTTTGAGTGCCAGATAGGTATCCAATGCCTCTCCAGCACTCAAATGGTTGAACTGTTGTTTTTTGTTTTTATTGCATTAAAAGTGCCCTCTGATGTACAGAGAGCTCACCTAAGTTCACCTGGACAGTTGTCTGTTGCACTTTATGGCAGAGGTGATCTTATGGGTACAGTTTTCCATAGAATGTGACAATAAGAGCTGCATCACTTCCTGACAGTGTGTACTGTAATATCTTATGAATACAGCAGCTACCTGCAGTGGGAGTGCCCTTGATTTGTTCCGCAGGATAAACCCTATGTTTTTTTAATAAAATGTTACTACTCCTTTCACCCCTTAAAGACCAGAGGGAAGTGCATTGCTTTACAATACTTTGTACACCTCTCTGGTCCTTATGTGTTAAAGGGAGGTAACCATGGCATGTAAGAGATATACTCTATCTACCCTCCTATTATTAGGAGGGTAGATAGGGTAATCTACTGTCAGGAACGTGAATGCCGAACAGTATACTGTCTCCCGGGTGCGCGAGTTCGGCATGTTGCGGACAGGGCTGACAGATTGTTGGGAGGGGTTGGAAGTGATCCAGCTGTCTTGATACATATTGGTACCAATGACAAAGTAGGAGGAATATGGAGGTCCCTAAAGAATGATTTCAGGGACTTAGGGTGCAAGTTCAAGGCAAGGACCTCTAAGGTAGTATTTTTTGAAATACTACCTGTGTCATGTGCCAGTGCAGGTAGACAGAGGGAGCTCAGGGAGCTTAATGAATGGCTCAAGCAATGGTGTAGGAAGGAGGGTTTTGTGTTCTTAGAGCACTGGCTGACTTTATATTGGGTACAATCTATATGGAAGTGATGGATTGCAACTAAATAGTAGAGGAGCCTCTGTGCTAGGGGAGCGAATGCTAAGAAGCTTGGAGGAGCTTTTAAACTAGGAAAGGGGGGAGAGTATAGATAGCAAACATTGGGTAGATAGAGCAGATAGAAACCAGGTCCAAGTAAATGACCAGGGGGTGGAGAAAGGATAGGGATAAATGTAGAAAATAGGGAGGAATTCCTAGTAAATGAAGATGTAGATAAAAGGCATGTAGGGAGTGATATATGTAAAGACTTCAAAATTAATTGTATGCTAGCAAAAAAAGTATGGTAGATAAAATAGGAGAACTAGAATTGCTGGTGGTTAATGACCAATTGGACATAACTGGTATAACAGAAACATGGTGGAATGATGCACATGACTGGGCTGTAAATATAGAGGGTTATTCCCTGTTTAGGAGAGACAGGATTAATAGAAAAGGGGGAGGTGTGTGCTTATATTTGAAACCAGAGTTAAATCCAATTTTGAGAGGTGATATTAGTGAGGAAACTGGCCAAAATGTCCTTGTGGGTAGAAATTGAGACTAAATGTGATGTAAAAGGTAAAAAAAGGTGTTGGTGGGTATATGCTACAAACCACCAAATATTGATGACAATGTTGAGGCCCAACTGCTATTGCAAATGAGGAAAAGCTGCCCAGCTTGGGCATACTATAATTATGTGAGATTTTAATTATCCAGATATCAACTGGAAAAATGAGACCTGTCAGTGTGCTAAGGGTAGCAGGTTTGTGAACTTACTTCGTGAAAGCTACATGTCACAAATGGTGGAAGTGCAAACAAGAAATAACAATATATTGGACCTAGTGATAACGAATAACACAGAAATGGTATCCAATATTAAGGTAAGTGAACATTTAGGAAACAGTGATCACAACATGGTTACATTTGAGATCAGTCTGGCAAAGCAGAACTGTATAGGTTCAACCAAAACTCTTAATTTTAAAAAAGCTAACTTCAAATGATTAAAGAGATAGTAATACTTCGTTTTAACTTTATTTTATTTTGTAGGCATTAAAAAAACATGAAGAATGATATAAGTCTTATCTCTCAGACCTTTATGGTTTAAGAGATATTCACAAACAAAGTATCCCCCCCTGTTCAACCAGATCAGAAGGGAGGTGCCCAGGTAGCCTGCAGAGAGGGACAATCTTCAATTAAGATAAGGGAAAAAGCTGAAAAACTTGTCAAGAGGGGAAGGGCTTTCATTGTTTTCATACAAAGAAAATTGTCCCCTTCTGTTATCTGTCTGGTCATACAACCAGATTCACATCTGAGAAGAGATGGCTTACACTAGGTAAAAGGGGCGGGAGGGTAAACTTTGCTTGTGAATATCTCATAAAGTAAAGGTTTGAGAGATAAGACTTATATCATTCTTCATGTTTTTTTAATGCCTACAAAATAAAATAAAGTTAAAACGAAGTATTACTATCCCTTTAAGGGCTTCAATGCAACACGTATACGGGATACATATTTAAAGACAAAAATACTGAGGATAAATGTTCTGAATTCAAATTTAGGTTGCAGAAATGTACCCAACAGTATATACCAATGGTAAACAAATGCAAAAGAAGTAAGTCACAGCCAATGTGGTTAACTACACACGTAAAGAAGGAAATGTCAAAGAATAAAAAAGCATTCAAACTATTTAAGTCTGCAGGAACTGAACATTATTTCTTAAAATACAGAGAGTGCAGCAAAGATTGCAAAAGTCAATTAGGGTAGCAAAAATAGATAATGAAACTCGAATTGCAAGGGAAAGTAAGACTAATCCAAAAAAGTTTTTCAAATATATAAATAGCAAAAAACTTAATAGGTAGTGCATTGGACCATTCAAAAATGAGATGGATGAGTTGATTAGTGAAGATATGGAAAAGGCAGATGTTCTAAACACTTTGTTTGCATCAGTATATACAAGGGAGCAAGGAATGGTAGAAGAGCCTCCGCAAGTAACTAATAAAACAATACAATTATCAGATATTGGGTTAACTCAAGATGTCATGGGAAGACTGAACAAAATTAAGTCTGACAAAGCACCAGGTCCTGACGGTATACATCCAAGGGTTCTTAAGGAACTCAGTGCAGTGTTGGCAAAACCCCTATATTTACTCTTTAAAGATTCTCTCACCACAGGCTCAGTGCCACAAGATTGCCGAAGAGCCAATGTAGTTCCTCTATTTAAGAAGGGAACTAAAACAGAACCTGGACAAATATTGACCTCTGTAGTGGGAAAACTGCTAGAAGAGATAATAAGGGACTATATTCAGGATTACAACACAAAAAATAAGATCATTAGCAGGAATCAACATGGTTTTATAATGAATAGATCATGCCAAACTCACCTTTTCAGATTCTATGAGAAAGTAAGCAGCAACCTTGATAATGGCAAGGCAGTTGATGTAGTATATCTAGACTTTGCAAAGGCATTTGATACAGTGCCACACAGAAGGCTGGGGTATAAAATAAGGAAATTGGGGCTAGGAGATGACCTTTGCAATTGGATACAAAATTGGTTGAAGGATAAGGAGCAGTGTGTGGTTGTAAATGGACAATTCTCCAATACAGTTAAAGTGGAGAGTGGAGTACCTCAGGGTTCAGTATTAGAGCCGTTGCTTTTTAACATGTTTATAAATGACCTAGAAATAGATATAGAAAGCAAATTATCAATATTTGCAGATGACACTAAATTATGCAGGGTAATTAATTCAGAACAGGATAATTGCTGTCTACAGCAGATTGGGCAAAAAATGGAATATGAAGTTTAATGTGGGGAAGTGTAAAGTCATGCATTTGGGAGGAAATAATCCCAAGGCTACTTATAAACTTAATGGAATCATTTTAGGGGACTCGTTGCTAGAGAAAGACCTCGGTGTCCTTGTCAACTACAAACTTGGAAACAGTGACCAGTGTCAAACAGCAGTAGCAAAGGCAAACAAAATCCTGTCTTGCATAAAAAGAGGTATCGAAGCAAGAGTGGATAACATTATTTTGCCGTTATACAAATCTCTGGTAAGACCTCACCTTGAGTATGCAGTGCAGTTTTGGGCACCAGTTCTGAAAAGGATATACTAGAACTAGAGAGGGTACAGTGAAGAGCAACAAAATTAATTGAGGGAATGGAGGACTTGACATATAAGAAACGACTAAACAAACTTGGTTTATTTACTCTAGAGAAAAGATGATTTAGAGGAGACCTTATCACATTGTACAAGTATATGAGAGGTCAATACAATGATCTCTGCGGTGAGCTATTTATTCCAAGGCCTGAGCAGATGACCTAGTACAGTTGGTTTGTTCCAGAATTTCTCCAGTTTGTAGTAAAGTGGTATATAATAATCTTATTAGAAATGTGGACAAGTGTCAGTACCAGGATATCCAACCTCGGGCAAACTCTGTATTAACAATATGTATCCAGAGTCCCCCTATTGGTTTACATCCAGGCAGAGGCACCTCCACTCTGTGCACTGTAACTGACCAAAATACAATAAATAGATAAATAAAATAAATTAAAGAAATTAAAAGAAACGTATCACCATACAAGGAGCCCACCTAGTCAATGTAAAAATTATAACAACACTATGTATCTAAAGTCTGTTCTGGAATAGAAATAATACCACTGTATATCAGTATACATGATGAATGAAATAATGCGATGATGGATAAATGATATTATGGGTTGATGAACAGATGGAATGAATAGATGAGATGATAGATCTACAATCCTTTCACAATGAATATTCCACAAGGTTTCCTTTTAATGCAGCATCCAAAAAAGGATCTTATCCCTTGTACAGGCAACACATCTGGAATGAGGAGCACAAACAAAGGCACATATAAAAGTAAAATCCTTTAGATGTGCCTTTGTTTGCGCTCCTCATTCCAGATGTGTTGTAATAAAGTGGCCTTGTAATTAAAGGTGGTTGTTCCCATAGCTTAAAATGGACATGTTACCTACACGGTTTTTAGTTTCATTAAATGTATCTGTTTAACCCTTTGAGGTATCTCTCTGGTACTCAAAGGGTTAAACTGCATAGCTAGTCTAATCGTTTTAGAGAGTTTTGATTAATAGTCACGGAATCTAATTTCAGCAGAGCTTTGCTTTCTGACTTGGTCAGAAAAAGCTGCATAATAATTAGTCACGTGTCCAGAAAATGACTTCTCTTCACCTTGTTAGTCTGCTAAAACCTCCATCAGTTTCCACCTAGAATACATTACTGTGAAGGAATTATATTTCAAGATGGAAACTCTGACTTGGGGAGGACTTGGAAAGGTGATAGGTACAGTTTAAAAATATACAGTAAAGGGTGCATCTTAGAAAAAATAAAAACAATGTAAAGTGCACTTTTCATTTTTCATTAATAAGCAACATTATTTATTAGTCCGCTTTAAAATGCTCCCTTTCACTCACCGATCGATCCATGATTCACAGACAAGGATTCTATGGAAAGAATAGCAATGTTGCTTCCTGTCCCATAAACACTGAGTGAGGCTCTGACATCATCCTGCCCTGCAGAGATCATCGGTGTCTGTCGGGCGATTCTTGATCTATAGTGAACATGTTAAGCTATGAAAAATTGATTTCTATAGCTGCTAGACAACCTCCAGATGCAAGTCAACTTCCTATATACCAGAGGTTCCCAAACCGGGGTATATGAGACTTCCGGGGGTAGAGGGGGAGTCTTTGTTTCAGCACCATTTGTCCCCACTGCTATGCAATATAACAATATCCATATTGTCAAAAACCTATCACTGTTAGACGTTTGTAAGAGGCTGGATCAAAGAAAAGTAAAGAACAGCAAAGTCTGACATGTTTGAAATCGTGATATACATTGAAACATAGAAACTTATTGTTACAGCAGAATCCTTCAGCCCATTGAGTCTGCCCATTTTTCCTACTGCAAAACCTGAAAACCTGTTTGGTCTTTGGTATTGTCTTATGTTCAGAATAGCCTTCTGCCTATCCCATAAAAAAACACTTTAACCACCTGAACATAATTTAAGAGATCAAACAATACTATTAAGTATACAGTAAAGTGTAAAAAAAAAAATCACCAAATATTAAGAAAAACATTAATTTAAAACAAAAGTCCCAAGTATAGTGACATGTATTTAGTCCACTCTCCAGAGGCCTATCCCATGCATTCCTAAATTCTGTCACTTTTTCTGCTGGTAGACTATTGCACTTAGTGAATTAAACTTTCTACTCCTTGAAATGTACGTCCCTCCTGTACTTTGCTGAATCCCTTTGTGTTTTTGAATGTTTCTATTATATCCCTCCCTCTCTCTTCCAAGGAACACATGTTCAGATCCTAAAGTCTTTCCTCATAAATGTTATCATTTAAACCATTAACCTTTCTAGCAGCTGCTCCTGAACTCTCTCCAGAATATCTATATCCTTCTGGAGATGGGGTCACTGGTACTCTAGGAGAGGTCTGACCAGAGATATGTACAGCTGCATGACCATCTCCCAATTTCTGCTACTAATGTATCAAGCTATACAACCCAAAACCCTGTTTGCATTCCCCATGGCTTTGTTACATAGCCTGCCTACTTTTAAGTAATTAGAAACAATTACTGCCGAGTCCCTTTCCTCTGTTGTCGCCAACAGCACAGTACCCTTAATACTATATTCTGCCTTTGGATTTATATTTCCCAAGTGCATTGTTTTACATTGATCAATATTAAACTGCAACTGTCACACTCTTCTTCATTCTTCTAATTTTCCTAAATAATTTGCCAATTTGGCTTATTCTGCCATGAATGTCTACTTTGTTGCAGATCTTTCTATCATCGGTAAAAAGACATACCTTACATTGATGACCTTTTGAAATATCGCTAACAAAAATATTGAAAATAATGGGTCCCAGTATAGATCCATGAGGTACCCCACTAGTAAGATGACCTTCAACTAAATATTCTCAATTAACTACAAACCTGTGCCTCCTGTCACTCAGCCACTGCCTTATCTACTCATCTATTTTTACATCCAAACTCAAACACTGCAGTTTATTAAGGAGTTTTCTGTGAGGAATAGTATCAAATGCCTTACGAAACTGAGACACTCTATATCTACTACTACTTACTGATCTGTGGTTGCCCAGCTCTTCCCTACTACCTTTTTTGTGAAGTAGTACTATAGATGCTAACTTCCAGTCTTCTGAAACTACTCCTATAAATAGTGACTGAATAATATTGTTAAATGTTTTGCCAGCACAATCCTAAACTCTTTTAATAACCTTGGGTGTATCCCATCTGGTCCCATTGGTTTATATGACTTTTTACATTAGAGAGTAGCACTAGATCTTATTCCTCTGTAAACATGTTTCAAATGCCTTGCTATTTCTTTTTTCACTTTTCTCTGTAAAAACTGAACATAAATGTTCATTGAGGCACTCAGGTAGACATTCAACCTTTTCTAATTTTGCTTATATTTCCTAAATGCTACTTTTTCCTCTTTTACTATATTTTCAACTTATGTGGAGTACCACAGTGGCTTCCTTTTTACTTTACCTTTACTGGCAATGCATTGCTCTGTTTCTATCAATAAAACATCTTTCAGATAATCCCATTTCGCCTGTACACCATCTAAAGATGTTGAGGCTGTCAAAGATTTACATAAATTTGTTTCCATGTTTTAGTGTGGTGCAACTCATCCTCTGTCCTTATATTAAACCACTCTAACTGATATTCAGTAGAACCTAAACACTCCCCTACAGTTATATCTGAAACCAAATCTGCATTTGCAAATAATAAATCTATTATGGCTTCCTTCCTATAAAATAGAAATAATATAAATACGTATGCAAAGGGTTGCATTTATTTTGATAATAATGGGGGGAAGGCAATCAGGATTTGGTGAAAACCAAAAGGAGGTCATTATGTCAAACATTTTGGTAACCACTGCTATATAGACTTTACTGGCCCTTTAAATGTGCATCTCTATCTATGTGTTCTTCACTCAATGTCCGCTTGTATAGATATTCTAGTTTAACAAGGAACAGAGAATAAGACACACAAATAGTTCTTATGGTCTTTTCGTAATAAAACTTGGTCTTGACTCATTCCACAGACTGTGTGTATAGGGTGCTCTCATCACTGGAAGTAATAGGAGAAAAGTAAAATAGTGCATACAAGGCTAGTACACATTATTAAAAAAATAAATGTGTCAAGTAAAATGAATTAATATATTTTATTAAAATAAGTTAATATTTAAAATAATATATTACTACACCTTTAACTCTTTCAGAGCCAGAGGGATACCCCTCTGGTGCTGAAAGGGTTAACCTTTTGAATTGTAGCGAGGTGCCTAATGCATTTCGATGCAAAACTTTGGAGACCTCTAGCATTCAAGGGGTTAAAAGCATAAACATGCAGAAGTAAAGCAACAGTAAAGTTCTTTTAACACAGGAATATAATTTTTATATAGAATACACTGAGATGTCTCTCGTTTTCAAGTATGTCCAGCAATGTAGACACTTCAGTGTACAACACATATACACAAATAAAAAGCAGACTCATTCTTGTGCAAGCCATCTGCACCAATAGGGGACAATTGAATGCTAGACAGGTTACCGAATCATTGCTTCTCAAGACCTCACATTCAGGGGGTTAAAATTCACATTTAAATTAATGGGAATGTTTATTTTATATGGCAAAATTGGTTTTCACAAGAATGGCTTCACTTTTGTCTTTAATAGGGAATTCTCACCTCCAGTAAACCGCTTCTTAAATAAATGTTCCATGGTAAAACATGTTGAATCTGGATTTTGTTTTTTATTAAAAATGCAGTATTTTCAGAGATTTGGGCTTTTTAATTCTGTCCTGTGATGTCAGTTCAGGACAGGCAGAAGTACAGCTCTGTACTGCAGCCTATCTTCGTTTCTTCCCCTCCCCAGTTGTTCCCTGTTACCTCCTCTGATGGAGGAACCCAGCATGTTAGTCTGGGCGCTTTCATTGGCAAGAGAGGACTCCAACTCACATGCTGGATTCCTCTGTCAGAGGAGGTAACAGGAAACAACCGGGGAGGGGAAGAGTTGAAGATAGACAGGCTGCGGCACAGAGCTGTACCGCAGCCTATCCTGAACTGACATCACGGGACAGAATTAAAAAGGCCAAATCTCTGAAAATACTGCATTTTTTAAAAAACAAAATCCAGATTCAACATGTATTACCATGGAACATTTATTTAAGAAGTGGTTTACTGGAGATACAAGCCAAGAACTAAAATGTGATGCTTTTGAGCAGCGACTAGCTGGAGAACAGGCAACTATGCTTTTGTTCGTGTTCAAAGCCTCTCACATCTTTTGGCTTGTTTCTGAGAAACTCTTAGGGTCTCTCCCTAAGTGTAAAGGGTAATCCAGACATGGACCCCTTGCTGTCAGTGCCTAGGCCCAAACAAGGCTGAAACCTAAGTCTGAGGTTACCTGGTATTTCCTGTGCGGAGGGGACTTGCCCATCATTTTGGAACTGGACTGCCCTGTGGGATTAGTCTAATATGTTTGTGGAAATCTATATTCTGTAATGGCACTAGAGAGCTAAATTGTGATGCTCTTGAGCAGACACTAGCCAGAGAACAGGCAGCTTTGCTTTTGTTCATGCTCAGAGCCTCTCACATCTTTTGACTGGTTTACTGGAGGTGAGAGTTCCCCTTTAACCCTGTGAGTGCACGGTGTATCCAATGCATTACAAAGCAATGAGTTGATACCATTGTTGCACTCAAAGTATTAACCCTTTGAGCGCCATTGATGTTAGATATCTATCTGGCACTCAAAGGGTTAAACGTATGCCACAGCATTTCCCAGTTCTTCTGGGATAATTGTGGTTTGTGTTACTCTGTTGGGATGATGGTAGGTAGCCAAACTGAAGGTAAATTCAGATTGCGTTTTGTTCTGTGGCCTCAGTATTACAGTGGGATTTTTGTATCATCCCTTCAGACGAAACAGTTACCAACAATCAGATGTTTTTGCTGATTCTTGCCCATTATATAAATAATTGATTCTGGATTCAGATCATATTATCCAAGAATCATCCTACCTATAATCCTACGGGGTTACTGTTAACTCTTTGATTGTCAAAGGGGCAGGCAATGCAAAATTCACCCAAAAAGTTAAGACAGATGTGTGTACTGCATTGTGTACATTTTGTTGTACTTCAATGTAACAGTGAAAATATTTTTGTAAAAAACATTTATGTTGTATTGCTTTTCGTTTTGAGTAAAAGAAGGGTACGCTCACTTCTCGGATATTGTTCTATCAAAAGTGATCACAGCTCAAACATGTTCTGCTTTCTACTGTGGCCACCAGGTAGTGCTGTTTATCACTTACTGTGGGGGAGCCATAGTCTCTGACCCAAGCTCTCTCATAAGTGCAGCACAGAAAAAAATAGTCCTTTGGGGCACTAGTTTGAGCTGTTAGCAACAGTTTAATCAAAAGAGCAGTAGGCTTGAGCTATAACTTTTGACTGAAAAATATCTTAACAGTGACAATACCTTAGTTTTACCCAATAGGAAAAGCCCTATTATATCATCATTAAAAAGAAATACTGCTGCTTTAAGACAGTCCTTTGTACCGCATATATTTTTTTGGCACTTTAATATAAAGGTAAGGCAAGCATCCTAACCATCTTGTAAGATGAATGTTAGCGCAGAGGAACCAGGCAGACCTCTGGATCAGAAGATTTCTTTTGTTTGCTCTGAAGAGACTCCATTTTCCATAACACAAAATAATTTAGTTATTGTTGCTTCATTTAGAACATTTAAGCCGTTACACAATAGGAAGTTGCCGCATCATCCTAATGACCTAAAGGAATTAAATAGCTTATGCAGAAAATTAAAGTAGAAGAATTCTGAGGCAAACCAAGTGCATTATGGGGTAAAATAATAATTGTTCAAATTCCCATTGATTGAATTAGGACTTTTAATCCTTTGAATGCATTCTAGCATTCAAGAGAATGTAGGATATTCTTGTTTGTCCCCTAGAATACAGTTTGTTTGCTCCAGAATTTCTGCTGTTTTATTGAATACAGATCTTAATGGTTATTTTAGTTTTGTGCCAGGATACAAGAAACACTAGTAACCAAACTAGTAAGTATCTTGGGAACAGGAGTTCTACAGAGAACACAATGACACAATTAAAAGGACCCCTATCCAGGATGAAGAGCTTAGAAAAAAATAGGTATAAAAAAGAATTTGTAAGCAGGGTTGCTACTCTAAGATTACCCCTTGTAAAGGATCCTACAAACTCATTCTCTCTTCTTAAACTAAATTCAAGCAGTGAAGGGGTTTATTATGTGTGAGTACTCCATCAATTAAAGTTGAGCCTAGTTCCCATTGACATAGAAAATGGTTTCCAAACTAATCCAGGAACAATTCAGTCAAGTGCGGTGCTATACTTCAATAGAGGAAGTGAAAAGGACGCCGGCTTCACCAAGAGAGAAGACTTAAAATGCTGTGAGAATTAGTAGGATTTTGTCTGTTGTTTCAAAGTTCTCTTTGTGGAAAAAAAGTAAAAAAAACAGGGTGGGCCTGGGGGGCGGATTGCGCATGTCACCTGTTATCCTCTTAGGAGGTTTAAATCGAGTGGTGATAAAGTTTATCCCCAGGGCCTGTTTGCAATCAAAGATGTCTTTCTGTACTCCTCTTGAAGACATCTCAAAGAAGTTGCAAAATCCTAGGATGGATGAGTGAGCATACAGAATAGTTTATTAACAGGGCTCAAGTGATTGAAGAACAAATTTGATCATGCTTTAAACTTTCGGGCTGATGAGAGCAATTGAAATCACAGTAAAGAGAGGAGTGTGGCCTTTGATGTACATTGGGGAAATGGATTACGGCGCAATTAAAATCCACAGAAGTGCACGTCCTTACATGTAAACAGCAGACTCTGCTTGTCACAGGAATATAACATCTTCATTTATTGCCAGTTTGGGTCTAAGGGCCTTATGTACCAAAGCAAACTGGAGTAATTCTGGGGCAAACCAACAGCACCATATGAGAAAAATACAAATCCCCAAAATCCCCATTGCTTTAAATGGAAATTTTAACCCCCTGAATTCTCGAGAGGTCTCAAATGCATTGCTAAACTTAACCTTCTCCCAGGAACTCTAACTGAGTTGCCCATCCGTATCTATCCAGGGCTCTTCCTGCTGGAGGCTTACAGATAGCATCCCACTGCTGGAAAATGGCACATGCAGTATAATATATCTACCATACTATCAAGGCATTGAAACATTAACATATATATGTATGGATGATATATCATGTTCTCACATGTATGAGCAACATGAGCTTTAGTGTAATTGTTCCTTTAACCCATTGGATGCTAGAAAAGTGTAAAACACATTTCAAAGCAATGCATTGGAGTCATCTTCGAGTGTCCTTCTTCTAAAGCTCTGTAAAATTAACCCTCTGAGTGCCTGACATCCAAAGGATTAACTGCTATGGTAACCTCTTTAATTAATATTGCAAATTTTTTTTTTTAAATAACCTTTCAGTGTCATGCATTGGATACCCCTGGCACTGAAAGGGTTAAGCAGTTCACAAGAAAACTCAGTGTTAATTCATTTTTGCTCTTGTCACCATCAATATAACGTATCATAGCTGGAAACAGGATAGAACAGGCTTTCCAACGGGACGCATTGGTAAACAGCGATGGGAGCACAGTGTGGAACCCCATAAATCACATCTTAGTAGAGTGCCAGCATTATACACAAGTTGTCTTTGCACTGGTAGTTTTTATTGCAGGATATTACAGCTTGATATTGAACAAAGTGGATTTTGTATTTCTTGTAGCCCTTTCCTTTGTTATTTAGAATGACTGCTGTCATACCTAGGACATTTCAAAATGAGCTAACCCTGAGAACTTTAAAAATATTAACCCTTGGAGTTCACCATAATTTAGCCATGTTCCTGCTTGCAATAACCCTGAGGAGCTCCGGTCTGACTACAAGGGACCTTTAATGGGGATTTACATCCCAGGTGCCCTTAAGCAAGACACTCGAAGCTACCTTAGCTCCACCCATGTCCACTCCCCACTACTCACATGACCCCGCCCCCAGTCTCATCCACTGTTTCCTGGCAAAGAAGATACCCTTGGCCTATAACAATCCAAAAAAAAAAAAAAAAGCTTTAACCGCATTGTGAATCTCTCTAGCATCCAAGGGGTTAAATAATATCCTGTAAAGAGGTATAAAACTGGGGCAGAGACATAGTGACTGCTCTGGACACACCCACAATTCAGAAAGTGGGTGTGGCCAGCACAGCTTAGAGCTCTTCAAAATTTAAAGCTCCAGGCAGTTGCCCAATCTGCCTATTGGGAAATCCGGCCCTGACCTTTAACTCTTTGCGTGCCAGAGGGGTATCCAACTCATTGCAAATCATTGTGTTGGATACCCCTCTGGCATGCAAAGGGTTAACATTTTACAATTTAGCTTTTTCTGTGCCTGACCACATGTAAAACAAGTAGGACGTCTCCCTCAGTCTTTCTGCTAGAAGTGGCTCCAGTTTACAGGCTACAGAGGCTCTGAATTGATATAGTTCACATAGTAGATGGTACTGGGCTCTCTTACCCTGAGAATTTGGACTTTCACCCTTTTTACCATAAGATATGTCCAAAATCTCAGGGTCAAACCTGAAAGCTCCTAGGTATGATTGCTGTGAAGTGTCTTAACCTCTTGAATGCTAGAGAGGTCTCCATCACATTCTTTGCAATAAGTGAGAGACTTCTCTCAATGTTATTATTAACAGTACCGCTTCTTATTAACGTAAAGGAACAGTAGCTGTTTTTATGGAATAAAAAGAAGTGTGATAATGTTTTTCTGCTGAGTAAAGCAATGACATGCCCACTGCTCAGAGAGTTTTCATTAAAAGTTATTACAGCTGAAATATAGTCAGTTTTTTAAATCTAACTTTTAGTAATAGTACCAACTGGTGTCTAAATGGTACTTTGTATAGTTTAGAAACTATACACACTCTTATTTCTGGAAAAAGTGAAAGTCTCCTGGTGTAGAGCAACACTTAATTAGCACATGAAATGTCAATAAAACTTTCAGTAGCATATAGCATCACTGAAAACCTTTATTAGAATATGCAAGCACATGGATACCACAATTAACATACATTAGTACCAAGTAATCTCCTTAACTGTACATTTGCTGGTCTTTTGACTAACATGAAAGTTTAGAATAAAGTTTTCAAATATTCAAACATGAATCATGGTTGCATCATCAGATAAAATAATGATAGACATTAATTTTGCTCCTTAAAAATGTGCATGGCTTTTTAAAAAAAATGGGCAATGCTTATAGGAAATAAGCTATCAGCAAATGTTTAACCCTTTACATTTCATTGGATACCACTCTGGCACTCAAAGGGTTAAATGCTATGCTGTCATCAAAAGTGATGGGACTTTTTGGGCTGGATGATCAATATTTAAGTCACTTCTTTTAGATTGGGATGTTCGAAAGCAGAACTCCACTTTTGTAAGAAACATTGGTACTAGTACTGTTGTCAGAAAATGGAGGAAAGGAACATCATCTGTACTAGGAATGGGCTGTGTGAAGCACTCCAGTTGCTGCCCAAAAGGCCTTTAAAATAGCCGTTTTATGTAAAAAAAAAAAAAAAAAAAGTGGGAGAGGATTTTTTCAAAAGTTATTAGCTTGCAAACTTTTGGGTTTTTCATATTAAACTTTTAGCAGCAGCTCCCCCTGGGGTCCTAACAGTTCACTTGCTATCGAGATAGATTTTATATTGCATTCTGTTGGAGAGGAGAGTCACTGACTCCAGCGGGGAGTTGCACTAAGGCATGATAAAGAGGAGATAACTTTACTGAGATAAACGCACCAATTCCTTTGTTACTCTGAGGAGCCTATGTCCTAATATTGCACAAACTGGAGAAATCTTAGTGTATAGGCTCCATAGAATAACGTAAGAATTTCTATAATTTATTAGCGTGGAGAAGTCGTCTCCTCTTTATCACCTCCTTATCACATTAAATCCCCGGTTTCCCACTAGATTGTGACAGCAACAGCTCCAAACATTGTGACATTTGAACTGTAATAGCTTTTGAATAAACTTACCTGCCAACATTTCAAATGGCCAAAAGGGACACTCTTGTTTTAGTGGGTGTTACTGGTGGTGTGGCAGGAGGGTGGGGGAATTACCAAGAATTCAAAGATGATTTCATGACCTACTGACATAAAGATACAAAGCAACACCACGGTATTTTATTTACACAGACCAATTTATAAACACATATAATGACATTTAAACAATCATTAATGTGAGTTTTATGGCGTAGAGAAATGTGATTTGCTTATATACACACCACACAGTCTGATCTCCTATAAAGAGGAACACTAGGGTGGGAAAGAGGGACAGAGGGATTTATGTCTCAAAGAGGGACTGTCCCTCCTAAAGAGGGAAACTTGGGAGGTATGAATAAAGTAACTTATAATAATGGCAAAACCCAGGTTGTGCTGGAAAATTGTACTTCTCCCTTAACCCCCTAAGGATGGTTGGGGGTACAATGCTTTGCAAAGCAATGGTAGTTATTATTAACCCCTTGAGTGCCAGAGGGGTATGCAACGAATTGCTCTGCAATGCATTGTGTACCCCTCTGGCACTCAAAGGGTTAATGTGCTGTTGTTTTTTTTTCTGTAAAGTAATGACTACATCAGCCGTTACATTACTATGAAGCAGATTTCATATGGGTGGAGTTTGGCACAAAAATGTGTTTTCCAGCTGGTGTGGATCCTTACATAGTATGACTCTGTTTCATAGACGCTATTTATTTATGTGTTTATTTATTTAGTAAAGGCGAAAGAGTAGCAAATCAAGTTTGGGATATGTCTGTGGGTTTTTCCAATGATTTTGCCCATGCATTTAAACTGCATTTGCAGTGCTGATGTTCCGGATCTCTGCATACCAATTTATAAATAATTAAAGTAAGCTATAAACTGCAACATAATGTTAAACTGTGTGATTTTATTGTTTCATACCAGCGTCTGCAGGAGAAGCTGCACTCCCTTCAGTTTCATTTTCTAATTATGTAATTGATTTAACTCCTTCTGTCTTTTACTACCTAATTTCCTAGGGGTGTATTTGCAGACCTCAGTATGGGAAAACAAGAGCATCTTGAGCAATTACAAGGTAATGTGATCAGATCTCCCCCCCCTTTTTGGACATCAGTATAACCCTGCAATCTGTGTTTTTCATAGGCGTCCTGAATAAATAAAAAAAAAGGAGGTCTGTTCATATTATTATCAGACGTATCGCTACATTCCCAAAACACCCGGGGCTTGGGCCAACCTAATTCATTATTATTGCACTCTGTAGTCCAATTGCAGCATTACTAGTAGGGAGATTAGCGCCATTACACACCGCAGGCTGATTGCAAGACCTGAGTCCTGTCTCCATAGCATCTCTACTGTTGTCTTTATGTGTGTGTCCAATAAACACTTGACCGTTTGAATGCCAGAAGGGCATGTAATACATTGCTTTGCAATGCTTTGCATGCCTCTATGACATTCATAGTGCTATAGATACAAATGTTGTTTGAAGGGAATCCTGTCCGGCTCTGTCTAACAGTTGCAGTGTAAGCACCAGATGAGAAGAGACAATGGGAGTGAATAGAAGTGCTTTTTCCATATCAGAGTTAAGTGCATTATTTGTAACCATGTGAGTGATCAGACTAGGTGTAAGTGCATTTAGTGTGGCACAGAGTGTAATGTAATAGCTGGTCTCAGTGGGAAGGTTACGGAAAAAGTTTGCAAAGATAAACCTTGAATTAAGATTTTAAAATGAGAGAGATGATGTCTGGAATGGATAACAAGAAGGAAGTGCTAAAGGCGTATAATATACAAGAAGCAGCTCTCTCGGGCAGGAGAAGCAAAAAATCCACACGGCTTAAAAGCACAAAAATAGCAGACGGTTAGACTGTGCACAAGATGAGAGCTGATGTGTATTAACCCTTTAGGGAGGATATATGAATTCCTACAATGCCGCTTATTTTATGTGCCTTTATGTTGCCATACAATTATGAGCCTGTACTTTGAGGTATGGACTAGACCAGTGGTTCTCAACCAGGTGCATACACTTAGGGTCATATGTTCAAAAGTGGAGGAATTCTTGGCCAAACCATCTGCATTACAGGAGAGAACTAAAAATTCTTAAAATTTCCATTGATTTAAATGGATATTTTACCCCTAGCATTCATTGGGTTAAAATACCCATTTAAATCAATTGGAATTTTTAGTTCTTGCTTATAGTACAAATGTTTGGCCTAGAATTCCTCTGCTTTTCTTTTGAACATACAGCCCTTAGGGCGAGATGTTCAAAAAGTCGTCATAATGAAAACATTGTCAGATCATGAGTTGGGGGTAAAAGAAGGACAATAGTTTCAGAAGTAAATACATCATGTCTGAAAATGTGTCTAAAGAATTAAAAATGACGGTAACAAGATCTTGATTACATTTTCTGATGTTAAAGCAGGACTATCACCAAAAATAAAAATTGTCCCATGGGTTTTAACCTTTAAAACAGCAGTAACTCTGTGTGTCTTTTTTTCACAAATCCCCTAGTAGAGGAGATATTTACCCTTCAACATCAGGCACTTCTACGTTCTACGGGACCCTGTATGTCCTGCATGACATTTAAGGACTTCCCAGCTGCCCCAGGGAGCATGTTCACGCTCTCCTTCGTAGCTGGCTTTTTGTGGGCTAACATTACAGAAAACAGCAGCATTGTAAATGAAGGGGAGCGTGAACGTGCTCCCTGGGGCAGCTGGAAAGTCCTCAGATGTCATGCGGGACATACAGGGTCCCGTAGAACGGTCCTGAGACGGTACAGGGTCCTGTAGAACGCAGAAGTGCCTGATGCTGAAGGGTGAATATCTCCGTTACTAGGGGATTTGTAAAAAAAAGACACACAGAGTTAATGTTGTTTTAAAGGTTAAAACCCCTGGGACAATTTTTATTTTTGGTTATAATTCCGCTGAAAAATGTCTGATTTTGTCTTTGAGATGAACATTTTCAAAGAAACAAACAAATTTTTTGCCTTTGAAAGGACAAATTGCTACTGACTCCTGCTAACAGTACTTTAATTTCTCTTCTCCAAGTTTACAACATTTTTATTTTGTCGGGAAAAAATGACGTTAAACAGAAAAAAATTAAGCTGAAACGAATATTATTTTGTGAAAATACCTTACAATATGATGGTAGATTAAACCACACCCACTTTTAAGACGGCTTTTTCCCTTTGATGGAGATGGTGGAATTGGATGCAAAAAATGATGCAAACATGTCTGAGAACTGACAGATCATGGTGTAAGAACTTTTTTATTCTAATTACAGACAATTTCAGTTATCGCCACTTTCTGAACATCTCACCCTAAGTTAGTGTGTCTTCATTTTCTATAAAGACTTTGACAAAAAAATGTTGAGTTTCAGATATACATTTATAGAAACTGTTATCTATAATGTGCTTGCGTTTGTCATTTTGTTTATGAGACCTAAGAATAATAACTATATATTTATGTATTTGTGCCCTTCATTATGCCCCGACAAATGACATATAATATGTTAACCCTCTGAGTGCCGGTGATGTGTCCAATGCATTGCAAAAACTGAGAACCACTGGGCCAGCCTGTATTATCACTTTAGTGCATACCAGGGCACACCCTCTACAATCATTGCGTTGCACTGCACTGGATACCTCTCTGCCACTCAAAGGGTTAAGACTTTACTGCATGCAAGTCCCAGATTCCTCTCTTGTAGAACGCACAGGAAATTGAGTCATTTTATGGGGATTATAGGTAAAGGGGTCGTACTGAATTATCCATATAAAAGCAGGAGTCTGGCAGAGTAAAAATGATACCTTTATTGGTAAGCTTTTATCCTAGAACCACTCAGTTAGCCAATAAAAGTATCATTTGTACTCAGTCTCCTGCTTTATGGGGATTGTCTCACCATCTTGTTATTATATAAGCAGAAACAAGTCACAAAGAACGGAATACCCCAAAAAAACCATACAATTCTCCACTGCTTTCTCCGTTGTGCAAGCAATGCAAAGAGGAGAATTATTAGGATAAATAGCTTTGTAGTTAGGCTATAGGCAGGTGCAGCAGAACACATATCATTTCCAGCACCGACTTTCATATGGAAGAGTATTTGTACGTCTCCCATTTTGAGTTCCAGACAAATATGCAGCAAATTTGTTTTCCTGAAGCATGTGCAACCCACTCTGGCACTTAAAGGGTTAAAATGGTTATCTGTTTACAATATGTGGAACATCATGGGGCCTCCTAAAATGTTCCATCGAGCTCCGTCTGCCAGCTGGGGAAGCTCTGAAGAACAGGAGAGGCTCAGGTGGCCAAACCCTAATATGGACTGTTAGGCTCAGTTGACACAGGCACAGATCAGAATTGCTCAAAAGTACACTGCTCACTGGGGGCTATACTATGTGATAACCAACAGCTGCCCAAGATGCAGTATATTTCAGTTTCACTGTGGCTTGATGTGGTTGCTGGGAAGTGTTATCATAGAATGTCTGAAAAATAGATTATATTACTAGGGTGTAGGACTGGAGGCCAGATGAGTGGTTGAGTCATTATGATCCAAGTTGGTATCAGCCACTTTTCTATGACAAGTTCCCATGTGGGATGGCCCTTTCCTTTCCAGCTCATATCTCCACTTGTGATTTTCTAGCAAGGAAAAAGCAGTGCATTGGTAGATTTAAACTTTTGAACTGCCCATGTGAATGTAGCCCTTGTGGCGAAAAACATTAAAGGGGAACTATATCCTTAGAATAACTTGCAAGAAAACAAATAAAAAGTAGTGTAATTTTTTTTAAATGTGTTAATTTTTTTTTATTTCACTTTAATCAATTCACTATACAATTTGCCTGCAGCACCGGCAGGCAAGCCTGTGGCATTATATGCCGACCAGCACCTTCCCAGTTTCCTTCAGCAGCATGTCTAAACAGCTGCCTGTAGGCAGCAGCGGCATGAAGGGACGAGATGGGCAATGAATACATAGTAAAAAGCAACTTCCTGTACTTAACAGTGCAGGATGGTGCTTTTTACATGTATTAATTGCCCAGGCAAACAGGCAGCTGTTTAGACATGTTGTTGGAAGAAAAGGGGAAGGCAGATGATGGGGAGAGTGCTCTAATATGGGAAAGATAGCTGCGCTCTCCCTCGTCTCTGATGAAGATGCTGGCTACAGTTTCACCTACAGTGAAATGGTTTAGTAGGTGAAGCTGCCCGCATTTTACTTTTTATTATATAAATAATTGATTGGGGGGGGGGGGGGTTGTGTGAGGTGAAAGTTCCACTTTCATTTATGAAAGCTTATTAACCCCTTAACGACCCTTGACGGTCATAGCACGTCATGGGTTGTTTTGACTTAATGACCCATAATGTGCTATGACCGTCATGGGATTCCGGGCTCCCCCCACGGCTGCACACTGTTCGGGGAGTCTAGAATCCGAATCGGCAAAAAACAAAAAAATACTCTGTGGTCCTTTAGTGACCACAATGTGCCTGCACGGCCGGTCATTAAGGGGTTAATCAACAAAATTGTGTTTATTTCTGAGTAACGTAATTTAGGTACACAAATATGGAATGGTTTGGATTTAACCCTGTAAAGAAAGCGGGGTATGCAATGCATTGCTTTGCAAGGGGTTGCAAACTCCTCAAGTCCTTAACCCTTTGAGTGCCAGAGGGGTACACAATGCATTGCAGAGCAAAGTGTTGCATACCCCTCTGGCAGTCAAATGGTTAAAGGGTTATATACAAATAAATGTTTGGTACTTCATGCTAGTATCTGTAAAACATCTTTATTTGTTTTCTGAGGCCTAAAATCCAGTCTTGTACATGCTCTGAGGGAACAGACTTTCCTGTCGCTTTTAGTCCATTGTCCAGGATTTTATGGCAAGACGCGGAGGCTCCCATTATGCATTTAAACTCCATCTTTACTACTCCAGCAGCAAAAAATAAACAGATACAGAAAGAAAAAGTATATACAACAGTAGGATAACCCTGCCCCTTAGCTAATGCTTATCCAATCACATCACAATAAGCTGTATAAATGAGGGTCCAATAATAACTAGTATTTATATAGCGCCTTTCTCCCAGTGGGACTCAAAGCGCTTTCAGTATTAACCAAATTGGCAACTGAAATAATAGGTGCTATTATTACCTAATCAATGGTATTCATTTATTGACCTCAGAAGGATGAAGGGCTGAGTTGACCCTGCCAGGATTCGAACCTTCAACCCTGAGGTTGAATAGGCTCCATAGTCAGAGATTTTACCACTGTGCTAATCCCACGTCCTCTTCTTTGCTGCTCCTGGCATAAGAAAAGTACTCTGTGGTTTTGTTTAATAAACTTGATAAAATATTTGCTTTACGTATAATTGATAAAATGTGTATTATAATTTATCTGGTGTGTAGGTGATTTTTGATTAATTTTTATTGTCTATTTAATTTGTTTATACTTTCATTCTTAGTGTTTCTTGGTCCCCTGAGGCTATTGATTTACTTCTTTATTACTTGTGAGGATTGCCCTTTGTTTTGTATCCCTGGCGCATTTATTTCCGTTCTCTAACAGTTTTTTCCCCTCAGTTTGTCTTTACCTCAGCTCCCTTTAGCTTTCTGAGCATACTTCCTACTTCAGAACTTGCCTCCACTTTCTTTTTCCTTTTATTCTTTGTACTTTTGTTTTTTAAAGTTTTCTTCATAGCAGTTAGACTCTCCTCTTCTTCCCCTTCTTCTACTGTATATTCCTACTCACGGTAGCCATCTTGGATTTGGACATCTTGCCCTTTCTGCTTTTCTGAGCATATGCAAACCTTTCTTCACAGTATACAGCATTTTTGACGTTGACAATGTGTTTTGCTAGAAAACAGACCTTTCCTGACTTGGTGATAAATATTTGCCATTGTTTTTATACTTTTCTGGTATATATTTCCCTTTTTAGACATACTTTTTTGCTGTCCTTTTGGAATTTACTTTTGCAAGTCAATTCTGCTGGTTTAAAGTGATTGTTTTTCTTGTATCTTTCATTCCAGTTTTGTCTTCAGAGTTTTGTTCCCTTGGACATTAAAAATGTCTCACAAAAAATTAATTTCATCCATTAATCCACAAAAATTTTATAGGATCCCTCCTCACTTTATGGTGGAGGATAATGTTTCCAATTCTGATTCGCAAAAGGCAATTGGCATGTCATCAAGGCCTGATAATGAACAGAATATTCAAGCCTTGATGGATCAATCTGTCAATAAATCTGTATCTAATGCCATTTCTTCTTGCAAGAATCAGATAACAAGAACTTTAGCGATTGCTGATGTCCTTAATCAAACTAATTTGAATAAGCCTCCTCAAACTTTATTAAAACCTCAATTAATTGGCAACTAAAAATTTCTGACACTTGATCTGTTCTACTGAGGAGTCCAATTATGAGTCAGAGGAACATATGGGCCAATTTTCTGATGAAATATCAGAGGATGAAAATTTTATTGAAAATAATATAGACAATTCTACACAAGGAAATAACATCATTCATGATGAACAGGGCCAACCACTTTTCGATCCAGAGGATATTAAATACCCCAGATCAGCTGAATGGATACCTAAAGATCATGTATCCAAATACATAGAATTTTGGATCAGGAAAGCTCTGGATCTAAAATCCAGATACAAAATGAAGTCTGAATGCCTGAGGCCATCTATTAGTAAGATTTGTGAAACCCCATTTATGGACCCTCAGATGGTTCAATACATATCAAAATCTTGTAGGGACCCTAGAAAGGGAGTTGAAATATCTCTGAAGCAATGTCAGGACAAACTTTTAGATATTGTTGGCCCACTAGCAAGATCTTTAATCTGACTGAGGAAGCGGTATCTAACAATACCCCAGTGGACTTAAATATTCCTACAGGATGGATACAAAGAACTTTTTGTCTGTTGAGTAATGACAATATGGCTCTCTCAACAGAAATATGCAGGGTCATTTTACTTGGAATAGACGCTAAGTTGTCTGACATGACTTCCACAGAAGCAGGACCATAAGCTAATGATCTTCTTTTTGGTAAAACCTGCATAAAAAATTTAGGTAAATTCATGAATACATTCACAGCTTTGGATAAAGCCCAAACTTCAATATAGAAGGTTTTCAACAGTAAGGTTTTCATTAGGGTCGGGAAAAGCAGGGGCCATTTCCTGGCTGGTCAGTCAGTTCCTTTAGAGGACAAACAGGAATTCTTACTTTGGGGAGGAAATTTCTCTCAGGACACCAGAGCTCCCCTTCCTTTCTTCCCTCTATGCGGCAGAGTCTGAAGAGCCAAGAGTTCAAGAGGATTTCTTGGTTCATGACCCTTTTCAGGTAAGTGATTTTTTCCCCCTCTTAGCCTTTCTCCGGGTAGAATGGGTGGCAGACTCACCCATTTTTTATAAGCCTGGTGTCAGATAACAGCAAATCTATGGGTATTACAGACAATACAAGATTATCAGATAGAATTTTATTGGACTCCTCATCAGACCCTAATGCCAAATTCTTTCCTGTGCTCCAGAGAGGAAGCTCTGTTAGTAGACAAAGAAATTCAGAGTTTACAGAGAAAAGGAGCGATTATTCCTGCCTAAATTTTATAACCAGGTTGCATAAGCAATATTTTCCTGGTACACAAAAAAAGACTCGGCTGTACGACCAATCATAAATCTGAAAGAACTGTATTTGTTTGTCCTTTACAGGCACTTCAAGATGGAAGGCATTCATTGCCTCAGATCTTTTGATGCTATCGGATTGGATGGTAAAGCTAGACCTCCAGGATGCCTATTTAACTATTCCCATAGCTCAATATCAACAAAATCTCCTTCAATTCCTTCAGTTCACGTATCTCCCTTTTGGCCTACCATGAGCCCCTTGGTGTTCCACAAAAATCATGAAACCTGTAATCTGTTTTCTGAGAAGCAGAGGGGTCCGCATGATAATTTATCTGGACGAAATGTTAGTCATGTCTCAGGACATAGAGATGCTCAAGGAACATCTCCATCTGACTATTTAAGCCTTGATCAATCTGGATTTATCATAAACTGGAAAAAAAATTGGTCATTCTACCTATCTAAAACACAGAATTTCTAGAGACTTGGAATGGGAAAGTGATTTTTGGAATGTCACCAGATGTCATTGACTCTGACGCCAGCAATTTGGGTTAGGGATCTAGCACATCATGTATTTCAGGGCCTCACAGGCAGCTACACAATGTTTGGGGAGCCCTGAATCGGTTACAGACTGATGTCCAGCCTTCTTGCTTTACAGCCGTCTGCTCGCCTGCGCAATCAATCCCTAATGGTGCAATGCCTCCTAGAGGAGACCGGGACGGACAGCGTAGGCGAGCAGATGTCTCTAAGCCAAGATGTCTGCATGCAAGCCTGGCCATCGGTCTCGGAAGAAACAGGATTAATTCAGATCAGGGAACTTGTAGCAGATAATAACACTATTAAGAAGCATGTTGGCATATACCTAATTATTGGGGGGAGTGACTTTATATTGTGTTGTCCTTTAAAGGACTGGGGGCCAGATTCTATTGCAGGTGCTTAATGTTAACACCCGTTTTACCAAACATTTTCCTATAGAAGTCTATGGGGAAAACTGGAGAAAAAAGCAGTGATAACATTAGCACCTGTAATAGAATCCAGCCTTAGAGGAGCAGTATAAATGTTTATAAAAATCAATGTTATAGTGCTTTCCTTGCTGAGTTAAGGAAGCATTGAACTTTTTTGTATAAAAACACATGTATTGTTGGGCTTTTCCTGTCTGTTAAAACAAGGTAGACCAATACTGTTGGGAGATGTATTTTTCCAGAGTTATTACAGTTGAAACTGTTATAGACTGTTGATTTAAAGTGGAACTTTCACCTTAATTCAAGTCTACCTATTTTGAGAACTGCTTTAAAAACTGCCTATATGTCATGTTAGCCAAAAGACCAGCAAATGTACAGTTAAGGAGATATGACCTATATTTATAAAGCTAACTAGTTATTCTGGAGTAAACCAGCTGCATCATAGGGGCCAAATAAAAAAATCCCAAATGCCCATGCACTTGAATAGAGCTTTTTGTTTGCATAAATACTTTTTATTGAAAAAAATTTCAAATATAAACAAAATATAGTACAGCAAGCATTAAAGTGGACAGCACATGGCAGAAAAAAAGCGATAGGAATACATATTATAATCCACCCGGTGCAAGCACACAGGGCTACAGAATGGGGTGTCCCACCAGCTTCATTGCAATGACGTCACACACCGACATCATAAGGAATACTCAGAATGCCATGGTGGAGAGGGAATCATAACAATATCACAGAATCAACATGAACGTAAGTGGCCATGATGTTGACAAGATACTTAATAAGGCAATAAATACCGATGGTATACCTATGAGACTTGCCTGGATACATACAATATGAAACACATAACATTAAACATTAACAATTAAAAACATGTGCATGCCCCGAAGGAGACCAGGGCCCCCCCATTCTCCATTACCCAACAAGGGAATCTAAGTAGTCCCCAGAACAGTGCCGACCGCACTACGGACCTCCCCCCACATCATCATTAGTTAGACACGGAATTGAGATAGCAATGGCCTCCCTCTCAGTATCCAAGAGAGATTCTAAGGTGGCGTCAGTCAACAGCCTCTCCTCTATTCAAGAAGTATATTGAAAGGAGCGGTAAAAATCCACCCTACATGTAGAAGGCAGAGTGAGAATAAAAGGTTCCCACAGGGAAATGAAGCAGGCGCCCAGTATCTCCTTATCAGAAAAAGCCAGTATCCAGTGTAATTTAGTAAAGTGGAAGAGTTTAACTATCCAATGATGAAGAAGAGGGGGATTAGGAGACAGCCACAACAAGACAATACATTTCAATGCTACCATCACCGCGAAATCAACCAACCTGATCTGGTATTTTGTCAAAAGGGAGGATTAGCAGTAGATTCCTAAGAGAAACGCAGGGGAGGCATCATCTAACGGGATTCCCATCTTAACTGTGATATATGAAAGGACATCCGCTCAAAACGAGAATATATGCTGGCAAGAATAAATCATATGGAGTAACGTGGCTTTGGGATCCCGGCATTTTGGACACGCCGAAGATGTGGCCAGTCCTGTGCAGTGTGCGGCCTGAGGTGTGACATATGTTCTGTGTAGTAATCTATAGGAGAGATCATGAAAATAAGAAGACGGGGAACAGCACAGTCGGCGTAAGAAGCAAGAATCCAGGGAGTCCACTGTAACGGAAGGTATATCCACCAGCCACTTACTGGTATCCAACAGAGATCATGCAGCATAGGACATAGAAAAGAGTGTCTTATAGATGCGTAGCAGGTAGCTTTTTGATCAGGCAATCTAATAGATTATTCTCCATCTGTTGGGCCAAAGTGGGTAGTAGAGATTGAACGTAGTGTTTAGCCTGTAAATAGGCAAAGAGATGGGTTGATGGCGTGCAGCCGCGGGGGGAGCCTGGAACTCGATGACGATCATAGTACGTCATCGGTCGTTAAGTCAAATCGACCCTTGACGTACTATGACCGTCAAGGGTCGTTAAGGGTTTAAAGAAATCCCATATGTTGTGAAGAGCTCTCCTCCTGTGTGTGTGTATTTCGTATTTGGCCAAGACCATTTCTACTCCACTCTTCAAAAAAATCAACTCACTGGAGTTAGCAAATTAGCGTAAATGTCGCTAAATGGTTATGCATATATTAATGTCGCTTTGAGACAATTTTACACACACTTTCTTTATAACTCCAGTTTTATACATCTCCCCTACTGTTCTGTGAATATTCTATTTTCTCCTGTAGAATGCTTAACATAGACTTACTCTCTGACCTTTACCACTTTTTGTCCAGAATCTTGCATAATTGTACAGCAAGACTTTGTAAGAGGTTTTGGCATGAATGACCCTGATTTAGGTTGTGTCAAGCACTCACAGGAAAAAAACATGACTCAATCCCTGGAGTACTGCTAATGAGACCAGCACAGTACGGGAAAAGCATCCATAGTGACAACGGCATAATATTTAATATTTATATTATAGGTACAAGTGGCTTTTAATTCCCTATAAAAGCAACCAACATGATAAGTTAATAAAGAAGATATTAGCTATTAACCGCTAAAGGACCTTTAGGGCCACATGTGTGTTTTTTTTAGCTCTTTGAACACTAGAGATATCTAACACATTTCTTTGCAATGTGTTGTAATGCTTATATATTTACCTTTATACTTATTACTGCAGAATCTGTTGTAGTGCAAATGAGGGTCACCACATTTTCACCAATCAGGGACACTGCCAAGATGAGAGCGGCATTACACTAATAGAAAATGACTGCAGGTCAGGAAATGGGGCCCAGTTTTTACTCTAGTGTTTGGGACTGTGCGTAGGCCATTTTCTTTTAGCCCAACAGAGGTGTTACATTATGTCACAGCAGTCCATGGGAAGGTCTACTTGTACTAGTATTTAGAAATCGATGATAAGGCCATTTTCTTTTAGCCCAGCACAATTGTCACTTTCTCTCTATGGATTGTTCTATTGCCCTGGAAGGGGGCTGCCCTTGACATGGGACAAATATTTAAAATCTGAGATTGTCTTGTGCAGTCCAGGACATGTGGTCACCCTAGTACAAATGCATTTAAAAAAAATATAAATTGACATTTCAGTAAATGGCAACATTTTACTTCAATAAACATAATTTGTAGTAGAATACAACTGTGCTCTTTTCCACAACAAAGTCGTTATCCATTTTGGTTATAGAATACAATGAATCTATGTTAAATACCTCAGAATGTTAAAAACCCTTTTTATGTCAGTGGGAAGTTGGGAATTTTTTATTTGGTCCTTATGCCTTTATGCATATGCCCTAATGTCTACCCAGATACTTGTAGTGTACCTATAGGACTCTGCTAGGGTTGCCACCTTTTCTTCAAAAAAATACTGGCCATGGCATTCCCTCCATTGACTTAACATTGGACAGAAGCCAATTTTTTTACTGGCCAGCCGGTAAAATACTGGCTGGGTGACTACCCTAGACTCTGCCCTGAGATAGGTGCAGAGATCAATTCACAATGCTCAAGTACTCAGCTATTAACACTGGAAATTGCATTCTTTTAGCCTCTTGTATTGAGGGTTGAGAAGTATGTAGGTGTTTGGGGGCATACTGTTCCTCTACACCATTTTCTGTCTCCCTGTACTAACAAAGCACAGTGGATATCTGTGTAAAATTCTCCAGTTTTCATGTGCATGTTATAGGGGAAGTGGTAAGGACTTGTTCATGTTAGAGGTTTATGCTGGTGTTGCTGTTCACTGTTATGAACTAAAGGTGTTTGTACATAAGTACTGGTGCAGGCTGCAGGATTTTCAAGTTTAGGAATATATACAGCAGATTCATACATTCTCCACCTTTTGTGGATACTTTACCAACTTTGTGTTCATTACCCAGATGTAGCATTTAGTGTAGGTTGGTCTGACATATGCTGGCAATTTGAAATGAATTTGCTCCCGGAAAGGCATTATTGCCTAATAGAATACAGATTACTCTGTTTATTTATAGATAGCATACAGGTCTGAGTGGAGACATGAAAACAAATTAAGCAAAGTAAGCGAGCTTGCTACAAAAAAAACATATAAATTAACAGCCAAAACCACAATATTCAACTAAAATCCAAAACGTTTATATATATACTTGTGATAGTATCTATAGCTAAATAAATACATTTGTTCAGGTTTTGAGCAATAAAATGATATATCTTAATGACACTACCTGTTTATGAAAAAAACATTTTTGAATCTTAACCCTTTGAGTTCTGGATCAGTACCCCCTAGCACTGAAAGGGTTAACCCCCCTTGATGCTAGAGAGCTTTCGAAGGTATTGCTTTGCCATATCTTGCAGACCTAATATCCAAGGAGTTAAAATGCTTTTAAAGTGTATGCCAAAGAAAATATATTTAAAAAATATATATCTTAGGACAAATTGCAAACATGATATGCTATTTGATGTAGAATATAGGAGAAAAACGGATTTGGTTTAATTCCTTCTCATACTGCGGCTTTGTTCTTGGTTTCAGGATACGTCCCGCTTGGGTACTCGCCAGTTTATTACTATAGCAGACATTTATGGGGGAGTTTATGAGGTATAGAATACAATACAACTACCAAGACCTCTCGTGTTGATCTGACCTGTACAATAATGTGTTCAGACCTTGCATTAAACAGAGGGACGGTCAGTTTACATATAAAATAACAACCAACAGCATGTATCAACTGCTTGACTTATCTAGGAATTCCAAGTTTTTCTGCCGTTAACCAAAAAGTAAAAATTCAAAAATTATTTCCATATTAGAATATGAAAATGATACTGTTCGGTGCCATATAAATCCAGACTGGACTGTTTCCAAGAGAACCAAGGGGCATATTTTGTTCAGAGAGCTAAACTGTTCTTATATTAAGAAGTGGATAAGAGGAACAGTAAACTTTTTTCAATATATATATATATTTTTTTTATTATTATTTTTTTAAATTATTATTATTTTATATATGCACTAGTATGAAAGCCCGTATACACGGGCTAAAGTGCACCCAACTGCCCCGGAGATGGGAGCAGACACAGGACGTGAGCTGTCCGGAGCAGTGTAGCGCAGTCATGCGCAGTAGATACTCGCCGAACGCGCTGATCCTTAGCGGGGAGCTCCAGACAGCTCACAGCGAAGCTCCCTGTGTGCGAAACCACACATGCACAGTAGAGACTCTCTACTGCGCACGTGCGATTACGCCTCACAGTGGGTGACACATTCTACCACTTTATGTAATAGGATATGTTCATATTTTCTTATTCTTTTCATGAGTAAAACAAGGATACACCTGGAAGATTGTTTTTTAACCAGAAGATTTTACAGCTCAAACATTTTTTGTGTATTTTCCGTTAATTAAACTGAACATACTTATTATAAATTTTTGCCCATCTCTACTCATTGATAAATCCCCAGAATGTGAAGGTGCTCTGGGAAGTTCTTTGAAGACATTGTCTGGATGCAGTTATCATATTATCATATTCATCCCTTTGCAGATAGAATGGCAACAATAACTTGTTTACTGTTAGACTGCGTTTTCTGTTTTTGAAGGGTTAAATTCTTTCATTAACTCTTAAAAGACCAGAGCTGGAGAGCGCCAGAGAAGTTGAGTAGAATTTTCCTTTTATTCCGCAAAGATTTGACAGGAACAGATGATACAAGATGTTACAAGATGTTTCAGTATATGAAGAGTTCATTTAGCATGATATTTTCTTGGTATGGTGTTAAGCTGTGTCCCTCCTACTCTTATTCTTAGGCCCAATTACCAAATATTTATACTGTAAAGAGTTGTTACACGTGGTCAGTAGCACCTCATAAGGATAGTACCCACTGCATATGTTCAAATATGGATATTATACATAGTGGGGCTGGGCTTCCTAAATATGTAATTACCCACGTGTTATACCTACATGTACATTTGATTGATTAGAACAGATGTTAGGCCATGACGTCACTAGTTAATGTTGGGGCCTGTACACCCTTGACTATTCTCAACTTAATCTTGAGAACTAGAGTGGTATTATTGCTGACAGTATAGCACAATTGGTCATAATTAATATAATTCACTTTAGATTTAACACGTACCTATTACACATTGCATCAGTTAAATATAGTAACTAAGTAAACTATAAAAATTAATCAGCCCCCCTCCCTTGCAGCTAATGAGCTTCGCTATGTATTTGACATGATATCTTATGGCTGCATAAGGTAGGTTTAGAGGGTACATGGCCAATAAAATGCCAACGGTAATATTTAACAATTATGTGTTAAACTTTCTAGCTGTGCAGAGTAAAAATGAATACCTCTACTATCTGAAAACACTGAATTCTGATGCCTTGGAGGGGTTTTGAATTCAGATATTTAATCTGTATGTCCCCTGTCACCTGGCTATGAGCAAGACAAATTGGACTAGCTGTCTGTAGTAGACATGTTGCTTATAATCCTGACTGTTCTAAATGTACTATAAATATATAATCTAAGGTGTTAACTAAAGTAATTCTGTTTAATCTTGTGTCCCAGCAGCGACACGCCATAGAGGTTTCATTTGTCTTCTTTATTTGATTTTTTTTTTCTGCAAATCCAGCTTAACACAAATGACTTCATATGCCATCTTTATGATTCAGTTTGAGTCTTTTGCTGCTCTTGGCTTTATCATATCACTTTTTACTTCCATTGTTTCAGACACATTCCTCAAGCATTAACATCCAGCATTGTATGGCTTCATTTATTAGAGGTGCGATGCCAGCAACCCACTAAAAGACAGGTGTTCCAGCTTGGCATTGCTCTGCTCTAACTCCTTCCCTGCTAAAGGCATTTGGCTGCTTATGCTGTAATATAAAGTAACACAAAGCATTAGGGAGTTGGAATTACACTCGGTAGAGACGGAGGAAAGCAGACAAATCTATGTGTAATATTTTCTGCAGCAAATGTGTGTGGAACACATGGAAGAAAGGGCAACTTTAGAATACCGATACATTGTAGAACTGCATTAAATCAGGCAACTGCTTACTTAACCCCTTGTGTAGCAATGTGTTGGGGAGTCTGGGGACCTCCCCTGCATGCAATGAGTTAAAAGGGAATTAAGATCACAGTGATATTTATATAATATAGTGTAATGGTTTCCCTCAAGAGGGTTACCCTGCCCAGAGCCAGATTTCCCATTTGGCAAAGTAGGCAAATTCCTAGGGCACCAATTTCCAGGAGTAGCCTTAGTCTTTCAGGCCACATCCATTGTACTGTGTGTGTAGTCAGAACATTCCTAATGCTCATGAACTGGGTGGCTTGCTTATTTAGCAGTTTATATATTGCTTTAAGATCCAATTTATATACTAATTTGGCCAGTTTATACACACCAAAAATTATGCATTAAATGTAAGTTCTTTTTTTATTTTGTTATAGGTTGTGTGTTTTTTGTTTTGTTTTTTTGCCAGGCAAGAGTGAGCTATGCTTAGATGATGTCATAGGAAGAGTGGGGGGCATAGACAGAGCTAAGGTTACATAGGTTTTTTCACCTAAAGGTGCTTATGAATGCCACTGATGGAGCTCCACAAAATCTCCACTAGGTGTGGCAGACATTTTGAAAACACCATTACATTTCCTTGCACAGAAGCTGTGTTGCATCGTTAAAACAATTGGTAGTTTATCAGGAGTGCCCTGGGACATGCAGTAAAAGTTGGGAGGAGGAGTTCCTAAGTTCTAATCCTTAGTATGCAAAATAAAATGTAAAGGTGTTCGTATACGAGCTGGCTTGGTTATGTGGAACTGTCCAATTGAACAAAATCATTTCAGCCTATTATCTCCTAGTATGTGCGGTCCAGTTCAATAAGATTAGGCCAACCAAATTAGTCATATGAGCTGATTGGACTGGTCTGAAAATTACTGTTGCCTGGTGAACAGATGTTTGTGCATGTGGGGACTTGAGAGACCAAACCACAGTGATCTGTCTATGGGGCTGTGAGACTGTGTCATTTCAACCCGATCTGTAGAGCCCATCTACATACTGATAACCAGGCATACAGAGAATTCAGATTGCCTGCATTTCAGTCTGTTTGTTTGCGTGTCTGTGTGCATGCTTGCGCATGTGTTCATGTGTGTGTGTGTGTTCGTGTGTGTGCGAGTGTTAGGGTTGCCACCCTGCCGGTATTTTACCAGCAGGCCGGTAAAAAATTGCCTTCTGTCCAATGTTAAGTCTATGGAGGGAATGCCTTGGCCGATATTTTTTTTAAGAAAAGGTGGCAACCCTAGCGAGTGTAGAAAATGCCAGAAATCTGTTTAAAGCAATCAGATTGATGGTAGTTTGTAAAAGAAACCTACCAGTGTATGGACATTTTAATTGTGGTTCTACTATTATAGGAAGCCCTGCATTATATATCCAATGGTGCTCTTATCTCTTCTCTTCATCCCTTGATTCAACTGTAATATGTCTGTCGCACCCTCTGGGGTCCCTGATACAGGTATTGTCACTGCCTTTCAGTTTACTCTTACAGGATTCCTTCATTGTGTCCAGACATGGACATCAGTGCAGAAGTATAGGTCACAGAGATCTATGTTGTACTGCCTATAAGATATAATCCTCATACTTTTCTTTGAGCCGTTCTTTTAAGATGACAGGTATACATGTGCGTTTAATAGATATACAGTTGTTTATTCTTTGATATCTATTTTTCACTCACCATTCACTTTTACAATATCAGGGTATTTGGTAAAGATGAGCAACTTCTTTATTAGACTCTTCTCAAAGGATAGTCTCTTCTACATTCCGAGGCTCCGAGGTGGCTTGGTGAAAGTGATGATCTCCTAGCCTGCAGACTGTTATATTAACCCTTTGAGTGCCAGAGGCATGTTCAGTGCATTACAGTGGGTTAACCATTAAGTGCCAGATGTGTGTGCAATGCATTTTTTTTTTTTGCATTGCACACCCCTCTGGCACTCAAATGGTCAAATTTAAGGACATTAAAACGATCCTTTCCCTTTGCTGGCATTTGTTTTTTCCTTTCCTCAGGAGTCCCTTTGTGTACCCCTCTGGCACTCAATGGATTAAGTTGAAGGCATATTGATAAAAGAGATTATTAGAAAGACAGACAATCTTCCTCAGCAGTGAGAATGGGAGACACACAACACACCTTGAAGTGCCTCTTTATACGGAACAAGAGAAGTGATAAATATTTGATCAGTCTCGTGCTAGATAATAAAAAAGAAATACAGATGAATAATTGCATTTTAAAGCACACAAGTTACATTTCCAGCAGATTATGGCCCTTATACAGAAAGCAAAATATGAACTATTCTGGGCAAACCAGTGTGTGTGTGGTGGGGGCATTCTCATTTAAATGGGGCTTTTCAAAAATGGAAAGGTAGAGGGGTGTCCAGCACATTGAGGAGTGATGGATTTAATATTTTAACAATTAATAATGGGTATTTGGGAGATCCTTATTTGACCAGTGGTATAATCCAAAATGACTCATCTTTTGCCTTGTGTATAAATCCCTATGAGTGTGTTCAATCAACTAAAGAGGCGTAATTCTGGAGGAAACCATCTGCATCACAGGGGACAAATACAATTCACCAAATTGTGATTCATGTAGTCATGGCTTTTAACTCCTGGATTGCTAGAGAGGAAGCGAATGCATTGCAGAGTAAATCATTGGGAGTTGTCATTTCTTCTATGTAGTGCAGTTGGTTTACTCTGGGATTGCTCCTATGTTGTTTATTCAATATAGCCCTTAATCCTTTAAGTGCCAGAGTGTTACACAGCTCATTGCAAGGCACCTCTACCACTCTACCTCTACCACTCTAAGGGTTTGTTTACAGTTACCATACCTCCCAAGTGTCCCTCTTTAGGAGGGACAGTCCCTCTTTGAGACCCAAATCCCTCTGTCCCTTTTTCCCACCCTGGTGTCCCTTTGTTGAGGAGATCAGGCTGTGTGCTGTGTGTATAAAGGGGATCTATCACCTCTATACAAGTTTCTCTTGAAGGGATAGTAATACTTTGTTTTATCTTTATTTTATTTTGTAGGCATTAAAGAAAACATGAAGAATGATATACGTCTTATCTCTCAAACTTTTATGGTTTGAGACATATTCACAAGCAAAGTTTCCCTCTCCCACCCCTTTTACCTAGTGTAAGCCATCTCTTCTCAGATGTGGAATGCAGTCCATAGACCAGACAGATAACAGAAAGGGACAATCTTCTTCCTAAGAGAACAATGAAAGCCTGCCCCCCTTAACAAGTTTTTCAGGTTTTTCCCTTATCTTAATTGAAGATTGTCCCTCTCTGCAATCTACCTGGGCACCTCCCTTCTGCTCTGGCTGAGCAGTGTTACATCAGTAAAAGGGGCGGGAGGGGGATACTTTGTCATTGAATTACTCTGGAACTACAACTCTGACAGAATTGAAATAACACTCTCCAAAGTCCAAATACTATGATGATTAATTAGAGCTGCTTTTATTATGAAACATTACTATCCCTTTAAATGGAAGTGTATTCAGTGACTAGCTGGTATACAAATATCATTTTTTTTTATTCCGTTTCTGGCCAAAATTAAGCATGTTTAGATGATTCCGTGTCTTCCTTCCAGACAGACTGCGGTTACCGGCTCTGTACTGCAGTCTGTCACTCTTCCTCTGCTTCCCTCCCTCACCTCTCACACAGATGCTCACACACGTTTTTCACAGATGCATACACATCCAGTTTTTTACAGTCACACTAAAAACATATACTCACTCAACTTTCACGTAGACAAATATGCTCATGTACATAAATGATTGCACAGATACAGACACACACACAAACACAGATAGCTGCAATTTACAGGAGCCAAGGAGTTAAATGATATAGCAGTAGTATAGCAGAACAAATCACAGGCTTGATGGGAGAAAAATCACATGAATTTAGATCAATGTTACAACCCCTAAGAAGACAATTTTTATCTTGATAACATTGGCTTAATTAGGTAGCAATACCTTTATATAAATAAACCTTTTTTTTTTCATACGTAACTCGACACCACACACACACACCTGATTTTTCACTAATATACGATAGATACATACATCCTATATAATAGTTCGCTAGGATGTTTGTCACGATGCAGTCATGCGCAGTAGAGACTGCCCGCATTCGGGCAGTCTCTACTGCGCATGATTGCATTGTGTGAGTGAATCGAAGCAAAACTGCATTGTGTGGAGCAGAGAGGTAGCTTCTTAACTCTTTTAGTGCCAGAGGGGTATGCAACACACTGCAAAGCAATGCGTTGCTAACCCCTCTGGCACTCAAAGGGTTAATATTACTCGGACCTTGGCCAGTGTACACGGACTTTTACACTAGTACATACATACATACATACATACATACCTTTGTTCAATGACAGAAAAGTTGAAGGTTGCAATAAAACATTTCTAGAAGAAAAAACAAAGGGTCTAGATAGGATAGACAGAGAGACATATTTTTTTCAATGACAGAAAAGTGCTTTAAAAGGTTACAATAAAAATTATCTAGATGAAAAATCAAAAGTATCTTCTAAAAGAAATAAAGTAGACCAAGAAAGTAGGACTCCACATCTGAAAAATTACCCTTGTGGCATTAACAATAGAACACATGAAAAATATTTTCTGTCTCTACTCGTTGTGCGTGGAATCTGTGAAATCCTGGCAGGAGACGTTGGAGGTTAAGTGCCTAACAGGAAGTTCTGTAACCATAAAGGGCTTAGTAGGATCATTTTTTAAAGTGCAAACGGGAGAAAAATTGCTGATGCATGCACTTCTTCAAGAGCATGTAACTCAGAGGGCAGTTCGTCTTCTTCTCTCTGTTGCTGCCTCTCTGTTCCTCAGTCTTTATATCACATGTATGATGAACACTCTTTATAGCAGTTTTACAGAAACTATACCTATAGGATCTTCATTTGTTTTATAAAAGGACTTCACTGGGTAGGTGTCTGTCATGCAGCAGGACTGAGAGGCTGACGTACTAAGAAAAATGCAGCAATTTTGGAGCAGACCAAGTTCAACATAGGGGATAAATAATATCCTTATTGATTTATATGGGAATTTTAACCCCCTTGAATTCTAGAGAGGTAGCCAGCACATTGCAATGGAGACTTCTCTAGCATTTAAAGGGGTAAAGGTCACAATGGAAATTTTTATTCATCCCCTATGTTGCAGCTGGTTTGCTCCATACAGGCATATACCTATAGGAATAACTGGTTCTTAATTTGTTTAAAGGTGAACTATCATCCCTATACAAGTTTGGCTAATAAGTTACTAAACAGAGAGACTAGCATGAATAATGGTGTATTTTTTTTAATTCGTGGTTTGGTTAAAATTACATGTATAAATATGATCTGTGCCACTACTTCCAGACAGACTACGGTTAACAGCTCTGTACTGCAGTCTGTCAATCTTCCTCTGCTCCCCTCCCCACACAGCATCTCGATCCAGCCTCCTCCTATGATGGTGGATTTCTCCTTGTAAACTGAAGAGCTCCCTGGCCAATGAGAGCGCTCCAGCTTACAAGGCAAAATCCTCCATCATCAGAGGAGGCTGGATCGAGATGCTAAGTGGGGAAGGGAGCAGAGGAAGATTGACAGACTGCAGTACAGAGCTGTGCCTGCAGTCTGTCCAGAAGTAGTGGCACAGATCATATTTATACATGTGATTTTAGAGATACCATGAATTAAAAAAAAACACACTTGTATAGGGGTGATAGTTCCCCTTTAACAAAAGCACTTAGCTAGGTAGTTGTCCTCCACACAGCTGGGTGGAAATTTAGGTGTATTAGAAGCAATAGGGCAACTGCAGAGCAAACCAACTACACTATAGGGTTCAACTAACTTCCCAATATTTATATTGATTTACTGTAAAATCTCAGGTATAATATGCACTTTTTTACCCCATTTTACCTTATGCTTATTATACACAAGTTAAAAAAAAAAAAAAAGAAAAGTTTTTGCTTCCCCGTGATCCATTTCTTCTCCTCCTCAAAATCGCATGTATGAGCCCTCAGTGTCCTTCTATACCCACCTCCACAACTGAACCCCTGAGGCATCCTGTGGATCCGTTCAGTGGACGGCATGCTTGCTTTTGCCGCCCACTTCCTCGACTGATGCTCTCCCTCCAAGATAATCAGCATATTAGAGACTACCCAAGTGCCCTGGCAGGACCTTCAGGTTACGATACACAGATTCTGCGCCCTACAATGGTCCTGACAGGGCACTTGGGCAATCTCTAATATGCCGAGTATCTTGGAGGGAGAGCATCAGTAGAGGAAGTGGGTGGCACAGGCAAGCATGCCACTGAACAATCCACAGACTGCTTCAGGGTTTCAATCGTGGAAGTGGGTAGAGAAGGACAATGGGGCTCATAGTGGGAGGCATAGTACAATGGAGGCTCACATTTTTGGGATGCGTGTTATACATTATTATACATTACTATACATTATTTGCAAAATCTTTACTTTACATATACATTATTTGCAAAATCTTGGGTATAATTTGCACCTACGTATTATACACAGGTGTGTACTATATCTGAAATTTTAAAGCACATTCTGAATATTAAATTCCATAGAGAACCTCCCTTACCATACATGGGAACTTCATCCTGTGGAGCCCACAGAGAGGGCTCATGGGTTGTGTCATAAAGGGATGGGACTTAATTGGGTGGGCAGTTCTTGCCAGCATTGTGCTTGGTAAGCGGGAAGAACTGGGTGGGAAGTAGGATAAGTGGGAGGAACAGGGTGAGAAGGAGGAGAATTGGGCAGAGTTTCACCACCGCCAGAGAATCAGCTCTGTCCCCATAGACCTGGTAATTAACTCTAACAACTGGAGTCTCTGGGTTGGATCCGGAGAGTTCCCAAGTATGCCCTTCATGCATGGTTCTGTAGAGCTACGTAAGAGGAGGAGATTATGAAATACAAACAAACTGCTATAGATTTTTAAATAGTTCCAGTGCACAAACAAAAAAAGAAAACTTAAACATATATAGATGTGCCTGACTGCTAAATGACCTTTAATTAGTTTACCTGCCTTTCTAAGAAGACTTCTAAAAAAGTCCTGCAATCCAGCAAAAAAATTCATGTTTTTTACATAAGAATAATATCAAACACAAATTAAATATTAATCTTCGAAAAAACAATGTAAAATTTAGTCATACTGGTCATAAATATTTTCTGCCAACATTGATTTAAATGGGGAGTTACTATTTAAAGGGGCTAGTGTTCCTTTAATCCGTCCTTTAATAAATGAAGAGACCAAATTCCTTCAGGAGTAATTCCCCTTTAATCACTTTAGTGCAAAGCTTTGCTGGCCAATTGGGCTCAAATTAACTATAAATGGTTAATAATTCTTGTTTCTAGCATTTTATTGAAACTAAATGAACGTATGTTGTTGACCACTCGACCAGTAAAAGGGAGTAAAAATCGTTAAAAGAAATTGATGTTTTCCCACTGAAATTGAAACTAAAATTGGCATATGCGGAAATGAAAATCTTTGGCTTGGGTTTCAGATTCACAGAAGTACAATTGTTACTCACAGATCTGAAATGTCAGTGAGAGTTCAGGGATCAGAGAAGGTTTTGCAGGTTAAAGGGGATTCTCAGGTAAAGAAGACAATCGGATCTATCTAGCTGAACTTTGATATTCTTCTGTAGTTGGCAGGTCTCTTACAGTTGTAATGTAGGATTATAGTCTCTGGTGTTATTCTGGAGTAAACCAACTGCATCACGGGGACAAATAAAAATTCCTAAATTCCTATGCACTTGAATGAAACTTTTTAATTCCTTGAATACTAGAGAGTTATCCAATGCATTGCTTTGCAGTGCTTTGGAGAGCTCTCTAGCATTCAAGGGTTTAAAATCCCAATTTAATTTAACAGGAATTTTTATTGTCCACTAAGGAGCGGTTGGCTTACTCCAGAATAACTACAGTTTTTTATTTTATACATGTGGTGCTTAGGGGTCCAGCATCCAAGGGGGCCCCATCTACCCCCAGGGTCCAGCATCCAAGGGGCCCCATTTATCCCAGCATCCAAGGGGGCCCTCATCTACCCCCAGTGTCCAGCATCCAAGGGGCCCCATTTATTCCAGCATCCAAGGGGGCCCTCATCTACCCCCGGGATTCAGCATCCAAGAGGCCCCATCTACCCCCAGGGTCCAACATCCAAGACGGCCCCATTTACCCCAGTGTCCAGCATCCAAGGTGGCCCCATCTACCCCCAGGGTCCAGCATCCAAGGGGGCCCCATCTACCCCCAGGGTCCAGCATCCAAGGTGGCCCCATTTACCCCAGTGTCCAGCATCCAAGGTGGCCCCATCTACCCCCAGGGTCCAACATCCAAGACGGCCCCATTTACCCCAGTGTCCAGCATCCAAGGTGGCCCCATTTACCCCAGTGTCCAGCATCCAAGGGGGCCCCATCTACCCCCAGGGTCCAGCATCCAAGGGGTCCCATCTACCCCAGGGTCCAGCATCCAAGGGGGCCCCATCTACCCCAGGGTCCAACATCCAAGGGGGCCCCATCTACCCCAGGGTCCAGCATCCAAGGGGATCCCATCTACCCCCAGGGTTGAGCATCCAAGGTGGCCCCATCTACCTCAAGGTCAAGCATCCAAGGGGCCCCATCTACCCCAGAGTCCAGCACCCCTCTACCACATGGTACGGCATCCAAGCCTCAGGTCACTTGCTTAAATTGGGCTTCAATGTACACTAAGATTACATTAGATTGTCCCAAAACCCAAACAACTCCCGTTATAGCTATAAATCCCATAAAGAATTATTTACTGCAGATACTCCTCACACTATTCTTAATCCTGGCGCATTGATTACTTTTTAAGAAACATTGTAATGTTTGTCCACACAAGATATAACAATTAAAATCAGAAAACTAATAAGAGATTATGAACCCTCCTCATTTCTGTTCCAGATCACTGTTATTTGCCTGCTTACATTACTCTTTGTATTAATAAAAACATATAATTTGCTATCCACTTAAAATATAGCAAAATGTGCCTCTCCTCACTAGCCATATCTATTCTTTTTCAATGGGGAAACATTTTTCACAGCATATAATCATATGGATCTGCAAAAGTAATTGCACTTTTCTTTACAACAACAACACTAAGGTAGGGATCATAAATGCTACTGACACTGGCTGTTTAACAAGCTGAGTGTGCAGCTCATTGCCCCATAATGCATTGCACACACCTTTTTCACCCAGAGGATTCACTGTTTTTGCTTACTTTGATTTAAGAATTATTTTCCTGCAATATTCTCCACTCATTTTGCATAGGCCTCATTTTAATGCTCTAGTGCAGAACTAAATTAATTAGACACATTAAATAAATATACGCATTGCCACCCTGCTGGAAATATATTATTTTTTAAGCGTTTGAAATCTGTGATTAGAAAACACTATGCTGTGACCATCGCCATGGAAATCTGCATCAGTTTGAAGTGCCCAATGAATAAATGGGGCATCACGTGCTTTGGACTGGAATCTCTGTCCTTCACAATGAACTTGGGGCTAAATCTGATGGTGTAGGCACTTCTGTAGGTTTATATCCTTCCTCAATGTATTAATTTTAGGGATGAATTACATGACAGGAGCATCGTCAAGTCATCCTATCCACTCTTCTCAAAACTATTCAGAGACACCTTGGATGGGTTGAAAAGGCTAAAGCATTTTATTATAAACACATAACAAATATTTTAATACTTTAACTTTATTAACAATTACAGCTTGAATACATAACCAGAACACATAAACATCCTAGTGCTTGTTAATACACAATCATTGCCTGATAATAGCTAAAAGCAAACATATACTGTGAGCACAAGTAAAATGAATCATATGAAGTAATACTGTGTTTATCACACAGGGTGCCTGAAAGATCAAGAAACAGATCCAAAAAACAAACAAGAAAAAAGTGATCATAAATCGGCACTCACACTTCTCCAACTTTCTCAGAGAAAATAGTATAAAAAGTAGTCACAAAGTATATCTATGAATCATCAAATTACATATATCATGAAAAACACATGACCTCTGTGCCCCTCCAAGCCTTAAGACTACCCACTTCCCTCCCCCTGCATATCCCTATGCATATAAAACCAATAAATAAACTACATATATAAAGAACAAAAACCTATAAGCACTAAAGCTAGCTGGGCCCAGCACAAAAAGAGTTAATAAGGTTGCAAGCAAAAAACGATTAAATGCAGCCAGGCCAAAAGCAGCGTGTAAGTTCCATGTTAGTAAAGCATAATTCCAGCCAGTACCATATATCATCCAAAATCAGTATATTAATAGCGATAACTGTTGATGGTAACGTCCAACAGGAACATTTCAGCAGACCGTGGGTACACGGAGTATATAGATCTCATACTACTGCCAAACTGTAACTAACAGAATCCATACTTGAACTGGTATCAAGACGCACATAATATATGATATTAACGGGGAACACAATAGCAGATGTACATCTCAATGCTTGATGTCTTCTCTTGTCAGAGTAAATTGCAGTGGTTACTTCACTCCCGTTTTCTTCAGCGTCCTCACATACCGAATCTCAATTTCATATCAGGCAGTGCGATCCTATCAGTATCTGGATACGATGTCACATGTCCAATATAGAAATTCATAAACTGGCAAGGGATATCAATCCATCTTATAGATATGGTTCTTTAAAAATATGAAGACAGGGAATCATCTGTATAATAACCACACACATTACTTGACTGAGGGTCATGCCATTATCCAACCCTGACTACTTGAATGTGGTAGCCCAACAGCCGTACTCTCTGACTCTTAAGACCATGCCCAAGAGACACAATACAGTGCATCACCACACAGCTCATGCTTTTCCCAGCGAGCACTAAACCATGCTGTGACATCAAACCATAGCACCCCAAATACATAAGGTCACCAGTGGACCTGAACTAAAACCTCTCTCCACCAAGACCCTGGGCCCATGCACCACCAGAACCAACACCGAGTTGAGAACCCAGCACATAGCAGGAGTAGGCAGGCAGGCAGGGGAATCTTCACCGTGCCACTACCTTGCACAGAATGGCTGTGGGACCATAATCCATTGCAGCCAGTACTTCCAGGGTCACCTCCTCCCTAGCCTAACCTAACCCAACCAAAACCCCTTTCCTGCCTAACTCTGCCAGGCCCCCTCCACCTAAGCTAGGTTCTGACCCAGGGGGTATCATTAACCACTTCAGTGCCAGGGAATGTGTAGTGTATTGCAAGCCTCTCTGTTGTGCAAAATGGTTAATAGGAAAGCATCTGTTAAGTCAGATATTGTGTAGAAACTTCTAAGGGCACTTTAGGCCTTAACTCTTTAAGGACCAGACAGGAATGCAACTCTTTGTGAAGCAATGCATTGCACAACCCTCTGGAGCAATTCTGGCACAGGCCATCTGCACCATAGGGAGACTACGCTAGCATTCAGGGGGTTAAAAAGCTCCATTTAAATCAATGTTGATGTTTGCTCCCTATGATGCTGGTTTGTCCTGAAATGTTCCACTTCTGACATGTAGCCCTAAATGTTTTGTTCATTGAGGTATAATTATATTTCAAATAACCCTTCCTTCCCACATAGAGGCGTTATTCAAAAAATACAATATATATCATTTTAGTATAATTATATTTTAAATGTAAATTTTTCTTCTGGAGTCTGTTTAGCAATTTAGCATCCTCTCTGTTAATTCATGGATGAGGAATTTGAGGCCTTCCAGCTGCGAACAGCCTCATGTTTCCCACCGCTGCAACTGCATAACAAGAGGATTTCTCCATTGTCATGCCGTGCCACCTTCCCATTGTTGAGCTGATTATCGATGATTGCAGTATTATAGGTATATTAACACAACCTAGTAATAAACCCCACTTACTCTGCTGTAGCAAGAAACTCATAATGACCCCTCTCTGATGTGTTCCTTGCTCTTTCACATCTTCAGTTAGTCCTTGATGTCATGTCCATGGAGGCAGACATGACATTTGCTAGAACAGTGTTTCTCAACTCCTGTCCTCAGGACCCACTAACAGGCCAGGATTTGATGATTTCCTTGTTAGAGCATAGGTGAGTTAATCAGTGTAAATGAGCCTCTGATCACCACACCTGTGCTCTAGCAGAGAAATCCCTAAGTCCTGGCCTGTTAGTGGGTCTTGAGGGCAGGAGTTGAGAAACACTGTGCTAGAAGGATCACAGAACAAAAATTCTGCTTACTGCCCATAGCAACACAGTGTGATGGTCACCTCTCTGCTCTTAAAGGGTTAATCTGGCTCACAAACTCTGCCTACTTCAGTTTGAAAATACCTCCAGCTACAGTTATATCTTCCTCCATGGACATGACATCCACGACTGATTGAAAATGTTATATCTTGAACAAAGGCACAACAGCAAATTCCATAGGGGCTTTACTCATTTTTGCCCATGATAAGTAGTAAGTGTGGGGGGTATTATTAAGAGGTATTGCGTACCCTTTAAGTTCTAACACTAATAAGAATAGATACAGTCACTAACTGTAATTGTATTTCTAGTGATAAGAAACAACTGCCTAAATCAGGGCTGTCCAAGGTCATTTCTCAAGGGCCACCAACAAGCTTGGATGTAAGGATTTCCCTGATTAAGCACAGGTGAGTTAATCACTGGCTCATTCATTTTGGCTAACTCACCTGTGTTTAATCAAGGAAATACTTACATCCTGGCCTTTTGGGGGTCCTTGAGGACTGAACTTGGACACCCCTGGCCTAAATGATGATGACACAAAACTGAATTGTGTCCTTTGAACACCGCTTTTAACTAGGGGAGGCCAGTGGGAAATTATATACATCTTAACACTATGTACTGCAAGGTACACCAAAACCTTTTCTCAATCTTCTGGCACATGTTTTATAATGGAGGCTTTTAGAGCTTTCTTACTTTAAAGTCTTAATGATGGAAAAGTGTGTACACACATTAGGGTGACCACGTGTCCCCGAATGCCCGGGACTGTCCCTTAATTTTGTGCTGTGTCCCGCGCCCCGAATCATTCCCCACCAGGACAATAAAGAGTCCCGGAATCAAAGCCTACATTCACTGTCAGCCCTTTTCTGCCTGCCAGTGGTGGCAGCTCAGTCACAACCTACTATAAGTAACATGCACGCAGCGCCACCAGCCAATGAATGGAGAGTATTTCACAATGTTCCTCTCCTCATTGGCTGGCTGCTGGTCTGTGCGTGTGAGGTGATACGCATGCCATGTGAGTGAGCACAAGTGAGTGACAGCGTGTGGGTCTGGGAGCAGTGAGAGGCGACTGTGGAGTGCGGATGCGGAAGTTACAGAAGCGGAGAGAGAGAGAGGACTGGAAGAGTGAACAGTGCATGTTGCAGTCACAGAAGGTGAGACTGAATCCCACGGCTGAGCGGCTCCCGCCGGCACTGACTACCTTTCTGAGTCCTGACATTGAGAGTAAGTGTAACCAGAATGTACAACTTTTGTGCCATACTTAGGTCATATTCTTCTTCAACTACACTAGTCTTTCTTCTCATTCTCCCCATCTAATCTCCTAATACGCTCCTATGTCCCTGCATCTTTCTGTATTTCTCCCTCTTCATCCCTCTTACCCCTTTTCTTATTCTTTCTGTCTGCATTTCTGTATTTGTATTTATATTGTATTTAATTTCTGGTGCAGGTAACACAACTTAACCACTGACTATAATGGGTCTCTTGCCCTATAATGTATTTGTGTATCCAGCGTTGTTGTTAGACATAATTGTGTATTCTACAGGTCTGACAAGACACTGTATGTACATGTGGCTATGAACAAAGACACAAGTGGAGCAATTCAGGGGCAAATCAACTGAACCACAGGGAGCAACTAAAAGTTACCATTGATTTACATGGGGTGCTTAACCCCTTCAGTGCTAGGGAAATGCATCAAATACCTCTTTATTATTCATGGAATTAAAAGCCTCATTTAAATCAATGGGCATTTTTATTTGTTCCTGACGGTGCATTTGGTTTACGTGAAGTTTAGCTCCGGTACATATGGATCACTGTGTTATATACAGTGTGATGTGGTGTGTGTACTGTATACAGGAAATCACAGTGTACATAGCCTCTTACATCCAGTGACATCAGCACAGGGGGCATGTGATGTCATTTGACCCCGCCCACACAGTGTCCCTGAATGGCAGAGGGAAAATGTGGTCACCCTAACACACATACGGGATTATACACTATACACTTACAGTTCATGCACTAAAGTGCAGCTGCAATTGGCTTATGACTAAGTGACCTCGTCACAAAACGATTTAGGCAGCATGTGTTTTTTGTGGCCATGTATCTCTTCTACTGTATTTGTATACGAATTTTGTTTTTACGAGTCTATGAATAAATGTTCCTGTTTTGTGATTGCTGACTGGCTGGTGTCATTCAGTGGGTCTGTGAGCGTTCCCGTCCTGTGTCATCCAGATGCAGTAGTAAGCCTAGGTCCAAAGGAAATGAGTTGCACCTGCAGATTCAAGCATCTCTTCCACTATCACTTAATATGTTTGATAAGGGACATATCTAGGTTAAGCACCCTTCAGGCTGCATCTCATCTATCTACTGCTAGTTAGTTTCTGTGTATAAACTGAACCATTGAAGTCTGCCGGAATCCTACTGTTTGTTATGAGAAGGTATGAATTAAAGTCAGGCTCAGATTAGATAATGATGTACTTTTCCTTCAGATACAGTTCTTAACTCTTTGAGCACCAGATGGGTATACAGCACATTGTGGAGCAAGGCATTGCACAACCCTCAGACACACAAAGGTTTAAACCTTTGTATGTCTGAGGGTTGGGCAATGCCTTGCTCCACAATGTGCTGTATACCCCTCTGGCACTCAAAGGGTTAAAATATATAAATTTGATAGACCTGACTACTGTATAAAGGACACCTAGGTAGGTAATTGATTATATTAAATTAAGGGTTACTTTTTTCCTAGGGTATAGGTCCCATTTAAGCTTAGAATGGACTCTTGGCTTATTATAGGGCTTGTGTTTGTCTGCACACTATAATGAATATATCCTTTTGGAAATAAAAAAAAAATTCATTTTGGGGAAGCAGCTAAGGGTTAACCTTGTTCTATAGTGTCATTATGAATAAAGGAAAAAAAATGCCAAACACATCTTAAAGCTGTCAGTCACTATACTTAATGTTAATTAAAGCTGTTTTTGTTTTTTTTAATCCTTTTTCTTCTCTTTTAAAATTAAAAAAAAAAATAGATTTGGTCTTTGAAAAATGAAACTTTGAAAATAGCATTTGTTCCATCTGCCCTCGGGCTAAGTGCCAGATTTTCTTCTATAACGTTCCCCCGCTGGAATCCCGCCACAATCAGAAGACTCGGTGGAAGAAGAGAATTAGGAAGCCTTCACGCTAAGTTTCATAAAGACTGCAGGTGTGTTTCTAAACATACTTTTTAATTAAACAGAGGAATAAATAGTTAAGTACACAAATCTGTATAGTATCATCCCAATAAGTTATTTCTTATGAAAAAATAGTTTTATATTAATATATTTATAGATGTTTAAAAAGTGCAAAGTAGACTATCACACACAATGAAGCAATGCCTGAAAACTATTGGCGCGATGCAGGAAATGTGCACAATCGCTATTTCCCATGTGAAAACCACTAGGGAATAGGTTTGATTTTGTTGAATTGCACATGAAAATTCAAGATTAGTGAACAGCTGCATATATTTATTTTTTTGTGGACGTGGCTAAGATTAACGAATCTGTGTGAGTGGAATAGCAAATGCGCCTAATGCAGGAACTGCTATTGCGAATGAACTTATACGTCTGTGTACTGTTGTTGTAAAATCGAATTTTTCATGCGCAATTCAAGAAGCGTTCGGTATTTAGCTTCCTGGATTATCTAGGAATCTATCTGCGCATAAAAATGCCTTTATCCGATGCGAACGTTTCTTGAAACGCGCCATATGTTCCATGTTATGAAGCCACATTTTCTTTTGCAAAGTGTGCTGCCTAGTCTTTATGACGGGGTCGGCTGTACTTATGAGGGAAACTTCTGTAACTTTACAGAGTGTGAGAAAATCCTGGTTCTGTCTGTTATGATTCAGAAATATGGAGGGAAAGGGGAACATACTGAGAAGAATTGTGGTAGAGAGTAGAAGATCAGGAGAGAGAGGGGCAAAGGGAGTGGGGTAGGATAGAAGAGGGTGAGAGTGGAAGGGGAGGAAAACCTTCCAGCAATTTTGCCTTCTAAGTAGCAAGAATCTGTTACATTGCTGAGGCAAGCAGTGACCTGGACAGGAACCGGTCTTGATTGATGTTGAAGGTAAGCAAACCTGCTATGTATAATCTCATGTTATTGACTTTCTAGTTCTCTGATTGGTTACATTCTATAAGAAATAAAAAAGGAAATATCTGTTCTACAGTATGTGCTTCAGGTCTCCTTTCAAGTGTTTCGTATGAATACTAACATTACATAATAATTTTCCTCATCTCTGTTGGTCTACAGCTGTTATTCAACTTCTAGATAGTAGTTATAGGTGGCACACCCTTGATTTATAACCTCGGCGAGTCTATGACCTAGATTACATTGCTGCTCATAAGTGTTATCAACTGTTTTAGCTAACATTCCTTTAGAGAGAATCAGATACACCGCATGTATTAGATCCACTAAACACCAAACCAAATGTATGTGGTTGGGCTGTTTCTTTTGTGTGGAGAAGATTTGCCTAACATTTTGGTGCTGGATGAGATTAAAATGAATATGGAAATTTCCTCTCTGTAATGGTACACAGGGGTGGAAAATGTCACTGAGCTGCACCCGAGGGGGGTCACCTTACCTAAGAAAAAATGCTTGATGTATTCATTCTCAGTGTGAGTTTGTTTTATAGATTCCCTTTCAAGTCTATGGAGAAGTTTGTAGATAAAACCCTTGAGAAATGGAATCTAGGATTCTGTAATATCAGTAGGCCTCTGCTTTCATACCAGACATAATAAATGTATCTAAACAGTGGCCATGTCCACAAAAGAGAAGGAAAATGTTGTGTACAATAAGCTAGAATTCAGTAATGGCGCCGTAAGGGACATATAAAAGCTTGAAAAATTACCATTGATTTAAATGGGACTTTTATCCTCTTGGGAGGAGGCCTCTCTAGCATTCAAGAGGTTAAAAGAACATTCACATCAATGAAGATTTTTATTTGTGCCCTTTGGTGTAGCCAATTCCCCACAGAAGTGCTCTAGTTCTTTCTAGTAGATCAGCCTCTTTGAGTCCCACTGTAAGAAAAACATAACTGAAAACCAGGCTGGTGCATAATATGTACGGGTGTATTTCTATTGACATTGTTCACCTTACAGAAGAAGGTAATGCACTAATTATGTTTTATAGTAAATGTCAGGAGTCAACAAAACACTAGAAGATTCTTACCCCTAGAAGCACATACAATAAAATAAGCTTCTGCATGTCTCCTCTAACATCCTAATTAATCTTATCTGCCTTTATGAAGGGTAGAATATGCAATTTTATTCATTTATTCTTTGTCACTATTTTTCTTCCATTCACTGGTCATGGAAGAATGGTAACATGATAATGACGTGCCATTGGGATTCATCTAACATTAGTTTCCCTGAAGGTCATAGTAACATTTGCATTGTATGAAGAGTTGTCAAGCAATGCCTTTGTGCATAGCCATTTCCTTTACAAGTATGACACACAAAGAGCCATTGTCACCAATAATCGTTCCCAACTTAAGGTCTATTAGAACATTACAATGACTACATCTTAGCTGTATTTAAAGGCATACTAACATCTTCTAATAATAACACACCACTTACTTTATTATGGCTATAAAACCTAATAGACATATAATTGTATCCCTTTCTACTTGATCCAAGAGATAACATCTTGAATCAGTCCTGGATGTTATGGTCACAGAGGTTTACATGACATCTGCTGGCAGAACCTAGAGACCACAAACTCTGTTTGCTGCATATGGTAATTGTAATTGTGAAGGAGCAGTCAACTTTTTTTAATGAAAAAATATATATTGTTGGGTGTTTCCTGTTGAATAAAATAAATGTCCCCCGACTGCTGATAGATGCATATTTCCAGAGTTATTACTGTTTAAACCTGTGTTTTTTACATTAGCAGTGCCCTCTCGTGGTCAAATTCCAATTAGTTATTCTGTTACATGCAAATGGAGAAGAAAGTCAGTGCCTTGCAATTCTCCATAGAATGTGATAGAACCTGCCGAGTCACTTCTTGTCAGAACTATCAGGAAGTAAATACAGTAAATTCAACTGACAGCTGTGGGAGTGACCTTGTTTTACTCAGCAGGAAAAGCTGTATAACATATAGGTTTTAATAAAGAAAAGTTTACTGCTCCATGGGTGTGTATAGTGCATTATATGCAGAATGTTGAGAACCCTTCTGATCCTTAAATGGTTAGATAAGTAGGCTCATGCATACTGCCTGCTTCAGTTTGAAAAGCAACTGTCATGTCTACTTCCATGGACATGACATCCAGGATTGAACACACTGACACATGGGCAAAATTCATAGGGACAATTAAGATTTATGGCCATAGTAGGTGAGTGGTAGTTATTATTAGGAGATGTTAGTTCTAATTTAAAGGAGAATTATCATCTGGTAGTTCAACAATGAAAAAGCTTCTCCCATGGAAGCAAACTTTAACATTAGACATCAGACATCTAACAACCTTTTTGGGAGTCCAAATATTACAGCTTTGATTGTCTAATTTACACCAGTTCACAGAGAAATGTGCCCTTCAGTTGCTAGATAGTCTACAACACATTGCAAAGCATAACACTATAATGGGAGTACTTGGCAAATGACCTCTAGATGACAATTGTTGCAATGTTTTGAAGGGTCTAGTCAAATATAGGTTGGAATAATCATGTGGCTATCTGGGGTTACTGTTCTTCAGATGTATACTTCTGTATGGACTAAGGTGCATGTCAACCACTTGCTGGCAATATTTGAAATCAAATAACTTAATAAGGTCACCAACATTCTAAAGCAAGTAGTAAGAAGAGGTCCTAGAACACTAAAAAGACAGATCAATGGGGCAGAAGAGGCGTTAGCAACAGATGCACCAAAGGATTGATGAGAGGAAGGAATAAAGTAAAGGGAAGGCTTTGTTCTTAACACCAAGGGAATGTGGAGAGCATGAAGGAGAAGTTGGTGGTCCAAACAATCAAAGACTCCAGACATGTTCAGTAGAATAAAAGGGGAGAAATGTCCTTGGAAATTAAACAAATGAAGGTCGTTTGCTACTTTGTTGTGTTCAAACATCTGATTTAACTTCTGAGATGTAAACAGAAACTTAACAAACAATGTAAATGTATTTGAATAAAAGCATATAAAAAAGCATCAGCTGTAGGGCCACATGCTATGCTGTTTGTTGATGTTTCATTTTGAGATGAAACAAAACAATATTGTTGAATCTGTGCAATTAAAATGATGAATTATTTCTCCGTGGATGCTGTGCAATTGTGCACCTGTACTGGGCTGACGTATGAGTAGGATCACGGAGAGCTTCAAATCTCATTTACTCCTTGGAGTGAACATGGTACCCAGGCTGTATAAGGAAGAAATATTTGAATTGATCCCTCTGTGCACATTATACTTACCCTGTATATTTGTGTCTTAATAATGTAGAGCTTTCGTATTCAGGCTACAAAAAAACAGAATTTAATTTAGTTTAATTTTTTTGGGCTCCTAGAAACTAATTTTGTAGCAGCAACTACTCTAACTTTATTCTAAATGTTAGAAATTAACTTTGTTAAGCATTGGAGAACTCTCTAGCATCCATAGGGTTAATCATGAAACAGACATTGGGGTGAATGCTAGATTACAATGCCAGTCGCTGTAATTCTGGGTATGCACTGCATTGTATGATCTTTATAGCACATACCAACACACACACACACACACACACACACACACCACCTTCACCAGGACTGATGACTACCCCATAGCATACACAGGAAAATAGCGTAAAGCTACACCATTTCCTCTCTGCATTGTTATTAAACAAGGTGTAGAGGAAACGAAAGCCCCAAAATGGCCAGAGACTGGCTTATTTTCCTCCCCATGGAGCAAGCAGCATTAACCCTTTGAGTGCCATAATAGCAATGCATCAGATACCTTTCTAACACTCAAAAGGATAAGAAAGTTATTGTTAGACAGGTGTAGGACTAGAAAATAGGTTGCACCCCATATTCACCACATTGTCTTTTGAGATCAAGAATAGTAATGACAATGTTTTGGGTTGTAGTAGTTTCACTACTACATCTACTTCAAAAACCACTGTGATGGTTTTTGAAAGGAAAAGTGATATGTCTATAACAATCAAAACAACATCTCATAAAAATGCTTTTCCTTTTCTTTGATTGCAATTGTAATTGTCCAATTATGTCTGGCAAGATATTAGAACAATGTTCCACGATCTGATTCTTGCAGAATAACATGAATATGACATCCAAGCCAGATTTAAATCTTTAGTGTCTCTAGTCAAGGGAGGAGATGCACTAAGGTGTGATAAAGAGGGATATCACTTCTCCAATTCCTGTGTTATTCTATGGAGCCAATGCACTAAGATTTCTCAAACTTAGGAGATCATAGTGCATAGGCGCTATAGAATAACATAGGAATTGGAGAAGTGATATCACTGGAGAAGTCTTCTCCTCTTTATCATGGTGGTCATACCACCAATCATCCAGACTCCTCACCCAGCCACAGCTACTGTTATCATGCAAAGAAAATGCGCTTAGCCTATAAAATACAATCCCAATGTACATAAAGGTGTGATGGCGAACTCTCTAGAATACAAAGGGTTTTTAATAATAGTCTTAAACAAAGAGGTTATCTTTTGAAGGGGTTTTTGATTCCTCTGACCACATCCACAGCTCAGAATGTAGATGTATCCCTCATAGCTGAGGATCCTTCAAACAAAACATAGCGCTCTATGCAGTTTCCTACTCTGCCTAATGGGAAATCCAGCTCTCCTAATATCCACCTAATAATTGTAATTGAAATATGCAGTATGTTCCAGGTTATATTTATGTAACTTAGCTCATGAACCATACAGAAATATAAATGTAACATACCTTTCTAGGAAATATTTTGTTTGAAGTTATTTGTAGCCTGGAATATTGACTGATTCCAGCTGTGGCTGCAGGGTTCACTTGTGTCTAATCTCTTCAGTAATGTAATAGTTACATACTCTCTTATCAATCAGCCAATAAGGACTCTCTTCTATAGCAGGAGAAAAGAGCCAAAAAAAAGTACTTGACTTTTTGGAACTGCATGTACAAGGAAATGAGATGCAGTTCTGGAGCAGTGTTGAAACAAAAAAGACAAAAAAAGAGGATGACCACAAATATAAACTGACAAGAAAATAATTTCACTCACATTTTGGAAGTTACCACTGAAATTACTTATGTGGAAAGTGGAGCTTGTAGGATACATTAATCTGCCCCCACTCAGGCCATGATAAAACTGCTTCTGATAACACAGATCTGGCAGTCTCCTCTTTGGTCGACTCCTCCACATGTGGTCAAACAAACAGAGGTTAGAGTATATAGGCAACAATGTATCATGAACAGATGAGAATCAGAGAATGTACCCAACTCTCGTGACTGGTGTCTTCATTTTTTCACTGGTTAGATAGTGCATATGGAATTAATTACAGTACTTTATATTCATTTATATAATGATGTAAGACTTTAGTCCAGGTGTTTGAGCATTTGTTTGGTTAATACCAGCTCATAATTGGACAGAGAAAGAGTGGAGATACAGCTGTGGAGATAGGTTAAAGGGATATCAATACATAATATGGAATATATATATATATGTAATGTAGTTTTTCACCCTGAATAAAACAAGGGAACTCCCACTGCTGAAAGGTCTTTTATTGCAAAGTTATTACTGCTGAAACTTTAATTATTTAGGTACAGTATAAAATAACCTGAAATTTTACAGTGGTGCTGCACCATCCTATGGCTAGCTCTAGTCAGTTGACCATAAAATTACATGGGATGATGTAGCAACAGCATCACTGTACAATTTCAGGCCGCTGTGATACTGCACCTAAAAAAAAAAAATAAAGTTTGACCTGAACTAATTTTTGGATAAAACACCTTTCAGCAATGGAAGTACCCTTGCTTTACTCCTTACAACATATATAAGCCCTTTTTAAATCAATTAACATTTTGAGAATTTTTATTCATCGCCTATTGGACAGTTGAGTTGCTCCTATTTCCTCTGATCATACTTCCCTTGGTATTAATATTTTAATTTTAATCTGTCTTCATTTAATAGTTTTCATTGAGGTTTCTTTAAAAAAAAAAAAGACATATTCCATGCACTCCTGTTAAAAAAAAGACTGGAAAACTCACTTATAGAAGAAAAATATTTGCCTTGCACAGTCATCCATAATATGACAGAACCCAGAAAGCATATATTTAAGAACTGTAATGAAGTCAAAATGTCTTTCTCTAAACTTCAATTCCAAACAACTGTGCTCTTTTATTAGTACCTAGGGATAATCTTTCAATTCATTGCCCATGTTAGCAAATCCTTAGATCTGCTGGTTATTAGACAAAACTCAGAACAGACTTAAAATTGATTCTCTTAGGTGATATAACTTTGCTTCTTGAAAAACTGAGCCAGCCATATGATTATTAAAAAGTAATGGTATCCTGCCATGTGGAACTGCATTTTGCTATTTATATTTTGTAACACCAATGTGTCTGCTTTTATAAAATAGATTCTTCTTTCCTATCTGGGTGTTAAAAGATTTCTGTAGAGGTCATTTATTATAATATTTAGTGCTTCCTTCTTCCATTTTGTCCTCCACTTCATGTTCCAGTGATGTATGCGGTAGTTATTTATATGATTGTAAGAAATCCTATGCTTAAATATTCCCATCTATCTCATACTATCCTGGAATATTTTATCTGGATAGAGTCTTATTTCTTTAAAAATTACAGTACCCACTCTATATACTAGACACTTGTGTATACAATTACATGTCTGCTCCAGAACTAAACGTCTCCAGCAAAGAATCCACAGCCTCTAATATTTCCATTGCATTCCCATAATCCCATGCAGCAACATGCAAATTAAGGAATACAGTGCAGTCACTTTTTAGGTTCCACACCCATATAAATAAAGGCCTCCCCGCTTATGCTTGCTGCTTTTACAACTTATACAGCAACTCATGGGCCGGAAATGCATGAGGCAATCAATGTACCCTATAAAATCTAAGAAGATGACAAAACACATGGGAATGTCTTTGGCAATCAATAGCACATGTTTATTGAAATGACATTTTGGCCAAGAGTTGTGATCAAGATTGATAAAGGTTTCAGTTGTTGACTGTAATATCTGTTCAATAAAACTCACACAATTGATCACCTAAGAACTCCCGTGAGTGCATCTGTCTTCTTGTATTTTTCATGCCTGATTTCACAATACCTAGCAACTTATAAACAATTACTGTATATAGTGGTGAAAACCGAGGATTTCCAAAGAGGGGTTTCCAAAAAATAAGATGTGTACAGTAACAAAACCTAGAATTAGCTGTGTGCAATTGGCTTCCTAAATCCAATGTAATTGGCTATACATAGGCCATAGGCAGTTAAGGTACATGTCTCCTGATGTTATTGGTTTACAACTCCCATTATCCTTAACCAGCCAACTGCTGGCTGAGGGGGGTGGCAATTTAGTCCAACAATGGCTAGAATCAGGGTATCCACCTCTGGTATAGTCACATTCATTGGGGGTAACAAACATGTTTCTCTGTTATTATAGGAGAAAAACAGCACAAAAGATGGTTTCTGGGCCACTCCCCACTCCTCTGTTTGGCTGTCGAATGTATATGCAGATTAATAGTTCTCTGTTTGCCCTTCAAATATATACACAGACTAATAGACTTACAGATGGCCTGTTCATTTACTTACAGATGGCCTAATATCTGACCTAAAAGCTGACCAAAGAGTGTTCACTATTTTGGCACTATAAGACCTAGACTCTGAGCGCATATGAAACCCCAGTACTTCATACTCACACTTTGCTGTGAAATGATGCCCTGATGTGTTGTGATCATGAAGACTTTGACAAGGGTCGTCACCCATCCTTAAAGGACAGAAATGAGTGATGGTCCTGGCCGGTCACTCGTTGTGAAGGGTTTAAGGACAAGAGGCTGCTATGCAATGTGTTCTACCTCCACTGGTCCTAAAAGGGTTAAACTGTTGCAGGAGCAATTTAGAAAATACCAGACAAGGACAATGAGTTTGACAGAAAGAAAAATGGAGGTGGGGAGGTACTCTTTATAACTAAGAACAGTCATGAGAGTAAAGAGCTGTTCTGACCTCTTAATTTCTAAAAAAATCATTCTGATTCAAATTACTTTCATAATTTAAATGTAGAAGGCACAGACATACACAAAGATAAATGGATGGATAGATAGATAGATAGATAGATAGATAGATAGATAGATAGATAGATAGATAGATAGACATCCAGTTCATGGATGGAGAGATGACACTCACAAGGACTTTTTTTGATGATCAAAATGTAGTTACAAATTATTGAGATCTCAATAAATTGTAACTACATTTTGATCCTCAAATAAAGACCCTGTGAGTGTCATCTCTCCATCCATGAACTGTATGTATCATTCATTTATTTGCGATGTGTACCCAGGTCAGTTTATAACATCAGCAATGAGTGCATCCCAACCCCAATGGAAATATATATATATTTTTTTTCTTTTTTTTCTTTGCTTTAATTTGTTTTTTGTAATCATGAAACAAAACGTAGCATGTTATAAAATTGGGTGTAATATTTTCGTGGGTCCTTTCATTTTATCATTTGCTAAAATCTGCTTTAAACCAACTTCTAGACATATAATATGCAATAAATTAACAAGTAACCAGTGTCTAGCCAGTGCTGATCTGTCCCTCAGAAATAAATATTTCAACAATTGCTATGTTTTAAGGGAAGGACATTTTTGTTCTTTTTTTCCCTGCAATTTTTTCCAGTGAGAGTTTTTCTACTCATTGGATGTTAAAAACATTTCTAACACATTTGCATAGCTAGCATCCTAGAGGTTGACTTCTTAAAAAGCATCATAGCCTGTATAAATGTGATGATATTTTTAGGTGAGTGAAGGAACTCAAGCTGCGTGAGAGAACCTGGATTCTATTCTTTCTATTACAAACCAGTGAATGGTTCACATCTGGAAGATAATGGGGGTTATGCACTAAGGGATAATAAAGAGGTGACAACGCTAAGATGACTTCTCCAGTTCCCATGTTATTCTATAGAGCCTATGCACTAAGATCCCCAAAGCTGAAGAAATCTTAGTGCATTGGCTCCATAGATTAACATTGGAACTGCAGACGTGGTATCACTGTGGAAGTCATCTCCAGTACACCTCTTTATCACCGCTTAGTGAATAACCCCCTAACGAATGGTCTGAGATTAATGTGAACCCTGTGTTGCAGACACAAAAACTTCATTTAACCCTTTAAGTGCCAGAGGGTTTCCAATGCATTTCAAAGCAATATGTTGGATACCCCTCTGGTACTCAAAGGGTTTAAAGGACAGGGGCTTGTTCCAGTCTTTGGCCCAGACTGAACTGGCATGATGTACACAGAGCATGAATTTCTCATAAAATAAAGGGGAAAAACAATAAAAATAAATCCACTGTATTTAGAAATCAAAAGTACCACATGCTACCATTACATTTACAGCTTTTTGGCAGTTAAGAGGTTTTGTGACAATTTCACAAATTGAGTAAATCAGTAAAAGTCAGAATCCTGAAAAAATGTTCCACTCATATGTAGTATGGAGAACGAGAGAGAGACATTTGGTCACTTTGGAAAGGTCTGCTTATAAAACAGTGGGCTCTTCTGGGAGATAAGTCTCAAAGATGTGGAATGTTTTTAACAATGTCTGTTTGTTTGCTGTAGAAGGGATGCATTTGGCCAAAGCCCAAGTATACATTCAGTGAGCTCGCCAGTGTCTGAAAATTGAATAAGCTGCAATTTTCTAATGGCCTCGATTATTAGACATCTACTGATAAATGTAGCCGTGAACATCTCACGCTCTTCTCTACAGAATCTCTATTATACACCCACCTTGAAGCGTCCTACAGAGCTCTCCATTCAGTACACAATAAACATATAAACAAGCTAGCATTATGTTTATGAGTTTTCAAAGATGTCTTTAAAAATTGACTAATAAAATAATGACATTTAATTAAAATACATATCATTAGGTTCTGGATGTCACTCTTTCAATAGAATATCAGCCATCACAACTCTATACTGAGCAGTGAAGTTGGACTGTACAGTAGTGTACCCAATGTGTACATATGAGTAGAGGCAAAAATGGACCAACAGCTGGATTATAGGGAGCAAGTAAGCATTCATGTTGATGTATATGGAATGTTTAACCCATTGAAAGCTCTTTCCAAATCAACAATGTTATTATAAAGTGTTGGTTCCACTTTAAAAACCATAGCTGTCTATACCACACCCCAGGGGTGTCCACTTTCAGTCCTCAAGAGCTACCAGCAGTCTAGGAGTTAACTAGACAATCAAATGAATGATCCACTAATTAATTCACCTGTGCGTAATCAGTGAAATCCTTAACTCCTGGCCTGTTGGTGACCCTTGAGAGGTATCAAATGCTTTCCAGTACCATGCGTTGGATAACTGTGCGGTAGTCAAAAGGTTAACCGTTTGAGTGCCTGAGAGGTGGCAGTGCATTGGTACCCCTCTGGCACTCAGAGGTAAACACCACTTCCATTCTCTAAGCAGTATTGTATGTGTGTCTTAGAAAGGTTTGTATTAAGCTGCAACTGCTTTGGATGTTACTTAGATGTGCAGGAGAACCACCTTAATGGATCATGACAACAGTGATGTATTTAGGCTTTCTGCTGCCTTAGGCACAACCAAGTGAATACACCTCCCCACACACTATTCTAAACCCTCACACTATCTGGCCACGTCCAAAGGCCTGCTCCTTCCCTTAAAGACACAGAAGCAGGAGTGTCAAGTTAAAACGCAATGGAGGTTATGCACTAAACTAAGGCATGATAAAGAGGTGAAAAAAGCAGAGATGATTATACCAGTGATATCATGTCTCCAACTCCTATGTTATTCTATGGAGCCAGTTCACTAAGATTTCTAATTTAGGAGTTCCTAGTGCATATGCTCCATAGAATAAAATAGGAACTGGAGAAGTGACACCACTGGAGACGTTATCTCCACATTATCACCTCTTTTTAATGCCTTAGTGCATAATAACAATGGGACTTACAGTTAAAAGAAAACTGGAGCTATTTTGGGGCAAACTGAGGGCACAATAGGGGGGATTTAAATGGGATTTGTTTACCCTCTGCAATGTGTGGTAAACCACTTTAGCATGTGAAGGATTTACAAAAACACATTTTTAACTCATTGGGAATTTTTTAATTTTATCTGTCCCCTATGCTGCATTTGATTTTCTCCAGAATTGCTCCAGTTTGCAGAGCAGTTTTAACTCTTTAAGTGCCAAAGTGATGTACAAATCATTGCTTTGCAAGGTGTTGGGTACCTCTCTGGCACTCAAAGGGTTAAGAACCCCTGATGTCCAAAGTGGAATTGTGAATGGAGCCCCCCCAAATAGGTTTACGTTAAGGATCCTTACTTTTAGTTGTAGCCTTCCTCTTCCTTTCTTCCTATTTGTGGGAAAAGCTTCCACATGCACCCAGAACGGACTCTTCCTCATTAGCCATCTGATCAATAGATTAAATTGGTTCCTTTCTGTAAAATTAGGACTGTCGAGAGCTCATGGTGAAACCTCCTAAGACTGGAGGACCCCGCAAGTGCCCAGATACACCCATGGGTTAAATTGCCTCTGCTAGTTTACTTCTATACATATGGGCTATAAATGAAATTATCTGCTCAGCCAACTTTCTAACATGCTACAGAAAATTAAAAAAAAACCCAAATCAAATAAAGGTTCTACTGTATGAACAAAACCAAAATATGTTATGGCTCCATCAGATGAAAGTCAGAAGTATTTTTCAGGTATACCCATTGACTCTATGTGACTGCTTTGACAGATACTCTGTGCCATTACGGAAGCTCTTAAAGATCCCTATTTGTGGATTTAGATTCCTCCTGCTGAATCCTTAACATAGACATGCAGTGTAAGTAGATGTGTCAATCTTATTTAACTTCGTCCAAGGTCTAAAAAGCTTTCCATGGTTTGTTGGATTCCCTGGTCCAACAGAAGTATTGTACATTACTGTGACATTGTTTGCCTTGTCCACCTCTCTGAAAGCAGCAATTTCCGAATGTTCATCATAAAATCAATCAACAGGAAATAGCCTAAACTACATCACTCCAGCAACCATATAAAAATAGGCCAAGAGGCACTCCTGACAAAATGGCCTAAATAACCAATAATAACTTTGTTTTCTCTTAATGCAAGTGTGCTCTTTCGGTTCACGTCATGTCTTTTGAAATCTCTAGAACTGCTTGTTTTATTCATCTGAGGTGTTTAAATAGAAAATAAAAGTAAAAGTAAAGTGGTGGAATTTTGGGTTAAAGAACTTGCTTTATGGGGGGAGGGAATAAAAATGTGAACAATTCCCATTTATTTAAATAATAAAAAGAATATTATTATTCACATTTAAAATTATAGCTGTCTATACCTTACACTAAGCAGTTTTGTTTGTGTGTTGTAGGGAGGCTGCAGCTGCTTTGATGTTGCCCAGGTGTACGGGACAATTGTCCCCCATCGTAATGGTTCACTAGGCTTTTTCAGCTGACCTGTGCGCAACCAATTGAATGCATCTCCAAATACACATTTTCCACATCATCCATCTCCATCCAAAGGCAACGCCCTTTACCTTAAAGTCACAGAAGGAAGAATTTTAATGTGAAAACATAGATAAATAGATAGATAGATATTCAAATACCTAGCATCCAAGGGGCTTAAAGAGATTTTTGATTTATGAAGGAAGACCATCTGGGTATGTTCACTTTGGGAGAGAGGTTCCTTTGAGGATTCTATGAGCCCTGAGCCTCAGAGTTGCACATTTTGGAAATAATGCATTTTCTTTAGAAAATGGCTATTGATATCATACCTCCCAACATTTCAAATGGCAAAAGAGGGACACTTTTGTTTTAGGTTGTATTATAGGGGAAGTGGCTAGTGGGAGGGGCATTGCCGAGAATTTTTAGGTTATTTCATGACCTACTAACACCTCTTTGTATAAGAACAAAGTGTTTTATTTATTTAATTTATAAATACATATACTGTAGTTTTATTGTTATGGAGCAATGTGAGACCTTAAAATATAGACACCACACAGTCTGATCTAAAAAGAGGGACACCAGGGTGGGAAAAAGGGACAGATGGATTTGAGTCTCAAAGAGGGACACTTGGGAGTTATGAGAGTGGCAAAGCCAAATATGCTGCCTAGGCCTATGCATCCTCTGCCTAGGTCTAAATACTCTAGTGATGACAATCCTACCACTGTAAAATTAAAATGTAAAAACTAATGACTAATAAAAACTCCATTCAAATTTGCATTGATATAAATGAGGCGTTTAACCCCTTAAGGACCAGTGAAGGTCTTGGCACGTCATGGATTTCAGGGGTTCCTGCGCGGCTGCACACCACTCGGGGACCCCTGAATCCATTTGACTTAAAAAAAAAAAAAAAATGCCCCATGGTCCTTAACTGCCGGCCGCACGGCTGGTCCTTCAGGGGTTAATCCCTTAAATGGTAAAACACACACCTTCGCAATATGTTGGCGATCTCTCTAGTATTCAGGGGATTAAAAGTCCCATTTAAATCGATGAACATTTATTTCTTCCCTACGGTGCAACTGGTTTGCCCCAGAATTGCTTCAGCCCTTGGTGGTACATCATATTCAGCCCACCTACCCATATCAAAAGGAAAATTACCCTGCACTTCTGTAGACTGTGTTTAAAATTAATTAGAATTCTAACCGTTTTTAATGATATATTCCCTTTAAAGATGGCTTTCAAAACTGATCGGAGACTTATTCAAGCTGAATTGATTAATTATTTAAAGCAGGAATACAGCAAATATCGTCACGCTGGATAACTAAACTTTATTGCACCCACTGACTGTGGTAATGTCAGAGAACTCGATTTTCATGCATATCTAATGTATTGTTATTAAGAATTATAATAATAATTATTGGCTCATGGAACAGATCACAGGAATGTAGGGATTATGGGCCTTAACCCTTTGAGTGACAAGCAGATATCCAGTGCAATGTATTGTATGCCTCTCTGGTAAGCAAAGGGTTAAAAACAACACACAAAAGGGCTTTTTTAACCTTGGAATGCTAGAGAGGTCTCTAGTATTCAAATGCTTAAAAGCCACATTTCTATCACTATGGATTTTTAGTATCTCTGCTATATCGCGGATGGTTTTTCCCAGAATTGCTTTCATACATAAGTCCTTGTACTTGTATGATACACCGGGATGTATTACTTTCATCTCTGTAGGCACTACCACAGTTAAACTTTTGAGTTCCAATGGGTGTCTAGACACCCCTCTGTCACTCAAAGGGTTAACTTAAAGCGGAACTATCATTGCAAATAAAGTGCCCCCAAAATCATTATGCATATAGGGATAGGCATATCCATACTAGTATTACCCTGTATAAGTCTGGCGTTATTGATAAATCCAACTTGTTCCCAGATGCACAGGTAGGCATCTTGCTGTATCTGAATCTGTGCGCCTGCACCGTCAGTCCTTTCCTAGAGGAAACCGGGATGGACAACACAGGCACACAGATGTCTGTTTAGTAAGATGCCTGCAGTGATGCCTGCCTGTCCATCTGAGAACGAGTGGGATTTATCAATAACGCCCAACTTATTCAGGGTAATAGTAGTATGGATATGACTATCGCTAAATGCATAATGATTTGGGGAGCACTTTATTTTCAGCGATAGTTCTGCTTTAACTCCCCTCTTGTTAGCGCCAACATATCCTGCATCAATGCTGCAGCAAGGCTTAGCACAGGGACAGGAAAATTCTGTAGCTTTAAAAGATTACCACACCCATTGTCCCCAAACAGCCACTAGTCTCCAATGCATTGCAATTAAATGTGGTAATTTTTTTTATTCCCCTGTGGTTCAGTTGGTATATTCCAAAATTGCTTATCTTCTACTTTCTGCATATGGCCTTTAGCACATTGTGGATTTATCTGCTGTTCACAATTCACCCTCTGAATATCAGTTTACTTATTGACTTATCGCGCTTATCATGTTGTGTATTCTCTGTCTGCATTGAACTGTTAGGAGGAGACAGTAAGTAGATCCCAGGTGGGCTTCCAGTTATGCTCCGCCAGCTGTTCTAGAGCTGAAATAACTTCTTTTCTTTTTTTTTTTTTTTTTGTTGAGATCTGCAGATGCTTTTTCAATTGACAGGACATGCCAAGCCTTTGTACTGCCCAGTACTGATGTTCTAAACCAGTGGAACTTAATAATTGATTAACTGCTACATGTCCTTTGAGATTCATCCGCGTGATACTGTTGAGCCATAGGAGAAAAAAAAGACATCCACAGAAATGCATTCTCTCAGAAACTTCTTTAAGATCTTTCATTTTTGGTAAAATAAATCCTTTGAGAGCTTATCTTACCTGGTTAGTGAGCATAAAAAAATGTTCCAGTTTGTAAAATGAAATTGTTACATAAGTTTTGAGTCTGTTATCGAAAAAAAAAACTTACGTTCCAAAGGGCATAAAAAAGTCTCTAAGAAAATGATATATTTTACTATGTATATGAATTTTCCAGGACGTGTTGTGTTTGGGGCGCTTAAGAGTCTGTCCTCCTGGAAATTTAAAATATGATGCAAATATCACAGGTTTTCTCTGTCACGCTGTGGTGAGTGTGAGAATGTTTCCTGAGCTCATCTCAACTTACATGTATATTACAGGCACATGTGAGTCCTGTGACTGTGTGAGGGTCGCTTGTCAGATTCCCTCACAAAGTGATCAGAGAACTGCTTCTTGGAGTAAGTGCCAGTGCTGCTCCCCACCATGCTCCTTTGCTTTGCCCAGTGCATCTATTAGACAAATACCAGTGAGTCACTCACTACTAGTAATGCTAACACACTTCGTATTGCTTCTGGCTCCTAATCCATGCTAAATATTTTATAAGATCCATACAGCAAGAAGCATGCAGAAACTCAGAGTCTCCTAACCCTTTGAATGCCAGAGGGGTATCCAACAGTTTACAAAGCTATGCATTGCATACCCCTCTGGCACTCAAAAGGTTCAATTCACACCTTTATTTATAGACAATTGTTTCACAATGTGTTACATATCTCGCCATCACCCAAAGGGTTAACATTTTGAATTCCACAGGGATGTGTGCAATGCAATGCATTGCACCATGCTCTGGCACTCAAAGGGTTAACTCTAGTTCACAAGCTGGAGTGACCTCTATTTTGAAAGTTCAAAATATTTTTATGCTGAAAAGCATTGCTTATAGCAGTTGTTTGGGATTGTACATTCAAAAAGTTTGTGGAGAGAACATACAACTTTAATGGCCCCAGGATTGTTTTACCAACTGGACAAAGTAGGCAGGTGCCCCAGACCCACTAGTGGAAGTGTCTCCCTATAGTGAAGGAGAAACTCCACCTGTCATACAGCACAGTTTAGAACCCCCCAGATCTCCCAATCGCTGATGATCTGGGCCACACAAAACAATCTACTCACTGTGTGAAGAGACATGAGGAAACTCAGAATATTGTCAAGAAAGTGTAGGTGAAAGTGCTTAGCATTATATAAAGTGAAATGTTCTGAGCTTACCTTTCACCTGCGTTCCCTCTTAAACCTAAACACAGGAGGGGCTTGTCTGACTGCTACCCCACATGTGCACCAGCTAAGTATTATTGGCTGTGCTTATGTGGGTAGCTTTACCGTGAGTTTTGCAACCTCCAATATCATACCTCCCAACATTTCAAATGGCCAAAGAGGGACACGTGTTTTAGTTGATGTTTCTGGGGACGTGGCTGGTGGGAAGGGCATTATAAAGAATTGTTAGGTTATTTCCTGATCTATTGGCACCTCTTTGTGTAACCAATAAATGATTTAGAACAAGATCAAAGTATTTTATTTAAGCAGATTAGTTCATAAACATATATACTAAAGATTAACAACACATTTATGTAAGTTTTATTGCTGTGGAGCTATGTAATACACGCTACTCATTCTGATCTCCAGAAAAGAGGGACAAAGGGTAGAAAAGAGGGACAGAGAGATTTGGTTGTCAAAGATGGACTGTTCCTCCTAAAGAGGGACACTTGGGAAGTATGCAATATCGATCAAGTGAAAGATCTGCCCCCTGGGAAATTTTAATTGTTGATTCCCCACATCTGGAGGATTCAGCCTCTGCCCCGGAGACCCTTTAAAGCAGTGTCAAAACCAGATTCTACAGGGCAAACCCGGAGAGTTCCCAAATATGCCCATAGGCCATCATGCATATGTGCTCTGCTGCTTCGTTATTGTGTTTGTGAATGAATGCATTAAAGGAATAGTAATACTTAAGTATTACTAATCCCTATAGTAAAGGGAGAGGGCAACTTTAGAAGCGTTCATCTCTCAAACCATAAAGGTATGAGAGATGACACTGGGGGCAATACATTTTTTTTTAGTAGGGCTTTACTATAGGGATTAGTAGTACTTAAGTATTACTGTCCCTTTAAAGAAGCAGCATGATGGAGTTTGGTGCGTTCATTTGAGGTAATAATCACCTTTTCACCACAATCAGCATAACAAACACAGCATCTCTGCTTTGGGCCACCTGTATGAAAGGGACCTTAGCAGAAGGAGAAAATAGGTGCTATTATTTAACCCTGTTGGTCTCCAACACATTGTGAAGTGTTCCCAGGGAACAGATAAGCCATAAATGACCCTGGATGGCCCTGGATAAGGAGGAGGAAAAAATCTAAAAGAAGAAAGTCTAATTTTAAATGTACTAAAATATGAACATCTTACATCTTGAAAAAATATGTTTTCTATCTCCAGCAAATCTGTTTTGCCTACCACTCCTCCCACAGAGAGTTGTAGGAGAAGTGAAGTATATCACAGTGTGTATTAAGGGAACTGATACTTTCATGTTTACCATTAAAATCTGGGATTGGCTACCTGCTGCCAACCCCTAATTTAAATTGTAATGCAGATGGCTCATATTTACATCAGGAAACATTTGAGCATTTTTGTGGTCATAAATTATTGTGTTTATAAAAATGGTCTAAACTTGGAGAAGACAAATTAAAATACTGTAAGCAGGAGTGAAAAGGAGTACTATAAAGTTAACTGGTAAAAATAAAAAGTTTGAAAATTTGTCCTTTTAAAGACAAAACAATTTTGCTTTTTTCTTTGAAAGTTTTCGTGTCAAAGACAAAATCAAAGACATTTTTAAGGGCAATATTTATCAAGATTTTCTTATCGTCATTTTTAATTCTTTATGACTAATTTTCAAACGTGACAGATTTACATCTGAAACCATTGTCCTTCTTTTACCACCATCTCATTATCCAACAATCTTTTCATTATAATGACTTTTTAAACATTGTGCCCTTAGTGTAGCCTTAGTCTACAAGAAAATGTCACTGCAGCTTCTGAATGACACCAGAAAGTAAACCTCATTGCTTCCTTGAGTGTCTGAAAGTCTGTGCAGAGCCCATTCAAACTCAGCACTTTTTTCCCTCCTTTAAAATGGCCCTGCCTTACTGCTGATTCCATTAATAGACCCTTTCACCAACAACGCTATACTAGCCAGAAGGGATAAAAATATTCACTGCAAGGTATGGTATTGCTTTACAGGGGCGTCCAAGTTTTTTCAGCTGTGAGTCATATTATCAGAAAGATGTACATGTGAGGACCACATTATTTTTTTGTTGAAAACAATGGTGATTTTCAGCCTGTCAACCTTTAAAAAAAATATGGATTAATTTATTTATTGATCAAGTCAATGACAACTAATTCATGTATGCTATATAATTAGATAAAAAAAAAATGTCAGGTGGGAGTACCCTGTGGTCATGTGAGCTGCATTTGACCCACAGACTGCATGCTCTACTCTGTAGAAATGATAGTGTGTGTTTGCAATACTCGTATTGTGTACAAATGGTACACATCTTATGATCTCTAACCATCAACCTCCAAATTAATGGGAAACAAGCTGACAACATTCAACACTAGTCTTTTTATTAAATGGTTGTCTGTCTAAGAATGAGCCTACCATCTCAGATATTTTGAAACATCTTTATCTGCAGAGCTGGGTAATAATCTTTATTGACTCCTAGCATTCTTCAAACTTATGCAGTGGATTATCTGAATTCTCAAACTGTCATCTAAGAGGTACTTTGCTAATGTGACATTGATCTATCTACAAATCTAAAACCGAGGTAGAAGAGAAAGAGAGAAATATTGGCTTCGGGATACGATAGGGGCCGGCAAGATAAATCATTTAGGTTGTCTTTCTTTTTTCTTTTTTTGCAAGTTTGAGGTCACAATTCATTCATCTTGTTAACTTTGCTCTATCCCTTTAGTGGCTTCAATTGCAGGATTAAATATTGAATGGTGGCAGATCATTCAATAGATGGGCCCTCGTGCTTTGGCATTGTCAGGGTTTTCAAGCTGAGAGTGAAACTGCACACTTATACTATGCCAAAAGTAATCTAGCTGATGATCTGTTCTCTGGGATTAATCAGCCAACAATATTATCAGGCAATTCTCGGCACATTGGCTCATCCCTACAGTGACATTAACGCAGCAAATGGAGAGGTTAAGCATTTTAATCCCTTGGATGGTACAGAGGTCTCCTGTGCATTGCGAAACAATGCGTTGGAGACCTTTATAGCATCCAAGCGGTTAAAAATGTTACCGTGAAAAAGAGTTAATTCTAACTGTATGGTAACAATGATATAGAACCTTCTGTTCTAAAGAAAATCAGTGCTGTTTTGGGACCAACAGAGAGAATTAAATTTCCCTTTAACTTAAATTGGGAGGATACATTAACTCCTTGAAGGCTAGGTCTCCAACACATTGTTTTGCAGTGCATTGGAGACCTCTCACCTTCAAGTGGTTAAAAGCCCCATGTAAAGTGGAGTCATTCTGGAGCACACTGAGTATGTTTTTAAAAGAAATAAAAATTTCCATTGATATAACTAAGACATATAACTCCCTTTGTACTGGGTACCTTTCTTGCATTAACAATGCACTGGAGGCCTCATCAGCTTTTAAATGAACAAATTGCCCCAGAATTGCTCCAATTTGGTTTTGTGTATATGGCCATAGTTGTTTTTTTTTTAATGTCTTAATAAAAATGTTTTCCCATTTAACCCTTTGAATGCCAGAGAGGTATTCCACACATTGCAATGCATTTGATACATCTCTGGTACTCAAACATTTAAAGGGAAAATACTCCCTAAAACTAACAAGGGAAAGATTTACATCAGTTTGTATTATAGACTCATTCACAACTATATCAGCTGAGGTCACTACATTAATAAAATGGCCACATTACAGAAATGGTGTCAGCCTATCATTGCTACAATGCATGCACAGCTTTGGCACTAAATGGAAAAAAAATAAAAACTTTTCTAAGCAAAAGACAAGGAAGCAAACTCCACCTGCAGAGTGTAGTTTTGGACCCAGTCATAATGTAAATGACCCCTTGTTAGTTGTATGGTTTATTTTCATTATAAAGGAACTATATGCCCTCAGATCATGAAATGATTATTTATCTGTCTATATTATGTAGTCACTGCAAACAGGTACTTTTTTCTCCAGAGAGTGCCTTTTACATTATTAATGGTTTGGAGAAGTTGCAGTGCTGGAGGCATCCATTTTGTCCTTGCGGCTGCTTCAAATGAAGTAGCTGTTAAAATGGCTTGCTATTCCCAGTGCATTCTTCATGTTCGCAGGAGCAAGACATGTTGTCACTTTCTATTGTTAATTCCATTCCATGCTGTTTTAATATTAAAGTGATAGTAATTTTTCACAAAAACAGCAGCTCCAATTAATCTTCATAGTATTTGAGCCATAGAGAGTGTTATTTCATTACCGTGAGCTTTGTAGTTCAAGGGTAATTGAATGCTAAAGTTTCCCCCTCCCGCCCCTTTTACCTAGTGTAAGCCCCCACTCCTCAGATGTGGAATCCAGTCCATAGACCAGACAGCTCACATCAAGGGTCAATATTCTTACTGTGAGAACAATGAAAAACCTGCCCCCCCTTGACAGGTTTTTCAGCTTTTTCCCTTATCTTAATTGAAGATTGTCTCTCTCTGCAATCTACCTGGACACTCCCTGCTGCTCTAAAGTGAGTAGTGTTACATCAGTAAAAGGGGCAGGAGGGAGATATTTTATCATTCAATTACTCTTGAACTACTACTCTGACAAAATTGAAATAACACTCTCCAAGGCCCAAATACTATGATGATTAATTAGAGCTGCTTTTATTATGAAACATTACTATCCCTTTAAAAAGTAAGTCTGTCTTTGTTAGGGAACTCAAAACTACCTAATCTGACATAGCTGCAAAAGACAAAATGGATGGTCTGAGCGTTGTAGCTTTTACAGTTTCTCTGAGGCAGAGGTACTAAGGGAACTGGAACAATTCTGAAGGACCAGTTTTTTAGTACATCAGCCTCATTATGGCCTGTATTCCATGTGAGCCAGTCATCGGGAAGAAAATTCCCTGGAAAAATGTATTTATTGGATTATAATCATTACATTACAGGAGAGCTGATCGGCTGTAGATAAAACAATAATTTAAGAAACTACATTGCAGTTGATTGCGATTTTGGATGTCAGTATTACACTCTATCCATGAGTTTCAGTGACATTAGGGTGTTGAAGGACTGGATGTAACCTATCAGGAGCTGCATTTTATATTTACCTGGCACTAAAGAGCAAGTTGAATAAACAATGTTAAAAAGTAAATAATGTCTAATTTATTATATCGGAACATTTTCCAGTAATTTTGTGATTCTCCGAGTTATTCAAAGTAAAAGCAAAAATGTGGGTTATAGACACATACTTTGTCCATCTGTAGGGTGGTCAACAATAGTCATTTACTAATCAGTTTCATCATAAGTTGGCACTCATTTGCCTTCTTTTCATATTTAACCCTTCACACCCCTGTTTATACCTGCAGCAATGCAAATGGTTATACCAAACAGTAAATTACTGATTCACCTCAATAGGATTGAAGTTTCCATAACAACCACTGAATTTACATGGTCAGGATGTCCAGGGATTGGATATCAGGGTCATCTGGGAATGTTTCTGTCTCTCATGATGCTTATCCAGATGTTCCAAAGAGAATGTTCTGGAAAAGTAACCTTATTCAGGAATGAAACATCCAATGTGTGCAATAATGTAATTGATCAAAGTAGTATTTGGAAAAGTCTCCCAAAGTGAAAAATCGTTCTTTGGGAGAGAAGATTACAAGCCTATGGGGTTTGCTGAAAAATAAAGTGGAATAATTCTGGAGAAAAGCAAATGTCCCAGAGGGGTTTTAAAGTGGACATATCATCTTAAATTCAAGTTTGCATATTTGCATACCTGTGAACTTTGAATTCTGGACTCTCCGGAAGGGAGTCCTGTGGTGCCGGTGATGGGGGAGGGGGGTTGAATTATGCAATTTGTGTAAAAAATGGGAGGGGTTTAATTGTGAGTGGGGGTGGGGCTTAACATACATGGCCAGAGTAGGAGGAATAGGCTGGAGAACTAAGATAAATGGGCAGGGAGTGGGAGGAACAGACTGGGTAGATGCATAAGTGGGCAGCGTTTGATTAAAAACTCCCCACATCTGGAGAATTAGCCTCTGCCCTGGAGACCCAGTAATTAGCAGCAAAAATGTGAGTCTCCGGGGCAAATCCGGAGAGTTCCCAGCTATGCATATTTGAGAACTTCATTAAAATCTCCCTATATATATTATGTTATCCAAAAGACCAGCACATGCATAGTGTAGGAGATTGTCATACTTTTATTTCTGTGTGGTAAACTCTAAGAGTGTGGCATAATATGCTAATTTATGCTAATGATGCTCTCAGTACAGTACGAAGCTTAAATGGCATGTGAGACCACATAATCGTGTCTGTATCTTACCTAAACTATGCAGCTGCTGGTCTTTTGGCTAACATAACACAGTCAGTTGTGGGTGAAGCTTTCAAATATGCAACCTTAAATTAAATGTGTCAGGCCCACTTTTAACCCCTTGGATGCTAGAGAAGTCTCATTCAAGGACTTGAAACCCCCACTCCCTATGGTATTGTTGGTTTGCCCCAGAAATAATCCAGTTATCTTTTGAACAGAAGGCCCCATAAATAAAATGGTGAATATAGCAGTGGTTTCCAGAAGCTCAGTATCATGTGCAATTAACCCTTTGCATGCCAGAAGGTAGGCAACGCATTGCGTTGCCTACCCCTCTGGCACTCAAATGGTTAAATAAACCACTTCTATGACCTAGAGGTATATTTTTTCCATTTTTAGAATATAAACACACAGAGTTCCTCTTTTAACCCTTTAAGTGCCAACGCAAAGGGTTAACCCATTGAGCGTCAGAAAGGTATACAATGCATTGCGCTGCAATGTGTTCAGTACCCCTCCGGCATTCAAAAGGGTTAACAATATATTACATTATTATTATTATTATTATTATTATTATAACAATTAAACATGCCTGTGAAGTCTTTAGCCTTGAATCTGTAATTGCATAAGAGAATGGTGAACTTTAACCTACCGAATGAATGAAAAGCTAAACCCTTCTGATTATATTTTCAGTATTATCCTATTGGGTGCCATTAAAAAAAATCAACTTTTTTTTTCCCCGGCATTTATTTCATTTTGTATTATTTATTAAATAAAGGTATGCTGTTATAACCTCATTTTCTTTTATAACAAAATCTTGATTAAGTAGGCACCAAAAGACCAATAAAGGATACAAACATAACTAGCACATCATTTTTACGTTCAATAATTATCACACTTACAATACTAGTAATATTGAACAAAAACAAGAGGGACTCGACAGGATAGTCAGGCGCTCTTGATTGTTTCAATTTAATGATAAGCGTTTTCAGCCACAATGGAGCCTTGTTCTGCTTAATAAAATATTCATTTTAACTGGTGGTTTTAATTAGTTTTCGTTCGTTTACCTCAACATCCCATTATATAGTCTTCTCCCTACAGTCTAATTGCTAAAGTGCAGTCCATTAGTTTTACTCCACCCTTTGTTCCTACTTTGCTGAAGTTAGGTTTAGTCTGCCTGTAGTAAACCCGTGTTAGTGAACGAGGTTAACCCTTTGAGTGCCAGGGCGGTGGGTGACGGCCAAAGCATTGAAGATCACTGTTGGGCACCACTTTGGTATACCATGGATATATATATATATATATATATATATATATATATATATATATATATATATATATATATATATATATACACATACAGAGAGAGAGAGAGAGGGGTTGACAGTTCTGTATCCAGCAGGAGGAATATAGATACAATACTATTTAAGATATGTGTCCTTAAAAATATTTGAGTAAAGGTATTATTAACTTGTTAAGGACTGGAGCAGTGTGCAGTACATTGTGACAGGTTAATGAGGCTTAAAGGGTCCATGTCGGTCGACATGGAGGCGCTTGAGAAGTGTCGAGGTCTCGTTACTTACACAGAATCCCTTCATTGAAATTGTCTAAAACGTGTGCCTGAACAGCTGTCAGTAGGAGAAATCAAACTTTAAACGCCCGTATCTCTTAAACCATAGCGGTTTGAGAGATACGTTTTTTTTGCATTTAGATCAGCTTTTTAAGCAAAAAAGTTTTTTTTAGACGTTACTAACACTGTAAGGAGTTAACCCCTTTGCAATGCAGTAGAGATGTCTCTAGTATCCAAATAATAAATACAAAAACCTGGTTATTACTTTTCCTTAAATCACTCCTAGAATATACCATTTCATGCCAAGCATTTTAATCAGGTTTCTATGAAATTACCACAGGTTATATTGATAACATGTTTAAAAAAATTATCTTAATTTGTTACTTTCTCTTAATCTGTTTGAAAATATTCCGATTCTTTGGGATGGAGCATGTGGCATAGCGATGCATAATGATTTCCTGGCCAAAACGCTTTGTACCGCAGCTTTGATGCCTGAGTCACAAATGGTTAACCCTTTGAGTGCCACACATTGCAGAGTATTGAGCTTCTCTGGATCTCAATTGTTTAACCCTTTGAGTGCCAGAGGTGAGTGAAATGCATTGTGAAGCAATTTATTACTGGTGCTTAATGGGTTAAATTGGTTGCCTTGAAATGATGTGGATGTTATTTTGGCTGGCGTGTGATCCCAGAATCTTTTTGCTTCTGCATTATGACCAGGCCTCTGTGTTTCACAAGTCATTTCTCATTTCAGTGTAATGCAGCGATAGGGAGACATTTCCTTTATGCCACTCGGACACTGTCCAGACTAGAACAGTAGAATATTCCTCTGCTGTATTGTGACTGTATATGTCCGTGTGCAACTGTAAAAGTGTCACTGCAAAACCTTTGCCTCATCTGGAGCACAACAGAGTGCTAAATACTATAGGGAGAATTGCCCATTGACAACTTCAACAGAAAATGAGGCTTCTGCTGGAATACAAGAAAGTGAAAGTCAAGCCCCAGGCTTTCTCTTTGCCACAATCATTACTGGATACCTTATGTTCTGCCTGTTTGCCCTGCTTTGCGTATGCAAAGCAAGGGAATGTAACAAAAATGGTGCAATTCCAACCTGACATACACTTACTCAATGGGTCTGCCAGCGGAATTGGTGGATCTATCTGATCATTGCCTATTGATGAATAAGTGATTTCCAGATATAGTCTGACAATTGTTGAATTGGTAAATGGCTAATAACTAGAACATTTTTTATTTTACTTACACATTGAGCCATTTTCATCTTGATGAACTTCAGTAGCTTTATATATATACAAACAAAATGGTGGAAAGCACTCACTCTTATATGTCCAAATGGCCCAGGTGCTCATTCACCAAATGATAAAGGTCTGCTTAGAACAAATCATTGACCTTTTGTTTGCCATATATTATTTGATTCAAAATCTGATTAAAAAGACCCATGGGTGCTGCCCACTTTCTTCCCATTTCTATATATATATATATATATATATATATATATATATATATATATACATACATGGGAGGACTGGTAACTTGTAGCCTAGGGGGCAAATACAATCAAGTGGCCCATTTGTACTATCGTTCCAGCCCACCCCCTTTTGTTAATATTAAGGCAAGCAATACCACAGAGCTTACAGTTAAAATGGAGCAGCACATGTGATAACACAGAGCTTACAGTTAAAATGGAGCAGCACATGTGATAACACAGAGCTTACAGTTGAAATGGAGCTACACTAGTGATCCTACAGAGCTTGCAATTTAAGTAAAGCTACACTAGTGATACCATAGAGCTTACAAGGAAAATGGGTTATGCTACTAATGTAGCTCCATTTGGATTGTATCTCTGTGGTATCATTTGTATAGATACATTTCATTTGTAAGAGCTGTAGTATCATTAGTGTAGCTCCATTAAAAGCAGCAAGCATGAGATTGAGTGAGCCAGTGGCCCACTGGCCCAGACATATGACTGGCCCAGGGGGCAATTGCCCCCCCCCCAGGACAACCCCCCATATATATATATATATATATATATATATATATATATAGAGAGAGAGAGAGAGAGAGAGAGAGAGAGAGAGAGAGAGAGAGAGAGAGAGATAGATATATACATATATTTATGTATTGTCCAAAGCCAAACACACCTAGGGGCAGCAGTACAGAGGAGTTAAGCTTATTTTCTCTATACTGCCTGTCCCATTGGTGTAAGCATGGGGTGTGATTTTTCACAGGAGTGGTTCTGTGAAAATATCTGAAAGGTCTTCTCTCTCCACTACAGTACATACCTCCTCATCATACATCCAATGGTGTTGTCTGTGATCCTCACAACCCCTTTAAATAAACACAACACACACACACTGCATTTTCTTAAATATCCTTCATTCACATTAAACAAACCCATGGGCAATGCCAGGTCCAATGTGCTAGTTCTACAATAAATTAACGCAGTTCCAGTTTTGAATCATGAAGTAAGTCTCTGTTTTGTCCCTCATGATCTCTGTACAATGACACTTTTCTTGTGGCCCAGTACAGGTGTTACTTTGTTTCATAACAGTCAAAGGGCAATTGTGCCTGTAGTGTTTATTAGTGAATGCTGCATGCCATTGTCCATGAAATTCAAGATTGCTTCATCTTTCTTTGTGGCAGAGCTTCATGGCCAGAGCTCTCCATCTTTGTTTGAGGGAGGAGGAGTATGAGCGGATGCTGCAACTTGATGCAGTGACAGGGTGACAACTCCAATCAAAATCACTGCCATGTTGCGATTGGTCCACTGCAGGCAGAGTCCACCCCCTGCTGCTACAGAGAGGGGTAGACAGTGAACCAGAAACATAATTTTATTAGTGTTTATAACTCTTAGCTCTAGAGCCCTCATTACGGGAATGTAGTGTCCTAGAAGGAGGATGCTTAGGAGTTAAGACATATATTTAAAATCCTGGACTACATGGGGCAATCATGAACATGTGATCACCCTAGGCAAGATAGGAAGATTGCCCTTGATCAGACACTGTGTCTGGTCACAGATCAAACCATAAGAGAGAAACACCTTCACAGAATTTAGTGAGCGATTTGTTGAATTACTAAGTGTGCAGTTTGATCTTTTGCAAGTCCTTTTGACTGACCACTTTTTTTAATAGGGTTTACTATTCCTTTAATTGTTTGAGAGCTAGAGAGGTATCCAATGTATTGCTTTGCATAGTATTAGATACTTCTCTGGCATTCAAAGGGTTACGCTATTGATGTATTGTATACCCCTCTGTCACTGGTGCAGTTTTAGAAGCCTTGCTTCTCCTGACATTAGCCATGTTCTACAGCTGTCCATTTATTATTTATTTTCCATTTACATGTCATAGAAAATGGTTTATGTTGGTTCTCAACTTCTGTAGCCTCCTGGAACGTATTGTAGGGTTTAAACCTTTGAGTGCCATAGAGGCATACTCTCTGGCACTCAAAGGGTTAAACATACCTATCTTGCTTTGTGTGACAACTCCTACTGACGTCAGGGGTGAGATGCACTAGGGTGTGATAAAGAGGTGATAAAGTAGAGAAGACTTATCCAGTGATATGATCTCTCCTATGTTATTCAATGGAGTTTATATACTAACATGTCTCTAGCTTTGGAGATCTTAGTGCATAGGCTCTATGGAATAACATAAGAACCGGAGAAGTGATATCACTGGAGAATTTATCTCCACTTTATCACCTCTTTATCACGCCTTAGTGCAAAACCCCTCAGGAGTCAACAGTGACCATGTAGCTTTATGGCTGGAACATAGTAATAAGCCAACTGTGTTTACATTTCAGATGAGACTCTGGTTCTCTCCTCGTCTCACCCTTCCGTGTGCCAGTTGCTGAGCACCATTTTTAATTAAAAAAATAAATAAATATTTGATGAACTCATCAGGAGCCATATTGATCTAATTTACATGAAAGAATCAAATTGGCTCAGTGTTTTGATGGAAATTTACAAGTGGTATTTTATTTTCATTTTGGGGATGATATCGATTTACTTCAGAGGGAATTTATTGGCAGGATTTATCTTGGCTCTGAGTTGGGAGCCTGTTTTAAACATTGTAAGATACAGAGCCAAAGTCTGTTACTAGAACCACAGGTTTAAAGCCTTGGTTAGAAACATATTTTAGATTTGCTATAATGTTACAATGCTTGAGCATGTAATATAGCACATTCAATGTTACTTTTAGTAGTTGATACAGATTCTTTTAGTAAACCTTCAGAGGTTTTTACAATAAATTCCACTTACACAATCTATTTTGATTTCATCTGGGGACAATTAAAAGCCAATGGAATTATTTATCACAGTCTGCCAACCACAAAATGCTGGGAAAAGAGCAACAGAGTTAACCATTTGTGTTCCAGACAGTTATCCAACACATTGGGGGTTATGTACTAAAGTGTGATAAAGAGGTGATAAATTAGGGTGACCACGTGTCCCGGAACGCCCGGGACTGTCCCTTAAATGAGATCTGTGTCCCGCGTCCCGGGTTACCCCCTGCCGGGACATTAAATAGTCCCGGAATGAAATAACATTGCCAGCACCCATCTCTGCAACTCAGCTGTTCCACTCTGTTCCTGCGCTGTGACTCGCTCAACATCACTGAAACTTCCATTCTCACAGCCTACCTACAGTAACAGGCACAACCACCAGCCAATGAAAGGAGAGTATTTGCTCAATGGTCCTCATTGGCTGGCTGGTTGCCTGGTTAATGTGAGACGGCGGCAGTAACTCGGCGCTGCAATGCATGCCTGGATGAGAATGCGAGTATGACAAGTGTCTGTAGCAGGAGGTAGCGTGTCACTCACAACATCTCCAGTACGGTCTGGAGTGCAGTGAGAGAGTTGCAGTGCCGCCGGTGCTGACTCCCATACCAGTCTGAGAACGTCATGAGATTGAGTAAGTCACACAGTTTTGGCCACGTTTAGGTCACATAGAATATAAGTATCTCAGATTCAAATAGCCAGTGTGTAGAGAGAACGCTTTGATTGCACCAGAGGCATGGATATACAAGTAAAGTACCAGTGAACAACACATTTGCTTCTCAATGTTTTGCACAGCAGCACAGAACTCTCTGATGTGCAAGAAAAGGGTTAATTTCTGTTTTTAAGGATGATTCTGAATATTGTTTTGTTTGTTTCATACAGGCTGATTCTTTTAACCCCCTGAGTGCCAGAGGGGACTGGGGTATGCAACACATTGTGAAGCAACAAATTGCATCCCCCTGTGGTGCTGGCACTCAATACTACTAACTATATAAATACACTAATAACCCTTTGAGTGCTTCACATGTGTTGCATACCCCTCTGGCACTCAGGGTTAAAAAAAATCAGCATGTAACTAACATAAAAAAATAATCATCTTTCAAAAACACAATTGAATGAAATTAACCCTTTGCTTGCACAAAAGAGGGATCAGGATGTGCAACACAATTTGAGAAGCAAAAGTGTTGTACTTGTACCCAAGTCATTGCAGGAACTGTGGCATCCAAGGGGTTAACTTTGTATTAGAGAGGCTTTGAGGGAAAGAAATCGCATTGGAATGTGATGGTGTGGATTTGCTTCACTACACAATATTTATTTAAGCTCTTGGATACTATAGAGGTCTTCAACACTTTGTGTGTTGAATACCTCTGTACCATTCAATTGTTAAAAAACCAATTTTACTCAACTGAAATATTTCTTTATTACATATGGAGCAGGATTTTTTGCTTCAGAAGTGCACCACATTTGTCCCTGCACATAAGTCCCAATGTGTTGTGCCCGCTGCGGGTCACGTGATGTCATGTGACCCTACCAGTGCAGCCACACTAGAGCTGAAAAGTACTTTACCACTATCTTGCCGACAGTGTCCCTGAATGGCAAAAAGGAAATGTGGTCACCCTATGATAAATACGGGGATGGCTTCTGTACTGATACCCCTTCTCCAGTTCCTATGTTATTGCATAGAGCCTATGCATTAAGATTTACAAAGTTGTTGCATTGGCTCCATAGAATAACATAGAACTGGATACACTGATATCACTGGAGAAGTCATCTCTACTGTATCACCTCTTTATCACACCTTAGTGCATCTCCCCCTATTGAGAAGCAGGGCCGGATTTACATTCTAGGTGTCCCTAGGCAAGGCACTCTAGGTGCCCATAGCCCCACCCATGGCAACACCTATTCCTAACATGACCCCGCCTCCAGTCACATCCACTGTTTCATAGCACAGAAAATACCCTTGGCCTATAACCAAGTAAGGACAAAAAGAAAACGTTTTAACCCCTAGGTTGCTAGAGAGCTCTCTAATCCATTGCTTCATAATGCGTTGGGGATCTCTCTAGTATCCAGGGATTAAATGATAGTAAAGGTGTAAAAAACTGGTTTGGGAACAATGAAATTGTTCTGGCCACACCCACAATTCAGAATGTGGGTGTGGCCAGCACTGCTGAGACTCCCCACAAAATGTGAAGCTCTAGGTAGTTGCCTACCCTGCCTATTGGGAAATCTAGCCCTTTTGAAAATCAATGTGTTGGATACCCCTCTGGCACTCAAAGGGTTAAAGGAAAATAAAATAAAAGGGGAAAAAACTGGCATTTCTAAACACTTTCTGTTAGATTTCCTTTCCTGTCCTATCTTGTTCTGATTTTGAAATCATTTCAATTATTGTGTTACATTAAAATGTGGTGCTTATTCCTCAGTACACTACATGTTTACATGATTTAGGGTTGGCAACTGTACTGGAAAAATATACCAGGCTTCCCTTTGTTTCTTTATTCTTATTGTCTTCAAGTCCAATTTTTTACCAGCCTATCTGTAAAATACGAGCTAGATGTCACCCTTAACATTACTCTTTTCAAGCTTTGCCACACTACTCTTCTCCCCATTACTTATTTATATAAAGAGACGTGACAAGGTATATATGGTACAAAGTATATGTTGCAGGGGAGGAGTGTTGCTAGACTGGGCCAACCTAATGCATTATTACTGTACCATACAGCCCAAATTACTGATAGTCCCAAGTCCCCCCCCACACACACACACAATACCTAGCAACACTTCTGCTGCAGAGTAAAAAAGGCTACGGTAAATACGTCAGCACATGTAGTGGCAGCATCACTATTTCATACCTCCCAACATTTCAAATTGCCAAAGAGGGACACTTGTGTTTTAGGGGGTGTTGCTGGGGGCGTGACTGGTGGGCGGGGCATTACCAGGGATTTGTAGGTTATTTCATGACTTATTCATACCTCTTTGTGTAACCTAATAAATGACTTATAACAAGACCAAAGTATTTTATTTACACAGACTAATTTATAAACACATATACTGACATTTAAACAAACAATAATGCAAGTTATATTGCTATAGAGCAGTATGATACACTTATCTACACACCACTCAGTCTGATCTCCTAAAATAGGGACATCAGAGTGGGAAAGAGGGACAGAGGGATTTGGGTCTAAAAGAGGGACTGTCCCTCCTAAAGAGGGACACTTGGGAGGTATGCTATTTGAAAATACAATAAAATTGGAGGCCAAGGAACGTGATTTTGGCTGTGGATTGGGACAATCTAAAAAATCCCTGCTCCTACCAAAAAATGTCTTGCTTTATATTTACAGTTCATTTTATAGGTTGCTACATGCATTATTGGGTAAACCCTTTGAGTGCCTCAGGGGTAAAAAACGCATTGTGAAGCAATGTTTTGCGTACCCCCTGACACTCAAAGGGTTAATACATATACTGAAAATCACTCAACAGTTTAGATCAAGGGTAAGCAACCTGCAGAAATCCAACTATAATTGGGCTCCCATCATCCTTAGACAGCCATAAGTCATCTGAGGAGAATAGGAGTTGTGGAGCTATAGACTGAGGACTATGCTGTAAGGCTTGGTGAAAGTGATCTAAGCATTCAAATTCTTACGTTATTCTAGGGAGTCTATGCACTGAGAGCGCTTCACTTGAAAATGAGGGAATATAGGGAATATAGAGTTTCTTTCACTGGAGAGTTTATCTCTCTTTTGTCTCCCCTTATTGCATCTCCTCCTGGAGTTTGTCCACCCCTGTTTTAACCCTTTGAGTGCCAGAGGGGTAGGCAATGGTCTACCCCACTGGCACTCGATGAGTTAAGGAAGCAATTGTTCTGAATGGGCCATAAGGTCTATACAGCCATGACCTTGATGACCTACCAATTAAACTAGTATAAAAAGATAAGGGGGTGTTTATGCAGTAAATAAAACAATTAGTCATATATACTGTCTTATGACAGCTTGTGACAGGGTCCTTCTGTCTAAATCTCCTGGGCACATCCACAGTGTGAACAGTTTTGAGGTCTAGACATTAAGTATGGTTTTATTGAATTCTTGGCGAATATTGTTATTATGGTGGTTAAAAAAAAATCTCCTAGATGTTCATGTGTATAAGATGGAAGGGAAAGTATGCACTACTATTTATCATAAGTATAAAAACAGTAATCTGCCATTTTACGGTTAAGGAACTTAGTTCAGTAATAGCAAAACCATTATACTTTATATTTATTGATTCACTTTCATCAGGCATAGTGCCCTTGGAGGAAAGCTGATGTAGTTCCATTGTTTAAAAGGGAGCAAGATCCAAATCAGGAAATTATAGACCTGTGAGCTTGACTTCCATAGTGGGTAAGATACTAGAAGGGTTATTAACTGACAGGGTTCAGAAGTTTGTGAAGACGAACAATATCATTAGTAGGAATCAGCATGTTTCATGAAGAATAGATCATGTCAGACTAATTTACTTGCATTTTATGAAAGAGTGAGTAGAATTTGGACAGGGGAATTGCTGTAGATGTAGTATACTTGGATTTTGCAAAAGCCTTTGATACAGTGCCTTACAACAGGTTACTGCATAAATTAAAAGGCTTCGGTTTGGGCGGTGTTATCTGTACATGGATTGAGAACTGGTTAAATGATAGATGGCAGAGAGTTGTTGTAAATGGAACGTTTTCAAATTGGTCTAAGGTTATAAGTGGGGTGCCGTCAGTGGCGTAACTATAGGGGTCACTCCAGGGGCCCGGCCACCACCTGCGACCCCTCCGTCTGGCTCCCGCAAGCTCCCTCCAGCGCTTTAGTAATGCATTACAGAAGAGGACCGCGCGGGAGCTCAACCCATCAATCTGTCTCTCCTGAGAGGTAGGAGATGGGGACATTGTGGAGAGTGGGGGGGCATTCTGGAGGGTCCAGGGGCCAATGTGGTCGGGGGGACCCATGGCACTTCTTACACCAGGGCCCGGAGAGTTCTAGTTACGCCTCTGGATGTCACAGGGTTCAGTCCTGGGACCAATGCTTTTTAATGTGTCTATTAATAACCTAGAAGTGGGAATTGAAAGTAGAATCTCAATCTTTGCTGATGACACTAAGCTATGTAAGGAAATACATACAGAGCTCGATGTTTTTTCTCTGCAGAAGGATTTTGATAAACTAAGTGAATGGTCAGAAAAGTGGCAGATGTCATTTAATGTAGATTAATGTCCTCATAAGAGAAAGATTTCGGAGAACTGATAGACAATAGACTTCACAGCAGTGTGCAGAGTCACTCGCTGCTGCAAGAGCAAATAGAGTACTAGCCTGCATAAAAAGAGGTGTAGAAGCAAGGGATGCTAATATTATCCTACCTCTATATAAATCCTTGGTTAGGCCTCATCTAGAATATGGACTACAATTTTGAGCGCCTGTTCTTAAAAAAGAACTGGAAAAGGTGCAGAGATGTGCAACAAAACTGGTAAAGGGATTGGAGAAACTGAGTTATAAAGAGATACTAGCCAAACTGGGTTTTTTTACATTAGAGAAGAGACATCTTAGGGGTAATATGATTACTATTTACAAATACGTTCAAGCTCAATACAAAGAACTATCCAATGAATTATTTATGCAAAGAGCTGAGCTAAGAACAAGAGGTCATCCATTAAGACTAGAGGAAATGATGTTTCGACTAAAGCAAAGGCAGGGATTATTTACAGTAAGGGTGGTAAGGTTATGGAATTCTTTGCCTCGGGATGTTGTGCTTGCAGATAATACAACTGCATTCAAAAAAAGCAATGGCTGCCTATCTAGCACATAACAATACTGAAAATTATGACAGATGGCTTCAAAGCAGATAGGATATTGATCCAGGGAACTACTTGACTACCAATTGGAGTCAGGAAGGAATACATTCCCTCCCCCCTTGGAGCTAGATTGCTTTTTTGCCTTCCCCTGGATCAACAGGGGTGTTTTGGGCATAGGCTGGACTTAATGGATGCATATCATTTTTCAGCCTCATCTTCTATGTTACTATGTTACATGGAAATATTTCACCTTGTAGAAACAGTGGGATATATTACCCATTTCTCAATTACACAGAGTCACTAGTACATGTTTTTAAGAAGATGAAGCTAAAAGTAAACTGATTATTTTGACAATTTATTCACGGCTGGATGTTACAATGAAAAGATACTTAACTCTTTGAGTGGCATTGCAATTAAAAACAGTTTGGTGTTATAAGGAAAAAAGGAGAACAGACTAGTGTTCTTACATCAGATCAATCCCTATGTGAAGCAATGCATGCAAGACGTAGGCTTACCTGCAGATGGGCAGAATTGTTGAGAAATAGACTGGTGCAATTGGCCTTGTAAACAAGAACAAGAAACCTGAAACAAAATATGTGATCCTAAAAGCATCTACAATCACCACAACTGTGAGACTTTTAAAAGTCTGTTCCAAGGCAGCATATTCTGCCATCCACACAAAGACAAAAGCATACCTATATGTTCATACCTGAACTGTAATACTGAAACTTGTGTGTGCATTTCATTATGTCCCTGCAGCTTGTTATATATCAGAAGAACACACAGGATGTTTAGAGTAGGATTAAGCAGAAGTATTAAGTTTGTCAGTAAAAGGCTGAGCAGGGGCTATAACAGGAGATAACATTAGTGTACATTGCACTTTCTGGATCATGCACATATTGCAGTGCCAATGCATGGTATGCTCATGGAGCCTGTACCTACATGTTTGAGGGATGGTTATAGAGTTAAGAACTATTGCAAAGAGGCACATATTAGATCTACCCTGCAGACACTTTCCTGTAGTGGCATGAACACTTCACTTTTCTGTGTCTTTTTTATTTAAGAAGATAACATTTTTCAACCATATTCACAAAGAAGACCCAGTGCAATTCTGGAGCAAACCAAATAGCACAATTGGGTAGAAATAAAAATTTCATTTGAGTTGATTTAAGTTTAGTCTATAAAGATTGAAGGCATGCACACCAATCTATCAGACACAGTAGGGAAAGTATTGTTAAACTGAAACAGGAAGCCTACAAGGTGCTACAGGGGAAAGACACAAAGACACAAAGAAATAAAGGAAACCTGAAGTATTAGCACTCTCTTCAGGCTAATCCTGAATGTTCATAAACCCTTAATTATCACTAGATATCCATAAAATATAACTTTTATTAGTCCTTTAAAATATAGTTATATGATGCAGCTGGTTTGTACCAGAATTTCTGTACTTGCTCTTCTCTTTAGCATACATAGTAACATAGTTGATGAGGCTGAAAAAAGACATGTGTCCATCTAGTTCAGCCCATGCCATATCACCCCTGTTGATCCAGAGGAAAGAAAAATAAAAAATTGATGCCATTTGTTGTGGTTACCGCTGCCTAAATGTTCCCTAACCTAAATATTGTTTGTCATTTGAGAACTGTTTGAGACCACTAGGTCCAGCAGGGTCTCTTTTATAGTTGGCAGCCATGCAAATCAACGGCACTGCTGTTTTAAAGGACCAATATCATATCTATCAATAGCAAGCAAAATAGTTGAAAGCACTGACTGCCTTAAGGTCCGTCCAAGGTGCCGATCTGAGAGATTCCAACCTCTGTAGGCAATACGAAAAGAGAAAAAACGCACATAACATGGAGTTTCCAAAAGTAAAAACAACTTTTATTTACAATGATTGTGGCGTCCGAGTAGACCATCTCGTGAATGTGGCATCCAAGTAGACCATCTAGTGAGTGTGCTGTCCGAGTAACTCTATGGACGAGATGTTCAAAAAGTCATCATAATGAAAACCTTGTTTGATCATGAGTTGGTGGTAAAAGAAGGACCATATTTTCAGAAGTAAATTCGTCATGTTTGAAAATTCATCTAAAGAATTAAAAATGATGGTAAGAAGATCTCATTGAACATTGCCATTAAAAATTGTGATCTTAAAAATTGTCTTTGATTTTGTCTTTGAGCAGAAAATTTTCAAAGAAAAAAGGCATTTTTTTGTCTTTAAAACAAAACTTTTCCAAGAAACAAAGATTTTTTTGTCTTTGAAACGAAAAATTGCTTCTCAAGACTTTAATTTTCCTTCTCCAAGTTTAGACCTTATTTATTATGTCGGGAAAAAATGACATTAATCAGACAAAAAAATGACGTTCAAACGAATATTTTTTTCTGAAAATACCTTACATTATGATGGAAGATTAAATCTCACCCACTTTTAAGACGGCTTTTTCCCATTGACGGAGATGGCGGAATTGGATGCAAAAAATGACAAAAACATGTCTGAGAATTGACGGATCATGGTGTAAGAACTTTTTTATTCTGATTACAGACAATTTCAGTTACCACCACTTTCTGAACATCTCGCCATATGTGAATAAAAGCTGTTTTTACTTTTGGAAACTCCATGTTATGTGCGGTCTTTTCCCTTTTCTAGTTGGCTCCTACACTAGCTGGGGCATATAACTGAAATTAACCATACTTAGAAAATGATTTCTCTTTGTTGTACGGGAAGTCATATTTCTCCATTCAGTTTCGGGGTAGTTGAATATCCCCATTCTGATTACATTTCCCGACTGAGAAGCCTTTTCCATTTGTAGCAACAGTTGTGCTTCTTCAAACTCTCCAATATTAGGTGGCTTGTAGTAAATTCTGTATGTTCCAAGTTGTATTTCCACCCAGAGGACCTCTACATTCTTACTAATATTAATATTATAGTAGGATTTAAGGCAGAGGTGTCCAAGGTTTTCAGCCGTGAAAGTCATAAGCCACATCATTTTTTAATACTAAAGATCTGAAATATAGCCTGTCAGTTATTCAAAAATGTGGATTTATTTATTGACCAAGTCAAAGACAATATTTATTTTTAACCCTCTGAATTCCAGAGAAGTATCCAGAACATTATGTTGTAATGCATTGATACCTCTCTGACACTCAAAGGGTTCTAACAGACAACAATTCTTGAACTGTACTGTACTGGCAGGCAGGGGGTTAGGTGTTACTGGCCTACTTTTTCATCTGGGCTCGTTAATCAGGTAAAAAAATTGTTTTTCTAGGTAGGCTATACCTTGGAGTCAGGAAGAAGCATGTGGCCCATGGGCGACACGTGGGATAAACCCTACAACATTTTTTTTTACATTTTAAGTATTACTATCCCTTTAAAGGCTAAATTTAAATGAACAAGAAATTGGTGCATTTTATGTGTCGCCTATAATGCAGCTGCCTTGCCCCACTTATCTTTGTGGATTATGGCCCCTAATATTCTGTAGTCTATATAGAGGCTTATGCTGGTTTCTGTTTACGTGTTATGTATTACAACTTGTTTGCACAGGGGCCCTCCAATAACTAGTTGCACCACTTAGAATGAACACTTTGCAGATTCGTAGTAATATGTCACTGGCTGATACTTGTCTTTATCACCCCTAGATAACATTTTTATTCAGCCATTGTGCCTTACTATTCTACAGATTGCTCATGTTACTTTGTAACAGTAATTATAATTTTTCCGTGACTAATATTTTCAAGATTTTGTTTTAATTTCCTCTGTATATTGGAAGAAGAGAATTCCATTGTTTTCATGTTCAAAACTTTTCGGAAATCAGTGACAGAATTTTGTCATTATTATGGGGTGGGATACTGAAAAGTGGGTCATTAACCTGTGCAGCATATGGAAGGTAGGTGGAGCTTGATGAGATAACCAATCGTCTTGTGGCTGGAGCTAGGTCACAACTGAAGTCCCAGAGAGAATCATTCTGTTTCCACAATCCCAGTGACTCCTCACCAAATCCTGACGGTTCTTACAGTTGGTTATCAGCATACCTGGGAACTCTCCGGTTTTGCCCCGGAGACTCCGGATTTCAGACTGAATTACCGGGTCTCCGGGGCAATGTGTGGATTACCGGGTGGGCAGAGTTTAAATAGAAACTCTGCCCACTTGTGGTCTGTCCCGCCTGGTTCCTCCCACTCCCCGCCCTCTTAGATACATTTTGCGGGTTTTTTTTTGTCCCACCCCCCTCCGTGACTAAGCCCCTCCCCTTTTATGACACGAATCGCGTCATTTTCCCCCAGGTCGGCACTGACAGGGTTACCCTCCAGGTAGCCCTGTCTCAAAAGTTCCCAGGTATGGTTATCAGAACTAAATATTACCAAAAGAACTAGCTGGATATATCTTAATAGTCTGCTGTGGCTGGTGAACCGTTAAAATATATCATTACATTATTACTGTTTTTTTCTTGTCACTTGTTTACCCAATGCTTTTTACGTGTTAGAAGCAAAGAAATAAGGTCAGAGCATCCCTAACTCCTTCTGACGTCTTATCCTTTGAAGGCTGCCAAGATAAAAGCATGTAGAGCAACATGAAATATTAGTAGAGAATCTTCCCCGAGAGTCAGAAGATTAGAATAGACTGATGGCTGTGCTGATCAGCAGCCAGTGCCCATATGGGATTGGAATATTGGGGACAATTAAATGACTCACAGTTAGGTCTCTATTCAGTAAGCACTGACAGCATATTTAATAAGAAATAAACTGCACATTATCCAGGATGCTGTATTCACAACATAAAGTAACATAAAAATATGGGATTATTTGTAAATCCCATGAATGAAAGTGGTTCCAAATACACAGGGTCCCTCTCTGACATCCAAAGATGGCTATGTATGTTAGTATTGGGATTAAAGGGACACTAATATCCCATAACAAATATACTTGTTTTGTAGATGTTTAAAAATTAAATTATTTGGCACAAATCCTGTCTCTCAAACCTTTACGGTTTGAGAGATATTCATATGTAAAGTTCCTCCCTCCCCTTCTCCTGACATCAGTGCTGTGCTGACAGCAGGATATCCCAGTCTGGGGACCAGCCAGCGGCTCTGCAGAAGAGCCAAAATCACATTATTTAAAAAGAATTACTTTATTGGAAAGGCCTACAAAGTGTGCCTGGTTTACAAGCACACTTTGTAGACCATTCCAGTGAATTAGTTCTTTTTAAATAATGCAGTTTCAGCTCTGCTGAAGAGCCTCCTTGAGTCAGCCGACTTGAATCTCCTGATGTCAGCTTTACAGCTGACAGCAGGAAAAGGGAAACTTGTGAATATCTCTCAAACCATAGCGGTTTGAGAGATAGGATTTGTGCCAAATAATTTATTTTTTAAACCTCTACAAGAGAATGTTTTTATGGGACATTACTCTCCCATTAATATTAATTTAGTGCTTGTTGATCCAAGGAGCACTCTGATTGCCATTTGGAGTCAAGAAGGAATGTTTCACCCATTCAAATCAGAATTTGAAATTGCTGAAATAAGGTGGGTTTTTGTCTTCTATTGGATCAACAGCGGTACACAAGAATCGGAAAAGGGTTGAACTTGATGGACGCAAGTCTTTTTTCAATCTAAACTACTATGTAACTCCCATAAAACCAGGGGAGGGCTGGCCTGGGGGGCAGAGGGGCAATTGCCTCCTGGTCCGGTCACATGTCTAGGACAGTGGGCCACTGCCTTATTCGGGATCCCACTTGTTGCTGTAACTGGAGCTAAACAAGTGATACCACAACCTACAGTCCAAATGGAGCTACAATGTATCATAACGCCTTTCCCTTGTAATCTCTATGTATCACTAATGTGGCTTTATTTAAATTATAAGCTCTGTAGTATCAGTAGTGCCCTGTAGCCCATTTTAACTGTAAACTAGGTGGATCACTTGCCTTACCTGGCAACATTAATGTCACTATTAACATTAACAAAAGTGGGTGGACTGGGACAGTGGGCTTGAACAATATTAGAAACGGGCCACTTGATTGTATTTGGCCCCCAGGCCACAAGTTGCCAGTCCTCCCCTGCATAAAACTAAACTGAATGCAAAATGAGCCACATTTCAAGTGTGTTTTCTATACAGAAAGGACCTGGTCACTTAGTTTTGTAAAGTGTAGAGCTCTGCTGGTGTAATGTAATCTTGTGTTGCTCTGCTGGTCTCATGTAATACAAGGGACTGTGTCATCAGACTGGCATAACCTAGCTTGACTCTTTGATGACTAAGGGACTATGCAACACTCTGCTTCACAATGTATTGGGCAAGCAATTCTTTGATCCCCCGATTTAATACTCACTCCAGATTTGCTAAAACCTATCAGGTTAATGTGAAATTTTTTGGCCAATTTTAAGGGAAATATTGACTAAAAAGGTAGTTTGTACATTTGAAGCAGTCTCTGCATGCATAATATTACATTACCTTATTATTTAAAGCCATGTTACTGTTTCTGATTTCAAGTGTCACAGTGTCTGTCAGTGTAATGAATGAGTCACCAATCAAAAGCGACTCAATAGCTATTTCACGCCATTCGAGTGGAGCTCTCACTATAACCGGGTCTTCTTGGTGCAAAGCATGGTTAAACATGGAAACAGAACCATTAATTGTGGACAAAGCTTCCATTAGCCATTCTGCAAGAGACCGTTTGTGAGCACTATCCAATTAAAACACATAAGGCTTCAGTGCAGCAATTCTGGGGCAAGCCAACTGAATCATAGGGAACGATATATAATTTAAATTTAAATTGTGGTGTTAACCCCTTGAATGCTAGGGAGGGCTGAGTAGAGGAATTCAGGGACAAACCAGCTATATTGTAGTGGACATATAAACAATCCCATTGATTTAATGGGGCTATGCAATGTGTTGGAGACCTCGCTAGCATTCAAGTGGTTAATTGCCCAGCGTGGTGCTGTCTGTATGTTACAGAACTGCTTCTCTTTCCAAATGAAAGTGAATTGTTCATTCTTCTCAGCACAAATGTCTGCTGGTAGATGAAATGTATCTCTCTTAGTAATAGCAACTTAAATTTATCACCAGCCATAACTATGCCCAACTGGACTCAAAGGGTTAATGTTGACAGCCAAATGACAGGTTCCTAATATAAGAATATATTTTCCATTTAACCCTTTGAGCGGGTTAAATGGTTAAAACTCCCCAGCTTACTTCTCTATTAAACTCTGCAGTCTTTGCAGATTTCTGAAGGGGTTATTATTTATTAGCAGTGTTTCTGTTCTGTTTCTTTGGAGTAATAAAGCAAGAGGCAGTGTTTCCAGTCTGTAGATGTGTCTGGCGATATGTACAAATGAAAAGCAGCACCACTGATAAGTAATGTTTGCGCCCTATGACGTCCATTGAGAAGCATCTCACCCAGGGTGGCTATAGACTACTGCTTCTTTTCACTCTAAGAACAGATTAACACAATTCCAGCTGCGTGGAAGCCCAAACAGGATTGTCTGGAGATAAGCTAATAGAGTAAGAGCTACAAGCACAAAGCTGAGCAATGCTGGGGCCACCCAGCTGCAAGACAGGGGACAAATAAACATATCAATGGATTATGATTTGGCTTTTAACCACTGGAATGCTAGTTTGAGAAAAAAAATACAAGTTTGAGCTGGAATAATGTTTAATGAAGCATTTCCCAGCAGTGCGTGTACCGTTGTTTGAGACAACAGGAACAACAGCTGGAGGACTACAGGTTGTCTCATCTCAGCTGACCCATCTCATAGTCATACCTGGGAACTCTCAGGGTTTAACACCGAGACTCAGGGTTTTGACCCAAATCTCAGGGTCTCGGGGTGAATGGCCACATTTTCAGGGTGAGAGAGTCCTGTCTTTCCTACCATGTGATTTATTTAATGTCCAAATTAGTGCCATTTGTACCAGAAAGGCAGAGGGAGAAGTCCTGCTTGTCTCGTGAGTGTGTAAAAGGGATATCTCAGGACTGTGCCATGATAACCCTTTTAGAGCGTCAGAGAGGTATCCAACTTATTGCAGTGCAATGCGTTGGATATCTCTCTGGCATTGAAAGGGTCAAAGCTGACTGGAACATCTCTGGGTTAGTGCAAACATAGCACACAGAATCTACTTTCTTGGAAGTGTTAAACCTTTGAGTGCCAGATGCTTTGTGTACCCCTCTGGCACTCAAAGGGTTAAGGGTTAATATTTCAAAGATTTCAGGGTGATTTCAAATGTTCCAGGTAGCATCATAGTTACCTACATTCTTATGTATGTGTGTATCCCTTTTCTTTAGTGACCTTTTTTAGGTTATAAATAGGACAACTGTCATACTTGTAACCATGTGGATATTGTAACTATTACGTATATTTTCAGTAAGATTGTTTCCTTGCTAGCCCTTACTTCTGTTTCTTCTTCATACTTACTGAACATTGCTGAGTGTTAGGACTATTTCACATGAGGAACAGACCTGTAGTAGCACCCTGTCCTTTCTCCTGCGTTTAGCTGCTGGCCGGCCCACTTGAAAACCAGCCAATAATATCAATGCTTGTGCACCATGAAGACATTCCTTATTGCTTCTCTCTTGCCTTTATTGCTTAACATGGTTACTTGTCTATGTAATCTGACTTTGTTTTCTCACTAGATCTCCAGGTCAGAATAATCTCTCAGGCTCTAGACAAGACACCCTAGGCGCAGTTAGCGCCACCTATTGCCACTCTCCATTTCTCATGTAAACCTGCCCCCAGCCCCATCTACAAGAACAATATCTCATTACCTAACAAACAGACTTTCCAGCATCCAATGGGTTAAGCTGTTGGCCAGTAATATTTCTATGGGATGTATTTTGGATGCACTGAGGGTGTGGCCAGCATGACTGAGACTCCCCTCTCAATTTGGAGCCATGACTACTCTACTTAACCCTTTAAAGAACAGAGAGTTGTCCAGCACATTGCTTCTGTTGCTTAAATAGTTAACCATTTGAGTGCCAGAGTGGTACACAACACATTGCAAAGCAATGCTTTTTGCAGATCCGTCTGGCACTCAGAGGATTAAAGATACATGTTTCAGGCCCCTATGGACATACAGTAATTTGCAAAATGAGCTGATCCTGAGATCTTTGAAATATTAACCCTTAAAGTTCCCCATTACTTAGATTCTAGATAATACATCTCTACGGGTCTAACCAACAGGTTGTCCTATCAGTCCTAAGGAACCATTACAGGCTATAATGTAGTGATATCACTGTTTGAACTCACACAAGTCAAGCTGGACATTTCCTGCTGATTTTCTGGTAAGAATGGAACCAAATTAAAGACTTAAGAAGCAGTTATTGGTGCAGATCAGATGGTAGGTAACACATAGTAACATAGTTGACAAGGCTGAAAAAAGACATGTGTCCACCAAGTCCAGCCGATGCCAAATCACCCCTGTTGATCCAGAGGAAGGCAATTAATAAGCCATTTCCAATTAGGCCCAAAAAAACCTTCCTGACTCCAAATGGCAGCTGGACTCTCTTATCTGGAGAATTTTGCCCTTCCCCTTTGTACCATGAGAGTTCCCTGGTATGTCTATGGACCGATCAGTGTGTGTGGAGTTTCACTCATTCCCCTCACTGACTGTAGAGTACATTCAAGCAAAATAGAGATGTTGGTAATGGTAAAGTCAGATATTAAGGATAAAGAATAAGAGTTTTACTGACATAATGAGGGTAATGTACTAAGATGAACTGGAGTATTTATGGGGCAAACCAGCTGTACTGTAGAGGACAAATAAAATTGCCATTCATTTAAATGGGGTATTTAACCCTGTGAGTGCCAAAGAGAGATCCAAAGTATTGCAACCTCAAAGGGTGAAATGTTTGAGTACTAGGGGGCAAAGTAATGTGTGGGGCTCCTATTGCAACAGGTTAAAAGCCCCATTTAAATCAGTGGATATTTGTCCCCTACAATGCAGTTTGTTTGCTCCAGAACTCAGCTATATGCCATTGCCTTGCATTTGGGTTGTAAAAGGGATAATATTGTGTCATTTTAAAAAAATTATCTTGTAGCTATTAAAAAATAAATAAATCTAACAATGCCATTCCTATCTCTCAAACCTTTATGGTTTGAGAGAAAGAACGTTTTAAAGTTCCCCATCTCTCTCTCCCCTTTCCCTGACATCAGCGTTGTAGCTGACTGCATGAGAATCTGGTCCCGGGACCGACGGTGGCTCTTCAGCAGAGCTGCAATAGCACTATTTAAGAAGAAATACTTCCTTGGATCGGAGAGATGACATCAGGGAAAGGGGAAGGAGGGGGAACTTTAAAACGTTCTATCACTCGAACCATAAAGGTTTGAGAGATTGGAATGGCATTGTTAGATTTATTTTTTTAATAGCTACAATTTCATTTTTTTTTTAAATGACACAATACTACCCCTTTAATGAAACCTGCCCTCTTTGTTCATGAGATGGAGGTGAATTTAGCACAAAGGGGTGCAGTAGTATGTGCTATATCTGTAGCATTCCTGATTAATGACACAATTAACCCTACGGATGGCAGAGAGCTCCCCCACAGGATTAATTATAACCAAAATGCTGCAAGTAACAAGTAGCAATGGAGTTTTTTTATTTTTTTATTATTTCCTTAAATGGAGAAATGAAAACTGGCAGCTCCTTGCTAGGGGAGTAGATCAGTCTTAGGGGGACAGAAATCAGATCATTAGCAGAACCGCAATTTCTATTGCATTGATTGGCAGGTCAAAGAAAACCCATTAGACCACTCTGTCAGACTACCCAGTGAATGTGAAAGACCTCAGCTCCTGCACAACCTCTTCTGGAGCAGAATGGCCAGTTATCATTCTGCTTCTTGAAATGGAAACAGTGCTTCATAACACTGCTTCCTAAGAGGTGGGGCACCAGCCATTCGCCACTACTTAGCCTATAATGGGAGATAAAGTTATTAACCCTTTGCATGCCAGAGATGTGTCCAACACTTTGCAAAGAAATGCATTGGACACCCCTCTGGCCAGGGCTAGATTTCCCATTAGAAAGTGTAGGCAACTGCCTAGAGCACCTAGTTTTCACATTCTGAATAGTGGGTGTGGCCAGTGCAATTCCAGCCAGCCCAGTTTATGGTAACCAGTTTATTTATCAGGTTGCTGACTATTATTGAGCCCTTTAGATGCTAGAGAGATCTGCTAGCAATATGCTGGAGATCTCTGTAGGGACTGGGGGTTACAATACAAGTTTCTTTTTCACTTTTATGTTGTAAGCTGAGCATTTTCTGTGCAGGCAACAGCCCTAGGGGTGGAGTCACATGTAGTGGAGGTATGGGCATAGGTGGAGCTAAGGGCAGGGCAAGGAAACCAGAAGGCAAACTTTGGCTCTCAATCTGTTGGGAACTCTAAGTCGTATCATCCCCAGTCAGCAATGGATGGTTGGGGATGCTAAGAGTTAAGGTTCCCAACAGCTGGAGAGTCTAAAAAGTCATCTGAGTTGTAAATCTGGCCCAGAGTCTGGCACTCAGACTGTTAAAACCCCAATAGCTAGCTCAATGGACACATGCCACCCTTTCCACCAAGACCTGCGTCCAATGACATTTTAAGACAAGACATCTGTTTAACTAGCAGGCAGAAATAATGACGCACATATTCATAAAATACAATAATAAAACATCTAGAAAGCCTTGCAACACTGATAACAAAACAAATATATTTAAGAAGGTCATCAGTATGATTGGGATGAGGATTTCTTACAGATAGATGCACCTAACCCCATCACAGTCCTGTCCATTGTTCCCTGGCACAGAAAATACCCTAACCTATAACAAGCAAGCAGAAAGAAAAAATACTTTTAACCCTTTGGGTGCCAGAGGGGTGCTCAACGCGGCACCCCTCTGGCACTCAGTGGGTTAATCCTTTGGTTGCTAAAGAGATTTCCAACACATTTCTTTGCAATGCATTTTAGATCTCTCTAGCATCCAGAGGTTTAAGTCATAGGCAGTAAAGATGTATATGAACAGGTGCAGAGACATTGGCCACACCCACAACTCACAATGTGGGCAGGACCAGTGCAGCTGAGGAGCCCTTCACCATGTGGAACTCTAGGCAGTTGCCTACTCTGACTAATGAGCAATCCAGCCTGGGCTGTGTGTTCAGAGTACTGGAACCCATTCTCCCTCTGTTTATTGATGGTGACAGGCAGGGTCAGTTTGGTTGGAGCAGTTTGTGTAGGAACGATCTCTGGAAGGAAATAGCTGATCATGAAGTGATTGTTCTGGATTTACATAGCACTAATCTACTGGTGATTCATAGCTGGCCTCTGCCACATTTCATGCAAGTCTGTTTTATACAGTTTCTGAACTAGCACTTAATATTTTAAGTACATGAGATGTTTTTGGCATTGTTACACACAAAAATCCTCAAACGATTCAAGTGCAAGTGGTTTGCACTCTGATGCTTTAACATTGGATTTACATCCAATAATGCAGCTGTCTCAGTTAATGAGAGTAGCTTTACCCATTGGCTTGGCTTGACCATTCTATAGTTTACAGACACTCCCCCTGTGGCTCTTAAAAATAATGATATGTGCAGTTCAATAAGAGAAACAGGAACAACTCCAGAGCAAACCAACTGCACCATAGGGGGCAAATAAATATTCCCAGAATTTCTATTGATTTAAATGAGGCTTTTATTGCCTTGGATCCTAGAGAGGTGTCCAATACATTGCTATGCAGTCCCCATTTAAATCAGTGAGGTTCGTTTTGTTCCCTGTAGTGCAATTGGTATGTCCTATTGTTCCAGTTCTTCTTAATACTTCAGCCTCAAAATGTCTGTCACCCCAATATGTTTGTATATTTGTATCTGTGTTAACCATTTAAAGACCAGAATTGTATACAATGCATTGTGAAGTAATGGTATTGTACACAATAATAGGTTAAACTGGAGCTAACAATTACAATTATAATTACTTGGGTGATTTTAAAAGAGCTTTCAAAATCATCTATATTTATCTGAACATTTTTTTATTTAAATATATAGTTAACATATTTAACTTAAGTTTTTGTCCGTTTATGCAAATTAGCTAGTATTTCCTGGTAGGAAGTGGCAGTTGGGCACGAGAGTGGAATGTTAGTAATTGATACACCAGGCTTTGCCAGCCAATACTACCTTATTTACATAAACTGAAAAATAAATAAAGCTAAATATGTCTAAATACCATAGTTTTAAATAAAGGATGGCTAACATAAATATAGGTGATGCTGAAAGCTATTTCAAAATCACCCAAGTTATTATAAAGTGTTAGTTCCACTTTAAAAATTATAGCTGTGTATATCATACAATATATACTACTACTATTTTATATGTTGCTCAGGAGTGTTGGAGAAATGTCCCCCACCTAAAATGGTTATACCTGGGAATCTTGTTTTCACAAGCCTCTGGAGATCCATTAAGGTCTAGGAGTGGGAGTGTCCACGTGACAATATTTGTGTCATAAAGTGGGTGGGGCTTGAATGGGGTGGGTGGAAGTGGGAGGAGAGTAGGTGGGGTTTGCCCTTAAAATCTGTGGAGAGTGGGAAGGACAGGGCAGTGAGTGACCCGAACAGGCAGTGAAGTGAGGGCCATTAAAGGAAAACCACTGAGCCTCGATAATCAACCTCTGCTCCCAGAAACCTGGTAATTAAAGGGATAATAATGTTTCAAAATAAAAGAAGCTTCAAATAATCTTCATAGTATTTGGACCATGGAGAGTGTTATTTTAATACTGAGAGAGTTGTAGTTCAAGAGTAATTGAATGATAAAGTATCCACCTCCCACCCCTTTTACTGATGTAACACTGCTCACCTCAAAACAGAAAGGTGGTGTCCAGATGGCTTGCAAAGAGGGACAATCTTCAATTAGCATAATGGAAAAACCTGAAAAACTGTCAAGGAGGGAAGGGTTTTCATTGTTCTCACAGGAAGAAGATTGTCCCTTGCTGTGAGCTGTCTCGTCTTAAGACCAGATTCCACATCTGAAGGGAGGTGGCTTACACTAGGTAAAAGGGGCGGGAGAGGGATACTTTATCACTCCTGAAGTACAACTCTGACAGTATTGAAATAACATGCTCCATGGCCCAAATACTATGAAGATTAATTGGAGCTGCTCTTATTTTGAAACATTACTATCCCTGTAAGTATAAAAAGTGTATTGTCTCGGTCGAATCTGGAGAATTTCCAAGAAAATCAATGGTGCAAGATAACACTAATGTATGTAGGCTTTAGCATTTCAAGGATTTAAAAGCCTCATGTAAATCAATGGGAATTGTAATTTTTCCCTATGTTTTAGTTGATTGGCTCTAGAATTGCACATCTTTAGCTTATTGAATTGGACCTTTCAACTTTTGTTTTATCTTTTATTGTTCATTAAAGTGTTGATTTATGGAACATTAGAGTTTCAGTTCTTTAATTTTAAATCTAATTTTGATGTTTTAAAGCGGAACTACCACCCTATATAAAGTCGCCCCCCCCCAATTATTAGGCTTATGGCGACTAGATTCCTAATGGTGCTATTATCTCACACAAGTAGCTGGTTCTGAAGTAATCCTTATTCTTCGGAGACTGACGGCCAGGCACCATGCAGTGCCTCCTAGAGGAGCCCAGGATGGACAGCGCAGGCGCACAGATGTCTCTAAGCCAAGATGTCTGCGTGCAAGTCTGGCTTCCGGACTCTGAAGAATAAGGATTACTTCAGAACTGGGTACTTGTGTGAGATAATAACACTATTAAGACGATAGTCTCCATATGCCTAATTATTGAAGGGCAACTTTATATAGGGTGGCAGTTCTGCTTAAAGGGATAGTAATACTTCGTTTTAACTTTATTTTATTTTGTAGGCATTAAAAAAACATGAAGAATGATATAAGTCTTATCTCTCAAACCTTTATGGTTTGAGAGTTATTCACAAGCAAAGTTGCCCCTTGTAAGATGAGTGTAAGCCATCTCTTCTCAGATGGGGAATGCAGTCCATAGATTAGACAGATAACAGCAGGGGACAATCTTCTTCATATGAAAACAATGAAACCCCTGCCCCCCTTGACAAGTTTTTCAGGTTTTTCCCTTATCTTAATTGAAGATTGTCCCTCTCTGCAGTCTACCTGGGCACCTCCCTTCTGATCTGGCTGAGCAGTGTTACATCAGTAAAAGGGGTGGGAGGGGGACACTTTGTCATTGAATTACTCTTGAACTACAACTCTGACAGAATTGAAATAACACTCTCCAAAGTCCAAATACTATGATGATTAATTAGAGCTGCTTTTATTATGAAACATTACTATCCCTTTAAACATAAATGAGAAGTACACATTTTTTAAATGAGATAAATATGTTATATTACTGAGCAAGAGCAGGGAGATTTTTAATTCAAATGTAATACCGTTTATCTCGTTTTTACATCAAACTTCCAGTGCTTACTATGGATACCTGTAGTCTATGACTCAAGCTCTCTGTTCGTAGACTACATTGCAATAAAATAGAATTAAAAAAATTGTCCTTTGGACTCTATTTTTACTGTTGATAACCATTTGATATTAAAAACATAATAAATTAGAAAAGTCCTTCTTTTTAATAGCTGCATGAAACTTGGATGAAAAAATACTGGCCATTGTATTACAGGAATAGTATGATATTAATATGATATGATAATAATAATCATAATAATAAAATGCCATGTCCAGTTTTGTTAATTTTAATCATACTTATTAAAATAATTAAGACAAAAGGGAAATGTCTTTTTTGTACATAGATTTACAAAGTATATCTTGAAATGTAATTTCTGCGGTCAGGCAGTTCTAAAGCGAGCTTGATTTTTGGTGCATATATTTTGCATTTCTTGATTTTAGCGTGACTTTTTTAAAAAATTGTAATGATGTCATTTATGTGAAGTATATTTATATCTTTAACTTTGCTTAACTATGGAACATAGAAATAAAAACAGCTGCACTATTAAAGGGGTAGTATCACATAATATGGAGAAATGTTACAGTAGTGCTGTTGCTATAGCATTCTGTTGAGGTTTATGGTCAACTGACCAGCTGTCCATTGATGGCTGTAACAACAGCACAGCCATTACATTTCAGGCCATGGAAGTAGTGAATAAAACATCTGTCAGCAGTGGGCACACCCTATAGATATATATATATATATATATATATAGCAGAGAGAGATGAAATCACTCAGGATAAACAGGACAAATGCCAGGGAGAAGGTTTAACCCTCTGAGTGCTAGAGGGGTACACAGCGCATTGCAAAGCAATGCGTTGTGTACCCCTCTGTCACTCAAAGGGTTGAAATTAATGTAACTCTAAAACAAAGCAGAATGAAAACCAGAGATATCAACTTTTCGGTGATTACTGTCACTGTTCTCAATATGAGACTTTGGCTTGTTAGGGCTAGATAACAGTTACATAGGTGACTTTAACATAAGGAACAAATCCCCCCAAAATAGGTGGTTGGTGTCTCATAAACAGAGTTATATGAACTACTGTTTTCAGAGACAGCTGCAATGTGCTTTGACTTTTCCCACTTTTCCCAATCACTGGGCAGTGGAAGTAATTACACAAGAATCATTAGGACTCCCTACCACTTATACTTCTCACCAGCGTATTACAGCTCCTTACTTTGAAAATTAACCCCATCCATCCAGGAAGAATGTGCAAAACGTATACTATCAACAGTGAAATGGATAAAGGGACTCTCCATTGTAAAAGAAGATATTTTAGAAGCAACTGTAACCCCATAAAGACCAGAAGCATGCAAAACAATGTGTTGCACGCCCACTAGGTCCTTAAGGGGTTATTTCATATGTAATTTTCACAGACTTTGTTTCAGCCCTGTAGCATCTTATTGAATTTTTCTGTGTTTATCTATGAAGTTCTATTCCTGTAGGTCCTTGGATCACACAGTTCTTTGCAAATAAATAATAAAAAGACATTCTTCTAAATTAATAATCCCTTTAGTTCCTCACTGCCCAGACAGTCAATTCACGGTTTAACCCATGACCTCTGCCGCACCTAAATTCTATAGGGTGCAGCAAGACAACTGATAAAAGTGAGACTATTACTGGATGCCTGTTATGGACTCTCCCATGGATACAAAATCACTGATACTTCTCATTTCTTCCATATTTTCCCCAGCTTTCAACTAATAAATTAAACATTCAAGCTACATATTCAAGTGCAAAAACTGCATTCCCTAGCAGCAGGAAAAGGAATTAAGATTAGATTTGAATTACATTTAGATTACATTTTGTATAGCTTTTAAAGCACATCTTTAATTCTTTGAATGCTAGAGTCCATAACACTCTGGCACTCAAAGGGTTTTAAAGGGCTGTCTTGGTGAACCCTTTGATTGCCAGCATGCTTTACAATGTGTTGGACACTGCTCTAGTACTCTGATAACCCATGGAGCATTAGAAGGGTGGGCACCTTTCTGAAGTTCAAAGTGTTAAAAAAAATGAGCATGTGGAAGAAATCCACTGCACTTCAGTCCGAACATATATTCAGGTATGGGTTTAACCCCCTGAGTGCCAGAGAGGTACATTGCAATGCGTTGGATACCTTTATGGCTCTCAAAGGGTTAACAGGGTACCATTTCTGTGCAGCATGCACCTTGATCGGGGTATAATGATCTTCTTATGCCTTGATGAATGTACAAAAATGTTGACCTAATAAAGTTAAATCTGAATATGTGTTATTGAACCTGGAATAGAATGGATTTCTTCATAATCTTGGTATATAAGATATAATGTAATATACGTCCATACCTCCCACGTGTCCCTCTTTAGGAGGGACAGTCCCTCTTTGAGACCCAAATCCCCCTGTCCCTCTTTTCTACCCTGGTGTCCCTCTTTTTAGGACATCAGAATGAATGGTGTATATATTAGTCTATCACATTGCTCCACAGCAATGAAATTCATGTAAATATTTAGTTAATCTTCAGTATATATGTTTGTAATTGAATCTATGTAAATAAAATCCTTTGGTCTTGCTCTAAATCATTTATTCAGTTACACAAAGAGGTGTCAATAGATCACAAAGTAACCTAAAAAATCCCCACCCACCAGCCACGCCCCCAGAAACACCACCTAAAACACAAGTGTCCCTCTTTGGCCATTTGAAATGTTGTGAGGTATGTACGTCAAGTGCATATACAGATCCTGAAAGAGCCACAGACCCCAAGCAGACCTGCCAAGAAAGCAGAAGAGCCGAATGAAGGCCAAAAACCTGACTGCAGCCATTCACATGCTGAACCTGGAATGTAGACTGAACTAAGAACATTACAAAATGTGTAATTCAGTGATGCAGATCCATGAAAACAACCTGATCCCAGCAGTCTATGAGGGCTGTCTACCCATCCATCATAGCCATTGGATATTAGCCACTGTCTTTCTGGTTGTGTTTATCCCCTTGTCAGTTAAGTGGGTCAGATTTCTGACACCCCCCCACCCACCCACCCATCCTCCCAAAATGGTTGTCGGGAGCTATTTTGTGGGTGTTTAAAGCAGCCTCTTGCATTTTGCACCCATAGTAGGATATTATATAACATGCAATAGTTTCCCTTTAAAATAATGCAAACATTTTTTCATTGTCGGACAATGCAGATAACAATTCCAATAGCCCCAATTCAAAGGAGGCATAATTATTATTAATAGGTTACATAGTTCCAAAATCTGTGTGTCATGCTTGGTAAAGCCTTAGTGATAATGATGCTGTAATGCTCTCATGCTTACTATTGCTTATTTCTTTGGTCCCTGCTGTCCTACAGGTGTCCGAGGAGTGTCAGCTATTTGGGTAAATTTGAGTCAGTGTTATATAAGTGGTAGAACTTACTTAACCCATTGAAGACCATAGTGGGGTGTGCAACACATTGCAAAGCAGGAATAAGAAGGGACACAGCTTCAGTGAAATTATATTTGAACCAATTTCAATAATTGCAGGTAACAAAAATGTCTTAATGAAACTGTCTCCCTAACCAATCCTATATAATAATTTGCTAAGTGTGTGTTTGTCAGAAGTCATCATGTGCAGTAGAGACGGCTGCGCACGCTGCAGTCATGCACAGTACAGACTGCCCGCACTATGGATGATAACGGAGCGGGGCTCTGAAAGCGCAGAGAGGACTACAGTCTGAATTCAGAGCGCCCGCTCCGTATCAGCAGCGGCATGGGCAGTCTCTACTGTGTATGACTGCACAGCGGCCATTGCTGGGTGGCACTGTGGCCCGTGTACACGGGCTTTTCAAGTAGTACTGATATAAAGTGGCAGCAACCGCTAGTCCAGGTAGAACATACACACATCTAAACAGAAAAGCTTGAAATGTGCAATTAGAACTTTATTTAGAAGCCGATCAGCTTATGACACTTGAATGTTGTTTTTGCCATTCTCTTGAGCTGCTAATCCTTAATAAGATCCCCTCTTCTAATAGGTACCTTGATAAAAAATTGCTGGACCCCTGGGCTGGCCAGTTCACTGGACACATACTCCTACCGTGCATAAATCAGTTCCTTCTCCCCACTCTTTACATCCAGTCTACTACTATACAGCTTTTTATCTTGAATCTCTCTGCAGGCGCTCACAACTAAAACCATACAGAACTAATACATTGTTTAATAATACTTTGGACACATATCTAGAGTTCAAGGGATTAAATATCAGTTATTATGTATTATACAATTATAATAATGTGTAAATATAATTGATATTCATATACTGCCTATTATTAACTTTAAAGAAAATATAATTTTACTAGCAATGGCAGCATGAAGTTGTCATGCACCCTCTCTCTGTCTCACTCTTGCTCTCTTGCACTGTACTGGAAGTTACAGAGCTACATCAAATGGGAGCGTAGGAGAGGTAAAACTGCAAAAGGGAGAATGGGAGATAGGCAGAAGCAAAGTGGTAAAAGGAAGAAGTGAAGAGGCAAAGTGCCGAATGAGAGGATGTGAAGCCAGAAAAGGCAAAGTGATGAAACGGATTGAGGGCTAGACACAGGGCCAGATTTCCCAATAGGCAGACTAGGCACCTGCCTAGAGCTCCAAATTTTGAGTGGTGCCTCAGCTGTGCTGGCCACACCCACATTCTGAATTGTGGGTGGGGCCAGAGCAATCTCTTTATCCATTCAGTAGCGTATACACCTCTTTACAGGCTTTTATTTAACCCCCTTGGAGGCTAATGACATCTCTGCAATGTGTTGGCGATCTCTCTAGCAACCAAGGGGTTAAAGCTTTTATGTCCTTGCTTGTTGTAGGACAAGGGTATATTCTGTGCCAGGAAACAGTGGATGAGACTGGTGGTGTGGTCATGTGAGGAGTGGGTGTGGTCATGAGCGGCGCTAAGGGTGCAGAGAGTTCCGTGCCTAGGGGAGCCTGGAATGTAAATCCTGCCCTGGCTAGACAAAGTCATGAAAAGGAGGGAGGAGGAGGCAAAAGAGGGAAAGAGGGGAATAGGGAGCTAAAGTGGCAATAAAAGAGGGTGGGAGGGGGAAAATGGGGAGTTGAAGCGGCAAAAAAGAAGAGTGGGGGGGGATGGGTAGGCAGTGGTGAAAGCGATGGTGGGAGAAGTGAAGCTGTGAAAGAGAATGGTACAAGAGAATGTTATACTGAGTAGGTGCCGTACCTTTATATATGTAGCATCCCTGCACCAAATCACTGACCTTAGCCAGAGGAGCTTCACATCCTGCATACTCCTATCAAAATCACATCCCCCTGGAAACTCTATGCAGTGATTTTGACAAGCGTGGTCAGGGGAGTTTTACTCCTCCCTGCTGAGACCCCAGGGTGTGCCTAGCAGCAATCTGATAGACTAGATAGACAGAAAGATAGATAGATAGATAGATAGATAGATAGATAGATAGATAGATAGATAGATAGATAGATAGATCTTTATATATATATGTATATATATATATATATATATATATATATATATATATATACATACATGCACAAGCACACACACAACTTATTCAGCTTTTTATAAATAAACTTTAATCCTCTTTTTTTCCAGTCAGATAATATAAAACCCAGTTCCACAGCACATTTCAGTCTCTCATGTTCTTGAAGAGTAGAACTGCTGCATAAGCCCTTAGCTGTCAGCGGGACCAGTAACACACTGTTCTGTATTGTTCTCCGGCAGCAGGACCAGTAACACACTGTTCTGTATTGTAGTTCTCCGGCAGCATCAAGGGTAGAAGCTTGAGAATGCTACCACAGCAATAAAGCAGCACGTATTTAGTTTATTTGTTTCCATTTATTAGTTTTTACTGTTACCACAAGTCACAGGGAATTGTGCTTGGTAATTTACTAAGTCTTCCATTCTTCTTTGGGAAATATTATCTCTTCTCTTGCTTCCACTGTTGTTTACTTTGTGTATCAATCAAAGATAAAATGCCATAGGCATGAATGACTGCGTTATGGCCTGGGATATGCAGTGCTGCTCAATGGAATCTCCAGAGTTAGTCTCTCCATCCATCATAAGAGTCTTTTAGACTCTGATATCCATGGCAGTCATAAAACTGTCTAGATAATGAATAGACAGGGCTAACATCCAAGATAAAATATGCTATCTTTGTGCTCCCTGCTGCTTGCTTGCCTGACCACTTTACCTGTTAGTTGAATACCTCTGTAGCAGGCAGCTCTTATGTATGCATCAGTGTTTACACATTCATTACTAGGGTGGAATTGTCAGGGTCACAACAGAACAGGCACATCGTGTTGTCCAAAATCTGCCCAGCACTTGTTTCCTGTGAGATGTTAACCCATCCGTCTCTAGGGAGGCTGCTGATGCTTTTTGTCTGCCAACTCCTCTCGCAGATAATGGATTGCAGGCTCCCTTAGAGAGATGTGGGAGGAGTGAGCCACAGATTCCCAGGCACCCAGCAGTGCATGCTTTCAGGATATCCTCATATGAGCATTCTGATTAACACGTGTGGCTCTGTCAGAATGAGGCTGATATACTTAGAGGAACTAGAGGGCAAACCAAAAGCATCAAATGGGGCACTGATTTAAATAGGACTCTTAACCCCTTGAACACCAGGAAGGTCTCCAACATATTATAAAGCAATCCTTAGAATTCATAGTTTCATCAGTTCGGGGCTACAGTTCCCATCGTCCACAACCAGACAACGGCACGTTAGGGATGATGGGAGTTCTAGTACCCAGCAGCTGGAGATCCAGTAATTTACTTCCTACTGTATATGTGAATGTATGGGGAAAGGTTAACTCCTTGGATGCTAGCATAGTCTGTAAAGGTTTTCAAAGCAATTTGCTGGACACTTTTAATTTGTTTAGAAATACATACACAGGAAGGTGTCCTTTAAACAGCAGTCAGTTATTTCTACATACTGTTTTATCTCCATTTTATCCCTGTTAGTCTACTGCTAATTTCTAATATGATACAGCATGTGTCCCCTCAGACATTACACAGGACTGCTGAAGCCCATTATTTGTTGGAGGTATGCTCTGGGAGACTTCAATAGAAATCAGAATATACAGAAAACTGCAGACATAATGACAAAACATATATAGATCCAGCTGACTGCTGTATAGAGGATACCTGCCTACCTACCTATTTACATACTCTTCGTCTATATTTCCTTAAAGGTATAGTAAAGTCTAAAATAAAGTACATTGCCGAGTCTTCATAACACATTGCGCTATGTATAATAACTTCATTGCTATAGTTTTAAAGATATTCCATGTAAAAGGATCCCCCTCCCACCCCTTCTGGCCGCCTCCTCATGGAGCTGCAATCCGGTCGTGGGACTAGACGGATGCAGCGAGGGATACATTTAAGTCAGTAAGTATAAGGAAAACCCTGCTCCCCTAGACGAAGGAGGACAGGATTTTTCTTTGCTTACTGTAGTTTGTCCCTCGCCACTCTCCATCCGGACCACGCAAGGATGAGCGTGACATGGCTAGAAGGGGAGGGAGGGTGATCTTTTTACATAGAACAGCTTTAAAACTAAAACAATGTAAAGTTATTAAAGGGGAACTATCACCACAAATAAAGTCTCGCCCCAACAATTAGCCATCTAGCAATAAGCTTAACAATAGTATTATTAGCCAGCATAATTACCGCTTTACTGAGAAATCCTACTTCTGCTAAGACTGACGGCCAGGCAACAGCACTTTAGAAGCATCTGTGTGCCTGCTCCATCAGTCCCTTCTGGTACCTAAAGGTACCATGCAACGCCTCCTAGAGGAGACCAGGAAAGACAGCGTAGGCATGCAGTTGTCTGTAAGCAAAGATGTCTGCGCTGTTGCCTGGCTGTCATTCTCGGCAGAATTAGGGTTTCTCAGTAAAGTGGTAATTATGCTGGCTAATACTACTATATTTAAGCTTATTGTTAGATGGCTGATTGTTGGGGGGGAGTTTCCCTTTAAACATAGCGCAACGTGTTATGTTTACCATAATGAAGACTCGGTGATCTACTTTATTTTACACATTACTATCCCTTTAAGGAATTATGGTGTCTAAATTACCAATGACATTTTAAGAAAAAGGGCACCCAAACATATTTCTTCTAAAATCAATTACAAACAAACAAATGAACCACTGCCTGTAATATTGTAAAGTGCTTCAATACATGACTCATTTTCAACACTCTGGATTTCAATACAAACTGAAATCGAGTATAAATGATAATATTTATTGGTCCAGCATAATACTTATTCACACATAAAGTGAAAACCTTTTAAAGCTTTTCAGCTTTCTATTCAAAAGAACTCAATATAACAGCAGATTATTGTTAGGGATATTGATTTATTAAATCTACTGAAATTCAACAGACTGAAAAACAGCTTTGTGTGTTAAAAAATAATGATATTAATCATATGTTTGTTCAATAAAAGGCATCTTGTATTGGTTAATCCACTTCCATACATTAATACTGCTTAAATGATTTGGCAATCAAGACCATAAAACCTTACTTTCTCCTTGCTTTTAATATTACTGACAGTTGGGAATCATACTCACACATTAACAAACATCTATTGCTGCTTTCCCCTTCTAATTTATCTTTCAAACCAAATTCTGTACCCTTAACCAATTGTTTGAGTAAGAAGCTTTGGCGGCAATGCTTTATTTACATTCCAGGTGCCCCTAGACAAGGCACTTTAGTTGCCTTTACCTCCACCCATGGCCACACAGAGCCTCTGCACAGTATCCTTGTTGTGCTAAATAGGAGATACCCTACAATAATTTTTCATATTAAAATTGTACTGATTCTTTAAAGAATAAACCCCTTGGATTCTAGAGCCATCCCCAATGCAAGACACATTTGAATGTCAGAGGTGTACTCAATATAAGAGGGTATTCAAAGGGTTAGGGCCCCAGTTCTTGTTGCCAGCTTGGAGCATGTAATGGTCCTAATTTCTATACCTGGGCACTCTTTGGATCTGCCCCTGGAGACTTTTTTTTACTTAAATATTGTCTCTTTGGGGCCCTTGGATGGGCCCTACAGTGCATTAGGTGGTGGTGAGCCCCCCTTTCTGTATTTTCTTTTCTCTCTTCCTTTTCTTTTCTTTCTCGCTCTTAAAACGCCCCCATTTTTTTCTGTTTGGTTGTTTGTGGTTTATGATAAAATTTGAGGGCCAAATTTAGGTACATTTCTTTGTAACGCTGATGGATATACCCATGCTCGGCTACTGTCAAATTTAATGTGTTGCACTGTACTGATCCTACTGTATCCTTCATGTATCTGTATCTTCTTTGGTCCTCAATAAAAAATGTTATTTAAAAAAAAAAAAATACTGTCTCTGGGGATAGAGGATGATTCTCCCATTCTCAGAGTTGGTAACCCCGTCCATTCCCAGTTCGTACCCGCCCATCCATCCCACTACCCTGCCCATATCAAGCCAAACTCTGGCTTTCCACCTCACAATCCCGCCCACCTCACAAACCCCAGCCACATTATGACACAGAATGCATCATCTGGTCACGCCCATCTCCATCCCTCATTGACACTCTGGGGGAGCTTCGGCTTGAACGTTCCCAGGTATGCCAATTTCCCCAGTAGTAATAGTGTCATTTGGCTGCACAGTACATAATGCTTTAGACTGGTTCAAGCGTAAAGTCTTTTGGGACTCTACTATCATCCTTGACCATACGTGGTCAAAAATACCTTTCCACTGACTTAAATGCGGAGTTTAACCCTTTGAATGCTAGACAAGTCTCCAACACACTCTGTAGCATTCTAGGGGTTAAAGCCAATTTAAATAAATGGGATTTTTTTTTTATTTGTCCCTTATGGTGCAGTGGTAAGCTCCAGAATAGTGCCAGTTCTTAGTCCATCATCCTCAGTGAGTCATAGCTGAGATATATGGATGTAATTTCCTTCATAGGCGACAGTTTTGCTGCTTCAGTGTTTATTAGATGAGGTCTAACAAGTAAGATACAAAAATAAGTACAGGGTGAATATAGTTAGGAATATTTTACTACACTCTTCCATTCTCTGGCACATTTCGGAAGGGATTGCACCTTCAAGCAGTTCTAAAACAATAAATTATTTTCACGTAGGCATTATATTTTAACGCTCTTCACATTTGTGTGAATATTTAACACAATTTGTGCTATAAACCCTCGTTTCACAGATAATTTTCATGGCATATGCTATAGATCAGTCTGCTAGAATTCTGTATATGGTGACTAATTTACAAGGCTTATTGGGTCTTATGCACAAAAGAAATGAGGTACAGTTCAGGAGCAAACCAACTGCACTGTAGGGGAGAGAGAAATATTCAACTAACATTGATTTAAATGGACTTTTTAACCCCTTGAATGCAAGGCGTTGGAGACATCTCAAGCATTCAAGAGGTTAAAAGCTCCATTCATATTAAAGGGATAGTAATGTTTCACAATAAAAGCAGCTCTAATTAATCTTTATAGTATTTGGGCCATGGAGAGTGTTATTTCAGAGTTGTAGTTCATGAGTAATTGAATGATAAAGTATCCCCCTCCCGCCCCTTTTACTGATGTAACACTGCTCGCCTAAGAGCAGCAGGGTGGTGTCTAAGTGGTATACAGAGAGGGACAATCTTCAATTAACATAAGGGAAAAACCTGAAAAACCTGTCAAGGTAGGCAGGGATTTCATTGTTCTCACAGTAAGAAGATTGTTCCTTGTTGAGAGATGTCTGGTCTTAAGACCAGATTCCACATCTGAGAGGAGATGTCTTACACTAGGTAAAAGGGGCAGGAGGGGGATACTTTATCATTCATTTACTCTTGAACTACAATTCTGACAGTAATGAAATAACACTCTCTATGGCCCAAATACTATAAAGATTAATTGGCGTTGCTGTTTATGTAAAACATTACTATCCCTGTAAGGGGTATTTTCATTGGCTCCTTGTAGTGCAGTTGGTGTGTTCCAGAATTGCTCAGTATTCATAAAACCCTTTGGACACTATTCAGCTAAAGATGAGCTATTTTGGAGCAAAACAACTGTACTACAGGGGACAAATAAATATTTTGCATGTTATTATTGATTTAACCCTTTGAATGCCAGATGGGTACGCAAATGCATTGCACTTAAAAGGTTAATGTGGTATTTAACCCATTGAATGCTGAGAGTTTCCAGCACACTGAGACACTGGATACTGTTTGTCCTCTTTGGAGAAATTGGTTTCATCCATAATCTTCTCATCTTTAGCTCCCTAAATTATTATTAATATTATTATTATCATTATTATTATTATTATCATTATTATTATTATTATTATTATTATTATTATTATTATTATTCTTTATTTATATAGTGCCAACATCCTCAGATTATGAGGCAAACCAACTGTACCACATGGGGCAAATGAAAATACCTACTGCTTTCAGGGGGGCTTTACCCCTCTGGCACTCAAAGGGTTAACGCATTGAATGCTAGAGAGATTGAGAGGCTTAACCCTTTCAGTGCCAGATAGTAATAGTAATGTTTCAAAATAAAAGAAGCTCCAATTAATGTTCATAGTATTTAGGCCATGGAGAGTGTGATTTCAGTACTATCCCTTTAAAGTCCCATTTATATCAGTGAGAATGTGGAGACTGTTTAATTCTCCCCTGTTGTGCAGTTGGCTTGCCCCTGTTAAGTGGTGTAACTAGTCATTGTAGGGCCCTGGTGCATGCATTTTTATAATTCCCCTAACATAAAAATATTTTCCACATGTTTATAACTGGAACATATTGTGCTCTGTGGCCCATGGGTGGTGGAGGGGGGTAGGAATCCATAATTAATGTCTGTATCAGCAGTTATGTGCTGGCTTTGGGCAAGTGCTGGGGGGGGGGGAGTGCTTCTTCTTGCCCCCCTCTTGTGGACACCCATGCCCATTGGCCCCCTTGAATGCCAGACATAGTCGCCAATGCACCCACTGCACCCTTGTAGTTACATCAATGCCAGAATTCCTCCTGTTTTTCTTTGTAAATCAACTTAAGGGAATTTTCCTGACATATGTTACAAATCAGTATGCTTAAATTCTGTATATGGAGGCTAATATCCAAGGCTTATCATGTTTTAATTACTTAGCGGCACAATCTAAATGAGCGAGGTCTTTTCTTCAGGCTGATGGTGGCGAGGAATTATTGCATCTGTTTAACCCCATGATATGTATCAACTCATAAATCAATAATTCTGTTCCAAGGCACTCCTGCCTAACAGCTGATGTGTCTGTTATTAATAACAATATGGATGGATGCAAAGGCTTCGAGCAAAATTCACTTTCAGCACAAACATCTTGTTTTCATGCCTTGAATTTACCAGTAGGAATTCGAAAGCAATAAATGAAACCAACAATAACTCATTAGTTAAAATATTAAAAACATATGTGGTAGTTACAGCTGCGTTTCCAATGCAACTTGGCAGCCCACACACCTTGTGTATTGTTAATTAACTGGAGGTGATGGGGCATACTGTAGCATTTTCTGCCTGAGGCATGAAAAAAAAACAACAAATATTTTATAATATTGATTTGGGGCTGCCAAATCCACTATATTAAACAAATGACCTCATTTTTTTCAGAGCTAACAATGGGTATAATGGAAATGCAATTATGGATAGTCAGAGTTTTGCAATGTAGCATAAGAAAGCAATGCATCGTGGTCCAGAGAGACAGAGGTCAAGGTTTATAGCCTGTGTGTCAAAGTCCATTACAGTGTGCATGTTAACATTCTGACATCTACTTACCATAATAGTGCTCGGTAAACTATTTTTATAGGTTATATTATATTATATTATATTAACAAAGTGCTCCAAATCAGTGAATGATATGGTAAAATTAAAATGTAGGTTTTTAGAATCACAAGAGAAAAATAGCACCAATGGAAGCAAATATAAATTTCCATTGATTTAAATTGGGAGTTAAATCCGTTGCGTGCCAGAGAGGTATGCAATGCGTTGGGTACCTCTCTGGCACGCAAAGGGTTAATCCCTTGTATGTTTAAGAGGTTGACAACATTCTACTCTGCAATGCATTAGAGGCCTCTCCAGCATTCAAGTGGATACAAGAGCTATGAAATTTACCCATATGATGTATTAGACATATTTAATTAGATAACTAGTTGTTGCGTTATTTAGATTATAGATTATGCTAATTAATCCGTACCATGCAGGCACTTCCTGTTTTAGCCCTAAATAACCTCAGTCATGGGCACGTAATCCTTTCAGTACTAGTGGAAATGGGCAATGAATTGATGCTAAGTTTCAGTGAGTGGGGTATAGGAAAAAGACAAGAAGTTCATCAAACAGATGAAGGAAACAGGTAGTTTTGCACAGTGGTGGGCAATGTGAGGCTCTCCAGCTGCAGCTGAGGACCTCATGTTGGCCATTCCTGGTTTAGCACCAATGATTTTGCAGTTTATTGGTGGGATATATAGTACTCCTTTACAACAGTTTTGGGTATCAACCATTCATCAGGTGCAATTTTGAATCCGGTGCTGGACAATATACCAGGACATGGGGCAGCAATAAGGGCATGAATGCACAATAACCATTCCACACTAACTGACACTATTTTAAGACCCGGCAATTTATTAAGATGCATATGCAAAGATTTCTTCCCTTTACACCGCATGAACCAAGTGGAGTACAATAAGGCAGTGTATGGACATTCTGCAGGGTTCTTTTCCTCTATCCTTGTTTAACACACTGTATAATACAGGACATAGAGGCATTTTCATGCACAAAAGATGGGTCTATGTATGAGGCATGTTGGCATTAAAGATGGTGGAGATTGTCAGTATTCTCTTCAAGATAGTACTCTGTAGAACATACCCTGAAGTGCAGCTAGAAGATTCGTACAGCCACATTCCTCAAGTTCTTTAAACCCATACCTTGGAACGTCCTTTTCGTGAGTCCCCAGAGAGGGCTCGTGCTACCAGACAAGGGGAGGTAATTGACACAATTCACTGCACAAAGAGTATGAAGCTTAAATGAGTAGGTGGGGCTTACCATCCTTATGTCAAAGTGGAAGGGGAGTGGGTATGAAGTAAGATTGAGGTAGATTGTAAACTCCTTGGGGCAGGGTCCCTTTCCCAGTCTATGATTCCCTTTCTGCACATTCCTCCACAAATAATGCAATGATGGCACTTAAGCTTAATTCTCTTAACCCATTTCTGTAGTTTTGTATAATATTATTTCAAATTTTGTTAAGCATTGTGTACATGTATGGCGCTATATAAATAAAGATGCATACAAGATACATACAAGTGGGCGTAAGAGGGTGGGAATGAGGAAAAATGGGTGGGAAGAGGATGAAAGAGGGAGAGAATGAGGAGAAGTAGGTAGAGTTTCAGGTGAAACTCATCATTGCTTTACAATGTGTTGCATACCCTTCTGATTCTTAAAAGGTTAACTACTCAGCTGACTTCCCTTTTGTATGCTTCTGTGTGTCAGGCAGGAAAATATGATTGGTTATTCAGTGTCAGGATAAAGTGGCATTTTGATGTGCCCTGTTTTGCTGAAGAATCTGTCAAAAAATGTGCTTTTCAAATGTTCGACCGATCATTCTGATTGTAAAACCTAAGCATAACTATAGTTATATATTTTATCTTCAAGGGTTAGTAATGCCCAAAATAAAGTTGAATCTATATGTTAGATTTTACAAACCTTTATGGTTTGAAAGATAGCCTCTGCTAAAGTTCTCCTTCTCCTGATGCATCTTTTTAAATCGCACTATTGCGGCTCTGTTGAAGAGCCACCTGTCGGTTCCCAGACCAGGAACTCCTGCTGTCAACTTACAGCTGATGTCAGGAGAAGAGGAGGGAGAGGGAAAGTTTATAGAAGATATGAGAGATAGGACTTTCTCCAAATATGTTATTTTTGTAAAATCTAATATATATAGCATCAACTTTATTTTGGGCATTACTAACCCTTTCAATAAGTCCTTGACAAATGACCTATAAATTGTTATGGGTGCAATACAAATTCCAGAATGTGCGTTAGGGGTGCTTTAAGACTAAAAAAGATTGAGGACCACTACTCTAATGAGTGAATGGTGTTTTATGATGAACCATGAGCCATATGCACAATGCAAGTGGAGCATTTTTTGGGGAAAACCAAAGGTGTTATAAGGAATAAAAAGCTCCTCATTGAATAGTGATTTCCTTGACACATTCGAGGGATTAACCCTTTGTGTGCCAGAGAGGTATCCAATGCATTGCAATGCAATGCATTGGATACCTCTCTGGCACTCAGAGGGTTAAAACCCCAGTTATATCAGTGACAATTTGGGAGATTAGTATTTTTCCCCTTTTGCTGCAGTTGGTTTGCCCCAGATTTGGTACACTTTTGCTTTTTACACATATACTCCCCTTTCTATTTCACCCCTTAAAGCGGAACTACCACCCCACAAAATGTTTCCCCCAAAGAATTACCCATCTGGCGACTAGCTGCTCAATAGTACTAGTCGCCAGAATAATTACCACCTTATAGAGAAATTCTGCTGTTCCTGGGACTGACAACCAGGAAACAGCGCAGACATCTGCACACGTCTGCACACCTGCTCTGTCAGTCCAGAGGGACTGACAGCGCAGGCGCACAGGCGTCACTATGCAAAGATGTCTGCGCTGTTTCCTGCGTGTCAGTCCCAGGAACAGCAGAATTTCTCTATAAGGTGGTAATTATTCTGGCGACTAGTACTATTGAGCAGCTAGTCGCCAGATGGGTAATTCTTCAGGGCAAACTTTTTGTGGGGTGGTAGTTCCACTTTATATGCCAGACAAAACAATGAATTGGAGATCTCTGTAAATGTTCTGTCATCCAAGTGGTTAAATTGTATTAACGTTTATTCCATTTTAAGGTGTTCCACATTTCTTATTATATAATGTTTCTGGATACAGAGTTATTTTCATCCTCAGTAAAAGAAATCAGTGGGGCGAACAGTGGAAGCCATTTTATTGTAGAGCAGTGCTTTGTCAGTATGGCTTATTGTATCAGAAGCAGTAAAAGGAGAGCCAGCCACCTTGTTAAATTCAGTGAGATTACCGCACAACCTAGCACTCACCTTATAATATAATGATATAGCATCAGAGCTAGAGGAGAGGAATCTTATCAAGTGTCACACAGGGCTGCCACGGTCTGGCTTAAAGCAGGTCAGTCACTTTGAAAGCTTGGGAAAATCTCACCGATTCCCACCAGGGTATAAGAGCGTATATAAGTAGAGAGAAAAAATGCCATTTTATTTTACAGGAATTGATTTCATCTGGAAATCTAGTGAAGATGAAAGCAGGGCACGATGTATTGCTTAATATATTAAAAGAGCACTATATATGTATGTGTGTGTGTGTGTGTGTGTGTGAGTGTGTGTGAGTGTGTGTGTGTGAGAGTGTGTGTGTGTGAGTGTGTGTGTGCGAGAGTGTGTGTGTGTGCCTGTTTTTGTTAACTTATTTTAACCTCAAACTACTGTTTAATAATTGCTAAACCCCTTGGATGGTAGAGGCATACCTCCCAACATTTCAAATTGCCAAAGAGAGACACTTGTGTTTTATGGGGTGTGGGTGGGGGTGTGGGTGGTGGGAGGGGCATTACCAAGAATATTAATCTATTTCATGACCTATTAACACCTCCTTGTGTAACTTAATAAATTACTTATAACAAGACCAAAGTATTTTATTTGCTCAGACTAATTTATAAACACATATACTGGCGTTTAAACAAACAATAATATGAGTTTTATTGCTGTGGAGCAATATGATACACTTATAAACACACCACACAGTCTGACCCCCTAAAAAAGAGGGATATCAGGGTGGGAAAGAGGGACAGAGGGATTTGGGTCTAAAAGAGGGACTGTCTCTCCTAAAGAGGGACACTTGGGAAGTATGTAGAGGGGTCTCCAGTTGATTGTTCCATAAGGGGTTAAATTTCTGGTTTGTATCACGGCATCAGAGCTTATTTTCAAGCTGGTTGTTTCCAGTTAATGACCTGGCAACTTTAGTTCTGGTACTGCATGAGACCAGCAGGCCAATAAACCATTACATGCCACCAGCAGAGCAATACACTAATTCCTCCAGCAGGACAAAGCACTATTTCATGCTGCCGGTAGTACAATACATTATTACATGCCAACAGTACAGCAATACAGTATTACATGTCATCAGTAGAGCAATATGCTATCACATGCTATCAGTAGAGTAAAACACTATTACTTGCCACGAGAAAAGCATTATGCTACCACATGCCACCACTAGAGACACTTCTATATGCCACCACACGAGCAATACACTACTACAGTAAATGCCACCAGTAGTGCATTACTCTATTACATGCTGCCAATAGAGCAATATGCTATTACACTCCACCAGGTAAACATTATGCTATCAAATGGCACCAAGAGAGCAATACCCTATTACATGCCACCAGCACAGCATTACACTATTACATTCCAACAGTAGAGCATTATGCTCTCACATGCCACCAGTAGAACAAAACACTTATTGCATTTTGTCAGTAGAGTATTACTCTATTACATGCCACCAGTAAAGCCATACACTATTACATTCCACCAGTAAAGCATTACAGTATTACATGCAACCAGCTGAGCAATACACTATTATACTCCACCAGTAGAACATTATGCTGTTAAATGCCACCAGTAGAACATTACTCTATTACATTCTATTATTTGATTACATGCCACCAGGAGAGCAATACACTATTACACATGCCACCAGTAGCACAACATGCTATTGCAATACATGCCACCATAGAGCATTATGCTATTAAGTACCACAAGTAGAGCATTGCTCTATTCCATGCTACCAGTAGCATGTTAATCTATTATATGCCATTACTTGATTACATGCCACCAGTAGAGCAATATGCTATTACACGCCACCAAAAGAGCAACACACTACTGCTATACATGCCACCACTGAGCATTATGCTGTTACGTACCACAATTAGAGCATTGTGCTATTACATGCCACCAGTAGTGTGATACTCTGTTACACTCCACCAGTAGAGCATTACACTTTTACATTCCACCAGTCGAGCAATACACTAATAAATGCAACCAATAGAGCAATATGCTATTACATGCCACCAAGAGAGCACTGCGCTATTATATGCCTCCAATAGAACCGTATAATATTAGACACTACCAGTAGAGCAATATGCTATTACATGCCACCAGTGGAGCATTACGCTATTGCATGCCACCACTAGAGACTATGCTACAGATTCCACCAAGAGAGTAATATGCTATTACAATCCACCAGTAGAGCAATTCTATTGCAGTACCGGCCACCAGTAGAGCAATGAGCTATTATAATACAGGGCCCCAGCAGAGCAATACACTATTAAATGCCACCAGTATAGCACTGCACTATTACATTCCACCAGTACAGCAATACACGGTTACATGCCACCAGTTGAGCATTACACTATTACATGCCACAAGTACAGAATTACACTATTAAATTCCACCAGTAGAGCATTAAGTTAATTAAGCTAATTCATGCCACCAGTAAAGCATTACACTAAGCACCAGTATAGCATTATGCTAATACATTCCACCAGTAAAGCAATATTCTATTTCCTGCCACCAGTAGAGCATTACGCTAGTACATTCCATCAGTAGAGCATTACACTATTACAGGCCACAAGTAGCACTTTACACTGTTACATGCCACCAGTAAAACAATTTGCTGTTGCATGCCATCAGTAGAACAATGCTCTATTACAGTACAGGCCACCAGCAGAACACTAATAAAGTTGATTACTCTTATATTTCACATTTAACATGTCATTTTATTCAAGACAGCATATTCTAATTTATCCTGTCCTTCAATATTCATTTAAAGGGATAGTAATACTTGAAATGTAAAAAATAATATGTTGTGGGATGTATTACCCTGAGTAAAAAAGGGCACTCCCACTGTTGAAAGGTGTTTTATTCAAAAGTTATTACAGCTCAAACATGAAACTTATAGGTACAGTATCAAAGTGGCCTGAAATTGTACAGTGGCGGTGTTGCTACTCCGTCCTATGGAGATTTACGGTCAACTGAACAGAGCTGTCCATAGGATGGTGTAGCAACACCTCCACTGTACAATATCAGGTCACTGTTATACCGTACCTAACAGTTTCATGTTTGAGCTGTAATAACTTTTCAGTAAAACACCTTTCAGTAGTGGGAGCATTGTTGTTTTCCCAATGGTGTAAAGCAGGAGTAGTCAACTGCTAGACCAGGCTTTGGCTGGTTGGGGATGGTGAGATTTGTGTTCTCTAACAGCTGAAGGTCCAGCAACTGACTTTCCCTGCTGATGTTTCTGCAGTAGCCATTTATGTAAAAGCTTTGCTTTTATGCCTGTAATTAATATGTCTGAATGTGAAAGCTCTTTTCTTCACATCTTTTTATGTTGAATATTTGTTTCCTCTCCTTTACACTCATCTCCATCTGTACTCTGTATTCCATAACATGGATTGCTAATTGACCGATGCTTGACAGAGAAGTTGGGCTAATTCCCATTGCCCAGCATTACTGTGATGTTTCAGGGAAGGAGTGCCAGTGACAGAGTCCCAAACTATGATGGCTGTTTGATGTTTAATGGACATGGCAGCTGCTTGAGAAGGAGTGTCTTTTTGCATGTTCCGTTTGCATGCATTTCAAGTGAAACTTAAGTACTGTGCCCTGTTAAAGATCAAGGACAGAACAAGGTCATCAAACCAAGATAAAACAGATAGTATCTTTGGCCATAAAATTATAGCTGATGGTTCTTTTCAATATAGGAATGTAGTAAACAGTAGGATTCATTTTTGATCTGCAGTAGAGTTAACTGGGGCATAATTGTACAAAAAACTAAATTTGAAGTGATAAGACAAAATATAATTATGACAAAAAAAGTTATATAAAAATGGTAAGTAAAATATTCATTAAATACAAGGCAATCTGGTTCTGGGGCAAATATAAAATAACATTTTAACCCTTTGATATCAAAGTGGTATCCAATACATTCTAGATAATCCTGGGCAATCAGTGTTAGCCATAGAATCTTGGAAAGGGCAGGAATATCTACTCCCTCAAACACACGTAAGATTAGATTTTAGACCTCAGAAAACAAATTGAGACTTGTTACAGATGTTAGCATGAAGTGCAGGGTATTTAAGTGTATATCACTCCAGTTCATTTTAGGTCTTAGTGTTCCTTTAATGGCTGTTACTTGTGTCAATCATCCATACAGTCATCGGGTACATCTTCCTATATCTGTTGGCATGTTGAGAGAAGATGAGTCTTTACTGCATTCTATTTTGTGACAGGGCACGCAACAAGTTGGATGACTTGATTATTCCCTCATAACCACTAATCATTCCGGATCTGCTGGAGACATCAACCAATACAATCTGGCTGATGGTATTTATGTTAATGAGGACGCTGTGAGCTATCTTCCAAGGAAGTTATCACATCAATAGTTCCCTATTGGCAGACCTGCTTACCTAGGGGAAGAAGCCAGGGCTGCATTGTGAGTCCCAGCTGGATCAGATTTAGTAAACCATTAATTGCCTTGTAACAGAATAGAGATTATTATAATGCATTGCAATTTATTCCTAATTGTAATGGAATATGACAGTGACCTGAATAGCTTTGCCCTAACCTTCTTTCGGATTATTTCAGCTCTTTACATCACTAGGAAGTTTATTGTGCTTTTTGCTCCAGAATGATTACACCCTATTAGACTCATATACTGGTTGGCCACACCCTATTGGGTAATACAGCAGAATCCAGAACAATTTGGAGATCTCTCTGGCTCCCAAGGAGTTAAACTGACATGCTGCAAATATTATTGAGACTGATATACCAAGTAGAACTGGAGCAAACCAAGTGAACAAGATGCCCAAATAAAAGATCCCATTGATTTAAATGGTCTGTTGCAAAGCAATGCGTTGGAGACCCTTCTAGCATTCAACTGATTAAAATCCCCATTTATACCAATGTAAATGTGGGGAATTTTGAGTCGTTTTCTGTGGTTGCCCCGTTTCAGACAATGAGACTGTCCCTTTTATATTACAGGACATGTTACTGCTAGTCAGTTGTAGAGATTTGACATTACAGTCTTCTTATTCCTATGCCTTACATAAGGGTGAAAGTTTATCCTAGTGTCCCTGATAAATACTGAGATTTATTAATATCCATCCTACTTTTGAAGTTGCTAGCAAGGACATGCTGTTAGGTATTTGTTTATTACTTTTGTGCAAAAAGATATGTTTGTCTCCTAAACACTTGAAAACACTGGCAATCCCTCATTTTAGGACATCACCGTTTGATGGGTGGTCTCTCAGTTCCACATTTGCTTCTCCTCTTTGTTTTCGGGGGTGTGGGGTGTTGGGAACATATCTGCACATGTGGTGGGATTGTCCCTCGGTGTCCTCATTGTGGAGTTATGCCTTTCAGGAGTTGAGTGTTGCACTTGGTATCCAGGTGTCTCCAGACCCATGGACAGGTCTCTTGAATAGACCTTACCAGGCTGCCTCTTTACCTGTCTCGTCTCTTAAGCTCATATACGGGCTTTGTGCTGCGGTTTGCTGTTACGTTGCATATCATTGGAAGTCTGTCCCGCCTGGACTTGACCAGCAGGAGGGTCGCATTTGGCAGCTGTTGAAGATGGAGAAAATTATGGTGTATATGCATCACTCGTCCTCCTCCTACCTCAGCATTTGGTCTCCTTGGGTTGACAATGTTTATGCTCCGGGGCTTACTCGGGATCTCCTACTCCATTGACCTGGTTATATCTTTTTGCTTTCTGTCGGTGATCTGAGTCATTGGGTACTTCCCTCCCCTTTCCTCTCCCCCCCTTTCCTTTTTTTTTCTCACTCCTGCTCAATCCTCTCTTTCTCTCCTTTCTATTCTTATTTAGCCCTCCTCAAGACGAATTACTTAGCATTTTAGTCTTGCTTGAGGGCCATTTATGGCTTTCCTTTTTGCCTTTAACGGGTCGGGGATGCTGTGCCAGTAGCTTATTTCTACGAGTTGTAGGTCCTTTATATGTGACTGTGTCATTTCTTTACTGTACTCACTTTGCTGGTTGTAAAATCTTGAAAATCTTTAATAAAGTTTGAATTTAAAAAAAAACAAAATACTGGTAATGTTCTTAGCTGAACTCAACAAATAAGGTGATCAATTTACATTTTTTATAGCATATGTAAACAAAATATTATATTCTTTTGGAAGCACTGATTTACATTTTAACAGCTTTAGAGCCCTCTAATGGAATAAGAATTTAATTCATATATCAGAGCAATCAATAAAAAATGAGAAGGACACACTTAAAACAGCCTCACCATCTACATCTGGCATTATGTTCAACGCCTAGAAAGTCCTTGACAGGCAGTTTATGAAGCCTACTTTATTGTAAATCACATTCAGTCCATTTGTGATAGTGTTATTTTTTATACATGTGTATATATATATTTTTTTTTATTTCTCTTTTATTTCCCTGATGCATACTTAAGTAAATGGTCTGGACTCTGCTCAAACATTCTACATTTCATTTAATGAATAGAATGCAAATATTTTAGATAAAATGTTGGCTGTTTCATTCCTTCCCTTAAAAATACACAAACATCTATGCAAAGGGAGTAATCTGTATGTAAAAGCATAGTGACATTAAAGGAGAACACATCTTAATGTTATTCCCACTGCACAAATATTACTTTGGCCAGAAAATCATATTGGCCTCTTTGAATGTTGCTCTTGTACCTCTGTTCAAAATGTAACATCTTCAATCAGTTCTGGATTTCATTCCATGGGGGCAGACATGACAGTTTCTGTAAGATTTTTTTCATGATGAATAAAAATCAGTACACGAGACCTCTTAACCTTAAAAGTTCTTTAAAGGTCTATGATTACCATGTATAAGAGTCAGAGCTGAATCCTGTAGTCCTACTAGCAACTATCATGGTTACCTCCATGGACTTGACATCATGGGAAGATTGAGTATGTTATCTGTTGAACAAAAACAAGGTCAAAATTCATAGGGACATTATGATTTTCAGGTCATAGTAAGGTAATTGGGAAGATAATAATAGGAGATATGAGTTCTTCCTTAAAACACTCACTTCTAATCAGTCTGTGAAGTCATTTTTATCTGTCAGCACACAGTGGGAAAAGAGCAAAGACTAGATTTGTAATGATGCTATGGTGGGAATTAGATTGTACTAGTATGTAACCTGTAACATCTTCATTTACATGCTTACAATGCATATACAGTATATTACAATTTTGTAACAAAAAGTATAATGTAACATATTTTGAATGAAACTGGTTTATACAATTAGCACTCGGTCAATGATGAATAAATAAATAAGAAATGTTGCCGAATACTATTCAGCCATTGAGAAATAGAGGAATGCCTGCAAGCGTACGGAATCTGAGAATTTCCTTGGCATTCAGCCATTACAAAAAACAAAAAAATTATATATAATTTTATTTATTTATTTATTTATTTTTCAATTTGAAGTCTTCAGTTCTCTGGTTGCAAGAATAAAACATTAGCATGTGTTTGTCACTAGGTATTGGAGGCAAAGTAATAATGAGACAGGACTATAAGACCAATACTGAAAGACCATGTCTAATGCATTTGATATCTGTTCCACAGTTTAACATATGGATAACAGCTTTCCATATATCTACAGCAAACACAATGGATAATTAGCTCGGAATATACAGTTCATGTCTGTTTCATTACACATACATTCTGATATGATTCCAGTGTATGAATGATCTGGCTGGATTTTGGTAGCATTACTTAGATATTTCAGTATTTTTCAGTTTCAGAGGCAAATTATATTTCTCTGAGATTGAAACCTGCTGTAGGATTTGACATTGAACTGTATGATTAATGTGAAAAAGCAAATCCATTTTCCAGAAGGAGATACTGTATTTCTGAACACTGTGAATGGAGCAAGGACTTCAAAAGGTGAATTGAGAGAATCACATAAAAAAGCCATGCCGTGAGATGCAGCAGTGTGGATGCCCATGGGCTGAGCTGCAGCTTGAACTCATCCTTAAACTGACATGTTAACCCCTTTATTCCAAATGCATGGCATTAGTCCTGGAGTTATCTAAGGTTGTCCTAGGCTCCCTAAGACCAGAGCTATGTCATCCATCATGGCAACCTAGGCTACAGCCTAGGGCCCAATGCAATATGAGGAGCCATGGCTGCAAGTGATGGGTCACAGAGAGATGCACTGCTGTTGCTGCCGCTACCATCTTGTGTCAGATGCCCATTTTTGTTGAAAGAGACCAGCATCATCCCATTGCTCCATCTTCCATTAGAGCCACAGTTCCAGTATATGTTAGCAGCACTCTGTGTCAGGACCAAGAGATGTGGGGTCCCAAATTGGTACATTGACTAGGGCCCTATGGAGCCTTAATCCATCTCTGGCTAAGCCCCACCTATAGTCACACCTCTTTTTAACAATATGGGTGCCAGAGAGGTATCCAGTGCATGCTGGCTTTAACTTAGGTTGCCCTATGCACCCTAATTGCCACCTATAGTCACACCACTTTTCAACCATTTGAGTGCCAAAGTGATATTTGCAATTCAATGCATTGGATGCCTCTCTGTCACTCATAGGGTTAACATGATCCACTCCAGATGTGTCCAGTACTGCCTGGCACAGACAACATAATTTATAACATGTCAAATCTCATGACTTCCTGTGTGCTAGAGAGAGATCTCCAGGGCGTTGCTTCTAGCATGCAAAGAGTTAAATAAGCTGACCAATGCAGGGGTATGCAAAATGATGTCTGGTGCAGGGGGCATTAGGACTGTACTGGCCATACCTATGTAACTGGTAGAGGTTTTATGCTTATTTAATATTCATGGAATATGTGCTATAAAGTCACACACACTCCATGAATATTTAGAATGACAATTTGGCTACGTCCACAGCTCATTCACATATGTCCGTGGCTCATTAGGACAATTATTGATTGTTCATAGGACTGGTGGCCAATATAAATATAAACTTATCCTGGGGCAAAGATGGAAAATATAGTGTAAAGAAACAGATATATTGAAAGTATAAGGAGCCCCAGGCTTATTGCATTCTACAATTAATCTATTGCATAAACCTTTATAAACACATTTATATGTGAAAAATAATGCAAGATTCTTCAACAGATTGCTGAGATTAAAATTAACGCAATTTAATATTAGATCAGTACATCACATTACAAGAACTAGTTCTACATTAAATATACATAACAATACAAAACATTCAAAACAACACAAAACATAACATTTGCGCAATTCTCTTAAACATGCATGACATTGCAGGTACCTAATGAATGAGGGGCTTACCCAAGCTTGGCAGAGACTCCTGGCTCTCTCTCTTGTTGTCTCCTGTACTCCTTCTCTACCCCTCCTTCTCCTTCTACTCTCCTGTACTTCCTTACTCACTTACTTCTTCCCTTCTACTCTCCTGTACTTCCTTACTCTATTACTCACCTTTAGTAGTGGGTCCCATTGATATATATACTGTCCCCACTGTCCATCTCTTACCATGCTGAGGCTCCTGATTGGCAGTGGCACTATCACTCCAGGCTGATAGGATTTGTGCCTTGATCTCACTTGGAGCAACAGTACAACAAATCAATCAATCTCCCCTTGGCAATATTTGTGGACAGTTAAGACAATATCTCAGACTCCATGCTCATCAGGAATACAGGGTGTGTGAGTGTTATTTATTGTATCAAGATAGAGGGTGATCTTTATCTCCCACCTGGACAACAGAATACTGTTAGCTTCCATCTAGCCAAACAGGATTTGGATGTCCAGGTGCTGTGATAACTTGTTTTGGGCTGCAACTCCCATGCCCCATGGCCCCAGGAGATCTCACTGACTGTGTATATTTCATTAACCCCTCTACATACACCAACTCACTCACTCTGTATACCAGTATGGTCCATTATATCATGTGGGCATAGTCTAGCTATATAAATAAAAATAAAGATAATTCATAAGCAATTGCCCATAAGGTAACAGTCGCCCCCTTGTGGCCATTAGAAGTGAACCTATTGGCCACACGTTATAAAGATTGCTTATGCTTTAGCTTTATTTTATACACTTCTATTATTAACAGCATATAACTAGCTATACTTAGGTACCATGGCCAATGATGATGTGCTCATGTGAGGAGAAGTTAAATTTGGCATAGAACTTAGACACGACGAACCTCTTAGAATTATGTATTTCAAATCATGACACTTAAGCACCCCTTTACTCTCTAGTCATTGTTGTACAGGTTGTTTTGATTCATGCAGCGTTCAGTCTCTGACGGCTGTGATATCTGCACCCAGGGTCTTCTGTGGTTTGGGATATAGCCCCATCAGTCCAGGAGCGTATGGGACCTCTTCTTGGATAGTGTTTGATTCCCATTGACACACACAGAGATTGAAGAACAGTGAGTTTTCTGAAGGCTGAAATGTTTATATGCAGGCACTGTTTGTGAAGATCATCTGGTTTATGTTTCTTCTTGGACCATCTTGAGATGACACCCACAGTTTTATACCTTTTCCCACATTCCTTGTACCTTCATCACTCTTAGCACTCGTGTCCACACTCACGAGATGTGTCTGGCTTGAAACTTGTCTATCGTGAGCAATGGTAGGGCCTTGGTTTCTTCACTTTCTTTGTTCTGCCACTGGCAGATGAGCCGCTACTGTCTTCTCCCAGGAAAGAGGTTCTTGAATCAAAACACAGGCAGTGACTTATACACGGATAAAACAACACATCTTCTTGTAGCAAGCTGTCATGTTTTGGTGACATAAAATCTATTTGGTTGTGGTACCTAAAGTCTGTGTTTCCAATTGTGGAGGTGGGTAAATACACACACATCTCCTGAGAATGGCATTCTCTTTTACATTCTTCCCACTCCTAATGTAGGATTGAGCACAATATCATATGGCCCCTCCTGGTTACTAGATTATATCAGTTACCCTTCTCATGCAAAATATTAATTTACAATATATATATATCTAAATATATGGATGCATATCCATATGTACAAAAACACACACACATGCAAATACATTGATATATCTACACCTATATCCACATCCATCCATCCATATACACACATACATATATATATATATATATATATATATATATATATATATATACACATACACATGCATATACACACATACACATACACAGACACACACATACACATAGACAGGCGCATAGACATACAAACACATATACATATCCCTATGTCTAACTCATCTATCTGATGTTGTTTACTATTTGTTAACACAATAGTACTATTAAACTGACAACTGTCCAAGCTGTAGAGACAGAAACCTTTTTCAGAGTCTCAATACCTTGCAGAGATGGGGTTAAAACTGATATCCCTTCTAGCGTTAAATAAAACATTAACATTATAACCAAATTATAAGAAGACCGATTGATATAACATAATTACTTCGGTTATGCCAGACTCAGTCAGTCTACATAGAAGTAATTTAGCTACATTTGATCTAAGATGATATGGGATGAACCATTCTATATACAGGTATTGAGTCTCTGCTTAGTTTATAAAGTAGTACTGCGTGATCCGCATAGTAAAATATAGAGTAGACACATGGATCAATTATCAAATTACATATTAAACTGTTGTGATTGACAGTTAACTGAAGCAGACGATGGACCTTGGTTTGTAATTAAACAAAAACCATAATTCCAATGATGGTAATGGCCATGCTCCCACCAAACCATTATTATTGTTTTACAACTTATTACAAAGTAGTTTTTGGTTGTACTAGATAATCATAACAGTGGTTTGTTCCATAAAATAATGTTATTAACAATGAGTTCTAATGGATGGGACTTGACTGGCTCTCAGCTGAACTCTTAACACTGGAATTCAGAATGCTGGTCAACTTCCTGATGTCAATCACTGGGTTTTATATCTAGGCGAAATGAAACACAAACAAAATAAATGTCCTACTCAACACAAACATTATTTACAGTTTGGGCAGTGCTTCCCAAATTCCTACTTGACTTTGTTGTTATATTAGTCAGATTAGATTTGTTATTTACAAATGGAGATTTGATATTAGGTACTGTATTAAAGTGTTTGGACTCCAAAGATCATCCACCAGAGTGGTTTAATGTCAGGCCAGAGGCTGAGTAGCACCACACTAAAATAATTGTTTAGAAAGGATGGTTTTCTAAAATGTGAACATACCCAGGTCATTATTTAACAGCATGGAGATCATGGTGTCCAAGAGTTTTATCTAAGGCAAAGGAGCTTTGCATTAGATTTGTTAGTAATGGAAAAAAATGCAAAAGGAACTACTGTGGTACTCCACAGAAGTGGCAAATATAGTAATGAAAAAGAAAAGTGGATTAGTCTACCAGTAGAAGTGGTAGAGGTTAATACAGTGAGGTTATTTGAGCATGCATGTGACAAGCATAGGGTTATCCTGACCCTAAGAAAAGAACAAGGACCAAATAAGGTTTCAGGTTTTACAAAGCAGAAACATGGACAGAATAGATGGGTCAGATAGTTCTTTTCTGCCCTCAGATTCTATGTTTCTACATTATTAATTCATCTGAGCACAATGCCACAGATGATGGTGTCCAAGAAAATTTGTTGTGACTTTATCTGTGTCACCTCGTTTGGTGATCAGTTTCTCATATAACAGGAGAACACATATTTTTGCAATCATTTGACACCAATAAACCTTATTGTGCCCCTTGACTAAGCAACCTAGTAAGAGGAAAAAGAATGGTCTCACCCAAGTCCTTTCCTTACTCCCTGTGGTTTTGACATTGTCCAAAAACATATCTTCATTTTGTTTCTCCACATTGCTTGCTAGTGGGGTAGAGAGGACCTGTAAAACATCCTTGTTGGAAAGATTAAGTTCACTAGTGGAAACTTGTTTTTCCCCAGGAAAAACAAGTTTATACTGTGGATCCAGCAAATCTGGTTTCCTAACTCCTTGTCCTGCACTATCAACAGTCAATTGAGAACATGCAAATTGTGTTCCAGAATTACTGATTACTAGTGTTTCCAAGGGTTGGAAAGGGTGAGTAATTGTCTGACCTGAGTATACTGGTTTCTCTGCACTGTCAAATCCAAGCAGAGTGGTCTTTTCTTCAGCAGAAGGGAACAGGCACGTTCTAACACAGGTGGGGGTTTTATCTGCGTTTCTATTGCTGTCATTGAAAGAGTTATCTGTTTCTACAGTAACTGAACAGTCTCCTGGGTTATCTGCAATTTCCCCCAAGGCAACAGGTAGATAACCATCTGAATCAGAATTAGACCCAGAGTAACCTTCCCTGTTATCCCCCTCAAGATTACTCAGTGTAGTACATTCATCTATTGCGTATGCATCAGTGGGGGAAAATGCTTTGACCCTCATTCTCTGAGCAATTGCTACTTTTCCTTTAAGAGTAGAGATGGTTTGTAGCAGCGTTAATTCTTTGTGTTTACAGGGGGTATGATCAACAGTATTCCCCTTTTTTAAATCTATAATTTGGTTTTGGATCACATTATATGCACTACAAATGTGATCTCTTTCAGTTTGCACTTTTCTTAATTCTTCTTTGCAAACTTTGGCCTCCTTTTGTGCAACTTTACAGCTGTTTGCATATTCATCCTTTGAGGCAGTAATTATGTCATTAAGGGAGGTCAAAGTTTTAACTTGATTTTCTAGTTTCTCAATTTCTTTTTTGTTATTATCAAGTTTGCTCTCAGAATTTTTAAGGGCATCTTCCAATTTACATACTTTAGAGTTCATTGCTAAGCAGGCTGCAAACATACCTGCCATGGCCTTGCCCTTGAGTTTTTTGCTATTTTTTTTAGAAATAATTTTCTCTTTTTCAAAGAGATCCTGAACATATGTCCAGGGATTGGCTTGCAATTTTGCATCGCAGGCAAAATCATTTGCTTTGTATTTTGTAATACAAGCTGCCACAAAGCTCTCTAGGCTTGAAATTGATGCCATTTTGCAGGAGATACACAAAAGGCTTAATGTCCCCTTTCACAACCAACAATTTTGTACCGGTAAATATGGTTGTGATGTATACAATATTTGGGGTATTTTGTTTTCCAAACAAAACAATTAGCTAGCTTTAAACAATGCCTTATATAGCAATATAGGCCAATAAGCTTATCAACTGTGCACTTTATAATATTTCTGTGTACTGTAGGTCAACTGTCTTTCAGTTTCCCAGCCCAATACCCTTATCTTATCCAAATATCAACATTTGAATGAAGGCTTTACATTAATTAACCTCAGCAATTGTCTTTTAGAACCTCACACTAGTCCTACTTCTTAATATAATAGAGGGTGAGTCATGTAGAATAGATTAAATATGTGTACTATGTGCTTCTTTATGACTTATCCAAAAATAACTATATATAACCATATACCTTAAGACAGTGTACACATGATTATATATAATTACTGCTGGCTTATTTGTTTTTCTAAGCAAAGAAACACCCTCGTTATATACACAGGAAGTAAAAATATGGGGGTTTTCTATAATGAAAGAGATAGCTTCTATCAAATCAGCAGGATTAGTTGGGACCAGTAAACAGTTATCCTGTATACTGCTAGTATGCTGTACTCAGCATCTGAACTCCCAACCCCTTCTAAGTGATAAATCAAATAGTTAGGTGCTGACTTAACAAAATACTAACTGTTTCATTCCCAATATCGCGGTCGCCACTGTAACTGGTAGAGGTTTTATGCTTATTTAATATTCATGGAATATGTGCTATAAAGTCACACACACTCCATGAATATTTAGAATGACAATTTGGCTACGTCCACAGCTCATTCACATATGTCCGTGGCTCATTAGGACAATTATTGATTGTTCATAGGACTGGTGGCCAATATAAATATAAACTTATCCTGGGGCAAAGATGGAAAATATAGTGTAAAGAAACAGATATATTGAAAGTATAAGGAGCCCCAGGCTTATTGCATTCTACAATTAATCTATTGCATAAACCTTTATAAACACATTTATATGTGAAAAATAATGCAAGATTCTTCAACAGATTGCTGAGATTAAAATTAACGCAATTTAATATTAGATCAGTACATCACATTACAAGAACTAGTTCTACATTAAATATACATAACAATACAAAACATTCAAAACAACACAAAACATAACATTTGCGCAATTCTCTTAAACATGCATGACATTGCAGGTACCTAATGAATGAGGGGCTTACCCAAGCTTGGCAGAGACTCCTGGCTCTCTCTCTTGTTGTCTCCTGTACTCCTTCTCTACCCCTCCTTCTCCTTCTACTCTCCTGTACTTCCTTACTCACTTACTTCTTCCCTTCTACTCTCCTGTACTTCCTTACTCTATTACTCACCTTTAGTAGTGGGTCCCATTGATATATATACTGTCCCCACTGTCCATCTCTTACCATGCTGAGGCTCCTGATTGGCAGTGGCACTATCACTCCAGGCTGATAGGATTTGTGCCTTGATCTCACTTGGAGCAACAGTACAACAAATCAATCAATCTCCCCTTGGCAATATTTGTGGACAGTTAAGACAATATCTCAGACTCCATGCTCATCAGGAATACAGGGTGTGTGAGTGTTATTTATTGTATCAAGATAGAGGGTGATCTTTATCTCCCACCTGGACAACAGAATACTGTTAGCTTCCATCTAGCCAAACAGGATTTGGATGTCCAGGTGCTGTGATAACTTGTTTTGGGCTGCAACTCCCATGCCCCATGGCCCCAGGAGATCTCACTGACTGTGTATATTTCATTAACCCCTCTACATACACCAACTCACTCACTCTGTATACCAGTATGGTCCATTATATCATGTGGGCATAGTCTAGCTATATAAATAAAAATAAAGATAATTCATAAGCAATTGCCCATAAGGTAACACCTACAACTGGTGGATGTGGCCAGCACAGCTGAGATTCCTCTGACAATTAGGTGCCTTAGATACCTCTTCCTTATAACAGATGCCACAATCATCAATCATTATGCTTTGCACCATGATTTGATCACTGACAGTGCTTTCCCCACTACTTGTTCCTCTACCACAGGCCATGTTGGATTGTCATTGGATGGGTATCATTACTATCTCACCCAAATGCATGGAGACTATAAATCAGAGGTTCTTCCATGCCACATCAATGACCTGATGTAGTATACATGGTTGCACTGTTGAAATAAAGCTGAATGTTAGTTGTGTTGAGAGGACCTGATAAGTAGTATTGATAACACCAGAACTGCTGGACCTATATAAGGAAAGGGTGGAATAATAATTTCCCCTTTACTATTATGTACGCACACCTATGTCACCTAATTGAAATTCTCTCTCTTCCTCATGTCACTTTATTTCTACCTAAATTTACTTTCACTTATCCTCATGCTACTCTTCCCATACCTCCTCCTGTTATTCCTTTTCACTTCGCTCACTCCCTTATCCCTCCAAATCCCTTCTGCCTAGCCCTCAGTTTACTCCTACTTGTCCTCACATTAGTCATACTTGTCCAAATAATTTCTCTTCTGACACAGTGTTTCTTGATTTTACTCCCTCTCCACCTCATGTATCTTCCTCTTCTCCACCTGTCACTTCCTCTCCTTATGTCACTACCTCTCCACCTCATGTCTCTTTCTCTTCTCCTCCTGTCACTTCCTCTCCTTATGTCACTACCTCTCCCCCTCATGTCTCTTCCTGTTCTCCACCTGTCACTTCCTCTCCTTATGTCACTACCTCCCCCCCTCATGTCACTTCCTCTTCTTCCCCACCTGTCACTTCCTCTCCTTATGTCACTACCTCTCCCCCTCATGTCACTTCCTCTTCTTCTCCACCTGTATCTTCCTCTCCTTATGTCACTACCTCTCCCCCTCATGTCTCTTCTTCTTCCCCACCTGTCACTTCCTCTCCTTATGTCACTACCTCTCCCCTCATGTCACTTCCTCTTCTTCTCCACATGTATCTTCCGCTCCTTATGTCAATACCTCTCCCACTCATGTCACTTCCTCTTCTCCTCCTCTTGTCATGTCCTCTCCTTATGTCATTACCTTTCCCCCTCATGCCACTTCTTCTTCTCCCTCCTCCTGTCATTTCCTCTCCTTATGTCATTACCTCTCCCCCTCATGTCACTTCCTCTTCTCCTCCTCTTGTCACTTCCTCTCCTTATGTCATTACCTCTCCCTCTAATGCCACTTCCTCTGTCTGCATCATTTATTTTATTCATATCAGTTCCTGTCCTCATTTTGCATCCTTTTTTACCACTACTCATATATTTACTTATAGCAGTTTCTCTGTTCCTCACATGATGTCCACTCCTTACATGACATCCTTTCCTTCATACCACTTATTTTCCTACATTTGTCATTTCTCTTCCTCATCTCACTTTCTCATCTCTAAATATCACTTCCTCTTTTTCTCCCATACTTCATTTCTTCCTCAATTTATTTTGCCTCCTACATCGCTTTGTCTCTTCTTCCATTTTTTTCCACACACAACCTCCTCTCCTCCTCACATTGTCTCCTCTCCTCATTTCCTCTCTATCTCACATCTCTTCCTCTGTTCCTCACATAGCACATCTTATCTTCCTCTTTTTATTTTCCCTCTTCTTCATGTATCTTCCTAGCTTCAACTCTTCCTCCCATGACTTCCTCTCCTCTTCATTTCACTTCCTCACATTTTCCTCTGTTCTTCCCATCACTTAATTTCACTTCCTTTCCTCCTCACTTCACTTTTTCTCCTCCTCATGACTTCCTCTTTTCTTTGCATCATTTCCTCTTCTAAACACTTATTTTCCGCTCATCATCTCTTCCTCCCATCACTTCTTGTCTTCCTCAGTTTACTTAATCTGCTTCTCATATCTCTTCCTGAATTTATCTCTTCACTTCACATTTTTATCATCTTCACATCACTTCCTCTTCTGTTCATGTAAGTTCCCTTCCTTTGCGTGCCCCAACGGCACTGAAATGTTTAAAGTCTTAATGAGTGTGGAGTGTTTGCTCCATTATACAGTAAAAGGATCATACTGTCTAATGCATACCCCAAAAGTTAATGAACCCCTTGGATGTCAGAGACATCTTCACACCTTGCTACACAATCAGTTGCAGGTTTTTCTAATATCTAAAGAGTTATTGGTGATCCCTTTTATTGTGAACAGAGAAAATAAATGGAAGCTTCAGGCAACAATTTGCCTGAAGAAAAGACCTTTGTTACCTGCTATATCCTGTCTCAGACATTAAAGGTAAAAACCTTTAAATCACTTTTGTTATTTTTTATGACAAAAGTATTTTACTCTTTCAGTTAGTCTCTCGGAGAGGATAACAGATCATTAGTTCCAGAACGAAGCTAGGATTTATGTATTCTCTTAATATAAAACAATAGATTCTCACAATCTGTCACTTTTTGTTCCAAATGGAGAATGGGTCAAAGAAGTGTCACCCATCTCCAGGCCTGTATTTTTAATACCTTATTGTCCTATGCTCATTTTTATTAATGCTTATTTTTTATTTATAATTTGACAAGGAGGGCTGTCATAAACAATACATAAATATGGCTCCTGGGGTCATGCAATTTAAAGTCATAATGTTATGCTACAGTGATTTTCCCTGTTTTTTACTGCCTTGCTGAAAAGCTCATCTGGCAGTTATTTGATATGAAAGAGAATAAAATTGGGACAGATTCATATTGATAATTGCAATGATTCTCTGTATGCTAAGCAACAAATGGATTGCTTGTCTCATGCTGCTCTCCTGTATTCTATTCCTTAGTGGGCTATAAGCAAAGGCAGACACTTGAGTTTGGTAATAACACACTTTCCAAGTTCTATTCAGTAGTTGCAGGTAACTGAGAAATAGCAGTAGATAGCTTCAACCACAAAAGATATGACAATGGTTTATATCAGGGGCAGGCAATTAATTTGGCCTGAGGGCCACATCTCTGTTAAAAATGTATATGTATAAATGTATGTGTATATATACACACTAATAGAAATATCCTAGCATTGCCCAGGCTGTGAAGAACATGCACTATTGTGAACAGGAACCCACAGTGTTGGACAGGAATGATTTACATCCCAGGTGTCCTAAGCAAGGTAGCTACCCTTAGCTCAGACCATAACCACACCCCCATACCTCACATGACCCCAGCCCCCAGTCCCATCCACTGTTTACTAGCACAGAACATTATCTTGGCCTATAACAGGCAAGGACAAAAAAAAGTTATACCCTTGGTTACTAGATAGATCTCTGGAAATCTCTCTAGCATCCAAGGGGGTTAAATAATAACTTTTAAAGGGGTATAGAAATGGCGAAAGGACATTGCAATTGCTTCGGCAACAACCTCAGAGGTGAGGTGCCCCTCAAACTTGGAACTGTAAGCAGTTGCCTACTCTGTCTGTTGGGAAATCTGACTCTGCTCTCAGTCTCTCTGTCACCATCTCCCATTTTTTCTCATTACCTCTCACTGTTGCTTTGTCTCAGTCTCTGTAGATTTCTTTTTTCGGGCTCTATTATGCTCGCTCAGTGGCGTAACTATAGGGGTCTCAGGGGTGCTGCATTATGAGAGTGCTGGTCTGCCAGAGGGAGATCAATATTCCCTCCGGCAGACCGGCACTCTCGTAATGCAGAGCTCTGGGAGATGATGTCATCTCCCAGCGCTCTGCATTACTGAAGAGAACCACACGGGAGAAGAGGTATGTGCAGAAAGAGGCACAGACCTGTACTCTGCCACTGGACCACCAGGGAGGTAGGAGATTTAGGGGCAATGTGGAAGGGGCATTGTGGAGATGGGGGCATTGCGGAAGGGGCAATGTGAAAGGGGCAATGCGGAGATGGGGGCATTGTGGAAGGGGCAATGTGGAGATTGAGGGGCATTGTGGAAGGGGCAATGTGGAGACTGAGGGGCAATGTTGAGATGGGGGGCAATGTGGAGGTGGCCGCTGTGGTCGGGGGGCCCATGGCAATTCTTGCACCATGGCCCCTTGGCTTCCAGTTACACCTCTGTGTTTGCTTGATTTGCTCTCTTTTAAGTTGTTCTTTGTATTTTGTTCCCTCTCTCACCTGGGGAAGATGCACTAAGGAATGATAAAGAGGTGATAAACTGGAGATGACTTCCCCAGTGATAGCACTTCTCCAGTCCCTATGTTATTCTATGGAGCCAATGCACTAAGCTTTCTCAAACTTTGGAGATCTTAGTGCATAGGCTGTATACAGTAACATAGGAACTGGAGAAATTATCTCACTAGAGATGTCATCTCTGCTTTATCACCTCTTTATCACTTCTTAGTGCATAACCCCATGCTCTCTTTTACACTCTAGTACTGTAGGTTGTGATTTCTCACTCTCTAGCACTCTATCTCTCTGTGTTTGTGTCTCTGTGTGTCTGTATTTTGGTATTTCTATGTGTCAGTGAGGATCATGGTAGTTGAAGTCCAGCAACAGCTAGAGAGCAGCAACTTTTGAGCCCTGCTTTAGTCTATGATCATTATAGAAGCAGTTGTTACACTGTCATTCTCTGAAGTCTGCCAGATTGAATGTTTCTGATACATTTCAGATACATATATTGGAATTATATTTATGTTTTATTTCGTTATAGTTTTCTATGCCATGGAATAGAAAACTGGTTAGAAAGGCCAGAGAACATATTGCATCCAAAGATGCATTAATGCTATATATGAAGAGGGAGATATATGTGAGTTATGAGTGAAAATAACAGATATATCTAGCTGCAACTGATAGTTTCAGTGTTGCACAGAGACTGTATCAATTATGACCTCTCTTTAGAGGACTTGTATCAGTGTTATGCTTTGTGATACAATGTATCACTCTTAATTTTCATAGAAACCGAGAAGTAATGTTTTTCTGTTTAGTGGTACTGCTTTATGTGTACAGACAGACAGACTTGGGATCAGGGACAATTAATTCATGGGCTCGATATGGCCTGCTCTATATATTTTGCCACCCACTGGTTTATATTCTATACTTTGAAAATACATTTACCCACATTGTGACATTTTCAACATATATTTTACATAAACTATACTTCTTTTACAGTACTGAGATTACGTCAGAGAGACGATCGTAGACAGTTTAGGGGCAAAAAGGGGTTTTATAGGCAATTATTACATTTTACTACATTTGTTCCAGTCGTAGCAGAAACAAAACAGCTTTTATCAGCCCCTCATTGAGTCAGAAAACTGCCCCTGCCCCTCTAGGCTAGAACTTGACCCAGACGTCTGGCTCTTAGACACAAATTCATGGGTTGCTTGAGCATCTCCCATAGACCAGTTAGGTCTGCCTTTCAAGCCTGATGCAGCAGGTCTGTAGCGACCTACACTGCGCAGGAGAGTTTCCTGCATTGATGTACTAGTGAAGTATCAGTATGCAGAGCTCCATTGTGCTCCTCCCATTGACTTGTGGGACTCACAATGCAACCCTGACTTCTTCTCTTGCTCTTCTTCCTATTGGATGACAGTTGCCCTTAAAACAGTTGAAAATGTGACAAAATTCTTGCTTTAGTCATTCCAACAAATGTGTATGGTGACTTTGGCTCAAAGAAGGTATTTTAGGCACAAACACATTTATGCTTACCTACTGCTAATTTTTATTTGAAAATAGTGAGAGATATATGTTTGCTGCACCTTTACCCATCTCTCCCGCAGTCTTTCCTATGCATACCTGATTCTCAACGGACCACTTGTCTTCACTTACAAGATGGAGTTCAGCATGCCTCTCACTGTGGAGCTCTTTTGATAGTTCATATATTTTACTCATTATCGTTCAAATTATTTGAACTATAGGTTGTGTTATTATGCATTCAGAGTCTATATATGACCTCAGTTGTGCCTGCAGATACAGTTCCCCTTTAACCCTTAGAATGCCAGAGGGGTACGCAAGGCATTACTTTGCAATGCGTTACGTACCCCTCTGGCACTCAAAGGGTTAATCACTGCTAGCAATCCCATTTCCCATCAAACTCTTTCTCCATAATGTTTTATGCTCCATCTCATTCTTTCTTTTATCTCAGCCCATGTAAGCGTCACAGTTTCAAAGTGCCATAATTCGATGACATTTAAGCCATTTCTTCTCCCCAGCAACATTTTAATTTACAAATCTGTTGCTGATCTAACTGTCATGGCATAACGAGCCTATTCTGTCAAAAAAAAAAAAAAAAGACCTGACATCCATCAGAACTCACAGCAAAAGTCATTTTGATGAATCTGCCATGCTAATTCACAGCATGACTTTCAAGAACACATAGCCATGCACATATTTCTTTTAAAGGTCCGGGTCTTGCTACATGTGAAATCAGATGCGGCAGGTTCTGACATAAAGAATAAAGATCAAACAGTCTAGACTTCCTATGGTGATGACATTGATGCAGAAATCATTAACACTCTAAGCTTTTTACAGTTGTGATAAAATATTTAGGAACCATTCTGTTCTTGCCAACTGCACCACTCTTCACAGTGCACCATGCCTGCCTATTACCAACTTCAAATATTTAATGATGTTAGTAAGGGCATACACATTCACTGATGTGGGGTTGCTGTAAGAAGCAGCTGTGCCTTTAAGTGAATGGAATGCCAAGTGTGGTAATGCAGTGTATTAGAATTCTAGATTCCACAATAGATAAGACAGCTACATTTGAAGTATATTTATTTAGGGAGAAAATCATGAACACCTTGTTCATTTCTATTTGAAGGCCTATATTTATATGTCTGGGGCCCTAGGCTATGTCCTCCTCTCCTCTTGCCCCACTCCCGTGGTTCATATGACTCCGCCCCTGAATCATCCACCATGGCTTGACACAAAAAAATGTTCAAAAGAAACTGAAATATCAGCTGTACCATAGGGACATATTCCCAAGGTTCTCATTTATTTAACAGTTTGAATGCCAGAGAGTTATTCAGCACATTACAATGCAATGCATTGGATACCTCTTGGACACTGAAAGGGTTTTAAATTAGATTTTTCAGCAATTGAATGTCACAAATGGGTCAAGCAATATCGAAGCAATATCATGGAGACCTCTCAAACATTTAAGGGGTTAAAAGCCCAAACAGAATCGATCTGAATTTGTATTTGTGCCTTATGGTACAGTAAATCTGACCTAGAATTACTATTTTTTGGGGGGTTTTAAACATAGGACCCTTAATCTGTAAGAAATACACATAAAAAACTCTTAACCCCTTGGATGCCATGCATTGGATATCTCTCTAACATCCATGAGGCTAAGTAATGTCCAGTAAAAACATATATAAAACAGTAAATATACTGGCCAAGCTATATAGTATATAAATAGTTAAATAAACCAGCCACCATGGGCCCAAAACAAGTGTATGGTGCAGGGACATAAGCAACTTAGAATGAGGGAGGGGCCAGCACAACTGAGACCCCTCCCCCTCAAAATCTGACAGTCTAAGCATTTGTCTGTTTCGTGTAATGTGGAAGCTAGCCTTGCTTATTGGATCAGCCTTTGTCTGGGAAAAAGTCTGATGATGATGAGAGTAGTTGTACAACATCAGCTGGGGAGACACATATTGCCTACCACTGTTTTGGAGTCTGCACTGGTCTATACACTGCCCTTCATACGGGGTGGATCTAGGTACTGTCTGGAATGTTAAAGTCCCAGGTCACATTATTAAGGCCCTGGGTCTTGTTGCTGGATTGGGGCATCTATTAATGCTAATCTCCCTACCATTAACTGAGCACTTAAGCTGAATGATGTACTAATAATTCAGTAGATATTGTATGCACAAAGCAAAAGATAAACAATTCTAGAGCAAAACAACTGGACCATAGGGGTCAATTCCTAAAACATCCCATTGATTTAAATCAAGCATTTAACTCCTTGAATGCTAGAGATACTTCCAATACATTACTTCACAAGATGTTGAAAGTTATAAATAAATCAATGAGAATTTGTGTCCCCTAACCCTGTGGTGTAGTTGGTTTGTTCCAGAATTGCGCATGTCTTGCATTTTACATAAGGCCCTAGTACTCAAGCATCAGGTCATTTGAGAATCTTGCAACCAGCCTACCTGATATACTTTTGCTGCCAGGGCATCATGATACATAATGATCCATTGCTTCCCCTCCAGCAGTGAAAGAGTTCCTATAATCTGAGATGCGAGAGTGTACAAGATTGCTAAGCAGTTTCAGGCTAAAGTAGGCATTTTGAGTCTTACTACTACTGTGTTGTGGTATTGAAATGACCGTTGTATGTTGGGTATTTACTGTGACCCAGCTGTTCTCCATAAGACTTTTAGGTATTTAAGTGTTATCCATAGGAAATGTAATTTTCTGATGCCAAATCCTGGCATCCAACAAGGAGCACTTTAAAAATTCTCAAGGTTACGCAGGATGCTTGTACAGACCTATTGAACAGACAATAAATCTATCTAAACCCCACTTAAAATGTGCTTATCTCTTAGCTGATAGTAATTTCTGTATCAAGCAATGCTCTTCCTGAGAACGATTTAGTGCCTCACTAGTCCTGCATCAAACTCACCTGCTTCTCTCTTTAGCAGCAGACATTTAACCCTTTGAGTTCCAGAAGGGTGAGCAAGCCATTGCCTAGCAATGCATTGCACACCCCTCTGGCATGCAGATGGTTAACAAAGCAGTAGCGCATCTTAGTCTGTCACTGTAACATAGCAGGCAAGGGGTGGAAATATCACCTTGTAACGAATAGGTGATTTTGAAGCAGCTTTTAAATCAACTATATTTAAGTCCTTTTTAATTTCAGAAGACAGTTTTTGAAATATTTAGCTTTATTCATTTGTTAGTTGATGCACATTAGACAATACTAGCTGGCATCTCAGTCAGATACTAACATTCCACACTGCTGTCCCACCCATCTGCCACTCTTTGTTGGCAGGTAGGAGCCAATTTGCATACGCTGATAAATACAACCAAATATCTCATAATATCTTATATATGTAAAATAAAAATTGTGGATTTTAACCCTTTGAGTGCCAGAAAGGGATCTCAGGTAGGCAATGTTGGGACTATAAACTCTGACAGCGGAGGCATCTGTCGGAGTTTAGTGCATGTTGTGAACAGACTCATTAACATATATACACGCCCACACGGATATGACAGTGGCTCATTTTCTTGCATTTAAATACGAAAATGAGCTATAGTCGATGTGTTAAGTACAAAATCGTAAACCAGGCATGGTGGATTCATGGTGGTGAGTTCAGATTGGTGGCAGATTGACAGGGATATGATGGAGAAGACATGTTAGTGCATATTGGTGATGTGCCTTTGAGACAGATCCAACACAGCATTGCCATCTTGTGCCCTTATTGAACCTTAGTAGATCTCCCCCTGGTGTTCTGACAGTGATTCTGTTTCACTGTATGGGAAAGAGGAGTCACCCACTTTCATTTCCCAGAGAATGTGACTGTAACAGCTGGGACATTTTGAGCTGTTGTAACTTTTGTTGCAGCTACTAAAGCTTTACTACTCCTAATGTGGAACATACAACCTGCACCAAAGAGGACAAGTAAAAATTCTCAAAATGCCCTTTGATTTAAACGGGACATTTAACCGCTTGAATGCTAGAGATGTCTTCTACACATTGCAAAGCAATTTCTTGGAGACTTCTCTTGCATACAAGTGGTTTAAAGTCCCATTTAAAGGGCTAGTAATGTCTATCTATTTCATTGAGTCTTCTTTGTAGTAAAACTAAGAGATTGCACTATATTTAAGTGCTTACTTTTGCGTAGTTTAATTTATGTAAAATCACTGCTGAATCTGCAGTCTGGTCCGTACGGTTGCAGCGAGGGACAAACTTCAGCAAGCAAAGGGAAATCCTGCCCTCCTTCATCAAGGGGGCAGGATTTCCCTTATACTTACTGAAGTTTGTCCCTCGCTGCAGCCATTGCGTCGCACAACACAATTACAAATTCAGAGGGAGGAGGCTAGAAAGGGGCGGGCGGGGGATCGTTGCATAACTTTTAACTACACAAAAGTAAAGACTTAAATATAGTGCAATCTCTTCATTTTAATATAAATAAGACTCAACAAAATACTATTAAGTAGACATTGCTATCACTTTAAGTGGTTCAGATGGTTTGCACCACATTTGTCTTCATATAGCCTTGGACACTTTGTAAGCAATTTTGGATCTGTATCCAAGAAATCTGTCATTGATAAAGGCACCATCATTCCATACTGAGGTTCTTACATTTTATAAGCCTGAATCCAGTGTTACCTCTAGTGTTGAGCGAGCATGCTCGGCCGATGCTCGGATCGGCTCGAGCATCGCTCTGCTCGGCACATGGCGGTACTCGTACGAGTACCGCATGTGCTCGCCCGCCATGTTCGGGTCTCCTCCCCGCACGTTTTGCGGCTGCTGCGCAGCCAATAAACGTGCAGGGAGGCTCTGACATCGGTGTAATGCCAGCAGCCATGTTGGCTGCTGGCATTACACTGATTGGCTGGCCAGAACCCGTGGTCGGGTGCTGTATAGCACCTGACCATCGAGTTCGGCTCAGTCTGAGCCAGGGAGAGCTGAGGATAGGAAGGGAAAGGCAGTGTAGGGAGGAAAAAAAAAAATTGTGAAAAAAAAGAACCAAAAGTCCTTTTTAGGACTACTGTGTGTGGGGGCAGCAGGTTATTTTGTGTGGGGGGAAAAAAAAAAAAAAAAAAAAAAAAAAATATTCTGTTTAGTGTGAAAAGTTGCAGATTAGAGCACATTCTGTTTAGTGTGCACAGTTGCAGATTAGAGCACATTCTGTTTAGTGTGCAAAGTTGCAGATTAGAGCACATTCTGTTTAGTGTGCAAAGTTGCAGATTAGAGCACATTCTGTTTAGTGTGCAAAGTTGCAGATTAGAGCACATTCTGTTAAGTCTTCAAACTAAAATATCAAAGTCACATATTCCATTCAGTGTGCGTCGCCGCAGTTTAGCAGCACATTCTGTGTACTGTGCAGAGTTGCAGAATAGGAAGAAATACTGTTAAGTCTTCAAACTAAAATATCAAAGTCACATATTCCATTCAGTGTGCTTCGCCGCAGTTTAGCAGCCTATTCTGTGTACTGTGCAGAGTTGCAGAATAGGAAGAAATACTGTTAAGTTTTCAAACTCAAATATCAAAGTCACATATTCCATTCAGTGTGTTTCACCGCCGTTTAGCAGCCTATTCTGTGTACTGTGCAGAGTTGCAGAATAATAAGAAATACTGTTAAGTTTTCAAACTCAAATATTAAAGTCACATATTCCATTCAGTGTGTTTCACCGCCGTTTAGCAGCCTATTCTGTGTACTGTGCAGAGTTGCAGAATAATAAGAAATACTGTTAAGTTTTCAAACTCAAATATTAAAGTCACATATTCCATTCAGTGTGTTTCACCGCCGTTTAGCAGCCTATTCTGTGTACTGTGCAGAGTTGCAGAATAATAAGAAATACTGTTAAGTTTTCAAACTCAAATATTAAAGTCACATATTCCATTCAGTGTGTTTCACCGCCGTTTAGCAGCCTATTCTGTGTACTGTGCAGAGTTGCAGAATAATAAGAAATACTGTTAAGTTTTCAAACTCAAATATTAAAGTCACATATTCCATTCAGTGTGTTTCACCGCCGTTTAGCAGCCTATTCTGTGTACTGTGCAGAGTTGCAGAATAATAAGAAATACTGTTAAGTTTTCAAACTCAAATATTAAAGTCACATATTCCATTCAGTGTGTATCACCGCCGTTTAGCAGCCTATTCTGTGTACTCTGTACAGTTGCAGAATAATAAGAAATACTGTTAAGTTTTCAAACTCAAATATTAAAGTCACATATTCCATTCAGTGTGTTTCACCGCCGTTTAGCAGCCTATTCTGTGTACTCTGTACAGTTGCAGAATAATAAGAAATACTGTTAAGTTTTCAAACTCAAATATTAAAGTCACATATTCCATTCAGTGTGTTTCACCGCCGTTTAGCAGCCTATTCTGTGTACTCTGCAGAGTTGCAGAATAGGAAGAAATACTGTTAAGTTTTCAAACTCAAATATTAAAGTCACATATTCCATTCAGTGTGTATCACCGCCGTTTAGCAGCCTATTCTGTGTACTCTGTACAGTTGCAGAATAATAAGAAATACTGTTAAGTTTTCAAACTCAAATATTAAAGTCACATATTCCATTCAGTGTGTTTCACCGCCGTTTAGCAGCCTATTCTGTGTACTCTGCAGAGTTGCAGAATAGTAAGAAATAGTGTTAAGTTTTCAAACTCAAATATTAAAGTCACATATTCCATTCAGTGTGTATCACCGCAGTTTAGCAGCCTATTCTGTGTACTCTGCAGAGTTGCAGAATAGTAAGAAATACTGTTAAGTTTTCAAACTCAAATATTAAAGTCACATATTCCATTCAGTGTGTGTCACCGCAGTTTAGCAGCCTATTCTGTGTACTCTGCAGAGTTGCAGAATAGTAAGAAATACTGTTAAGTTTTCAAACTCAAATATTAAAGTCACATATTCCATTCAGTGTGTATCACCACCGTTTAGCAGCCTATTCTGTGTACTCTGCACAGTTGCAGAATAGTAAGAAATACTGTTAAGTTTTCAAACTCAAATATTAAAGTCACATATTCCATTCAGTGTGTTTCACCGCCGTTTAGCAGCCTATTCTGTGTACTCTGCAGAGTTGCAGAATAGTAAGAAATACTGTTAAGTTTTCAAACTCAAATATTAAAGTCACATATTCCATTCAGTGTGTGTCACCGCAGTTTAGCAGCCTATTCTGTGTACTCTGCAGAGTTGCAGAATAGTAAGAAATACTGTTAAGTTTTCAAACTCAAATATTAAAGTCACATATTCCATTCAGTGTGTATCACCGCCGTTTAGCAGCCTATTCTGTGTACTCTGCACAGTTGCAGAATAGTAAGAAATACTGTTAAGTTTTCAAACTCAAATATTAAAGTCACATATTCCATTCAGTGTGTTTCACCGCCGTTTAGCAGCCTATTCTGTGTACTCTGCAGAGTTGCAGAATAGTAAGAAATAGTGTTAAGTTTTCAAACTCAAATATTAAAGTCACATATTCCATTCAGTGTGTATCACCGCAGTTTAGCAGCCTATTCTGTGTACTCTGCACAGTTGCAGAATAGTAAGAAATACTGTTAAGTTTTCAAACTCAAATATTAAAGTCACATATTCCATTCAGTGTGTATCACCGCAGTTTAGCAGCCTATTCTGTGTACTCTGCAGAGTTGCAGAATAGTAAGAAATACTGTTAAGTTTTCAAACTCAAATATTAAAGTCACATATTCCATTCAGTGTGTATCACCGCCGTTTAGCAGCCTATTCTGTGTACTCTGCACAGTTGCAGAATAGGAAGAAATAGTGTTAAGTTTTCAAACTCAAATATTAAAGTCACATATTCCATTCAGTGTGTATCACCGCAGTTTAGCAGCCTATTCTGTGTACTCTGCAGAGTTGCAGAATAGTAAGAAATACTGTTAAGTTTTCAAACTCAAATATTAAAGTCACATATTCCATTCAGTGTGTATCACCGCCGTTTAGCAGCCTATTCTGTGTACTCTGCACAGTTGCAGAATAGTGAGAAATACTGTTAAGTTTTCAAACTCAAATATTAAAGTCACATATTCCATTCAGTGTGTATCACCGCAGTTTAGCAGCCTATTCTGTGTACTCTGCAGAGTTGCAGAATAGTAAGAAATACTGTTAAGTTTTCAAACTCAAATATTAAAGTCACATATTCCATTCAGTGTGTATCACCGCCGTTTAGCAGCCTATTCTGTGTACTCTGCACAGTTGCAGAATAGTAAGAAATACTGTTAAGTTTTCAAACTCAAATATTAAAGTCACATATTCCATTCAGTGTGTATCACCGCAGTTTAGCAGCCTATTCTGTGTACTCTGCAGAGTTGCAGAATAGTAAGAAATACTGTTAAGTTTTCAAACTCAAATATTAAAGTCACATATTCTGTGTAAGATGAAGAAGGCGGGTAAAAAGGGACGGGGAAGTGGACGTGATCCTGAAAGTTCAGGGCGCGGGTCAGGACGCGGAGAAACTGTGCCTGGTGCCAGAGCACAAGAAAGAAAGACATCCACCATACCTAGCTTCATGTGTAATTTTACAGGGCGTCGCAGGACATCACTCTCGAGGTCCGACCACTGCGAACAGGTGGTCGGTTGGATGACAGCTGATACTGCTTCCAGTCGGTTAAGCACCACCCTGTCTTCCACCAAGTCCACTCTCAGTAGCCAAGAGTCTGGTCAACATAATCCTCACTCTGATCATCCTTCCTCCCACCATACACGGTCTGGTCAAAGAAGTGATCCCACACTGGGATATAGTGAGGAGCTCGTCTCATCACCAATCCTTCATTTGACCCTCTCTCCAAGCACGCTTGCAGAGGAACATGACATCTTGTGCCCTGATTCACAACCTCTAGAGGCTACCCAATCACAAGAAGATGACAGATGTGAACGGCATTTAAGGTCAAAGGAAGTAGTGGATGATGATGATGATGATGAGACACAGTTGCCATTAAATCAACCACTATTTCCGTCTCAAGACCTTGTTGAGGAGAATGTTATACAGTTGTCAATGACTGAGTATGTGGTGGGATCAAGACTTGAGGAGGATGATCAGAGTGAGGAAGTGGAGGAGGACTTGGTGGACGATGAGGTGACTGACCCCACCTGGGAAGGTGTAGAGCCGAGCGATGACAGCAGTCCTGAGGGTGAGCCATCTGCAGCACCGCAACAGGCTGGAAGAGGCAGTGGTGTGGCTACAGAAAGAAGGCGGACCGCACCAAACCGGCCCGCAAATGTTCCACGGAGCACCCCCTTGCGTAAATCTACCTTGCCAAAGGGTAGGTGTTCCGCGGTATGGCGTTTTTTTAAGGAAAGTGCGGACGACAAAAGAATTGTAGTTTGCAACCTGTGCCACACCAGAATGAGCCGAGGCATGAACACTAGAAACCTCACCACCACCAGCATGATCCGACACATGGCATCCAAGCACCGTAGTAAGTGGGAGGAACGCCTGGATCGCCCATCTGTGTCTGCAGGCCACACCACTGCCTCCTCTTCCCCTGTTTTCAGTGCCGGCCAATCGCCTGTCGAAGGCGCAGGCCCGCATACCTCCCGCCCTGCACCTGTACCATCTGAAGCACCATCAGCGACCACATCCACTTCCCTGTCCCAGCACAGCGTCCAAATGTCGTTACCCCAGGCATTTGAGCGCAAGAGAAAGTACCCAGCCACCCACCCACAGGCCATAGCACTAACCTCACACCTTTCAAAATTACTGGCCATCCAAATGCTGCCATTTAGGCTTGTGGACACTGAGTCCTTCCGCAGCCTGATGGCAGCAGCTGTCCCTCGGTACGCGGTCCCCAGCCGCCACTACTTTTCCCGGTGTGCCATCCCCGCATTACACCACCATGTGTCCCGTAACATCACCCGTGCCCTGACCAACGCAGTTACTGGGAAGGTCCACTTAACGACTGACACATGGACAAGTGCTTGTGGCCAGGGACGCTACATTTCCCTGACGGCACACTGGGTGAATGTCGTGGAGGCTGGGAGCGACTCGGACCCTGGGATGGCACGGGTGCTACCCACGCCGAGGATTGCGGGCCCTACCTCCATCAGGGTTTCCGCCAGCACCTACGTTATTGGCTCCTCCTCCTCCGTTTCCACCTCCGAATTCTCTAAACGCAGCGCCACTCCCCCATCAGCCAGTAGCTGGAAGCAGTGTAGCACTGCAGTGGGGAAGCGTCAACAGGCCGTGCTGAAGCTGATCTGCCTTGGGGACAAACAGCACACGGCCTCAGAGCTGTTGCAGGGGATTAGTCACCAGACCGAGCAGTGGCTCTCGCCACTCAACCTGCAACCAGGCATGGTTGTGTGTGATAATGGGCGTAACTTGGTGGCGGCTTTGGAGCTCGGCAAGCTCACACACGTACCATGCCTAGCGCATGTATTTAATTTAGTGGTTCAGCGATTTCTAAAAACCTACCCCAATGTGCATGATCTCTTGACCAAGGTGCGCCGCGTGTGTGCACATTTCCGTAAGTCATCTACAGCTTCGACCGGCCTGTTGAAGCTGCAGCAGCGCTTACAATTGCCAGCTCACCGGCTGCTGTGTGACGTGAGCACGCGCTGGAACTCCACCTTCCACATGTTGGCCCGGCTTTGTGAGCAGCAGAGGGCAGTAGTGGAGTACCAGCTGTTACACGGTCGTCGCCTCTCCGTTCAACTTCCTGTAATCAGAAGTGAGGAGTGGGAATGGATGTCAGACCTCTGCGAGGTTTTACGCAATTTTGAGGAATCGACACAGATGGTGAGCGGCGATAACGCTATTATCAGTGTAACCATCCCACTTCTGTGTCTACTGAAACGCTCGCTGCTCACAATTAAAACCGACGCTTTGCATGTGGAAGAGGTGGAAATGGGGGAGGAAGAGCTTACACAAGGTGATAGCCAGAGCACCCTCACTTCGTCTTCTCAGCGACAATTGGAGGAGGCGGAGGAGGAGGAGGAGGAGGAGGAGGAGGAAGACACGGTTGCCTCCGCTACAGAGGGTAGCCATGGAACTTTAGTTCCATCTCTTCAGCGTGGGTGGGCAGAAGAGGAGGAAGAGGATGAGGATATTGAGAGTCATCCTCCTGGTGAGGACAGCGAAATCTTGACTGTTGGTACTCTGGCACACATGGCTGACTTTATGTTAGGCTGCCTTTCCCGTGACCCACGCGTTATACGCATTTTAAACAACACGGATTACTGGGTGTTCACCCTTCTGGACCCCCGCTACAAAGAGAATTTCTCATCTCTCATTCCTCCGGTGGAGAGGACAAGCAAAATGGTGCAATACCAGAAGGTTCTTGTTGAAAAATTGCTCCAAAATTTTCCATCTGACAACGCTGGCGGCAGAGTACGTGCTACCTTGGCCAACAGAGAAGGGGAGAAAAGGGGAGCACACAGCAGTTCCAAGAAAGGCAGGGCAACACTCTCCAAGGCGTGGGACACCTTCATGACACCCCGCCAGCACCCTCACCCTGATGCGCAGCCTAGTGTCACAAGGAGGGAAAAGTTTTGGAAGATGGTGAAGGAGTACGTAGCAGACCGTGTCAGCGTCCTCAATGATCCCTCTGTGCCTTACAACTACTGGGTGTCCAAGCTGGACACGTGGTATGAACTGGCACTCTACGCCTTGGAGGTGCTGGCCTGCCCTGCCGCCAGCGTTCTGTCTGAGCGGGTATTTAGTGCTGCTGGTGGCATCATAACAGATAAGCGTATCCGCCTTTCCACCGACAATGCTGATAGGTTGACACTTATAAAAATGAACAAGGCCTGGATTTCCCCTGACTTCTCCACTCCACTGGAGGAAAGCCCCGGGGGAACATAAACTCACTTTATATATGTTATTTACAATGATGGGAATACTCTGTATTCCCATTCACCCCTTCCACCCAAAAAACGGGTATATGGTTGACTCTTAATCTTCTCATCCTCCTCCTCCTCTTCCATATGCCCTGTGCTATAATTTTTATATAGGGCCAGCTCACCAGCGGGCCCTGTGATATAATTTTTATATAGGGCCAGCTCACCAGCGGGCCCTGTTTGCCAATTTTTATATAGGTCAGCTCACCAGCGGGCCTTCTCATATAATGTTTTATTGGGTCAGCTCTCTAGCGGGCCCTCTCATATAATGTTTTATAGCGTCAGCTCACTAGCGGGCCTTCGCATATAATGTTTAGGATGGTCAGCTCTGCAGCAGACCCTCACCCATAATGTTTTAGATGGTCAGCTCAGCGCACGTTTCCCTCTTAATCATGGCCTCAGTTCTGAAAATCAAGGAAATTTTTGGGAGAATTTGCCTCTGCGCACGTTTCCCTCTTAATCATGGCCTCAGTTCTGAAAATCAAGGAAATTTTTGGGAGAATTTGCCTCTGCGCACGTTTCCCTCTTAATCATGGCCTCAGTTCTGAAAATCAAGGAAATTTTTGGGATAATTTGCAGATGATATACAAGTAAATATACAGCAAATATTGTTTGGTAACAATTTTTCGCCTAAAGTCGTTTTTATTTTCCTTTTTGTGTGTTTTATGGTCAGTCTGTAAAAATGGCGTACTACGGGCGAAAGATCGTTCCCAGCAGCGATGTTGGAGTCCAAGGTGCATCCAGACATCCTCCCTATGCTGTCCCTGAACCATTTCTGTAGTGTTTCCATCTTTTTCTGCCCTTTTCCTATGGACCAGGCACCCTCCCCTCATCAGAGCAGGGGGTGCCTGGTGTAATGCTCGAGTCCTCCCATTGACTTCAATGGGGCTCGGGTGCTCGGCCGAGCACTCGAGCCTCAGGGGGTGCTCGGTCAGAGCACCCGAACACCCGAGCATTGGGGTGCTCGCTCTTCACTAGTTACCTCCTTTGCCTCTTATGTCAAAGTGACCGGCTAAGTGGCACTATTAAAGGTTTGCTGCTAATGTTAGCAGCAGGAGAGTTTGACACATAGCAGGAGGCACTAAATGGCTCTCATGAAAAGTGGTTCCAACCATCTCTTCAAGGGCACCTAATAGGCCATGTCTTTAAGACTGTACTGTTTGCGCACAGGTGAGATTATGAAAATGATCGAGCCTCTGCTTAACTGCTTGTGCACAGGCAGGGAATTCTTAACCCTTTGAATGCCAGAGGGGTGTGCAACGCATTGCAAAGCAATACGTTGCATACCCCTCTGGCTTTCAAAGGGTTAAAGACGTGGCCTGTTAGACGATACAGATGAGAGTGATGGGCGCTATTTGATTATATAGATACTAGTTGAAGAGCCCGTGTACATGGGCCATAGTGCCACCCAGCCATGGCCGCGGTGCAGTCATGCACAGTAGAGACTGCCCGCGCCACAGCTGATATGGAGCGGGGAGCTCCGTTATCAGCCATGGCGCGGGCAGTCTGTACTGCACATGACTGCAGCGCGCGCAGCGGACTGTACTGTGAATGACAGCTTATATAGGATAAGTTTTATATAGGTGTGACTATCAGCTTGGACATAAGGGTGAAGATGCACTAAGGGGTGATAAAGCAGTAATAAAGTGGAGAAAAATGTCTATAGTGATATCACTTCTCCAGTTCCTATGTTAGAGAGATCTTAGTACATAGGCTTCACAGAATAACATAGGAACTGGAGAAGTGATATCACTGGAGAAGTTATCTCTACTTTATCACCTCTTTATCACGCCTTAGTGCATCTCCCCCAAGAAAGCCTTGAGACATATACATAATGTTAAAATTGTATCAACTCTAGCCAAACCAGCCAATAGCAAACAATGATTCCCAATCTTCCCATTGATTTAACCATTTGAGCGCCAGGGGCACATATTAACATATTTGTACTACTTAATATCTCTATATGTCCATTCCCTATTTTTACATGTATTTTAGTAGGGTTTAATTGTTAGGGTTCCTCAGAGATTTCACGTGAAGTCAGAGCGTTCCAGCAACGCAAAAAAGTTTGAGAAACACTGCTTTAGACATTCTCCTGTTAACTTTAAATGGATAATATTTGCCGCTGGCAGCAAAGGGACTCAAAATCCTACAACCCTTTTTGTATAATTATGTGTCGTGCACCTACTAGGCATTATCTTCCCCTGATAAAGCAGGCGAGAAAAAGCACAGAGATTGTCGGTTTTGCTGGAAGCGCGGATAGCAGTCCAAATGTTTTGCCTAAAGCCCACAAGCAATTAGGAAACATCCTGACAACTAATCCAGACAGACTCATTACTCATGATTTACAAATACTTTCCTGAGGACTAAAAAACACGTTTCGGACGAGTGTTTGGGTGCCTGGAGGCATAGCAGGGGCATGCAACGTTTTACTAAATTAAATGGTAAGTGCTTGGTTTTAGAACACACAGAGATATGCAGCAAATTTAATAGACTTTACAGTGCTTACAAATTAGACACATTCGTGCATTTTTTTACCCACAGTCTCTATACGATAATGTTAATTATACTGAATTCTTATTCAGAGTTGAAATCTAAAGCTGTCAGTCAATTAAAGTCATGCTAATAACAGTGTCCAGAGCTCTCTCCTTGCATTGCCATCTCAATATTATTCATTCTTGATCGAGGTGCAATAAGATTTGGCTGTGCCATGGAAACCACTTATCGTGCCCCTTCTTTTCTATAAAGACTTTGATAAACATGTAAGTGTTTAGTTACGGATATTTTTTTGGCACAATTTGTTTTCTAATTATGAGATCTAAGAATAACTATATATTATTTATTTGTACCTTTCATAAAACCCTTGACAAATGATATATAACAAAAAATGTAGATTGCATGTTGGAATGCCTTTAACAAAAACATATTAATTATCACAGTTACAAAGCACAGTATGCCACAGTCATGTTTAGATGGCCTCTGAATTGTCTAATGGGCCCCGCTTGTATCTGATCCCTTTAGGATGTGAATATCTTGGCACGTTGGGACACATTCACAGAAACAAAAGTAGAGAAATTCTAAGGTAAATGAACAGCACCAAAGAGAAAAATTCCCTTTGATTTAAATGGGGCTTTTCACCCTTTGAGTGCCAGAAGGGTATGCAATGCATTGCAATGTGTTGCGTACCCCTTGGGCACTCAAAGGGTTAATCCATTCAATGCTAGATACGTCTCCAGCATTCAAGGGGTGAAACCCAATTTAAATCAATGAGAAACAACTGCATCATTGGCACAAATTCAAATTCCCATTGAAGTAGGGACTTAACCCCTTGAATGCTAAACAGGTCTCCAAAGCAATGCATTTGAGAGCTTTTTAGCAATCAAGAGGTTAAAACCTCCATTTAATCAATGGAAGCAAAATGCACCAAGGGGGACAAATACAAATGCCCATTGATTGAAATGGGGCTTTTAACCCTTGGAGTGCCAGAGGGGTACGCAATGAATTGTGAAGCAATGCATTGTGTTCCCCTCTGGCACTCCAAGGGTTAACCATTTGAACTCCAGAGAGGTTTACAGTACACTGCTTAGCAATGCATTGGACACTTCTATAGCATCCAAAGGGTTAAAGTCTATGGAAACTGAGTGCATCATAAAGGACAAATAAAAATGCCCATTCATTTAACGTTTTGAGTGCCAAAGAGGTATCCACCACATTTTGTTTCAGTTAATGGATACCTTTCTGATATTCAAAGGGTTAAGTGGGCTTTTTAACCTCTTGAATGCTGAGAGGTCTCCATTGCATTGAGAAGGAATTAAGCAGGTACAAACAGAACACAGGATTCTATTTTGGGGATGTATAAGCACATCTTATTTGTTTTATATAATATATACACTGTTTATAATATAGGATATATAGTCCCCTTAAGGCAACTGTAGGGTAAAATGTATTCTTTTTTTCTGAACACGGTTACTGGAAACCATTATAAAATCAATGTATAATAAATTAAGTTTTATGTAATGTTGCCCACAGCATAGAAAGCAGTGAAATTGTGTATACTGAAAAATATGCGGGTGTGGAACATTGCATCAGTGGTGCGTGACTGGTCTCTTTCATTTTAGATCTCACCACTGAAAAATATGTGGGTGTGGAACACTGCATCAGTGGTGCGTGATTGGTCTCTTTCATTTTAGATCTCACCACCAATAGGCAGCAATGAGTACCCCTACAATGTTATTATTGTTTGTCCTGTTTATCATCTACTGGCAATTCACAATAAAAGATGTTAAGAATATTGATTTATATATCTGACACTGCAAACTTTGAAGACAGGAGCAAAAGGAATAGTAATAAATATTTCTTTTGATGGTAGTGTACTTTTATATACAGTTTGCACAATCTGTGTAGTCATGAATGAATATTTATATTGTGCCACATGTGTAGAAAACACTTAATGCGTTTTAGGTTCTGACAGTAAAGGGTAACACAATCGCTTTACATAGTGACAGCATGCATGGGGGACCTCTGCTCTACAATCTAAACTGAATACATAAAAGATAATAACAAGATATAAAAGATAATAAAGAAAACATCCTGAGGCTGATATACTAAGGATAGATGGAGCTACTGTATGGCAAGTTACCTTCTCAGTAGGGGGTAAATAAAATTCCCCCTTGATTTAACCCTTTCAGTGACAATTTCATACAGAATAAGTCTGCAGAAAAGTGCCCCCCACTCCCTGATCATATTCCAAATGTACTTTGGAGGTGGTGGTGGGGTTGTTTACCCTTCCAGAATATTAAATAAAACCATCTCAAACCTCATTGGGTGGGGGCATCAAAACCCTATTCATTCCTCTCCACCCACACACACAAAAACACCTCCCGACTATTGAAGCCAGCCAATAGCAATGCGTGATCAATAACAGCCATCATGAAGGGGGATGGGATTCCTCTTTCCTCTGCGCTACCTGAACTACCATGTTATTAGCCTGGTGCCCCTCCAATAAATTGTGAATAAAAAATACAATGTCTGTGCTACAGAAATGTTAAAAAAGTATTATTCTGCAATGTATTGGACACACCACTGCCACTCATACATATACAGTCTTGTCTGACATCCTAGCCTTGCCCTACTGGTATCCACAGAATCAGAGATACACTGCCTGTCATCTCAGCCTTGTTCCATTACACTCTGGTAGTCACAGTGTTTCCTGACATCCTAGCCTTGCCCTAATGGTGGTAGGCACAGAACCAGAGATACACTGCCTGTCATCCCAGCCTTGTTCCATTACACTCTGGTAGTCACAGTGTTTCCTGACATACTAGCCTTGCCCTAATGGTGGTAGGCACAGAACCAGAGATACACTGCCTGTCATCCCAGCCTTGTTCCATTACACTCTGGTAGTCACAGTGTTTCCTGACATACTAGCCTTGCCCTAATGGTGGTAGGCACAGAACCAGAGATACACTGCCTGTCATCCCAGCCTTGTTCCATTACACTCTGGTAGTCACAGTGTTTCCTGACATACTAGCCTTGCCCTAATGGTGGTAGGCACAGAACCAGAGATACACTGCCTGTCATCCCAGCCTTGTTCCACTGTCCATTCATAATCACAGCCTTTTTTTTACATCCTAGCCTTTCCCTACTGGTAGCCACAGAATCAGAGGTATACTGCCTGTCATCCCAGCCTTGTTCCATTACCAACTGGTAGTCACAGTGTTTCCTGAAATCCTGGTGTTTCCCTACTGCTGGTAGCCACAGAACCAGAGATACACTGCCTGTCATCCCAACCTTGTTCCATTACACTCTGGTAGTCACAGCATTATCTGACATCTTAGCCTTTGCTTACTGGTAGCCACAGAACCAGAGATGCACTGCCTGTCATCCCAGCCTTGTTCCATTACCCACTGGTAGTCACAGTGTTTCCTGACATCCTGGCCCTTTCCTACTGGTGGTAGCCCCAGAATCAGAGATACACTGCCTGTCATCCCAGCCTTATTCCATTACAGACTAGTATCCATAGAACTGCAACTACATGGGAAATATATGCTTTTATGTAGTTATTGAGTTGTTTTAGGGTTTCCATGTAACCAGTGGAATTAGCATTTTAGTTTATAATGCTGGAAATATCCTTTTTGCACTCCTGGTAATTAGGGGTCTGTGAAGTCCATACGTGTACGTAAAACTACACATAGTATTTTTATACTCAGAGAATTCAGAGCTTTTAAAATAACTGGAATGTTCATAACCAACATAAGTGTTTTGATATAGTGATATTAATAAAATAAATAATTTTTTAAATTTTTTTTGTCATACATTGCAAGATTTACTTTATGTGACACCATGACAAAGCTGAATTTGCTCTGAAAGAAATAATATAGAGTTTTCCATATATAACTACAATGTTACCTACAGGAATCATTAATAAACAGATGGATAGCAGTAATTCTATATATGTGTCCAGCCTCCGCAGTATAAATCAGGGCTGTCCAAGTTCAGTCTTCAAGGGCAGCCAACAGTCCAGGATGTAAGGATTTCCCTGATTAACTACAGGTGAGTTAATCAAAATGGATGAGCCATTGGTTAACTCAACCTGTGTTTAATCAGGGAATCCTTACCTCATAGCCTGTTCGTGGCCCTTGAGGACTGGATTTGGACACCCCTGGTATAAAACAATTCCTAAAGCCCCTGACACTGAAAGGGTTAAATTTAACTAGTAACTTCTTGAATGCTAGACAGGTTGCAAAATAAGTGGGTTGGAGACCTCTGTAGCATTTAAGTTGAAATTCCCCTTTAAATAAATGTTGGTTTGTTCCCAAATTGCTCTAGGCTTTAGTGCAGTAGTGTTATTGGTGCAGATGTTCTAGGCTTTAGTGCAGCAGTGTTTTTGGTGCAGATGTTCTAGGCTTTAGTGCAGCAGTGTTATTGGTGCAGATGCTCTAGGCTTTAGTGCAGCAGTGTTATTGGTGCAGATGTTCTAGGCTTTAGTGCAGCAGTGTTATTGGTGCAGATGTTCTAAGAACTTTTATAATTGAGGAGCAAAACAAATATATAAAACATCTAAAACTTCCCACTGAAAGAAGAGGAGAATTTAATCCCTGGAATGCTATAGAAGTCTTTAGTGTTCTGAACAGAGCTACATCGCAGTGTGAGTCAAGCTGTCCATGTGACAAACTTAATTCTGTTAGTATCAAAGGGGTTTGCAAATCAAGCCAGTTAACTGCTGTAGTGATTTCATTTTCATCTCATTTTTTTATATTCCCCATCCCTCCCATTCTCCTAAATAAATATGTAAATATTTTATCTCACTTCACTGATATGAATAGAAGAACGCCTGGGTCTTCCTCTTAGGGATCTCTGACTGTGAGAGACAATGGGGTGCCATGGGGAAACCTCTGTAATTCTCTAACAACAATGGGTTGGTTATTTTATTATCATACTACATGTAGTTTTAATAGAATATATATATATATATATATATATATATATATATATATATATATAATGAGAGAGCAAGAAAGATTATTTTCCCCAGCATGGTTTCTTTTTAAAGGTTGATGGCTAATTGCAGAGAAATACAGATTCTTCCTGGACTTTCTGTTGGTTCTTTGCTCTTTTTCCCATGTTCCTAGTGCTGTGTGTCCCACTGTGTTGTTAAACAGCTGTTAACAGGTTGTGCTAGGCGAGAAGTCTGTAATATGATAGATCTGTCCAGCTGCGGTAAGTGCAGTCTGATAATTAGAGGAGAAGACAGGTACTTAGTGCACATTTCCTCCAAGTGTGTATTTCATCTTCTCCCTTTGTACAAATGTGGCCTTTAAATGTTCTTTAAGTCTAGATTATTTTCTCCTGATTGGACACAAGTTGTTCTTATTATCTACCTCCACATTCCACTCATCCATTTTTGTCATATCAAAATGCCTCTGCTTCTATAGGAATATAAACTTGTTATAAAGCAGGTTCTCAAGCAAAAACAACAATTCCGTTTATAGGCCTTGTTTAAAATGTGACTATACTGCCACTGTGCTGATATCACCCATATACTGTGCAAGCAGAACATGATTGGATGTGTGCCCTTTAAATCTGCCAGCTGGCCCCCTTAGGCCTCTGCACCATCTGATTGCTTGACACTTGAGCGGGCCTGTGACTGGATCATTGTGAGGAGAATCATAGTTCATCCACACTGTGTGAATCACCTGCATGGCAGCCCCATAAGCCACCATGCAGATCTTCACTGCTGCAAATTTCTAGCGTCCATCGCTAGATGCCAGGGAGTTACACCAAATTGTACTCCAATGTCTGTCACTTTTGGATAGACACTCTGATAACACCATGTGAAAAGTGCTATAGGGTGTAAAGAAATGTTGCCATAGCACAGTCACCTGTGTGAACAGATCTTTAAGGCGGGTGTAGTCAATTATTGGGCCTCCAGCTGTTGGGGACTATAGGGATGATGGAGTCATCCTCCTCAACAGCTGGAGATCCAACAATTGACTACCCCTGCCTTTGGGATTTCACAACCTAGCTCACCTGTGTTATTAGTAGATCTTCTATCTTTTTACTCAGTGGCGTAACTAGAAACCACCGGGCCCTGGTGCAGAAATTGCCGCCGGGCCCGCCCCCCCCCCCCAATCTTCACGTTGCCCCATTCACATCACTTACCTCCATCTCCCGTGCAGCTCTCAGTTATGCAGAGCGCTGGGAGATGATGTAATCTCCCAGCGCTCTGCATTACTAGAGCGCCGGGAGATTAGCTGAGCTGCTGCAGGCAGGGCTGTGGGCGAGTGGCGATGGGTTCGCAGGGGGCGGCCGGGCCCCTTGGAGTGACGGGCCCGGTCGCAGGTGCGACCCCTGCGACCCCTATTGTTACGCTACTGTTTTTACTTGTGTTCAGGAGGGGAGAACCTTAATCCATGCACTGTTAAGGCCTAAGTGAGGACCTATAGCCGAGAGACTGCATTCTAAAGCTTTGAGGCTTATGTTCAACTTAAAACTGGAGTAATTATGGAGGAAACCACTTGCTTGCACCATAGAGGACAAATAAAACATCCAGGTGAATTAAATGGATCTTTTAACTCCTTGAATGCTAGAGAGGCCTCAAACACATGGGGAAAGAGTGTTTGCATTGAATTTCATCTACTCTGGTGAAGTCACCAGATTAAGTCTCACCCAACTATCTCTGCTCATGCTGTTCCTTCAACTTTCCTTCACTGGGGTTGGTTAACCCTTTTAGGACTGGAGGGGTGTACAACACATTCCAAAGCAATGTGTTTGTACACCCCTCTGGTCCTAAAAGGGTTAAAGGGCGATTATCACATTTTGCTAAGTTTGGTCCTTTGGGAGTAAACTTAGTACAGTCCCTAAAGGGCTCCTGACAACCATTCAGGTGTCAAAAACCTGACCCTCTTGGCTGGAACACATCCCAGAAGTATGTAGCTCTCAACCACAAGCTGCAGGATTCCATTGGCTGTCTGCAGAACCAGCGTGTCAGGTTTTTGAGCCCAATACAGTGGGTCTATGGGGACCTGCACACTCAGAACAGGAAGCTGTACTGCACAATGCAGGGTAGATATACAGTGGGAGAATCAGGGATTTCCTTTCAGACCTCCATTCTGTTTTAGTTCATCAACGCTCACAATGCAGTCCCGATTTAATTGGCCGGTTGTGCTCTCAAGTTTACAGATCTGCTGATTGGTGAACTCTCTGTTAATACTTGCTCTTTAAAGAAAGAAAGAGGCAGAAGGAAGTTGAATGAGCAGCTGGTCTGAGTAGCCCCAGAGAAAATCAGATATTGGTGAAAGTATCAAAAACGACCTTACATTTTTAAAGCCAGTGAGGCTACTTACAAGTGACAAGATAGGCTCTCCCATAACCTGTAGCTCTCTAGCTGCTCCCATGATCCTCAATCAGCTAGAGCTAGCATTTCCGCACTCCTTGGCTAGGGCATTCAGCATTAATTATAGGTCATGTTGGGATTAAATAACAGGTCTGAGCTGAAATACTACAACAATTCTGTAAGATCAAATTCTTTCAGTTGAAGCAGCCATTCAGGGTCAAGTGAAATGTGAAGCCTCCACCTTTTCTGGAATTAAATGAAAAGGCAGCTTCAAATGGCCAATCACAACAGATGTTTTTGGCTCTGCAGTGTTAACCCTTTGAATGCTAGAGATATCTCTGTGTTGTGAATCTAGCAACTTTACTCAAGAAAATACATGTTTTTTAGCCATTTATGATATAAAGGAGAGTGCTTTTCTTCAGCAGCGCCTTAGATGTAATTCCAGCCCTGATAATATTAAACTTTAAATTAAACATACCCTTTAACCCTTTGAATGACAGAGAGGTACGCATCGCATTGCTCTGCAATGAATGTGTACCCTCTGGTTAACCATGACGTTCTTGGCACTTCATGGGTCGTTAACAGAAAACAACCCATGACGTGCCATGACCGTCAAGGGTCGTTAAGGGTTTAACCCTCTGAGTACCAGAGAGGTGTCCAACATATTTCTTGATGAAGAAGCAGACAAAACTGGTTCCTGTGCCTACTTTAGAGTAGAATGGCACCTGTATATCCCACTGAGCCAACTAGATGTGGAGTAACAGCCCTGTCAGGTCTCTCTGAGTCCCAGTACTGATATACAGTAAGCCTAACTCATTTCCAGCATCACCGCTCTCATAATTACAAGACAGACTCAGTTGTTGAAGACAATACTTCAAAATGCCAATTTTTATACGTGCAGAATCCTCTACATCATTTTGATTTGGGTCTTTGGAAGTTGACATTTTGCTTCACTCAGGCATTACAAGCATATCATAGTGTAGTGTGACTAAATGACTGTGATATATCTCTGCCTTGCACTTGACCAGTTGCTACTACAAGCTTCACTGAGCTTCAACATACATCCTAACCCTCTGAGTGCTGGGTGTGTCCAGCGCATTGCTTCGCAATATGTCTGACACCCTTATAACACTCAAAGGGTTAAAAGAAAAGAATCGTGTAATATGTGCTGAATGATTCATACATTCCTCCCCCCCTCCCCTTTTACTGCTCCTAAAAGTATGGTCTGTTCTTGATATTTTGGTTTAAACCTTTAGTATGTTTTTTTCCTCTGAGAAAAATGTACTAACACTGATGTGAGGTGCTTCATTCAGGAGTTATTCTACAGAAAAACTGTATTCTCTGTCACTGACATAATAATGTAATACATTTTGAAAATTACACTCCCCAACAGTCAGAGCACTCTACTTTTACATGGTGTGCATATAATATATACAAATAAATACATTTATAAATAAGTATATAAATAAATATATATATATATATATATATATATATATATATATATATATATATATACACACACATATTTATATATAGGTTTAATGTTGGCACTTGCATAATTACCATCATGTCAACTGTTTATGCCCTCCCTGGTGCTGTACCATAACATGAATAGAAAAAAGGACACACTCACGGGATGTATATCAAATACAATTATTAAAAGGCCATTCTAAGCAGCTGCTAACATTTTTATGATGTAGTTGAATTTTGGACTGTACACATTTCCTTAGAATGGCATTTTAAGAATTGTTTTTGATATACATCCCATGAGTGTGTCTTTTTTTTCTATTCATATATACATATTATATTTATATATACTAGTGTAAAAGCCCGTGTACACGGGCCAAGGTCCGGGTAATGTTAACCCTTTGAGTGCCAGAGGGGTACGAAATGCATTGTTTTGCAATGCATTGCCTACCCGTCTGGCACTCAAAGGGTTAAGAGGCCGGTCCTGCTTTGCGTCCTGCCGCGGATGCAGTCATGCATTGTAGAGACTGCCCGAAAGCACAGAATGCTCCCAGTGCAGAACTCTCAGCATTCCTACACCTCCCAGCACTCTGCATTCAGGCAGACTCTACTGCACACGACGGCATCTGACAAACATCCTAACTTGGCATGACGTTGCCTGTGAGTCAAACATATTTTTTGTTAAAGGCACCCCTAACATGTATTCTGGAAATTTTGGGGCACACCTAACATTTTATAGGTCATTTATCAAGAACGTAATGGAGAATACAAATGCATAAATATACAGTTCTTTTTATGCCTCACAATCTGAATAACAAAAACAAACATTTTGCATAAACATTTCCAGAAATATTCATTTTGAAATTCAGTGTTCACGTTTTGTAGAATTGATGGGGCACCCTAAGTGAACATCTGTGGTACACCAAAGTTCCATGGCACCCTGGTTAAGAATCACTGTACTAGTGTAAAAGCCTGTGTACACGGGCCAAGGTCCGGGTAATGTTAACGTTTTGAGTGCCAGAGGGGTACGCAACTTATTGCTTTGCAATGCGTTGCGTACCCCTCTGGCACTCACAGGGTTAAGAGGTCGCTACCTCACTGCTCCACGCGATGCAGTCTAGTGTCTCCTCATTCACGCGATGCAATCATGCACAGTAGAGACTTCCCGAACGAGGGCAGACTCTACTGCGCATGACTGCATCGTGACAAACATCCTAGCGAATTATTATGTAGTATAAATATATGGTGTGTGCGTGTGTTTAGTTGCACTCACTAAAGCGCCTTGTACTGGGTAGAACAGTAATCTGAACAGCAGTCACATGTTTTCATCTCTAGTTTTATTGTCTGCTGTTCTTTTACACTCTGTGATAATACTTTCCAATTTACTGGGACTCTGCTACATGATGGGAACTGTTAATATTGGCCCTACTTTTATTGAATATGTGTAGAAGAAACCAGGGATGTCATTTTTTTCTGTGAATGGGAAAATACTATTAATATTGAAATAGCATCTAGTGTCATAAAATAATAAATACATCCTTTCTTCTATTTCCAGAGAGATATATCTTGTTGTGAATGACAGGTCCATGTATTTTTTTATTTGTTTCATTGGGGTTTTTTATGTTTGTTTTTTTAGTCATGAGAATAGTGGAAAATATGCTTCGAGGGGAGGGTAGAATGACAGCTACAGTAAACTGTATTTAACGCTCTGGGGCTCATATGGTTAAGTGAATGGAAGGTTTATTAGATAAGGCTGTATGTGCACCAAATAATTGGGATTTTAGAACTGTATAAATTATCACCCTAATTAAGAACACTTCCTTCACTCCTTGAGGGGCTAAATAGAGGTGGTTATATGACTGGCGCTTAACCCCTTGAGTGCCTGAGGGGTACGCAATATATTGCCCAGTTAGAAATATTTGTGCAATTCTAGAGCAAAGCACTTGCACCACAGGCAGAAAAGTCACATAACTATTATTGATATTAAATGGGGATTTTAACCCCCATATCAATGCACTGGAGAGTTCTGAAGCAGATAAGGAAATAAAGTGGATATAATTTATCCAGTGATATCACTTCTCCAATTTCCTATGTTCTATGGAGCCAGTGCACTAAGATCTCTGATGCTGGAGCAATCGTAGTGCATTGGCTCCATAGTATGAAATAGGATTTGTGATCTCTGCTTTATCACATCTTTATCACACCTTTGTGCATTTCCCTAGTGCAGGAGGATTAAGCAAAGTTAATGTGCATAATTTTCATTTAATTCCTATGGTGCAGTTGGTTTGCTCTCATTACTAGATGAATAAGGCCCATATGGTGTACCATTGACTCAACTGTTCCTGGGATGTAAACATGGGAATCACGTGGGTAAACATACAGAGTTCCTAAGATTGGGTTTTTAACCCCTTGAATGCTAGAGAGGTCTCCATTGCATTAATATTCATTAGAATTGTTAAAAGCCCTGTTTAAATCAATGGAGTCTTTGGGAATTTTTGTTTATCCCCTATGATGCAGATGGTCTGAACCAGAATTGGCTCTATTTCTTATTACGTTAACTTCAATATGTTCTTAGCCAGGGGCAGGCAACCATGAACCCACCATCTGTTGTGGAGTACAGTTCCCATCATGCCTATTGACTGGCTGGGGTGGTTGGAGTTGTAGTCTGAGGCACCTGACATAGTCATACAATTATAGCCACTGTTGCTGTGGATTTATTGCAGTTATATCATGTTGGTGTAGAAGGAACATTGCATTTTTATAATGAAACAAAATACATCTTAGGACTTGTTCTGTTAGTTAAACATGGATACTCCCACTGCTGTGAGTTACTTCATTCCAAAATTATTATAACTCAAACTGTTGGTTTTGTAAACTAAAGTGTTAGTAATGGTTCCAGCTGGTGCTACTATTCTGCATAGAATGTGATAGTAGCAGCTCCACCATTTCATGACGTTTGAAATGTAGTAACTTTTAAATGTCATGAATAATTTTGTTTTACTCACCAGGAAATTTCCTACAACATATTTATTTTTGCTTTCTTTCATAATAAAACTTATGTGATCCTTTACACAACTGAGGTAACAAATAGAGATGACGGATTCTGAAAAGTACCCAAAACATCTGTGATTCGGGGAACCAGTTTGGGATCAGCCACCACTGCTGCTGCTGTATTGTACTGACTCATGTGTTAACTAAGGGAATCTGTTATTTCTATTTCATCTTCTGTATTAAATTCCAAATTCCTAATCCCATTTCCTGTGTCACTCTCCTCCTGTCCTAGGGATATGAATTTGCTTGAATACTGTCAAGTCCATGAAAAGTTAATCAGAGGCTCATTTGTTTTGATTGTCTCAGCTGCAGTTGAAAAGTATTTCTTCTTAGATGTCCAACATTGGTCAATCAATGTAGCTGTGACCTGTTTGACCTTGAGGGGTCTGTCTTTAGTAAAACCATGTGAGCTCCCAAGCAAGCAATTGTGAATCTATTACCAAGCAGAAACAATATATATCACAATATATATATATATATATATATATATATATATATATATATATATATATATATAAATGTAAATCACAATATTTATCCTGCTGAGAGATGTTTTATATAACAGCAGTGTAGCTCAAACTTTCATTTTTGGGTGCAGAATTTATATGGCTTAAAACTATATGATGGCTACAGCTCTGCATGGACAACTATTGTCAATGACACTAACACATTCTATAGGCCCCACTGTGAAATTTCAGGCAGTCGGTGTACTGCAGCAGTAAAATGCATGTTTCAGATAATAAAAAAAAAACTTTTTAATAAATCATCAGTGGGAGAACTCTGCTCACCTGGAAAACCCTAGGGGGGGAAAATATATAGATAGATAGTGTAGACAGGGGGAGGTGGTAGCACTCACTCTTAATCAACAATTGCTCAGGGACACATTCCCATAAGAAGATGTAAGAAGGAAGACAGCATCCGTGTGACTTATATAGAAGTAGTTTATTAGGCAAAATGGTCAAGAATAAATGGTTAACATTCTGTTTGCAATGCTTAACCGCTTGAGTGGCAGATGGATATACACACACATTACATACCCATCTGGCACTCAAAGTGTTAATGTGTGGCTCAGTGACACAGGAGTGTATGCACAATGGCAACATAGTGGTAGAGAAACATGTGGGATAGTTGGCAATGTTTTTTTGTCGTTGATAGGGAATAGTGAGGGGCATGTAAACTCCAGTCACAATCACACCCTCATGTATGCCCTGGTGTAGGCAGAATGCAGAAGATATTATCACCTCTTTGCTGCTGCCCCGGAATGTGTCAGACACAGCCGTAGAATTTTGGGTCGGGTGACCACATTCTGTTTTATTATACATATATATATATATATATATATATATATATAGAGAGAGAGAGAGAGAGAGAGTGAGAGTACATAGATAAACAGATATATATTGTTGTTTGCTTCTCTAAATATTGTTTAGGCATAGTCCCACTTCTATTGTCCAATAAAAAGATGCCATATTATCAGACCACAAAATGGCTGATTAACACCATACTGAGTTTTATAATCTGAAGAAACTGCACTAGTCTGTGGATATTGGTTATATAATGTTCTATAAGAAACAGAACATTTGCTAATGGCAAATATTACAGGGAAGAGGTTCCCTTAGGATTAAAGCTGTCCCATTATTTCTAAAAAAAAACCCACTATTATATCAAACATAAAAAAATATACAGTTTGATTGAATTTTAAAATAAATCAAGCATTCTTTGGTGAGGTCGACCTCAGGGATCTGAATATTGCGTAATTGTAGCCAATCTATTTTTAATACAGCTGCAAATGCAAAGTTGAAATAAACTTTGTATGCATCAAAGCAAGCCTTACTTTGTTTTGATAAGTAGACTCTTTAATCAAAGTGCTTCTGTAAAATCTGGATAGCATTCAAGACTGGCTTCTTTGGCTTCTTCATCTTAGATTACTTTTATGTGATGCTTGTTAACAATCACCATATGTGCAGACCCCATGCTTCAGAGACCAGTAGATGGAACCTCACCCATCCAATGGCAATTCACTGCCTGGGACATTGTTTTGGTCTGCATAAAAGTTTATCTATCTCTTTGCTTAATGCTAGAGTCGTCACTAACGCATTGCAAGACAAAGTGTTGGAAACGTCTTTAGAATCCAAGGGATTTCAGGACAGTAATTACTTATCATGAAACCTATATACTGTGCACACATTTGCATGTTTTAAGAGTATTTTTAACCCCTTAAAGACTGCCCAGTCTGGGGGTGAGTCACCGTTAAGAACCACAGCACTTTTTTATTTCGCAATGAATTCCATGATGGCAGCGTGGCGTGCAGGCATGCTGTCATTCTAGAATTCAGTGACTTGCCAGGACCGTCATTGGTCCTTAACGTCTGGAATGGAATGACGGTTCTGGCACTTCACATGACGCTCAGGTGTTAAGTTGTTTTGTGGATACTTTGTGCACTTCATGCTAATGATGAGCTTGGTTTCCAGGGCCAGATTTTCCAATAGACAGAGTAGCCAACTGCCTAGAGCTCTAAATTTTGAGGTGTGTCTGAGCTTAGCTGGCCACACCCACACTCTGAATTATAGGTGTGGCCAGAACAATCTCAATCTCCTGCACCAGTTGTATGCCCCTTTACAGGCTCCTCAATGCACTGAAAATATGTCCAGCATCCAAGAGTTTAAAGCATTTTTCATTCCTTCACGTTATAGGTCAAGGATATTTTCTGTTCCAGAAAACAGTGGGTGGAGCTGGGGGGAGGTCATGTGAGGAGCAGGGTGGAGCTAAGGGCACCTAGGGGGAGATTCACTAAGCAGTGATAAAGAGGTGATAAAGTGGAGATGACTTCTCCAATTCCTATGTAATTCTATAGAACCTATTCAATAAGATCTCAAAAGTTGAAGAAATCTTAGTGCATAGGCTCCATAGAATAACGTAAGAATTCGAGAAGTGATAAACTGGAGAAGTTATCCCCGCTTTATCACCTCTTTATCACTGCTTAGTGAATCTCCCCCTAGAGTGCGTTTGTCTAGTGGCACCTGGGATGTAAATCTAGCCCCGTTGGTTTCTCAGACTTATATGCTATCTATGCAGCACTAGTAATAATTCAATCTAACACATAGTGGTAAGTGATTTGTTTTCATATGAAAGGGCATATTGTAATATTTAAACGTATATAGGTCACAAAATCCGTAATTAAACCTTTTGAGTGCCAGAGAGGTATCCAATGCATTGCAACACAAGGGTTAAGTGTGTATTTTAATCTCAGATCACAGTGTAACACATTTTTTAAAAAATCAAGGAGGCCTATGTACTAAAAAGAACTGGGGCAATGCAATTAAAACATCCCATGGATATAAACGGAGACTTAAAACTCTTAACGGCAGAGAGAACTCCAAAGCATTGCAAAGCAATTCACTGGAGACCTCTACTATTAAAAGGCAACATTAATTTCACAAAAAAACTACATTAGCCCTGGGGTTTTTTTTACATTTTACCTACCTATTGTTTAAGCTACGGAGACCCAAAATGTGCAACTTCCGCTTTGTGCCACACACTATATGTGCGGCACAAGGAGCAGGACTTCCTACCTCCCTCCCAGCTGCCCCAGGGAGTGGGTTTACCCTGTAGTTGTATTTCTGTGGGCAATCGATACAACAAGCTCCGTTTACCATGCTACTGAGCTTGCAAGCCGATGGGTAAAACTTTTTCTGATGAATGTTCCCCTTTAAATTAAAAACCTCATTTAAATAAGTGAGGACTTGATGAATGTTTATTTCTTACCAATGCTGCAGCTGGTTTGCCCCAGAATTGATCCGTTTTTTTACTTTCTGTGTGTGACCCTATGAACGTTAGTAAATATATTTTATTGAATTGCACCTTTGTTACAAGTTCAATTGCAACTCCAATAAATGGTGTGCTTCAATTCAGTGGTATATTGCTGTAAACAATTCTCCTCTATTAAAATGCCTCCACCACTACACCAACCATAGTTTTTCAGCGGCGAGCGGCTTGACCTTCTAGTGTATAAAAATCTTCAAAGGGATAGTAATACTTAAAATGTAAAAAAAAATATGTATAGTAGTATTTATCCCCCGCAGTAAATCAAGGCTACTCACACTGCTGAAAGATGTTTTGTTCAAAAGTTATTTTAGCTCAAACTTGAATTTTCTTAGGTGCACTGAAATTGTACAGTGGTGCTGTTTCCACACCATCCTATGGACATAAACCTCCATAGGATGGTGTAGCTACAGTACCACTGTACAATTTAAGAAATAATCGCTAAATCTCCTGACCCTAACCTCCACATGTCCACTAATTCTATTCACATCATAAAGTGGGTGGAGCTTGACTCTGAGTGGGTAGGCATGTGAGAGGACTTTAAAATGGGAGTAGAGCATGAAGAACAGGGTGGGGAGTGATGAACTGGCTGTGAAGTGGGTGGAATTACAAGGGAACTTGCTGAGTCCTGAGAATCAACCTCTGTCCTGGAGATTCGGTAATTAAGGATAATTAAGGATAAAAACAGTAGTCTCCAGGTCTGATCCAGAGAGTTCCCAGGTATGTAGATTGTGGTCCTTGAGTCCTGCAACAAATAATAATGTCTGAATCTGAATATAATTTCCGGTTTGGGAAACCAATCCACACAGAATAAATTCATAGTGGTTAATGGCCATTATAATTTTCTATCCAGATTACTGGAGTTTGTTATTAAAAAGTGTTAGTTCTCCTTTAAGTCATCATCCAACCTTGCTGATTACAAGCACATTTCAACTGCTTGCTCTGAAGTAGCCTATCCTGTTCTCCAAATTCCATTACACAGTTGCACTGCCGGTGATCACATCCCTCAATGTCGCTACAATGTTCTGCCTGTGTTTTTCTCTGCTGTTGCTGAGAGAACTGACCTGTAAGTGTTGATTGAACCAGAAGGAATGGGACAACCTCTCAAGCTGATATGAAGAAAGATAGAAAGGAATGATTTTCATGGTACGGAGGCTGGAATTCATAAACAAAATTCCACTGATGTGATAATGGGTTTTATTAACCAAACGGTGACTATTTTAAAACACAGCTCAGAAATGTAACAGTTTGCAATTTAAAGGCATAGCATCACCTAATATGGAAGAAAATAAATATTGCAGAGCTTATCCTGCTGGGAGTAAAACAAGGGTGCGTCCATTACTGGAAGATGTTTAATTTAAAGGTTATTGCAATTCAGAATTGCATTTTTGGGCGCAATATTTCCCATAAGGTGACCACATGTCCCAAACTGCCCAGGACAGTTACTGATTTTAAATGTGTGTCCCATGTCCCGGGCAGCCCCCTTCTGGGACAATACAAAGTCCTGGAATGAAGGATGCAGAGCACAAAGGTCTAAAAAATTTGAAGGAGAACTGCCTTTTGCCTACTGTGACAGGATGTGATGCCTCTGCTGGGCTACAAGAAAATGGCTTCAAGACAGAGCTCTAACCATTAGAGACCATCCTAACTGATCCTGACCACAAACAGGAGCTGCTGCACAATTCTGGTATACTGTAATGCTAGTCTAAAGGCTTTGGGTGTGATGTATATTTTCTGGTAGCCCACAAAGCAGTGTTTAGAACTCTGTGGGGTGCCAGACAAAGAAGAGGTAGCACCTTGATGTCAAGTGATATATAGTGATCACTCCCGTATAGCTGCCTTAGAGCTGAGGACACATATTCCACTGCTTTCATCTCCACAGTGTACCTGAACAGCAGAATGGAAATGTGGTCATCCGAATTTCCCATGGCCTAACATGTTATGGTGGCAGTGTTGCTAGACCAGTTCCTGGACAGCTGTTGTCAGTGGGGCAGCACCACAGGGAACAAATTAACCCTTTGAGTGCCAGAGGGGTATGCAACGCAATTCGTTGCGTACCCCTCTGGCTCAAAAGGTTACATTTCTTTTACTTTAACTGAGGGGTTTAACTCCTTAAGTGATGCTTGACTTGCTTCGCAATGCATTGGCAACATTGCTAGCATTTGTGGGGATAAAACAATTAAATAAAAAACATTTAAATAAATGCCCTGTGGAGCAGTTGGTTTACACTAATATTGCACCACTAATCTCTAGTGCATCAGCCTCAGAGACCATAATCCTCTATAGGCTACTGTAACAGTTAAAAATTCATAAAAATAAGTGTTCCTTTGTATAGTATCCATACCTTTGGTATCTATACCTCTCTGGCACTCAAAAGGATTGAATGTTCTCCACTACAAACTTGAAAATCGGAGAAATCTCGAAGTAATCGTCTGGTAAAGCACTTTCTTAAAAAATAAATACATCTTTCAGCAGTGGGAGAACATTTCCTTAGTATTTAGTACTGTCCCTTTAAAATAAATAGAGTATGATGAGAGAAGAAGTCATTAGCTGTACAGCCGAACTACAGAATGACACCTTGGTAGATGTTCTGAATACAGCAGTCTAGTATGTCTATTTACAGAATTCTTGGATTCTATTTGTGGTCGAATGTACTTATAGATATCCATTTTAACCCCTTGAGCACCAGAGCGATGTGCAATGCATTTTTTTCACAAATTTATTGCTCCACCTCCTCCTCAAGTGTTTATTTTTTATTTTTTTAGTCCTACCACCTCATAATAGATTTTGAACGAGAAAGCCCATATAGAAAAACATTCACCTACTTTGTACAAAATTATGTATTTGTTGAGGACTACAACCCCCATCATCTTAAACTAGACATTGGCTGAAAGAGGATGATAGTAGTTGTAGTCTCCAACAGCTTAAGAGTATCCACTAGCTTACATAAGTCTGCAAAAAGTAGATGGAGTTTTTTTTCTCTATGGGGTTTCTCATGAAAAAACTGTATCAATATATTATGAGGAGGTGGGATTAATATGCATTTACTGTGTATATAGAGGACAGGCACTCATAGAGGAAAAGTACCTCTTTTATTTGCATATTTCAAAGAAGGTATAATGTTTCAGTCTCAAGAGACTTTCTGTAGGGACAACAATTAAATGTGAAGTCACTACAGGTTATATAACATTCTCATTCATACTTTCCGGTCTCTTCCTGGCAAACTGACCGATACTGTTCCCATACACATCTAATCCCCTTGGTAACAATGTTACATCCATCTTCAACGCAAACAGCATGTTACATTGTATTGTTCGTTTTACCCAATACAATATCGGCTTTTGCGAGTGGATATCCGATACATCTAAGGGGCTGCCAATCATTTATCAGGGTTTCCAACCCGTGGATTCTTAAACTTCTATAGGAAAAAACTTAAATCGCTCATTATGTCTGTTGATGACATTGAAATGCCTGGCTACTAATTATGTTTTGATCTCTTTCTCACTAAGTTTATTGCTGATTACCCTTATCAGATATAACGAGTACATCTTCATCTTGTCTGTAGAACTCCTGGTTTTCTCATGTAGTACTAATTTCACACACAAAATAATAAGTAAACCACATGTTTTGAATTACAGGACCGGTTACTTTTAATCCTAAAAGTCCCATTTTAATCAAAGGGAATTTTCATGCCCCCCCTTATGGTTGAGTTAGGTGTCCTCATGAATCACTCCTCTTTAGATTAATGAATAAAGCCTGTAACCTGTGCCCCATTTTTTTTTTGGGGGGGGGCCCTAGTAGCTTTTTGGAAATAAAACATTGTATACTGAATTTCAGCCACCGAAAAAAACTGCTCATAGCATTACAAAGTCCCCGTTCTCTTCTACAACATGAAATATACCTCAGGAAATACAACAATAATGTGTTATTTTGACTCATGTTTAGTTGATAATGAACACTGTATAAATTAGCGATTTAGCTGGGATACAAGGTTATTATCTATTTTAGGAACCTCTTGTTTCAACAATTATTTGGATAGAGCGCTTACAATTTGTTCTGTCTTTCCATCTCAGAATCACATAGACCAGGCAATCAGACCTGTTTGGAGCAATAAAACTTGTCTTGTCTATTGTCCAATTCATAAGGAGTTTTATAATAAAACTGTATCTGAGTAGTAAAGTTCTACATTTTTAATTTTATTTCATTTATTTTTGTAAGGGTGATTTTGTTTTTTAGTAATAAGTCAGTAAGTTAAAACTTCCTGGGGGAATTTCATTAGCCAGTACATCAAAATTGCTTAAATAATTTGTAAAACAAATTAATTGTTAATGAAAAGAATGTATTTAAATGGGAGAGTTTAAAGGTTGTTAGAGTTGAAGTCAATAAAGGAATAGTAATGTTTCATAATAAAAGCAGCTCTAATTAATCTTCATAGTATTTGGGCCGTGGAGAGTGTTATTTCAATTCTATAGTTCAAGAGTAATTGAATGATAAAATATCCCCCTCCCATCCCTTTTACTGATGTACGACTACTCAGCTTAGAGCAGCAAGGAGTGTCCAGGTAGATTGCAGAGAGGGACAATCTTCAACTAAGATAAGGGAAAAAGCTGAACAACCTGTCAAGGGGGGCAGGGCTTTCATTGTTCTCACAGTAGGAATTTTGACCCTTGATGTGAGCTGTCTGGTCTATGGACTGGATTCCACATCTGAGGAGTGAGGGCTTACACTAGGTAAAAGGGGAGGGAGGGGGAAACTATATAGTTCAATTACTCTTGAAGTACAATGCTCACAGTAATGAAATAACACTCTCTATGGCTCAAATACTATGAAGATTAATTGGGGCTGCTGTTTTTGTGAAACATTACTATCACTTTAAATGTTAAACTGGGTGAAAATGATCTTTGAGTGATAAACAGTAAAAACAATAGGCATATATTTAGTGTGAGAAATGACTTGTAATTAATGTATTTATCCTTTTGAATCAATGTGACTCCAACGTTCTGTCCTAAATCTCACAATCCTGTGTTCTTTACAAATATATCAGGTGGCTGAGTGTCCCTCTCCAGGAAAGGAGGGTGAAAAATTATATAATGTCCCTAAAAATCAGTATTAGTGTGTGTTTACCTGTACACAGTGCGATGGAGACCTCTATAGGATCCAAGAGTTTAATTCAACCTTTGACTGCCAGAGGGGTGCACAACACATTGTGGAGCAATACGTTGCGAGTCCCTCTGGCATTCTTATGGTTAATGTCTTAAACCCAGTGCCATAAATTAGATGCTACAAAATTGTGTTTGTTTACGTTTTGTGGCACGACCTAAAGAACTAAAGACACCTCATTAGTGGCTCCTGACGAGATCCCATGGCTCACTCACATGAACACATCCACATTTCTTATTTACTTTTCCAAATAGACTATACTAAAAGGCAAAATAAATTTTAAAAACATTGCAAATGTTTTTTGATAAATTCTCCTTCAGAACCCTTTTTATCAATGTCTATATTTGTTTGTATATTTATATATTTATTTTGAAGTACTGTTCTTTGATCAAACAAGGGCCTTATCTGAAAAGAAAATATAACATCGCCTAATAATAACTCTTACCTATGTCTAGAAAACCTAATAGCCCCTATGAATGTTGCAATTGCTCCTTGGTTCATTATATAACAATCTTCAATCAGTCCTGAATGTCATGTCCATGACGGCGGATATGACAGTTGCTTTCAGGAACACAGGACCTCACTGCACATGGTAATTTTGACCTTTGACCACAATCCTTTGTACAACTGCACGCTTTTCTGGTTCTTAAAGAATTAAGTGGCACTTTCCCTGCTTGAGTTAAAAAAAACTGCTCACAGCTGCCATGTCTCCCTTCATGTACATGAAATCCAGGACTGATTACAGCTGTTATCTCTTGAAATGTCATATTATCACATAGAACAATATATTTTGGGCCCTTTGGGTGCCAGGGGGCTGCATAGCTTATTGCAAGTGATGGGTTGTGCACCCCTCTGATGCATGGAGGGCTAACCCATACATTCTATAGACATAGCAATCTCTGGCTAAAAGCTAAAATTAACTGGAACATCAAGAAGGTAATAAATCTTGTCTGTAGTTTATTTGTCCACTACAAAGACTTTACCGCAGCCGAGGGAACAAAATTATAGACAATACTGATAAAAATATTCACTGCCAGTGGAATTTAAATGTTAAAATAATTTGCATGGCCTCTCATGTATTGTATTCAGCCTTCATTCTTTTTTATGCCTGAAGAAGAAACTTAATTCTTCTTGAAATATTGCACTCAGTTAATCAATAAAGGTATCATTCGTACTCTACTAGTCTCCTCTTAAAGGGATAGTAATACTTAAAATGTAAAAAAAAATATGTTGTAGGGTTTATCCCCCTGAGTAAAACAAGAGTACTCCCACTGCTGAAAGGTGTTTCATTCAAAAGTTATTAATTTTCAAAGTTGAATTTTTTAGGTGCAATATCACAGTGGCCTGAAATTGTACAGTGGCGCTGTTGCTACACGATCCTATGGACAGCTCTGGTCAGTTGACCATAAATCTCCATAGGATGGTGTAGCAACAGCGCCACTGTACAATTTCAGGCCACTGTGATATTGCACCTAAAAAATTCAACTTTGAAAATTAATAACTTTTGAATGAAACACCTTTCAGCAGTGGGAGTACTCTTGTTTTACTCAGGGGGATAAACCCTACAACATATTTTTTTTTACATTATAAGTATTACTATCCCTTTAAAGATACTCTCTTTTTAAGACTAGATCTTAAACCCTGGGTTAACCCTTTCTAGTCATTGTAGTCTTCTTTTCTCCAAAGTATTGGAAAAAGTTCAAACATTTAACAGCTTATACTTGTAGAATTTTCTGTTGTTTAGTTTATTTTGATCAGAATACCTTACGATGAATTACAATACAATAGATTAGTCGTCTTTCTAACACCCAATACATTTATTGACTACAATGAAGTAAGACAAGAGTATGGAAACATTCGGTTTAGCAGACTGATAGCAGCATTAAAAGTACAGTCACATTAACCTGCTGTCACTTGAACACTCCCTCCTATGTTGTTCCTTCTTACAAACTTCATAACTAAGTCCCTGCTGCCTTAGAAATTAATTATGGTTTGGATTTTCTTGTTCGGGCTGATCAAGATGCCTCACATGTGGTGCTGCAAATTATGAAGTGTAAATTAGGGCACTACTGTGTAGGAAAACAAGTCCCAGGGAACCAATTTAGGAAGCCCCCCTAGGATTTTGTGGGACCTCAAAACACTTGAATTGAAACCGTGTCAGAAGAGGGTAGTGCCAAACAGACTCATATTAAAATGGAAAATAAGTGAGGGGAAATTTGTACTGCAAAAACTGAAGAACAGATGATGAGATTTTTAATTAGCCTTGTTTTCTTCGTTATTTTTAGAAATTCAAGCTGAGTTAAGAGGGATATTGGAAAGAGGAATGCAGTGGGGGGTTTTCTCATTACTTAAATATTCTAATGCTGGTATGGACTATTTGCACACAAGGTCACGTAGAATTAATTAAAATTTTATGTAATCCATAGATTTCAATTTTATATATATTCCAATTTAATCATTAAAGCATATACTTTTAAAGTAAAAAAAGGTTAAAAGTGCATTACAGCCAATTAAGCTCTCCATTTTGTTTCAGAGTCTCTGTATAGTCTCTGCTGTATGTAGAGCTGAACATTATATACACAAATGGTTCATATTTTTGGTATTTGTTTTTTTTTTAACAAAATATATATCATATATCATGGGCAGCACAGTGGCTCAGTGGTTAGCACTGTTGCCTTGCAGCGCTGGGGTCCTGGGTTCAAATCCCACCAAGGACAACATCTGCAATGAGTTTGTATGTTCTCACTGTGTTTGCGTGGGTTTCCTCCGGGTACTCCGGTTTCCTCCCACACTCCAAAAAAAACATACTGGTAGGTGAATTTAGATTGTGAGCCCCAATGGGGACAGGAACCAATATGAGTGTAAAGTGCTGCGGAATCTGTGTGCGCTATATAAATAAAGGATTATTATTATTATTATATATATATATATACTATTTGAAGAGCCCACGTACACGCGTCACAGTGCCACCCCGCAACGGCCTCGGTGCATTCATGCACAGTAGAGACTGCCTGCTCCGCAACTGATACAAAGCGGTGAGCTCCGAATTCAGACCGTAGTCCTCTCTGCGTACCTTTGGTGCGCAGAGAGGACTACAGTCTAAATTCGGAGCCCCGATCCATTATCAGCCATGTTGCGGGCAGTCTGTAGTGTGCATAACTGCAGCGCACGCAGCCATCTCTACTGCGCATGATGACTTCTGACAAACGCACATTTATCAAATTATTATATAGGATATACACCCTAGTGATGCTGTGCAGCATTGTCCAAGGGATTCCCCATACCTCTGCAAGTCACTGGACTCCAGATTCCCTATACAGCATCACCTTAATGGCAGTGAATGTCACTGCAATGATTTTGTGAAGTTCCCCCCCCCGGTACATATACACACACGCACACACCTCATCCTGCACACTTTAATTTCCTTATATACAGATATGGATTATGGACAAGGAACCCTAGGAGCCCGCCTAGGGTCCGGTCAAGTTGGGGGGCCTGCAAAGTTGAACCAGCCCCGCAACAAAACAGCTTGGCTGCTGCAAAGATCAGACTGATCTCCCCACTGGCAACCCCTTGGATGCTGGGGATGTACTTAATGCAATGGATTGGTGACCTCTCTGCCATCAAAGGAGTTAAAACATTCATTTACTTTTATTAAGTTGGTACTAATACTTCTACCCACAAAAACAATGGGCAAATTGGGAAAGCATTGCAGCAAAAGTGGAGGGGGCGTAAGCTGGCAGGGGGGCTAATTTGGGATCCTACCTAGGGACCTATGGAGGCTTAATCTGACTCTGTTTATATAGCATCAATATTAATACAACACATAGATCAGCACTGAATCACACTCCCTGCTATCACAGTCCTGGACATAAATCTCTCTGGAAACAGAAGTTCAGTGATTTCCCTGTAAGGATGAAGTTGCACAGGTGAAGATTAAAAAATATCTGACTACATATTTGGCAAGTGCAAAATGTATAATGTCAAATGTCAAAAAAGAGTTTGATTTGTGCTTTAAAATGTATGAAAACTAACTCATTCAAAATATTGATATTTATTTTGAATTAAAAACCAAAGATTTGCTAATCTTTTTACTATTTACACCCCACACACTATGCATAATTTCATAATCAAATATATTGATATACATAAGATTTAATTCTGAGGTACTGTTTAAAAGAGGAGCCTCTATGACAGTTGTCTGTGAGAAAGACATTGCCATAGCTGGCAACTGTCCTGATTTAGGTGGACAATCCCAATCCTGCTGCCCCTCCGGATTAACTAAATGTCCTGCTTCCCAGGCTTCTGCCCTGCTTCCTAGAATTCTGCCCAGCCAGCTTCTTGTTCTCTCAGCCGCATTGCTCGAGCAGCGATGAGATGGTGAAAATTGATTGGACGTGCATTTGTGTAATGCAAGGCACACACAGCGTACGACATAATCCTTCCTTGCCCTCCTGAGTAGTCCTCTAGTAGCAGCAGTGAGAGGAAAAATGCTGGCAGCGCTGCAACTGAAATTACAGAGGGAACGAAAGTGGTAATGCCGACTGGCAGAATAATCCTAAATCGGTACTCATCATGATTTCATTTTAGTAAGGTGAAATGCCAGATAATCATGTCAACAGCACAGGAGGGGGTGGGGACACGTAATACCAACGTGGAGATAATTGCCTGCAGAGTCAGAAACTCCCTGGCAGTGGAACCAAATATCAGCTGTTCAGGAAAGGACTGATTTCACTAGTTAGGAGTACATCTGCACAGCCAGCAGTTCAATTGCCTTGCTACCTGGCTGGCCTACTGCACCAGTCATCTGCAGATTCTTAATTTTTTAACCAATTAGCCTGTGTAAATTAAATACCATTGTCTTGCGCTAGATCATTTATTGAGTTTCATATAGAGGTGTCAATAGAACATTAATTAACCTAACATTTCCTGATAATGTCTGCTCACAAACTATTACTGTTGTGTTTTATTGATAATCACATTATTACTTGTGCTTGTAAACCCCCTATATTTACTCTGTGCATGGGTTTAAATATAAAGAAGCAGGGAGACATTCTCCCTGTATCACCTAAACAAAAGACCAGGGGGAGATTTACTAAGCGGTGATAAAGAGGTGATAAAGTGGAGATAACGTCTCCAGTTTATCACTTTTCCAAATTCTATGTTATTCTATGGAGCCTATGCACTAAGATTTCTTCCGCTTTGGAGATCTTAGTGAATAGGCTCCACAGAATAACATAGGAATTGGAAAAGTGATAAAATGGATAAGTCATCTCCACTTTGTCACCTCTTTATCACTGTTTAGTGAATCTCCCCTTGAGAGTGGATGCTTTCTGCTCATTCAGTTAAACATCACATTGTTTCACTCAGGACTGGTGAACAACACAATGGGGAGATACATTAAGGGTTGATAAAGAGGTGATAAGGCGGAGATGGCTTCTCCAGTGATATCACTTCTCTGATACTCAAAGGATTAAATAGACGTGACAGTGGAACAATTCTGGGGAAAATCAACTGTGTCATAGTTGTCAAATAAAAATAGTCATTGATTTAAAGGGGACATTGTAACTCTTTGATGTGTGAGAGGTCTCCAAGGCATTGGAGACCTCTCTAACATTCAAGGAATTAAAAGCTTAATTTAAATCAATGGTAAAGTTATTTGTCTACCATGGTCCATTTGGTTTGCCCAAGAATTGTTCCACTATGCTTTTATGTGTACGGGTCGCCATGTGATGGTAAAACCGCCTAATGATCATTATTAAGGGACCTTTTGTCTTCTAGAGGTCTTCTGTATGGACATAGTGAAAAGATGGTACAGTGTTAACCTGTAGTGGAGATGGGAAACAAAGTACTTTTGTAATAAAGAACTCAGAAGAGAGATGTAAAGGTGAGGCCTTCTAATGGCTAACTGAGAGCCTATCAGGACCCTAAGGTCCCTTCTTCAGGCATTAGTTCAGAACATAGTGTCATAAAAGCTTACATATTTTAGTTTGTCCACTATTTAAGTGCCAGTAAAATTAGTTTTTGACTTTAGATTTTCTGCAGCTATTAAATATGTGAAGTCTACCTATACCTTTTTTATTATTTTTTTAATCTTGATCTGTGTTTACAGCTTTTCTATCCCTGACAATGAACTCCCTGTATCTCTTGTTTCCAGATAGCTCTCTATCAAGGAGAGTGAATGCAGCTATAGTGGCACAATTTAACACTATACCTTCAACAGAAAAGAGTGACGCTATGAAGGTATTACCACCTTTTATAAATGATACAGCATGCAGAGCACTGAGCTCAGCACTGAGTGCTCTGTATTTTGAAAATAATAGACTCGAGTGGAGGCAGAGAGCCACATAGCTTCCTCCATCAAGTCTTTTTAGCTGCAACTGTAACACTATCCTTGCTTTCACTGTCTCTGGAAACAAAAGATACAGGGAGTTCATTGTGGAGCATATAAAAGCTGTAAAAAATAGGTTAAGAAAAAAATAATAGTATAGGTGGAATGACTTTACATGTTAAGCAGCTGCAGAATATACAAAGTCATATCTAAGTTTACTTGCACTTTAACCAAATTGATTCTAAGCCTTCCCCCCAGTGCCAAGAAAATATTTATACTTTTGTTGAAATTTACAGTCAAATGAGAATTTTTGGTACTTTTCTATAAACAACCCGTACATTGTTTTGCTTTTTGTTTTGTTTTTTTCAGCAGACCCTGCACTTTTAATATATACAATTGTTTGTGGATATCCCATAACATAACCAAAAGATTTTACTCTGAATGGAAAAAAATATTGTGGCCTGGATTGTATGTTCCACTACAAATGCTTATGGCTCCACTTTTAGTATTAACTTGCCTTTCTAAAACATCAAAATTCTGTGTTTTTATCATAGGTATTCCTATACAAATAGCAACTGAAAAAGTGTAGAATTCATTTTGCAACATTCTGCATTTCAGGCACAAAATAATGATAAAAACCGTGAAACACTATTTATTTTTTAAAAGTACATACAATTCCCATTTCAGTGACTAGTTATTTGCGTTTCTACCACAAGGCAGGTATTCTATGAAATTGTTAACCCTTTGAGTGCCAGAGGGGTATGCAAGGCATTGCAATGCATTGCGTACCCCTCTGGCACTCAAAGGGTTAAAAGACGGCATATAGAGGAAAAGAAAAAGAAATTGGAGGGTTGTGCATTTTTTTCAAATAATCTGAAAAAAGTCACGGAATGCCATATTAGGAGTGAAATGTTACCCCATAGGTATGAGTTGACATACAGTAGGAGGATCCAGGATAGCAAAATTGGACAGACCGCAATCTCTCAATTTTCTTGATTTTTTTAATGTGACATACCTGTACATGAATCTTTTTTAAGAACTACATCCCAAAGAAAAAGGTAGACCAGGCATACTGTTCTGTAAAATAATACATCTGTCTGCATCAAATGAGGGTTATCTTGCCTTTCTAGCACTAGCCTGGTTTATACCAATGTTTGTAGAAGATTGTGCTAAAGAATAAAAATGCATTTTTTACAATTCTACCCCTTCTAAAACTGAGTGATATCCCAATATACTCACTAGCAGCTCATATGTTGAGAGAAATGACACCCCACTGGTAAGAGCTGACATAGTATAGTGACTGCCAGCAGCACAAAACTGTACCCCATAATCTGTTGTTTATCTTAATTTCTTGAAATATGACCTGTCTGTACTAAAATGACTGTAACAGGTATTAATAAATGTAGACAAGGCATATCATTTTGAAAATAAGGACCCACTGCATCAAATAAGAATCAACTGCCTTTCTGCACCTTGTATGCTATATGTTTCCAGAAGAAAAAAAATATGTTTTACATTTCATATCTACTAAGATATTAAAACAATATTGTATTTCCTAATATATGAAGCTCCTGTTATAAGCCTGATGAAAATTGTACCACACCAGTATAAGTTTGCCATACCACAGAGTTTGCTAGAAGCATGAGACCACGCTTATTATTTTTGTGTTGTTGTTGCCTACTTACATTAAAATGGTCATAACAATTAACAATATAAAGAAAAGGTAGAGATGGTATACAATTTTCAAAAGAAGGCAACCCACTTTATTAAATTATTAGTGGTCACTTGCCTATCTATCCCTGGACTGGTGTTCAAACATGTTTCCCAAAATAGCTCTAAAGGAAACATATACATTTCTTTTACATTTCTACCCCTTTAAAGCTACTGAACTGTCTCAAAACTATGGACTTTCTTATTGTATTCATTAGCAGCTCTTCTCCCATGGGAAATGACACCCTTTTGGTAAAAGCGGACACACCATAGGGGTGCCAGAATCATAGTTCTTAATGTACATTATATGCATAGGTTTATACCAGGTGATCACTTGGTACTCCCAGCATGATAGAAGTTAGGTGGCCTCTAAAATAAATCCCTCCAATTTATAATAACTTCCCCCCAATAAATGTATATATAATTAACTACACAGTATATATATTTATATATATATATATATATATATATATATATAGAGAGAGAGAGAGAGAGAGAGAGAGAGAATTATTATTCATGTGATCACCTGGTATTAACTCAATAAATTACATACCTTGTTGGAATGGGGAGACTCTTTCTTTCCCAGCAAGTGTACCTTTAATTTGAGAGGTGTTGGGGGCTAAGATTGCCTGAACCCCCCCTCCACCTCCTGTTTATACATACTTTTTTATATAATTCCAGGTGATTGCATTAACCACTTCATATGACCCTTGTTGTAAAGTGAAGAATCTCCCTTTTCCACAAGTCCCCACAAGTGTTTCTAGAAGGCAGGGGGACTGAAATGTGAGCTACAGGACATGCAGTGATGTTATTTCATGTATGTGCAATAACGTGATCAGTCCCTGTTAGATCCACTGATGAGGCTGAAGAAATCCCCCACCAGGAGGACCCAGTAAGGCTTAGAATATGCCCCACAGCACATAAGGTGCCTCTAACTACTGAAGATGTCATGAGCAAAGTCCTTATCAGTGTGGGTCTGTTAAAGACATTCCCCATATATTCCTTAGCAGCCAAACGGTTAAAAGATATCACCTTTACATCACTCTTGTGAGTTTTATTATTTAACCCATGAGGACCAGAGGAGTACGCAAAGCATAATCAGGAATGCATTGCACTCACCTTTGGTCTTCAAGGAGGTAACCCTTTGAGTGCCAGAGAGGTACACAACGCAGTGCTCTGCAAAGCGTTGAGTACCATTCTGGCACTCAAGGGGTTAATAAACCTGGAAAACATCAGTAATATTTTTCAGTCATGTGTATATATATATATATATATATATATATATATATATATATGTATGGAGATATATTCACATATATGTACACACAGCACTTCCACTTGTGTATGATAAGCAAAAAAAAATTGCCTGGACATGTAAAAATTTATACTGTATAATAAGTATATTTTATTTATATATAGCACCATTTAGTGTTCTCAGCTCTTCACAGGAGAATAGAACAATGTCAAATAAATGATATGGGATGTTCCATACGTGCCATATAGCTACTGTGAACCAGGGGTTGCAGCTGTCGCAGACTGCAACTCCCATTGTCCCTAATCTGCCAAGGGATGAAATGTTGGCTCTACTCTTCAGCTATTAACCCTTTTAGGTCCAAAGGGGTGTCCTGTGCAATGCATTGCATACATCTCTGATGTTCAGAGGGTTAAAGGGATAATAATACTTAAAATTTAAAAAAAATATATCTGTTGTAGGGTTTATCCCCCTGAGTAAAACAAGAGTACTCCCACTGCTGAAAGGTGTTTTATTCAAAAGTTATTACAGCTCAAAGTTGAAAATTTTACGTGCAATATCACAGTGGCCTGAAATTGTACAGTGCCGCTGTTGCTACACCATCCTATGGAGATTTGTGGTCAACTGACCAGAGCTGTCCATAGGATGATGTAGCAACAGCGCCACTGTACAATTTCAGGCCACTGTGATACTGCACCTAAAAATTTCAACTTTGTGCTGTAATACCTTTTGAATAAAACACCTTTCAGCAGTGAGAGTACCCTTTTTTTTACTCAGAGGGATAAAAACGATAATATATACTTTTTTACATATTAAGTATTACTATCCCTTTAAAGAAAGATACCAAAACAGACTTGTTACCTAGATTTCAATAAAATGTATACTTCATTCAACTGCTTTGATGGAACTTTGTACATCAGAGAGAGATGAGGCAGAACTTGTAAATTGTTTTTATGTGGTTCGAATACCAGCTCCAGTCAGTGCATTCAACTAGAAGTTAACAAACTGTTTCTGCAACTTTGGTTTTCATATGAATTCTCTTATTACTGATGTCATTGATTTGCAGCTAGCTCATAAGAGTTTAGAACTTCATTTCCCCCATGTTTTTCTCCACTACAACACTCATCACTCCCTTGAACTAATTTCAGGGGAGTTTTAAGAACCTTTGAGTCCCTTAGCAACATTGCAGATGAAGGACCATAAATAAATAAACCTTGCTACCCAGAACAGCCTCTCTCATGGACACTTGCCCAAGACAAACACAAAACTGCTGACATAGACTTTAGAACCTACCTTGATTATGGCTTTTGCTCCCTCTGTAAAAAATGTCTACTGGTTCCTTGTTAAGTACCTAGGACCAGAAGAAACTCAAGGTAAGGCCACCTGAAACTGGGATCCAACTATGAATGCATTAAAGGGCTAGTAATTTCAAAAAATACATGTCCATCCAAATGTTTGCTGTCATTTTCTACTGAATACTATGTTCAGAACATCCGTTACCTTTATATTTGGCTTGAGTGTCCAATTACAAGTTCCCTCTCCTTCTGCTTTTGTGCACGTCACACTGACTTCCCTCAAAGCAGAAAGCTGGTCTGGATAGATTGAATCGAGGGACAATATTGTGTCAGCATAAGGATAAACCTGCCCTCCTTCTTCAAGGGGGGCAGGGTTTTCTTTACACTGACAGACACAACATTGTCCCTCACTGTGATCCATCCAGTCAAGCAACCGGCTTTTGGATCTCAGAGAAGTCAGCATGATGTGCTCTAAAGGGGCAGGAGAGGAAACTTACAATTGGATTTTCAAGCCAAATATAAAGGCACTGACTGTTCTGAACATAGTATGCAGTATAGAAAATTATAGCAAACATTCTGATGGACATTTTTATGTGACTTTACTATCTCTTTAAAATGTCCCTGACTGGTTTGAATAACCTTGAACTTTACACCCACATCACTCCCTGAAAACAAATAGCCAAACCAGAATATTTAGGAGATTAATCAAACTGATTGTGAACCAACGATGGCAGACTTGCTCAGCTCTTCCTTCTACCAATATTATATATTGATTTTACATGGCCCAGTGTAACAGAGAAATGCTGGGGGACACAGAAAATAATTCTTCAGTTAGATGGCCAACAGATTCATAGAATTGTATATTTGTCTTTCTTCAATGAACCTATTTAATCTCACTTTACATTCTGTTACAGATTTCTAAGTCTGGATGTGAATTCCACAGTCTGATTAATCACTGACTCAAAAAACCATTTCTTATGATCAGCGGCCTCTGGAAATTTCCATTTGCTAGATTTTACTCTACCTCTTCTTGTTTGCGTGTTCCAGATGTATAACAACAGCCCTTCATTCAAATGTCTCATACACCCTAATTTATATATTTATATTTGTATGTGGAATGTAGTCATTTCCCCCATCTCACCATCCACTAATTCTTATTGTGAAAAGTTTCCATCCTGGCTCTATCAGATGCTCCACATTATGCTGAAATCAATTATATTTCTCATTACCATATTTATTCTGTATGTATTTATTCTAATAGTTTATCAATTATCCTTTAAGAAATTAATATTCGCTAAAGTAATATCACTCTGAACCATATCTGTGGTTCTTATTTAATCTTACTGGAGCAAGTAGATCATTACTCTTCAGATTATTAGTTTTACAGATAAGAAATATGGAGTCCAGACACATACAGTATGAAGGACAAGATCATGTGATGTCATTTTCGTAATCAGAGACTTAAAGGGGTAGTGAAGGTTTCTTTTTAAACGAAAAAAAAAATGTGCTCGTTCTGCTGAGTAAAACAGTGGTACTCTCTCCTGGGAGATTTTCCAAGGTCAAGATTTTCAGCTCTATTTTTCTATTAGCAGTAGAGCTAACTAAAGTTGTATTGCCGTTTATGGGAGAATTTGAGTCATAGACTATGCCTCTCTGTAGTAAGTAATTGGAACAGAACAATCTGTAGTCTAGAACAGGAAATGTAAGTTAATTTAAACACTGGAGTGCCAGAAAGGTATCAAATGGATTACTTTGCAATGTATTGAATGCCCATCTGGCCTTCAAAGGGTTTTAAAAAACTTTTAAAAAACTACTACTAATAATAATAAAATGTAAATAATAACTTTTGAACTAAATGTTTTCCAGCAGTAGGATTACCCATGTTTCACTCAGCAGAGAGAGTCCTATCACATTTACTTAAAGGGGAACATTCACCCCCCATTCCACTCTATCTTATTTTATTATTGTACCTCTATGGTGTATGGATTGGCTTTTTTTGTAAAAAACAAAAAAATACAATAAGATATTACATGTTGAAGTTTTAGTTGTTGCAAGCACTTCTGCATCGTGCGGCACAATGCAGCTTCAGCACAGCTCTGCTGGACGTCCCCACGTCCCAAATTCTCCTCCCACCTCCCTCCCGGCTCTCCCTGTGAGCGTGTTAACGCTCCTCTTCGTAGCATACTGGAACCAGCAAGCTCCGGTCAGCGTACTGAATAAGTAGTACTGATCTTTTAAAACTTTAAGGAACAGAGGTATTCAGTACATTGCGAAGGGTTAACAGTATTTGGATGTCCATAGCTATTGTTAACCCTTTGAGTGCCAGAGGGGTACACAACACATTGCAAAGCAATGCTTTGTGTACCCCTCTGGCACTCAAAGGGTTAATGTTTTCATTCTCTAGAAAGCAAATGTTTATTTAAAAAAATGCCACATATCCAGCTCTACATTTAAACCTTAGACGTGAAAAAGGCCTACAATTTAAATGTTTTGGAGATCTCTCTAGCTTCCAAGGGGTTAATTGTTATTTAACCCAGTTGTTAGGTCAGCTTTATAGAATTGCTTTTTCTTCTAAAGACTCTCTCTGAAACCTCTACCATACATGTGCACCTCAGACAGAGAGATGGCTTCACGTACATGATTGTCAGTTAAGTTTAATCCTGATAATGACCTGTTTTCCTTGGTGTTGTCAGGTCAGCAATTGACATTGGCTCAGGGAAGACAAGTAAACCAAGCTGCTATCCCATGGAATGGAGAATCTATTGTTCACAATCATTCAGAGCCCATAATGTATCTTAGACAGTTTTCTTACTTGATATACCAGTCACACTGTTTCCCAACATCCGATCAAGTCATAGAAACTTAGGACTGTCTACACAGAGGTAAAGAGGAAAAATTCTGGAGCAAACTAATTGCACCATAGGGGCGAAATAACCTATCCCCTAATTAACATTGATTTAAATTGTCTTTTAACCTTTTGAATGCCAGATCTGCCCCTGAGACTCTGGTTTTTGCAGTTAATTACCTGGTCTCCGGGGACAGAGGCTCAGTCTCTGTTGGTGGCGAGTTTCTTATGAAACGAGACCACTTCATCTCCTTGCCACCTGTTGCTCCCACTTCCTGCCAAAATTGCCTCCTTCCCACCCACTACTCCTCCTTCGCACACTGTTTCCCCACTTCCCGCCCACTTTGTGAAGGCTTTTAACCCCCACCCACCTTGTGACACGAATCTCATTGTTTATATCTCCCATTTGCACTACATGAGCCCTTTCCAGGGTCTCAAGACAGAGATCACAGGTATGTTCCTCGTGCCAAAGGGAGCTGCAGAGACATGTTCTTGTAAAGACTACACTATTGCACTTGTAGTCCAACTCTAGCATCCCTTTCTGGCACAGCGGGACTATTTGTTGTCCTAGAAGGTGACTGACTTTGATCTTGGGCAAACATTTAAAATACAGGTCTGCTTTGGTCAATCAGGTTTATTTTGTTACTCTAGATCTAGCATTTAAAGGCACACAAACTATTATACATTCTTACTTATGCAATTACCAGCTCCCTAACACTATCCCTAATTAAACACTTGTGGACCGGATTAGCGAGCATCTCATTGCTTTACACACCCCTCAATCACAATGACTGAGCCACTGACCTCCCACCTACGATAAGTAATGATATCCTGAAAATCTGACCTTTTGGTGTATCCATTTGTTACAGTCACTCACCTCAGATACATGTGCTGTTTTTTTTCTAGTTTTGTGTTTTTGTGTGTGCTGTGGGAAGCAATTTTTCTTGGCACTTCTCTTTATCTGATGTATACATGGTACAGTACGGCCTCCTGACTTTGAAGTGACACACAAAAAATGATGAGCAAACTAATGGGACAAATATAAGCACCATATGGGACAAATAAGAATTCAAAATTCACATTGATTTCAATTGTTCTTTGCCCCCATGCCCACTCCTGTCAAAATCACCAATCACCACCCCTGGCAACTCTGTGCATGAATCTCTTGGTGTTCATTTTCATGCCTCCTCACACACAAACACACACTCCTGTTAACCCCCACCCCCATGAAACTCAATCTAGTGATTTTGGCAGGAGTTGGCAGGGGGGTCAACGTCACCTCCCATTACTCTTCCCTCCTACTATATATATAATGTAGCTAGCTAGCTAGATTGATAGATTGATTGTATTGTATATTTTTATTTCTATAGAGCCAACCAGAGTACTTGGCACTTTACAGTTTACATTTGATATAGAAGGGAATACAATAAGTGTGGTGATTAAGTGCTTATAAAGACAATCATAAGGGGAACATCAGGTGAGTATACATTAGTATAAAGGGTCCCTGCACCGTAGAGCTTACAATCTAAATAGATAGATAGATAGATAGATAGATAGATAGATAGATAGATATGCATGCACATCTACGTTCGCACTAATGTTTCATGAAAACCCCAAGGAGCATGGCACACAATATACATTTTTCTGAGACACCCCTCAAGTGGAAGACAGAGAAATGTGCTTACATTGCACACTGACTTTCCATCCCTTGAAGTGCAATAAATTAAACATGAATCCCATGCTTCTATCCTTTGTATTAGCTTGATAAGTTCTGTTACTCAAAAAGAGAAAAAACTGCAGGAGATATCAATGACCCAGAACAATGTACTTCTTTTTTCCCTTAGTTTCCATTTCTGAAAAGCACTCATGTGCTAAAACAAAAACATATGGAAATAGGAGAGAAATCCTAAATAAAGCTTTCAATATTTATTCCACATTGCTTTACATGCCTGGCTGCATCAGATCGTCATGGGTTTCATTTTTGTTTGCAGACAGCTTTATTTAACCCCTTAAGGACCCATGACGGTCCTGGACTGTCATGGAATTCTGGGCTCCCCATGCGGCTGCACGCCGTTCAGGGAGTCTGGAATCAGATTCCTAACAAAAAAAAAAATGTTCCGTGGTCCTTAAGTGACCACCACGTGCGTGCACGGCCGGTCCTTAAGGGGTTAAAATCAAATTTAAAAAAATTAGACCCTTGGATGTTAAAGAGATTTCAAACACATTGGGAATCAACTCTTCAGCACCGAATGGAATTAAAATAAAAATAATTAATAGGAAATAAGCATATCTGGTTACCTTCAAGCCAAGGTCCCCTGGATTATCAAGGAGGGATAGGGGAATTCATGTGATATGACTTATGCTATAATGTGGGTGGGACTAACCAGGGGAGGTGGTATTGGGAGACAGAGAGTCAGAGTTTGCCCTAAAATGGACATGGAAGTAGGCGGAACGGGCATGGGAGTGGGAAGGTTACCAGGGAACTTATTAAGACAGAGAATCAGACTTTGCCCCGGAGACTCAGTAATTAAATCTGAACATTGGAGTCTCTGGGGAGAGAGAGTTCCCAGGTATGGGAATAAGGTTGCAAATTATTTTTCATCTGACATTTATTTCTTAGTCTCGAAGAAACAAAAGATATTCAACTTCTTTCCTTCCTCTGATGTGTTTTCTTCATTTTATCTAAACAATCATTTATTTATTTATTTTATTTATTTAGAAAATGTTTTACCGGGAAGAATACATTGAGGTTTCTCTCGGTTTCAAGTATGTCCTGGAGAGCTTTTACAGTAAAAAGTTACATATTTCCACAAAATAGAGAAACGATAATATAAACACACATACATAATTATATATAGTTACATATTGTTTTTAGATACAAAGAAGCAGTTGGATGTTGGATAAGCTTGGATATTGGAGCTAAAAGAACACTTACACTGTGGGATGGACTTCATGTCTCATTATAATAGATAGAACATCTTGGTATAGAGATAGATCTTTTCAACTCATAGGCTAACAGGGAAATGTTCATTAAAGGGTTAGTAATGTCTGATTTTAATCAAATGTAATATTGTAGATAGTAGAAAAAAATTAACTGTTACAAGTCCAGTCTCTCAAACACGTATAGTTTGAGAGATATACGCTGATAAAGTTCCCCCTCCCTCCCCCTTCACAGACGTCAGCTGTCTAGCTGACAGAAGGAGATTCGGGTAATGCAACCCGGCGGCGGCTCTTCAGCAGAGCCGAAATAGTGCTCTCTAAAAATTAAATACTTAATTGGAACGGTCTACGAAGTGTGCCTGGTTTGCAAGCACACTTTGTAGACCGTTCCACTGAAGTGTTTCTTTTAGATATCACTATTTCGGCTCTGCTGAAGAGTCGTGGTTGGGTCGCATGACCCGAATCTCCTTCTGTCAGCTAGGCAGCTGACATCTGTGAAAGGGAAGGGAGGGGGGACTTTATCAGAGTATATCTCTCAAACTATACGTGTTTGAGAGCCGGGACTTGCATCAGTTAATTTATTTTTTTAATATCTACAATATTACATTTTATTAAAATCAGACATTACTAACCCTTTAATGCACAATTCCTTGTTCCCAGGACTTTCATCTAACCCAATGCATATCATTTCATATCTATGCAGACTGTATGTTTACTAATTTAATTGACCCCCCCACACTTCATACTCAAATAATTTGTTTACAATGTATGTCATACTCTGTAAATATAAATGCAGTGTTATTCTAGTTTTATTTGTTAACCCATTCCTGAAGAAGGGGACTTCGTGTCATGAAAGCTTGCACTTTCTATGTCCTTATTTAGCCATAAAAAAGGTATCACTTTTATACCACTCTTGTGAGTTTTTTGCTACACTGAATCCCAACTGCCTAATAATAATCCCCCAACTTACCTTAAATCTAATGACAACTATGAATCAATTCGGCATGTATTTGTTCTATTAATCTTTCATTAATACTGGAGCTCATGTATATGGAGACAGACATGATTCTTTTTGCAGGACTACAGTGACTCTTCCAACTGAAAGGGATAGTAACACTTCGTTTTATCTTTATTTTATTTTGTAGGCATTAAAAAAACACGAAGAATGATATAAGTCTTATCTCTCAAACCTTTATGGTTTGAGAGATATTCACAAGCAATGTTTCCCCCTCCCACCCCTTGTACCTAGTGTAAGCCATCTCTTCTCAGATGTGGAATATGGTTGTAAGACCAGACAGATAACAGTAGGGGACAATCTTCTTCCTATGAAAACAATGAAAACCCTGACCCCCTTGACAAGTTTTTCAGGTTTTTCCCTTATCTTAATTGAAGATCCTCCCTCTCTGCAGTCTACCTGGGCACCTCCCTTCTGCTCTGGCTGAACAGTGTTACATCAGTAAAAGGGGCGGGAAGGGGATACTTTGTCATTGAATTACTCTTGTACTACAAGTCTGACAGAATTGAAATAACACTCTCCAAGGTTCAAATACTATGATGATTAATTAGAGCTGTTTTTATTATGAAACATTACTATCCCTTGAAGTAGGAAGAGTTTGGGTTCCTGGGGTTATGCACTAAGGTCTTATAAAGTCTAGAATAGCTATAATCCCTATTGTATTTTGTGGCACATATACCTGATCTTGGAATATCTTCATGCACAGGCTCCATAGAATAACATAGGAATTGGAGACTTTATCTCATTTGTGAGGTTTTTTTGTGGGGTTTGTGCGTCTAAATGTTTTACCAGGAAGAATACACTGAGATTGTCTCTTGTTTTCATGTATGTCCTATCTCAGAAGGGTGAGAGGCTGAGTTGACTTTGCTGGGACTAGAATCTGGAACTGTGAGGTCTGAACAGATTCTACAGCGAGTGCATTAATCAACTGAGCTATCTCTCGTGCCTCCCTGATCAGACACTGAGACCCATGTATCCCCTGCAATGTAGGGGGGGCTGTGTCAGAAGGCTTGAACAGACTGTCCAGCAGGCATTCTGGAAGATCGCCTGGCCCACTTTTTAAGTATTTTCTTCAGGTAGCATAGCAGAGAACTGGAGCACACCTCTGTCCTCTGTTCTATCGGCTCTATCTTTACATATACTTCCAGGGTGCAGTGCAAATGCTTGAGTTGGCGGTCCCTGGCTTTATGTTTGTACTGGGCCCCAAGGTTTCTGATGGCAGCATTGCATGTTATTACCTCTTCTCTTAGCGGATTAAACACTAAAACAGTGATCCCCAAACTACAGGGCATCCCTAGAGATGGGGATGAGGATGAGGGGCTTCCGGGGGGAGCATGAGACTTTGTTTCAGCACCAAACATCTGTGTTGCCATCCAAAATAGCAGTACTCATGTTGTCAAAAAATAATCACAGAGAACAGGGGATTTTTGCTCTGACTAGACAATGGTCACTTCCAATGTTAACATGATTTAAGACTGAGCAGTCAGGGAATATTATTTTATTATTTGCAAGTATGAAGTCAATTTCACTTATATTACCTTTAGTGCTTTGCCATGTCCATTTTCTCTGGCCATTGTTCCTGTAGAATGAATTCATGATTTACAAATTTTGATCTTCTGCAGATTTGATCAGTTTGTTACCTCTATTGTCCCTTTTTCCAGTTCTATGTTGTTTGAGTAATTTTTCACTATTTTGGATTTTACCAATTTTAGACTGATTGCTCCCATTATAAATTTGTAGTGATCATTGTCCTGTTTGTAGAGGCATAATAAATGAATGAATTTGTTTATTTATATAGCATCACAAGTGTACGCAGAGCTTTACAATTTAAGGGTTTAAACAATACAGGATTACAGGTGCTTTGTAGAGTGAAACATTGGGTGTGAGGTCCCTGCCCGAAAGCTTACAATCTAAAGACTTTGTTTCAGCACCAAACATCTGTATTGCCATCCAAATAATAAATCATCAGAAAATGCTTCAACTTCATCATCACTGTGGCTACTTGTAGGGGCATAAACCTGAAGAACATAGTGACTGTTTAGTTTCATAGCACAGGAAGCAATTATTTCGAAATACTTTCTACATTTAGGACTGAGTCTCGTCAGTTTTTTACTAATCAAGAATCCGATTTCTGCACATCATCCATCATTGGTTCCTTTAGTGTAGCCAGTGTCCATCTTCTAATTAGGCTAAATCTTCGTCTTTCTGTACAAGTCTCACATAAGCCAGTAATTCCCCAACTGATGTTATTCAGTTCTTGTACTAGTTTTTCTAAGCATGAAACCTTACTCATAGATCAAATGTTAAGCGTTACAATGTCTAAAGAGCAAAGTTTGGAGACCATTGTACAAAGATGAGATACATGTGAGATGAATTCTCCAGTAAGATAAACTCTCCAATCCCTATTTTATTCTATTTAGCCTAATTTCAGTAAGACAGATTTTAGAGTATAACATCCACTGGATAATTAAGGATTGGGGCCACTAAGCAGTTTATCTTACCTTTATATGTCCTTGATGGAGGTGTGGGCAACAAGAGACCCTCCAGCTATAGAAGACTATATTACAATAAAACAGCACGGTGGAGTAATATGGAATAATAATAGATTAAAATAATAAGATTAGAAATGACTGGATGATCCTACAGAAGTCAAAAATTAAATGAATATGCGTTTTAGATAGTCCATATAATAGTCATTAAAGAATGGTAAAAATCAATACTTAGCCCCAATCTTAAATCCTTCAAAATAATCTCTGTTCATAAAAAGAATTTGCAAATTAACCACTTAAATTAAATAATAATAATCATAGTCCAATATAGAATACATACTACACTCATTGGCCCAGAAATGTAAAGTGTTCGTGAGTGTGGGGGTAATGTAGGACTTAGACAGGAAGTGCCTGCACAGCATGCTTTAATCAACATAATCTAAAAATCTAAATAGTTTAAAACTAACTTTCTAAATATATCATGTCTAATACAGCATGCAGGTCATTTTGAAAGCTCTTACAAAAGCACCAAAGTAGTTATTAGGGGATAGTGTCCCTTTAAATTTAACATTGGAGAATTAATCCATGCAGAATTGATTAATAGTGACTATTATAATATTCTGCCAAGATTAATATAGGAGGAGTGTATGTTACTTTAAGCTTGTATTCTTTCCCTTATCATTCTTACAGTTAAACTACTAGGTGAGAGGGAACTGCAGCCCTTACAATTCATTGCTGTTTATGGGTCACTTCACGTACAGAGAACAGCATACTGAAGCATGTAGCTCATTCAGCCTGGGTTTACATGATGTATCCGTTGGGAGACGGCCACATTCTGTGCTTCTATCACAAAGAACATTTTGATTTCTAGGTAACTAACTTAGCATGCTAGCTTCCACCAGAGCTCATTCAGAGAATGCGTTTAACTATTTATAAGTTAGTTTATAATCTGTTTTAGGAGAAAGCTTCTGGGAAATCTGAGCAATTTATCTTAACCCCGTGAGGACCAGAGGGGTGGGTAACGCATTGCTCAGCAATGCATTGCAAACCTTTCTGGTTCTCAAGGGGTTAGTAGGTGGAATAGTGAATACATACAGATAAAAGGGCAGTCATTCTAATGTCATGGCTGATATGAAGTTGTGTTTTATTATTATTTTTATTATTATTACTACTATTTCTCTAGGAGTGTTTCAGGGCTAGCAGTAATATGATTTGCTACAGTTATTTTAATGCCAGTGCAGATATGTATTTTTTTATATTTTTCTTTTTAGTAGTAGAAGAATGGAGCCGGATCCATTGTTCAGCTGCCTCATAACAACACATTCTAAATTATAAAATGGTGATTTTTTTTAAATATCTTTATTTAGTTTCTCATATATCCTTCTTGTTACCTGAAATCCAAATATTAACCTCTTCGGGACCAGAGGGGTTTGTGTTGCAGTGGTTAAAGAAGCAGTAAACTTTTTTTTATGGAAACATATATTGTAGGAGCTTTGCTGGTGAGTAAAGCAAGGGATTCTCAATGCTGAGAGATACGTCTTCCTAGCATTGTTATGGTTTAAACTGTTGTTTTTTTACATTAATAGTGCCCTCTATTGGCCAGATTTCAGATAGTTATTCTGTTGCATTCTGTGGGAGAGGTGAGTCACTGACAACAATTCATAAGACACAGGAAGGGAGAACTCAACAGATCCACATTAGCCTATGACCAAGTAATAATCATAGCTGGGAACTCTCTGGATTTGCCCCAGAGACTCCGGTTTTCCTCTGCATTACTGGGTATCAGGGGCAAAGTCTGATTCTCCAGGGTGTGGGCAGTTTCCTAAGAAACTTTGCCCATTGGTGTTCCTTCCCTGTTAGTTACACCACTTCCTGCCCACTTCTCCTCTTTCCCCAGCCTACTGCCTATATTTTGAACAGTTTCTGATTTAGCTCCGCCTCCTTTTGATGCAAATTGCGTCACTTGTCTTCTTCAATGGCACCGGAGGCCAGAAGAAAAAATTTCCAGGTATGGTGATACATTCACAAAACGCGTATTGTGTGTTTTTTGTTTTCCTCATTTCCATATATTACCCCAATATATATTCTGATGGAACAGCTTTTAGTTTATGAAATAAAGAAGGACATTTTTTTCCTATTTGATTTACTGGCTACTGTGCAAAGGTGGATCTGTTGAGACTCTGTTCCAGTACCTTTTAGTTTGCTGAATTCTTTTGCCGAGGCTGTTGGGAATCACCCCATATCTATCATGGCTTGAGGGCCCAGTAAGTGTGTAGTACATTTTGTTACATGTTAGAAACTGCAGCAACCCTTGATATGTATCTCTTATTCTGACAACAATTCTACATAGAATGTGATAGTAACAGCTATATTACTTCCTGTCAGTATGAGCGTTCAGGTAATCTTGTATAGCGTTCCAGAGAATATAACAGTTTTCAAGTTGTAACTTTTGAATAAAACAACTGCCAACATTGGGAGTACCCATGTTTTACTTAACAGGTAAAGCTCTATGAGATTTAGGTTTTTATAAAAAACATTTTATTGCTCCTTTAAGACACAATGTCCTTGATTCCATTGCTTTTGAAACGTGTTATCAACTAGTTTTGTGTAACAGATTCCCACTGAAGTCTATGGAGACATTTTTATATGTAACAATCAATATTAACAATGGACTTATTAGTAATGGATTCCAGGCCATTATTTGAAATACATTTGCTCAGAGGTATTTTCATACATTCTAGGGGAAACAAAAGCTTTGTAAAAGAGTCGTACAGTATTTTTATGAACTTATATGACAGAAGTTTTTCAGGCAGAGTCAAACATGACTTCTATTGCTGGACAATTTTTTCATTCAAAATTATTAAAGCTCAACTGCAATTTTTCCTTGTGGTGCTGTTACTGTCTCTTACTATGGAGAGTGTAGTCCATGACCTCAAGTTTGCCCATAGACTGTATTACCAAATGCCTTATGGACACCATTTTGCAGCCAACCCCAGCTGTACATTTCGGACTCCTAGTGAGGTGTTCTGTGAGCAAGGGGTCCACACCAGGATCCCCCTATTACCCTTTGGGATATAGGAACACTATCACCTAAAAACTACTTGTGATTTTGAAAGCGCTTTCAAAATTTTTTAGTATGTAGTATTAGCTATTTTTAATTGACAAAATTCATTTTTGAGTTGTTTAGAATTAGAGATTATACTAATTAAGGCATGCTGTGGAGGCACTTCCTGTCTTAGCCCTCAGTTTACCTCCCCCACTCACTGACTCATAACCCTTTAAGTGCTAGGATAGGTGGGCAATGCATTGTGAGTAGTGCCAGTAAGTAGGGAAGGTGCTGTAGGGCTACGGCAGGAAATTCTTGATTGGCATGCCTTAATTAACTTAATATAGCAATCCAATAGCTCAAAAATAATTTTCTATATAAAATATCTAAGCCAGTATATAGCTGATTTTGATTTTTTTTAAAATCACCTATATGTTATTTTTAAATGATAAAAGTTTACTGCTCCTTTAAATTCTGTGTTGTGTTGATAACAATGAGGCTGATATAAAGAACTGGATGAAACCAACTGACCTACAAATACACATTCCCATTTATTTAAATCAGTGATTCTTATACTCTTGGGGGGCAGGGGCAAGAAGCTCTTTCAGTGGGGTGAAGGGACAAGGTTTTATTTCAGCACTAAATTTGCTTTGTGCTATGTAAAATAAAATCCATATTAACAAAAATCAAATCAATCTAGGCTAGAAATTTAGGAAAGGCTGGTACAAAGAAGTGTTGTGAACAGTCCAATCTGATGTGTTCATACGTTTGACACATTTACATTTGTCTGGGAGCCTATCCATACAGGAAATGGAAATGGGCAGGTCACATAGCAAGAAGATTTGATGGAAGATGTACCAAACGGATTGAAATGGATTCCACTCGATACTAAATGCCCAGAAGAAGACCAAAGACAAGATGTGTAGATATAATTACCAAATGTGTAGGTACACAGTGTCAACAAAAAGCAAAGACTGAAGCTGTTGGAGTCTTGCTGAGGAGGCCTTCACCTTGCAATTGATCAACAATGGCTGAAGTTGATGATTTTTTTCAGAATTAGTGAATGTATGCACTTTTTTTGTCAATGTGTTTTTTGAAAAGTGGGTGTGACTAAATACCATTTTCTGTGAGCATGAGTGCATATTCCTAATTCACCAAAGCAATTGGCACACATTTTCATATATCTGGCTAACTTTGTAGTTAATGTAAGAGGATTCACTAACTTTGCCATTAATTTAGGAGAATGTGCTATTCAGAATCAAGGTGTTAGTATGTTTCTTGCATCAAAATGTGAGCAATCACAAACAGAGCATAAATTTATGGCTTTCAAATAATAGCGAATGCGCCACCTCATGGCATTCCGCCCACAGAGTCATACCTCTGGCACCTCTAAGCCTAGGCCTGGTGTAGTCAACTGTTGACCACCAGCTGTTGGGGACAAAAGGCGTTCATCATCCCTAATTAGCCAACGGAGTTGAAATCCCCAAAAACTGGAGATCCAGCAATTGACAACACGCATTTATCACGTTACTCCACTCCCATCCTCTGTCCCTTGCACACAAAACATTCTTACCCTATGGTGTACAAATACAAGAACTGGTCATTACACCGAACAATTACATAAAAACTGGACTCAGAAAATGTATAAATGTGTAACTGTATCAGCTGCCATAAATCAGGATCAGGTGTCTACTGCAAGAGAGTCCTGATTACTCTGAATAATGAAGAAGTGTCCAGAACGTCTGAGGCTTCCCTCACAATGCGTTGCCATTAGGTGGTACCTTACTGTGCATAATGGAAAATTCAGGTATTGAGCCAGAAGCTACCCACTCAAGAGATAAAGCGAACAGTGGTGCATTAGGGGAGTAGTGTGTATTCCTTCTATTATAAAGCAGTTCGTATTTGGCGACATTTACATAGTGTGCTGTATCAGTGACATACTCTGTCAAACATCTGTGACATATGAAATGAGCCACAACTGAAATAGTTAATCTGTTGTGGAGAGAGTCATCTTTTCTAAACGTCCCTGATACAAGATGGATGCAGCAATCATTGTTCTTCGAGCCTGTAAGGATGATTAGCTGCAATCAAATTATTGATTGTTGATTTATCGCTGAGGTACACAGCTTCCATCTAAACGTGTTAGTTTGTCACCTAGGTAGTGGGAAGTGAACACATAAATCCTAGCAATGAGAGAGATGGGAGGAGCATTTCTCCACTTAGTTTTAAACGGCATGTAAAAAGCTAAAAATGTGTGTATTATTCAAGTGCTTTTTTACTGCGGAAAACAATGCTTCGCCAAGCTCATCTTTGGATAGTGTGTTTTATAGTAACTTTCACTGCCTGACAGAACAGGGTATTTTATATAAGAGCACGAATGGGCTACAGCATCTCTCTCAATATCTTCGCGCTAGAAATCCCATCAGCTGGGGATGATGGGAGTTGTAGTCCAACAACAGGAAAGACATGGGTTGCTCACACTTAGTTTAACCCTCTTAGTGACAGTGCTTTGTAATGTGTTGTGTACCCCTACTTAAAGGGTTAAAGAAGCAGATTTTTTTTTTTTAAATGTCTGTTATATGACTTTTCCTGCTGTATAAAGTAAGCAGTTTGGTTGCACCAGAATTGCCTCTTTAACTTATTGAATTGCACTTTTACTTTGGACATACAAGCTACTGATGTGTCTTAAACAGAAGAATGTAAAGTACCGCCTACTGATCAGGAAAGGAGGAGTATAATGAAAGTTGCTTTCGCCGACCCACTGAAAAACAGCATGTTCATTCTCCATACCTGGGAACCTTCTATACCCCAGCCCCCAGAGTACTGAAAAGTGTTGGAGTGGGAGTGTTCAAATGAAGCTATTCACTGCAAAATGTGGGCAGGGCTTAACTTGATAAGCTTATCAGTTAGAGAAGGCGTGGTTTGCACCTGAAATGGGCAGGGAGTTGTTGGAATGGACCACAGAGTTGGTGGAAGGGTCAGAGAGTAGGCGGAGCTACAGAGGAACTTATCATCTAGTGAAATATCTTCTGTTTTCAAGTACCGGTAATAACCAGTGAAAATCAGAGTCTCATGGGCAGGTCTAGAGAGCTCTCATGAATGGCAATATCATGCATCTTGATCTCCATCAATATGAAAACTTTTACATATATGAATGTGAATGTTACAATATGATCTTTCACAGAAGGGAAACTTGTAATTTACATTAGTATTCCTTTAATCCCTTGGATGCTAGAAAGGTTTCCGATGCGTTGCTTCATAATGCACTAGAGACCTCGCTAGCATCCAAAGGGATAAAGGGAATAGTTTGGAACTTATAATAAGTGGTTCTTAATTTGTATAACAGAAGGTTTGGCAGATGTAGTCTATCACCGTGGGAAAAAGCTGGAGATTTCCTGTTACAAAATAATTTTATGCAGGTTCCATGGTGTGCAATGACTACCTAAGCACCTAACCACAAGCACGGCATCAAGTGCTCACAACCAGAACCAATGGAAAGAGCATTATGGGTAATGAACCGTCATGCAATTTATTGCAGTGGGGATTTCCTGTAATCATGTTTTATGCTATCTCTACATAAACTATCACATAGATAGTGTGCTTCTCTGCCGATGATGCTGGGGCTACTTTATGAGCCCTGGTGGACCAATTGGGGAGTAGAACTGTGGGTCTGGAAAGAGACCCCTGGGGCATTCCCGTTGGTTCCTGGAGAAGAGACTGAACTGCAAAACTGAAGTCTCAAAGTTGAGTCTCTTGTCCTGTGCAATGCAGTCCCCAGACCCTCTGCTTTTTGGCTTAAAAGCATGGCACAGAGTTCTATTAAAGCTGCTCATGTACCCAACAAAGTTTGTGGCTGAGATTCACTTTTTCTGCAATCCAGCTAAAGAGATAAGTTTTATGACTCCTCAGAAAACTGACAGGATCCTTTTGTGGGGCTGCACAGTGTTCCCACTGGAGCAGACTTTGTAAAACATGATAATTGTCCTTTAAACATTGGTAGATTAATCACAACAAGTGCCTCACTTATTACTCACCTGTGATCAAGCAGGAATAGTCTTAAAACCTGCGCTGTTGATATGTCAGTAGGTCTGACTCTGTGGGAATAAGTCCATGCCTGTGATCAAAGGTGAAACTGGTCATTGGAGAGCAAGCATTATCTAGGCTCCCTAACAAAACTATATACTCCTAGGGAGTAACAGGAGCCTATCAAGCCATGAAGCTGATGAATCCCCTTAGCACAGAGCAGGCAACCTTTAGCTCTCCAACTGTTGGGGACTACAACTCCCATCATTCCAAACCAGCCATTGGAAGTTGATGATGGGAGTTGTAGTTCCCAACAGCTAGAGTAACAAAGGTTGCCTACTCCTGTGTTAATACATGTCAGTGCACTCCAATGAGCATCATCTAAACGCATAGCCACTTAACACCAGCCATCAGGGGTGTCCGCAGAACATTTTCCATGGGGAGCAAAGCCATAATATTACCCCAGACCAGCCCTCCCAGCCCCTATGTTTATATGGAGGGGTCAAGTGTAAGGGGCAAGTGCTCCCCTCCTCCGGACGCCCATGTAAGAAAAAGGAATGATTTTGCCCAGGTTGGACATAGCCTGCACTTGTGCACTGATGAATAACACACCTTAAAAACATCCATACATTCCCACACTGCACAGCCCTTGGAACACACAACAGGAGGATATTGGGTTATTTAGCAAAAAGCCTTTTATGTAAGACTTATGAAAACTCAGGACCAGGAACATTGCTAGGTACTGGATGAGGGGTCAGGATAAAGCCCCAGGTCTCATCTTTAAAGCTCCGGGGCATATAATGATGCTAATCTCCCATAAAGTAATGGTGCAATTAGGCTCTACAGTGCAGTAATAATGCATTAGGTTGGCCTAAGCCCCAGGTCTTTTGGGAAGCTAGCAACTGCACAGGACAATTCAATCAGCGCTTATTATTTATGCACCGAAGCAGATTCATACAGTCCCTTCTTCAAATGCAAAAATAAAATAAACAGTGAGGCTGAGTTAACCTTTGAAAGACCAGAGTGGTGCACAAGGCAATGCTTCACAATGAGTTGTGCACCCCTATGATATTTAACCCTTTGCTTTGCAAAGCTCTGGATACCTCTTTGGAACTCAAAAGATTAAAGGTATAATAAGAATAACTGCCACAATTCTGATGCAAACCATAGAGAACAAAAGATGTTTTGTGTTGGAGACCTCACTAGCCTTCAAGGGGGTTAAAAATCCCCATTTAAATTAATGGTGATTTCTACTGGTCCCCTAATGTGCAGATGGTTTTCCCCCAGAACTGTCACCATTTTCCTTTTTAACCCTTTGAGTGCCAGTGGGGTACCCAACGCATTGCAAAGCAGTGTGTTGCGTACCCCTCTGGCACTCAAAGGGTTAAGTCCGTCTTTAAGTGCACCGCTACGTCAGATTGCTGCATGAATGAGTCCTGCCTAGGCACGACCTTTTGTTAAACACATTAAGAGCCATTTATTCCTATAGGAAATAGTTTCCTCTGAGACTTATTTGATTACCTGTACGTGCCTAATGTTTATCATGGACTGTAAATCATTTGAGGCTCAGCTCAAACAAATGGATATCTGTAACATCATCAACCAATAATTTGAAATGAAAAAAAAAACAATCTAAGCAATATGAAATCTCTGGAACACATACAAGGAAAGTCGATTTATCTAGAAGAATCTCTATTTCTTGGCAGGAATATATGTATCATTTGTCTTCTCTCTCTCTTTGATAAAGGGTAAGGGATGAGGCAGGAAGATAAAACCACACCCTGCCATTTCTCTTTCAAAATCCCTATGGACCTGAATTCACTTGTTGGTTAGTATTTAAACCTTTGAATTTCAGATGGGTGTGCAATACAATTCACCCCCCCCCCCCCCGGCACTCAAAGGTTTAAAGGAACCTTAGTACCTCCTAATAATAACACCCCCCCAAAAACACACACAATGAACTTAATCTGGGCAGAATATACTATGCACTAAGGAGTGATAAAGCGGTGCTAGACGTACCTGGGAACTCTCTAGATATGCCATGGAGACTCCGGTTTTGACGCTGCTTTACCGGGTCTCCGGGGCAGAGGCTGAGTCTTCGGATGTGGGGAGTTTCTACTGAAACTCTGCCCGCTTCTGCTCTTTCCCTCTGTGTTCCTCCTTTCCCAGCCTTCTTTTAATATATGTGTCACACTTTTAACCCCTGCCCCGTTTTGACACAATTTGAGTCATTTTTCTTACCTCCTAATGCACCAGATGACTCTCCTCCGGGGAAACAACAATTGAAAGCTCCCAGGTATGGTGATAAAGTGATATCACTTCTCCAGTTCCTATGTTATTCTATAAAGCCTATGTAATAAGATCTCCAAAGTTGGAGAAATCTTAGTGCACTGGTTCCATAGGATAACATAGGACATGGAGATGTCTTCTCCACTTTATCACCTGTTTAACCCGCCTTAGTGCATCCCCCCCATAAATCACTTATGTGTGGACTGGCTTGCCAAAATAATCAAATAAGTATTTGATAATCATGTCCATGGAGGCAGACATAATTCAGTGTTGCAGGGCTCAGGGACTCTAAACTCCTCCCACTGCATGTTTCATAGTAAGTCTTCCATTGGAGGAGTTTGGAATTTGGAAATGTGCTTTGTCCCTTTTGATCATATCTGGGAACTTTGCAGCAACACCCTCCAGTGACAAGTGTTTGTGAACCTGTGCCTGACCAAATGGTATGAATTGTGTCACAATGTTTGTGTGGCTTCATAGAAGTGGGTGAGATTGAAATGAGGGAAGATGGAGTTTGTCCCAAAAATTGTCTGAAGGAGGCAGGGAGTGGAGGTGGAATGCGTAGGAGAGTGGGAGCAAAATTAATAGGGGAGACTCAGACTAGGCAAGTAAGTGAGTAGGGTTACCACAGATCTTGTATGCCCTGTGAATCACCCTCTATCCTCTGAGACCCAGTAATTAAGTTAGAAAGCCAGAGTCTCTGGCTTGCTCCATTTTTATGTTTATATGGCCCTAGATTTTTTTACACTTCTGCATCCAAAACTGTAATAACTTTGAAACAAAACATCTTCCAGTAGTGGGGTACCTTTGCTTTCCTGAGCAGGGAAAGCCACAGAATGTATGTTTTTCATAATAAAGATGTACTACTCTGGTCCTTGACGGTTGTTGGACACTAGAATTGAACCATTTAGTGAACACAGGCCTGCAGGTGTAAGATGAAAATAGTCCTACAGAACAAATGCAGGGTTCTCCCTCCTAAGTACTAATGATAGAGCACATTCTCAACAGCATTTATTATCTTGGAGGGAAATGTCCAGTTTCTACATAAGAATGAATCATCTATTTCCATTAACTATACAAAAATAGAAGAAAAGGAGAAATCCAGCATTTTATCTCAATACAGTGACAGCAGCACAATGATCTATAGAGAGAGAAGGCATGTCAATGCACAGCTGGGAACTGTGGCCTGCGCAGCTGCGGTCTAGCAGGGAATTTTTTGCTACTTATCCTATATACTAAGTAGTTTAAACTGGCGTCATATGTAGGGTTGCCTTCCCCTGCCTTTAACCCTTTGAGTGCCAGAGCGGTACTCAATACATTGCTCTGAGTGCCAGATGGGTGCGCAATGCAAATGTACCTCTGTGGAAAAATACATACTGATTAGAATATACACATACTGCAGGGATGAATATAAATGGTTTCAAGCTTAAAACAGGGGTGGGTAACCTTTAGTTATCCAACTTTTATTAGAATACAATTAACTTTATTTGTCATTTTACAAGCATTCCACACTTCTATCCCTCCCACCTGCCACTGCCTGCTGGTCAGTATTGGCTCATTTGCATACACTGACAGTCATCCAGTTTATGTAATGATGGATGGTCTCACTGATGTGAAAATGTGGACAGGTGACGAGGTCAACTTTAACCTCCTGGACACTAGAGATGTCTTCAAATAATTGCTTTACAATGTGTTGTTCTAACATCCAAGAGGTGAAGAGGTTTTTGGGGGGATTCTACCCAATCAGGAGCATTCAGTCTCTCTTTTACCTCTTTTGTATCATTTCTGTAAGAATGAGCTTATCTGTCTGACCATGATTATTGGCTGATTTAGGATGATAGGAGCTGTAAAGATGGATAGCCCCTTTAGTAGTATTTCAGTGGTTCCTATGCAGACCTGGAGGATGGATATTTTATAAGCAGCCAGCATTAAAGCAGTGAGTTAACACTAATCTTATGATGATAGTATGCTTTCCTGTATGCATGTAATAGGAAGTATAATATTTATGCTTCCAGCACTTGTTTGTGGGAGTGAATGGAATGGGCTCTGTATTCAGTATCTATTAGGGAGAAGATGTGCAGACGTTCTGATCTCTTGCCATAATATTTGTGTGTGGGAGTGAATATGCACCTGGTGCTCACTGCGTTTACTGAATACAGAATCCATCCAAGCAAGCATATACCTGCACATTTCACACTAATATTGATGTTTCATTTTTATGAATTTGCTTGTTTTCATAGTAAGGGCCTTATGCTGAAAGTATAATAGAATTACTTCCAGAGCATACCAGTTGCACCATTAAAGGGAAATAAAAAATATAATTCACTGAAGTTTCTAACCCCTCAAAAGCTAGAGAAGTCTTGAAGGAATTGCTTCTCAATGAGTTCGAGACTTCTATAGATTTCAAGGAGTTAAAAAGTACCATTCTCCCAAACAGGAATATTGTGAATATATATTTGTTCCTATGGAAAGAACGAACCCACATGCACCATTCTACCGGCACTAGTCTACAACTCCTGTGTCTGTATCTGGGGTGTGCATTAGAGTGTATGATTGCTTTAGCACTTACCAGCACACGCACTACTACATCAATAAGACATTAATGCCAGCAAGTCTGGATCACCTCTCCTCTAGTATTTACAGGAACAAGGAGTAAAGCTACATCACTTACTATACACCATTTAAATACATAACATAAAACAGGGTGCTGAGGACTGGAATGCGGCAAAACTCCCATATTCTTCTCCATTTCCCTCCCCTTGGTGCAAGCAGCATTAAGATGAGAGTTTTCAGGTTAAATTGTTTACTCAATTGCCAACAGTCAGGAGATGGACTAGGAAATCAGTTCCAGTGCCTGTTATAGCATGGGATCCTATTAGTGTAACCCCCTCTACATACCTCCCAAGTGTCCTTCTATAGGTGGGACAGTCCCTATTTCAGACCCAAATCCCACTGTCCCTCTTTCCCGCCCTGGTGTCCCTGTTTTTAGTAGAATAGACTGTGTGGTTTATGTATACGTGTATCACACCAAAACAATAAAACTCATATTATGTTTGTTTAAACGTCAGTATATATGATTATTAATTAATCTGTGTAAATAAGTCTTTGGTCTTGTTCTAAATAATATATTCAGTTAGACAAAGAGGTATTAGTAGGTTATGAAATGCCCCGCCCACCACTCACACCCTCCCAACAAAACCACTTAAAGCAAAAGTGCCTCCACTAAGCCATTTGGGAGGTATGCTGATATGCTCTAGAATTGCTCATTGCTTTCTTCATAAGGCATTTATTGTGAACTGTTCAACCGTGGTTCCCAAGTCTTTCCTCTATGTGTTTAGGATTTCCCTGCCTGTGCACCGGTGAGGTAATCAAAGGATCATTCATCCAATTAACTCATCTGTGCACAAGCACAGAAACCCTAAATACAGGGCCTGTTAGGGGTCCCTGATGACAGGGTTGATTGTGAAACACTATCTGTAACAGTGTAAAGAAAATAGCCAGTTCCAATCAAAGGATTTTATTGTGAATTCTGCAACACCATGGGCTCATCAGGAGGTCAAGGTGTTGTACTGTCCTCAGCAATAATATGCAGTTATACAGTATGAGATGTAAAACAGTGAATCATTATTATCTTAACTCTGCATAGACAAGGCTATTACCTATATACATTTTGCACAGTATTTATTCTGTAAAAAAATAATATACATACACATAGTTTAGTAAAGAATTTCCAACCTGTTGGGAAGCATTCATTCCTGTTGTTATTAATAAATTAGAGCAGTTTGCCTTTTAACTTTAATTTCTCTGTTGTATTTCTGTTGCAGATTTTACTGTATAATTTTTACTTCTCCAGCAGAGATAATCACTTGTGTCAGTGTATAAAAGCACCACAATAAACATCACTGTTTAACTACCCAGAATTCCCTGGGATGAGTCTAATCAGCCCATTTGCAAGTTAATTATAATTATGTTGCTGAGATATATATGTCCTTCCACTGGTACCACACAGATGTCAATACGCATCAGAAAATATAACTGTTTATTTCAAGAAAGCAAGTAATTCATAGATACATGGGCACCAGAATAGGGGTTGATATCTCCATTTTTCTCTGAAGATAAACATATTTATATTTGTGGGGTATATTTATAGATCATCACAATTTTGTTTTCACATCCTATTTATCGTCAGGGTGAATTGTCTTGTGATATTTTAGCTGTTATTCAGTCACTGAGAAGCATTCACAGGGGTCCCTAATCCTACTTCTTAATGTATTAACTTGGAAGGATGTTCTATATTGGCACCCAAAGCATCATGGGTAGATGGCCAATGCTAAAAGGATCTGAACCACTATTGTGAAAACTTTTAAAATGTTGTCCTTTATATTTTTAAATACTACTGGAATTGTGTAAATACTGAAAATCCTAGCAGTTTGCTTGGAGATATACGAACTGTTTCCACTACCAGTCTTCATTTATCCAGAAACATTTAAATGGATAGTGCTGCTTCATATTGCTTAATCATAGGGTTTATTTTGCTGTGTAAACAAGGATGCTCCCACTGCTGCTGAGAGATGCTATATTAAAAAGTTGTTGGAGCTCAAACTCACATATTTAGGTTCAGTTACTTCCAAGGCCTGGCATTTTATAGTTGCACTGTTGCTACATCAATCTTTACTTAGCTATTGCTAGTGACATTAACCCACCATTGGCTGCTGTAGCAACAGCACACTGTAAAATTTCAGGCCATGGAAGTATAAACACTATGTTGGGTAGTTCATGCCATTGTTTATTGCAATAAAACACTTCTTGTACATATAATCTAATAATCTCCCAGCACTTATTATTTGATGAGAATTTTTATGAATATGGCAAGAAGTTATTTAATTGAGGAGTGGGCAACAATACTGGTTTACAAATTTCTTCTGTGGTTGCCAGGAGTTGCGATTTCTATCACTTACTATGGAGAGCCGTAGTCAGCGACTTATGCTTTTTGGAACACCTCTGCAACACTGTTGGTTTAATGCTTTGAATTCCATTAGAATATGCAATGCCTTGCTTTGCAACAAGTTGCATACTTAACCCTTTGAGTGCTAGAGGGGTACACAATGCATTGCTTTCCAATGCGTTGTGTACCCCTCTGGCACTCAAAGGGTTAAAACCAGCACTCAAAGGGTTACAAATAAATGTTTGAGCTATAATAACTTTTGAATTAAAAGTCTCCAAACAATGGGAGGACCCTAGATGTATGATAATGTAAATATGCTGCTTTACATTAACCCCTTGAATGCCAGAGGGGTATACAATGCATTGCAAATGCAATGTGTTGTACCCCTCTGGCAGAGGGTTAAAAAATGTATTGCTTCTATAACCAATGTAACGAGCAATCTTATTTTTTTATACCTTCATCCGTAATAATACATTTTATAATTGGGTATTATGCATCCATTTGCTTTCTTCTTATACAGTAATAATCAGATATACCCAATGCTTCTTTGTTAATAATGTTTATAGGTAGGAACATTTAATTAGAGGAACTGAGACATTACACAGGCATACTGCTCAAACATTGTACTGAAGTCTTAAATCAGTTCTCATTTGGTAATAACTAATATAGAAACATTATGACTGTCCTATATGATATACACTACAGTGTATGATATGCAGTACATTTTTTGACATGCATTCCACTTTATGAAATTCAGTACAGTATATGATATGCACTACAGTATATGTGATATGCAGTACATTTTATTAAATGCACTACAGTGTATGATATGCACAACAGAGTGTCATATGCACTACAATGTATGATTGTTTGTTTTAGTCCTTACTGGCAGATCCTCCCTGCCAGTATTGGACTTTAACCCTGTGAATGCCAGAGAACTCATGGCTTTGCCATGCATTGCACACCCCTGTGGCACCCAAAGGGTTAATGCCAGCGAGCCCTGTATTTCAGCACCATAGCACACGCAGGTAAATGTTGTACACTAATACTATTTCCTCTATGCCTTGCTTTGTTCACTTTAATTGTAAGCTCAGTAGTATCACTAATATACCTCCATATCAACTGTAAGCTTTGTAGTATCACGGGTAGACCCATTTCATTTGTAAGCTATGTTTTATCACTTACTTCACAATATTAATTCCAATTTTGAAATTAACAAAAGGGGGTTGGCTGGGATAGTAGGCTGGAATGATAATAGAATTGGGCCACTTGATTGTATTTGCCCACCCCCCAGGCCACAAGTTGCCAGCCCTCGCCTGTCGTGCATTGTACATCAGTCTGAAATCTAGGACTGATTGAACATGTCATCTCTTCAATAAAGGCAAAGGGCAAAATTCATAGACGCTCTCATTGGTGCAGTTGGCATGCACTAGTAGGGTTGCCACCCGGCCGGTATTTTACCGGCACAGCCGGTAATTAGCTCACTGGAGCCGGTGCCGGTATAAGTACTATACCGGCAATTGAAAAGTCGGTATTTGTGTGCGTCCAGGGAGGGGAGTGAGGAGACTGAGCATAGGTGTCACTACTCAAGCTGATTGGACAAATCAGCCCATGCCCGTCACTGAATGAAGCTTGCCAATCACCTCCTACTATACTTTTGCATCTCAAGACTCGTTCTGCAGCTATCCAATCAGGATGAGTTTTCCAGGTATAGCCCCGACCATTTGTAGTGAGCCATTGATCCAGGCTTCAGCCTCTGCGCTCAGAAGTCCTGTCCTGGGCGGGACAATGGTGCTGGTGAGCAGAAGAGAGGCGGGACAGCTGACAATGCTGGCGGCTCCTGCAGGCAGTGTAAAGGGCAGCTCTTCAGACTTCAAGGAGCGGGAGCCCTGAGCGGGGTGGCCGGCCAGCAGCACAGGAAGTACTCGTCCCACAGGAATGCCTGGGGAAATATGTCCTATGTGGACTTGATCAGCAGGGCAATTGAGAGTTCCCAGGACAAGAAGCTTACCTTGTCTCAGATCTATGACTAGATGGTCAAGGGGGACAGCAACAGCTCTGCTGGATGGAAGGTGAGTGAAGGAACACAAGCTTGCCTTAAAAGTCATTATGATGCATATATTTCAAAGCAAATAACCATCAGCAAACAATTGCTTCATATATATCAGTAAAACAATACCTTTTCATTGATACTTATGGAGCAAATGTAATTGCTTAAAACCTGTCTGTCTATCTCTCAATCTTATATCTATCTATCTGTCTGTCTAGTTATCTATCACATGATGAGAGCCTGACACACTCAAATGGCATATTCAGTGTGTCTATGTATGTATGTATGTATGTATTTGTGTTTGTGTGTGTTTGTGTGTGTGTGTGCACTATACCTCAGTGGTGCTGTCATAGCTCAATGATAACAGTTACCAAACCACTTGTGGATGTTCTTTTAGGCTAGTGACTAAATGGTGTTGGACCTCAGAACGCACCCACAGGTCAGGTTTTTATTGTGTCCCTGCTTGATCACAGTAGACTAATACGTGGATCAGTCATTGTGTTTGATCTACTTTGAGTGAAGCAGAAGAAGAAAAGTGATGGGAACTTAGAAGTGTTTTAGAGTGAGTGATCCAATGGGACATATATATATATATATTTATAAATATAAACTTCCCACTGATTTTAAACAGGTAATTAAATCAATGTGATTAATCCATTAAATCCAGGGGTGTGTGCAACGCATGCACACTTCTGTGGACATTTAAGGCTTAAAGGTACATATGAACAGTGGTTTAATGTAATCAACTATTTGTCCTTCCCATGGTGCAGCTAGTTTCCTTCCAGATATCTTCACTTTTACTTTATGCAGTGAGGGTTGTCCTCTGGTGAGTGATGCAGTGAGTGCTATTCTAGAAATAAACAGTGTCATCGCCTGAATCATTTTGCAGGTTACTGCTTCATTGTTGTGTGTATAACAATCACAGAGCAGTGGGCCTTCTGTATAAAATCAAAATGGAGCATTTTTGTTATTATGATTGGAATTATATTAATATTCTGTACTGCCATGAGGGTTAATTCAGTCATTAATCTGGGGGAACACGTGCTGGAGATGGGCAGAAGGGGGCAGCGTCCACTGTAACAAAGCATTTTGGGGAAGATGCTGTAGTTGGGTAGAGGGGGGAGATACCCGCTTTAGCTGGACAGAGGGGGGAGACACTTTCTGGAGCTGGGCAGAGTAAAAGAGATGCCCTTTGGAGCTGGGCAGAGGGGGGAAATGTCTGCTGGAGTTGGGCAGAGGGGGGAGATGCCTGGTGGAGCTGGGCATGGGGGTAAGATGCCTGCTGAAACTGGGCGAGGGGACACCTTCTGGAGCTGGGCAGAGCAGAGGAGATGCCTGCTGGAACTGGACAGAGGAGGGGAGATGCCTGCTGGCATTGGGAAGAGGAGGGGAGATGCCCGCTGGAGCTGGGCAGAAGGGGAGGGGGATCAATGAACTAAGCCAAACAATTTTTGTGGGGGTTATCCATCTATGACCGTTTATTTTATTTCTAAAGCTTAAGAAATAATGACTAAGTATGGTTCAAACCACTGTTTGGGCTACTACTGTGCTTCAGGATATCTACTGTGCTTTATGAGAACTGAGCTCCTGGCACCCGGTACCTGTAACGAGGAACCTGAAGCTCAATTTTGTAGGGTCATGCAACATTGAGTGGTTCTGCCCCTTTTGTGGCTCCTCCCTTTTGTCACTCCTCCCTTTTTGGCTCCGCCCCCACCAAACCACACCTATGGCCGGTATTTTTTTGAGGAAAAGGTGGCAACCCTATGCACTAGAATTGGGGGGAAAATTCCTGTTAAATGAAATTGGGCTTTAACGCTACTCAAGTGCATGGGCAATTGTGTCTGAAATATTGCATAAATATACATGCAGGCCTAGATGCTTGAAACATTTTATTAGCAAAACGCTAACTTTTCTTAGAAGCAATGATAATTTTATTAGCAGGAATGTGTCTTTTTATTAGCAGGAATGTGAGTTTTTATTATCATTGCTAATTTATTTGCAAAAGTGATTTCTTATTAGCACTGATAACTTTTAGTATTGCTAATTTAAAGATGCAGTGCCAAATTTATTAGCAATGCAACTTATTCTATAAGCTATTCAGAAAAATGATGAGAAATGTGAATTGTTTTAGGCATGTTTTGCTTTGTGTTTTAAAAGCACAGTTTTATTAACCCTTTGAGTGCCAGAGGGGTACCCCACTGGCACACAATGCTTTAAATAGAGCCCAAAGTATCTGTTTTATATAATGGTGTGATAATGCATGCCACTCTATAGAGTGCTCCTCGTGGGCAGCCTTATTGGGGTCCATTCAGGGGTGTTGTTGAGGGGTCTAAAGCAACAAGTCTTGTGTTTACAGCCACTGGGTCTTTTTTGCCAGTTTAGGGAATGTAATAGACTTAATCTGTCTACTAATAATGGTTCAACTGGGCTGAGGGTCCAATGATATGCTCTTCATTGTACAGATGTAAAATGTAAAATTATAAATTGTGGATAAGTCTTTCACAATTTAAACAAGAAATGTGAGTGTGGTATCTTTTTGTCTGTCTGTCCGTCTATCTGTCTATCTATCTATCTATCTATCTATCTATCTATCTATCTATCTATCTATCTATCTATCTGTCTGATTGTCTATCTATCTATCTATCTATCTATCTATCTATCTATCTATCTATCTATCTATCTGTCTGATTGTCTATCTATCTATCTATCTATCTATCTATCTATCTATCTATCTATCTATCTATCTATCTATCTATCCGTCTGTCTATCTATCTATATATCTATCTCTATATCTGTCTGTCTGTCTATCTGCCTATGTCTGTCTGTCTATCTATCTATCTATCTATCTATCTATCTATCTATCTATCTATCTGTCTGTCTGTCTGTCTATCGCTAAATAGACACACACTCACACACATATCAGTAGGGTTAGGGTTTGTGCTCAATGCTCGAAGCTTGCATAACTATGAAGCATTATGTGTCAGTGTATGAATTATTGAAAGGAAATTAAAGTTCAGAAACTCATAAACTGATTTACCTGCAGGATGTATATAAATTACTCCAATATAAGTTTTTCAATGAACCGATGCCTGAAATCATAGCATGCATAGTAGTTAAAATATAACTGATCTTTTCTTAACAGTCATTTTTCTCTGCATTGTACATTATCTGGCCTATGTGCACAACCCTTTATTTATGAGATCTGTCTAGTTTACCATTTTAATAACCCTAAAATGCTATGGCAAGAGACATTTGAGAAGAAATGAATCCAGAAATGCCTTTGTACTTCTCATTCACTTAAGGCAGTTTCCTTTATTTCAAGAACACAAGGGGAGACTGGTTTACAGAAATAGAAACTGCATTTATTTTATAACGAGCTTTATATATATATATATATGTGATTTTCATTTAACCATTTAAGAACCAGAGGGGAGTGCAACACATGGCTACTCTATTTGTCAAGGAACTACTTTTGACTGAAAAAAAATCAGTTGAACTTTTTGTTGTCTGGTACTTTGAATAAATGAATGGAAAACTATAGCATTGATTTAACCCTTTGAGTGCCAGAGGGATTCTGCAATACGTTGCATACCCCTCTGGCACTCAAAGGGTTAACATATTTCATTTTAACCCTTTGAATGGCAGAGAGGTATCCATTGCATCGCAGTGCAATGCGTTGGATACCTCTATGACACTCAAAGGGTTTAATTTAACCCAGCCTCTTTCCCTCTTAGTTTTCTATCCTCTTAAAGTGCCAACGCAATGTGTATGGATTTGTGACCTCTCAGTAAAATGCTGGCTCACATCTGAAGAAACAAGACTTGCGTAATCACCTACAATCTGTTATTACTCATGACATATAGTCTTGTAAAAGTTATGATATCGCCTGTTTAAAAACATCTACATATTTTCCCAGCATTGACTTTTGGCACAGTCTATCATCACTCCTTGTTCTAATGTTTCGGTCTTGTCTGGGATTCCAAGTTCCTTTGTTCAGGAATTTCACCTACAATTACATATTTCATTTTTGATAGGCTCATATTTTATTAATCTTTTGGGCCTCCACAAAAGAAACTAGAGGAGAAATAAACTTCCCTTTGATTTCATTTTTTATTTTTTCATCTTGAATTGTATTAGGTGTGTTAGGTGTACAAGTAGTTGGAGGAAGGAGGTAAGATTAGCCTTGTTTTACCCAGTAGGTTATGTTATAAGCGTCGCAGGTGTCAATAAAGCCTAAAAATATGATTACATGTAGTATGTAGGTGTGTTTAATGTCTATTATCCTGCCACAGAAGTGCAGGTTTGAGTTGTTTCTGTCGAACGTTACACTGTACTGTAGATGGCTAGTGTTGAACTTTTAGGTCACTGCTCAGAGAAAAGTGTCCTTGGAAATTTGTATGGAGATGTTAGCTAATGTGCAGCCCCCATCAGGTCAGAGAGAGAAAACTCTTTGGCACCCCAACATTGAGTTTGATGCTGCTGTGTCTATGTAGGAGGTGACAAACCTGCAGCCCTCTAACTGTTGTACTACTATTCCCATCATCCATAGCTGGAGAGGGCCGGATTTACATCCCTGGTGCCCCAAGGCAAGGCACTCTAGGTGCCCGTAGCTCTGCCTATGGCCACACCCCCACTCCTCACATGCCACCAATCCCATCCACTGTTTTGTGGCCAAGAAAATACCTTTGGCCTACAACAAGCTAGGACAAAAAAGCTTTTAACTGCTTGGTTGCTAGAGATATCTCCAAAGCATTGCTCAGCAATGTGGATATCTGACAAGGTAAATGTTTAACCCTTTGAGTGGCAGAGAGATATCCGAGCATTGCATACCTCTCTGCCACTCAAAGGATTACTGTTTTCCTGGGACTGGACAGAAACTCTAAAGCTGTGGTTGAAGTCCCCTGGTCTTAGGTTATCATCCTAAAGCACTTTCTTTCCTACTCCCTGGATTGAGGAGAAGGTGCTGCTGGCTTGTTATCAACAAATATTTTTAACATGACTTACTTAACTATTTTGAGCATTTTAATAATATCTTCAGGCTAGGAAGCTAAAGGAAGTGTGAGAAATGAACGATGCATGGGTGAGACTCTGGAATGGCGTTAAACGTCTGTTTTGGTGTGAACAATTTAACACTCAGAGAGCCAAAGGGTTATACAGTCTAATCCTCTGAAAAGAGCTGGCACCCAAAGGGTTTATAGTCAATGGTTCTAGACAAGTGATCCTCTGTGGAGTTAAACTTGTTGATTACTTATCTTATTTAGGAATAACATAAACATTGATCTGCTAACAAGATTTTTAGGAAAACCATTGTCACCATAGGGGACAAATATAAATTCTAATTGATTTAAATAAGGTGTTCATCTCCTTGAAAGACTGAGAGTACTCCTGCACACTGGCCTACTTAAAGGAACAGTAACACTTTATTTTGATTTACATATTCTACAAGTGCGTAATTTTTTTTGTTTTGTTTTTTGTTTGTTTGTTTCATCTTCACCTATTTTTTTTATATTTATTTATTTATTTTACTTTGTCCCTGACAGAGAGCTATCTATTTTTTTATTTTCAGGAGGCATTCTGTGTGAGGCTGCTAAAGAGAACTGAGTGCAATAATGTAAGAATACACAATGTAAAAAACATACAACATAAAAAACACAGTAACAATGAAGTAAACCCACATCTATAGCATGCAGATCATTCAGTGCTGCAGGGAGACTTGCAACACTGTATAAATATCACTACTTCCTCTGTCACAGACAGAAAACTCCCTGCATTCAGCAATTCAATAGCCTCCCTATAAGGGATAAGAAAGTGTAAAAAAAAAAAGGTGAAAATGCAAATAATAAGAATGAAAAGTTTAGGCAATTTGACTGTACCTATTATGCTCTTGCAGACGTATGACCGACCCAGGGGGAAATTGCCCCCAGTCCCCAGACCAATCCTCCCCAGATAAAGGTATCTCATTTGCTCTACTAGTCTCTTGCTTTATACACATAATCCCACCATGTTACCTTTATTAGTACATATCAAGACATAAGGCACAGAGGAACAGAACGCCCTGAAACGCCCTTCATACATTTTTAGATTAGACTGCTTTATAAATATGTGTTATGGAGCCACAACACCAGTTAATTGATGCCAGCACTTATCTTAGCATGAATTCATATTAGTACAATCTTCTGAGTAGAACTGCTTCTCTCATATTATACTTGCCCCTGAAGACCTTGTTACATCTGTAAATCAAGATCTTCATAGAGTTTCATTGATCGCTTGCCCATCTGTATTGCAAGCAGATCAAACAGAAAGTTCCTCAATCCGCATATTGCGTTTTGTGTGTTGTGGATTTGTCTTGCATCCAGGGGGTTAAAGGGGATCTATACCCATCGGAATTTTTTTTTTTAATTTTGAACAGAAGGACTTTCTGATGTGGGTGTTTGCATAGCATTACAATTGCCTATATTTACAACATTGCATTTTAGTCTGTCAGTAGATGGCAAATCCTTATAGTAAACAACCATCCCAAAAATTTGATTAACCCCTTAAGTACCGGCTGCGCACACTCGTGGACAGCACTTAAAGTACCGGCTGCGCACGCTCGCGGACAGCACTTAAGGACTATCCAGGATTTTTTTTTTTTTTTTTTTTTAACTTTCCATGACGGTCCTGGGTCCTTAATGGGTCCTTAATGGGTTAAGATATAATATAGGGAAAAAAGTCCCATCCATGGTTATGTAGAACACTGTAAGTTTTCAGATAGTGAAATGACATTGTCCTGCTATAGAATTCAACAAGTTTCTAATACGAAAAAGTATTTAGACATATTCAGATATGCTGTTGTAAGTGCCTAGGTACATGCTTTTATAAAAGCCCATGGATGTTTGAGAAATCTCAAGTGCGTTGCTTCTTAAAGGGATAGTAATACTTTATATGTAAAAAAAATATATATTGTAGTGTTTATCTACCTGAGTAAAAAAGGGTACTCTCACTGCTGAAGGGTGTTTTATTCAAATGGTATTACACCTCAAAGTTGAATTTTTTAGGTGCAATATCACAGTGGCCTGAAATTGTACAGTGGCGATGTTGTTACACCATCTTATGGACAGCTCTGGTCAGTTGACCATATACCTCCATAGGATGGTGTAGCAACAGCGCCACTGTACAATTTCAGGCCACTTTCAGCGGTGGGAGTTCCCTTGTTTTACTCTGGGGGATAAAGCCTACACCATATTTTTTTTTTTACATTTTAAGTATTACTATCCCTTTAATATATTAGATGTCTCTAACACGCAGGGATATAAACAAATTAATAGTCACTTATAATTATAGACATGTTAAACCAGTGGTGGGCAATGTGATGCCCTCCAGCTGCTTTCAGATGACAATCCTTATAATTCCCCGCCAGCTAATGGAGTTGTAGTCTGGCAGCACCTGGAAGGCCACACATTGCCAATATCTGTGAGAACCATAGGGGTGTGCAATGCATTACTTCACAGTGTCCTGCACTCCTCTTTGGTCCTCTGGGACTTAACCACTTAAGAACCCACAACGTGCCAGGACCATCGTGGGTAAAAACTGTGATAAGAACCCATGACGGTCCTGGCATGTAATGGATTTCAGGCCTCCCCACGTGGCTGCATTCAGTTCAGGGAGCCCTGAATCTGTTACAGGAAAAAAAAGCTCTATGGTCCTGCAGCTACAGAAAATTGTCTGTATCGTCAAAGAAGAGGAAGTGGACCAAGGTCAAAAGTGAAAAAATTCTGTGGAAAAAGATAAAAATCACCAAAAATGGAAACTTTATCATGCAAGGGGTTAAAAAGTTCTGTTTAAATCAATGTGACAAACTGACATTTTCATTTGTGCCCCCCCACAAACACACAAATGCACACACGCACACGCATACACACATGCACACACACGCATACACACACACACATGCACACCTACACCTAAACACGCACACACATGCACACCTACACACACACACACACACACACATATGCACACCTACACCTAAATACACACACACACACACATGCACACCTACACCTATACACACACACGCACGCACACCTACACATACACATGCACACCTACACACACACACACCTACACACACATGTTCACACCTACACACACACACACACACACACACACACACACACACACACACACACACACACACACAAACACCTCATGTGCAGGTAGTATTGTGCCGGAATGGCTCCTTTTGTGTCTTTGCAGATTTCACCTCTAATACTGATGCCATGGAGTGGATTTGGAAGGCTCTTTTGTGAAGAAGCAATTAACCCTTTGAGTGCCAGACTGGTATCCAATGCAATGCGTTGGATACCTCTCTGGCACTCAAAGGGTTAGTAATATGTTGTAATCAATGCAAAAAAAAAAAACTTGGACATCACACTTGAATGGCCATAGTTACAAGAACCATTCTGTGTAGCACAAACTTGTCCAAAAAGGCAATAAGTCTAACAGAATAAAAACCAATTTCCTCATCTCAATTCATAACATGATCAGCCTGTCACTAGATCTGCTATGTATGTGTCAGTAAGGAAACAATGTTCGATTTTCTTTTTGTCTTTTAACATTTATAGGATCGAGTTAATGTGACAATTTCATTCTTCTTTTTCCTCTTTTGTCTTTATATAATGCTCTGATGTTGCTTCTAAACATTTTAATCCCATTCAAGTGAATGGAGCTGATCTTTTCACCATTGTTGGAAAGTGACTTCACAGCATATTAAATAAAAGCCCTTGGGCAAATCCTTTTATCTCTCAGTACCTTGGGCAACGTAATTATGCTATACAATCATGGATACAGTGCTCTCTGTGGCATCAAGATGCTATGCGAATATACTATATAATAAAATTGCAGAACTTACATATTTTGTACCGTATGTGTCAAACATTAGAAAACTAGGGAAATGGTGACCTTGTCAGAGGTTTTAAAGAAAAGGTACAGCTATTGGAATAAGAGGTATTTAAAGAGACCCTTTCAGAGTCACCTCTATGTTATATTAACTATTTTTTTTAACTGTATGAGTTATTAGGTTTCAAGGTATGCCATGCAGTCACTTTACTATAAATCACCTCCTCCTCTTCTTTACACTCAACCTTTTCAGTCATACCCAGGAACTCTCCGGATCTGTCACAGAGATGACAGTTTTCCAAACTAATTACTGTGTCTCTAAAAGCAGAGGATGAATGTTCAGTTTGGTGCATTCAGATGAAACCCTGCCTGCTTTCCAAACTGTTCCACCCACTTCCACCCCAATCCACTTACTTCCACTTCAGGGCAAATTCCACCTCTGAACCTTTCAATCCCACCCACCCTGATTAAGCTCCACCCACATATAAAGCTTATCACATCATTTCAACACCCTTGTCCCCACCCTTATGTGCATACCTGGGAACTCTCAGGGTTTGACCCTGAAACTCAGGGTTTGGAACCAGATCTCAGGGTCTCAGGGTGAAGGGCCAAATTCTCAGGGTTAGTGTGTCCTCCTATATAATTTACACCAATTTACTGCCTATTTATTGTCCAAATCCATGACATTTCTACCAGAAAGGTAGGAGGAGAAGTCCTGCTTGCCTTATGAGTGTGTAAAAAGTTATATCTCAGAACCGTAGCATGTGAAAGGTTCCTTAAAAATGTATTGGATTATCTTTGGTTTAGTGCAAACAGTCATAACACATAGAATCTGCTTTATCATGGGCGTTAAGGGTTAATATTTCAAAGATCTCAGGGTGAGCTCATTTCAATGGTTCCCAGGTATGCTTATGTGTTTCTCCTGGTACAAGAGACAAGAAGGTTCCTATATATGTCTTTCAGCGCAAGGGAATGTGGGCATACATTGGGTTACATGTAAGTGACTGGGGGAGGTAACGTATGGTTAAGACATTAATATTTGCATGGTAGCCCTTAATTAGCATAACCTATACATCTTAATAAGTAGAAAACTAATTTTCAAAATAATAAATGGCAAATATAACATATATAGGTAATTTTGAATGCCAAAAATCACCAAGTTGTTTTTAGGTGATAGCGATTTTTAATTGCTTAGTAGAAGAGTATACCTAGGTGTTTGACCTTTATACAGTAGGTTGATATGTTTCTAGATATGCACGTGTTTCTAGATATGCACACATGCAGTCCACAGCGTAGAATATTCATTCATAACTACTCTCAATCCATCATGTATATAAATCAATTGAAGGCAAAAGGCCGTCGTCCAGGCCAACCCATATTGTTCTGCAGAACAGTGCACGAATAGGATCACATTGTGAAATGGATGTTCCCAGCTATAGATTGTTGTAATCTTCCAAAGCAGCCAGTTCTCTGTATATATGATGTGTTCATAAGTCCAGCTGTTAAAACAGATATAGACCACATATTCCGATGTATATAGTGTTCATTTAAATGTGTTATATTTTTATATTTTTTTACGCAGGTAAGAATGCCTGTGTCAGGATGAACTACTTTACCGGAAAGTGAGCTGTTTAGATACTAGTGCACTCTCCAAGCTTTGCACAGGAGATCTCTATAGCAGCCAAAGGGTTGAAAAGAATATATAAGTCATACCTTTCATTGCTTAATTCCCTGCAGCTATGAATCCGGAGGGTGTTTTAATCTGTTAATCTCTGCAGTCTTAAACTAAAATAAATAATGTATTTATGAATAAATATATGCATGTTAATATGCAAGCATTCACAGTACATTTGAGTGTCTATGGAGTATACAGTTAAAGTAATACTAACACCTTTTCATTACAAATCACCTCATATTATAATCTGGTCAGGAAATTCTAATGGCCATTAATGAATCAATTATATGTGCATAGGCTCTCCAAAAGTAACTTTTAATTAGTACTGAATATCCTATATAATAATTCGCCAAGTTGTGTGTAACGCCCGACATGCGCAGTAGACACTGCTGCGCGTGCGGCAGTCATACGCAGTAGAGACTGCCCGCGCCGCGGCTGATACAGAGCTGGGCGCTCCGACCGGCTGCCAGAGGCACTGTGGTCCGTGTAACGGGCTGTTCAACTAGTAATTTATATGAAGGCAGACCAGTGGGGAGATTCACTAAGTGATAAAGCAGAAATAGCTTCTCCAGTTAATCACTTCTCCAATTCCTATGTTATTCTATAGAGCCTATGCACTAAGATCTCTTCAACTCTGGAGATGTTAGTGCATTAGGATCTATAGAATAACACTGGAACTGGAGCACTGATATCACTGGAGAAGTCATCTCCACTATATCACCGCTTAGTGAATCTCCCCCATGATTCTGTATTGCAGGACTCTAGAACCTCATACTCCTCAGTCTGAAGACTTTCTTAGAAGATTTCAGTGGGAGGAATGCGTTGGATACCTCTCTGGCACTCAAAGGGTTAAAATCCTGCAAATAAATAAATAATCATGTCTACTGATGGGCTTTATATCCACTACTAAATAAAGATTACTTTTGTAGAACTAGCTCACATATATTCATAACTGGGAACTCTCTGGATTTGCCCCGGACACTCTTGTTTTGACACAGCATTACCAGGTCTCCAGGGCAGAGGCTGATTTTCCGGATGGGGGGAGTTTTTAATAAAACTGTCCCCACTTCTGCTCCTTCCCAGCCTGTTCCCCCCAATACTCTCCCACTTCTCCTCCCTCTCCCTGTTCCTCCCACTTCCTGTCCACTTTTGTGTTGTGTTAGGCCCTGCCCCCACACACGGATAAGCCCAACTCCTTTTTACACGATTCACATCAATTACATCCCTCAGCGGAGCAATCAATAACAGAAAGTTCCCAGGTATGCACATATTTGATTCACAGTGTACATTAGTATTTTTTGCCCAGATTAACAAGATTTAACCCTTTTAGTAACAGAGGTTTATGTTGCACACCCCTCTGGTACACAGATGGTTAATCATGTAACAAGTAATGTACGTTTTCCTTTTTTTCAATACTTGCCCTTTGCCAGTCATACATAACATAGGCAATAAAATAGCCACCTCTGAAAACATGGAGCTCAGATCAAATAAGGAAATGCAGCTGGTCTTCCCTCGTGGCTTTGTGGTTGCAGGGTGTTGACTGGAAAAAAGGCTGTTTCTTTGTGGCAAGGATTTATATAGTTTGTGATGTGGTCAGGTTTTTGCCGGGTGCAATTGTTTAGGTGTGTCATGCTGTGTTTCATGGTATTTATTGGCTGATTGAGGCCTGTGAATTGGTTGCTTTTGCCTCCTTGTTCTGCACAGGCCTAAGTGATGTTCTTTCATTATTTTTTGTCATTACTGTGAAAGACATCCATGTTTGTGAACCTGCTACATCTTTTGAGGCTTTATTCAATACTTTATAGAGTCTGCTCTTAATAACAATGTTTATTTATCATGAGAGTAGAAAGAAGCTGCGATTATGCTTTATTCCCTACAAGAGTTGAGAGGTTACATTTCTTTTAGTTGTCATAGATACCAAATCTGAAAACAAAACAATAAATGGGATATAGAGCGAGTCTATTTTTTTTTCCTTTTTTTGAGAAATTGATTACATAATAATGGGCTTAATTTGCTAAAGTCACATAAATAATGAATGGTTTATTGCTTACATTTAGTTTTGTTTTCATTTCTTAATTTATTCCTGAAAATAATGCCACGTCAAAATATTGCATGTGGTGCTGATGAATCAAGACCACAAAACTGTTTTTAACCCGTTGAAAGCCAGCGGGGTACACAACGCACTACTTTGGCACTTTTTTTTTTTTTTTTTTTAATCTTATTATAATACACAAGGGATTTTTAACTCCTTAAAGGGATAGTAATATTTGATTTTAAGTTTCTTTAATATTGTAGGCATTAAAAAAAATAATTACATCGATGTAAGTCTTATCTCTCAAACCTTTATGCTTTGAGAGATATAACTTGCTAAAGTTCCCCCCTCCAGGCTGTTTCAGACAAGCCTTCCATCTAGCTGACAGCAGGAGATTCTGGTCCCTGGAATTCATTGGAACAGTCTAATGAAGTATTTATTTAAAAATAGCTAGATTTCAGCTCTGCTCAAGAGCCGCCAGCCGGTCCCGGGACCGGAATCTC